>CAJGYO010000014.1:9102649-10542556 GCA_904845875.1 Miscanthus lutarioriparius
TTGATGAGAACAACACACCAAGCTCTATGGGCTAAAGCTATCGACACCGCATGTTATGCATCCAACCACCTATTCCTTCAAAAGTTTCTTGGCAAGACACCTTATGAATTGCTCAATGAGAAGAAGTTGGACGTCTCCTTCTTTAGAGTGTTTGGTTGCAAATGCTACATCTACAAGAAGCGGCAACACCTAGGGAAGTTTCAAAGACGTTGTGATATTGGTTTTCTTGTTGGTTACTCATCAAAGTCCAAAGCATATAGAGTATTTAATCATGCCATCGGCTTGGTTGAAGAAACATATGATGTGGAATTTGATGAATCTAATGGCTCTCAAGGAGCACATGAGAATCTTGATGATGTAGGTGATGTACCATTGAGGGAGGCCATGAAGAATATTCCGGTTGGAGACATCAAGCGTCAAGATGATGAAGATGATGTACAAGTGATTAATCCACCTTCTTCATCAAATGTGCCACAAGATGGTGATAAAGATGGGAGAGTAGAAAATGAAGACACTCATGTCTCCCATGATCAAATGGTGGCACAAGCACAAGATGTTGATGCTCCACAACCTCCCCCTCAAGTGGTTGATAGAAGAAATTCACCTCTACTGTAAGCTCATCCACAAGATCACATCATAGGGAGTCCATCAAAGGGTGTAATGACTCAATCTCAAAAGCTTGCTTCTTTTATTGAACATCACTCTTTTGTCTCTTGTGTTGAACCTAAGAATGTAGAAGAAGCTCTTCAAGATTCCGATTGGATAAATGCCATGCATGAAGAGTTGAACAACTTCGCCCGCAATGAAGTTTGGGCTCTTAAAGAGCGACCACAAGGTGCAAGAGTCATTGGAACAAAGTGGGTGTTCCGCAACAAGCAAGATGATCAAGGCGCTATTGTGAGGAACAAGGCAAGACTAGTTGCAAAGGGGTTCTCTCAAGTTGAAGGGTTGGATTTTGGAGAGACCTTTGCACCGGTTGCAAGACTTGAAGCCATTCGTATCCTCCTTGCATATGCATCACATCATGAAATGAAATTATATCAAATGGATATTAAAAGTGCATTTTTAAATGGCTTTATTAATGAACTAGTTTATGTTGATCAACCTCCTAGGTTTGAAGACCCTAGATACCCTAATCATGTTTATAGGTTGTCCAAGGCGCTATATGGGCTTAAGCAAGCCCCAAGAGCTTGGTATAAGCGCCTTCAGGATTTCCTCATTAAGAAGGGCTTCACCATTGGGAAGGTCAGCACCACACTATTCACCAAGAAGCTTGGTGGAGAGATCTTCATTTGTCAAGTATATGTTGATGATATCATCTTTGGATCATCAAATGAAGGTTCTTGCAAAGAGTTTGGTGAATTGATGTCGAAGGAGTTCGAGATGTCTATGATTGGAGAGCTTACATTCTTTCTTGGTTTTCAAGTCAAGCAAATGAGAGAAGGGATTTTCATCTCTCAAGTAAAATATACCAAGGATCTTCTCAAGAGGTTCAATATGGATGAATGTAAGCCAATCAAGACACCAATGCCATCTAATGGACATCTCGATCTAGATGAGGGAGGTAAAACGGTTGATCAAACTCTCTACCGCTCTATGATTGGTAGCTTGTTATATTTAACCGCATCTAGGCCCGACATCATGTTTAATGTGTGTATGTGTGCTAGATTTTATTCTAATCCTAAGGAAGCTCATTTGATTGCCGTTAAAAGAATCCTTATCTTAAGCACACACCAAGCATTGGCCTTTGGTATCCCAAAGGAGCTAGATTTGAATTAGTTGGCTATTCCGATTTGGATTATGCCGGTTGCAAAGTTGATAGGAAAAGCACATCTGGAGGGTGCCATTTTCTTGGTAGATCACTTGTGTCTTGGTCCTCCAAGAAGCAAAATAGTGTGGCTTTGTCCACCGCCAAAGCGGAATACATTGCTGTGGGTGCTTGTTGTGCACAAATAGTTTACATGAAGCAAACTTTGCTAGACTATGGTGTAGTTCTAGAAAAAGTTCCTCTTTTCTGTGACAATGAGAGTGTCGTAAAACTTGCTAATAATCTGGTTCAACACTCTCGCACCAAGCACATAGATATCCGCCATCACTTTCTTAGAGATCATGTTGCTAAGAATGATATTTCACTAGAAGGTGTAAGGACCGAGGATCAATTGGCGGATATCTTCACTAAACCGCTAGATAAGGCTACATTTTGTCGGTTGAGGAATGAGCTCAATGTGCTTGATTTTAGCAACTTCACTAGAAAATGAGCTTGTGTTGTCCCTTGCATTGCATTGTAATATACAACATGTTTAATTTTTGGTAATGCATTTAGGGCTTGTCTAACATGGTTAAGATAACCACCAAAAAGCGTGTGAAGAAGCTTAACCTTGGATCAAACTTGACAAGCAACTAGAATTACTTTCAAGTATTGCATTGCATATGCATGAATATTGTTTTGTCGTTTCTCTTCAATCACCCTTTTATTGCCTATTTTCTTAAAAAGAATTATAGCCTAAGGCAAAATACTTTAAAAAAACTTTGAGGGTTTGAGAGAGGTCACTCACATCAGTCTCAATTGGTGTTTATTTGGGTCTTACTGAAGTTGGGACTTGATTGGGAACAGGAAGCACGAAGGAACTTTGAAGAATTGCTGAAAAAGAGTGACCGGACGCTGCACCGGACTCTGAAGTCCAGCGTCCGGTCAGTTCACAGGAGGTGAACCATTGCTGCAAAGGAGTGACCGAACGCTAAAACATTTCTTTCCCTGCATCTGGTCAGATGGCGTTCCTGCGTCCGGTCAAGCGAAGAAGATCTCATGATCAACCAGACTCTGGCTGCGTCCGGTCAGTGGTGATCGGACGCGTCCAGTCATGACTTGAGGGGTTTTGGACCTCTCTAGAGTCGACCGGACTCTGGGTGGCAGCGTTCGGTCGTTGCCACCGGAGCATCCGGTCAGTTGAAGTCATGCGGTTTCTGAACTCTATTCCTTTCCTTATCTCTTACGTCTGGGGGCCACCATATAATCGCGCCGCCATTTGACCTAAGGCCACATCCCGCAATCGCTATCGCCAATTTCGCCAGTTCTCGAGCCACCGCCTGCCGCGTCGCCTCCCACACCACCGTTGCCTCCTCCACAACATAGCCGCGCCCACGCCTCTGATCCGTGCCCGCGCCACTCCAGCATTGCCGAGCCACATCACACCGCCACATCCCACGTCGTTGTGCCCACCGCAGCAGCGTCGCCTGACCGTGCCCAAGCCGCCGTGTGCTTCCGTGCCCTAGCTTCGTCGTGGTTCAGCCACTTCTCTGCAGCGCAAGCTCGTGCCCAACGTCATCATTGCCAATCCCATCTAGTGCCACATTGCCTCATTGGAACCCTAACTCGAATTGTCGATTCGGTGGTGCTCGTGATCCGTTCCTCTTCTCTTCGGTCGCTGATTCATCAGGTAGCAAGC
This sequence comes from Miscanthus lutarioriparius, assembly GCA_904845875.1. Classification (NCBI taxonomy): domain Eukaryota; kingdom Viridiplantae; phylum Streptophyta; class Magnoliopsida; order Poales; family Poaceae; genus Miscanthus; species Miscanthus lutarioriparius. The sequence goes on from CAJGYO010000014.1 coordinate 9,106,096, forward strand.
CCTCAATTCTAATTTCGTACCTATTGCTTGCTTCTTAGGGTTTCGTATCTCTAGATGTATATTGAAATTATTCATATATCCGAGCTATTCTAACGTGCAGCAAGTCGGTGTTTCTGAGGTTACTTTGGTAGTTGACAGTGAACTCGGGGCCAAGCTCGCGAGTACAGATCGAGGCCAAGCCTCAAAAGTGTCAGTGACAGTTGGTTCTTGTCTGTGATTGTAGTTTGTTTCAGCTTCCACAATGGCTCATGTCAAGAACGCCGGAGGTGGTCCAGGTGATGAGGATCCGAGGCCTCCACCTCGCTTGCCTACTGATGTGAATGGCAAGGCGACGAAGAAGATCATGTCAAAGAAGTGGAAGTATGCAGATGCTGATATAGCAAGAGCAGTAGCAGTGGCAGCCGTCGCAGAGCGTGCAGAGAGAGGAGGTGCTCGGAGTGGAGTCCAGATTGTAGATCAGCTTTCACCAGCACAGAGGGCAACCATTGAGCAGGTTGAGCGTCGTCATGGTAGTCCAGCTGGGACTGTTATGCTTGAGGGATGGCGTGTTGCTATAGAGGAGACTCAGCCTCAGAGGGAGCCACAGTAGCAGATAGAGCAGACACAGGAGGCAGAGCAGACCAAGGAGACAGAGCAGGCACCTCAGCCATAGTTACGCCGCTCTGGTCATACTCATACCCAGGTGACACCAAGGGTAGAGACACAACGGAGGGGTTCTCATCCTCCTCCCAGACCACAGGGTCCATCTCCAGTGAATCATCTGGATTTAAGGGCCACCATGGCCAAGCAGGTGCAACAGCTCAGGTTTGTTCAGTTCGAGGACTGGTTCTCGCCGAGGAGGGACGAGCGTGCTTCAGAGGGTTTCTATACACCACTGCAGGAGGATTTCTATAATGCATATCTTAACAGTAGGGTGTCCTTCATATCTCAGCGAGTTTGTTCTATTGAGGCCATTGTACTAGCAGCTAGAGAGCAGATCTGCCCTCATCTTTCTTACTTGTCAGGGCTGACAGATCTACTTGGACGGATAGGTAGATATGTTCCATCATGGGTCCGTGAGTTCTATGCTACACTTTGGATTGACCCAGGCCACAGATTTATTCACTTTGCATTCAGAGGCTGCGACTATAGGCTGATGAGCTTTAGGGTCAGAGAGATCCTCAAGTTATAGGAGTCACCCATCCGCATTCATGAGGTTTGCTATGGACACATAGAGCCTCCTAGACGCCCTCAAGGTGGTCTTGTGCCTCCCACTGATCTCATCCGACCTTGCTTCATAGAGCCATTCGGTGAGGGGTCGAGCAGGACACCCAGAGATCTTACTCCTACAGTGAGACTGCTAGATGCTATCATGAGGAGGACCCTGCTACCGAGGATGGGATATCGCAAGGGATTGACTCGCATTCAGTTGTGGCTACTGAACGCTCTGATGCAGCAGACAGTGTTTGATGTATGGGATATCATTCTTTCTGAGATGGAGGATACACTTGTAGAGAGATTCAGAGGTCACAGGTAGCTGTCGTATGCTCACTGGATTACTTTTCTGATTCACAGGGCAGTCATAGTGAGGCCTCCTGAGATGTTGGCAGAGTATTCTAGTGCTACTATAGAGTTTCCAACTTATAACCTGACTCAGATGCTCTGCCATAGTGCAGTGAGGACACCTAGTCAGCCGAGCCATCGCCCAAAGGTGCCAGAGTCTATAGCCTAGTAGGATGAGACTATCAGGGGCATTGCAACAACAGAGGAGGAGTAGCTAGATGCTCAGCAGGAGGGTATGGTCGTGAGCGACCCTAGCGACAGTACAGATGATGATTATCAGGATATCCCTCAGATGCCTCCTCGACGACATGACGGTGAGGCCAGTGGCTAGCTCAGCTCCACAGGCACCGCAGACAGACCCCGCTCTTCTTGCTATACTTGAGCGGATGAGGCAGGATCAGGCTCACTAGGCCTAGGAGACAACAACTGCTCTAGAATAGGTTCAAGCTAGACAGGATGAGTTTCAATGACAATGAAGAAGCTATCTAGTAGCAAAGAAGCAGCCATGTAGCAAAGCAAAGAAGCTACTTGGATTCATGCAAAGATATCATCACTTCTATTGGGGCTCCACCACCACAGGCTTTCGCCTCACGGCTCTAGCTTAGCTCTGCCACCACTTCACGAGACTCTAGTTATACAGCCCAAAGGGCTTGAGTCAAGGACAAATAGCTACTCGGTTTGCTTCACCTACATGAGCTGGTGTCCCAAGGGGTTTGCTCGCCAAAGGATAGCCTGTGGTCCGCAGATTCACACCTCTACATATAGGCTTCACATCGGCTTATAGCTCCTCATTGCTTGTGACAGACACCCCAGTTTCACTTGAGTCTTGGTGCCACTTTCAAATGAGTTGACAAGGCACCCTACACCACCAAATCTATATGTCCTGGTCCTTCCACATTGCTCCTATTATCGACTACAAAGATGCTCCTTTATCGGGCTTGCATCATTAGAGCCGCCGCTTTTGATGATACCAATAGAGTCACAGTGCCGCACTAGTCCCAGATCTCCACCTGCACTGCTTTCACGTCACTTCTAGCGACAGAGGGTCATATAGCTCGAGCCCGTGATCGATGATGATGTTTGCCAGTTCTAGATCGCTCATCGCACCTCGGCGCCTGACTCTCGTCGCCGCAGCCCCCCCCAACCGAATTCTTTAGGTTTTGGTGTTTGACGCCAAAGGGGGAGAGGGACCGAGTATGATAGACTTAGGGGGAGCGACATATCTAGGGAGAGCTTATCTATTATATTTGGCTTTTTATGTGTGATACTCTATTATGCATTCATGTTTACCTTCATGCATTGAACTACGTACGTGTGATATTAATGTGATCGTGATATTTATGTGATATTGATATTTATGTGATATGTGACATGTGTGCTCTCTACTTTCATCTTTATATATGTCATGTCACTTGGTTATGCTCATTTGCTTTGCTTCCGTGTTTTTACTCCGATGTAAATGAGCTTTATTTCTTGTACTCATGCTTATTTCATATCTATTGAGTACATCATGTTGGCTTGGGTCATATAAAATTGCCTAACTCTTTTGTTCTTATTGTCAAAAGCTTATATGAACCAAGTCTGTTGAAAACCTCAACTCTTTTACATACTCGACATTGTATTGTCATCAATCACCAAAAAGGGGGAGATTGAAAGCATCTAGGCCCCTAGTTGGGATTCGGTGATTAATGACAATACGAGATTACTGTGACTAATGTGTGTTTTGCAGAGGCAATTAAGTTAGGTCATGGTAATGAAATCGGACGCTGAGTGAAATGTGACCAGACGCTGGGTGCTAGAGTCCGGTCAACTCCAGTAAGGTTCCAGAAAGGGAGAATCCTGATCGGACGTGTCAGCTCAGTGCTGACCGGACGTTCGTCAGGTTCTGGCTACTGACCGGACGCTGAGCAGCAAAAGTGACCGGACGTTGGGTGCTAGAGTCTGGTCAACATCAGTAAGGTTCTAGAGGGCAGTTTTCGTGACCGGACACGTCCGGTCAGTGCTGACCGGACGCTGGTCTGTATCCGGTCGCAACTTAACTGCTCGGTTGTGGGGAAAATTGACCGGAGCATCCGGTCACCCCGCAGTGGAACATAACGATTCGTTTTGAATGAGGGGTTATAAATACTTACTCTATTCACTCAAGGGATAACTTTTGCTCATTTCAACAGCTAAGAAACACCCATAAGAGTGCCAAGGAGAGCAAGGTCCTAGTGAGGTAATTGAGATTTGAGAATCCAGGAGAGAGGCCTCATTAGCAGAAAGAGAGTAGCAAGTGTGCATCCACCCTTCTCATTAGGCTTGTTGTGGTCAAGTGAGAGTTCTTGCTTGTTACTCTTGGTGATCGCCATCACTTAGACGGCTTGGTGGTGATTGGGACTTTGGTGATCATCCGGCGGAGATTGTGAATGACCTAACTCAAGTTGTGAGCGGTTGTGGGTGATTCACCATGACGGAGTGTCAAAGAATCAACCCGTAGAGAGCACTTGACCCTTGCGCGGATCAAGGGGGAGCTACACCCTTGCGCTGGTGCTCCAACGAGGACTAGTGGGGAGTGGCGACTCTCCAATACCTCAGCAAAACATCGCGGCGTTCCTCCTTCTCTCTTTACTTTAAGCATTTACTTTGAGCAATTCAATTCTTGTCTTTACATTCATAGAATTGCCATGCTAGAGTAGGATTGGAACTTAGGTTGCAAAACTTTTGTGCGATAGATCAATAGGAACACATTCTAAACACAACGGGTGAAGTGGGCTAAGCATAGGGTTTAATTATTGCAAAGAATTTTTGAATTAGCCCAATTCACCCCCCTCATGGGCATCTTGATCCTTTCACTCATGACTCGAACTCATGACCCGTGCTCACACAAGTTAGAGCAACTCACGGCTAATGATTATACAGAGTCTGATCCAAGACATATTAGGAACCTGTTTTTTTTTGAACGTTTACTGCCCTTGCATCTTATGCATCTCGTGATGCATCTCGTATGTGAAAAGAACTTATAAATCGTGCTCACACGAGTTAGAACAACGAGAGAGAGAGAGAGACGATATAGAATCCGATTCCAAAACATATTGGGTTCCGTTGCAACGCACGGCCGTGTTTGCTAGTTATAACCAAATTGTCAAAATATAACACGAAAGTGAGATAGTGGCATGCATACGGAATAAGCATACTATGATATTAATAATGTGTTGAGGTCACGGCACAACGTTAGCGAGCAGTTCATTAAGAAGAGAGGGGCAACTACTTGTCAGATGCTGAAACTCATTACCATTCATGATCGTCTTTAGATGGCCCAGAGACTTGAGAAACTTGAAGCACGCCTCCTTGAGCCCTTTGCATCTATGCGGCTCTGCAAGGACCAATGTAGCTAAATATGTCGACTGAGAAACCAACTCATACATTGTACGATTTTGCGAAAGGTACACATACCTGTGCTATTTTTTTATTTGAATCTCACCATATGCTAAAATTGAACGCCAGTGGGACGACGTCCCTTAACGGACTCGACATCGATTCGGAAAAGAAAACAAGAACCGTAGAAAATATAAGACGAGCCATTTTTTTCCTCTTAGGTTCCATGCATTGCAATTTCACTTGATTATATTTCGAGTTCGGACTCCGCTCAAGATCCACGACTCGAGGGACAGAGAAGAGGGAGAGCTAAACACTGTGGGTCCCCGTGTGACGTGCAACGTGACTCTGTTCCTGCCGCTGCTCGGCGAAGCACCCTTGGTGTGGCGATGATGGCCAGCGGACGACGACCATGGCGCACAGCTCTAGGGCTCATCCTCTTTGGTTCAGCAATGCAAGGACATCACGGCGGCTGGCTGGGAGCACTGACGTCTGTGGCGTTGATGGGACGGACGTGGCGACGTCGCGTCATCCGTGCTCAGGAGGTAGCTAGGAGCCCGGCGCCTCGCTGTTATCCGGTGGCGGCGTGATGCAGTCCACGAGGGTGACATCGGCGGCCCTGGAGATGCCCTGTGACTACGAGGCGACCGGCATCCAGCCTCTCGGAGTTCAAGTTCGCCTTGCGAGTTGGCATGCAGAAACGGTCAGGAGCATTCCCTGCGATTAGCTGAACGTGGAGAAAGGTGAGAGAATGAGGCCGATCAATTTCCACTTAACAATAAATGCGGACCAGAAGAGAGATTGCGTGCTGCTGCTCACGTGAAAGCGTTAAAAGACTAGGACGGATCGAGCAAGATTGAGAGAGGAGCATGAAAGAGTGGTGATGTGATCAAGCGCCTGATGATGCTAAGAAGGTTTCAGGTGCTAGGTGAGGTTTCTAAGAAGAAAAGCGTAAATATAGCTTTGATAAAAAAAATTAGGTATAAATAAACTACCATCATGTTCTCCATGTCTCATGACTCGAACTCATGACCCGTGCTAACACAAGTTAGAGCAACTCGCGGCTAATGATTATACAGAGTCTGATCCAAGACATATTAGGAACCTGTTTTTTTTTAACGTTTACTGCCCTTGCATCTTATGCATCTCGTGATGCATCTCGTATGTCATAAGAACTTATAAATCGTGCTCACACGAGTTAGAACAACGAGAGAGAGAGAGAGAGAGAGAGAGACGATATAGAATCCGATTCCAAAACATATTGGGTTCCGTTGCAACGCACGGCCGTGTTTGCTAGTTATAACCAAATTGTCAAACTATAACACGAAAGTGAGATAGTGGCATGCATACGGAATAAGCATACTATGATATTAATAATGTGTTCAGGTCACGGCGCAACGTTAGCGAGCAGTTCGTTAAGAAGAGAGGGGCAACGGCTTGTCAGATGCTGAAACTCATTACCATTCATGATCGTCTTTAGATGGCCTAGAGACTTGGGCAACTTGAAGCACGCCTCCTTGAGCCGTTTGCATCTATGCTGCTCTGCAAGGACCAATGTAGCTGTCTATGTCCACTGACCGAGCGGCCAGCGGCCAGCCTCCCTTGGCTCCTCCCATCCAATGGGAATCCTGCTGCTGCTGCTTGTACTACTACTTTTTTACCAATTGTAATCATGGATAGTAGGGGTAGGCAGGTACTTCACCACCTTCCTTTGTACAAGAGCCTTGCTCCCAAACAACCATATTTATGGGACAGAGGGAGTATATGTTAGGTAAAATATAAAGTTTCTTAATAAAGCACATGTTCAATATTAAGTTTTAGTTTAAGAAAATATAAATTAGCTGGAATTGGAATGTGGTACAACAGCCAATTTAAACTAATTATATGCATACTTGCTCACCATACAATGTAAATCTTTTATGTATTTTGGAATTGTTTGGCCAGAAAAATCACACAGGAGTTCTCTTTGTGCATAGAAAAAATAGTGCGAGCTTGCAGAACACCTCCAATGACGATGTCATCCTCGGTCTTCGCTTTACGTTATCTATGCATGTGATGTTGGCCATGTTCTATTGCTACGATAAGGTCATATGGAAACTTGAATATTGCACTTTTGACACCACTAATTAAATTAGAAGTAGTATTCAACGGGGAACTGAGCCAACTCAGTTGGTTAGGTTCACCGTGGTGGAATTGTTTGATTTAACCATGTTTATAGCAAATAAATAGTATTAATATTTATCTCTAACTTAATTTACTACGGAAGTATATTTTGTAATCAATTTAATGAAACTTATTTTGTCTTATCGTTATCGGTATATTTTTATATAACTTTAGTCAAAGTTTAAATTGTTTGATTTCTTAAAAAGCTAGAATTGCAAAAAAAATGACGGCGGAGTGGATATACGAACAATAAGGAATGTAGGCAACTTGTATGTCCGTGCCCTTATAGTGCTGAGATAACCATGCGAAATATATAAAAAAAACAAAAGAAAATGAACATTGCCAGTCCTGTCCCTATCACTGTATCAGGTAGCCGTGTAAAAAAACAAAGGATATGTCCAGTCCAGCCAGGAGCAGGCTGCGGTGAAAAAATAGCGAAGGTCCATCCGCCTATCGGCCTGTGGGAGGCCGTCTGGGGCCTGCGGTCAATTGAGTGACCAATAAGCTGGTCGGCGGCTGTACATAGTCTTGGCCATCCAGCGGCCGATAGCGAGGGGAGGCCCATTTTCAGCGTACTTTCTTGGTCCAGCCCATTCTATTTTGACCTAACCGTGCCCAGTCACTTCCCCTTCTATAGCCCAAGCAAGCATGCAGCGCTACCGCCTAGGTAGAGTATGTAGATTTATAGAGACAGATTATTATATTATGATGATTTTGCAAAAGGAAAAGAAGTCTGAAACCGACTCATATAAATTATATATATGATTTTGCAAAAGGTAGACCTACGTATGCTACGAAAAGAAGTCTGAGAAACCAACTCATACATTGTACAATTTTGTGAAAGGTACACGTACCTTTGCTATTTTTTTATTTGAATCTCACCGTATGCTAAAATTGATCACCAGTGAGACGACGTCCCTTAACGGACTCGACTTCGATTCGGAAAAGAAAACAAGAACCAGAGAAAATATAAGACGGGCCGTTTTTTTCCTCTTAGGTTCTGTGCATTGCAATCTCGCTTGATTATGTTCCGAGTTCAGACTCTGCTCAAGATCCACGACTCGAGGGACGGAGGAGAGGGAGAGCTAAACACCGCGGGTCCCCGTGTGACGTGCAACGTGACTGCTCTCGCCATCGCTTGGCGCCCTCGCCAGGGCGATGCGATGGATGGATGGATTTACGACACCATGGTGCACGGCTCTAGGGCTCATCCTCTATGGTTGAGCAATTCAAGGACATCGCGCGGTTGGTTGGGAGCACCGACGTCTGTGCCGCTGATGGGACGGACGTCGCGACATCGCGGCATCTGTCATCCGGTGGTGGCGCGATGCAATGCACGCCGGTGACGTTGGCGGTCCTAGAGATGCCCTGCGACTGCGAGGCGACCGGCATCTAGCCTCTCGAGTTCAAGTTCGCTTTATGAAGTTGGCATGCAAAACGGTCGAGAGCATTCCTCGCGATTAGTGAACGTGGAGAACGGTGAGAGATCGGACCAAGAACTAGAGCCATATGAATGAGGCCGGTCAATTTCCACTTAACAATAAATGCGGACCAGAAGAGAGATTCCGTGCTGCTGCTCACATGAAAACGTTAGAAGTCTAGGACGGATCGAGCAAGATTTGTTAGATTGATCTCCTAACCAATAAGCCCAACGGCCTATTGGGCCTTGGTCACGCTGCGACGATCGGGGGCGCCCAACCCACATGGTTGGTGGGCCTCGTCGCATCGCGCTATATAAAGAGGTGGGGGCGGCGGCTCAAAGTACGAGGTTCGCCGTGAGCCGCAAACCCCACCGACAAACCCTAATTCCGATCTCGAGAGGGTGCGCGACCAGCGACGGAAGCCGCCACCGTCATCACCGTCATCCTGCCGCCATCGCCTTTGCATCATCACTGTCTCCATCAAGGCCGCCTCTTCTTCACCGACCGTCCGCTGCCTGCGGAGCGACTTCACCGACGGTTGATGGAGGCCTCTGGATCCACTCCTCCGGGATCTCGTGTTCGACACCTTCTCCTTCCTCTAGATAGCATTCTAGGTCTACATCGTTGCTGTTGTCTACCGCTCTTGATGTCTACCCTCTAGACCGACTGCTAGATGATTCAAGGATTGTAACAATGGTACCAGAGCCTACTAGCACGTAGATCTAGAACGGGTACCGATTAGAAAAGGAAAGATGAAGAGATCCAGTGTGGATCTAGAAAGAAGAAAGGGCTTCAGCCAACAAAGGGTTCGATTGAACCCTAAACTCGATCCCTTCGGATCTAAGAAACGATGATGGTTCGGGAAAAGTAAAGAATCAAGACATCCAAACCCTAGATCGGGTTTTGGGATAGAGAAGAAAATTGGAAACCGAATAAAACCCGAAGGTGATTCGGGGAAAAGAAAAACAGTGTCGTGTCTAACCCTAACCCTAACCCTAATCGGGAAAATCGTTCAAAAATCTGAATCAAAGAAACCGAAAGGGGAACGAAGGGGAAGAGGGTGGCTCGGCTCACCTCGCCCGAAACACGCCGGGCCAGCTAGAGGAAAAGAGAGGCCGGCCGTAAGGGGCACGGCTCACGGGATCCGGCCACAGGGCGCCATGCAAAGCTGCCGACGGCGGCAATGGCCACCTGCTCACCCATGAGCGCCAAGACGCCAACGAGGGGGCCGGTGACGGCGCCGGGACCTCGCTGCTTCACCGTGGTCGCTCGGTGATGAACTGAGGAGAGAAGAGGAGAGCAGTGAGGCGAAGAGAGAGAGTGTGCGCGTGAAAATGAAGCTAGGGCTGAGGGAGGCGCGGTCGGCCGGGGTTTTTGATGCCCCGAGCTGCGCGCTCCACCGTCGATCTGAGATCAACGGCCAGGAGGGCTCGGGCCTCTTTTGGCCCAGGCGGGCGCTGCTGCTCGGCCGAAATCCCGGCCCAGGCCCAGGTTGCGGCCTGGGCGCGGGGGAGAGAGCGCCACGCGGCTGGGCCACGGGCAACAAGGCAGAGAGGGCAGAGAAGTCACACAGCGCAGGACCGTGGGTGTGGGCAATCAGCACTATGGTCAGTACATTGGGGTCACAATGTCTTTGGGCAAAAATGGCCAAATAAAATAATACAGTCACAGTTTTTTGTTTTTCTTATTTTCCAGAAAACAGTTTGATCAATTTGAATTGAATTTTTATGATAATTTTCTGTACAAAATTTATCCAACGATATTTTTTGTTCAGTAAATAGTAAATTTGCTTCTGGAAAATAGGAAAAAGATTATTAAATTTTAAAGTTTCCGCTGCGTATTTAAAGATGTAATTTTCATTATTAAATTCGAACCAACGGGAGAATTTATTTTTGAAAATGGATATGTTTTAAATTGATTATAATATTGTTGTTATTCTGACCAACGTTGATTAATGGCAATATTATAATGTTTTTGTCATACATTAATTCTATTTCTGCCCAACGGTGATGTAGAATTAGTGTAGAAAATAATTGTATGTTTTAATTTTGACCAACGTTAAACTAAGGCATGCAATTATTGTTGTTATTTCTGTTCTCACACTATTTGAATTGTGTTTTCACACTTAATGAGTTGTATCAAAGAGATCCCCACTCTAAAAGGTGATAACTATAATGAGTGGAAGAAAAAGATAGACCTGGCCTTCGTCCTCATTTGAGGTGGATCAAGTTGTCACACACACGTGCCCCTGAGAACCCGTGGCACCGGTGAGGGAGACTGATGAGGCCCGATCTTTGCATGGCGTAATAGAGAGCGGGATTTTGCTCCCGTAAAGATGTCCTATGACCTTGAGCATAGGAAATGGGTCACTGCCAACAAGAAGTGTTTGGCAGTGATAAAGAACACAATTGAGCCTGCTATTGTGGGCTCAATTCCAGACTGTGACACGGTCACAGAGTACCTAGATAGAATAAAGAGTCAGTTCACTGGCTCTTCAAAGACATATATAACTCAAATGATCAAGCAATTTGGTTCTGAAAAAGGTACTCTGGTGGCGGCAGTGGGCATTAGAGAGCACATACTAAGAATGAGCAATCTGGCATCTAAGCTCAAACCAATGGATTTGGCACTCAAGGATGAGTTTCTTATTCATTTGATTTTTGCTTCTTTGCCCAAAGAATTTGACACCTTTGTTGTTAATTACAACATACAGCCTGAAAAATGGGATTTAGAAAAGCTCATAGCCATGTGTGTGCAGGAGGAGGAAAGAATAAAAGTTTCACAAGGTGGTTCTCATCAACTACCTAAAAGATAAGAAAAGAACTATTATAACACTCTTCCTCCAAGTCATCCTGGAAAAGGTCCCATGCAATGCCTCTCGTAATCAAGAATTCCCGTGGCTAAAGACCGGTGTCTCCATCAAGAAGAAGACGGGACATTATAAAAAGAACTCATCCCGATTTCCTAAAGATGATAATGAAGAATAAAGGTGAGAACATTATTACGTTCGTAAATGAATCCTTGTATGTAAAGTTTTCAAAATCTACTTGGTGGATTGATTCAGGTGCAACTATTCATGTTGCTAATTCATTACAGGGATTCCGTTCGATGAGAACTTTGCAAAGAAGCGAAAGTTTCATTAAAGTCGCAAATGGAGTACAAGCAGAAGTTGAGGCCGTTGGAGATCTTCCTCTAGAGCTTCCAGATGGCTTTATACTTTTTCTTAGAGATGTTCTTTATGTACCTTCTTTGCAAAGAAACTTGATTAGTGTATCAAAGTTGGACCATGATGGTTATGATTGCCATTTTGGAAATGGCAAATGTCAGATATTGTTTAATAATAAATGTGTTGGTCTTGCCTTCCGACAAGACGAGCTTTATTTGTTATCACTTCGTGAAAATGTGAATTCCGTATATGATGTGAATGAAAATGTATCCTCATCGAACAATGGAAACAGAAAACGAAAGAGAGCTCACGATGCGTTGTCGAAATTATGGCACTGTCGTTTAGGCCATATTTCGAGGGGGAGAATAGAAAGACTAGTTAAGAATAATATTCTTCCTTCATTAGAGCTCTCAGAGTTAGAACAATGTAGAGATTGCATAAAAGGAAAGTATGTAAAGAAAATTAAGAAAGATGCCAAACGAAGCGCAGGAATTCTACAGATTATTCACACAGACATATGTGGTCCTTTTCCTGTGAAAAGTGTGGATGGTTATGATTCATTCATAACATTCACGATTACTCTCGGTTTGGCTACATTTATCCAATTAAAGAAAGAATAGAAGCGTTGGATAAATTCAAAATATTTAAAGCGTAAGTTGAAAATCAGCATGATTTAAAGATTAAGATAGTCGTCTCGACTGGAGGAGAGAGTACTACGGTACGGCATACCCCATATGGACAAGTTCCTGACCTTTTGCAAGGTTCTTACAGAGAATGGTATAGTCGCCTAGTATTCAACACCGGCGAACCTCGTGAGAATGGAGTAGCTGAAAGGCGTGCGCACGTGCACTTCTCGATGGATATGGTGCGTAGTATGATAAGTTACTCCACTTTACCGATGAGTTCTGTGGATGGAGGCGTTAAAACCGCCATTCATATTCTCAATAGAGTACCAAGTAAGTCGGTGCCCAAAACACCGTATGAGTTGTGGACAGGAAGAGTACCCTCACTTAACCACTTGCGTGTGTGGGGGAGCCCTGCTGAGGCTAAAGTTTTTAACCCAAATATTGGGAAGCTAGATCCCAAAACAGTGAGTTGCCATTTCATTGGCTACCCAGAAAAGTCAAAAGGTTTTCGTTTCTACTGTCCTAACAGACATACAAAGTTTGTGGAAACGAGACACGCTGTCTTCCTAGAAGATGAAATGATTAGGGGAGCATGGTAGCTCGAGAAATTGACCTTGAAGAGAAGCGGTGTATGCACCCACTCCGATCATTCATGAGCCATTTTTCACTACTACTCATTTGCTACACACCAACAAAGACAAGACACTGTGGTGCCAAAGACCTATTGTTATCCCTTTGTGGCAATAATGAATGATGATGAGGACCCTGTGCCTCAGGATCCTATAGAATCTATTGCCACACATGAGGGGGAGCAACAACAGCCTCAAACAGAAAATGTGCCAATTGAGGAGGTCCCTAGAAGGTCTCAAAGAGTTAGAAAATCAGCTATTCCTGCTGATTATGAGGTGTACAACACTGAAGAATTTCAAATGGAGGATGATCCCACCTCATTTGAAGAAGCCATGAAAAGTGATCATTCATCAAAGTGGCTTGAGGCCATGGAAGATGAGATGAGATCAATGAATGCAAATAAAGTTTGGGATTTGGAGATAATTCCTAAAGGAGCCAAAACAGTAGGCTGTAAATGGGTCTACAAAACAAAACTTGACTCTCAAGGGAATATAGAAAGATATAAAGCCCGACTTGTGGCAAAAGGCTTTACACAAAGAGAAGGGATTGATTACAATGAGACTTTTTCTCCAGTCTCGTGTAAGGATTCCTTCAGAATCATAATGGCATTAGTGGCACATTACGATTTGGAATTACATCAGATGGATGTAAAGACGGCATTTCTCAACGGAGACTTAGAGGAAAATGTTTACATGGCACAACCGAAAGGTTTTGTCATGGAGGGAAAAGAACGTTTGGGATGCCGCCTAAAGAAATCTATTTATGGATTAAAACAAGCTTCAAGACAGTGGTACTTGAAGTTTGATCAGACAATAAAGAATTTTGGGTTTAAAGATAATGTTGAGGACAATTGTGTCTACGCAAAGTTTAAGAATGGGAAGTTTATCTTCCTTGTCCTGTATGTGGATGATATCTTACTTGCTAGTAGTGATGTCAGTCTACTACTGGAAACAAAGAAGTTTTTGTCCTCAAAATTTGATATGAAAGATCTTGGTGAAGCTTCGTTCGTTCTAGGGATCGAGATTCACCGAGATAGAAGTAAAGGGGTATTAGGACTGTCACAAAAGGCATACATAGAAAAAGTCTTAAAGAAATTCAGTATGCACAAATGTAGTCCCTCACCTGCTCCTATAGTCAAGGGCGACAGATATGGGGATTTTCAATGCCCCAGGAACCAATATGAGATCGATCAAATGAAAGTGGTTCCATATGCTTCAGCTGTCGGAAGCTTGCAATATGCTCAAGTGTGTACGCGCCCTGACTTGGCATTTGTTACCGGGTTACTTGGCAGATTCCAGAGCAATCCTGGAATAGAACACTGGAAATTGGTAAAGAAAGTCTTGCGTTATTTGCAAGGAACGAAAGGCCTCATGATGACATATAGAAGATCTGATTCACTCCATATAGTGGGATATTCAGATTCTGATTATGCGGGAGATAATAGAAAATCCACGTCTGGATATGTGTTCACTCTCGCAGGGGGAGCTATTTCATGGAAAAGCTCAAAGCAAACCGTCACTACATCGTCCACAATGTATGCCGAGTTTGTAGCGTGTTATGAGGCAACGGGGCAGGTGAACTGGCTAAAGAAGTTCATACCTGGTTTGAAGGTGGTTGACGACATCAATAGACCACTGAAGTTATACTGCGATAATAATCCAGCAGTACAGTATGCTCACAACAATAGGTCAAGTGGTGCTACCAAACACATTGACATAAAGTATTATGTTGTGAAGGATAAAGTCCGGGATCAAATGATAAGTCTTGAGCATATAAGTACCGAAAAGATGCTCGCGGATCCACTTACAAAAGGCTTACCACCCAACGTGTTCAGAGAACATGTAGCCGGCATGGGTTTAAGGGAAAGCCTATGATTCCTGGACTATAAAGGGCCCAAAAAGTTAAAGTAACTATTTCAGATCAGAGACGTGCATTGTAGCTGTTAAATCTATCGGCGATTGACCGTGACGATGAGACATGCTCTATGCATCATCTGTGAAGAAATGAGTAAGGATAAAAGGATTGAAGTTTAAAGTTTAAAGATAAAAGTAATAGTGAGATCAAGGGGGAGAATGTTAGATTGATCTCCTAACCAATAAGCCCAACGGCCTATTGGGCCTTGGTCACGCGCCCTGATCGGGGGCGCCCAACCCTACATGGTTGGTGGGCCCCCGTCGCACTGCGCTATATAAAGAGGTGGGGGCCAGCGGCTCAAAGTACGAGGTTCGCCGTGAGCCGCAAACCCCACCGACAAACCCTAATTCCGATCTCGAAGAGGGTGCGCAGCCAGCGACGGGAAGCCGCCACCGTCATCACCGTCATCCCGTCGCCACTGCACTGCATCACCGTCTCCACTGCGTCGCCTCTCTTCACCGACCGTCGCTGCCCGTGAGCAGACTTCACCGACGAAGCTGATGGAGGCCTCTGGATCCACTCCCTCTGGGATCTCAGGTTCGACACCTTCTCCTTCCTCTAGATAGCATTCTAGGTCTACATCGTTGCTGTTGTCTACCGCTCTTGATGTCTACCCTCTAGACCGACTGCTAGATGATTCAAGGATTGTAACAAGATTGAGAGAGGAGCATGAAAGAGTGGTGATGTGATCCAGCACCTGATGATGCTAATAAGGTTTCACGTCCTAGGTGAGGTTTCTAAGAAGAAAAACGTAAATATAGCTTTGATAAAAAAAATTAGGTATACATAAACTACCATCATGTTCTCCATGTCTCATGACTCGAACTCATGACCCGTACTCACACAAGTTAGAGCAACTCGCGGCTAAAGATTATGATCCAAGACATATTAGGAACCTATTTTCTTCTAACGTTTACTGCCCTTGCATCTTATGCATCTCGTGATGCATCTCGTATGTGATAAGAACTTATAAATCGTGCTCACACGAGTTAGAACAACGAGAGAGAGAGAGAGAGACGAGATAGAATCTGATTCCCGTTGCAATGCATGGCCGCGTTTGGTAGTTATAACCAAATTGTCAAAATATACCATGAAAGTGAGATAGTGGCATGCATACGGAATAAGCATACTATGATATTAATAATGTGTTGAGGTCACGACGCAATGTTAGCGAGCAGTTCATTAAGAAGAGAGGGGCAACTGCTTGTTAGATGCTGAAACTCATTACCATTCATGATCGTCTTTAGATGGCCCGGAGACTTGAGCAACTTGAAGCACGCCTCCTTGAGCCCTTTGCATCTATGCTGCTCTGCAAGGACCAATGTAGCTGTCTATGTCCACTGACCGAGCGGCCAGCGCCTAGCCTCCCTTGGCTCCTCCCATCCAGTGGGAATCCTGCTGCTGCTGCTTGTACTACTACTTTTTTACCAATTGTAATCATGGATAGTAGGGGTGTGCAGGTACTTCACCACCTTCCTTGGTACAAGAGCCTTGCTCCCAAACAACCATATTTATGGGACAAAGGGAGTATATGTTAGGTAAAATCCAAAGTTTCTTAATAAAGTGCATGTTCAATATTAAGTTTTAGTTTAAGAAAATATAAATTAGCTGGAGTTGGAATGTGGTACAACAGCCAATTTAAACTAATTATATGCATACTTGCTCACCATACACTGTAAATCTTTTATGTATTTTGGAATTGTTTGGCCAGAAAAATCACACAGGAGTTCTCTTTGTGCATAGAAAAAATAGTGCGAGCTTGCAGAACACCTCCAATGACGATGTCATCGTCGGTCTTCGCTTTACGTTATGTATGCATGTGATGTTGGCCATGTTCTATTGCTACGATAAGGTCATATGCAAACATGAATATTGCACTTTTGACACCACTAATTAAATTAGAAGTAGTATTCAACGGCGAACTGAGCCAACTCAGTTGGTTAGGTTCACCGTGGCCGACTAGGTCCTGCCGTCAATTGAGTGGCCATAGGCTTGTCGGTCATCGAGAGGCCGATAAGTGCTATATCGGCTGCTGGATGGCCAACAGAATGCTAGTTTTACAATTTATTAAAAACAACGTCTACATCTACAATTATTTATGAAAATAATATTATTTCAAAAAAAATCATTCCGCCATGGCCTTCCTCTCAATGAATTTTCTGTATCCCCATCCGTCGTCTACGGACTGGAAAGTGTGTGTCGCACCGTTGGTCGAACAACAATACGACGGAACTGGTTCTCCGGCGTCGTCAAGTAAACTGAACATATAGCTTGCCTCAGCACCCGTAGCGTTGTTGTGATTGAGCTCCAGGTAGAATTTTAGGAGAGGCCTCATTGGACAGCCACACGGTCGCGCATCGTAAGTCACAAGTCACGCACACACGCTTTGCGGCCACCAGCGCTAGAACTCCTGACCTCCTGCTTCGTGTCTTGAGCCCCTAACCACTCCACCTGCAACTTGTTTGTGTCCAAACGAGATTTTCGTCCTAGCCATTTTATGTTCATCTGATTTTGAAATGAGTATTTGGTGTCCTAAAGAAATTCAAACGAAAAAGTAGTCAACT
This sequence comes from Miscanthus lutarioriparius, assembly GCA_904845875.1. NCBI lineage: Eukaryota > Viridiplantae > Streptophyta > Magnoliopsida > Poales > Poaceae > Miscanthus > Miscanthus lutarioriparius. Next base: position 9,123,479 of record CAJGYO010000014.1, read on the forward strand.
ATAAAGTTTTATAACTTTTCGAGATCTATAACTTTCATTTGCGTAGTTTCTCCATCCGAGGTCGTTTACAAAATTTGAATTTAAAATTAGAGAAATTGAAACGTAGTTTTCTATGACAAGATGATTTCAAATCAAAAAGTTATCAACTACAAAGTTTCATAACTTTTTGAGATCTACAACTTTTGTTTTTGCTGTTTGTCCAGCCGAGGTCATTTAAAAAATTCAAATTTCAAATTTTTGGAAATTCAAACGTAGTTTTTCTTGACAAGATTATTTTAAATCAAAAAGTTGTCAACTACAAAGTTTTACAACTTTTGGGGATCTACAACTTTCATTTTGGTAGTTTCTCCATCCGAGGTCATTTACAAAATTTGAATTTTAAATTTTAGAAATTCAAACGTAGTTTCCTTTGACAAGATGATTTCAAAACAAAAAGTTATCAACTACAGAGTTTCATAACTTTCTAACATCTACAACTTTTATTTTGGTTATTTGATCATTTATCCATCCAACATAATGGTAGCAACATTATTCACAAATATAAAATATCCCTCTTTTAGTTTATGAAACTATAAGAGAGATACGTAAATTTTGTGAACAATGTCACTACCACTTTATCGGATGAAAGAAATGACCAAAATAAAAGTTGTTTATCTTGATAAGTTCTACAACTTCTATGTTCATGACTTTTTCAGCGGAAATAATTTAGTGTTCCAAAATGACGATTGAAGTTGCCATTTTTTTAAATTCAAAATTCAAATAGATAAAACACGGTCACATGAAAAGATGGGTAAAATAATAGCCGTAAGAACACAATAAATTGATAGAGCATGATTTTATAATTTTTTAGGAAAAAATCATCAAATTTGAAGTTAATGAGGGAGAAAAACTAGTTACAAGTTTTAGCCAGATATTAAAAAGAGAAATTAGAGTTCTTCAAAAATTTTAAAATTTAATTTTAAACAGTATTTTGAAGTAGTAAATAATTTCAAATGAAAAAGTTGTCAACTACAAAGTTGCATAATTTTTCGAGATCTACAACTTTTATTATGGGCGTTTCTCCAGCCAAGGTCGTTTGAAAAATCCAATTTTTAATTTGAGAAATCAAACGTAATTTTCGTTAGATAGATGATTTCAAATGAAAATATTTGGACATCCAAATGATCTAAAATTAAAAAAGTTTAAACTAGAAAGTTGTAGATCTCATCGAGTACTACAACTTTGATATAAAGTTCGTATTAATCGGACAACATATGAGAAACTTATGAAGTTTTCTTGCAACATATCACTGTCGGTTCAAGCCACGAACCGACAATGATAGTATCAGTGTTGGTTCTTGTCTAAAACCAGCAGTGATGACCCAATATCACTGTCGGTTCTTTGCTAAAACCGACAGTGGTATGAACCGGCAGTGAAAACCCGAATATCAGTGTCGGTTGATCCTATTACTGCTGGTTTTAGCCAAAAACCGGCAGTGATGGACTATCACTATCGGTTTCTTAAAATCCGGCAGTGACGAGGCCGGCAGTGATATCCAATTCTGCAGTAGTATATGTTTCACATCCCTTCTAGTCACCCCATGATGACACAACCTTCAATCTTGCACTACGTGCATGCCCACCTCCTCTAGGATGTTCTCCACTAAATGCATAGAAAACTGCTAGAAAGTGGAGGAATTCGAGCAATCATTCGGTTTCATGCAACCTCTTACGAATTCATCTTCACAAAGGTAGCATTTAATTTGATACAGTGTGTATGAGTGGGCATACAAAGGATCATCGTGCTGCTCTACAATCTCCCCATCATGCCATCCATATATATGAACCACCTTGGTGGCGTGACGCAACTAGCTACCGTGACCTGCGACATGAATCGTGGTCCAGAGATCTATCCCTAATAATAATAAAGAGACAAAATTTCAGCGTATTTTCTTGGTCCACCCATTTTATTTTGACCTAACCGTGCCCAGTCACTTCCCCTTCTATAGCCCAAGCAAGCAAGCAGCGCTGCCGCCTAGGTAGAGTACATAGATTTATAGAGACAGATTATTATATTATGATGATTTTGCAAAAGGAAAAGAAGTCTGAAACCGACTCATATAAATTATAGATATGATTTTGCAAAACGTAGACGTACTTTTGCTAGGAAAAGAAGTTTGAGAAACTAACTCATACATTGTACGATTTTGTGAAAGGTACACGTACCTATGCTATTTTTTTATTTGAATCTCACCGTATGCTAAAATTGATCGCCAGTGGGACGACGTCCCTTAACGGACTCGACATCGATTCGGAAAAGAAAACAAGAACCGGAGAAAATATAAGACGAGCCATTTTTTTCCTCTTAGGTTCCGTGCATTGCAATTTCGATTGATTATGTTCCGAGTTCGGACTCCGCTCAAGATCCACGACTCGAGGGATGGAGGAGAGGGAGAGCTAAACACCGCGAGTCCCCATGTGACGTGCAACGTGACTCTGTTCCGGCCGCTGCTCGGCAAAGCGCCCTCGACGTGGCGATGATGGACAGCGGACGACGACCATGGCGCATGACTCTAGGGCTCATCCTCTATGGTTGAGCAATTCAAGGACATCGCGGCGGCTAGCTGGGAGCACCAACGTCTGTGGCGTTGATGGGACGGACGTGGCGACGTCGCGGCATCCATGCTCAGGCGGTAGCCAGGAGCCCAGCGCCTCGTTGTCATACGGTGGCGGCGTGATGCAGTGCACGCTGGTGACGTCGGCGGCCCTGGAGATGCCCTGCGACTATGAGGCAACCGGCATCCAGCCCCTCGGAGTTCAAGTTCGCCTTGCGAGTTGGCATGCAGAAACGGTCAGGAGCATTCCCTGCGATTAGCTGAACGTGAAGAAAGGTGAGAGATCAGACCAAGAACTAGAGCCATATGAATGAGGCCGATCTATTTCCACTTAACAATAAATGCGGACCAGAAGAGAGATTGCGTGCTGCTGCTCACGTGAAAGCGTTAAAAGACTAGGACGGATCGAGCAAGATTGAGAGAGGAGCATGAAAGAGTGGTGATGTGATCCAGCGCCTGATGATGCTAATAAGGTTTCACGTGCTAGGTGAGGTTTCTAAGAAGAAAAGCGTAAATATAGCTTTGATAAAAAAAATTAGGTATACATAAACTACCATCATGTTCTCCATGTCTCATGACTCGAACTCAAGACCCGTGCTAACACAAGTTAGAGCAACTCGCGGCTAATGATTATATAGAGTCTGATCCAAGACATATTAGGAACCTGTTTTTTTTTAACGCTTACTGCCCTTGCATCTTATGCATCTCGTGATGCATCTCGTATGTGATAAGAACTTATAAATTGTGCTCACACGAGTTAGAACAACGAGAGAGAGAGAGAGAGAGAGAGAGAGAGAGAGACGATATAGAATCCGATTCCAAAACATATTGGGTTCCGTTGCAACGCACGGGCGCGTTTGCTAGTTATAACCAAATTGTCAAAATATAACACGAAAGTGAGATAGTGGCATGCATACGGAATAAGCATACTATGATATTAATAATGTGTTCAGGTCACGGCGCAACGTTAGCGAGCAGTTCGTTAAGAAGAGAGGGGCAACGGCTTGTCAGATGCTGAAACTCATTACCATTCATGATCGTCTTTAGATGGCCCAGAGACTTGAGCAACTTGAAGCACGCCTCCTTGAGCCCTTTGCATCTATGCTGCTCTGCAAGGACCAATGTAGCTGTCTATGTCCACTGACCGAGCGGCCAGCGCCCAGCCTCCCTTGGCTCCTCCCATCCAGTGGGAATCCTGCTGCTGCTGCTTGTACTACTACTTTTCTACCAATTGTAATCATGGATAGTAGGGGTATGCAGGTACTTCACCACCTTCCTTGGTACAAGAGCCTTGCTCCCAAACAACCATATTTATGGGACAGAGGGAGTATATGTTAGGTAAAATCCAAAGTTTCTTAATAAAGCACATGTTCAATATTAAGTTTTAGTTTAAGAAAATATAAATTAGCTGGAATTGGAATGTGGTACAACAGCCAATTTAAACTAATTATATGCATACTTGCTCACCATACAATGTAAATCTTTTATGTATTTGTGAATTGTTTGGCCAGAAAAATCACACAGGAGTTCTCTTTGTGCATAGAAAAATAGTGCGAGCTTGCAGAACACCTCCAATGACGATGTCATCATCGGTCTTCGCTTTACGTTATCTATGCATGTGATGTTGGCCATGTTCTATTGCTACGATAAGGTCATATGGAAACTTGAATATTGCACTTTTGACACCACTAATTAAATTAGAAGTAGTATTCAATTCACGAACTGAGCCAACTCAGTTGGTTAGGTTCACCGTGGTGGAATTGTTTGATTTAACCTTGTTTATAGCAAATAAATAGTATTAATATTTATCTCTAACTTAATTTTCTACGGAAGTATATTTTGTAATCAATTTAATAATACTTATTTTGTCTTATCGTTATCAGTATATTTTTATATAACTTTAGTCAAACTTTAAATTGTTTGATTTCTTAAAAAGCTAGAATTGCAAAAAAAATGACGGCGGAGTAGATATACGAACAATAAGGAATGTAGGCAACTTGTATGTCGGTGCCCTTATAGTGCTGCGATAACCATGCGAAATATATAAAAAAACAAAAGAAAAAGAATATTGCCAGTCCTGTCCCTATCACTGTATCAGGTAGCCGTGTAAAAAAACAAAGGATATGTCCAGTCCAGCCAGGAGCAGGTTGCTGTGAATAAATAACGCGCCATCAGCCTGTGGTTCGGCGGCTGTACATAGTCTTGTCGGCCATCCAGAGGCCGATAGGGAGGGGAGGCCCATTTTCAGCGTATTTTCTTGGTCCAGCCCATTTTATTTTGACCTAACCGTGCCCAGTCACTTCCCATTCTATAGCCCAAGTAACCATGCAGCGCTGCCGCCTAGGTAGAGTACATAGATTTATAGAGATAGGTTATTATATTATGATGATTTTGCAAAAGGAAAATAAGTATGAAACCGACTCATATAAATTATATATATGATTTTGCAAAAGGTAGACATACGTATGCTAGGAAAAGAAGTCTGAGAGACCAACTCATACATTGTACAATTTTGCGAAAGGTACATGTACCTATGCTATTTTTTTTATTTGAATCTCACCGCATGCTAAAATTGATCGCCAGTGGGACGACGTCCCCTAATGGACTTGACATCGATTCGGAAAAGAAAACAAGAACCGGAGAAAATATAAGACGAGCCGTTTTTTTCCTCTTAGGTTCCGTGCATTGCAATTTCGCTTGATTATGTTCCGAGTTCGGACTCCGCTCAAGATCCACGACTCGAGGGACGGAGGAGAGGGAGAGCTAAACACCGCGGGTCCCCGTGTGACGTGCAACGTGACTCTGTTCCTGCCGCTGCTCGGCGAAGCGCCCTCGGCATGGCGATGATGGACAGCGGACGACGACCATGGTGCACGGCTCTAGGGCTCGTCCTCTATGGTTGAGCATTTCAAGGACATCGCGGCGGCTGGCTGGGAGCACCGACGTCTGTTGCGCCTTGCTATTATCCGGTGGCGGTGTGATGTAGTGCATGAGGGTGACGTTGGCGGCCCTGGAGATGCCCTGCGACTGCGAGGTGACCGGCATCCAGCCTCTCGGGGTTCAAGTTTGCCTTGCGAGTTGGCATGTAGAAACGGTCAGGAGCATTCCCTGCGATTAGCTGAACGTGGAGAAAGGTGAGAGATCGGACCAAGAACTAGAGCCATATGAATGAGGCCGATCAATTTCCACTTAACAATAAATGCGGACCATAAGAGATATTGCGTGCTGCTGCTCACGTGAAAGCGTTAAAAGACTAGGACAGATCGAGCAAGATTGAGAGAGGATCATGAAAGTGTGGTGATGTGATCAAGTGCCTGAAGATGCTAATAAGGTTTCACGTGCTAGGTGAGGTTTCTAAGAAGAAAAGCGTAAATATAGCGTTGATAAAAAAAAATTAGGTATACATAAACTACCATCATGTTCTCCATGTCTCATGACTCGAACTCATGACCCGTGCTCACACAAGTTAGAGCAACTCGCGGCTAATGATTATACAGAGTCTGATCCAAGACATATTAGGAACCTGTTTTTTAAACGTTTACTGCCCTTGCATCTTATGCATCTCGTGATGCATCTCGTATGTGATAAGAACTTATAAATTGTGCTCAGACGAGTTAGAACAACGAGAGAGAGAGAGAGAGAGGGACAATATAGAATCCGATTCCAAAACATATTGGGTTCCGTTGCGATGCACGGCCGCGTTTGCTAGTTATAACCAAATTGTCAAAATATAACACGAAAGTGAGATAGTGGCATGCATACGGAATAATAAGCTCGAGATCCGCCCGCCATGGCCTTGGTCGAGCTCGCCCTGCCGTGGCCCGCCGTGGTGGCCGCAGCCAACCTCTGTCCACCATGGCCGGTATCAAGCTTCCCAGCGTTTCAATTCAATGCTTTTGCATCCAAACAGGAAGCGGATTTAAGCTACTTGCTAGGATTCCAAAACCCAATTCAATAGTCATCCAAACAATAATATTCGAATTGTGGCCATTTCAATACCATGGATGCTTTGGTATTGAACCCAATTCAATTCTAGCCCCTCCAATATCTACATCCAAACGGACCCTTATGTATTTTGGAATTGTTTGGCCAGAAAAATCACATAGGAGTTCTCTTTGTGCATAGAAAAAATAGTGCGAGCTTGCAGAACACCTCCAATGACGATGTCATCGTCGGTCTTCGCTTTACGTTATCTATGCATGTGATGTTGACCATGTTCTATTGTTATGATAAGGTCATATGCAAACATGAATATTGCACTTTTGACACCACTAATTAAATTAGAAGTAGTATTCAATGGCGAACTGAGTCAACTCAGTTGGTTAGATCTACAATTATTTCTTAAAATAATATTATTTCAAAAAAAAATTCATTCCTCCAGGGCCTTCCTCTCAATGAATTTTCTGTATCCCCATCCGTCGTCTACGGACTTGAAAGTGCGTGCCGCACCATTGGTTGAACAACAATACGACGGAACTGGTTCTCCGGCGTTGTCAAGTAAACTGAACATATAGCTTGCCTCAGCACCCGTTGCATTGTTGTGATTGAGCTGCAGGTAGAATTCTATCCAACCAGCGCTCTCTTTGGTTTCACCATCAGGGTAGTACCTGATACACCAGGGATGGCCTCCGATGTCGAAGGGCTCGGATTTGATGAATTTGCCATTGCGGAGTCCCTTGGTCCGGGAGTACCCATCGATCTTGAGGGCGTGCAACCCCCCTTCACGGCCGTGGCGATGATGGCTGATGCGCTGTTTGCATCGCCGCCGCTGCCAACCACGGAGCACGACATGCTCGCGCCCATATGGAAGGATCAGAATATAAATTTGCAGGCCGCAATGGCAAGTGGAGGGAGAGTGGGAGACTTTTATGAACCGAAGATAGATATGGCGATGTTGGGAGAACCCGAGTAGTTAAGTTGGCCAATCCGCAACCGAGTAGGAGATCAACAAAAATAAATCTTCAGTTTTTTTTTTTTTTGCCGTTTCCATGTACAGATAGATTGCGTTTGGTAGAGATCAGTACAGATTCTCGCTGATCAATGCAATCTCTCCACCGTCCAATTGTTGTTGATAATTGATGAGGCAGTGACTTTGCTATCCAAATGTCACGTGGACGGGTGAATTATACTGAAACTCGGCACAGTATATATCTCCAAATTATACATATGAAAAAAAAAATCTTAAATAAAAAAGATACAAAATTATATCAAGATTTTTCTATCATCTTGTTCTCTCATGGTTTTCATCAATGTAGCTGATCCTCTAAATTAAATGAGTAGAGCGAATATCGAAGCCAGAGTGCAGTCCTTCTGACAAATGCAATAATTAACCCCAAAGCATTGCACATTTTGTAGGACCCAACATTTTAAAGCCAGTCCAAAACATATAGACACTACTACAGAATTATACTGGTTTGGGACGAAGCCCTACGTCCAGTGCTAGAGACTACGAATACGTGTTCCTCAGTTCAAGTGCTCCAAACGGCTTACAACAGGGGGTTTGCAAGCTAGGGTCCTACGGATAGAAGGGATTCGAGTAGGGGAAATCCATAGTCTAGGAAGAAGGCCCGTCTCCTCTTATATAGTCGCGGGGCCAGGATACATGCAGAAGTGAAGGGTTCTCCCGACCCAAGTGGTTGAGAGCCCGAGGGAGGGAGAAGTGAAACGATCCCGTTTTCCATGAAGGAAAATCCACATATTCGAATCATAACGTGATAGTCCCAGATGACCATTCCATCACATTATCGAATAACAGTCAATATCACAAGTCATACATCGAATACCTGTCTTCTGAGTACAATAGATATGTTTACTCATTATTACATCGCCACTTGGCGGAATCACTCAGTACACAACATCTGGAATAGTATCGATAGAACGGCAATGGGCGCAGATTTCATCGTCCTCAACCAAACTCGAGCAAAGGACAAAACCTCTAATCCTCCCAAGCATCTCCACAAGTTGTACTCAGACTCGACCTACCAAATAATTGTCAATATGATTTGCACTGGCCACTAGCTCCCACCTATGCTTTGTGTTTGATTTGTGGTAAGTGGAATGCAAGGGTAGAGCAAAGACCAAAATTATGGCTGTAGTTTCCTATGCAAGTGTAATTAAAGTTTTATAATAATTCATCAAGTTTTAACCTATCTCATCCACACATTCACCCATCCCATCACACACATCTCATGACACTCCAACTCTAGGCGGCAAGGACAACTCCCTCTCATGCCTTGCCTCAACAGCCCAAGCCAGAAACCAACAACAACCCAGGGGGAAGAAGAAGAAAGGACTCCTCTCACTAATCAAGGGAAGCGTAAGTCATAGGAATGTCCGTAACCGTGGACACGACTATACGTATAGATCGATCAACTCTGCAGAGCGTGTACACCTGGAACCCCAAGATCACTATCATTGACGCTGATCATCGTCTTCGCTGATGCCGGGCTGCCTTCCGAACCAGTGCGATACCACCCTACCACTCAGCCCTGAGTCATCTCGGAGTCCACCGGCATGCTAAGACTGTGAGGCGTAGTACCGGGCGCCCAAGGTCACTACGCTGTCTTAAGAGGGTGTGAGCCATATGTCCATACCTCCCTACACTATCTGCTATCAACCTAGTAGTAGTGGTACCACCCTAGCTAATTAACATATGTTCCCCGCCCGCCAGGGACGAGTGGCGTGCACGAAAGGTCCTAGGATCCATTTCTCTCGACATACCAGACCTTATTAGGGGGACCAGACAAGATATCTTCTACAGTGGAGATAACCAACACCCCATGCTTCAACAGCACCTCCATCCTAGTGACTTGCCCCACGAAGAGTTGCCTCCTCGGGACATACTCCTCTCACATGTACCCACCACAGGTACCTCACACAGGGGATGCTTAGGTCACACCCCCAGGCAAGACTCATCCGAAGACTCGTCATAGAATCCTGTCTAGTCAACTCCACCCTCACTACACACCCAAGACGCACGCCAAGATCTCCCCAAGTTATTACCACATTATCTGCACCAAGTGTCATATATACTCACAACCAATCCTCCACCAAGCATCACATCATAGATATAATGCATAGTAGAAGTAAGCAGTAAGTAGTAAGCGAGCGTCTAGCCTATCACGGGTGTGCTGGGGTAAAGGTTGCGTCAAGGTAATGGCTTCAAACAATTCTACCATGCAACCTATCACAGTTCACTTGCATGAAAATAAGGCACTAGCAACTATATTAAAGCATGTCTAATAGAATTCTACGAGGTTGGGTGGGACATGGCACCTGTGGTCAGATCATCTTCAAGCTCCTTAGTGTAGTCGGGGTCATCCTCTAGTCCTTCGGGTTTGTCAAATGAGACATATAGCCACGATAAGCGACTCCTATAGTTAATCACAAAGAAGCAAAGGAAATCTAAAAGATCCAAATGCACTCAAACACAAGCCTATGATATAGAGCTTATTTTTAGAAAAAATTGGACACTAGTTTCATATTTTTCTAAGGTCCGATGAATTTTCTATGAATTTTCACATATTTAATTATATTTAGAAAAAGAAAAAGGATAGATTAATCCTGGGATGACACGTGGCACACTTTGGTTGGCGCGCGGCTCGGCTGAGGCTAACATGTAGGGCCGGTCAGTGGTCAACGTTGACCGAGCTCGGATTGGGCCTAGCGGGTCAGGTCATGGGTCTAGGTTGGGCCGGCCCAGAAACGTGTCGATCAGTCAGGCTATCCATGTGGCTCTGTTGGGCTCCTAGTGGGCTCTGGCTCATGGTCATCTAGCTCATAGTGGACAGTGGCATGGGTCCATGGACCGTAGGCCTATCCAAGATGGACAGCGTCCACCCTCCCCTCTTCTCTCATCGGCTCATAGTGAACAGCGCGCACGGGACGACACCCAGACATGCTTCGCACGGGCATGTACACCACGTGGCTCGCCGACGCAAAGGCCGGCCGACGGTGCTCTGAGGCCACATGGCAGAGCTCCCTCGAGGCCAGGCGGTCATGGCAGGGCACAAAGGCGGAGCCTTTTGGCTTGCTAGAGCCGGCTACTGCGACGGCGGACATGGCGGCGCTGCGGTCCACATGGCTAGGGCCAAAAGGAGCCCCCTTTCATGTGATTAGGGTCACAGATGGGTCGTAGGTGGCGGCGCTAGTGACCAAACCACTCGGCGGAGTCCGCTCAGCACCCACAGGCGTGACGGAGCTCTGGTGGGCTCATGGCTCTAATGAAGCAATGCCAGGGTAGGTCCTTGGGGCTAACCAGCTACGCAGTTGCGTTCATGGGGTGAAAGCTCTAGTTTGGTTTTGGTGAATTGATGAAACCCTAAGTGCTAACCTAGTTTATCAAGTGATCATGACATAGGTAGCACATTCCAAGTGGCGAAGCAAATGAAGATCATAACATGATAATGGTGATGCCATGGTGATGATCAAGTGCTTGGACTTGAAAAGAAGAAAGAGAGAAACAAAAGGCTCAAGGCAAAGGTATAAATGGTAGGAGCCATTTTGTTTTAGTGATCGAGACACTTAGTGAGTGTGATCATATTTAGGATCGATAGCCGTACTATTAAGAGGAGTAAAACTCGTATCGGAATGCGGTTATCAAAGTGTCACTAGATGCTCTAACTCATTGCATATGCATTTAGGATCTAGTGGAGTGCTAACACCCTTGAAAATGTCTGTGAAAATATGCTAACACATGTGCACAAGGTGATACACTTGGTGGTTGGCACATTTGAGCAAGGGTAGGAAACTTCACCGGCGGAGTGTCCGCCCGTAGAGTAAGGACAGTCCGACGGTGCCACCGGTGCCCTAGATAGAAAAGATGGAGGTCACTGTAAGTGACCGGACGCTGGTCTCGGTAGGACCGGCGTGTCCAATCAGTGGAAGCTGTGAAGTTGCTGGCATCGGTCTCTGACCGGACGCTGGGACACTGAGTGACCGGATGCTGAAGGGCTGCATCTGGTCATGCTGATGTGGTAGCATAGAGGAAGACACCATGTGACCAGACACTGGTTGTGTCCAGTCAAGCATGACCAGACGCGTCTGGTTGGGAAAATTGTTTCTGGAAGCTTACTGGAAATGACCGGACGCTGGGGGTTCAGCGCCCGGTCATCTTCTGACCGTTGAGATCGGGTGCACAACATTTGAAGAGAGGGACACATGGCGTGCATCGCGTGACCGGACGCTGAGGTCCAGCGTCCGGTCAATATGACCGGAGCGTCCGGTTACCCCATGTTGTGTCTAGTGAAGGGGTACAATGGCTCTATTTCATGGGGGCTTCTATTTAAGCCCCATGGCTAGCTAAAGCTAACTCTCTTGGCCATTTGCATTGACATAGCAACCTTGTGAGCTTAGCCAAAGCCCTCCCACTCATCTCCATCATAGATTCATCATCTTTGTGAGATTGGGAGAGAATCCAAGTACATTGCTTGAGTGTTTGCATCTAGAGGCACTTGGTGTTCGTGTTTCACTGCAGGATTCGCTTGTTACTCTTGGTGGTTGCCACCACCTAGATGGCTTAGAGCAGCGAGGATCGTCGAGCGGAGGTTGGTGATTATCTCCAGCTCTGATCGTAGTGATTGTGAGGGGTTCTTGACCTTTCCCCGGCGGAGAGCCAAAAGGTACTCTAGTGAATTGCTCGTGGCTTGTGTGATCCTCATCTTGTGTTGGTTGTGCGGCACCCTATTGAGGGTTTGGCGTGTGATGCCAATTAGCGCATGAACCTCCAAGTGAGTGAATCACCACAACGAGGAGTAGCTTGCCGGCAAGCAAGTGAACCTCGATAAAAATCATTGTGTTCATCATTTGATTCCGAGATGATTGGTCTTCATTGATATTGATTCTTGTGATTGATTGGTTCACTCCTCGATGCGGCGGTATAACTATCTTGCTCTCTCTCTTTACATTACCACAAACTAGTTGTCAAGCTCTTTAGTATAGCTAGTTGTGAGAGCTTGTTAGTTTGGTTAGTGTGGCTCTTTAGTTAGCTTTTGAGAGCACACTAACTTAGTGTAGTGGCATAGCTATTGTGTGGTTAGAGACAACAGAAACTAAATTGTGGTAGGTGGCTTGCATTTTTAGTAGGCTAGCGCAACACTCGCTTCGCCTCATAATTATCTAACCGGTTTGTCAAGTGTTGTTGTAGAAATTTTTATTAGGCTATTCACCCCCTTCTAGCCATTAGGACCTTTCACAGGGTCATAGGCCCTTCCTCGCCTCGCGAGGTGGACGAGATCGGCTGGAATGCCTCTAGCACGGCGGTGCCATGGTGCGCGTCCATGCTAGCGATCCGGATGTGTCCGTCCAACCTAGGGGCTCCCTAGTGGTGCGGGTTGGTGCATTGTGTGCCATGCGGCGAGGTAGAGCCCACCATGGAGATAGGGGATATCTCAACCGGCGTAGAGCAGCCGGAACGGCACTCTGCCATGGTGTTCACATGTGTGCGCGGTGCAGACATTGGCGTTTCCGAGCACTAGGGGCTCAACAAGGGCAGTTCTTGGCCCATATGCATGCGTGCGTGTGTGTGGTGCATCATGATGGCTAAAGGCCTGGCCTTTGTCTATCCTTGGCATGACCACAACGGAGAATAAGGGAAGCAGGGGTGCTCACCATGGTGGTGGTGAAGCTAGGATGGTGGTGCAGTGGTGAGTCGAGGCAGTGCCGTGCCGAACCGCGACGATGATGAAGACGATCGAGGCATCGTCCTCGTCTTCGGCGGCCACGGGCGGAACTCCATCGGCTCGGCTTCCCTCTTCCCTCCTCCTTTCTTTGTGGCTCAGGTGTGGGTGGTTTGGAGTGCCACTAGTGGTGGTGGGGTGAGGGAAAGGCGCTAGGGCACTAGGGCTAGCCTTCTTTTGGTAGGGGCGTTCGTGGTGCAGTAGCGGATGGCCAGAAACAGAGCACGGACACATGCAGTACGGATAGGTGCTCTTGGCTAGGGTTCAGGGCTCAGCGGGGAATCGCGGACGCCCTGGCGTGTACAAACTATATTCATTAGAAAGTTGATCAACTTTTATTATCAATCATGAAACTCAAAAAGAAGCAACTCTCAAAGGTTATTTAAATGCATATGCTCAAACATACTACCCTTGGGTTCTACTTGTGCAACTATAGGACTGGGGGTTTTCTAGCATGTTCACTCACCAAACATGGGTTTGTTGGGAAAAAATGAAGTTGGTATTTTTTTGGTTCTTGGGATTTCTAGGGTTGTTACATACCTCACCCCTCACAGGAATCTCATCCCGAGATTTAAGGCCTGATGTACCTTTTGAAGAGGTAGGGGTAGAGCATCCGAAGTTCTAACTCTTTCTCTCAAGTAGCTTCCTATTCAGTGTGGTTACTCCACTGTACTTTGCACATGTGTATGGTTGTGCTCCTGGTCTCCTTAACTGCTCTGTCAAGTATCTGGATTGGGTGCTCCTTGTACTCCAAAGTATCCTGAATATCTAGTGCCTCTGTGGGTACCTGTTCATCTGGTAGCTTCAAGCACTTGCATAACTGTGATACGTGGAAAATAGGGTGAACACCTGTCAATTCTTCTGGCAAGTCCAACTTGTAAGCTAGCTTGCCAAATGTCTAACAGATCTGATATGGTCCTACAAATCTTGGTGCCAGCTTTCCTTTCACGTGGAATGTGATGGTGCCTCGGATTGGGGAGACCTTGAGGTAGACATAGTCCCTGACTTTAAACTCAAGATCCCTCCGTCTGTTATCTGCATAGCTTTTCTCTCACACTTGGGCAACTCCTTCGGCATCCTTGATCTTTGTGGGGCTAAATAATGATCTCTCTCCCACCTCTAACCACATTAGAGGGGTACGACACTTCCTCCCATACAAGGCCTCAAATGGTGACATCATCTTGAGACTGGCTTGATAGCATTTGTTGTAGGAGAACTCAGCATGAGTCAAACTTTTCTCCCAATCGGATCCATACTTTAGAACATAGGCTCGGAGCATGTCTTCCAAGATCTGGTTTGCTCTCTTAGTCTGACCATCTATCTAGGGGTGGTAAGCTGTGTTGTAGTCTAGTCGAGTCCCAATTACCTTATGTAGGCTCTTCTAGAACTTAGACACATATTGTGTCCCATGATCAGATATTATGCTGATACGGGCTCCATGAAGCCTGAGAATGTTGTCTACATATAGCTCTGCTAGTTTCTTGACTCATAGCTAGTCTTCACTGCTATGAAATGGGACATTTTGGTCAATATGTCGACTATTACCCATATAAAATCATGCCCTTTTGGGGTTCAGGGCAGTCCAACTATGAAGTGCATGGACATGCTCTCCCACTTCCACATCGGGACATCTAGTGGCTTTAGTAGTCCTGTAGGTCTTTGATGTTCAGCCTTGATCCTATTGCAATTGTCAGAACATGCGACATGTAATACAATATCTGCCTTCATGTTCTTCCACCAGAAAAGCTTTCTCATGTCTGCATACATCTTGGTACTACATGGGTGGATGCAATATTTGGAGTCATGCCCTTCTGCTAGAATCTCCTCACGCAAGGATGCATCTGTGGGCACGTAGATCCTCTCCTTGTACCGAATTGCTCCTTGTTCATCCTCCCTAAACTCAGGACACTTGCCCAGCTTTATAAGCTCTTGAATTCCTTGGATCTCAAGGCAATCTCATTGGGCTTTCTGAATTTGCTCTCCAAGGTTGTATTGTACCTGAAGCTCGTTCAGCTGGCCTCTTGGTACCTGTTGACACAAAAATATGGTGATGTGATCAACATGCAGCAAGCCGGATGATCTGAGTGGAACAAGACTAGAGATCTGCTTGGCTTCAACACAGAACCAGCCGATTCTAAAAATCCAATGACATGCCAGTTAATTTGAACTGCAATTGACAAGGAGAGAAAATCTTATCGGTAATTTAAAGTGGAACATGTCGGTGTTGCACCAAATAGTTCCAAATGTACGGCTAGATAGCCGATTCAATAAGGCTATCAACTAAATGGCGTATCCATGAAATGAAAATCTTTAAATCAAAGATTATCGGCTAATATTAAATGATAATGATATGAATTAAAATAACCGATGCTCACAAAACATCAGAAAGCATCATCGGCTAAATGGAATATGATCGAGCCGATAAGTTTGATGAAAAGAGTATAACATGCGAATAAATCGACTGTCTAATATAAATGAATCAACCAATAGCTCGAATCTAATCTATTATCATCAACAGTGAGGTTCGATCGGATCAATGCAGCTATGATAATGATAACAAACTAAAGCCAAAGAATCTATAAAACCATCTATATGTTGAAAGATTCATGAAAACATGCTATATGCGTGAGAGTATAGGAAAATCAGCTAAAATAGCCGATGCAGTCGATCCTGACAAACAAGCAGTACATATTTTGATCATCATCAAGACCACTAATCGATAATTTCTAATCTAAAGTCTTACCAGTGAGGTTCAACCGTATCGATGCAGCTATGGTAGTGTCATTAGATTAGATCTCATTCACTAATGAGTTTATTCAAGATTGAAACATGTCTTTCGATGCATACCATGTTTGATTGGAATAGAGATAAAATAGCCGATCTAGCGGATTTAAGCCTTACAAACTACGATACAGATCAATAACTAACTTATATTATGGCTCATAAAAGATCAATCAGCTGATGCAGCTTTACAAGCACAATACAAGTCGTGACGCTAC
Organism: Miscanthus lutarioriparius; assembly: GCA_904845875.1. Classification (NCBI taxonomy): domain Eukaryota; kingdom Viridiplantae; phylum Streptophyta; class Magnoliopsida; order Poales; family Poaceae; genus Miscanthus; species Miscanthus lutarioriparius. The sequence continues at coordinate 9,139,747 of CAJGYO010000014.1, forward strand.
TCACAAGCAAGCTGGAGGTCGATCAGTCGATGCAACCCTGTTTGCTGAAGAACTCGCCGAGATCTACAGTACTCTTACTCCTAATGCGATGGCGAAAGCCAAAAATATTGTATTGATTGAGTGTTCGTCCCCTTGTACAATAACCAGGTCTAATATTTATACCCGAAACCTAAATATGAATCCTACTCAAATAAGACTCATTATAATTTTTGGAATAAAATAAAACTTCCAAACTTAATAATAACACGGACCCTAATTTTCCTTATTTGTAGAGTCCGACACATCTTCCTAGCGCCATTCAAGCATAGCCCATTGACGCTGTCTGCTGACGTCATCTATAAAATAGCCGATTCTGACATCGCATCTAAATCAGCTGATACCGATTCACATCTAATCGATTCCTTGATGACACAATCCTAGAAGCTTCGAGTTCCCACGTTCTTCTTCCCAAATTTTAGTATAAACACATGCCCCCCAATTTTAGGATAAAAATGATTTTATTCCAAAAATTTCTATTTATCTGCTCAACGTGTTACAATTGCTCGTTCCAAAATATACGCGTGACTCCTGATTTCTCGGGCCGAATTCTATATAATACCCCAACAGTATTATTTCCAACTTACCCGGCCTGCTTACTTTTTCCTTTTCTCTTGAGCAAGCTTCAACAGTCAAAACCGCCACCACCAAAGCCTTAACCCTAGCTAATCTTCTGCTCTGCCAAACTATTGTTTATGCCACCTTTCTACAACCTTCCTCAGATTTAGATCCATTTCGGCTGTAATGGCGACCAGCAATCACATTTTTAAGGTATGCCTTCAGATTTCTATCTTTTAAGTATTAGCCGCCACTCTGTATTTTCCTTTCTTCTTAAATTTATCCCAACTGGTTTCTAGGAAATGAGGAACGAAGTTTTGATTCCATCAGCTGTTGTTCCTAATACCTATTATCTTGGACCTATGGGCGATCCTGATCCATCTAATTTTATCAACCAAGAAACCAACTAAATCCCCTTCAAACAATCTGTAATAGATTTATTTTTCTGGAACACCAAAACTCCTTTTAGAAACTGTCCTAAAATGTCTAAAGGATGGAGAGATTAGTTCTGCAAGGTATCAGAAAAGAAAGCTAGAGATTGAGAAATTTCTGATTTAAACCAATGCTTGACACTCTCACTGTCTGGAATGGAGAGAAATGATTCACTTTTGATCTCTGCATCTTATTTTTGGTCGAACACTTTGAATGCTTTCGTTTTTTGTCATGGTCCAATTACCATTACTTTGGCCGACATCAACATGTTAACCGGCCTTAGAATAACAGGATCAATGCAACCTTATGATTTCTTAAGTGCTGGATCCAAGAAATTAGCCAAAATATCAGACTGCACAGGATGGGCAAGTTACATTTTGAATCATATTGGGGATGGATCGACTTTTGATGATAGAGAACATGTAGCTTTCTTGAATATGTGGCAGAAAAAATTCATCTTTTGTGGGTCATCCTGTAGTCCAACCTATAATCATAAATACTTGGCAGAGCGTTTAGCAACCAGTAATGAAATCCCTCCTAAAAAATATCTGTTGGGATCTGCTTATCATCTAATGCACCAAGTAGCTGTCCAATTGCTAAAAAATGAACCAGTGCATACTATCAGTGGCCCTTGGTGGTTGATACAATTATTGTTGAATCTGTACATGCATAAGATTGTAAGACCCAATCTTAGGAATCTAAGCTTGCCTTCTTCCAACTTTGCTGAAGATTATAAAGGAAAAGAAGGAAGAACTCGACAGTGTATGAATTATAGTGAAGCTACATCAGCCATAACAATTCTTGTTGATGTAGGCCACCTTTTCAAAAAAAATTACAGAGGGTTTGATGCAAACATCTTGGCTTGGCTGCCTTATGATGAAGATGAAGATAATGAGCTAGTTCTGCTAGTTAAATTCTGGTTTGAATTAGGTTGTTCAGATGAAATAACTGCTGTAATTTTCAGTTGCATCATCAAACCATGCGTGCTGTCTGCCGAATTTTGCTATGGTCATGGCAAAATGGCTACTGGTGCCTTTCTCTCAAATAAACTCCCAACTTATGAATTCTATAACCCCTCTTTTGTGGCCTATCAATTAGGCCTTAGTCAACTACTCCCTCGGCTATTCTTTAGGAATACTCTGAAGCTAAGAGAAGGTATCGGTGAAATAATAGAACCTTTCAGAGTCTTTCAATTAGGGTCAGATATTTCTTCTCTTTGTCTGCATGAATGACAAGAGCCACCTTCTCCTCAAACATGTTTGACTCCTGGTGGCAAGAATGGCACTGTCACCTCTTCTGCAACTCAATTCATCCTAACTGTTTAGCCCTGGACGACAACTTTGCTTCTGATAGTGAGGTAACTCACCACTTTCCTTTTAGAAGGATTATCAAGTTCTCACATCAGTTCATCTAACAATTTTTTTGCAGGATATTGAATTTGATCCCCCAAGTGTGGACAAGAAAGGGCATCCCATATAATATTATCCACCATGTCTAGCCTCAAGAATGGGATTAACTGCACCCACTCTGAAAAAGTTGATGAAAACCCTAGCTGCCCCAGCAATACTCACATATCAATCTTCAAAACACAAGGCAACCCAAGGTGTAACTCAGAAAACCACCATTGGGAAGAGACTTTGCAGAACAAAATCATCAATTGCTCAGGTAAATTAACTTATCTTCCCTCTTAAGATGATATTCAACTTCTAATTCAATTCCTTTCTTGCAGTCATCGACTATTGCATCTCAATCTGCTTTGGGTACTGAACTGCTGTCCTAGGCACTAAAATCAGCATCTACTAATCTCTCATCGGCTAATCCTCCTAAGGGTACCAAACTGCTGTCCTAGACAACAGAAGATGAGAACCTCTCTACTTCACCACTTGATACTACCAATGTATCTCCTCAAGCCTTCAATCTTATGCAATCCTCACTCTTCTCTGATCCTTTTGTTTTATCAGACACCACCTAGGAAAACATCTCCATAAGAGCAAAAATCTGACAACTCACTAGTTGAAGAGGACCCTGTTGACACTAATACTCAAACTGTCGATTCTCTAGCTCGGCAAACAATCGATGGTAAGAAATTCATATGCTCATTTTATCCTTCTATAGCAATTATAAACTGAAAATCTTCTTGATGCCTGCAGACACTAGCATCGAAAGCCCAGAGCCGATTCAACCAGATGTTGACACATCATCGGCTATTTCTTCTCCTCAGCCAGGATCTCTTTCAGAAAAGGTATTGTCTCTCTCGCACTCTCCATCTCATTGTCAACTCATTTGCTATTTCTAATAAGACTCCTTTTGTTCACATATAGGCACTTAACTCTCCAGCTTTGAGCTATTCTTTCAACTTTGAGAAATATATAGACGAAAGTGAGATAAGCTCATCATCCAGTTCTTCTCAAGAAATCTTATCAAATGAGACCAAAAATTAGCTAAAAGACATGCTGCCAATGCTCGAGAGGAACATAGCCAATTTGGTCCAGGATGCAGATCCAATGAGAAGAATCTTTTTAGCCATTAAGGATGATCTGCCCCCAAATCTTGCTCAAGCCTTGATACCTCTGTCCAACATCAAAGATCAAGCTCCCAAGGTGAAAAAGGATCAAACAAACCTGACTGACCATGAAGCTTTGATGACTAAGAACTCTAACAAGCAGGAAGCCAAAGAATGAGCACAATTGATTGGCAATCTAAAGAATTCTTCTTCCAAAATTGAACCGAAACTGACTCAGCTGAGAATTAGGCGTGCTGAGCTTGAACAGGAACTAGAAAGTGTGAAAGCCGCCATTGACCGTCATGAATCTAACTTGACTCAGATCCCTAATGCCATCAAATAGAAGAAACAAGAGATGCTGACCAAGGTTAAGGAAGACAAAGCTATTCACAGCAGTCTTGAGAGCATTCTAGGATTAGCCGAAGAAGACAAACAACAAATTGCAGAAGTTGATGCTATTCGGCTGAAAGCACTAAGAGCAATTTATGATGCTCTTAACTTGTAATTTATGTTCTAGCATCTGTAGTATATATTCTGTGTAAACCTGATGATAAATGTACTCTTCCTATTGGTCTACTGTACTTCTTGGTTCGACTAGAATAGCATATTTAAATTAGTCGATTCCCGATTCTAACTTTACTCTGACTTAACTAAATCTCAAAACGGCCCTTATTGCAAAAACCCTTCAAATTCCTTCTCAGTCATCAACATCTCGTTCCCCTCGTTATTAGCAAAGCGGCACTTCCCCTTCCATTAATTGGGGTTGCTTTCACATGTTCCAAGATATCTACCATCTCACCTTCATGGCTATAAATACCAGCCAACGGCCTCGGCCTCAAACACATCTGTATCTAAAATTGTTTCTCATTCTCTCATGTCTTTCCACCTTCAAGAACCCTATAGTGGTTTCTTCTTCTTCCCCTCTCAAGATCCAAACTGAAACCCATGGCTGGCGAAAACAACCACCGCAACCGCGCGGCGGCGGAGGTCCTAGAGGAGAATATGCCAATGAGCCAGTGCCTCCGCCACATGAGGTAAGATCAAACAGCTTCTATTCATAACAATGAATCGTCTTCTAACTTGTTTAGAGGTTAGTCCTGAATGATAGACTCCAACCTCTTCCTCCCAGGGCCGATGGGCCCTCCAATGTTGTACCTATCGCCGCCCCAACACCGGACTCGTCATCGGACTCCTCCGACTCGTACACCGGCGATGACGCCCGGTGCTTCCCCTAGGAGTGGAGGGCTGTCAAGGACCGTTATTCTGAGGCAACTTGGGAAAACAGTCAGTTTGAGATCCATCTTGGGGCCTCCCAGGCCGCCCTCCTCGCCATAGAGGAGGAAGCCAACGCTACTCGGGCGAGGTTGGCCGAGTCCGACGCCATGGTGGCGGGTAAGCCTAGTTCCAAGAAAACCCTCATTCTTATCTTCATTGCCCCTTTCTTGACAATCTTCTTGCCTCTTTGATTGCTAGCCATGATGGTACAGTTAGAAAACATCCAACTGGTGGCGAACGCAGCTACAGTGGCCATCAATGCCCGAGGCCCTCTGCTCATCAATCGTCTGTATGACATCCTGGCATGCGCCTAGGAGATTGCCCTCCATGGCGTTCATCGCGGCGTAGTGGTGGCTCTGGCCTCGGCGCAAGTCCAGACCGGGCATGACCTCCGCACCATGGAGCCAGGCTTCCTAATGGCCGATGATCCCAACATGCACAAGGAGCTGATTAAGGACTTCGATGACGCCGCGATGGCCATTGTGGATATCACACTAGCCCAAGATGTTTTGAACAAGGTGTTCGATTAGTTTGTACTAGGAGCAAATGATGAATGCATAAAGTTTTTGCCTTTCCCTTATTAATTCATCTCTAAAACTACCATTATATGAATCATGATTGTCCTTGTGTGTGTTTTTACTCTATAGGCGATACATATCATATCGGCTTTTACCCCTTTGGTTTAATTTTTTTCTTTTTTTTAACTAAAGGCAATACCCTTCTGGTACCGGCTATTAGAGCCGATGACTAAATAAATCAGCTATAAAGTATTAATCCAAATGCTAGGATAACACTTCTTTAGAAATTTTCCATTGATTGCTCTATCAAACTCCTCTTCTCCTTCTAGCATTTTCAAAATATAAGCATTGCTAGATGCACAATGTTTTATCCGATAAGGACCTTCCCAATTAGGCGACCATCTGTCAAACCTGTTGTCTTTAGACCTAATCGGCAATCTTACTTTCCAAACTAACTCTCCTTCACAAAACTATTTGTTCTTGACCTTTTTATTATAATGCCTTACAACCCTTAATTTATTGGCCTCAATATTTTCAAGAGTGCGCAGCCGATGACAACTTAAGTCCTCCAAATCATACATCATAAGGTTTCTATAGACTTCGGCTGCCAAATCATTTTGCAATGTAACACATCTTGATCCAGTCTGAATCTTCCAAGGAAGAACTGCATTATGCCCATATACTAACTCATAAGGTGATGATTTAATCGATCCATGGCAAGCCATCCTATATGCCCGCAATGCTTCATTAAGTGCTAGGTACCACTTCCTTGGTTGCTCTTTAATTTTCTTCATAATCAACTTAATCAAAATTTGATTGGATGCCTCTGCCTGGCCATTAGCTTGAGCATAATAAGGAGAAGAATTTATTAATTTAATTCTCATACTGGCAGCAAAATCTCTGAATTCTTCTGATGTGAACATTGTCCCTTGATCAGTAGTAATGGTTTGAGGAATCCCAAAACGATAAACAATATGCTCCCTGACAAAATCAACCATATTCTTTGAAGTTATTGTTTTCAAAAGAATCGCCTCAACCCACTTGGTAAAATAATCTGTTGCTGCCAATATAAACTTGTGCCCTCTACTCGAAGGTGGAAAAATCTGGCCAATTAAATCAATCCCCAGCCTCATAATGGCCATGGCTTAATTATTGGGTTCATAACTGATGCAGGCGATTTCTGAATATTACCAAAACGCTGACAATCCTGACACCCCTTATAATATTTAAAACAATCTTCTAATATCGTTGGCCAGAAATATTCAGACCTACGAATAACCCACTTCATTTTATAAGTCGATTGATGAGCTCTGCATATTCCTTCATGTACTTCTCCCATCAATACTCTTGCTTGTTCTTGACTTAAACATTTAAGCAAAACTCCATCGACTATTTTGTAATACAACTGATCATCTAACAAAACATACTTAGTCGATTTATATCTCAATTTTCTGGTAACCTTCTATGATGGATTCTTGAGGTAATCGGCTATTTCAACTCTTCAATCATTAGCCAAGGTCTCACTACTTAAGATTTCTTTGAACACTCGATAGCCTGACGCATTCTAAGCTAACCGATTGGCCTCTTGATTCTATGCTCTTGGAATATGCTGAAGAGAAGTAAGGGAAACTCCTCAAGTAACTTTCGACATTCATCATGGTATCCCTTCAGAATATCATCTTTACATTCATCCAAGCCGATCAATTGATTAATAACTAGCTGTGAATCACCAAATATTTCAATTGACTCGGCCTTTACTTCCTGAAGAAGTTGGAAGTCCCTTAAGAATAGCTTCATATTCTGCTTGATTATTGGTGGTCATTGGTTTGGTTTGAAAGGCAAACTCAAAACTTGCCCCCCTAGGTGAAATAATAACAATACCAATGCCACCACCTTGCTTGCACGATGATCCACCAAAGAACAATGTCCAAGGCATAGGTTCCACATAGCCGATGCTTGGTTTATGGTCTTGAGTAATAAAATCCGCCATCACTTGCCCTTTAACTGCTTTAGCTGATTCATACCTCAAGTCAAATTCTAATAATGCAAGAATCCACTTTCCCATTCTCCCATTTAATATCGGCATTGACAACATGAGTTTGATCACATCGGCTTTAGACACAACTATACACTTAGCCGATAATAAATAATGTCGCAATTTAGTGCACGAGAAATATAAGCATAAACATAACTCTTGGATCCAAAAGTCTTCTACTTAAATAGAAAACAATCTGTTCCTTTCCATCAAACTCTTGATCAAGGCCGATCCAATCATTTGGCAATCGGCCAACACGTATAACTTAAAAGGCTTACCTTGCTGAGGAGGAACTAGCACAGGTGGAGATTTCATATACTCTTTTATCTTCTCAAACACTTTTTGGTGTACGTCACCCCATTTAAATTCTTGATCATTTTTCAACTTCAACAAAGGAGAAAACAACAGAATCCTTTCTGACATATTTAAAATAAACCTTCAGATAAAATTAAACTTACCAATCAGAGATTGTATTTCTGTTTTATTAGTTGGAGGTACTGCCTCATCAAATGCTTTCATATTTTTTTGACCAATCTCAATTCCTCTCTTATGGACCATAAAACCCAAAAATTGTCCAGCTGACACTCCAAAGGCACACTTATTAGGATTCATCTTTAAACCATGTTTTTTTTGCACTCCAAAGTCTCCCGCAGATCAGCCAGATATTCTTTGTACCCTTTGGATTTCACCACCATATCATCAATATAGATTTCAACAATCTTGCCGAGTAACTTATGAAAAATATAATTCATTGCTCTCTGATAAGTTGCACCAGCATTCTTCAATCCAAAAGTCATCACAACCCATTCAAATAAGCCGATTGCGTCGGGGCACCTAAAGGCCATTTTTCCTATGTCTTCTTCAGCCATAAAAATTTGATTATAACCTGCATTACCATCCATAAAACTAATTACGTTGAGCCCGACTGCTGCATCTACCAACATATCAGCTATTGGCATTTGATAACCATCCATCGGTATAGCCTTGTTCAAATCTCTGAAATCAATATAGAGTTTCAACTTCCCATTTTTCTTATACATAGCAACTACACTCGATATCCACTCTGCATATCGGCAAGGTCAGATAAATTTTGCTTCTAGTAGTCTTTCAGTCTCCTTAATATCATCCAGAACATTTGGATTAAATCTCCTTGGAGCTCGTTTAAATGGCCGATATTCAGGTTTGATTGGCAACCGATGTTCAATAATTGATCGATCTAAGCCAGAAATTTCATAATATTCCTAAGCAAAATAATCTTTAAATTCCTTTAACAAATCTATCAATTCTTGTTTATACTTAGGATCCAATTTAGCACTTACATACGTCGGCCTAGGCCTATCTCTAGGACCAATATCTATTTCTTCTAACTCATCGGCCGACGTAAAGCCATGTCCTAGTTTACCATCTGTACCATCTATTAGATTATCCATTAAAACAAACTTTTAGAGCCAGCTGCTCGCATCGGCTGTTGGCCATCATCATTGATTCTAATGAAGCCTCCTTCCCATCGCTTGCCAGAAAAATACTCAAAATCTTCTAGTTCCCAATACATTAGATCAGCTATTGTTATACTCATAGAATCATCAGTATGAACTAGCTCAACATTGTCTCCATGCTAATGAATCAAGCATTGATGCATAGTCGATGATACACAACAATTGGCATGAATTCAATCATGACCAAGGAGTAAACTATATGAACCCTTTCCATCAATGACAAAGAATGTAATGAGCAAAGTCTTGCTTCCAATTGTCAATTCAACATTTATTTCCCCTGGTCTTGGACGCATTACCCCCAAAATCCTTAAGCACCATGTCAGTCTCAATTAGATCTTCTGGTCCTTTACCAAGCTTGCAAAAAGTACTATAAGGCATCAGATTAATAGAGGCACCTCCATCAACCAACATTTTACTCATCGACTTCCCATCGATAAAACCTTTCACATATAAAGCCTTCAAATGCCGATGCTTAACTGGTTTATCAAATATAGCTTATTGTATCAATGTCAATTGGGCTGCCATCTCTTCATACTCTGATTCATCAAAATTTGAATAGACTTCTTGATCTGCTAGAGCTTTAAATTCAGATGGTCAAAGAAAAGTCATTTGAATATTAGCCGATGATTGACCCTTATCGACTGTTTGTTTAGCACGCCATACTTGTGGTTTACCAGATTTCTGAGCCTGTTCTAATTCTCTGCTCCTTAGGCGTTGTATTCTTCTCTTCTGACTTCTTGTTAAACCTCCTGGACACCACTGTCCTTCTTGCCAAACATACTCTTCATCATCTTTATCTTAAAAAATCGGCCCAGTTCTGATCAACAACTTGCTTTCCAAGCCGGTCATGAATGCTTCTATTTTTTAAGCACCGATCCACATCATTATGTTGATATTCAATTCGATCATGGATAGACCGGCAGTTGACTTGAGATTGCCTAAACTCTCAATATTATTCGCTACATTCTGGGTAATTATTTCTAGTAGGCAATCTCAAACCTTCATTCTAACAATGTCTGAAGAATAGGCAATTCTAATGTGACTCAGCTTGTTCTCTTTCATATCTCTCTTCTTCTTGTTGACGTTGATATTCCTTCTCTTCTAACCAGCGCTGATAATCTTTCTCCTTCCGTCGTTGCTAATTATTCAATAGAATTTGAGATATGACATGTGGTCTCATCACACCATCTCTCGACGTTTCTCCCTACTTATATCAGCTCTTTTGTTGGTCACAACGCCTTTTAATTTCTCTCTATTCATTAGCCGATATTTGCATCTCTGGGTCAACTATTCTAATTTCTCTTGCCCTAGCTGATGTCAAAACTTTAGTTTTCCCTTTGAACAACTTAGCATCAACCATATTCTGATCCTTTGGGAAAGGATTATCATCAACTTTTATTTTCCGAGCTGTATCAAATTTAAGTTTCCCTTGTTGAATAGCCCTCTAAATATGCTGCCGAAAAATCCTGCAATTATTAGTAGTATGAGAAGCAGTGTTATGGTACTTACAAAACTTTGTATTCTTCAACTGATCAGGAGGTAATATAACATGAATGGCAGATAGTTTAATCTGTCCCTTCTCAAGCAAGAAATCAAAAAGTTTGTCTACTTTTGAAACATTAAAATCATAACTTTCTTCAACTTCTTTTCCCAAAGGATATGGAACCATTACTATCTTTTTACCCCAATTCCATTCAGCTGTGGCAATTTCCTCTTCTTCATCATCATCATCGACTAAATATGGATTATAAGCTTCAGCGATTGCAGCATTCTTCTGGAATCGGGTATCTCTGCGCATATTCTGGAATTGGCTATTAAGTGCTGCCACCCATTGAGCCAATTGACCTAAATTATCAAATTCTTGCCCAAGCAGCTTTTCTCTCCATTTTGGTAATATTCCTTGAACGGCCAACGCAGCTAGCTGATCATTAGTCAAATTCAACGAAAAGCATAAGTTTCTTGTTTCTTAGAACCTCTGAAGGAACTCAGCACCTGATTCATTAGCTCTTTGCTTTATAGTTATCAAATATGTGATCTTTCTTTCACCTGCCTAGTGTAGAAATATGTATGAAATTTCTTTTCAAGATCACTCCAATTGGCAATAGAATTAACCACTACTGATGAAAACCAAGTGAAAGCTGGTCCTGATAGGGACAAAGAGAAGAAACAAACTCGATGCGCTTCTTCAACAGAGGCTTCACCCAACTGAGTAAGATATCGACTGACATATTCTATTGTACTTGTACTATCTTAACCAGTGAACTTTATCAAATTCTGGAAGCCTGAAGTTCGTAGGAAGGGCCACCAAATCATACTACTCTGGATATGGACGTTTGTACGAAAAGGTCTACCCTTTTGGTTTTAAACCAAACTGATTTTTCATAATTTCGGTTACTCTGAGAAACAATTCATCAGCATTTGAGTTTGGATTTCTTAGCATTTGCTGACCCATCTGCAGATTGAAATTCTAAGTGCCTTAATATCATAGATTTGGAATCATATTGAGGGTATTATAATAAGAACCATAATGATATTCTTGTGGAATATCTATCTGTCGGGCCCCTTGCAGAATTATTGTTTGAAATCTCTGATTGAAAACATTAGGATCTATATCTCTATGAATTCTTTTAATCGATGGTGCTATTTTTTTAGCCGACGGTGGTATTTGGCCTGATGTACCAAAATTAACCATTTGATTCTGAACTTGCCCTGTCGGCTATTGCACATGCTGCACTGATGATCCAGGATTATATTGCATTTGATTAGTAGTAGCACCTTGAATTTGCTCAAATGAATTCTGAATTGCCTGGGCATCATCACTCTAAGCTAGTGTTGCTTCTAGATGGCTAGTACCGGCTTGATTAGTCTCCGGAGTCAACGGATGCGGAATATTGTAATAAGCCGGTCCAACCTGATCAAGTGAAAATCTATGAAACACCTCCTTTATGGTATTGTAGAATGTATTCAAGAAAGCTGTATTATGATTCAGCATTGCATCATGAACAGATTTGCTGACAGCTTCTACAAAGAAACGCCTATCATCAACTTCGTCTGTATCTGACTTTCCATGCATCAAAACTCTCAGCAGTAGATGTTTCTGAAGAACTTTATTTTCATGTATTTTGGTGTATGACAACAAGCACTTGTTCTGAAACTCCTCTATAGCCTTACCAATGACATCTTTATCCTTATCAGGTAAGTCTTCATAAGGTACCATAAGAATGTCCTTGTTGTTGTGAACCGCCATGACAATTGTGGTTCCACCGGGCATGCCAAAAAGTGTGTTGACACAAAAATGTGGCGATGATCAACACACAGCAAGCTGGATGATCTGAGTGGAATGGGACCAGAGATCTGCTTGGCTTTAATACAGAACCAACCGATTCTAAAAACCTAACGACGTGCCAGTCAATTTGACCTGCAATTGACAAGGAGAGAAAATCTTATCGGTAATTTAAAGTGAAACATGTCGGTGTTGCACCAGACAGTTCTAAATGTACGGCTAGATAGCTGATTCAATAAGGCTATCGACTAAATGGCGTATCCATAAAATGAAAATCTTTAAATCAAGGATTATCGGCTAATATTAAATGATAATGATATGAATCAAAATAACCGATGCTCATGGAACATCAAAAAGCATCACCGGCTAAATGGAACATTATCGATATAAAGCGTCGAGCCGATAAGTTTGATGAAAAGAGTATAACATGTGAACAAATCAATTGTCTAATATAAATGAATCTACAAATAATTTAAATCTAATCTATTATCATCAACAGTGAGATTCGATCGGATTGGTGTAGCTATGATAATGATAACAAACTAAAGCCAAAGAATCTATAAAACCATCTATATGTTGACAAATTCATGAAAACATGCTATATGCATGAGAGTATAGGTAAATCGGATAAAATAGCCGATGCAGTCATAGTAAGCAAACAGAGTACATATCTTGATCATGAACAAGACCACTAATCGATAATTTCTAATCTAAAGTCTTACCAGTGAGGTTCGACCAGATCGATGCAGCTATGATAATGTCATTAGATTAGATCTCATTAACTAGTGAGTTTATTCAAGATTGAAACATGTCTTTAGATGCATACTATGTTTGATTGGGATAGAGATAAAACAACCGATCTAGCGGATTTAAGCCATCAATTATAAGATTGAAAGCGTGACCAGATCAAAGGACGACCAATTAAGATGATATAATGTCGATCTATCTCCATCTCAATCGGATGATTTTATTATAATTAATAAAACATTAATTATAACAAAATCGATAACTAGTGAATCAACCAAAAACAGCAAGGAAAATCTTACTAATCTTAGTAGATTCGATAATTGGTGGTATTGTATTAAACAACAAGTTATTTAACAAAATATCGATAACTTTGATCTATATTATGATTCGTAAGAGATCAATCAGCTGATGCAGCCTTACAAACTACGATACAGATCGATAACTAACTTATATTATGGTTCATAAAAGATCAATCAGCTGATGCAGTTTTACAAGCACAATATAAGTCGTGACGCTACTCACAAGCAAGATGGAGGTCGATCAGTCGATGCAGCCCTGTTTGCTGAAGAACTCACCGAGATCTACAGTACTCTTACTCCTAATGCGATGGCAAAAGCCGAAAATATTGTATTGATTGAGTGTTCGTCCCCTTGTACAATAACCAGGTCTAATATTTATACCCGGAACCTAAATATGAATCCTACTCAAATACGACTCATTATAATTCTTGGAATAAAAGAAAACTTCCTAACTTAATAATAACTTGGACCTTAATTTTCCTTATTTGTAGAGTCTGACACATCTTTCTAGCGTCATTCAAGCATAGCCCATTGACGCCGTCTGCTGACGTCATCTATAAAATAGCCGATTCTGACATCGAATCTAAATTAGCTGATATCGATTCACATCTAATCGATTCCTTGATGACACAATCCGGAAAGCTTCTCCATCTCTTGACTCAGCAGGTATGGTCGTCGGGGTCTTGCTCCCCATGCCAAGGCATGGTGTGCTGTGGTGGCACTGTGCCGGCCATAGCGGCACTGTGGGAATGGTGGTTGTTCACCCACTCCCCTGTATGGCATGGGCTCGTTGTAGACGTCGTGGTCTTCATCCTTGCGCTCGTTTCTTCAGGGAGAAGTTGTGATGCCATCGTACGGGGAGGACAGCTGTCCCTTGTGGGCTTCCCTCTTCCTTGGTCGCAGCTATGTTGCCCCGACCTTTGGTGGTCGGGTCGGGGGCATTGGATTCAGGCAGTTCGGTGGGAATTGGCTTCCTGGTGATGAGACCCATACCCGTAGTGGGTACGTCGTACGTCTGTCAATCGAGTTAGGCGGGGTTTGGTCTGAGCCATGTATGATGACGTAGGTGAGCCTTGGTGTTGTCTTGTCCTTCAGTGGAGTGTTGCCCAAGGGGCGACGCTCTGCCCCAGGGCCTGATGGCCTAAGGGGCGGTCGTCCTTCTCATACCTAGCGGAGTGTGCGAGCATGCGCGTCCTATCCGGGCAGGTGCATTGAATGCGTCCACCCACCTCCTGTCTTTCCCGAACGGTCAAGACTGGAGGTGGTCGAGGCAGCCATCTTGTGCGTGGTCAGGAGACTGGGGAGGTCGAGGTGGGCCTTGTACGGCTCGGGGGAAGACAGGTCGAGGCAGACCGTGGTTGACTGGGTCGTGGCCAGGTGGCCATCTGAGCGACTCTATAACCGTGCCTTGGGGTACCCCGTTTACGTACCCCTGATAGATAGTATCAAAAGTAAAGCTATGATATATTTACATGTAAATATTTCTATGCTTTACAATGGGAGAGAAAAATCTATCGGTGTTTATTTTAATTCGATACAGGTTTGGACATTGTTAATTATTGTCATCATAAAACAAAGTATACTCCATATATTCCAAATTATAAAACATTTCAGCTTATATAGATAATTGTTTTTAGGGGGCATTTGGTAGCAATTCTCCTGCTGTTCCACGAGCCACTCCAACACGCCACGAACCAAATGGGTTGGCAAGTGGCAACTACCTGCTCCATGCGTGAAGTCTTGCGAAATCCGCAGACTGGAGCTGAAACACACACCTAGAGCCGAAAAACTAGCTTCAGTCAGCTTCGGCCTCCATGGTAGTGGACCCACCCCAAAATGCCCGTCCTCTTAGATCGCATGGCTGGATGTTAGTGGCGAGCATCTCCCAGCGCTAAAGGTCGTGGCGAGCAGCTCTTGGTGGTGGTGACGAGGGCCAGCGGCGGCAAGCATGACACGGTGGGAGGGACGGCGCGGTGAGAGGGACGACGTAGACGTGTAGCGGCGGCAAGCATGACACGGTGGAACAGAAAAGGCAAAGAGAAGAAATGAGAGAGGAGTGGACAGAAGGAAATAATTAAAGGAAGAAGATAGAAAAGGAAAAAAAGAATATTATCAACATTTCAACTCTTTTATCTACTAGGAAAAAGTTGTTTCACTAAACATTTCTCTAACCAAAGAAGTCGGAGCCACGTGGAGCTTCTCTATTGTCTATCGTAGAAATCATAGTAGGAGCTATTTTGGCTGGAGCTGAAGCTCTATCAAACACACATTTATTATGTATTTAAACATAGTGTATATCTAAGTGTATAATAAAAGTTATATATCTAAAAAAGCCAAAACAATTATAATATAAAATAGAGGGAGTAGCTTTTAAATTTTATAGAAAATGTAGAATATAAATAGGTATGCATCATTCATGTTCTCTTTTTCTATAAAGGTTAGATAGTTTCTTTTCTCCCGTTGCAAACGCATGTGCATGTTTGTACTAAACGTGAAAATCTAGCACTTACATCTTCGAAGATTAATTTAACCCGTGCAGGGCACATGTTCTGCAATAATTGAGTATTGGTTAGAACGCGTAGTAGGCTTTCTTGCAGTCATAGTAGCTTAGTACCTCATTGTTAATATATATCCATACATCTATATCTAATAATAAAGAGGCAAAATTTCTCTCCACCTATTTTGGTTCGGCCATCCTAAACTAACTTTGTGAATGTGGAAAACTGTCTATAGCCACTCTCTTTATATAACTATGAATCTTAATCCAATTAGATCTCTCCAATTTCGGGTGAATAGGAATCTTAATACAAATAGAAAAAATATAATAATATGGACAACTAGGAATCTTAATCACACCGAGTAACCGGAATAGGAATCTTAATAAAGAGAAAAGAAGGGTAGAATTTCTTTGTTTAGTTTCTTTTCTGTTCTTTTTTCACTTTTTTCTGGTTTATCCGTTTTTACTTGCTCCAAGTACACGTTACTTTACGTTCATTTGAACACTTTTCACTTCGCTCCAAATATGTTCTGATTTTTTTCCGTGGCTATTTTATAGAGTACATTCTAATTTTTGTCATGATTGTTTTCTACTTGGCTTTGATTGTGCTCAGATTTTTTTCTCATGGATGTTTTTGACATTAGCTCGACTTTTCTGATTTTGTTTTCATTGTTTTCTCTACCTGGTTTTTTCCGTGTTCTAATAATATAATAAGAGTAAAAACAAACAATAAATAAGAGATCACATCGATTTTAATCTGACTCCTTAAGAAACAAAGATTTTTACCACTAAGTTCATTTAATTTTTGACTCAAACTCATGACCCATTCTACAACTCACTACGTATTAGATCCCGTTGCAACGCACGGGCATATAATAAAAAGCTAAAATTTTTCTCCACCTATTTTTTTCGTCTATTTCCCCTAACTACCTAGGCAGTGGAGAGTCCAAAACTGTACTCACGTCCTCTTGTCTCGTATGTGTCTTGGATTCATAACCTATACTTATACAAGTTAACACAACTTACGTCTAGCGACGATGAATACGGGGTATATATTGAGTTGCGCCCTACGTATTTCCTATGTGACCCTAACTCATGACCCGCGCTCATACGAGTTAAAGCAAAGATACAAAGTCTAATTCCTATACGTATTGGGTTCTGTTGCAACACACGAGAACGTTAGGTAGTTGTTAAAAAAAAGAGAGAAAGAGAGAAACATTTTTATAATTTAACAGAGTTCTTACCGGCTTAAGGATAGGTGGTGGTGGCCGTGGACATCAACGACTAACCCCTGTCGGGCGTGTGCAGGCAACCAAAGAGTGTTCGCAATCCATACAACTGAACTCGCAGAAGGATTGTCCCCATACAACTGAGCTCATATATATACATACGTACATAGGTATGCCTACCTACCCGTCCATCGAAACCACAACCGTAAGTCGGTACGTGTTGCGATGTCACGCCTCTTCTGGCTCCTCTGCCTGCTCTGCTCCGGCCACCAGATCGTTGGTACGGCGGTGGCCAGGACCATCCACGTCCCTACTCCTGACTCCATTTCCGGCGCCTTCGACTTCATCCCGCTCTCTGACGGCGTCGCCGGCGCAGAGAGCTTGGCCTTCGACAGCAGAGGCCAGGGTCCATACGCCGGCGTCTCGGACGGCCGAGTCCTCAGGTGGGGCGGCAGCGCCCGTGGCTGGACGACCTTCGCCTACAGCACCAGCTATGCCCACAACCCATCCTGCAAAGCCTCTCCGGCGCGTCCGGGCGACGCCGAGGATGTCTGCGGCCGCCCCCTAGGGCTCCAGTTCAACGGCAGGACCGGCGACCTGTACATCGCTGACGCCTACCACGGCCTCCTGAGGGTTGGCCCGGCAGGCGGTGAGGCCAAGGTGCTGGCGGCCAAGGCCGACGGTGGCGCGTTCACCTTTGTCAACGGCGTCGACGTCGACCAGTCCACCGGCGATGTGTACTTCACAGATAGCAGCACGTCGTACACGCGTCGGCATAACACCCAGATCTTGCTCAACCGTGACTCCTCCGGCCGGCTGATGAAGTATGACGCACGGGCCAAGCGCGTGATAGTGCTCAAGGATGCTCTGCCCTATCCCAACGGCGTCGCGGTGAGTGCCGACCGGACACACGTCGTGGTGGCGCACACAGGGCCGTGTCAGCTGTTCAGGTACTGGCTGAAAGGGCCTAAGGCTGGAACCTACGAGCTCTTTGCTGACTTGTCTGGGTACCCGGACAACATCAGGCGTGATACCAGAGGAGGCTACTGGGTCGCGCTAAACCGGGAAAAGATCGACGGCGCGGATGCGGCGGCAGGCAAGCATATTGTCGGCATACGCCTGATGCTAAAGCCGTGGAGCGTCAAGAGATAATAGCTGCAGACAAGAGTGTCACTCTCAGCGATGTCGCCGAAAAGGACGGCAATCTATGGTTAGGGTCGGTAGAGCTCGACTACGTCACCTTTGTTGATCAAACCTTATTAGATTAGATAGTTTTGTTTAGTTATGGTTTGTAAAGACTTTATAAGTTATTAGTCTAGGCTATAATGTTATATAAATATTAGTATATTATATATTTTGGTAAGGAGAATTATATATGTATAATTCGTTAAATTTTAAGCTCATTTAATTTGATTGAATGGTTATGGGGAAGAATGTTGATTTTCTTATAGCGTGTCCAATATTTGCTATTGAAACCATGTATGCCCTAGTCCGCTTTTTACCTAAAAGTATACAAACTAAAACAGTTTCATCAGTTTGACTCTATATTATTGGCACGGGAAGTTCGTAGCAGATATGATAATGCAGGGCTCAAGAACAACGTTGTCTCATGAAAAGATGGTTGAACATGAACACGTCACGTACAGTTGGGAGCATGATACACAATGGTGGGATCTTTGAGACCTAGCTAAAACCTCCATACGCCCCGAAGGAATCATGTGGTGGCAAACTGGCAGTGAGTTACTCTATGTCTAGCCGGCTGTCCTAGGTTTTGCCATTGTTAAAGCAATTAATGTATGTACTATTTAGGGCCCGTTTAGTTCCACCCAAAACCCAAAAAATTTTGCGCAGTATCCATCGCATCGAATCTTGCGGCACATGTATGGAGTACTAAATGTAGATGAAAAAAACTAATTACACAGTTGGGTGAGAAATCGCGAGACGAAACTTTCGAACCTAATTAGTCCATAATTAGACACTAATTGCCAAATACAAACGAAAGTGCTACAGTACCCAAAACCAAAAAAAATTGCCAACTAAACAGGCCCATATATCCATTGTCACTAGGAACATGGTACGGTACCACGTTCCATATGTTCTGGGAACATGCGTTCTTGGAATGGGAACACGGGATCAATCTTCTCTCCCCACAGTGAAAACCTCTTTCTTAACGAGCATATACCATGTTTCACGACCTAATCATCACAAGAATTTTGTGACTATGTCTATACCACCAGTACTTAGCTCGGATTTGGTTGTACCATCAGGTGTCCGGCTCAAGGTTAATAGGTTATATATTAATTCCAGACAGGCGCATTATTAATATTTATATATTTGTTGCGCATGCATGCCCTCTCTCTTCAGGTGAAATGATCAAACAGTTAACACGCGTGCGTCGGTAAAATGTATTGGCGCAGGAGCAGGACTCCGTATGTGTACGTGTGTGTTGGGCTCTTTCCCAGTTGTATAATACCGATGAGAATTAATATTTTGGATTTCTTCAACACCCAAAATATAATATAACACGAGAGCACCACTTCCTAATTACAGACGTGACCTGCTGTAAAATACAGTAGAACACACGCACCTTCCATCCTAATTAAAGGAACCCTATTTGTCCCATTCCTGCAGAAACGGAGCAGGCTGCCTATACCTACCGGATGGAGGAGAAGATGAACCTACGGAGCTAGCCCCGTGCCTTGGTAGGAGTTAAGATGGCCTTTGGTTGGCTAAATGTAACGTAATCCGATTACTGAGGGGACCCGATGCCAATACAACTGCTTGGTTGGGCTCGGCCAGTTATTAAGTAGCGCGTAATCAGATATATAACGTCCTATTCATCGCTGATACCGCTCCTCCCCGAGGCTTTTCGGATTACGCTGCCGCCGCCCCGCTCGAACGTCTCGAGCGCCTCCCTCTGTTAACGTCACGGAGGCTAACCAAACAAAGCGAGGTATCACTGTTACGGCAACAAATACACCGTGATACGATTTCGTTTCCATTTGCATTACCATTCTACGAACCAAACAGCGTGTAATTTTGAGGAAGTCCCTAGGGCTGACTTTTTTAGAGGCCCAGACAAACAAAATGAATTTGTTCATCAGCAAGGGTCAAGGCAGCAGGTCAAAATGACTACTTCATATAGGCCCCGTTTGCTACAGTGGTGAAAAACGATTATGTGAGAAGCTATATAAATGAAGCAAAAGCATGGTCAAAATACGTTGGTCTGACTCAACTTCTGTGTTTTAATATAAATGGATGTTGTAAGGAGAAGCTTCCCAGAAAAAGATGTTAAAATGTGTGTCGTTTGGCTTTTAGATTCATCTTAGTTGATCATACACAGCTTATAAGCTGTATTAAACAGGCCCATAAGAGCCCATCTAAGCCAAGAGTTTAATTTGTCACCACCACAATTGCATTCATGCATCATGCCATCGTCCAAAATACCCGGATGATTCTTGAGTGCACTACACTCATGATAAATAAATGATACATCAACAGTGTTGGATGACTTGCGCCAACAATTTGCATGCTTATAAGTTATATCAGCACTCATGACTATTATATATACTCCTACCACTATGCCTAGGATTTTCCATCCTTCCAAAATGTTGCAACCTGCCATGCTTATATCACTACTGGAAACAGAGACTTTGCCGAGTGCAAAATTCTTTGCCGAGTGTCAAAAATCGGGCACTCGGCAAAGACCTTCTTTGCCGAGTGCTGCACTCGGCAAAGAATTGCACTCGGCAAAGAGTTCTTTGCCGAGTGCCGGGCACTCGGCAAAGGACTTCTTTGCCGAGTGCCAGACTCTCGGCAAAATCTCTACACTCGGCATAGGCTGCCCGCGAAACGGTGTTCGGTCACGGCCTTCTTTGCCGAGTGCCTACTGTTAGGCACTCGGCAAAGATTTGATTTGTTTTTTAAAAAAAATTCTTTGCCGAGTGCCCCAGATCTGGCACTCGGCAAAGGTTTAATTTTTTTTAAATCCTTTGCCGAGTGTCTCAGATCTGGCACTCGGCAAAGAAATTTTTTTTTAAAAAAAAATACTTTACCGTGTGCGCCTGGCACAGCACTCGGCAAAGATTAAATTTTTTTTTATAATTCTTTGCCGAGTGCTCCTGTGGATGCACTCGGCAAAGAGGAAATTTTTTAAAAAAAAATTAAAACCCTCTTTGTCGAGTGCCTTATCCTAGCACCCGGCAAAGACACCCTTTGCCGAGTGCCATGCCCCGGCACTCGGCAAAGTTTTTTTTGTTTTTTTGTTTTTTGCCTCCAATTTTTTTGTGCAGCCCTTTTAAAGCACCAGGAACTCCTAGTTACAATTTGGTGATTTTTTGTGGCTTTTATATATTTAGTTACTTTATTTACGTTTACTTGAATTTTTAGAAAAATAGAAATTTGAGCTGCGTGAATGCGAATAATGGAATTTAATGATTCAAAAATTGATAGTCATGTTAGTGAGTCTTTGTGAGAGGCCGTATCCGAGGAGCGGACACGAAATTTCGGACATCTTGTTCACGAAACATGTCCATAAAATTGCGTGTGATGTGTTTTTAAATTCTATAAAAAGCAAGCGAAGTCAAAAATCATGAAACTTGTTGAGATATCACGTGATATCATATGTGGAGGCTATGATAAAAATTTAGAAGATTTCATACTGCGTTGTCACGTACAATGCTTACAAACAGGACATCTCTACATGTGATATGTGATATACGATGTAGAGATGTCACGATTTTAAGCGGTGCGTGACAACATGCACAAATCTTCTAAATGCGTCACAGCCTACACATATCTATCCAGAATATTCTATCATTTTTTGAATCATTAAATTCCATTATTAAATTAAAAACACCATGGTAGTTCAAAATTATATTTTTCAAAAAAATTCTGATCACAAATTAAAAAAAAAATTCAAGTAAATAAAATAAAGTAACTACATATATCAAAAAGCTTAAAAAATCCCAAATTCTAACTAGGAGTTCCTGATGCTTTAAAAGGGCTGCACAAAAATTTGGAGGCCAAAAACAAAAACAAAAAAAACTTTGCCGAAATGCCGGGCATGGCACTGAAAAAAGTCTTTACCGAAAGTGCCACGAGATAAGGCACTCAAACAAAGTGGGTTTGGATTTTTTAAAAATTTCTCTCTTTGCCGAAAGTGCCTTCGCAGGCACTTTCGGTAAAGACATTTTAAAAAATTAAATCTTTGCCGAAAAGTCTTGTGTCGAGGCACTCGGCAAAGTATTTTTCAAAAAAAAAATACTTCGCCGAGTGCCAGATCTAGGACACTTGGCAAAGAAATTTAAAAAAAATTAAATATTTGCCGAGTGCCAGATCTGGGACACTCGGCAAAGAATTTTTTTAAAAAAAATTAAATCTTTGCCGAGTGCCTCCTGGTCCGGCACTCGGCAAAGGGGCGGTTGGGGGACTTAAACGATTTCGGCCGGCCGGGCAGTCAAGCAGACAGCCAGCCAGCCCCCACGCCCACACCGGCCCGCCCCCGCCCCCGCCATCGCCCGCGCTGCCCGGCCACTTGCGCGCCCGACCGCAGCCCCTCCCCGCGCCGCGCGACGGCGCCTGCCCCCGCCCCCGCCAGCCCTCGCCCCCACGGCCGCGTGTGGCCGAGCGTGGCCAGCTCGCCCACACCCAGAACCGCTCCAACTCCAAGGGAAACAACAGCAAGGCGCTCCCGCTCCCGCCATCGCTGCTCGCCCGCTCCTGCGCCGGCGGCTCCGACCCCTACGCCTCCGTCGTCCCGGCCGAGTACGCTGCCGCCATGGACCCGCCGTCAAACCGCTGGATGGTGCGTGTGCACCGGACCCGGCGCCGGTCGCCCAGCAGGCTCGCCGAGTGGCTGTCCATGCTCAGCCTCTACCGCTCCTGCAAGCGCGCCGCCGCCTGCTTCGCTGCAAAGGCCAAGTCGCTGGCGGCCTGAGCGACTGAGGCCCGAGAGATAAGTCGTTGTTGCCCGCAATCTGCTGCAACTTCCAGTTCTCAGTCTCATCTCTGATCTCTCCCACTCCCAGCTCCCGTGTGTGTGCTGTGTTGATAGCAATATTGGTGTGCGTGATGCCGTTTGCATTTTGTGCGATGATAATTCACTGTAAATTACTCGAATTACTAGTATAAGTATTACAGTAAATAGGAGTATATGATTCCATTTGATATATATACATGTTGTATTTAGAGTTGCCATGGTTCCTGCAGGTTATATTATAATTACTAGTATATGATAATTGTTATTTGTGGGATCATAACACCATGGTTCCTGCAGGTTGCAAAATTTTCTTGTAACCCCTCAATATGTGCACCCCAACTTGAAGCAGTTGAAATGGTTATAAGTTTTCGTCTTAAAACACTATGTTCATTCAAATTCTCTAAGTTGATGTTTGAGGTTCAGGATTTTTTTAGATTTGTTTGCCAGCCAACATCAATTGCCTCTATGTAAAAACTTTCATCATTGACGATAAATAAACTTAGAAAATGGTTACAACTTACAACTAAATATGATATAGGATAACCACATATGAAAGCAATATGTTTGATTGCTGTGATCTTCAATATAATTGGAGGTGAACAAAAGCTTCTGGTTAAAGATCAGCTTGTGACTAATCTTGATAGGTTTTGTCTGTGTGTTTTTGCCTTCCCTTTTGTGGGACATTGGTTGATTTTTGGGATCTAGAAAGAATAGCGGTATGTCAATGGTATCCATTAAATTTTTTGTTTGTGAACTTTGATTTTCTGAAAGTGCTACGTTTTCTGACATCTGGGATATCACCATCAAATTCAGCATCAGTTTGTTGCTGGTAAGCTCTTCCTCTTCTTCCAAAATAAAATGGAACTTCTTTAATGAACTTATGTCTTTTTAACTTATGTTCGTATTAATGTCATATATTGGTTTCCGTTATGGAAAATACATATAACTGGCCGTTGGGGCCATTATATAAAATCAGGTGGGGAACGCCTCCCCCTGTTGACCTTCACAAAAAAATATAGCTGGAAGAACTGTTATCTGTAATTTTTTTAAATGGTCTGGAGAAGTTGGATATGCTTCCGCTATCCGTGGAAGTAGTACTTGGTTCCTGAAAATCCTTTGTTATCTTAACTTCTTTGAGTCTTCTTCAAAAGTTTGAATAGTGATTTACAATTGCATTTGTGTTTCCTTGTTTGTTCAGTTACCGAGTGGACCGGTGGGCTTTATGTTTCTCCCACTATGGCTGGAAGCAGGCCAGGTGGATTAATTGCGGGAGCTTGGACTGCTATGATGTCTCTCGGACTAAATGGTGACAAACTTATTCTGAAATTCCATCAGTGTGTAGTGGTGGCTTAGAATCAAATAGTACTTGTGATGTATACCATTGCTTTTCTTGCTTTCCAGGCTACTTGGACAGTACAAGCCGTATCATGGAAGTTTCGAAGAAAATACAAAGAGAGTAAACGTGTTTGTTTGTTATGCCTGAACTCTGAACTATGACTACAAGACATAAGACAAACTCTGACTGTAGCTATGTTTTACCCATTTTTGTTTATTTATTTATTGTAACTTTTTAAATTGAAGTAGTATTCACGCAGATATTTATTTTCTACTAGTATGCATGGTCAAATGCCAAATTAATTAGCACACTTGTAATATTTCTATACTAAGAATAGATGTGCTTCCTTTTGTTGTGACTGGATCATCAAAATGGATCACTGCTTAGCTGTGGGTAAAATTTTATGGCTTGTGCAGGATTGGAGAGATCCCAGGGTTGTTTGTGATTGGGAAACCAGATATGACCGTTGTGGCGTTCGCCTCAGATGTTGTCGACATATTTGAGGTGAACGACATAATGTCATCAAAAGGTTGGCATCTCAATGCTCTGCAGAGACCTAACAGGTAAATCTTGGCTTCAGGCAAACAATTGTATTGTACTCCCTCCTTTCCAATTTATTAGAGATTTTTGCTTTTCCACATACATAGTTTTTTATATGCACTTAGATATACATAATAAAAACAGTGTATCTAGAAAAACAAAAAAAAGTCTTATAATTTGGAATGGAGGGAGTCCCTTCACCCCAGCAGCCATTGGTGCTATTTGCATTCTCGGCTAGTCTGACAATCCTTACCGGTTTCAATTTGCACATTTGTGTGACCCTTCAACACACGACTATTTATGACCAATTCCTGAAGGATCTGCAAGATTCTGTGAACACTGTGAGTTGCTCAGCACGTGTTATGTTATGTCGCCTAATGGCTATTATTACCCTGATCCATTCCATCGCTAGGAAAGGCTATGTTTTCTTATGACGTTTGGCGTTGGCAGGTGAAAGCAAACCCAGGCCCTATTAGCGGTGGAATGGCTCCTATCTACGGCGCCGCAGGGAAGATGCCAGACAGAGGCACGGTGAAGGAGCTGCTTGTGGAGTTCATGGACAGCTCTTGCTGAACTGATTATGGCTTGTGAAAAACAGTCGCAGTGCTGTGATTTGTTTGCCTAGGTATACAAAGTTATCATAGGAAAGAGGGGAAAGTCATTGAGGCGATACAACCACATGTATTAAGTATTAACGATTATTACAAGAAGTGTATCCGTATGATTGTATATCAATATCAGAGCATGCAGGTTTCAAAAAAAAAATCAGAGCATGCATATGCAATGCACCACAAGGCTTACAAACGTATCTGTTCCTATAAAACATCATTTAAGGGGATAATAATAATAATAATAAACGTATCTGTGCTTGGAAAACCATTTTTCCAGCTTTGCCGAGTGATGTGACCATGGCACTCGGTAAAAAAAATTAAAAAAAAAATTCAAACTTTGCCGAGTGCCGGCCAGAGGGCACTCGGCAAAGATTTTTTTTTTAAAAAAATCAAACTTTGCCGAGCGCCGGACAGGGGGCACTCGGCAAATAATTTTTTAAAAAAACAAAAAATCTTTGCCGAGTGCCTGAAGGGTTGGCACTCAGCAAAGAAATTTTGTAAAAAAAAATAAAAAATCTTTGCCGAGTGCCTGCAGGGTTGGCACTCGGCAAAGAATTTTTTTTAAAAAAAATATAAAATCTTTGCCGAGTGTCTGCAGGGTTGACACTCGGCAAAGTGACCGTCAACGGGGCCGGCGCCGTGACGGTTGCTTTTCTTTGCCGAGTGTCCCCGGGGCAAAGAGGCCTTTGCCGATCAATTTTTTGCCGTGTGTTCTTTGCCGAGTGCCGCACTCGGCAAAGGCTTTGCCGAGTGCAATTTGGCCTTTGCCGAGTGCCTCAGGCACTCGGCAAATAACTTGAATCCAGTAGTGTATCTTGTAAGAAACTATATATGAAGTTATGGACGGAGGCAATGAACTCTGAGATATTAGAGGAAACCAAAATACCATGCTGAGCCACCTACCCGTCCATCGAAACCACAACCTTACGTGTGTTGCGGTGTCGCGCCTCCTCTTCTGGCTCATCTGCCTGTTTTGCGATGACCACCATATCGTTGCTACGGCAGCCGGTGCCATCCACGTCCCGAAGTCTGACTCCAGAGCCGCCGCCTGCCCAAGTCTTCTTTACTTGTATGGGAAAGGCGAAACTATCAAGGCTTGCTGTGGAGGGAGGAAAAACCACACCACAAGATTGATTATGTCTAAGTTCAAATCAAAAATATCCAATAGGTAAGGTTTTGTACTGCTACAAAAGACAACTCGCTCAGAGACCAGCACAGTACCCAGCCCACAAGATGTTAGTCTCCTGGGCCCATGAGCATTCATAGTTGTGAACTTGTAATACTATTGTTTAACTTGCTGCAAAGACTATACTTTTACTTGCAATTGGTTCATAAAAAGGTCTGGTGCTTTAGGAGGTCTGCTCCCACAATTAATTAAGATCTAGTGATGTTCTAAAGTCTAAACCAAGGAGCAAATGAAGAATTATCTGTAGTTAGCAGTTGTGTTTTGAGAAGAGTACTTCCTTATCTGGAGATTCTAGACATTTGCATATTATCTGGGAAGTTCGCTAATGAACACATAAAAGTAATTCACCTAATGAATATTCTTATATCCTTGGTTTGTTAGCAATTCTGGATTTTGAAGCCCTTTCTTTGATTAAACTAGGTAGCGTGCCCGTGCATTACTATGGGATAACTAACAATTTATAGTAAAAACATACGGATCGCACGATAAGATAACAATACTGTAAAAATTAAATACCAACGTTAAAGTGACAGTTAATCCAAAAAGCATAGTTTGTGAAATTAACAGTCACGGAGAGCGCGGCGTCGTAGGCTCACAAACTCTACTGTATAGACTTTTCCGTGATGCGGCTAGGATCATGCCCGTGCGTTACAATGGGAACAAGATAATGTCATGATAATTTAAATTCGATCGTGCGTTGTATTGTTAAAAAAATGATTTCAACCGTGACATTCGCAACAATCCGTTTGTAGCCCATATTTGTAATTTTGGATAGAGACATTTATTTAAATACCCATGCATCTCCTACTTACAACAATCA
This sequence comes from Miscanthus lutarioriparius, assembly GCA_904845875.1. Classification (NCBI taxonomy): domain Eukaryota; kingdom Viridiplantae; phylum Streptophyta; class Magnoliopsida; order Poales; family Poaceae; genus Miscanthus; species Miscanthus lutarioriparius. Next base: position 9,167,128 of record CAJGYO010000014.1, read on the forward strand.
CAAACCGTATTTGTAGTTACATATATAGTTTTTTAGTTTAGTGCCCATACTTTGCCTAAATACCAGCCGCTCCAACAAATCACCCGACCTCTCACAACCCGGAGGTGAAAGCCTGCAGTGCCATGAAAATTAATCACTCAATTTATGCTCATTGATGCCTCCTTATGTACTGTCGTCATTCTACAAAACCATGGAAAGCCTCATGAAGGAAGCCTCATGTTAACGACAAGAATAAGCCTTTTGCATACGATGGCATTCCGAAGGAAGAAAAAGATTGGTATCAAACAATCCCTACTAAACCTCGGGCCCAACACAAGGCCTTAACCTAAGCCTAAAAGCATTGATTACTTAACTATCAGTCAACAAGCTCGTAGTATATACTTGATAGGACAATTACTTAACAGGTTCTTCTGAGAACACTTGCATAAACATTGCAGTTACAAAAGCTAATAAGAAAAATACAGTTTAACAGTTTAGACTTTAAAAACTCTACAGGGGAACAAAGAAGGCAATGGTCAACGTGTTAGACACCCGTCGCCGATGATCGCCTGGTCAGCGAACTTCATGTCCTAAGCAGTTGTGGTGAGTTACGCAACGGGTCACAGGTCGGTTGGCCTTGGCTATCAAACATACAAGTAATAACTTAATGAAATATAAGAGAAAACCATGAAGCATTAAATTGATGAATAGTGTAAGAACATGCATGTCAGTTGGCTTTGGCTATCAATCAGATTTGAGCATGAGCAAATTCCTTGAACACAGTAGATCGCACACCATTCAGACTGCATTCAAAGTAATTTGTATCAGATCACCCTATTCATGATCGTAGAATCAATCAGATATGTTGGCAAAGGCTAAATTAATGTGGTTTATGATTATATGATGCCTGAACTTATGTGGAAGGTAAATGAAGTTGAGATGAATAGCGAGTTCATTTTTGTTAAAAAAAATGTGCAGCTATTCACTTCGCTATTGTCAGTTGGTGAAAAGAGCAACTACTGCAACCAAGCTGTGAATATATGGAAGGTCGGCAAACTGATGCTAACTATATATAAAGATGAGCAATTGGGCAATCATTCAGAAATTTTAAAGAAACTAATAAATGATGGTGTGAGATCGAAAACAATTAATTGAAATAGAAACACAACAGATCTACCGTTGGACTTGGAAACTCAAACTGCTAACAAAAATAATCTACAAGCCTTTCCATGCTCTATTAAACTAAAACTAAAATTTAGATGGATATGCCAAAATAAGATGTCGACAATGATGTTCACGTACTTAGATCTTAACTGATGACAAGATTGTGACAATATTAGAAAGAAAAACACAAAGTGTTTGGGTCTTAGCTGATGACAAGATCTTACCTAGAAAGTCATGGTTACACAAACTAAAAGTTGATCCATCGAGGGCCAGTGAAAGACAGCAAAATTGAGAGAACTTCAGAAGATTAACAGCCTAGTGAACAATCGACCTGCATGACCAAATTAGTTGGTGAAAAGACCAAATTAGATTAACAGCCTAGTGAACAACCAACCTGATAGCGATTCACAGCCTTTCGTCAAGACTCAATACAAGTTAGCGATGGCAGGTTCAAAAAGCATAGGGTTAAGGTCTCCAATTTGACCTTTTGTTGCCTTCGGTGACTTCGCAGTCGATCAGGGCACAGAAAGAGATGAGATCACGGATTCATGGTAGAGATGTTCCGGGCTTCCAGCCACTCACTCTGACCAGATCGACGAACAGGAAAAGGATGCGCCGGCCGCCATAGAGAGCCAAGCACAATGATGTTACCATGCACGATAATGTCACCCAGGCTATTAGGCGTGATGGCCGCACTCCCTCGCGTAGTCAGATCCAAGCCAGTAGGGTGTTGCCATATCATGAACAGTAAATGTGGGAGAAAAAACCTAGATTGCACGATCGTCGCCTTGCAGCAGAGCGTAAGATAGGTGGTGGACGATCCCGTTGCTGCTGCTTCTCCACTATCATGCAGGGACGAGAATGGCGGCGGCTATTTTTCCGGCGATAGAAGATTGATGATTGCGTGAGGCCCGTACCCTCCGGCGTCGTAGGCTGATCATGGGGGCCGGTCGCAAAGGCTGGTCGTGGAGGCCGATCGTGGAGAAAGAATGTCGTGGAGACGCACGATGGTGATTGGGTCGTGGAGACGCACGACCGGTGAGAGGGGCAGCGTGTGGACGATTTGGAGTCCGTCTCACCTGGATCACACGTGCGACGGGCGAGGGCAACCACAGCTCGGTACAGCAAGGGCGACGTTGCGGCAACGGCATGGGTGCGACGGCGAATGATGCCGGCAGGCACGAGGGCGACGTCGGGCCGCGGCTCGCGACGATGAGGGCGACGTTGACGGCAAAGGCGCGGGTGCGACGGCGAATGATGCCGGCCGGCGAGGGCGACGACGGAGGAAGGCCAAATCCAAATCGCGAGGAGCAAGGGCGGGTGCGGAGGCGATGTATAGGAAGGCAAAATTCTTTGCGAGAGGAGCGAGGGCTTGCATGGGGCGACTACTTTGATTGGAGAGGAGATTAGGTTTCCTTTTTAGGAAGAAAATTAGGTGCGCGATGGGCGCATCCACGCGCTCGTGTGCCTCCCTGCTGGATGGACGCCACGTGGGCCTAGAATCCATCGCACGGCAGCAGTAAACGATCCCCCGAAGGGCTTCAGATCAGCACAAGGCTTGGCTCCACATGCACTCGTCCCCATCACAATTCTCTTCCCATGCCGTCGTCGCCCGTACCCGCGACTTGCTCTGCCCATGACCTGCTAGGCCCACGTGGCGTCCATCCAGTAGGGAGGCGCACGAGCGCGTGGGTGCGCCCAATTTTTTCCCCCTTTTTAGGGCCGATTGATTTGATTGGAGCGGAGATTACGCTTCCTTTTTACCGATGCCGGGCATTACGATATCGTGACGGCAGGAGGCGGGATCGCACGAGACGGGGCAGAGCGACGACCCCAAAACTTTGTCGCACCATTCCGTTGTCTTAGTTTTGTTCTTTTTAGTTGTTTTAGAGATAAGAAAGGACTACTTGGAAAGCGACAACAACACTGGTACATCAGGAAATCCTTTAGAGTTCACCCTCAGTGAGAGCTGGATGAAACCGGAGACGGCAAGACATTGGGATCTAAACTCAAAAAAGCTATCCGTGAGAGCTAGATGAAGCCGGAGACGCGGAGCATAATAATAGAGTCTTGTCTATCCAACAACCATGTGTTTTATGCAGTTTCAACACATGAATTTTTTTGCACCATAGAATTAAGATCCAACAGCCTTTATCCTCCTTCTACCTCCAGCATTCTTCTACCTCCAGCCTTCTTCTACCTCCAGACAATCACAAATCACAAGATCACAGATACACATATCACAAGAAATAATTTTTTTCTATGCAAGAACAAATCCTCCGGCCGCACGCGTATACGCGCAGGTCGTCGTTATCTGAGCGCTGGTGCGCTCCTCTCTTGCAGCCGGATCGAGCGACATGAACGCGCCGCCGCACTGGACGCCCTGTGGCCGTAACGTCGAGTGGCCAGAAGACACGACCGAGCCGCCGAGGCCAAGGTGGGATGCAATCTTGTATTTTCAGCTCGAGGCCGTGAAGACAGTTAAAAAGAGAGAGGGAGAGAGGGAGAAAAAATCTATGTGTTTGTTTTTTTGCTAAAACACATGTGTGTTGTATAGCATTTCTGTAATAAAAAAGAAATAAGGGATATGTAAGATTTTACTTTCTAATACAACGCAACGTTGGTAGCTTCATTTCTTGTGCCCCTTCAACTTCATCCCTCCACCCGACGGCATCACCGGTGCGCGGCTGGACTACCTTCGCCTACAGCAACACTTATGCCCATAACCCATCCTGCAAAGCCTCCGGGCACATTCGTGAGGAGATTGGTATTTGTTAAACCAAAATACCAAAATGTCATGAACTCTGAATTATAAATCCTAGGAATTTGGTATTTGTGAAACCAAAATACCAAAATGTCATCAACTCTGCGAAGCCTCCCGGCGCATTCTTGAGGAGATTGGTATTTGTACAACTCCAAAGGCTCTTGTTGCGAGTGCCCTGAACGATCTTGTCCTACCAATTCGTCCATTCCTCGAGGTGGAAGAACAGCTCAGGAGCCGCTCGAGCTGCATGCGATTTACCCTGCCCAGTTCACCGGCTGTGGCGGTGGCGGCGCCTCTTCTGGCTCCGGCGAGCGATTTCAGCTCCTCCTGAGCTTGCTGAGCTCGTCAAGACGCCCACAGCTCTTCATTCTTTTCCCTTCTTCCCTCATCCCGAACGTCCCGATCGACAGCATCGCTGCGGTCCAGCCGTCGTTGAGCTCGTTTGTCTGAGGAAGTCCACCGGAGGCGTCAGCAGCTGCAACACGGGTAGTGTAAGTGCTGAGTTTCAGGCTTTCAGCTATACAGACACATGCAAGAATGCCGTTTCAGGCTTTCGGCTTTCAGCCTGTCACTTCGCTGAGCCGTGCCTGCTCTGAATTCTGCAGATCTCCTGCTGCTACGATGCGATCCATGAAGCTTGGTCTGCATCCAGTTGAGAACCTTCATCTGCCGCAGCAGCAAGAATTAAACACCTACATGGGTACATCAGTATCATTCAACCATAGCTAGTTCAGACGACCATGGCAACCGGTGCTCTCTCTTCTCTTGTGTAAGGAGCTCGGACAAATGTAGGTGGTGAGATGAATGAATGGACTTGATAGCTAGCGCATGGTCGCATGGATGATGCAAGTGTATATATATGGGTATGTACAATACAATACAAACTTTGGCCATGTGGTCACAACTCAAGAAAATCTGGTTAAAGCCTGCATCCGCGTACACCTCAGCAGAAGAAGCTCATGGCCAGTGCTGAGGGTGCACTTTTACAGGATCATAAGCACACATTCCCATCTCTGCCTTCACTTTCTGGAAGCAAAAATTTGTTGCATCGAGGAAGATCTATCCCGTTTTAGAGGAAACGCGTGGTATAGCCAAAGCACAAAAAATAAGATAAAACGGAGGGTCAGATGCACCGAGAGTCGAGCAAAGAAAGATAGACCTCATGCGTTTCGGAGTATGCAAGGAACAATGCCGTGTGACGAACCTGGCCACAGGTCAGATGCTCGGTGCAGGATGTTTTGTGTTACCGATACTCCCTGGAGGTCTCTGTCTCTCCACAAGTGTGTCCTCCTCCTGTCCAGATGATCGTAGGCAAGTACTCCGTTCGTCCCAGTAACAAGGCGTAACCACCTCCGGTTCAAAGACCACAAGAAACGTATTTAATTCTCTCTCTCAACACTAACACTACTGCATCGATATACGTGCCTCTATAGAGAGCATGGCTTATATTATGAGATATGAACAAAAAATGGTTACGCCTTATATATTAGGACGGAGGGAGTAAGTTGGGACGTGAGGTCAGCATGGCTCACTCTCAAGCTGGGAGAGTTGTAGATTGATTCTGTCATTGCACATTGATTGTGGTGGCTGAATTGATGTATAAAATCGCCAAGTTGTGCTAGTATAAATACTCCCTCCGTATCGATAATTAAGGTCGTTTTAGGGGGTTGATGAAGCATTTGCACAATTGAAGTCGTTTGTGTTGTTTTAGAATCGTTGTGGACGCGATTGCCCCTGTCGTTTCGATTTTCGTCGCGCCCCATCCCTAGGAAATAAATCGCGCCACTTCTGTGCCGTCCCCTCCGCTCCCCCTTCCTTCCTCAAACACAAACAAACACACCCTCGCCTTGCTCGCGCACCACGCCCAGCTCAAGGGAGATCTTCCGGCAGCCGGCGAGATGAGCCGCGGCACGGGCGCGGACTATGACCGCCACATCACCATCTTCTCCCCCGAGGGATGCCGGTTTCTGTACCAAGTCGGTGAGTGCCCCTCAAAACCCTAGCCTTCTTTTTTCCTCCTCCTCGTCACTCCTTAGATCTGGGGCGGATGTGTAGTCCATCTGACCTGTGCCGTTCCGTGTGCAGAGTACGCGTTTTAAGGCAGTGAAGTCGGCGGGTGTCACATCGATTGGCGTCCACGGCGCGGACTCCTTCTGCGTCGTCACCCAGAAGAAAGTGCCGGTGAGTTGCTCGGCGATGCTCACCGCCATCGATCAGGGCAGCGCGACGGATCCTTTTTGTTGCACTACCCCGATGCAGGGTGCTGCACTGAAAAAGATTGTAGCTTTCTGTGTGTTATTGGTTAGATTGTAGCTTTCTGTGTGTTATTGGTTGGATTGGCTATGTTTTGTGGCCTGACCTTAACGTGTTGTGCGTGCAGGATAAGTTGCTGGATCAGACGCGTAATGCCAAAATACCACAGTCCTCCAGTAATGAACCCTGAAATATTAGAGGAAACCAAAATATCATGCCGACCCACCTAACTCTTTTGAAGATTCATGGTGAGTGATGCAAAGGACATGGAGCTTGATCTCGTGAGGAGATTGCAGCTAGGGATGAGCTAGAGTACGTGTCACTCTTTTCAACATTGCAAAGAAGACAACAAACTGTGTGGTTGGAGTTTGTGGAGCTCGGCTATGTCGCTATTGTTGATCAAAGTGTTATATTAGATAGTTATAATATCATAGACATACTTATTTATAGATAGTTATTGCTTTCAGAAACTTTCAAAGTTAAGTATTATAATTAGTACTATATGTATCCGTGTCGTGTATAATGAAATTGCATCGTTCTAAATTTTAACCCCATCAGGTTGAACTCGCTTTGGACAGAGAAGGTTGACTTTCTTCATATATACTAGTCCATCACGCGTGCGCCGGCGAGGCAGGAAAGGAGATAAAGGGGATTTTTTTGCACCCGATTCACTTCATAGATTGAATGGGGAGCGGAGAAATCGAACCATACAGCCGACAGATCCGGCCAAGGATCAATCACAGTCAGAGCAAAAAAAATGTAAATGACAGAGCATAATAAAATGCGGAGCCAGAACCAAAAACTAACATCTCCAAACAGATAATAGTTTGGCACTAGCTATATATTTCTGATAGTAATAGCTGGTTTAGTTAACTGGGAAGTGTGTAACATGCAGTTTGTGTATAATAAGAGGCATGCCACGACAGTAGACAATATTATTTAAATAGTATTGAAATAATCGTAAAACTTTTGACATTATCAGCCATCATCCTATATGAAATTTACAAATTTGTGAGGTATATATAGGCTGCTTCTTGTTAGATAATGATCTTTTATCATATTTGTCTCCTAGCATTGGGAAAACAGAATTGGTTTTAAAATGGCTGCCTCAATCTTCTTGGACCAGTTTCATTGTACAAATACGATGCAAGTAGAACACCCAGCAAATCTGAACCCCTATAGCAAAATAATTTGTACTGGCTCTCATTAAGTGGACCATTTCTTTTTCATATCCTATTTATACCTAGACATTGTCAACCAATATCGTTGTATGAAAACAATGGGAGATGGCAACACTAAACCTAAAAAATTATAACTGAATTGAAGACATCATCTTTAATGTGGTAACAAATTTATTATTTTCGAACAGACCAATGACAGGCATCATATACCAGCTGAAGGCTTTTTCCATGTCTGAATGGACTCTATTACGGATGCACAAACCCAAAATCATTTATTTGTAATTTTCATGCAACTTTGGCCAGGATAAAATTAAGTTAATTGTGAGCAACCTAAATCATGCATTGAATCCTTGCTGCTGCTGAACTAAAAAAATTGAAGTATGTTAAGCAACCGTTACAGTATCAGTCATTCAGAGAAGTCTACACTCGAAATTTGATAAAGCTCAGGGTTTATCTACAGTTTCTTTTAGGCCCCACTAACATTAAAAATGCATGGGAAGCAAGGTAGCTTATATTTCACATTTAGAATCTACAAATTCTTTGGTTCTACTAACATTTGCTCCATGTTGTTATGACCTATGTCGAGGCAGTAAACATACCTAAAACGGGGTATGAAGCCAGCACTGCAGATCCGAAAGAGGTACGATTTGTAGCCTGATGAACCAGCGATTCCCAAACCTTGAAACACAAGGCATGAAGTTCGCGAATGATCGGCCATGTTTTTATCCCAATAGAATTCGCAACCTGAAAGAAAGATGTGTGCATAAAATGGGTTATACCCAGGGATGAGGACAAAGTGGTTCGGTCCAGGCAACGTTACCTTACACATGGTTTTTAAGGTCAACAGTTAACCTGATGAGCAGGAAGGTTTAACTAAACAGGAAATGTCCAATAATAGGCAAACCGAATTAGCGAATGTAGCGATCAAAATAGACAGTGGATTAGGGTAAACAAGATCCGAGACCATGTCTGTAAGGTCAGCAATAAACTGGATGAGCAGGAAGTCTAACTGAACAAAAAAACTCGAACAATAGACAGAAGTAATTAGAGAATGTAGCTACCGCAATATACAATGGAGCGGTGTAAACAAGATAATTCGATGAAGCAGGTAACATAATAGAATTCCCATCTCCCATAACAGATTGGTACACCTCCCTTTGATGTTTCCCTTTTTTTGCATGTTTTGGACTAAATTAGGAAATCAATATAACACCCCTAATTTAATCTCGTGCAAAACTTATTTTCCTTGCGAACATGTTGATTAAGGCATCACAATTATAGAAAAGATCTCCAATACTATGTACATCTAATCAGAGAATAGGTATCCAAATTCAAACCATAAAGCGTATTGATCTAAATAGGATATTTGTTGCAGAACAATGTTGACAGAACTGAGTCCATATCAAAGTTAGTTGTCAGCAATTCTTTAAAATAATAAGGGATGCACAATACCTATATTGATGATTGTTGAGTATCTCATTCTTGGGTAATCAATTTTACTCCACTGCACCAAAAATAGAAGGAAACCGATAAGAGTCTGAATTAATGCGAGAACAACATGACAGAACTTACTCCCTAAACAGATCGAGGAATTTGGTTTAGGATGAGGTTGCCAAAGTAGGCCTATGCATAGGAGAAAGAGAAAAAAAATTGGTTGGCAGCAATTCTCTGAAATAAGAAGTGATGCAAAATACTTACATTGATGATGGCTTACTATATTCTTGGGTGCTCCATTATTACCCTGCTACACAAAAAAGAGGGAAACTGGTAAGAGTTTTTTCAGTTGATGCAACAACACCAATGTTTCTTCGTGCAAAGCATACTAAATCATACAAAAAACAAAAATCCGGCACACAATATATGCATGTGTCAATTCAAAGCACACTGAACCATACATCTAAAAAAACCAAGAAGGCAACACAACAAATATGAATGTGTCAAGAATAACTAAATAATAACCAAATATGGTAGGTCTGTAAGACCTGACGAACTTGCCTAGGTTCCTATCGTCCATACCTCCACAGAGAGCACAAGATGTCTAGGCTAATTTAGTATGTACAACGGATAAATCAGGAATCGATGTGGCTACCTGGTGAGACGCAGGCAGCACAGCACCGCAACAAAGGAGAGCGCAACGAACCAACGGAGGCAGCCGAGACGAAGGCCAAAGACCCGACGCGCAGCGGGCGGCATCGCGCTGTTGGCCGCGGGGTGCAACACCGACGCAGTAGGCGAACGCGACGACATGGCAGCTAGGGTTTCCTGTAGCACAGGCACACAGTTCATGTGCATACAGCTCGCCGTCCACAGTGAAAGGGAGGGAGCCTCCGCAAGCGCTGGAGAGGGAGATCTGGCAGGAAGAGGTAAAAAGAGAGAGGGGTACCAAACCGACGAGGGGACAGCGCGAGGACCGGCAGGACATGGCCGCGCCGGGGGCAGCCGCGCGCCGTGGCCAGCGGCGGGGATCTCCCACGTCGCGCCGTGCCAGGAGGCAGCCACCGCCGGGGCTCGTCGGTGCGGCTGCACACACACCGGCGGCACCGCCTCCCAGGCCGCGCGCAGTGCGTGGAGGCGGCCGCGGCCGGGCCTGGCCGGTGCGCAACCACGTTGAGAAAGAGGTAGAGAGGGAGAGGAAGGGGAAGGGGAAGCGCGGGCGGGGGCGGGGACGGGGGCGCGAGCGGCGGAGGTGGCGTCTCTTCAGTTGCTATCCCCGCACCGTCGCCTCAGTCGCGTCGCGACTCGGGAGCGAATCGAGGGAGCGTACAGGAGAGAGAGAGAGAGAGAGAGAGAGAGAGAGAGAGAGAGGAGGAGGGGATGAGAAGTTTCCTGAAGGAACGGTGGAGTCAATACTGAGCGTCGATCGGCGAATCGAACGGTTGAAGCAATTCGGGCCGACGTGGACACCCTGGCTGGCGGTCAAAGTCCGCTGCTTTGATAAGAAGAGATATCCAAGGTTTGATGTGGAAATCTTGAATGCGCCAATCCTACACTTTTCAGCACGTTAATAAAAGTTTTTTGTCAAAGGTATTACTAAATAAAATGACTTCATTTGTTTAACTCCGTCTTGTTTGCAATGACCTCGTAAAAGATGGTGTCGACTAAGCTTGCAGCTTCAAAAGGGCATAGCCCAGACGTTCGGACGGATGTCGTGTCCAGACACAGCTCCCAAGCTCGAGCCCACATCCCGACCCACGCCTCGCGTCCGCATCCCGCCCAGCGCTAGTACCCGCATCCAGATGTAGCACCCACACCCATCCCCCGCACGGAGAAACTCACGTAGGTCCCAGTCACCTGCCTCGCCTACGGATGCGTGCCGCGGATGCGTCTGCTAGCCTCGAGTGCCCGCACGGTGACCCACGGCGGCGCCCCAGCAGCAGTAGTAGCATGCAGTTGCAGCAGGCCGCTGTCCGCCAGCCACCGGCGCCGTGCAACACCAGATCTACTTTTGAAATATCCAGATAAAACATTTGCAGCACTTGAAACATGCATGTATAATGAGTTCAATAGGGGTGTTCCCCTCCTGGTTTTCTCAAAAAAAAAAGAAACACACGTGTATAGGTATAGCAACATATGCAACATACAGATCTACTTTTGCAACATCCAGATGAAACACTAGCACATATGTCTAAAACATCTGAAACACTTGAAACATACGCTTGAAACATACGGTAGAGCTATAGCAACATATGCAACATCCAAATCAAACACTTGAAACATACGTATGAAACACCTGAAACATATAGATGAAACACTTGAAACACAGCGTCTGAAACACTTGAAATACAGCGTCGCCGGCGGCCACGGTCTATCTGGTGGGGAACTGCGATAGCCAGCAAGTTTGGGTCAGGGGGGTGTCGAGAGCAACGACCCAGTGTACACCCTTTCCTATTGTGGTGTCTTCGGCCGGCCGCGGTGCACGTCGTGGCCCGACGGGTGAGGTGTATGGGGGCGCGCTGAGGGACGGTGTGGCGCGGCGCATGATGGGGCCGGGTGCGGCTCCGCCGCACTAGAGAAGGACACGGTGGGCGGGTGCGCTGCCCGCGGTGAGCAGACCCCGCGCTGGACAAGGCGAGCGGCGGGCGGGCGGCACGGTGGAGGCGCCCACGGCGGTCGCATGCGTATGGTGGTGAGGAAAGGAAATGTCGCTGTCTTTTTTAAAGCCATGAAGAACGAGCGGAGCAGACTTGTTAGGCCCAATGCTGCGCAGGCCCTAGAATGGGGCGTCCGGATGGACACGACGCCCTCACGAGATCATTATCGTCACATATTTCTACCGAACGTGCCTTCACAAGTCCAGTCGTTGGGCTATAAAGAACTTGGTCTGCAACCTACAGGAGCTCGCAAGTAAGTGCAGCACATGCGGACAATCCTAGTTCCCCAATTCAATACAAAAAATTTGAATTAAGATTATCTGTTTCGTTATAGCCCAAAGAAATCCAATATTTTAGTATTTGTTGAAAAAACCAAATCCAGAACTGATAAAATTGAATGGAATTGTCTTTTTTCCGATAAGGGAAGCTATATTAATTTCAAGTTTATTACATCAAGTTGATATATGGATCTTGAAACACTCCCGGTCTCAGCATAACTAGGATGCAAGCAGCCTTACAAAGTTTTACAAGGTTCGCACACACTAATAACACGTAATCTGTAAACAACACTGTCACCTGTGTCCGGGTAAAAATACTTCTTGGCCACCCACGCCAATTGTTGACATGCCGCTGCAACTAATTCCTATGATGAATGGAATGGTCTAGATGTTTAGTATGTTGTCACTCGTATATGCAATTCTCTGCCAGTGTGCATGGTTTTGCCATTTTTAAAGTTATTATATATTATAGTAATAATAGACACTAAGGATTTGTTTGAATGGATATCTGCCATGAGAACGCCGATTAGGCAAGAATTTTGACTTCATTCAGACGTCTAAAATCGGAAGTTCTGCTTGACTTCATGGCTGGTTGGCCCCAACCCCTTATTGTAAATCGTCAACTCACGGATTTGCTTGTTGCCGTGGATAGCCTAAGGTCTTAATTTCATTAATGGGCTGGCCCAATCTGGCTTCTCAATATCTGCTCTGGCCTGATCCATGCATTAGATGCAATTTGGGCTATCTTCCTGACACGCTCCATGCATGTTTCGAAATTGTCTGGCCCAAACAGACTTACCTTTTTTTACGTGGAGGCACGCCCTTCTTGAATGCAATCGTGCTAAGTGTGTTTGGGCTCTTGAGAAGGAGAGCATTGTTGAGTTCCGGAGCCAGCATCACTGTACGGACGCTCATGCTTGTTAGCAGAGATAATGAGCTCACTTAAACATATGGGCGATATGGTATGCGTGACGCCTGGCGATCCATGAGAACCAATTCCAGAGACCGCTCTCGACACACTCTTTTATTGAGCGGTTTATAAGGGAACTTGAGGAGGTCAAGCAGGAGAGTCCGGGGGTTCGAACAGCGGTGCCACAGGTACTGCGCTGGGTTAGACCGCCGAGAGGTTTGGCTAAAATCAACGTCGATGCGGTGATGTCCAAGAATTCAGGCCAAGCGGCGGCAGCAGCAGTGGCCCGTGATGAAGATGGCAATTACCTAGGGGTGTCTGTCCTGGTGATGGCAGGGCAGTTGGACCCAGAGGCGATGGAGGCAGTCGCATGCCGTGAATGTCTCGCGCTGGCCTGTGACCTCGGTTTGCACTCTTTCAGAGTTGCGAGCGATTGTGCAAATGCGGTGAGGAGTTTGCTGGGCGAGGAGTTCGACAGGTATGGACCAATTGTCCACGAGATAAATGTTAGAAGGAGTTTCACTAGAGCGGATTTCGTCTTTGAGGGACGGGAGTCAAATGTCGACGGCCATATATCAGCTAGGAGCTCTGTAAATTTATCGATAGGTAGACATGTTTAGTTTTTAGAGTCTCCGGATGGAGTTTGTAATTCTTATCCTACTGAATAAATAAAGTTAGTGCTCCCTAAAAAAAGATAATAATGAAAAAAAATCTTCTTATTACGAGTAAACATATGTCCAAAATTATTACAGCCGGGTGACACACGCTACAAAAGCACTCACTCATTATGGGGTATAATAAGTTACAGTATGTTACTAATGGTGGGTCTTTGGATCTGTTCTGAACTTATTATTAGGGTGGTACGAACGTACACAAGCATTCCGTGTTACTGTGAACGCATTAGTTCACTCAATCAATTGCCTCAGAAATAAACTTCCCTGGTGAACCAATCAAACCGATAGCAAGCAATGTGGACAAAATGTGTAGAAAAAATTCGATAATGCTGCAGCTAGGGCGTTCGTCCGTCTCCGTTCGCCCGGACACTCGCTTGTTCGGCCTGCTGACCGGCCCAGCAACCGGCCACTCATCTCTACTGCCCTTTTACTCAAAAAAACAAAAACGCCATTTCCTCAGCCCGACCATTGTGGCCGGCTACACACGCCGCATCCTGCTCGTGCGGCCAATCCACCGCTGCATCCTGCATCATCGGACGCTCCACTGCTGCATCCTGCCCCCACAGCCGCTCCACCGGCGCATCCTGCCCGCGCAGCCAACTACACCGCGGCATCCTGCCGCCACAGCTGCTCCATAGCACCGCCCACTGCGGCGTTCTCCACCACGTCCGCCCAACCGGTGGCCTCCATCCTCCATTTCCACTGTATCCGAGCATCGGCGGCTGCCTTCCTCCCTCTCCACTGATCTCACCGACCATTGCATGACTTCTGTTCTCAATCGCACTCGCCCCACCACTTTGGTCTGTCTCCGGCGACAGTCGTGTCAAGAGCAGTGACCAATCAGCCTTCCCATGTTTCTCCACGCGCCCAATCTGCTTCCTTGCTCACCCGATCCCACCTGGTAGGCCGTGGCGCCATCGGTGATGTAGCAGAACCACCTAATCTAATGCCCTCCCAAGGGTACTTGTCTTCCATTAGATACTAAGTACCCAAGAGAGAGCACTTAACTATGCAATTCTGTCGAGCACACCATAAAGGAGAACTCGAAAATCCATATTTTTCCATCAGGATCATAAATGAGAGGAAAAAACTTACAACATTTTTAGTCATTTCTTCCATCTCTTAATAGAACAGCAGAATATTACCTCAATTGATTATAACAACGGAATATAACAATGTTATTAGAGTTTTCAGTGGAAACCAAAATTTAGGTAATGACAAGTTCAAACGATAACATGAGGAGCATCTATATACATAGAAGGATAATAGATTGTAATTCTTTCCTTTGTAAAATATTTTTGGGTGAAAGTTATAAATAACTCTATGTCCGCATCGTAAGGAAATTCTCACTGAGCCCACCAGGAGGTTTCCACCCACAAGTGTCAGTCCTAGCATTCACCTGTCACCTGCAATAGGGGGAATAAAACCCTGAGTACTCGATTGTACTTAGCAAGACTTACCCGACAGGAGGAAAATAAAAGACTCCAAGGATATGCAAGGCTATTTGGCTTGTGGGTTATTGTATTGCAGGAAGCATTACTAAACGTGTATCCTTATATTCAAACTTTTATTAGCAGTCATCATTAGTTCTTTAACTAACCATTCTATGTAAGCAGCTATGCTACTTTCAAGTAGGTGGTAAGCAATCAGAACCCTTTTACCATCTTTCATGTTCCAGTTTTTACTACGGTGCTAGATCATAGCCAAGTCGTACCATCACGTAGAAACAGCGATTCACGAATCAATGTAGCCTAGCTGGGTACCCCAAAACACACGCCCCGCTTGTTCCCCAGGCACAAGCAAGACCAACCCGTTCCACTCCTGTCAAGGGGTCCAAGTCCCCATCCAAACTAGGACTCCAAGCCTCCAACACCTAAGACCCGCTCTAAGTATGATGCTTAGACCTCCACCTAATACCCACCCCTAAAAGCCGGTCCGGAAAGAGCCGGAACCCATGACAAGAGAGTAACAAGTCTTCCTACTCCCATAAGTAAGTATGTGATCAAGATAATACGTTTGTGACCTAACTACCATCCACAGCAACAGATGGTCCTCAATCGACATAGGCAGAACAAGTGCAATCTGAGTCTCGCTCGAATGTCTATCCAAGTCTAGAGCCAAAGTACCATTCTGCCCGGTCTCCAATTATCCTTTATATATATTCCATGTGATAGTAATATAAGAATAACAATAATATCTTTCCTATCTCTCGCGAGTGACAGGTAATGACTCGACTTCTACCGGATCCTATAGCATAGCAATCTAAACGATCCTGACATACTAGTAGGACTCATAGGATATATATATATATATATCCTATGAGTCCTACTAGTATGTCAGGATCGTTTAGATTGCTATGCTATATATATATATATATGCAAGTGGATTTCATTCAACTCCTTAAAACTTAATGCACAAGCATAAAATAAAGTGTAGAATAATAGGGGTTATGCACCGGGGCTTGCCTGGGTAAGATATAACCAAAAGTTAGCATTCCATCATGGCGACACAATCATCAGGCACCATCTTTTCCGCTACTTCGGTCGACTCTAAGCTCATCATGTTTCCTATTATGACATACATGGATGCAACGCAGAGACGTAAATAATCAACAGCAACTGCAACTCTTATCACACGATTATGCCTCTCAAGGTAACGAGCTAGTGCTAATGACTAACGTACTAGGCCATATATCCACGTTGTCGAACCAGGCACTATTTTCACTTAAGTGTTTTAGTTATAAAATCCCTAGGTGTTTCTTTATTTCATTTTATTGATTTAATAGATATATTCGAACTAGGGCTCAATAGCTATTCCAGCAAACTAATTATTCTAGAGCTACAAAAATTACAGTGAGCACCTCATAATATTAGGAAGTTATTGTGAAATTTCTAGAATTAACACTAGCACTGATAAATCATAAAAAATCCTACAAGTTTATATCTTAACAATATTAAGCATCTCAATTTAATTAGATAACTCCTAGAAATATTATAAAACTATGTGAACAAGATATACTAGCAGATAGATCATTATTTTTAGGAACCTAACCAAAACTAGTTTCACAATTTTTTGGACCTCTACATAATTTTATATGGAATTTGCAAGTTAACCTAGAAACTAAATTAGGAAAAACTTTTAGAAAAAGAAAGGGGCCGGTGACAACTAATTTGGCCTGGTGGCCCAACGGCCCAGCGCAGAGCGTGGCTACGCGCGCAGCAGGCCGGCCCAACAAGCGGCCCAAAGCGGAATCGCCCCGCGCGCACGGCGTTTATGCGAAAGGGACCCTGACTTTCAAGTAAATTCACCCAAAGTCCAAACCCTATTTATACCTCTCTCTAACATTCGCTCTTAACCCCCTGGGTTTGTCCTAATTCGAGCGCGCGTGCCCTGGCATCCTCGCGCTCGACGGCGCGGCTCTGGCCGACACCGCATGGCCACGCTGGCCTACCAAGGGCCAAGTCGGTGCATCCTGCGGGCCTACGTGGACCCACAGACCCACGTGCAATGATGGGAGGTGGTGGAAAGTCCAACGGTGTACTACCCAACCCTAGCCTCCATGACGGAGGATCCGTACGGCAGCGCGAGCGTTCATGTGAGCCTACGCCCTCATGGAAGGGTAGAGATGGCGGACAAGCATCAGTAGCTCACCGTGGTGCACGCTATGGCGACGGTTGAAGTAGGGGAGGTCCAAGGTGATCGGGCCACGTGAGTCCAGCACGGTGGTGATGTCCTGAGCCGGACACCGACGCGTCACCATGTCGCCGTCGAGTACGCTGGCCAAAATAGGGCAAGCACCAGATAGAGGGAGTCAAGGCGAGTTCGAGGATACGAGCAATTGAACCCCTTGGGCCATACCCCCAACTCTACCGGCTCGACGACGCGCATGGCCGATGGCAAGCAAAATGTCCAATTGCCGGTTAGCAGTGCTAGGCCGGGCCTAAAGGGAATAGGACGCCTAGCCAACTTCCTATGCCACCCACTGGTACGAGAAATTGTGCCGTAGGTAGCCAGGGCTGGCCAATGTAAGGCCAAGGCTTGAGCCCGGTGGCAACGTCTTGATCCCGGCTTGAGCCCAGCGCCAGCAGCGCGCGCGCCGGGTGACCGCGGACTCAGGCCGAGCGACTACAATCGGTGTCGTGCACGCATTTTAAAGCAAATCAAAAACCGCTGATCAACACGGTTGGAATTCAACCAATTCCACTAACCAAAAGCCAACACTACCAACTCTCTAGCAAAGCAATTGTCGTGACCAGAGATTAACCAGAGAGGGAGATAAAAGATTGCCAACATAGGCTAGTCATTGGAGCGCCGGTTCATGAACAGAGTGCCAACAACGTGGTTTACAACGCGTTTCAATGATGTTTGGGCAATTTTTAAGAGGGCAACGCGACGCCCAACACAACTACAACCTTTACCATGCTCAAGTGCTGACTTAGAGGCAACAAACAATACAAGAACATGAAGCTAGTGCTCAATCCGTTTAGCTAGAATTTAAACACCAAAATGGCATTGTCATCACCTTTTTCTAACTTAGGAAAAATCTAGAGTTGAGGTTAATTTGAATTTTGAAATCGATTTTTGAGCTGACAAAAATACTAGTTAATAACATTTATTTTCCAAAAATTAAAGTTGCATTTTCATCTACACCACTCGCTCATCAACTTTACTTAAGCACTATTCACAAGCTATATTTTATTTTTGTTTATAGAAATTGTTTTCCGTTTCATATGTGTTTTAACTGGTTATACTCGAAAACCTGTTTTGCTAAATTTTTCGAGGCTTTAACCTGGGTGCTAAGTGAGTTCGTAACAACAGAGGTGTTACAGGTGACATCGTGTTTCAAGTGTTTCAGCTTGATGTTTCAAAAGCAGATCTAGCATGTTGCAATGACAATATGCGCATGTTGCAAGCCTGCGTTTCAAGTGTTTCAGGTGTTCCAGATGTATGTTTTAAGTGTTTATCTGGATGTTGCAGATGTTGCATAACATGCCTGTTGTAAATGTATGTTTTCAAGTGTTTTAGATGTATCATACATATGTTGCAAGTGATAGATCTGGATGTTGCAAAAATAGATCTGGATGTTGCATAGTTTGCAATGGCTTTTTCAAGTGTTTTTCAGGTGTTTCAAACGTATGTTTCAAGTGTTTCTATTGTTTCAAACGTATGTTGCAATTGTTTTATCTGAATGTTGCAAAAGTAGATCTTGTATTGTACATTTTGCAATATGACCCACCTGTTGCAGCTGCCTGCTGCATCCACTAGGGTGTCGCAGTGTGTCACTGAGATGCATCTGTAGCATGCATCCACAGGTGGGGCGTGTGGGTTCCCATGTGTGCGTGAAACAGAGCAGCCATGGGCGGGCCCCGCGTACACACGGGAAATGTGGGGCGCGGGGGCTAGCGTGGGCGTAGTCATCCGAGTGGGCGGGGGCGCATGGCATAAAGAAGGTGCGGAGCGTGAGGCATAAAGAAGGCTCGCAAGGCGGAGCGTGAGGCGGAGCGCTGCGGCTCGCAAGGCGCACGGCATAAAGAAGTGCTAGTCCGCCTCACGCTCCGCCTTGCGAGCCGCAGCGCTCCGCCTCACGCACCGCTCCGGCTCGCGCGCCGCGCCGCAGCGCTCCGCCCTTGCTCTCCGCGCCTCTCGCGTCGCGTCGCGCCGCCGGCTTCCATGGCTGTGCTCGGAGTTGGGGAGACAGAGAAAGATAGAGGGCGCCGTGGGGAGAGAGGTGGAGGGGCGGTGCTCGGAGTTGTGGGAGACAGAGAGATAGATGGCGCCGCCGCTCTCGGCTGCTGTGAGGGAGTTGGCTGAGATTGAGGAAACCTAAGTTTGCCCTTATATATAAATCCGGTAGGGGCTGTGCCTGGGCTCCGAACTGGGCCAAAAGTTTTAGGAGGCGGGCACTTAAGATGCCCGCCACGGTAAATCTATTTACCGTGGCGGACGTCTTAATATGCCCGCCGCGGAAAATAGGGCATTTTCCGTGGTGGACGTCTTAGGACGCCCGCCACGGTAAATTGATTTACCGTGGCAGGCAGAAATGTCCGCCTCGGTAAATGAAAAATGTCCGCCTTGGAAAATCCTGGGATTAACCGTGACGGGCAAAAAAACGTGCCCGCCTCGGAAGGGTCCAAAGGGGTGTCGCGCAAAATCATTTATGTAGTAGTGTTTCATTCTCATTTGGCTACATTTGACGACATGTCTGTACCCTCGATCGCTTTCCAACTCGAAGAGACGTCATTTTCTTCGTTCTCCGGGCTTTCCCATCCTGATTGGATGCCTACACAGTAATTTTGAGGAAGTCCCTAGGGCTGACTTTTTCAGAGGTCCAGGTCCAACCAAACAAATGAATTTAATTTGTCTGCGCGCTCCTCGTGGCTAAGTAATGAACGTTGCGATGATCGTGCTCATCACCAAGGCAGCAAGTCGAAATGCCTACTTGATGTAGGCCTCAGTTTGGTACATCGGTAAAAAAACGCTTCTATGAAAAGTTGTACAAAAGAAGCAAAAGCATGATAAAAATAAGTTAGTCTGATATAAATGGATGCTATGGGGAGAAGCGTAGTTAGAAAAACTGTAAAAAAAAGTATAGTATGGCTTTTAGTTTTAGCTTATTTTGTTATAAACATCTAAAAAGAAATAGGCTCATATATGGGCCCGATAAGCCGAGACTTTAGTTTATCACCACCACAAGATTGCACTCATGCATCATGCCGTCCAAAATCTGCTGATTATAAAGTGCACTCATGATAAATAAATGATACATCAATAGTTTTGTATGAATTGTGCAAAATGGTTTGCATGCTTATAAGCTATATCAGCACTCTGATGACTATTATATATACTCCTACCACTACCCCTGGGATTCATTCCCAATGTTGGAAGAGATCGTGCTTATCTTGTAAGGAGCTACGAAGTTATGTAAGCAATGAACTCGATCTGAAATATTAGAGGAAACCAAAATGTCGTGCTGAGCCACCTAACTCATGAGAAGATCTATGGCACACGACGCAAAAGACATGAGTGTCTAGAGATGACAGCTGAGAACAAGAGTGTCACTCTTTTTGAAATGACAGGGGACATCAAACTGTGGTTGGAAGTATGCAGCTTGATTGTGTTGCCATTGTTGATCAAAGTGTTAGATTAGGTAGTTATAGTTTCAAAAACTCAGCTATAAATAGTTATGGTTTTCGAAAACTTCCTGAGTTTATTAGTATGATATTTTAGTAAGGAGATTTGTATACGGTGTGATTTATAATGAAATTGGGGCGTTCTAAATTTTAAGACCATTTGGTTTATCTTGTTTTGGTGGATAAGGTTGATTTTCTTACACTACTACTGCCAACCGGCTATAGATAGTTCGTAGAGGTGGCTGCTCCTATAGAAATCAGCAATTTCTAAAAACTGTTGATTTCAAGCGGCGGAATATCCAGCCGCCTCTAAAAAGAAATCGATTTCTAGTTTGTTAGGCGAGGTTAACTTCAGGCGTCCAAAATCAAAAGTTCTGTGCACCAACAATCCAGGGCTCACACAACTCTGTAAATTGTAAATCATCGTCGCTCACGGATTTGTTTGTTGCCGTGGATTGCATAAAGTCCCAAGTCCATTAATGGGCTGGCCCATTTGGCTTCTCGATATCTGTTCTGGCCTGATCCCGTGCATAGGATGCATTTGGGCTAACTTCGATACGTTCCATCCATGTTTCGAAATTGTCTGGCCCAAACAGGCTTACCTTTTTTTAGATAATGAAAAAGAGATCCCCTAAAAAAAGATAATGAAAAAGAGAGCACGCATAGGTCCAAAATTATTACAGATACAAAACCACTGACCCATTATTTGGAAAAAAAAACAAAGGCTCCCTAGAATCGATCTTTTTCTATCATATATAATACTCCGTATAAGCTAAGTTACTATATGGTTGGTCGTCTTTGAATTTGTTCTGATCAGGGTACACAACCATTCTGTATTACCGTGTGAGCTCATTAGTTCACTCAAATCAATTGCTTTAGAAATAAAGATAACTGATGAACCAAATCAAACCGATAGCAAGCAATCTGGACAAAATGATTGCACACAATAATTTCATATGGATAACAGTTGCTGATTGAGTTGTAGAAAAAGTATATGTTTATCCTTTCTGTTTCGGAACTGATTCCCCACCGCCACCCCCACCCCCCCCAATAGAAAGAACAAGCTAGGCACTTCCTTTCACTCACATCACATCTTCTGGACGGCTAGGTAGATGTACGTCCACGTCTCACGTTTCATGCTCATTTTTTGCTACATTTGACGTCTTGACGATATGTCTATATCCTCGCTTTCCAACTCGGAGAGGCGTCATTTTCTTCTCCGGGTTTCCTCATCCTCATTGGATGCCTACACAGTAATCTAGGCAAAAAAAATTATATTTAATATTATCATTTTTTGAACGAATATATTCTACTGCATTACCATCATTATTTATTCCTTCCAATTGCTTGCATGCCTGCATTTCCTTTTGCTTCCGGAACGCAACTGCCAGAGGCCAATTTTGGTTTGCCAACAGGGCAACAGCTGATTCACCAAGCTACCTGCAACAAACATACATGTTGCTTCCGTTTTGAAGATGTACAGCAAAGCTCTGAGCCAGAATTAGTCAATGGCTGTTGACATTCTTGAAGCCAATGTGCAGACAGCCATCCATCGATGTGTGTCAGAACAGTTGGAGTTCTGCAAATGTTCAGAGTGATTCAAATGTTTAGAGCATTTTTATTTGATTTTCAGAAAAGAATGAGCTGCATCTTTTTTTCAAGACTGAGCAAGAAGTTCTCTGCATGCCAGGAGGTTTTTGGTTTTTCTACGTACAAAACAACAGGCTAGGAGATTTTTAGAGTAAATAATGGAGATCCAACTTGCTAGATAAGACAGGTTAATAATTGATTAAATAGATGAACCTTCCGTACCAATCCATTGGGGATCTGGTCGGTACATGCCATGTGAGATCCACAGCTACACGCAAGCAATCAAGCTGCTAAGCTAGCTACACTAGTATATATGTCAGGCACATGGTTATGTAAATTTAATAAATCTTGTAGGGCTCTACTTCTAGATACTTACGTTCTTTGATTGTATTACGCGTTTCATTTTCTTTTTGAACAGAAAGGTTTTGCGTACTCTAGCTTCACACGTCGTACGCATAAAAAAATGTGTCTGTTTCTGAAATGTGACCACAATAAAGGTTTGCGAAATATTATCATGAGAAATTGAGGACATATTATATATTTGGAACACATGTTTTTATATGTAAGTTACTTGATTTGTATGGGATGCTATCTCACATGATCACATCCATAGATCACTACTGGGTCTACACTCGACGGGAGGCAATCGGCAGAGGGAAAATTGTAAGCATAGATAAGATGTTGTTTTGGACCCTGGAGCTAATAGTTAATTGTTAATAATTAATTATCCCATTTGAATCCAATGGGCCCAACACTAATAGTCTAGTTAATTGTTGGCTAATACACCACTAACAAGTATCTCACTAGTTAAGCTAAACTAGCAAGCAATTAGCAGCTAATATTATCTACTAGCAGATAATGAATCAAAACATGACCTAAATAGGTGTCCTTCTATGAACTGAGTGTGACTTGGTTGGTTAGTTTTTTTGTGGTGGAATATATCCATCTCGATTGAAATATTTGACTTGACACAAATGCTTGTATTTTTCTAGATATATTTATTTTAAGATTTAATGGTAATATTGTTTTTGTTTTTGAAAGCAAAGACTCGCAGCTTTATTAAGTCTCAAGTGGATCTAGAAGGTCACGATCCGCCAAAGAAATTACAAACTATGGGAGGGGATCAACCCAAACATAGGATTGATCCAGATCCCATAACAGACCACAGCGAGCTAACTCATGTGCACAGACATTACAAGAATGTGGAACATAATTTACATCAAAAGAAATGAACCGGGTGTCTAGAAGAAACTTAGCTTCTCTAAACAGAGTACCTCCAGCGGAAAGATCATAATCAGGAGATTTGAGGGCCTTTACCAAAACCATAGAATCTGATTCAAGCTGAATTTGCATCATTCCTTGATCTGCTGCCACGGTGATAGCTATCAAGCAGGCATGTGCTTCTGCACATAGAGCATCATGAACATTATCCAAATTTCCTACGCCTGCTAGAATCACGGATCCTTCATGGTCCCTCACAACAAAACCCCAGGCTCCACTCTTTCTGTCCTGGATAAAAGAGCCATCAAAGTTAATTTTCACATATCCAGAGTTTGGCGGACACTAGCGTACCTTTCCTATCATCGGTTTTACACCTTTCTCTCGCCACTGTATAGAGCAAAAAGGGTTTATGGACATGGCTCTATGTATAACCTCCGCTGTCGACCACAACTGTTCGCCAGCATTTGCCTTATTGCGTGCCTCCCACCATGAAAAAAGGAGACCTATTACTTTCATATTTGCTTCTTGCTGTAAAGATAGGATTTTCAGCACCATATCCTTTGCTGAAATTGACTCCAAAAGATCAACGCGGATATGTTCTATGTACAAAGCTATCCAATATTTTTTCACCATTTTATATTTTAGAAAGCAATGCCCTCCATCTTCATCAAGACGCCAACAGACTGGGCATCATGTGTCAATGTCCATGCCCCTGCATGAGATCTTAGTACGCAACGGGAGGCTATTATGAGCCAGCCTCCATAGAAATTGTTTCACCTTTGGTTGACACGTAAGCCCCTAGATATTACTCCACTTGAAAGATGTTCCAGTAACCTCAGTGTTGCTCGACTCACCTTTTTGCATATTTTTCTTCATATCTCTGTTATCCGCTAGAACATGATATGCTTATTTCACTGAGAAGCGCCCTTTTGAATCAAAGTGCCATGCCAAGTTATCCATCATACCTTGCTTCAGAGGAATAGCCAAAATATTTTTTGCATCTTGCTCCCAGAAAATATCCTTCACTAAAGCACTATCCCATTCATCCGTACTTGGATCAATCAACTCAGACACTTTAGTCACAATTATGTGTCCTCTTGCAGTAGCTGGTCTTCTTGTGACGTCATTTGGAAGCCAGCGGTCTAACCATATATTAATTTGTGTGCCATCGCCAACACGCCAGATTAGACCATCTTTGAGTGTCTGTACCCTGCGGACAATGCTTCGCCATGAATAGGAAATTCCTGGTTTTTCAATAACAGATAGTAGATCTCCACTTGGAAAATATTTAGCACGCAAGACTTGAGCACATAAAGATCTTTGGTTCAAGAGGAGATGCCAGCCTTGCCGTGGTAGCATAGCAAGGTTGAATAAATGGAGGTCTCTGTAGCCCAAACCTCCTTTGTCCTTTCTACAGCTCAGGACTTCCCAGGAAAGCCGGTGCATCTTATTTTCATTCTCTTGTTGAGACCACCAAAAACGGCATATCATATTGCTAATTTCATCACATAGACCCTTTGTAAGATCAAAGCATGACATTACATAAGTCGGGATAGCTTGTGCTACTGCCTTGATGAGGACATCTTTGCCGGCCTTTGATAAAAGCTTTTCTTTCCACCCTTGAATTTTTTCCATACCCTTGTTTTAGCTAGTGGTAAGGTGGTGTCCTCCTCAATATAATGAGACTCCTGTGGTTACTTGTATATGAAGTATATCTTATACTCTTATAAAGTTAAACCCCACAAGAGATTTCTCTCAACATACAAGCTACTCACATCAATAATCCACTAGAACTTACAATTATAGCCAACTAGCACATGTAATTATGATAATTATCTCTTTATCCACTAACATGCATTTAGCTGTCCATATAGATGTGTCAAACCATTCACCAAAATTAATTTAAGATAGTTTCATTCATATAACTATAAATATAAATAGTCTAATTTCTTTTTAAATTATCTGGATTCCCCGCAACACGCGGGGTATTCTCCTAATTCATGTGTGGAGGTGGAGGCACGTACAGTTGAAAAACTTCTGGCATGGCCATGCCAAAAATTTTGTGGCGACTGATGATGATTACTATAATTAATCATTATTATTCTCAAGCTGGCCTCCTATTGGATAAGGTCAGTCTCAGTGGAGGAAGTTTCGTGGCGTTGTTTCCAAGATTGTCAAGTTATACCAAATGAAATGAAATTCGGATGAAACACTCCATCTCAATGGAGAGTTTCATTTTATGGTTTCATAGGCATTTAATTTCATAACTTATAAAGAGTTGGTAATCGTGCCATGAGAGTTTCATCTTCTTCTTTCTTTTCTTAAATACACTGTCATGTCATAAAAAATGTCTATGTGGTAACCTATTTAATGCAAATAAAACTTACATCAAATTCCCTCTGAAACTGACCTAAGAATGAATTACTTTGGCCACGTTGCATTGGACGTTGACGGCGTGCGCGCTCTCTCTCGATCGGTCGCTTAATTCACCAGGCTGAACCGCTGAATCATAATGCAGCTGTAATCATAAAAGGATGGAAAGTAACTTCTAGCTTTCTTTTGTACTGACACCTAATCACGTCACAATTCATAAGCTAGATTGCATGCATCACATGTCAACAGCGTGTAAGACAATGACATATCCTACTAGAGCGTCACATTATATTTTTTCAGTTTTCATGGCAGTTATTTACTCTTTAGCCCCTCTAGAACATGGGATTTTCATTTCGCTTATTAATTGCGACTCACACACGACCGAATTAATTGAAAGGAAACATGACACGCCCATAAAAAAAAATTGTGGAAGACAAGGGCCAAGTGATACAGTTTTGATTATCAACAAAATACGTTAATTAGGGCTTGTAGTAATAACTCGACACGAGAGGGGGCGAGGGACCACGGCTCCTGTTGGCTGTTATTTCCAGCACGCTGAAAATTAGAGGTATTTTAGATTTACAATAACCAAGGGTCTGTTTGAATATACTCCCTCCAGGTTGCTAAAAAAAGTCATTTTAGACAAGGCTTGGATCAAATATTGAAAATATAAACCATAAATAACTTTTAAGTTGTTGAGTTTAAAAATGTGAAAACCAATAGATTTGTCTTGAAAAATACTTTCATAAGAATATCCATATATCACTTTTCAATAAAATATTTATGTAAAATAAGAAGTCGAAGTTATGCTTTCTAGAGCGTATCGCTGTCCAAAACAACTTCTTTTAGCAACCTGGAGGGAGTATAGGCTAACTGATAGCTAGCTAAAAATTGATCCTGGTCTATCAAGACAGGGGGCTAATAGGTGGTTTAACGTTTAATTAGTCAAATGTCTAACTAGTTGTTAGCTAGCTAGCGGGCTAATCCTATCTAATTTTAGCTAATTTTTTACTCCTACTCCCCCATTCTAAGCTAGTACTCCCTCTATCTAAAAAAGAGTCATTATCGCTTCCTAAAAAGTCAACAACTTTTAACTTTGACCAAACATATTTAATAAAATATTAATAATTATGATACATAATTAGTACTATTAGGTAGATCGTTGAATATACTTTTATAACAAACTTATTTAGAGATATAAATGTTGCACGCATTTTTCTATAAATCTAGTCAAAGTTGAGAAAATTTAAACAGCACAGTTCCTATAGCGACTCTATTTTAGGGATAGAGGAAGTATATAGAAGGGGAAAAAGCATAAACTGAACGCATGCATAGTACTATTCAAGAAGTCAACCATTATTTACTTTGACCAAATATAGAAGAAAATATCATTTGGCTCGTTCACTGGAGCTTAAGCTGCTGGTGCCAACGGCAGCTGCTTGGCACAGTACTTTAATGAGAGTATAGCAGCTGCTGCTATGGCTGTGCCAAACACACCCATTGTTTAAAAGGGCAGACCCAGTGCCGGAGTCTCCCATATGAGAAAAAAAACGAGGTAAGCTGTTGGGGACCAATACTATGGTACCCGAAGAGGAGGGACTAATGGTCGTTAAACGTTAATTCATCCAGGCAGTCAAGGGCGCGACTACAGCTCCAACCGACCCCAGATACGCAGGCTCCGCCTCGCCCGACCTCTGGCCGTGGACTCCGCCTCGCCCGACCCCAAGGTTGTGCAATCCGCCTCGCGCCGACCTCTGGGGGCGGGTTCGCCTCGTCCGACACCGAGGTCACGGGCTCCGCCTCGCCCGATGTCTAAGGGCGGGCCCCGTCTCGCCCGACCTCTGAGGGTGGGCTCCGCCTTGTCCGACGTCTGAGGGCTGGCTCCGCCTCGCCCGACCCCGAGGCCAGGGGATCCGTCTCGCCGGACGGAGACCCATACCGCCGTCAACTACTCCAGGCCCCAACGAATGGACTTGGGTCAAAGCTTTGACACCAGGTGATGAGGACACGCCTACGATGTCCAATATTTGCCCAATCTTTCACGGTGCCAAAATATCAAGAAGCCAAATAATCTGAATTTCTGCAAGACCAAGTAGTATCCAGCAGGACAAGTAATCGAGTGCTAATCACAAATCAATATTTGTCTGATCGCAGCAAACAGCACCAACAGAATAAACTGGCTATACCACCGGCACTAATTAATCTCAAATTTTCCTCAAGTGGTTCACGTACAGCAGGTTCAAAAGGAACAGACTAGTAGCAACAATAGCAGAGATATAATAATATTATAAAGATTTGCTCTCGGCCAATATCAGCTCACTCTGCAGCAGATGTATATCTCACGATAGGATCAATCAATCAGGAAGTTCTCACGCCAAAGTATATTGACCAAACAAGATAATCCGGATTGATGAAATAGTTCTGTTTAATCAACCAAACTCAAATAGTACCAGCAATAATAGAATGATGGTTGGATTCGGCTTACAATAAGATATAATCCAAACCCTAGCAATGTTCTTCCACCCGTGGCTCTGAGAGACACGATCAGAAGACGGGGATTCCGCTGGAATCCAGGATACGCCCAAGACGAAGCTTGCTCGTACACAATTCTCAATCCAGATGGATCGGTAAGGTAGATGAGAGGAGACGTCATCTCGCTGTTCGTAGGAGAAACCCTAGATGAAACACTCACCAAAAATAAAATCCAATCTATCTGATACACGGCTGATTAGCAGCCCTTTATACGCACGCAGGCGCATGACTCTGAGACGTGAACCAGGACACCAAAATAAAGAAACACCACATGCACCTAACCGGACGCCTGGTTCCAAAGCCATATATTGAAAGAAATACTAAACAATGCGACTACTTAGCTAGTTACCATAAACTCTATTTTAATTAAGCAAATAAATGCATCACGTGCTTAGGTTGGACAGCCCAAGTCCATGGCGTGCTCAGGTTGGACTTCCCTTCATATCTCCACGTCTGGATATTTGATATTACCCACGCCTCTCCAATTATTTCTCCACAACCATAACAATTCAAGTGATATCAACCTGTATGGAGCCGATAAATATATTGTTTCTTGGCTTCATATTTTGCGCTTTCTTGAATGTCACACCGCCAAAGATGATATTTGAAGATAGGCCACCAGTAGTAAATTTCTCCATATTTGTGATCTGTTTCTCATTAAAATTGACAGCTCCAAATTTAAGACCAGAGGATTTCAAAGAATTATTGGCAGCTATATTTAAATTAATGCTAGAATTATCTGCATGAATATTTTGTGGATCCATGGGCTCATCACCGGGGAGGTGACCGGCACGCCCCGATACAACCCGTGGCCGTGACGGTACATACCTAGGGATTCACATCAAGAACAGCGTCGGACGTATCAGTGCTGTTCTGCCTAACCCCGTACGAACACTGACAGACACGTCAGTTCACCACGACGTCCGTCAAGATGGAGTGGAGCACCACGACCGGGAGACGAGGCATGCGCATGGCGCCAGTGACGGACAGGGCCGCGACGTGAAGCTGTCCCTGGTGACGTCCACAGGGTCGGCTGGACCCACATGAAGGAGGACCCGACGATCCCGAAGGACTTCTCCATCTCGTTCTCCTCTCTTCCCCCGCTGTAATCCGTGCTTTCCCTTGGCCTATAAAAGAAAAAACAGGGCACCCCATTAAGAGGCATCGAACCATCGCACTCGAACCCGATCAACTCATCAAACCCCGAACACGCAAGCCTAGCAGCGATCGAGCTCTCGGCACCTATTCGTTCATTCCACCAGAGACTTAGGACATGTCTCTCTCTCGCCCATTTGTAACCCATACTATGAACTTTCAGTGCTAATAACACGAGCAGCACCAACGAACTGGACGTAGGGACATTCTGCCCGAACCAGTATAAACCTCGTGTCCTCCTAGCACACCATCCGAGCCAGACGCGCAATATTAGAAATTTACTAGTTGGTGTTTACTCGGAACACCGACACAAGCCTCCTCCACAAAATCTACGGAGAGGCTGCTTCGAACCCGCGACCTAGTAACTCGAGACAGCTCTCATCATTGCACCAGGCCTGCCCTTCAAAAGGGCGTACCTAGTGCAGAGAGCACCCATTGTTTATAGTCTATAATTAGTATCATTATATAAATTACTAGATATATTTTTTTAATAAATTTATTTGAATTGAACATAGAAATATTAGTCATATTTTCTAAGAATCTAGTTAAATTTATAAAAATTTAGCCAGCACAAATTTTACCGTGACCGTTTTTTTGGGGACCGAGTATGCTGCACCTGCGGCAGTCCTGTCAGCAGCATTCACGTGGGCGCCCGGGGATTCACAAAACTGAAACCATTTTTTTTTTGGAACAACATATCTCACTAGAATATTATTAAATAAATCTTCTTTTCCGAAGAGAAGAAAATCATGAAATCTTTGATTTGATCGGCTGATGCGGCGAGACCTCCACGGCTCCACGTCCCACGGTTGGCTGACGACGGCTCCCTAAATAAAATACCTTTCCTTTCCTTTCCCTACATATATTCGGGAGGTAGTACTACTATACTATTTTTAGTGAAGAGGAGGAGATGCCAACACGGCATTGCTAACGAGCCTCTTGGGCGTGTGTCATTGTGTGTGGCTGAAAAGGTCAACACCACAAAGGTCCAGTCAACATCATGCATGCCCACTGGCTACATGACCGGTGTACATGCACACAGCACTTTGCAAATTGCAACACACACAACAACTTTGTCAGACTCTATTTAAAATTTTCACATGAGATGTTTCGGTTTTTACTCAGAGGGCTACATACGGTGACAGTGAAAAAGCTTTGGCCTTTGAGTGCACTCCGTTGTGTTGGAGTTGGACTACAAAGCATTCTAGAAATTTTAGCACACATATTGCGTAGAAAACTAAATGATGTATGTAACCTTTTCTGGTTACCATATTTGTATTGAGTTAGTAATAGAAATTAATGATTGGTATATATGTTGACATTATCTTTTTAAAAGTGAGTTGGATGGCTAGTTCACCTAGAATCTCTTAGGATAAGTTAGAACAAAGTTTAAACACTTTGAATAGCTCGTATTTGAGGACGGAAAAATAATTATACCGAGAAAAGTCAAGCTATACACGCTGCTTTCATAAGTACGGATTGACAGTGCGCATGGATTAGTAGGTTTAGTTAAACAGAAACACACGATTTGACGAACAGCTGTCTCTGTACTCAGCATTTAACTTAACTAACTCGGTTAGCATCAAGCACAGAAGCTTCCTTTCCTTCTGTCTAACCGTCGTGCCGCTCGTCAAAGCTTGCAGTTTACTAGTCGTCCGTCCGGCTTGATCCTCCCCCTCTGCGCCCATTTTACGGTTATGTACAGACACCATCGGCACGCCATCCAATCCAAGAATATATACCGGCCGGCAGCCGGAGCCCAGCCAGAGGAGACGACGCAGCTCTGACTGCTCTGCCTTCTTCCTCCCCTCCTCCTTTCCCCCCCTACTACAGGAGGAATCAATCATCAATCCCCTCTGCTCAACCTCAGCCGGACCTCAGCAAGCAAGAAGCAGAGGCGGCCGGCGGCAGCAGTCCCTTCATCGAGCTCTCCGGGGCCGGCCGCGGGAAAAGGCGTGCCTTTGCTTTGCTTTGCTTCCCCTTGTCCTTCCGTGGTGCTCGGTCGAGGGGGGCGGCCGGGATGGGCAGTGGGGTCCGGGCGCTGATGCGCCGGAAGCAGGTGGACTCGGAGCGGACGCGCGCCGCCGGCAGCGCCCACCAGCTCCGCAAGGAGCTCTCCGTCACCCAGCTCGTCGCCATCGGTCAGGAACACCTCTCCTCTCTCACTTTCCATGTCCTCTTCCTTCTTCTGCTTCTTCTTCTTCTCCTCATATTTATAATAGTATAATATATTTTCCCTGAGCCTCGGTTGGCTCTAATTTCGGTGGATCTTTGCGGGGATTTTGTCGGACCCTCGAAAGGTGAAACCTTCGCTGTGTTTTTTTTTCTCCCCTTGGGCGTAGGTTCTTTTCGTGCTCTTGTCAACTGTGGCGGCGAAACAAATGCCTTTACAATGATTTGAATTGAATTTGCCGGATTCAGTTCAGTGAGCTGTTGATACTGAGCTCGAGCTAGAGCTATAAGTATTACTCTAAGATTTCACTTACGAAGTTTCCAATTCGTGTCTCATCGATCGGATTCTTAGTTCTGAACCTCAGTTGCTTCTTTCTCTAGTTTCCAAATGTTGGGAGGAATCTCAGTTGTTTCTTTCTCTAGTTTTTTTTTTCTTTCCGTGCTTCCTCTGCTTAATTGGTTGGTGTTGGGGTCAGTGTAGGTAAGGTGGGTGATTGGCTCCGTACTGTTCCGGGCATTGTTACTCTGATGATGTTCATGCCCATTGTGCATGTACTAAATCATAGCATTTCAAAATAAAATAGTTTAATAGCATGTGAAGAATCTAACTCATAAAATAGCTCAAGACATGTCATTTTTCGTGTAGCAATGTTTACATGCTTCTGATGTTCTCGAAAGTATTTTCCACGGATACTTAGAGCCTATGCAGATGGCTTGTTTACTGGTCTGCATAGAGTATTTTGGACCAAAGACCCTGTTTTTTATTTTGCTAATTATAGCATCTCGCCAACCGAAGTATTGATCATGGAATCGCTATGCCATTCCTCAGGTGTTGGGTCGACAATTGGAGCCGGGGTGTACGTCCTAGTTGGGACAGTTGCCCGGGAGCATTCTGGGCCGGCATTGACGCTTTCATTTCTGATAGCTGGAATAGCAGCTGCGCTTTCAGCCTTCTGCTATGCAGAGCTTGCTAGCCGTTGCCCTTCTGCAGGAAGTGCCTACCATTATTCGTACATCTGCGTTGGCGAAGGGTAATTTACTGATACATATGATGGAGTGAACATTGTTCATATATGGCATTCTTGTGCTGCTGAGTTTATGGTCTCACATTGTCCATTGCTTCATTATGCAGAGTTGCATGGTTGATTGGTTGGGCTTTGATACTTGAATATACGATTGGTGGATCAGCTGTTGCCCGTGGCATATCTCCCAATCTAGTGAGTGGAATTCCCCTGCATCTGATGTGTCCATGCAGATATTGATCAGTAGTTAATCTCCAATCTCCTTATACAAACTCTAAAAAAAAAACTTTATGTTTTCAGGCCATATTTTTTGGAGGACAGGATAGTCTGCCGTGGATTTTAGCACGGCATGAGATCCCATGGCTTGATGTTGTTGTTGATCCTTGTGCTGCTTTCCTGGTTTTCGTTGTCACAGGCCTGCTATGTGTCGGGATAAAAGAGGTTGCTACCTTCTCCAATTCAGTAATAGCTACCTTACGTATTTTCTGGGAATGTGACACCTGATCTTTCCTCTCTGTTTTTTATTTTTTTTATTTTTTCAGAGTTCATTTGTGCAAGGAGTTGTGACAGTCCTAAATTGCTTTGTGATGTTATTTGTTATCATAGCCGGTAGTTACATCGGCTTCCAAACAGGATGGGTTGGCTACAAGGTTGCTGGAGGGTAATGCTAAAGACCCTGATGCTTTGTTTCTTTTCTCAAGCCAGTAGTTAGCGCACTTACACTTCCTTGATTTCAGATTTTTCCCTTATGGAGCGAATGGAATGCTTGCCGGGTCAGCAACTGTCTTCTTTGCCTACATAGGCTTTGATTCAGTTGCCAGCACTGCTGAGGAGGTTAGGAAATGTCTTATTTCCCTAATTGATTTGGCCCTTCTTATTTGCTGGATTGTTAGCGTTGAATAGAAAATATAATTCCCTCATCTGAGAAAATGTAATATCTAATTATCTTATGTTAACTTCTGACAGGTGAAGAATCCACAACGAGATCTGCCATTGGGAATCGGAACAGCATTGTCAATTTGCTGTACCTTGTACATGTTGGTTTCAGTAGTTATTGTTGGTCTGGTACCATACTTTGCTATGGACCCAGACACCCCTATTTCATCTGCCTTTGCCAAACATGGGATGCACTGGGCAATGTAAGGACTGCTTCTCATTTTATCATGGATGATCTGGTGTGCATCTGACTGAGATTGTTCATGTGCTTATCTTTTTTTAGGTATCTTGTAACAACTGGTGCTGTTCTTGCTCTCTGTTCAACCTTGATGGGATCTATATTGCCACAGGTATAAGCATATCTTAATCAATGTATCATAAATTTTCTTTTGTGGTTCGAGTCGATGGAATACGAGCCATCAGCCAAGTGGGCATGGCTTTAAATGAGTAACATCTGAAGCATACTGGCATATAATCTGGATATATATAGCCAGTTTTCTGCTTTATCTGTTCTCTCAACAAGCATATGCATCTTACAACTTCAATTTATGCTGCCATGAATATTCACACTTCCACTTTGATACTTCCTTCAGCCAAGAATATTGATGGCCATGGCACGAGATGGCCTTTTACCATCATTCTTCTCTGATGTCCACAAGACGTCACAAGTTCCAGTCAAAAGCACAATAGTGACTGGCATCTGCGCTGCTGCTCTTGCTTTCTTCATGGATGTCTCACAACTGGCTGGAATGGTAAGGATTTACCAAACATGTTATTTGAGAATATATATGGACTTCATCTTGAGTTCAGTTATATTAATGAACCTTATCCCCAGAGATCATCGCAGCGTATGCATGTAGAATATGAGCATTATTGAAAAATGTTTGGAACTAAAAAGGTTTTGTTTTTGGTTGCAGGTTAGTGTAGGCACACTACTCGCATTCACTGTAGTTGCTGTGTCCATCTTGATTCTTAGGTATGTTCCTCCAGATGAGGTACCCCTCCCATCTTCCCTGCAAGCATCATTGCGCTTGAGCCAAGAAAATGACGAGGAAAAGCTGAGGGGTACCCTTGGAGACGATGATCATGAACAAGGGTCAGCTGAAATAAGTGATGTTGTAGTAGAATCAATTAATGACCCCCTCATTGAGAAGCAGCTGTACGCAAGTATGTCTGGGCAATCACATTACTGATTTCATATGCTTAAAATTTCTAAGTATGTGCATTTCAGTTAAGGTAGCTAATAAACTTGTCTGCTGACTTTTTAGGCAATTTGAATGAGACAAAACGGCGTAGGACTGCTGCATGCAGCATTGCATCTGTCTGCATAGGGGTTCTGATCCTCACAACTTCAGCTTCAGCGACATTCTTGCCCTTGTAAGTGCCAACTGTTCAGTCTATTATGCAAGAATG
This sequence comes from Miscanthus lutarioriparius, assembly GCA_904845875.1. NCBI lineage: Eukaryota > Viridiplantae > Streptophyta > Magnoliopsida > Poales > Poaceae > Miscanthus > Miscanthus lutarioriparius. The sequence goes on from CAJGYO010000014.1 coordinate 9,201,966, forward strand.
CATGCTTCCTTCCCCAGTGAACTTTCCTGCATATAAGCAAAGCACTCTAACGATCTAATCTGTGCCATGTCAGCTTGGTGAGATGCTTCGTTTGTGCTTTTGGTGGCCTGCTCCTCCTAGCTGGTCTGGGCATGCTCTGCTGGATTGACCAAGATGATGGGAGGCACTCCTTTGGCCATTCCGGAGGTACTCTTATCACAGCACGCTTCAGTAACTCATTGTACTAGGATCATATTGGTACTACTTGGCATTAAACATCTTTGCTTCTGTGTCTGCTGTAGGATTCATCTGTCCATTCGTTCCCTTGCTGCCAGTAATGTGTATCCTCATAAATACATACTTGTTAATAAATCTTGGGTGAGTACTTGATCCTTTCAGCTTTTTTACTACATTATTCAAAACTGATATATTCTTTAACATGCATGAACTTGTTGGTTATGTTCTTCAGTGGCGGCACATGGATGCGAGTGGGGGTGTGGCTGGTGATGGGGGTGTTCGTCTACATTTTCTATGGCCGCACCCACAGCTCATTGACAGATGTCGTGTATGTCCCTGTGGCTGAGGCGAATGAGATATATGGGCAATCCTCTTCGTCAGGGTTTGTGGCGTAAAGAGATGGAAGGAGATGTTTGTTGAAGCTTATCTCGAGCTAGTCAGGGTACTTTTCACAGAACCTCAAGGATCCTGACTTTAGCAGATCCCTGCTTGAGCTATTATACGCATTGCAGGGATGGGTTCGAAGAATTCAATTTGTACGTTAATTTTTAAAATGTGTAAATTGTAATGCGCAACTAAACTTGTGTGCCTCTGTTGGAGGAATGTAAATATTACATAGTATAGAACTATATATATAAATGGTGCCTGCATACAGGTGTTTAAAAAGGGGGGTTCAGTCTATGATTTTCTACGTTTTAGTACAAATTTGTTGTAAATTCCCAGGATTGAAATTATAGTCCTCCAATTCAAGCAGGCCTGTGTGAGGCGTATTATGTGGTCAAAGCCAACACATTTTATTTCATGGTGGTAGGAACATTACATGAGAAAAACTGCTCATGGAAAAATAATATTTTTCAACTGAGGTTGAGTAGTACATCATGATACACTATTTTAACAAGATGAGCTACATCACAACACACAATAAAGAAAAACTTCAGCAGAATACAGTATAGTAGTATCAGGCTATCAACATTTCAGATTCAATGCACCATATTTCCACCAGCACCAGGTTTTTGGACAACTTGCTTGGGAGTCATACCGATCTGTTTCCGCAGAAATCCAAATCGCCTACAAGTTGTTCTTGCACAGGGTGTAAAAGGTAGATCCATCAACTGTCTCCATACTTAACTGATTGAGCCGCAACAGCATCAGCAGGCAGGCTCTTCCTTTGCGCCCTAAAAGGGACAAAAGTAACAAAGAAAAACAGAAAAAAGGTTAGCTACCACAGCAGAATTGTTCAAGAGCAATGTGTCAATGAAACAGCAATCTAACAAAAAGATTTTGTTCAACATGCTATAACATTTGCTATTTTCAAATCCACGTGCTAAGAGCGGTAAGTGCACGCACCCAATCCTATTTCTCCAACATGGTCCTGGTTCAATGCAACACTTCCCTGAGCTTTGTCACCACCGAAGTATGAATTTAGTTTGGATATTCCCTCCTGCAACTCCTGATGCAATAAAAAAGTGCAAAAAAAAAAAACAATACAATTAATTGCTTTGAGGTAGATGACTGGTCCATTTCTGATCGAGAATGCATTGACAAAAACGAAAAGCAAAAATTGAGGAAATAGGAAGTGAAGATGTTGCAGAATATGTATTCAGTTGAATTTCTTAAAGAGTAAGGTCATCTACTAGGTTTTAAGAACTATGTGTAATTTTGTAACCACTACCGATCATGCAGAAAGTACTATGGGCAGAATTACAAATAACAATGTAGTTAAAGAAATTCAGACCTCCCATGATGCTAGACTCTTCATGTAAGAAGGAAGTTGCTCATACTCCTCCTTAGATGCCCTTATCACTTCTTTGAAAGAATTACCTTCATGGAGTCAACAGCGGGGGAAAAAAATCAGAACTAGCAAAGGCTTGACATGTCTTTAAAACATCTAAGACATTCATTCTGATCACCTTGACCATTTCTTTCATTTTGTGGAGTCATAATTTCAGCTTCATTCATGATCTTTTCTCCATAATCAGTACTAAACAGTAGAGCATTAAACAAATAAATTAGGTCATATTTAAGATAAGATTAAAATAAGTAATAAAGTAACATTAGAAATAAACACAATAACAGTGAGAAAACCTGATGGTAATTCCTTCTGTTACCTTTCAGGATTCTTGTAAAGCTTCTTTGGGCTCACACCATAATTTGCGCCTGCAAAATCCCAGTAAATATTCAAGACAAAAGTTAGTAGCCGGTGAGAAATGCTAATACAACAAGCACAATGCGATAAACCGGCTACGATAGGCAAAATATTTTCCTCGCATACCTTCAGAAGAAAGAGTGGCTAGACAAGCATCTGAAAACCCAAGATCCTTCAGTGACTCTTCAAATCTAATTAGCAGTCAAGAAAAGCACAATATGCTGCACTCAAGCAAATGACAATCTATCGTTCCGAACAAAACCAAACCAAACCAAAGAGGATACATTGCGTCGTTGTCGTCATCAAACCGCCGCTTACCCGACCTGAGCACTGAACGCGACACGCTGAGGCATCCATCTCCAAGGTCCTCAACCTTACCGACATTTCCATCTTCCACTTCCACATCCACATCAAACTCAGGCTCCTCTGCGTCTGCACACCAAACAAACAGCGGTCTCACCTCATCCCAGCGGATCGAAACAAACGCTGCAGCCAGAGATTGGGAAACCGATTGGGTTACCGGCGGGCTCGTAGCCGAAGGGAGCGAGGTGGGACTGGAGGGCGCTGGCGTGGCGCGCGTAGACGTTGAGCGACTCGCCGCAGTGGCCGAGGAGCTCCTCGAAGGAGACGGTGCCGAGGGCGATGGACTCGATGTGCTGTAGGTCGGCGGCCGCCGCCTCCGCCCTGTACTCCAGCTTCTGCAGGAACGAGATCCTCGCCATATCTGCGAGGATCCCGACGCCGTGAGCAGGAGCCTTACGGGGAGGGAAGGAGGGAGAGGCGTGCGCGTGAGGTGGTTACCGAGGTGGATGGGGCGTTGGGAGACGGCGTCGGCGAGCTCGCGGGATGAGGACTCAGCGTGGTTTAGCAACGACGAGAGGGACTCGCAGAGGGCCATGATGGACTGATCCATCCCCCCTCCCACTGCGTCTTCGGCGGCGGCGGCGGTGAGGGGTGGGGCTCGCCGGAGACGGCGAAGGGGGGGATTTGGGGATTTCTTTTCGAAACTTTCGGGAGGGAGGCGCGGGCGAAACTGCTGTTTTTCTGGCGGGTGGGCCCGATTGAGTGAAGGACCTATACTAGTGAATGTAGGGCCTGAGGCAGGCCTAGATAGGCTTCTGCTGATCACTTTATATGGGCCTAGGGTTTTAGCCCAACGGACCTTTTGTCGAAGTTACAGATTAGTCAAATGCAGTAGAAATTTATTCTTTCCTAAAAAAAAAAGTAGAAATTTATTCAGTTGCTCAAAAAAAAGTAGAAATTTATTCAGGGAAGGAATAGCCCATTACTCTACTCTCTGCGCTTGGTAGTCCAGAATCAGGGAAACATCCTATTTGATCATTTTTGGTGAATCAAGTAAACATGGATCTCAACTTTGGCATTTAAATTTTAATCTAAAATAGTTGCTGCATTTTTTTATCCACATGTTAAGTTGAAACCCTATTGTTTATTATATCTTTTATTTAAAATTCTTCTTTTATATTTTATTGCAAAAATATTATTATAGGTCCTTATTACGTTGGTAATCTCTAAATACGATTCTGGAACCGAACCAAACAGCTTGTTTGCTTGTTGATTTCAGTCAGTCAATGGTGTTTTTCTTTCACAACAAACCAGTAATAATCGGGTTTATCAGCCCAGAAACTAACCAGTGAACATGCCGAAAAGCAGGCTAATAGATAGGGCCACATCCCCCGTAAACCCGCTAGAGACTCAACGTCCGATCATGGATAGGTTGCTCATCATCCACCCGGTAGCGTGTGGCATGCCCGTTAGGCCGTTAACGACCCATCGCCTCGTCTCGCTCCTTCTCGAATTCCCCATCGGGCTCGTCCACCACCCTTCCGTGCTTCCCGTCGGTCCGCCGTGCTCCGCCCGCGAACCCGGCTCGCGTGGGCGTGGCGGCCCCCCGGAGAGCCACCACATCATGGGTGCGGCCCTCGTCCTCCGGCGAGGCTGGCGCGGCCATTAAGCAGGGGGCTGCGGCCAGCGCCGCTTGGCGACGCGGAAGTCAGTGTCGCCGCCTCCTGTGACCCTCTCGTGCCGCCGTAAGCCCCGGCTTGCTCGCTGCCTCGCTGGCGTTGTGCCAATCGCATTTGTGCCTGCACACCTACAGTGGGGACCATGGTGGTTACTCACTATGCAGTATGCACACCATGTGCTCGATGATTTGCCTCTGTAACAGTTTTGGTTAGTGGTCAAATAACCATGCTTAAGTATGTGCAGAGAGAAGAATGGAAGTGGCTATGTCTGCAGTCAACAGGGAGTCCTACATGTTGAAAAAAGCAGACAAACTGCACCTATACAATCCTCGAATGTAAGCATGCTCGAACGTGAATTTAATTTTTTTAAAACGATAGTCTTTGCAGGCTACAAATACCTTGATTCCTTGAACATAATACTTCAGAGCTGTTACGCATCAAGAAAGTTCAGAGCAATCCCATGATTATTTTATCCCCTGCGATTAAGCTCACTATATGTGTTTGTGACACGGTATATCCTGATGCAATTGTACTTCTCACCAACCATAAATTTCTTGGCCAAGGTAAGTACCACCAGCTGTAGCTTTAGAATGGTTTGCCTCTGCATAGGCATTCTCTCATTGATGAATGATGGTATATATATTCAGTTCATTTAGGACGATGGTGGCAATCAAGCTGGTGTACTTTCTGTGCAAGACAACAATGATGTACCAAAGGCTGAAACCCTTCGTGCTTTCTGTGCCAGTAAGCTTTGTACCTTGTATCCTCCATTTCAATTACTGGGGCGTGGATTCAATGGATGTTGCTGATGTCTAAATCCCTTGTCACCTTGCACAGATGAGTGAAGGTGCCAAATTAATTTGTCTGACCATAGTCTGCTACAAAACCAGATTTACCGCATTTTATTGAGAATAGATGTCCTGATGGCAGCATGCAAAAGAATTAAAAATTTACTCATTTAGTTCCACATTACAATTCAAGACTTCAAATGTTCCTCAATTTGACATAGAAACTAACTTTAGCATGCCTGTAATAATAAAATGAAATTAGTCTGCGTTTGGGAACAGTAACTGCTATTCATTTTCTTCCATGCACAGACGCCATGTTGCACGCAAATCCGATGCATGCATCTCAATATGTATATGATTCCAATATTTTTTTCCAACCAATCAGCATATGCTCCAATTCAATATTAAAATTGTCTATCTCCTTACCAGACCAGAGAGAAAATCTTAATCAAACAGCTGCCTGAAAGAGTATTTCAAGACATGTTGATGACAAGGCAAGTAAATGATACCGTTATACTGAATTTAGCAACAATTCTAATAAAGATTAATAACAATATGTAAAAATAGTTTATCTCTACAATTTCTTGATATTTATCTGTCCATAGGAGGAGGATGCCGCTCCAACGACACTAAGCTAAAAAAAAGGACAAAGCATGAGCAAAATCTCTGTCTGTATCTGGTTCAGATGCTTGCAGCAGTGATTTGGCCTGTGTATGGCAGTACAAACACTACTAGGGTATCAAAAAACATACGCTGCAACAGCAATTTCTTTGAATTTCTTATAGTTCAACAAATATTAATTTCTATCAATTTTACAGTGTGCTCAATGATGCTTCGGAAACACAGACCAGAGCAATGAGGACATCACAAAAAAAAAAGTTTCAGCTATTGTTGAAGCACACTGTAATAAAGCTAGGCAGATATACTTCGGGCAAAAGAGAGTTTGCTTGGGTTATACTTCGAGCAAAAGCAAGTTATCAGCCTTTTATTTCTCAATGGCTAGAAGTCCATGTGTAATCTTTTTTATTTTCTTCATTTCGTTCTTCGTCTCATGAGAGACCTTTGTAAAACCCTGTTTATAATTTTAATAAAAGTCCAGTATGGGGCGGACCCCTCCTGTTTCACCCAAAAAATAAAGCTAGGCAGATATTATCCAACAGATCATGAGACAACGAGCAAGAAACCCCTGTTTGTTAGAAAATATACTATATTATTGGGAGGAGCATCATATATGTATATATTGTCTTATCTATAATATCAAGAAACCTCTTTTTTAAATGAAATGTACTACATATTAGGAGTATCATCAAATATCAAAATTTAAAAAAAAAAACACTTTAGAAACAACAGGCTTTAAACAATCCTCTCTGTCTCATAGGGGAGGCAACGGAGGCATATCGCTTGTCACCGTATATGGACATGACCCAACAGGCCAACACAAGCAGGCGCGCCGGCAACGCCGCGCGTGGTTTCTAGTTACTACAATTGCACAAGTGACCATTTCAGCTTTCACCACACTAAGATATGAACGCACCTTTTGGAACACAAGAATAAGTTCATTTTCACCAGAAAAAAAAGGATAATACAGGAATATGTGGATCAGTATGAATAATAAGTAATTAAATTATCCATCACTGTTCATCCAGCTTTACACAATTGTGTCTTCCAGTTCTTTCTCTAATAAAAAAACATCTTCCAGTTTGGGTGGATTATCTAATGGCATCCATGCTACTAGGTCGCAACAGTTTGTCATGCCCGGCTTTTATACATACCACCGCCATTGAACCTATATATGTTTCCGTTATTGGAGTATCAGTACTCACTATTTCTAATGCGCTCCATGCTATCAGTGACGACTGACTTTCGTATATGAATCATCGTCGTCAACTCTAAGTTGTCTACATACTGGCAACTGGCTGTAGTGTAATTAAATTTGGATTTTGCTTCCCACGCGAGCATCGGAAACTGCAGAGCTGTAGTAAGCCTGCAACACGACGAATCCAAACATATAATCCGTACTTTTCAGCTTGTTTTTTTAGCTAGAACAGTATTTTTCTCTCACAACAAATCAGCTGAAACAGTGTTTCGGCTTGTTTTTTCAGCGAAGCGAACGGAGCCATAGGAGTCCTCACAAGTGGCCACACATTTGCCTGAACCTACACCGGAAACCAATTGCACAGTTTGCTTTAATTTTACGAGACGAATCTTTTGAGCCTAATTAGTCAATGTTTGACAATAATTTACAAATATAAACAAAATGCTACAACGAGGAATCTTTTACTGTGCAAAGTTTGCGCTTCTAAAGTTTACCAAAAACGCGCCCTAAGTAAGGTGAGGGCAAAGCCACGGACAGGGACATTAGCTAGGGATCGTGCATGCATGTACCTACTGTACGTGCAAGAGGGTTGCGCGCGCAATCATCTTTATTTTTAAAAGGCGCACCATTAGATTTATTAGATTTAGAAGGATCCGGCTGAGGCATGATGTGCAGCTCCGAGCGATAGCACAGCTACAGTAGTTACTCGGTTTCACAGTTTACGGCTGAAAATCAAACTAGCTACTCGGGGGCTGAAAATCAAACTAGCTACTCGGAAAGTTTAAAACTAGGGAGAATTATATATTTGACATCGAAAACAAATCAGTCTTCCGTATTTAGTACTAAAAAATTTAAACTTTCTTATTTAGCAACAACGCCCTATTTGTTTGGGCTTGTTTGGCTTATAAGTCATGGCCGAAAGTACTTATGGCCGGTTTGGTGTGAAAGAAAAATATTGTTCGTTGGCTGATAAGCCAAATACGACCAAGCGAACATGCTTTTGAATTGAAATTTCCTTCCTATTGCCGTCCATTTGGGCTACTAACGGCGTCAAGTGGCTGGTAAAATGACATGAATGTCCTTCTTTGTAGCAGAAATACATGATGCCAAATAGGGAAATAATAGATAGACAGGTTATCAAATAAGAAAATTATAAATATCACAAATATATTGTGAACTAAAACATAGGATTTTGATAATCGAAGTCTGCAAATAAATAAATAATAAATTTTAAATTCTAAGGCAAGAGCAGGTCCCGCTGGGGTAGGCTTAGCACGGGAGGGATTTGCCCTGTCTAGTTAGTTTGGTCAGAAATTGTTTGATGCAGTTTGGTCAGTCCTATATTCTTGTCATATCATCGCAAGACATGAAGACAACAACAAACAGATATTTCTCCACAAATGCTTAGATAGTACAGGTTTGAGCATCTGGTATCACAGCTAGCTAATCATCTAGAGTTCTCCACAATTGAACATCAGAAGTATACAAGTACTCATATTTCTCGCTCAATCACCGGAACTACGAATTACTCTATCTGTCCCTGAATGTTTGTCGTCATGATTTACGTGCCGATAACTCTGAATCGATTTATAGAAAATACATATAATATTTATATCTCCAAATATATTTATTAAAAAACTAAATTTAAATATCTATCCAATGATCGATCAGAGGCGGCCTAACTACTGACTACAAGAGATCGATCAGAAAATCACAGAATTGTAGACACTGCTACACCAAATGGACAGAGCAAGCACGCTAGCTGACTGGAGCGCATGCAGGACACAAGAGGCCGGCTTGGGTCTGCTCGAGCACGGCACCAAACTGAGCACGCGGACACACGGGAAAAAGCACGACGAGCACCGATCGGTTGGGCACCTAGGCAAAGGGCAAGCACTGCTCAGGTGAGCGCGCACGGCGCCTGAGCGCACGGCGCTGGTAGTGCTGCCGCTAAGGCTGCTGAGCCGCTGCTCCCAAAGGAAGCACAAGCGGACGAACGTCAGCGCCAAAACAGAAACAGGGCGTCCACAGGAATCCAAGAAATCCGTCCAAAAACTCCATGATTCAATCCCAAATTTCGCTCCGATGAAATTCAACTTGCTACAAACCTATCCCCAAGAAATCATCGCCTGGGATTGACCCAAACTCGGGGAAATTCAGATCATAGCCAAGAACGAAAATAGGGAAAAAACGAACTGACTCAGTGGAGCGAAAAACCACACACAAAAGTGATGAATCCCCGAGGACAAGAGGAGAATTCGGGCCTCTGCCACGCTGCTGGCTGGCTGGAGGGGCCGCGCCGCCTCCGCCACGCCATGGGCTGGCCGGAGGAGCGGCGGACCGCGCCACGGCCTGGCTCTGCCAGGTGAGGTCTCCCCGCCAAAGGGCACGCGCAGCTGGTGCTGGGCGCCGCTGGCCGCAACATCCTCTGCTCCATCATCCTCTCCTTCCATCAATCTAGGGTTTGGTGTTTTTTTTCGGGGAAGGAGGCGCGGACTCACGGGAGACAGGAGCGATCGGCGGCTCGGGAAGTCCAGGGAGAAATTGGATGCGTGAGTAACAGAGGGTACGTTGGTCACAATAAGAAAAAACTGATACGGTCAAAATAGTCAACTAACAGATGAATTGATGAAATGGACGGTAGTGCCATATAGGAAAGGAAATTTTAACTTAGTGGCAGATAAGAAAGTTCAAATTTTTAAATGCTAAATACGAAAGACTGATTTGTTTGAGTGCCAATTACATAGTTCTCTTTTAAAAGTACGTACGTAAAACAATGAATGTACTTTACCTCTTGTTACTTTACGTCTTTTTAATAATATATAAATAAATAAATGGTATCAGGTGTCATCATCATATTATCATATAATCTATCCCGGTCGGCCAAACTTTTGGCGGGCCCAAGCAAACAAAAAGGCCAGGTGTACGTGTCCATGTTGCTGGCAGCAGATAAGTACGTATGCAAATTGATAATAAGCGCGCTCGATCTCGCTCCGATCCGATGATGACTACTACCTGAAAAAATTAACGGCGAACGGCGTCATCGATCGTTCACACACACGCACGACACAAAACGTGCGTGCACCCACAACGCGGACACCAGCTCTGCGTACCGATGTTTGTGTGTGTATAAAAATAAAACTGCACGCATCTTCCTTCCCAACTAGCTACTACTTAACTGCAATCGCGCGCCAATATAATGCATGCAACAATGGCCATAGAAGGAGGAGCTGATAAGCGCGCTGCTGGTGTTGGGGCTTCATCGGCCGCGGCTTATGATCCTCCCCCGAATGCTGCTGCTGCCGTGCGTACCCGCATAAGCCGGTCCCTCAAACGAGTGGCCGTCACCTATTCCACTACGCTTCTGGCGGCACAGGCCGTGGCGCTTGTCAACTCGCTCTTCGTCATGACCATACTCGATCCGCTACAGGTACGGTAGTGATGACTGTGGTCTATATATAGAGAGAACAAGTGCGCTAGTTTGATCAACTCATTGGCAAGGGGGTCCGCTACCTCGATACCACTACGCTATTTAGTTCCTTGATTTTGTCCCCATTGAAAGAATATGTACATGTATCCTAAGTAGCTCTAACTTTTTTCTAGAACACGACTTCACGTGTATTTCATTAAGAAGAAGACAACACGTACTTTACAAACCTGAGCTATCTGAAAGCGAGATGCCAGGATAGAGCGAGTTACAATGAGGAGTTACAATGAGAAGCACATACTGGACATGGCTCTAGCTAATATGCTCCGATCCATTACATGCGTACAAAAAATAATTGTGCAAGTATTTTTAATAGGCAACATTTTTGGAGCTCACTCTATAAACAATGGGAGTACTAGGGGCATGGCCTTACAATGGCAGGGGGCTCATGCCGGCCCCGTCTCCCCCTATATAACATGTGAGAACACCTCAATTATATGCATGGTATTCAAAACCCTTAGCTTATCACCATTTTTAAAAAATAGCAACTGATTTTAATTTATAAGCATTAGAGTTTGGAATAACCCCACTGTTCTAAATTATAAGCCGTTCTGACTTTTTTGATACATAAATTTTGACACACACGTAGATATACATTATCTCTAGATACATAGTAGAAGCTACACCTGTGACGGCTCCTCATTTGTACAAGAAATTCACTAACAAAGATAATGAAGTCACAGCAGCTTTGGCATTTGCCCTTCTGTCGTAGGTCTCTTGCGAATTGGGTCGATGCTGGCCTATTCAGTCTTTCTTTCTTGATCTAACCACTAACCTACTGCATGGGGTAGTAGAGGTGAGCTACAGTTGAGTTACGACACCCTAGCCTAGGCCCTAGCTAGATCTGTCCCTACGTGTGTCAGCTTCTAAACTTTTGTAATTTGTGTAGACATGCAGTTTGTTCCAATGCCCCTGAACGATTTATAGTAACGTTGATTGCCTATTGCCCTTGCCCTTGCCCACACCTCTAGCTACTTGCTATATATACACATGTAATTCCTAAGGGCGTCCGCAATGGGGGTAAGAAGGGGGTAGTGTAAGGCCTTCTTACTGATAGGATACATTGTGGAGAATGCTAGGAAAGGAGGTAGTAACAAATGCCGGCAGTAGCACTCTGATAAGAAATAAAAGAAATTGTTCTTCTCTCGCTCTCTCCACCCTAGTGGTCCGGGAGGAGCCGGTGGAGAACGAGCGCTAGCGGCGGGTGAGCATTGGATGAGGCAGCGGCGTTCAATGTGGAGGACAGAGACAACGGGTCCCCATTCCTGCTGTCGTAGCCATATGCTCTCCCACACGAGGCGCGCTGATGCCATGGCTGGATGCTGCTCTTGGCTTCGTGCCGAGCGATGCTTGTGCCACCCACTCATTGTCGCCAACCGATGTGCGGAGAGAGGAGAGAGGTGTAGATGAGCGCCGCTCAACCGATGTGTGGTAGAAGGATCGAGGGACGGGAGGTAATTGGATTTTATTATTTTGTTTAGTACGGGTACGGCCACCTTATTAATTGCATGCTGTGAGTATGAAATTTGTCCAACTACCTACTGACATCGGGCCGACTCTTACCACCTGTGTATATAGTAAGAAACATTGCTGAGGAAGGCCTTGTTTAGATTGCAAATTTTTGTAATCTGGACACTGTAGCATGTTTCGTTTGTATTTGATAAACTTTATCCGATCATGGACTAACTAGGCTCAAAAGATTCGTCTCGTGATTTACAACCAAACTGTGCAATTAATTATTTTTTTTACCTATATTTAATGCTCCATGCATGTGTCTAAAAATTGATGTGATGAAGAGAGAGTGAAAAAACTTAGAATTTAGAGGTGATCTAAACAAGGCCGAAGGAAGGAACTAGGACAAAGTAGTAATTCTCTTCATTGCAAACTGTAAGTCGTGTTTTGGCTTTAATTTTCTAGATATATTGTTTTTCCATAGACCTAGATATATATAATAAAAACTATAAATCTAGAAAAGCCAAAACAACTTACAATTTGGAACCGATGGAGAATATATGTGAGGCCTTCGCCAACAATATATACAATTTAGAATAATATATAATATAGTACTCTATATGACTAAACCAACCTCTAGCGTCAGTTTAGTTTTATCTCTTTTTTATATTCTACTATATATCTCCTATATATTACATCTCCTCCGCGATACGTACTGCAGGCACGAGCCACGTTTGATCTTTTTGTACTTGGCGTCTGTCAACTTCTACACCGCTCTCTACTGCCGACGCCGGCTCCTCCGGCTCCGTCATCGCCATGGGACGACGCTTCTTCTTCGCCGCGGCCTCGGATACTCGGCCATCTTCCTCGGCGCCTTTCTGCTGGCGCTTTTCCTCTACAGTTTTGCCCAAGCCGGCATAACGCTACCGCAGGCTGCCGGCGTCGGGCTCGTCATCGCCGTGGCGGCGTACTTCTTCTACCGTGTCATTATGCTCCACCTCGAGGACGATGACGAGGAGAAGGAAATGCATGTCGAGATTTGCTCGAGGCCTCCCATTTGAGTTATAGGTGACGATCGACTCTGCTTGCAGAGCCATCCATTAGATTATTATGCTGATCGAGTGTACCATCAATTTCTGCTTTATTTTCTTAGATCTGAGTTGATCCAAACAGCCTAACTAATTATAAGGGCTTGTTTGATCAACTAAGGCTATTTATTGGCAAACAACTAGTTAGCTAGGGGCTTGGCTAAAAAAATAGCCTACCTATTAGCCTCATGTTTGGATTGGTTTTAGGGCTAAAAAGAGTAAAGACCGCTGCTGCTAGTCCCTAAACTTGTGTCACTATGTATCCCGGTCCCTAAAGTTTTAAAACACCCATATAGGATGTTTGGGTCTCACCATAGCTCTATCGGATCTACGTGTGCTCCTCAAACTTGTTTACACTAGTGCACAAAAGATTTTAGGAGACATGCCTCTTGATTAACGGAGGTGTGCCAAGAGTGTTTCTGTCTCCAACAATATAGAGTGATTTTCAAAGGCAGGCGAAACATTTACGGAGACAAAAAAAAAACCATCTTTGAAAATCAACTTTTTGAAGACGAACCTCTCATGAGACCCGCATCGAGAAACAGGCCTGATGCCTAGAGGGCCATTACCGTGCCTGCGTATATATGTGTAGAGTAGAGCCAGGAAACGTGATCCAGAAATTAAAACATGGCTTGTGTACGCAGAAAACGTTTGATGCATGGTGATAATCATAGATCTCTCCAGCAAGCTCCGCAGTCGACTGCGCGCCCGCCTCTAAAGTTTGGTGCTGGATCCGTATGCCGGCCTGCCGGGCAACGAAGATCGATCAATTTAATTAGGGCACGTTCGGTTTTCACGTAATCAAGCCCTGGAACGGATCCGGCCTGGAATACTACTGTATTTTATACGGCCATGCATCGCCGGGATACGTTCCGGCCAGGAATGGCCCCAACCGAACGGGCCCTTAATGAATTTGGTATAAGACGCGCATCACCATTCAGCCCGGGTAAACATCCATCAGACAGCCCAACTGATTGGAGGCCCAATACACAATGACCAGAAGCCCAGGTCGACAAAAACATAACTGCATTAGCACTATTTTTTTTTTCTATAAAGGAATTTTATTTCGGTCTCTGCGTGATGCGGCAGGCAACCAAATTTTGTTATAGGTTTAACCTCTAACTATAAAAGCATGCTTCAAAAAGGTAAAACTAACAAACGGAACGGAACGCAGTTTAGAACAGTAATTTTATTAGGCGACAACCATCCATGCTTGGCCACTGTCTCTGACGTTTACACGGCATGCCTACTTCAAACTTGATATCGTTTTCAAATAAGTAGAGTAGCTTGAAGAATTACAATTTCACATTTTGACGTCGATTGGGAGAAACCTTGGATCCACACGTACGTATCAGCTAGCTGTGTAGAGCAACAGAACGTGGCCCAAACCGAAGTCCTATGCCAAAGTCTAAAACAAGGCATCTCAGGTTAGCAAATAGGACAAGTCTAAAACTAGTTAACAAGACCTTTCCCAACTTCAGCATTTTTTTGTGTGTTTGGTTTGAGAAACCACCCAATCGTAGATGAGGCAGCACATCATGAGTTCATTCTTCAAATTTTGTGAAATGACTCCATTCCTCGTACTAGTACTAATTATTAGCTCGTGAGTAATGAGGTGATTATGCATCAACCTATTCCATTCTACAAACCAAACAAAAAAGTGAGAAATAAGTAGATAATGGACCATCTCATTCCTCAAACCAAACACACCGTCCCAGCAGGATCTGTATGATCATTGTTAATATTACTATCAATTGTAGGCCCTGATAAATAGTTGTTTTTTGTTGAGCTTCTAAAAAGTGCTTGTGCCGTCAAAAAGTAGAAAGTCAACCAAATAGGTGAAATCTCAAGCTGCTTTATCAGAAGCAGTTGATTTCGCATAGTACAGTTTTAGAAGCACTTTAGATCCTGCTTTTGGCTTTTCAAAATGGATTGGAATAAAGAGCTGTTTCAAGGAGATAGAAGGAGATTTTATATTTGTTTGAACCAAACAACATACAACTCTTTCACAACACATAGCTCACAATAGCTTTACCACCGCTCACAGTAACTTTATCACAGCTCATAGCTCACAATAACTTTTCCACAACTCACAGCTCTACCAAACATACCCAAAGTATCTGATTATCAGTTGACACTTGTGATTCTTTTACATGGCTACTTTCTGAGATTGAGTTAAATCCTCTAATCTCCGAACTTCAAAAAAGATCCACTAATCTCTATTTCTTTTTAGGCTTCTAGTAACCTGGTTCATATTTTCTAGACCAATTTACATAAGACATGACTAGTGGCTTAGACCGTGACACTACTATAGAACCCACCTTTACTGCTGCCCATCACTGTCGGTTACTATGCAACCGACAATGATAACCCTTTACTACCTGTTATTAGCTTCAAAATCAGAAAATGATTGGGGTCCCCAAAAATCGACAGTGACGGTCCATACCACTGTCGTTTGATGGCTTGAACCGGCAATGATATTATATTATCACTACCGGCTTTTGGCTTGAGCCGGCAGTGATAGATAGCCGCACAGTACAAAACCACCTCCTCCCTCCCAACCCGAGCACACTCATCCAGGAGGCGCATTTTCCCCACCTCTCCCTCCATTGCGCTGCAGCCATTTTTCACAAAAAATGATCAATGAAGGTCTTGGACTTTCAAGCATGTGCATAATCCTCTTGCTTTAAGGTTAGTAACAAACATCCACTCCTTTGAATTTGTGGCTTTATAATTGTTTGATGGCTAGATTGCTTTAAGGTTAGTAACAAGCATCCACTCCTTTAGCCCCAGTTGTTGTCACCTATCAGGACTAAAGGTCCCCTTTTAGCCCCGGCTGCCTGACCTGGGACTAAAAAGGCGAGGCCTTTAGTCGCAGTCCCACCGGGATTAAAGGGGTTTGCCAACTGGGACTATAGCTCACTTCTGCACTAGTGTGACAAGAGACTAGGGGATGTGGTTGGGAATTGCAATCTGCATGGTTCCATTTACGTTGGACAGAGAACGTAACAACGAATTTGGTTTGGTTTTCATATTTCGATTAGGGAGTGATGTAACGTAGGTCAAAGTGTCCAATGCAAGTCGGCTCATAGTATACGTTTCGCCGACTGCAAAGTCATCTATCACCGTTACTTAATTCCTAGTACACTGGAATACACACACCGAGATGCTGCTGCTGCATACGTACTTTGACGCTATCGTTACAACTTTTAAACCATACTCCGTTGGAGGATCAGGCCGGGATTCACATCGGGATGGGTCGGATCGGGTTATCTCGCCAATCCCAATTAGGGTCCGTTCGCTTGCTCCGGAATGGTCCCCCGGAAGAATTCCCGGCAGAAATTATTAGTTAATTTAGGACCCGTTCGGTTAGAGGTGAATGTGGTCAGGAATCGTTCCAGGTAATAAAAGCTTGTATAAATTAACTACCAATCCCGGCCAGAAATTTTCCTGGTAGCCATTCCCTATGAAACGAACGGGGCCTTACATTAGTTTTCATTAGCTGGAATATTTCCGGGTGTGATCCTGTCGTAAACGAACGGGCCCTTAACAGTAATCATCCCAAAACCGGAAGATGGAAAGGCGACGATCGAACTGATCAAAAGGACGTTAGGTCCGGTGGTCGTGATACGGAATGACGGAAACCAGCTCGCAGTGCATGAGGACAACCGAAGAAGGATTAGTATCCAATAGATTGCCATGGCACCTCGCAAACTCCACAGGGACAGTCAGGCTGCGTGCCACGCAAATCAGAGATCAGAGCTCCAGATGGTAGAGAAATGCATTTTGGGTACTCACGGAATGGCTTGGGCCTGCTGTTAATTAAAGAGACCAAGGTCTTGTTTAGTTGACGAATTTGTTTAGAAAATGGTACTGTAGCACTTTCGTTGTTATTTAACAATTAGTGTCCAATCATAATCTAATTAGGCTTAAAAAATTCATCTCGTGAATTTCGTCTAAACTGTGTAATTAATTTTATTTTTTATTTATATTTAATGCTTCATGCATGCGTCCAAAGATTCGATGTGACAAAAAATCTTAAAAAATTTTGCAAAATTTTAGGAACTAAACAGCCACCGACCAACAGCCCCACTTTAGTTGGAGGACGAAGAGGATGTGGGAGACGGAGAGGAAGAACGCCTCCTTCAGTCAGTCCAGAGTTGGCTTCGCTCTTGGGAATGAAATCATCAACGCCATAAAAAGCACCATCAAAAGTATTTTTGACTGCCTTGACTGTCGAGCCACACAGAAAAAGCAAAGCGTACAAATTCTCCTGCATCTTTCTTTGGATATGTCCTTTACCATGGACAGTGAAAGCAGGAGAAGAAGGCTCACCTGGATACTGCTACTCATTTTTCGTTCACGTTATTATGATGACTCCGAGTCCTGGATGAATTCCGGTTTCACAGATCTGTATAAGAAAGAACTGCCGCAATTTTCATGGTATCATGAGATTAGCAGGTGAAAAGCAGTCGGACATGCATGCTTCATGAGAAGCATGTGCTGCCTTTAGAAAAAAGCGAGAGAGATTTACAGTCAGTTCATATTGCAGTTCGCGACCTAGCTAGAGCATTTAATGATGGTACTGAAGATATTTCAATCAGAACACATGCAACAATAGTCAAGAAGCGTCAACGTAGAATTACTGGTATGACAAAAAAAATAGAATTATTGGTTCTGATTTCTTATCCGGCGTTGTTTAGTTGGCGAATTTTTTTGGAAAATGGTACTATAGCACTTTCGTTATTATTTGGCAATTAGTGTCCAATCATAGTCTAATTAGGCTTAAAAGATTCGTCTCGTGAATTTCGTCTAAACCGCTGCGGTCACCACGCCGCAGCCGGCCTTCACTTTCTAGCGCAGGGCACCGCCTGCTCCAACAAGTGGTATCGGAGCCGCTAGGTTGCCGGTGAAGGAGGTGTTCAGTGGCGGTGAGAAGGTTTAGAGGAAGCCGGGTGGTTCAGTCCACCGAAGTCGAGAAGGAGGTTAGAACGCTGTCGCCGACATGGGTGAGGCAAGCGATAAGGAGGCAAGCAAATAGGAGCACCAGCAGACAGTCCGGCGCTACAGGCATGCACTGGACAATCCTCACTGAAGCGCTGAAACTCGCCGACTATGGATTGATGAAAAAAGCTTGCACCGGACCGTCTGTCTGCTGTGAAAATGCAAACGCAAACACCGATTATAGATGGGAAATTAAAAGCTTGCACCGGACCGTCTATCGGTTGTGAAAAACTTGCACCAAGGTTTACTTGTTAGTCATGGATTGACTATGTGACTCAAACCATAGGTCAAGGTTATGATGGGCCGGGGCTAGCAATATGAAAGGAGATATTAATTAAAGAGATAAAAACATTGGTCATGCAAGAATAACCTTCTGCGTATTATATTCATTGCTTTGCACATCAACTCCAACTAGTATAGTTCTCTTGTTGCTATTGCCAAGGGAAATATTGATTGTAAGAGCTTTTCTCATCAAGTATCTATCTTGTTTAATATTGTTGGAGTTTCTTGCAAGCGTCATTCTATGCTTCGAAATGCTAGGCTTGAGAATATCAAGAAAGTACTTGAGTTTTGTGAGCTTGAATTGTGGACTAGAAAGATATGGGTTTGCCTAGGCCTGGTGAGATTCGGTGGGGCTCTCATTATAAAACTATATGCATCATCATCACTATAACAGCTCTGGTGTTACGAGCTTGCTTAGCACCAAGATTTAAACTAAGAGGATTTACCGAAACGATTTTCTCAGATTTTAAAATTTAGCTTATGTTTAAAAGCGTCATTTTGGTAAATTATATTGAACGGCGGGTTTTAAAAACACGCATGGAATGACGAGCGAGTCTTATGTGGTTCACTTTGATGGACTAAACTAAATATCTGAGTAGATTCACCTAGGGCGTAAAAGTATTTAAAATTTGTCTGATAACGACAATTCTAGCCAATAGATAGTGAACGGTTTGTTCTATTAGATTAAGCATGAAAAGTAACTTTTATAAATAAAATAAAATCCATTAATAAATAGAACAATATATATATATCTTTTGAATCTAAATTAAATTCGAGCTTTATTGAAAATCTCCTTGTGCCTGGATATTGCTAATTGTCTAAATTAGTAAACCGATAGAAATATCTATAGGTATATATACACTCACGTGTTTATTTTGAGAAGCACGCTCAGTTCAAAAGTCTTGGTCTAGTGACATGTTTTTAAGTATAGACTCGTTTTAGTCCCTATGATAAGTTGGTAACATACCCACGATAGCTGTCCGTCTGGCCGCATCATAAATTTAACGTGATTGGTGTGAAAGCACATAACAGACGAGAGATAGCGCTGCATCTTCATTTACTTTTCTTAGCGCGACGTACAACGTACTCGCCTTGCTTTACAATTATGCCCCGCCCCGTCTCCCGTTGTGGCTCTGCACCCCGACGTGTCTGTTTACCTGCGCCATTGTCTTTCTCTCCCTCGCTAGTATCTCGTCCGAATTTTAATGGGAGCACATGGCTCTGTTGTGCCCACGCCCCACTGCTCCCGCTCCTCGTGCTCCTTCTTGAGCACACCGAGGCTGAGCAGTTCTATGTCTCTGATTGTCTTTGCCTGCCTTGCTCATCTCTGCCTGCCTTGATTGCTTTTGTCTGCCTCTGCCAACATGATCGTGCCGAGCAGGCTGGGTCACCTTCGTGTTGCTGCTGCTGCTCCCGCTCTGCACCAGTGCCCTCCTTTTCCTCCCCGCTCTCTCTGCTTTCCTTCTACGTCGAGCCGCCGTGCCGCGCCGCTCACTCGTCGCCTCTCCTTTCCCCACGCGCGAGCCCCGGTCCTCTCCGGACCGCTGCCCTCCCGTGCGCTAGTGCCGCAGCGCCGCTCCTTCCTTCCCGTGGCCGCTTGCCTCGAGCCACGCGTAGCTGCGGTGTCGACGCGTCCCCTGCCACCAGGTCCCCGAGGAGGTCTGCCATCACCCGAGGATGGCCGCGCGTAGCTCCACCTTGCCAGAGCCTCCATCGCCAACGCCTCGCATCCCTCTGCTGGCCTCAGGCGGGTCGGCACCCGCCATGCCGCTGCCCTGCAGCACCTGCCCAGGGCTGCGCCCGCCGTCGCCCTGCCTCCCCCGTGCGAGCGCATGCGAGCCCCCACGGTCCTGCGCTGCTGCCGCACGCCGCCGCGTGCGCCCGTGCCAGGTCTCATCGGTGCCGTAAAGCCTGCCCGCGCCTCCTGTTGTGCCTCGCCCAGGTCCCACACCACGTCTCCGTTGTCCGCGCCACCGCAGCGTCCCCACCCGTCGTTTCCCCTCGCGAGCGCGCTTGGGCCCACATTGCCCCACATGCGCCCTAGCCCGGCAAGCTGCACCACCACCGCACCACCGGCGCGCTCTCACCGTGAAGCTGCCCGGTCCCGAGCGTCGGCGCACATGGCCGGGGCACCATGCTTCTGCTCTGGCCGAGCCGCGTCCTCCAGCGAGTGTGCCTGGCATCGGGCAAGCATTGAGGCCGCCTCCCCACCGTCGTCGATGAGCGCACGGTCGGATTCAGCCACCGGCCGGTGGCTCTGTTCCGTGCTCTGTTTTGAGAAGGTGAGAAGGTGAGGAAGCACAAATAGGATTCTTTACCGGGTTCATTTCGCAAAAGTGCTAGACTCATAACTTTACAAGAAAGGGCTTCGTTAATTCAGGGAAAGTCCAAGGGTCTTAGTGCAAGATTTCCACTGCGCCTGGGCTCGGCCGCGCCTGGGTTGGTCTGCTGCCACTGCGCGTGGGCCGTCACTGGGCCGTCGGCTGTTTTGGCTGGGCCGCTCGCGCCCGTCCCCGTGTTGGGCCGCTGCATCCGCGCTGAGTCCGGGACTCAGGGGCGGGGGCTTGGAGTCCCAGTTTGGATGGGGACCTGGTCCCCGTGACAGGATGGTAGTGGGTTGGTCCTGCTTGTGCCTGGGGTACAAGCGCGGCGTGTGTTTTTAGGGTACCCAGCTTGGGGTATTGATTCGCGAATCGTCGGGCGATCCGGTACGGCTTGTCTAAACTCTAGCATCGTAGTAAGAACTGGAAGATAAAAGATGGTAAAAGGAATTCTGATTGCTTACCACCTGCTTGAAAGTAGCACATGTGCTTACATAGAATGGTTGGTTAATGAACTAATGCAGCTGTTAATAAAAATCGAATATAAGGACGCACGCTTAGTAATGCTTCCGCAGATGCAATAAACCCACAAGCCAGATAGCCTTGCATATTCTTGGAGTCTTTTCTTTCCTCCTGTCGGGTAAGTCTTGCTGAGTACAATTGAGTACTCAGGGTTTTATTTCCCCCTGTTGCAGGTGACAGGTGGAGGCTAGAGCTGACCTTTGTGTGTGGTTCCTCCTGGTGGGCTCAGAGAGGATTTCCTTTACGCTGCGATCATAGTTTTTATTTATAACTCTTACTAAATGTTTTTATAAATGAAAGTTTTATAATATGTTGTCCTAGTTATCTATCAATGCTTCATCATGCCATTAATAGCTATTTATTTTCGCTGTAATTCTGATCCCATGTTTATATTCCGCTGTTAATTAAATTGTTTATAACTCTGATAATATGATTACATTCCGTTGTTATAACAATACATATTATACTCTGATGTTGTATTAAAAGTGATGTAAGAAATGGTTTAAGAATGTTGTAAGCTTTATTCTCTCATTTGTGATCCTGATGGAAAAATGTGGATTTTCGGGTTCTCCCATGGGATGTGCCCGACGGAACCGAGTAATTTAGTGTTCTCCCTTGGGTACTTAGTGTCTAATGGAAGACGAGTACTCCTGGGAGGCATTAGATTAGGTGGTTCTGCCACAATCACTATGTATTCCTCAATATCCATGATGTAAACATTGATCTTGGTGATGATATTTCACATAGGATGATTGGACAAAGATACATTTTGTGCTTGGAGCATTTGAAACCTTTGAGTTTGTTTTCTTTGCGCACTTGATGTATGTTATGTTATTAATTCTTGGATACACAAATGAGTTATCCGAGTGTTTGCAGACAAGGGATCAAGATATTCTTATTGCAATCTCACTTGTTAATGTGGCAAAAAATTAGAATGCAACAATTGAGGTCCAATGGTTGGGATCAATTTCTTGAGAGGAGGGTCACTTCTTATTGCATTAATCATAATGTTCCTGCTCTGGATGGTGATTATGTTCCTTATGAAAATTCAGCAGGGTATGCACGTGCCCTAAACCAAACAAATGATGACCATTTCAAAAGAGAAGTATATATCGGTGTCATTGATCAAATTAGTCAAGAGCATCATAATTGGTTTGATGAGATCAATATGGAGGTACTCTCTTGTATGTTAGCCTTTAGTCCTTCCAACTCATGCTTCTTTTGATGCACTTAGATTGGCGGAATTCTACCCTAAGGAGTTCTCCAACAATGATTTGCTAAAACCTGAATTGCAACTTTGTATTGACATCATGTGACGAGATGATAGCTTCAAAGGTCTAGACAAAATTATTGACCTATCAGTTAAGCTTGTTGAAACACAAAGGCACAAAGCGTATGATATGGTTTACTTGCTCCTGAAATTGATATTGCTTTTATGATGGCAACGACGAGTGTTGAAAGGGTATTTTCTGCATTGATTATAGTGAAAACAAAGTAAAGGAATAATTAGCTAAGCTTCGAATGATTGTCTAGTCAAAATCATTGAGCCAGATATTTTCTTCTAAGTGGATGAGAATGATATAATCGAGACATTTATGTCATTCATAAAGCAGTAGGTAAACAAGTCAAACAAGTAGTATTATAAGTCTCTTTTATGGCTATATTTTGAACTATTTGCATTTGAACTATTTATATCATAAGTTGTCCTAGTTTCTAGCTAGCTTAATCTTTGAATTTAAGGCTTATCATGTTATTTCATAATCCTACGTCCACCACTGCTTCCATCCCGGATCGTTTTGGAGGAAATTTTGATGCACACCCAATTGATTAATTTCCAGTTTAGTTTTTACATCAACTAGGAATAGGATTATCCATGTCCACCTTGTCGTCTCTAAAGGGCTACGACATCCAAGCTGCTGAGCTTTGCCAATGGCTGCTTGGCCCCGCTAGCTGATCACTTTGTTGACCACCTAGATGCACTCACCTAGCTAGCTAGCTTGTACTCTAGATTACATGTACAATAGAAGATTAGTGGCCAATGTACAACAGAAGAACACCCATTTGCTGATGTGGGTGCCACGTGAACGATCGACAGGGCGCCAGGTACGGTTCGACTGGACTGGAGTGCCTTGAACTCCTATTTTCTATGGCAGCGTGCCAGTTGGGATCCCGCAACGCGGCTCGTGCTGAGGTTGGCACTAGAGAGAGGGGCGCTACGGCGAGGAGAGCTTGAGTGAATGGCAACCGCAAATAGATAGACCTATGGAGAAACCAAATGGGTCAAACTCGATAGAAACATTATTGTCGCGAGTCAGAGCACGGATAGAGATTAGGTTCTTAATTAGACCACGGGAAATTAAATGTCGAAATGAGAACATCCTATAGATGAAGGGGACTGGTTTGGGTGGGAATGGTAACCATGGAGAAGTAGGCCTAGTGAGGCGATGTGCTAGGCCTACCCACCCAGAACACCATTGCCAGGGAACCAACGGAAAGGCATGGGCCAAGCCTAGGGTCCATGGCGTTGTAGGAGGACGTGGCGCTAACCCATGTCCGAATCGAAGCCTAGGGAAGGAGGGTTCTGTGGTGATGTCGTCGGTCAGAAAGGTTCCAAGTCTGTGGCTATGACGCTTCTTATTGAGGTAGCCAGTGCTGGACCAGAACCCGAGGGCTTTGACGCTGGAGCCGCCGCCGGAGGACCGGAGCCACTGCTGTCGATGGTGGCAAGGGCCTGATGGGACTCCTTCACATGTTCCCTGTAGTAAACATCCTCAAGAAGAATATAGGAGGAGGAGCCCCGTACGTAGAGAGGTGCTTAGCGGTGTATGACGGAGATGGCATGGCGATACTTGGAGTTGAGGCCCCACATGCAACATATTGAGCACCTGAGACTAAGTGGTGAGGGGAGGCACGCGCTCATGGAACAAAAAAGTTAATTCTTTTACACGACCCTTTGCGCGATGCGCGCCCGCACCAGAGAGGAAGAAGGCAGCTATAGGGTTCTGGCGAGGAGCTCACCGGTGTCGAAGACAAGAAGCTCGTTGGTGTTAGTTTCGATATCCTCATTGGCAGGCTTAGAAGGGGGGTTTGGGGGAGGCGGGCGAGATGATGGCGGGGCAAAGCTGGCAGTGGGGGTGTCACGGCAGGAGCTTGCCATCATCCTGCCTGAGGATTAGGGTGGTGGGGGTGGATGGTGGGTGGCGCAGCGAGGCAGCAAGAGCCGCCGGCCATAGTGATGGGGTAGGGCGAGGGCGTCACGGCAGAGCTTTAGGGGAGGGCGGGAGGTGGGCAGCGCGGTGAGGCGGTGGGAGCCGCCGACCTCCAGTGGTGGAGGTTGGGGGAGGGTGAAAGGTCCTAATGGCTAGAGGGGGGTGAATAGCCTAATAAAAAATTTCTACAACAACACTTAGCAAACCGATTAGACAATTATGAGGTGAAGCAAGTGTTGTGCTATCCTACTAAAAATGCAAGCCACCTACCACAATTCTAGTTTATATAGTTTATATCCACACAATAGCTATGTCACTATACTAAGTTAGTGTGCTCTCAAAGACTAACTAAAGAGCCACACTAACCAAGCTAACAAGCTCTCACAACTAGCTACACTAAAGAGCTTGACAACTAGTTTGCGGTAATGTAGAGAGAGACTAAGATGGTTATACCGTCGTGTCGAGGAATGAGCCAATCAATCACAAGAATGAATAACAATGAAGACCAATCACCTTGGAATCAAATGATGACACAATGATTTTTTTCCGAGGTTCACTTGCTTGCCGGCAAGCTAGTCCTCGTTGTGGCGATTCACTCACTTGGAGGTTCACGCGCTAATTGGCATCACACGCCAAACCCTCAATAGGGTGCCCACAACCAACACAAGATGAGGATCACACAAGCCACGAGCAATTCACTAGAGTACCCTTTGGCTCTCCGCCAGGGAAAGGTCAAGAACCCCTCACAATTACCACGATCGGAGCCAGAGACAATCACCAACCTCCGCTCGATGATCCTCGCTGCTAAAAGCTGTCTAGGTGGCGGCAACCACCAAGAGTAACAAGCGAATCCCGTAGCGAAACACGAACACCAAGTGCCTCTAGATGCAAACGCTCCAGCAATGCACTTGGATTCTCTCCCAATCTCACAAAGATGATGAATCAATGATGAAGATGAGTGGAAGGGCTTTGGCTAAACTCACAAGGTTGCTATGTCAATGCAAATGGCCAAGAGAGTGAGCTTGAGCCGGCCATGGGGTTTAAATAGAAGCCCCCATGAAATAGAGCCGTTGTACCCCTTCACTGGGCATAACGCGGGGTGACCGGACGCTCCGGTCATATTGACCGGACACTGGACCTCAGCGTCTGGTCATGTGATGCGTGCCACGTGTCCCCTCTATTCAAATGTCTATCACCCGATCTCAACGGTCAAGTGATGACCGGACGCAAGTGACCGGACGCTGAGCCCTAGCGTCCGGTCGTTTCCAGTAAGCATCCAGAGACGACTTTTCACGATCGGACATGTCTGGTCATGCTCGACCGAACTCTCCCAGCGTCCGGTCACACGGTGACTCTTTTGTGCGCTACCACATTAGCAGGACCGGATGCACCCCTCCAGTGTCCGGTCACTAAGTGACCCAGCGTCCGGTCAGAGACCGACGCCAGCGTCTTCATGCTCCACCTGACCGGACGCGCCGGTCCAACCAAGGCCAGCGTCCGGTCACTTCTTGTGACCTCCGTCTTTTCTATCTAGGGCGCCAATGGCGCCGTCAGACTATCCGCATTCTACGGGCGGACACTCCACCGATGAAGTTCCTAACCCTTGCTCAAATGTGCCAAGCACCAAGTGTATCACCTTGTGCACATGTGTTAGCATATTTTCACAAACATTTTCAAGGGTGTTAGCACTCCACTAGATCCTAAATGCATGTGCAATGAGTTAGAGCATCTAGTGGCACTTTGATAACCGCATTCCGATACGAGTTTCACCCATCTTAATAGTACGGCTATCGAACCTAAATGTGATCACACTCACTAAGTGTCTCGATCACCAAAACAAAATGGCTCCTACCATTTATACCTTTGCCTTGAGCCTTTTGTTTTTCTCTTTCTTCTTTTCAAGTTCAAGCACTTGATCATCACCATGGCAACACCATCATCATGTCATGATCTTCATTTGCTTCACCACTTGGAATGTGCTACCTATCTCATGATCACTTGATAAACTAGGTTAACACTTAGGGTTTCATCAATTCACCAAAACCAAACTAGAGCTTTCAATCCCCCCCTTTTTGGTAATTGATGACAACCCTTATACAAAGATATGAATTGAAATTCAATTGAATCCATGTTGCTTGCCCAAGCATATTTACCATGTGTAAAAGGATATGGACAAGTTTGATGAACCCCAAATAGTAGCAATTGCTCCCCCTACATATGTGCTATGAGTTTGGATTGTAGCTTGCTCATATGCTTAGATAGGAAATATAGGAGACAATGTCTACCAAATGATGGTAAGGTATAAAAGATGGACCTTTGAAGCGTGATACCAATCAGAGTGCACCAATATACCATCCTTAGCACCATGGTTAGCTTGATACCACTTGGAAACACTTGGAAATGAAATCACTAGATAACCTATGCATGCTAGATTTTCTTTTCATCATTCAAACCTATAACTAGCATACACCACACAAGCATGAATATTGAAATTTAAAACATGTGCCATGCAAACAAACATATGAAATGCACATTCAAATGCACCATACAAGTTCATGAGCTTGCTCCCCCTACTTGTGTGCTCAAAATTTTGATTGATCCCTTTCCTTTGTCATATCTCTCCCCCTTTGTTGTCTTTTCACTATCTTAGCACACTAATATCTTTGTTTTTCACCCTTTGTCATCAATGACCACAAAGGTTCAAAATGCAGATAGGTTGAGATTATCAATGTCAATCAATGGGGTGAGGATCATTTTCCCAAATGTGGTTCAATCTTGATCATTTACCAAAGATATTTAACTCGGTTTGATCCAAGGACAAGCTTCTTCACACCTCCAAATAAGGGTTATCTTGTACCATGTTGAGTTAAACACTTAGAGCTCATTTTCTAGATCAAACACTAGGTTTACAAGCCCATAAACATGTCATATGCTACCACTAGATCAAAATAAGCATAGAAGCAATAGTGGTACCATATAATCATCAAATTCATTTAAATTTTCATGAATGAGCCTATTAAATGTGAAAGATGTCTAGATGCACTAAACATGTCCTTAGCAAGGATGTATGCCATGCCAATCAACGTTTACCTTGGATTGCTCGAAGGAGAGGCATGTCATATAAGTAGGGGGGTGCATCAACACATATTTGAGAAATCCAATATGTTCAACTCATTCCTTAGCTTGCAAAACCTTTTCTCATCCAATGGCTTGGTGAATATATCGGTAGGTTGATCTTCGGTGCCTACACTCTCAATGCAAATGTCCTCCTTTTGTTGGTAATCTCTTATGAAATGATGGCGGACATCAATGTGCTTTATTCTTGCATGTTGAACTGGATTATTGGTTAACTTGATTGCACTCTCATTGTCACATAACAATGGCACTTGTTTGAACTTGATTCCAAAGTCATTCAATGTGGCCTTCATCCAAAGTATTTGTGCACAATAACTACCGGCGGATATGTATTCGGCTTCGGCGGTTGATAATGCAACACTATTTTGCTTCTTTGATGACCATGAAACAAGTGATCTTCCCAACAATTGACATGTGCCCGAGGTGCTCTTCCTTTCAACCTTGCATCCCGCATAATCCGAGTCGGAGTAACCAACTATCTCAAACTTTGCTCCTTTGGGATACCATAAACCAACATTTTGTGTATGCTTCAAGTATCTCAATATTCTCTTTGTAGCCTTCAAATAACTTTCTCTTGGTGAGGCTTGAAATCTTGCACACATGCACACACTAAACATGACATCCGGCCTTGATGCGGTCACATAGAGTAGGCTTCCAATCATAGACCGATACAATTTTTGATCCACCATATTACCACTTGCATCACTATCCAAGTTGCCATTGGTTCCCATTGGTGTGCTAATGGCTTTGATATCACTCATGCCAAATTTCTTGATCATGTCCTTGATATACTTGCCTTGACTCACAAATGTTCCATTTTTCAATTGCTTGATTTGAAGACCAAGGAAATAACTTAACTCTCCAATCATGGACATCTCAAACTCATTAGCCATCATCTTTCCAAACTCATCACAAAAGTCTTGATTGGTTGATCCAAATATGATGTCATCAACATAGATTTGCAATACAAATAAATCTTTTCCAATCTTCTTGATGAAAAGAGTGGTGTCAACCTTGCCCATCATAAACCCTTTAGAGAGTAGGAAGTCCCTCAATCTCTCATACCATGCTCTGGGTGCTTGCTTCAAGCCATACAATGCCTTCTTCAACTTGTACACATGGTTGGGCTTCTTGTCATCTTTAAAACCGAGAGGTTGCTCAACATATACTTCTTTATTGATGTAACCATTGAGAAATGCACTCTTAACATCCATTTGATAGAGCTTGATGTTGTGAGCACAAGCATAGGCTAGCAAGATTCTAATTGCTTCCAATCTAGCAACCGGGGCATATGTTTCTCCAAAGTCAAGACCTTCAACTTGTGTATAGCCTTGTGCTACCAATCTTGCTTTGTTCCTTACTACTATCCCATCTTGATCTTTCTTGTTTCTAAAGACCCATTTAGTTCTAATCACATTGTGTCCCTTTGGTCTCTCTACCAATTCCCATACTTGATTTCTTGTGAAGTTATTCAATTCTTCATGCATAGCATTCACCCAATCAACATCCTTCAATGCTTCATCTATCTTCTTTGGTTTAATGGATGACATAAATGAGAAATGCTCATAAAATGAAGCCAATCTTGATCTAGTTTGCACACCTCTTGAAATATCACCAATGATAGTGTCCAATGGATGATCCCTTGCAACATTGGTTGGTTGGAGGATCGGAACTTGATTACTTGCACTTGCTTGATCATTAGGTTGAGATGATGTACTAGCCACTTGGTCTTGTTCATTATCATGAGAGCCACTTGTACTAGCTTGATATGTATCATCTTGCACATTTGAGTTAGAGAGCACTTGCACTTGATCATCTTCATCATCATTCACTTGCCTAGGCCTAAATTCACTAATATCCATGTTCTTCATGGCATTTGAAAGTTGAATGCCTCTAACATCTTCCAAGTTCTCATTCTCTACTTGTGAACCCTTGGTTTCATCAAATTCAACATCATGAACTTCCTCAAGAGTACCACTATCCAAATTCCAAACTCTATATACTTTGCTTATGGTGGAATAACCAAGTAGGAATCCTTCATCACATTTCTTGTCAAACTTGCCCAATCTAGTGCCTTTCTTCAAGATATAACATTTGCAACCAAAGACCCGAAAATATGCAATGTTGGGCTTTCTACCATTCAAGAGTTCATATGGTGTCTTCTCTTTCAATGTGTGACAATAGAGGAAGTTGCTACAATAGCAAGCCGTGTTAATAGCTTTGGCCCAAAAGGATTCACTCACATTGTACTCACTAAGCATAGATCTTGCCATATCAATGAGTGTTCTATTCTTCCTCTCAACAAGGCCATTTGATTGTGCAGTGTACTTGGCCGAGAATTGATGTCTAATTCCAAATTCATCACATAACTCATCAATTCTAGTGTTCTTAAACTCACTACCATTGTCACTTCTAACTCTTTTGATGGTTGTTTCAAACTCATTGTGAATGCCCTTGACAAATGATTTGAATGTTGCAAACACATCACTTTTGTCCACTAGAAAGAATACCCATGTGTATTTAGTGTAATCATCCACTATCACAAAGCCATATTTGTTACCACCAATGCTAGTATATTGTGTTGGCCCAAATAAGTCTGAAGGGGACCATGACGCCTAAGAGGGGGGTGAATTAGGCAACTTAAAATTCTAACTCTAAACTATGGCCTCTTTTTCAAACCTTAGCAAAACCTATGCAAAGGATAGACTATCTAAATGTGCAACTACGGTTTTGCTAGTGTGTTGCTATCTCTACCACAAAAGGAGTAATACAATCAATGTAAATGCGGAAGGTAAAGAGCAAGGTAGAGATATGCAAACTCCCGTCGACGACTCCGATATTTTTACCGAGGTATCGAGAAGCACGCAAGCTTCCCCCTAGTCCTCGTTGGAGCCCCTCGCAAGGGCCAAGCTCCCGGTCGGGTAACTCCGTGGATAGCCTCAGTCCTTCCCCACGCGCAAGTGGGTCTCCGACGTGCCTCTCGGCAAGCCTCTCCTGGATGCTCCCTGCCATCTTCACTATCAAGCTTCTAGCCAAAACGCCGTGGGCCTTGTTCCCTTCGGTACACGGCGGCGGCCACACCATAAACACGGTTGGTGTGATCTCGCAAGACTCCAAGCCCCTCCGATGTACAACAAAGGTGTTCGCAAGCACCGAGTGGTAAGAGGTATGCAAACCTCACTAAACACTAGGCCTAAACCTAGAGCAAGCGCATAAGCGGTGGTCTAATCAACCTAAGCACTTCGCAAAGCACCTACGCTAATCACCTGATGAATCACTAAGCACTATGCAAGTAGAGATCACTAGAATGGTGTATCAACACCCTTGGTATGTTTCCTCAGCTCCACACTCGTCAAATGGGCGGTTGGGGGGTCTATTTATAAGCCCCATGGAGAAAGTAGCCATTGGGGACAAAATCCCACTTTTCTGCTACTGACCGGATGCTGATCACGTCCTGACCTGACGGGTCAGGTCGTCCCGACCGTTGGAGCCGTGAACAACTGATCGGACGCTGCCAGCGTCCGGTCACATGCCACCGGACGTGTCCGGTCGCAAGTTCGCCGCTCTAGAACCTCTCTGTACTCGATTAGACGCTGTTGTCCTGTGTCCGGTCGGTTTGACACCAGCGTCCGGTCGCTGCTGTTGTTGCCGAGCCTCTGATCGGAGCGTCCGATCGCTTTTCGTCGACGTCCGGTCCAGTGTCCGGTCGCTGCTGTGAGCTCGTTTCTTCACGATCTTGCATGCGGCTTGGTTCCTATCTTCATGCTTGGACTTTGCTTTATATCTTGGGTCTTCTCTTGTGCTTCTAGGGTCTTGCTTATGGTGTTGATCATCAGATCATCATGTCGCCTTTGTCCAAGTCACGTCTTGCATCCTATTGAACTACAAAACAATCACTTGTAAATTCATTAGTCCAATTTGGTTGTGTTGGTCATCAAGCACCAAAATCCAAAGTAAATGGGCCTAGGGTCCTTTTTCCTTACAATCTCCCCCTTTTTGGTAATTGATGACAGCACGACCAAAGCAAGCAAATAATAAAATTTTGAAATTTAAAAACTACCTACTTGCTAGGATGCAATGCAAGGGGCAAGATTATATGATGCTAAAAGATACTACTTGTAAGACTATATAAAAACTTGTCTTGCCCTTGCAAATGTCCCCATGTGGTATTATGGATTTAAGCCTTGCTTCCTACAAATTCTTTCCATTACATAGGCTAATCCATAATTCACTATCCTCCCTTTCTCGGACCATTACTACAAATTAATGCTTGCTTTTGGTCCTCTAAATTCTCCCCCTTTGGAATCAAACACCAAAAAGGAAAACATTAGTAGCACAAGGGAGGGTCAAACTTTGTGATCTTTTGTGGGTAGAGTGAACTAGATCACAAAATTTGACTCTCACATTATATAGACTAAGATCCCCCTAAGTATATGCATACATATGGTAAAAGACAAAGCATATGCATAATTGGCAAATTTTTGCTCAAGGGAATTTAATCTATATAATGCATGGAGAAATCATATAAATATCAAAATAAAATCAACATGATGATATCGGTTTAGAAATACCATATGTGGAAACCAATTTGATTTCTACCACTTGCAATAGGTGGTGGATATTTAAAGTATGATGCTTAACTCCGGGGACTCCATTTTCCTTACAATGAGACTACTACACACATGATAAGCTTGAAAAGGTGTTAGTCTCAAGGCATACAACTTGTAGAGTAACCTCTCCCTAAATTTGTGCACACAAGTATGGAATACTTGTAGAAAACATGCACATTGATTTTAGAATCAAAAATACTACTTGAAAGATGACATCACATGAATGTAAGGGTCATTTTCGAAGGTGATATTCGGGAGAAATTATCTACAATTTGGACTTTGGCATATATTAGATGAACAATTGAAGGACAAGCTATGTGCCATGCTCCTAATTTTAAACCATGTAGGTTTGCTCCAAGGGTTAAGAATGAAACGAGCAAGCCTACCATACGATATACCTAGTGTATGCATGACAACATATATAAGAATTTAAATGCAAACCTAGGCATGAAGAGTAACTAGATGCTAAAAGATACCAATTGTAGGAAAATATAAATCTAATACCAATTGAAGTAAATTGAATCTAGTTACCTAACATGGGAAGGGGAATTTGGGTCCATAGTATTCACTAACCCACTTGGCAATGATTTTGTCCATCATGATGCACCCCATGAAATACATCCATACTTTGCCAAGTCTCCAAATTCCCCGAAGTCTATTGGACTTCTCACTTCCCTTTCGGGATCTAAACCTTCTTGGTGCTCTTCATGTTGGAAATGATCTCCTTTGGCACCCAAAAGCGTTTGACCCCATTGTTGGCTTGCTTGTTCACCTTGATGGTCACCACCTTGTCATTTTTCTTTTTCTTCAAGAGATAAGGTGTGGAGGCCTTCTTGTCCACCTTGTTGGTGTAGGTGTTGGAGAGCTTGCTTGTTTGTTTTTTGTTTTTCTCTTTCTTCTTTGCTCCTCCCCCATTCTTCACCTTGCACTCATAGGACTTATGACCTTCCTTGTGGCACATGTAGCAAACCACGGTTTGTCCTTCATCAAGCTTCTTCACTCCCTTGACGGTGTTATCTTGATGAAGTTGGGCTTGCTTCGCCTTGCCTTTCACTTGAGTCAAGTCCTTGGTGAGGCAAGCTACTTCTTGCTTGAGTTGCTCATTCTCCTTTGCAACCTCTTGTGTGCATGTATCTACAACAATTTTCTCAATACAAACTTGGTTGCACAAGGATGAGTCTAAACATAAATCATTACAAGAAGTGGAGGCATCCTTTTTAGACATGTTAAGGATAGAACTTTTCTTTTTAGATGCCTTGGTGGGGGTTGAACTAACGGCTTCAAGGTTAGCAACTTTATTAGTTAGCTCATCACAATGTTTGCACATGGTTTCCATTTTAGCAAGCAAACTTTTATAAGCATCTTGTGAGCTAGCTAACTTTTCTTTTAATTTTTCGAGCTTCCTTTGTTGACTAGTGCAAACTTTAGCATAATTAAGATTTTGTTGCACAATTTCATCATAAGAAGGCAATTCATCATCACTATCACTCTTACTAGAGGATGAGCTTTCATTACCTCATGCCATAAGGCACACACGAGAAGAGCTTGATGATGAGTGCTTGCGGCCTCGTCTCTTGTGATGGTGTTCTTCTTCACTTGAAGAATCATCCCATGACCTTATTGATGTGAGGGCTTGGTTCTTGCACGCCTTCTTCTTTGTATTGGGTGTGGGCTTGTTTGGACAAACTTCCATAAAGTGCCCCAACTCGCCGCATCCATAGCATCCTCTCTTTCTTTGCTCATTTCTTTGATTGGTAAAAATGAGATCTTGGATTTGGAGGGGCACACCCTTGACATTGAGCCTTTGGATCATCTTCTCCACCTTGTTGATTAGTTTGATTGATTCTTCATCAATGTCGGAGGTGGAGGAGGAAGATTGATCATCATCACTTGATTCTTCATCATCATCATCCTCATCTTCTTCTTCATCTTCACTTGAGGAGCTTGAGCTTGAGCTTGTCTCAACTTGCTTGCCCTTCATCTTCTTTTTTTTGCTACATGTGAGAGCTTTGCCTTTGCTTGATGAAGAGGCTTCTTCTTGACCCATCTTGCATGACATTTCAAATGCCACTATCTTGCCGATGACTATGCCCGGGGTCATGGTCCTCAAGTCCTCCATATTGTGAAGGATGGTGATGATGCTTGCATATTTCTTTTGTGGTAGCACGGAGATGATCTTCCTCATGATGTCCGCATCATCTAGCTTTATTACTCCTATTGAATGGAGCTCATTGATAATTAGATTCAAACGTGAATACATATCACGAACAAGCTCACATCATTCATTTTAAAGGAATCATAATTTTGTTTAGCTAGACAATGTTTTTACTCACGGACATTACTTGTGCGGTCATGGAGCTCTTGGAGTTTTAACCAAATTTCATGTGCCGTATTTAAAGTGAATACTTGGTTAAATACATCCATGCTAAATGATTCAAACAAGCAATTCTTAGCTCTAGCATTGAAATGCATTTCTTTTTCATCACTCTTTGTGGGTTTTTCGAGATTCTTGATGGGTTTCATTCCGTCACGAGTGACTCTCCATACACCCAAATCAACCGCCTCAAAGTGGCAAGCTATTCTAGCCTTATAATAAGGGAAGTTAGTGCCGTCAAAGTGCGGAGGCCTAGAGGTATCCATCCCAACCACTCTAAATGGCGTCGGCTCAACGGTGGTTAAGCCAAAGGTCCAAATTGAGCCAACCGGCTCTGATACCAATTGAAGGGGACCGTGATGCCTAAGAGGGGGGGGGGTGAATTAGGCAACTTAAAATTCTAACTCTAAACTATGGCCTCTTTTTCAAACCTTAGCAAAACCTATGCAAAGGATAGATTATCTAAATGTGCAACTACGGTTTTGCTAGTGTGTTGCTATCTCTACCGCAAAAAGGAGTAATACAATCAATGTAAATGCGGAAGGTAAAGAGCAAGGTAGAGATATGCAAACTCCCATCGACGACTCCGATATTTTTACCGAGGTATCGAGAAGCACGCAAGCTTTCCCCTAGTCCTCGTTGGAGCCCCTCGCAAGGAATCCCTCGCAAGGGCCAAGCTCTCGGTCGGGTAACTCCGTGGATAGCCTCGGTCCTTCCCCACGCGCAAGTGGGTCTCCGACGTGCCTCTCGGCAAGCCTCTCCCGGATGCTCCCCGCCGTCTTCACTATCAAGCTTCCGGCCGAAACGCCGCGGGCCTTGTTCCCTCCGGTACACGGTGGCGGCCACACCACAAACGCGGTTGGTGTGATCTCGCAAGACTCCAAGCCCCTCCGATGTACAACAAAGGTGCTTGCAAGCACCGAGTGGTAAGAGATATGCAAACCTCACTAAACACTAGGCCTAAACCTAGAGCAAGCGCATAAGCGGTGGTCTAATCAACCTAAGCACTTCGCAAAGCACCTACGCTAATCACCTGATGAATCACTAAGCACTATGCAAGTGGAGATCACTAGAATGGTGTATCAACACCCTTGGTATGTTTCCTCAACTCCACACTCGTCAAATGGCCGGGTGGGGGGTCTATTTATAAGCCCCATGGAGAAAGTAGCCATTAGGGACG
Organism: Miscanthus lutarioriparius; assembly: GCA_904845875.1. NCBI lineage: Eukaryota > Viridiplantae > Streptophyta > Magnoliopsida > Poales > Poaceae > Miscanthus > Miscanthus lutarioriparius. The sequence goes on from CAJGYO010000014.1 coordinate 9,237,578, forward strand.
AAATCCTGCTTTTCTACTACTGACCGGACGCTGATCACGTCCTGACCGGACAGGTCCGGCCGTCCCGACCGTTGGAGCCGCGAACAACTGATCGGACGCTGCCAATGTACGGTCACATGCCACCGGACACGTCCGGTCGCAAGTTCGCCGCTCTGGAACCTCTCTGTACTCGATCGGACGTTGTTGTCCTACGTCCGGTCGGTTTGCCGCCAGCATCCGGTCCAGCGTCCAGTCGCTGCAGCTATTGCCGAGCCTCTGATCGAAGCGTCCGGTCGCTTTTCGTCAGCGTCCGGTCCAGCGTCCGGTCGCTGCTGTGAGCTCGTTTCTTCGCGATCTTGCGTGCGGCTTGGTTCCTATCTTCATGCTTGGACTTTGCTTGATATCTTGGGTCTTCTCTTGTGCTTCTAGGGTCTTGCTTATGGTGTTGATCATCGGATCATCACGTCGCCTTTGTCCAAGTCACATCTTGCATCCTATTGAACTACAAAACAATCACTTGCAAATTCATTAGTCCAATTTGGTTGTGTTGGTCATCAAGCACCAAAATCCAAAGTAAATGGGCCTAGGGTCCATTTTCCTTACAAAGTCCATGTGCAATAAGTCAAATGCTTTACTATTGCTCATCATGCTTTTCTTAGGATGGGTGTTTCCAACTTATTTTCCGGCTTGACAAGAGCTACAAAGTTTATCATTCTCAAACACAACATCTTTCAAGCCTCTAACCAAGTCATGCTTAACCAATCTATTTAATTGTTTTATTCCAACATGACCAAGCCTTCTATGCCATAACCAACCCATGCTAGACTTAGTGAACAAGCATGTTGATAATTTAGCTTCACTAGCATTGAAATCAACCAAGTATAGATTCTCATATCTAAAGCCTTTGAAGATCAAGTTAGAGCCATCTACACTTATGATCTCTACATCATCTACCCCAAATATGTATTTGAATCCAATATCACACAATTGAGCCACAGATAGCAAATTGAAGTTCAAGCTCTCTACTAGCAACACATTGGATATGCTCATGTCATTGGATATTGCAATCTTACCAAGCCCTTTGACCTTGCCTTTGCCATTGTCACCAAATGTAATATTATCATAACCATCATTGCCATTGGTGTTGATTGAGTTGAACATTCTTGCATCACCGGTCATGTGTTGAGTGCACCCACTATCAAGAACCCAATGCCTTTCTCCGACTTTGTAATTGACCTACAAAAGAAGATCAATTCTTTTTAGGTACCCAAATTTGCTTGGGTCCTTGAAGGTTAGTTACTAAGCTCTTTGGTACTCAAATGGCTTTCTTCTTTGAGCCTATCCATGGTTTACAAATGAACTTAGCCTTCACACCATATGTACCCTTAGTAAGCACATAGAAAGAATTAATCTTAATTAAGGATACATTGGCATTTTTTCTCTTGTTCTTACACTCATGCTCTTTATGACCAACTTGCTTGCAACTAGTGCAAAACCGACATTGTTCTTCACAAAACTAGTCTTGTGAGGAGCAAAGGCCGTCTTGCCTTTCTTGGGGGTATAGCCCAATCCCTCTTTGTAGAGGGAAGCTCTTTGGCTACCCAAGCACATAAGCAAGCGGTCCTCACCACCATAGGCCTTAGCCAAGGTGTGAGTGAGCTTATTGACCTCCTTCTTGAGATTCTCATTCTCAACCATTAGTAAGGCATCACAAGTGAAAACCATCACAACTAGATGAGGTGGAAGTAGAAGTACTACAAGAAGGGTTAGCGGGAGCAACAATGATAGGCATAGATAATGATTCTTCAATTATATCACAAGTTAAACCTACATTGCAAGTTTCAACATGCTTCTTTTTATTTTGCTCATCAAGCAAAGAGGAATGAGCCTTTTCAAGCTTTTTGTGAGTCTTGCCAAGCTTCTCATGGGCATCCTCTAGCCTCTCATGAGATGCATTGAGCTCATCAAAGGCTTGCTTAAGGGCTTTTAGTTCCTTACGCAAGCTTTTGCATTCCCTTCTCTTGATGTCAAAGTGTTCTCTAGCATCTTCTAGCATGTCAAATAGTTCATCCTTAGTAGGTTCATCATCATCACTATCACTTTCATTTTCGTTTTCATTATCATGTTCCTCATCACTTCCATCATCATAAATTTATACCTTAGTGGCCTTAGCCATGAAGCATGATGGAGTGTCGAAGAGAGAAGGCTTCTCATTGATTGCAATGCTTGCAAGTGCCTTCTTCTTGGTGGTCTTGTCATCATCACTATCATCATCATCACTTGAGGAAACATCACTATCCCAAGTGACCACATATGAACCACCCTTCTTCTTCTTGAAGGTCATCTTGTCCTTCTTCTCTTTCTTTTCCTTCTTGTCCTTCTTCTTGTTGTCATCATCATTGTCGCTATTGTATAGACATTGAGCAACAAGATGATCTTTGCTTCCACATTTGAAGCACCTTCTTGACTCTTTCTTGTTCTTGGATAAAAATTTCTTTCTTCTAGCACGGTACCCTTTCTTCATCATGAATTTGCCAAATTTCTTGACAAAGAGAGCCATCTTCTCATCATCATCATCATCATCATCATCATCATCATCATCCCATGAACCATCATCTTCACTTGATGTTTCTTGCTTTGCCTTGCCCTTGGATGATGTGGCCTTGAATGCCACACTCTTCTTCTTCTCATCCTTCTTCTCACCTTTCTTCTCCTTCTTTTCTTCCTTCTTATCATCATCTCTATATGTATCATCGGTCATTATATCTCCCAACACTTGGTTTGGTGTCATGGTGTCCAAACCACTCCTCACTAGAATAGTGACCAATATGCCAAATCTTGAAGGCAAACATCTCAAGAACTTGTGGGAGAAGTCCTTGTCCTTCACCTCTTCTCCAAGTGCTTTGAGATCATTTACAAACACTTGAAGCCTATGGAACATCTCTGGCACACTCTCATCCTCCTTCATCTCGAAGCTTGCAAACTTTTCTTTGAGAATGTATGCCTTTGCACCCTTCACGGCTTGAGTGGCTTCAAAAGATTCTTCCAACTTCTTTCAAGCCTCATAAGCCATCTCAATATTCTTGATTTGCTCAAATGTTCTCTCATCAATTGCATCATGAATGGCACTTAGAGCAATGTCATTATTTTGGAGAAGCACTTCTTCGGCCACGGTGGGATTCTCCGGATCCTCAATCTTAATTTTGGTTTCTACCACCTTCCACACTTTTCTATTGATTGACTTGATATGTATGGTCATCTTTGATTTCCAATATGGATAATTTGTGCCATCAAATTGGGGTGGCTTCTTGGTGTTGTTGATTTGAGCCATTTTTACACCGAAGGTTGTTAAGCCTCAAATCACGGTGACCTCGGCTCTGATACCACTTGAAAGGTCCTAATGGCTAGAGGGGGTGAATAGCCTAATAAAAAATTTCTACAACAACACTTAGCAAACCGATTAGACAATTATGAGGCGAAGCAAGTGTTACGCTAGCCTACTAAAAATGCAAACCACCTACCACAATTCTAGTTTATATAGTTTCTATCCACACAATAGCTATGTCACTATACTAAGTTAGTGTGCTCTCAAAGTCTAACTAAAGAGCCACACTAACCAAGCTAACAAGCTCTCACAACTAGCTACACTAAAGAACTTGACAACTAGTTTGCGGTAATGTAGAGAGAGAGTAACATGGTTATACCGTTGTGTCGAGGAATGAGCCAATCAATCACAAGAATGAATAACAATGAAGACCAATCACCTCGGAATCAAATGATGACACAATAATTTTTTGTTCGAGGTTCACTTGCTTGTCGACAAGCTAGTCCTCGTTGTGGCGATTCACTCACTTGGAGGTTCACGCGCTAATTGGCATCACACGCCACACCCTCAATAGGGTGCCGCACAACCAACATAAGATGAGGATCACACAAGCCACGAGCAATTCACTAGAGTACCTTTTGGCTCTCCGCCGGGGAAAGGTCAAGAACCCCTCACAATCACCATGATCGGAGCCAGAGACAATCACCAACCTCCGCTTGATGATCCTCGCTGCTCCAAGCTATCTAGGTGGCGGCAACCACCAAGAGTAACAAGCGAATCTCGTAGCAAAACAAGAACACCAAGTGCCTCTAGATGCAAACGCTCAAACAATGCACTTGGATTCTCTCCTAATCTCACAAAGATGATGAATCAATGATGGAGATGAGTGGGAGGGCTTTGGCTAAGCTCACAAGGTTGCTATGTCAATGCAAATGGCCAAGAGAGTGAGCTTAAGCCGGCCATGGGGCTTAAATAGAAGCCCCCATGAAATAGAGTCATTGTACCCCTTCACTGGACACAACGCGGGGTGATTGGATGCTCCGGTCATATTGACCGGACACTGGACCTCAGCGTCCGGTCATGTGATGCGTGCCATGTGTCCCCTCTCTTCAAATGTCTATCGCCCGATCTCAACGATCAAATGATGACCGGACGCAGCAGCTCAAAGTGACCGGACGCTGAGCCCCAGCGTCCGGTCGTTTCCAGTAAGCATCCAGAGACGACTTTTCACGACCAGACGCGTCCGGTCATGCTTGACCGGACTCTCCCAGCGTCCGGTCACATGGTACTCTTCTGTGCGCTGCCACATCAGCAGGACCGGACGCACCCCTCCAGCGTTCGATCAGAGACCGACGCTAGCGTCTTCATGCTCCACCTGATCGGACGCGCCGGTCCAACCGAGGCCAGCGTCCGGTCACTTCTTATGACCTCTGTCTTTTCTGTCTAGGGCGCCGGTGGCACTGTCAGACTGTCCGCACTCTACGGGCGGACACTCCACCAGTGAAGTTCCTAACCCTTGCTCAAATGTGCCAACCACCAAGTGTATCACCTTGTGCACATATGTTAGCATATTTTCATAAACATTTTCAAGGGTGTTAGCACTCCACTAGATCCTAAATGCATGTGCAATGAGTTAGAGCATCTAGTGGCACTTTGATAACCGCATTCCGATACGAGTTTCACCCCTCTTAATAGTACGGCTATCGAACCTAAATGTGATCACACTCACTAAGTGTCTCGATCACCAAAACAAAATGGCTCCTACCATTTATACCTTTGCCTTAAGCCTTTTGTTTTTCTCTTTCTTCGTTTCAAGTTCAAGCACTTGATCATCACCATGGCAACACCATCATCATGTCATGATCTTCATTTGCTTCACCACTTGGAATGTGCTACCTATCTCATGATCATTTGATAAACTAGGTTAGCACTTAGGGTTTCATCAATTCACCAAAACCAAACAAGAGCTTTCAGAGGGGGCGACGGAGGAAGGGTGGCAGGGAGGCGCAACGCGAGGATGAAGATGGGTCGTGTGCTACCAGAGCGTGCAACCAGTCGCAGAATATGTGCCTCAAAAACAAAAAGCGCGGTCTGCTCACGCACAGAGGGCCTGTTTGAATGGTGGTAGAAGAATCTTGCCTGGCCCAGGAAGCAACACCAAGCTTTCAATTTTGTGTGCCTGTGGCCTGGATCTTTTGCCTGGCAGGCAACTGCCTTGGAGGCTGCCATCCTAACAGGCCCTCTAGAATACATGAGTAGAGGCATGTATGTGTGCAACGACCTACGTATCCAACATTGTGCTGTGTGCTACAGACAAGATTCACCTGTGTATTCAACACTAGGCACAGAATAAACCCTGACTTCAAACCTCTGCAAAACAAGAGGCCAGTGCCAAAACTAGAGTCCAACCCACGAGCAGAGGCGTGGTTGCACTACCGCTGCTCTGTTCTGCTAATCTGCTTTCTCTTCCCAAACAAGCTTGTACAATTCCATCCCTCGCCGTCCGCCTCGTATTTGCTGCCGAATTTTTTACATTTTAACCCTTTTTTTGAAAGTTTCTCACAAATAGACCCCTGGCGGAAAGAATTCAGAAAATGGACCCTTAGCTCGGCGCCATTGATGCTGGTGCCGAGCTAACACGTCTCGGCGCCAGCGTCCCTGGCGCCGAGCTCTGGGCTCGGTAGATGACATGGCAGGGAGCTCGGCGCCAGTCACTCTGGCGCCGAGCTCGGTGCCGTAGATCTTGGCGCTGAGCTTGGCGCCAGAGTCCTAGCCATTTAACCCCGGCCCAACCTTCTTGCCCGAGCGTTCTTCCTCTTCTTTCTCCTCCCTCTCGGGTTTTTTCTCTCCCCACTTCACCCTACCTCACGAATCGACATATTGGACCTTGGAAACTTTGATTTGATCCGTAGATCTTCGAGAGCAAGGTATCCTCTCTTCCCTCCTAGTTTTTTTTCGCATCGATTAGGTATATATTAGTCGGATTTTTGAACGTGATAATCGTCATCACTTAGGGTTTCATTCTATCCCTCAATATATGTATTATACAACCATAGGATGATGCCAAGGCATGGAAAAGCTAGCAAACCTAGGCGCATGTAGTTATGTTATGGGTTCATTGTTGTGCATCAAATGGGAAATCCTAGGTTTAGGGTTTAATATTAACTGCTTTCGGTTCTTAGAACGAAATTGGTTGTATTGTAGTTATGGTTCTCACTGATATTTATTTGTGATGTTTTGATTTATGTTTGTTAAATTACATCCGTTTTGTTAGATGCAAGAAATGTTTCGGGAGGAGTTTTGGCGAAAACGGGGTCGTTCTCGAGAATTATACCCCGACGCGTCTAGCAAAGATGCCCCCGTCCCTCCTGACCTCCCTGTCCCTAACTGTGACTGTGGTTTCCTGGCCCATGTTTTTCAATCAAAACATCCGAACACAGCGGCGCGTTGCTTCTACACATGCAGTCGTTTTAATGTAAGAAATTATTTACACTATCCTTTTTCTTTATTTGTGTAAGTATGCTACTAATATTTTGTTGGAATCTCGTTGTGTAGGACCATGAGAGGTGCTTTTTCTTTCAGTGGATCGACGGTGCAGACAAGTTTGATCCCAGGTACCTCCTTTTCGACGATTGGTTTAGAGGAAGACATCCACGTGAGCACTTCAAGCGGTGGGTTCCACCCCCCTAACCCTCCGCCAATGACGGCTAAGGAGAAGCACCTAGCCGCAGTTAGACGACTCGAGGAACCTCCTCTGTGCGATTGTGGAGATCGAGCTGTGATAAACCCTGAGAATACGTTGGAGTTTGTGTGTCCAAACAAGCATGAAGTAAGTGCAAAGTGTATGTGTTAAAATGTTGAGCTATATGTGTTCATGTACTAATGTCGACTTATTTAGGTGTTTTCAATGGCGAAGTGTCGTTTCAAGGAGTGGTTGTATGGTCCTAAGAACCAATGGCCGGAAGAACCGCGAAAGGTAAAGGAAAAGAAGAAAGAAAGGGTAATTTACAAAGCACCTCCTGTCATGTGCGAATGTGGTGTTAAATCCAACTATGGCCTAGCCCCTTCGGAGCTTGGAATAGGCCATTATTGTGGCCATATGGTTGAGTATGATGAGGTTGGTTATTTTTGTGGTAAACATGAAATCGTATTTTGTTTCTTTTGCTAAGACATATATGATATAATTTTCCGTTTGAACAGAGCACTAGGAAATGCAGGTGGGAATGTTATGATGGTCAAGCTAAGTTCTTGGATGAACTGAAGAAGAGGCAAGTAATTGCACGAAAGAGGGGATATGGACCTGACTACGTCAACCTGTTCGTTAAACATCACAAAGAAAAGATGCGTGAGTTTGCTAGACAACGCGGTATTTGTAACCCGATTGATGTTGGGCTTAACAAATGGGGATTGGAGAGACAGATGACGTTAGAGGAGGAGAGGGCAAGGAATGAGGCAAGGGAGGAGACAAGAGTACAGATGTAGGTCTTGAACGAGCATGTTGCATTATGTGCCAGTGAGTGCTTGAAAGCATTTTTTTCGTTGTCCGATTTTAAATGTAATATAATCATGTTGTTAACTGATTGTATTACATACATGAAGGGATTGGTTGCAGCAAGGAACATGCCACAGAGCTGGCTCGTGCAAGGTATGAGGAGAAGAAGTTAAATGAGCATAGATCGCGAGTTGGTCGCACCGTTCAATCACCGATTGTGTTGTCTGATGAGGGGGACGAGGATGAGGACGATACTGGCAGACTGAGTGAGCTCATTGCTTTAGCAGAGGCGGGCTTGCAGGCATAGGAGGCTGAGGACGATACTGGCAGATTGAGCGAGCTCATCGCTCTAGCAAAGGCGGGCTTGCAGGCGGAGGAGGCTGAGGAAGACACTGGCAGACTGAGCGAGCTCATCGGTCTAGCAGAGACGGGCTTACAGGCGGAGGAGGATGACGACGCGTTCTTCACTTAGGCCACAGTGGCCGCAGATGAAGCGGAGGCCGCTTACTATAGGCGACATGCAGGTCAAAGCAACGCATGTGAGCCTAGCCACAGCAACAGGGTTGTAGTAGAGGACTCATACTCGGATGATGAGTTGCTTACTCAGTATGTTTCAGACCGAGGATTTGAAAGTGCATTTGCCCCTATGTGTACTGTCGGCACGTACTTCTAGTATTATTATGTTGTTTAATGTGGCATAGTATTGAACTTTTCATTATGTGATTGTTTTCATTATGCGCGGGGGGGGGTGCGGCGCGGCCGCGGGGTGCGGCGCTCCTGCACGCCGAGGCGCATCGGTCGTGGGGCACGGGGGGCGGCGCGGGCCGTCCGCGGTGGCGCTCGGCGGGCTCGGGGCGCGGGCGCGGTGGCACGGCGGTGGCGTGGGCGCGGGCAAGGGCAAGGGCGCGGGCGCGGGCGAGGGCGGCCGGTGGAGGCGTGGGCGCGGGCGGCGGCGACGGCGAAGCTCGGCTATGCTCTGCTAGGGCGAGAGAGGGAGAGGAAGAGAGGCGCGGGGCCCATAGGTAATAAAGGCTCGGCGCCAGAGTGACTGGCGCCGAGCTCCCTGCCATGTCATCTACCGAGCCCAGGAGCTCGGCGCCAGGGACGCTGGCGTCGAGACGTGTTAGCTCGGCGCCAGCATCAATGGCGCCGAGCTAAGGGTTCATTTTCTGAATTCTTTCCACCAGTGGTCTATTTGTGAGAAACTTTTAAAAAAAAAAAGGGCTAAAATGTAAAAAATTCGGTATTTGCGAGGGGACAGAACCTCCTCCGTGCCGCGCTGTCCTGGAGGTTGCCTCAGGGCAAGGGCTCGCTCAGCGTCATGCGTCATGCATGCTCGACGAGTACGGCAAGCCTCACCACGCCGAGCGCGTGCAGTACAAGAAAGCTGCTCGACTCGATGGACATGGACCACCGCTGGGTGATGTTATCGTGGCAAATGTAATTAAACAGTAACAAATAGCATTCGAAAAAAAAACACTCCTGAATACGCTAATCTATAAGCAGTCTGTGCAATTCATCACGAGATCAAAACATCCTTGTCTCTGATGCATGCTCCTGGTGAGCATTTGACTTCAACAGAGTGGCAGACCATTTCTCCAACCATAAGTACAAACTACTGTAGGAATTAAGCAGCAGCAGCTTGGTGCTCAGCTGTAAGTAAAACCCACCTGCAACTAAGTTCCAACTGAAACTAGTGACAACTACTGACTGACAATTAAAGGAGAAGAATCAGCATAATGCATGGCCTAGTTCAGCAAAGGTAAAGAAGGGGTAGGTAATCTATCTTCTCGGCTCGGGTGTTCTTCTGTCTTTCTGCAGCTATCCTGTCCTGTCCTGTGTGCTATGTTCTGAGATGTGAGATGGGTTAATATAATGACGGCGAGGCAAAAACTTCAGTGGTCATCTGTCCATTCATCGGAGCTCGTCAGCGTCGGATCAGTAGGTGGGGGTCGCCAGGACCAGCTCAGTGCCAACCTCGCCACCTCCAGCTCCTGCGTCGAGATTCAGCGCCTTGGCACCGCACGGTCCTGATGACGTAGACGACATGTCCTGTGGCTGTAACAATGGCCAGGCAGAGGTCAGTCATCTTCACGGTCATGTGTGTGCACTGTTCATTGGTGGCACGACCTAGAGATGTCAATTGTCGAGACACATTTTTATTTGGGGGGGCAGGGACAGGAAGCAGGGCACTAAGGAGGAATAGACTAGCTCACCGTGTGCCGGAGCTGCAGGTTGAGGTCACCCATGACCATGGTTGTTGACGGCAGAGGCTGGACCTGGATTGGCGAGGCCGGTGAGGGGAGAAGCTGGAGCTTGGGAGAGGCATTGGTGGACGAGGCCGACGTCGGCGTGGGGAGACCATCGGCCAGCAGGTATTCCTCCATGGACGGTGGCGCGAGGTTATTGATCATGGTGTCGAAGTCGGCGATGACCAGATCCGCGCCGGGAGTCAGCGGCTCTGGCAGGTCCCCAGGGCTGCCGGCCTTGCCACCGGAAGCAGCAGACCTAGGCCACTGGCATGCTCCCTCCCGCATGCAGATACCCTTCCTCAGCGCCATCTTCTCGTCATCACAGGCACTGTGATCGCTGCTGAAGCTGCCATCGACGGCATCAGCATCAGTCAGCTGGTTGCCTGCACACACCAAAGCATTGTTCGCACCGGCTTCTTGCTTGTCACCATCCCAAGGCTCTTGCGCTAGCATCAGAAGAGGTTGTTCTTCAATTCTCTGCAGGAGCAACTCTTCCTGCACATACAGTCCAATGCACAAGCAATGTTCTATCAGTACACTGATGGTTGCTACTGCTAAATACACAATGAGGCACGTCTCAAAGTGAGGCAAAACAAAGAAACTACAGAGCAGCAGTCCGCCAAATATCTGTGCAGTTCAATTGCATTAAATAAATAGTGAGTGTACCTTCATGGACTGGAAAGAAGTGGACAGAGCAACCATCTGGCCCTCCAGTTTCTCATTCTTCTCAAGCACAGTATCATACTTATCCTGGAAAACAGATCCAGAGCTTCAGATCAATACTTCATCATACAAAGGTACCACATGTTACCAGAAAGATACGTAACTTTGCTGAGGTGCAAATTGTGAAGATTGATTGAATGTAGTGATGTACCTTCAGTAACAGCAGCAGCTCTTTCAGCTCCCCATTCACCTGTGCCGCATTCTCATACTTCTCCTGAAAATGAGAACCCACAATAAGTCATGGCCATCACCGAATTAAGCTAGCAAATAATTAATGGATTCAACAACAACAAACCTCTTACTCCCAAGCAAGTTGGGGTACACTGAATAAGTAATGGGATCAGAAATATAAATCTTGCATCAAATTAGATTAACAACTTAGGAAGCAGTAAGGTGAAGCATACCTCCAAGGACAGCACCTCTTTTTCCAGCTTGCCATTAGCCTTCACCATACAGTCATACCCCTGCCATTAAGATCATGATTCATGAACATATTTAGACCAATGAGGGTAGCTACCTATCTAGATTAAAATGCTACAATGAACAAAAACTATGAACTTTTGATTCTTCATCAAATTCTTTAAGTACTAATGGAAACAGACATGCAGTTTAACATTATATTGGCATGAGTGTAGTTCCAGTGTGTGTACAGAATTGCAGATTAAAAGGTCGACTTTAAGCACGATGAAGCAATGTGACAAGTAAAGCACATAAATGACAGATTCACAACTTCAGAGAGGTGACAGTAACAAGTGGAGCAAAGCTAAGCAAAATATGCTGCTGTTCTACCAATTTTTATGCACAGTACAAATGTAGCTAACAACATCTGAAATCAAACACCAACATCCAGCCAGAACTAGACACGTGTACAACATTACAATTTACAAGAGCAGAGCACAGGCACAACTATGTGTGAGAGTGTCACACATGGATACCCTGTTTTCAGTTCTGCACTAGAAGTTTACCGAAAATCTGAACAGTGAAAGACAGGAATGAGATTCATATCAACAAGGTATGATGTGTGATCACCTTCCATGAGATGTAGGCTTCCTTGCTCACTTGCACCAGATTGGAGTCGAGCTGCTTCATTTGCCTTCAGTTCATGGAAATCACAAGTCAATTTCAGCAAAGAAACAACTATCAGTACTTGCTGCGTTCAAGAATCTAATCAGAGTATCATCGACATTCATCATAGCTGCAAGAAGGAGCAGCAATCCATGAGACTACAAGTAGAAGACGAGAAAGGAGACCTCTTTACGACGGCAAGCTCGCCGGTGAGCTCCTCCACCTGCTTCTGCACCTGGAGCGTGCGGGCCTCAGGCGACACGGGGTCTCCGGGCTTCCACCCGGGCGGCGGCACCCAGTACGGGTCATCGACGCCGGCCTCCCGCCGCACGGCCGCCAGTCCGGCCGGCTCGAGCCAGTACTCCAGGCCGCCGGCCGGGTTATACCGGCGGCGGACCCGGTCGGCGCTGCCGGCGGGGACCTTGTCGGCGACGTGGCGGAGGAGGTGGTCGAGGAGGCCGGTGTCGCCGATGTGGCGGCGCGCCTGCGCCCGCAGGTCGGCGCGCGGCGCGGGGTTGCCGGCAGTGGCGCCGCGCTCGCGCAGGATGTCGACGAGCGTCGCCTCGCCCGCCGCGTACCGCCACGCCGACCACCGGTCCACCTTGCCGCGCGGCGAGCCGGGTCAGGAGTGGCGGTGGCGGGCTTGCTCTCAGCCGCCGCCACCGCTGCCACCTCCCCCTTCTCCTCCTCCTGCTTCGGAGGGGTCGTCCTCTTGCCGCGCTTGGCGGCGACGTGGGCACGCGCACTCGCCGTGGCCGCCGCCCTCTTCCTCCCCTCCCTCGGCTCCTCCTCCGCCTTCACCGCCACCGCAGGCTTGACGTCCTCTTCCGCCGACGCCTCGCCTGACGTCTCCTCCTGCTCCTCCTTGACGACGCGCGGGGCCTTCTTGGCGCGCCTGGCGGCGCCGCGGCGCCGGCGGCTCCACCTCGCCCTCTTCCTGCTCCTCGCCTTCCTCGCCTTGTCCACCACGGGATTGTCCTCCTCCTCCTCACGGCCGCTCTCTTGATCTTGACCAACCGCCGGCGCCACCTGCTCCTCCTCCTGCTGCTCGTTCTTGCCCACCACCACCCCGAGGTACTTGCTCCTCTTGACGGCGCCGCTGGTGCTCTCCTCGTCCTCGCCCACGCACCGAGCCGCCGCCAGCTGGTGCACGCGCATCCCGAGTCCAGAAGCGGTGGGAGAAGCCGGGCGGTACCGGCTGGGGTACTCGGCCCGCCTCGTGACGCCCCAGCCCACGCAGGTGCGGTGCAGGGCGGAGAGCAGGCAGGTCGTCGTCGTCCCGCCCGACGCGGGCGAGCGCCGCGGGGCCGGAGGCGGCGACGGGGACCGCTCCTTGTGCCGCTTCCGGGCGAGGAGGCACGGGCTGGTCGGCGCCGGCGAGGGCGATCGCCGCGCGGGCTGCTGGGGCGTGGGCTGCTGCTGGGAGAAGTCGTAGAGGAGGGGCGCGGCGGCCCAGAAAGCGTCGGAGTCGGGGTCGCCGGCCACGTCCCCGCCCAGGTCCCGCACGGCGGCGCGGCGGCGCAGGAAGCGCGACGCGGGGCTGATGCCCCCGACGCCGCCGCCGTCGCCGCCGCCGCAGGCGCTCATGGTCATGGGCCGCCGAGCGCAACGCGAAAAGTAGTGAGGAGGGAATGGGTGTGGGAGGAACGAACGTGGAATGAGCGGGCGAGAGGAAAGGACGAAGCTTTTTGCTAGCAGCAGCAGCAGAGCCTCCTCGGGCAGTAGTAGAAGAAGCTTTTGCCAATTTGCCGTTTCGCACATTTGTCGCGTTGCGGGGGAGCTGAGCGCTGAGCGGCAGCCCTGGAGGGAGAGACGGGGGTGTGCGGGGCCCGCCTGGAGAAGACTTGCTGCCTCGGGGCTCGCGCTAATCTCCTGTCTCGGGATCATGCGACAGGCACTCGCGTTGATGATATCTCGGGAGAGGCGATGGTTGGTGGACTACCTGGGAATGGGACCGGGAGACTCTTCCTCATCCGGTTTCGTTTTATTTTCCCTGCCCTGCCCTGCCCTGTGATTTTGTATTATTATTACGAGTGTAATATAATAACATTTCCCGCCCATTTTTGTGGCGATGAGAAACGGCGGGAAAACAAATTCGATCGGCAGTTTTGGGAGCACGAGCGTCGGCTCAGTCTCTGCCGTTCCGTTCGTCAACTGTGGTTGGACGGTTGGTCCTGGCTCAGGTTGCTGGACTGGTAAGGTGGATTCTGTGTGTCCATTACACTGTCCAGCAAGTAAAGTGGGCAGCAGACGGCAAATGCTATGACCTGTTCACTTGACTGATAAGTCATGACTGAAAATACTGTTGGTTGATTTGTTGTTAAAGAAAAATACTGTTCGTTGCTGAAAAAGTACGGCTTATAAGTCAAGCGAACATAGCTAGCCCTTGAAATTCAAACAGCAAATAAAGAAGAAACCGTCCGCTGTCCATCGCAGAACGAACGTTGCCATCGAAATTCAAACAGCAGGCTTGCTTAGCCCTTGACTGCCAGCCTTGCAGTTGCAGCCCACACAAACAGTACTATAAAAGCAACGTTGAAAAGGAACAAACTTTAAACGACAGTACAACGGCCAAGCACAAGAGATGAAAATAAAACACCAAGCACAGGTGAATATTGATGGATGCACAAGTAGAATTGTTCCCTTTTCCAGACCACCAGAAGGCTGGCCTCATAATTTAGTTACCATCCAACCAAGCGTGTAACGACACGTCCGTGTACGACAAAGCCGAGGGCAGGCTCCAAAATTACAAGAACAACCGGCACATGATACGCAGCCAGCGCTGGGAGATGCAGGACTCCCTAGGCTTCTTTTTGTCGTCGTGGGGGCCCGACCGCACAGACGCCAGAAGAACCCTCCTCCCACCCACCCGACTGCCAGACGAGCAGCAAAAGAGGCTGCTGCGCTCGGGGGCAGGAACCGAGGCCACCTCAAGCTGAGCTCACACGGTTGTGTGCGCAACGTACCCGCCGTCGGTGTAGCTGAGGCGCCGCACCGAGGCGGAGTGCAGGGAGGGGACAAGGACAGCGTGAGGAATGCCACCCACCAAAGGCGCAGGCGCACAGCCGTTCGAAGGGGGCGCTCCTTCAGGCTGGGCATTCGTGGTGGTGCCCATGGAGTTGAGGGCCACGTTCAAGCCCATCGACGAAGGCTCCGTAGCGATCCTGTGAGAACCAACGAAGAAAGCTCAGCACAAAACTAGAGTTAAGCACGCGATGTCGAATGGGAGAGATACAGTATCCTTGTGCGTACGTTAGATCAAAGCTGGTCGCGTCCAGGCTCATCGCGGCGCAGAGTCCAGAGACGACCCATGGCGGGAGAACCGTGTCCTTTACTTCCATGCTGTAGCAGATGTTGCCTGTCGTTGAGGCAAATGCTGACCCCTGTTCTGTGTCGAACCCGCCGGATGAGAGCAGCCCCATGTCTGCTCTCCTCATCTCCCTGCACTTCACCTGAGAGATGCATAGATTCAGAGGATCAGATTTTTTTTCAAATCAAACTTTGCAAATACACAATTCAGTCTAAAGGCTGATACACAGTTCAATGTGCTCTTTCCACTGCACTAATACAGAATCAAAACATTTAAAGCATGATATGGCAGCTTCAAATTCAATTAGGCATTTGCAATAAGGGCTGAGCTCCCGCATGCATCAGTTTGCATTTCTAACAAAGGTCACATTAACATGGTTCTCTTTCTTCGTAAATAGAAGAGTTGAAGTCACAAAGTTTTCTAGTCTAATAACAAAAAGGAACTAAAGAGGCAGGCACAACAAAAAATATAAAGAGAATTGAAAATTGACCTCTGGAATATGTAGGCAGCCATTTTGAAATGGCTGGGGTGAATATAAGACTGGGACGTCCACAGCAGATAAAGAACTTAGCAAGGACCTGAAGAATCACAAGATCACGTTATACAACAGAATTTTCGAGGCAAACAAGAATGGGATGACAAAATAATGAGATGCACCGTACTTGTAATTCAACAGAACATCGTATAAGCCATGAACATTCCCATTGCCAGTAAATGAAAGCAGTGACTGCGTGGTGTTGTCCACATCAGATAAAGCATCCAAATGGAGTGCCTGCAGGTTCAATTATCTTTGTTTTTATATCAAGTAGGTACCTGCAGAGTAACTAAAGCAAAACAGGGAAAACTGGAAGGAAACCAAAACCTGTCCAAGATTGCGCCTTTGGATTTCTGAAAGTTCAATAAGGTCATCTTCAGTAGCCTGCTCCACTTCAGTGTTGCAAAGAGGCATAGAAAAGCAAACACCCTGCAACAGTGCAAACTGATGTGGTTACAATGATGATCCATGCAGATAAAAAGATTTAAAGTGGTATAGAGCAAAAAAAAAAAGTTAGATAAGCTTGAATTGTATCAGTCCCATTATGATACCAGGCAATGGTAGACAAATGATTTCATCCAACAAATATAGTTGGCAATTGAAAAAATGGCCCACATGTATCGACTCCACATCAATATCATTTGCTAGCATGGTTTGAGGCATTGCCACGTCCTGTGGCGCTGGTGGTACGCCTAGGCGACGGCTAGGTGACGCCTCAAAAACCATGATTGCTAGTAAAACATGCAGTGTCTTGATGGTTAATAAGAAACTATAGTGTCAAGGAATATGTAAAATGTGAAGCATCAAAAACTAATGCTGTAGAAATATTACTGACAGAAATAAATCAGAATGAACTCACATGTTTACGTAGTAATGAGCGTAGGCCACGTGTAGATAGTGATAAGTAGGCGCTACTGGACTGTTTTTTCTCCAAACAGCTTCCACCAATGAAGAGAGCAACAAATTGTGTTGTATAAACTGTAACAACAAAGTAATGTTCAGTCAGTGTTGTTGATGAGGTTAGACAGAATAATAATGTGATATAGAATAACAAAAATTCAGAACTGACAAGGAACACAAAATGGAACCACATATGAAGATGACCTTGAGTAAAATGTATCACTATGTGCTCTCTTTTATGTTTTGAATAAAGTGTAAGGCACAAGAAATAACATTGTTTATAGAAGTACAGGTGCAAATGCTACTCTTCAGCATGTAGAAAAATGAAATGTAGTAACCTGCTTAGTGCTTACCATAGGTAAATGTCAGGTTATAGGTATTTTTATGATGAGCTACTTCTTTTTGTTACGAAAAGAACGTGACACTGCCCTTTGTGCAAATAATATGAGCTCTGTGAAGTAAGGTACCATAGAATATATTCAACATGTTCTTCCGGAGCATGTAGTAAAGATTCTGAAATGAATCTTCCCAGTCCTGATGTCTTTTGAGAAGAAAATCACTTTCTACAAGGCAAAGAGTATCACTTTTATGGAATTACATTCACAGAAAGGAGCAATTAAGGTTTAGTGATTACCTCCTCGTACAGTTGATGAGAGCATAGCAGATATGATAGAGGAAGGCAACTGCGATTGTGGATATACCCATGATTGTAGAGCCTTTGAGAACAAGAATTCCTTATTGCTCTCAGGCTTTGGGCACTCTGAATTTTGACACCCGCGAGGACAGATCTGACCAATGGCTCCAGTGATGCTGCTTCTGCCATAACTTGTATTGAGCTTGTGACACCTGTTACAAGCAGTACAAGCTATGACTATCAGTACTTTGCAAATCAGTATAGCGTTCAAAAAGGTTATAACTGGCATGTGGTCAAATATAGTTTTAAGAATGCCAACTGAGGAAATGTTATAGGTTCAAGCAACATAGACACCATGTTAATACAGTTTCTAACTGGCAAAATTTCAATACAGAAGAGCAAGAGAAGCTAGTGCACACCCACCACTTCACAGATGATGATGAAACAAACTGCAAACTAGTCTTTAAGGTAAAATCCAGGGGAGTTTTTTTCCCTGGAATGGTGATCTTAGACGGGAATATGTCTGAAGACTTCAACGCAGTACCACCAACTTGTCCATTAGGGGCATTGAGCCCAGAAGCCACAAAAGCATCACGAGCTCCAAACCCTTTCAGTACTTTTTCCTAAAATAAAGCATTAGAAATATTAGCTAGCATTATAACATATGATCAATTGCAAGAGGAAGAATGACTATTACCATATCAAATTTGCTAGAACCAGTCTGCTTCTCATCGCCAACATGAAGCTCAGATACACTCCGCAGAGCGTTTTCACTGCATTTCTCAACTTTCTTGAAGCCTGGCTTTGCAGCCTCCATGGATGGAACAAAAGAGTCCAACTTAGCAGAGTCGTCATGACCACTGAATTATGAGAAACAAGCCGAATAAGAGCTCAAACAAATGAAAAGCTTGAAACTAAAGTTCTGCAGTCAGATCATTACCATGGAAGTGAAGATGATGCAAAATTTGAGGCCGTTGTAGCATCAACAGACTTAGAAACCTTCTCATTATTCTGTAAGGCATCCTGCAGGGTATTTTACACTTAGCACCAAACCATTGAACCAAATATCCAACTTCATAAAAGACTGACTAAGCGTCAATGAGTTCAACAAAATGGATAAAAACCTCTAACTCTAACCTTGCAATTTTCCTTCCCAAGGTTTCTTGTTTTTCTCACAGGGAACACCTCTGTAACACGTGTGTTAATGTACTTGGATATCTTTTGTTGTTCTGTGTTCCTAAGTCCATTGTTTGACCTACAATACAAGATAATAGTCACATAGGAAAAAAAAAGAGCACAAGAGGAACATGACAAGGTTAAGAAAGCTACCTATCTAATGCAGCAGAAGAAGGTAACAGATCATTAGCAAGCTTTTCAGACGTATGCCGCTTCAGTTGTTCACCCTGCAACAAATAATTATTGACATTTTTAGTGTTTATCTGCATTTTGTGGAATGCTATGATTGGAAAACATTGCAAGCTCTTCCTAGTGTTATTGAGTCCATATATACATGAAGCTTATAACAGGATGTGAATATGTTCAATGCTCATCTGCAACTATGTGATATGTGATGCTTACATCAGCATGTGTTCAAGCAGCAGTGTTTATTTCAGGCTTCTAAAAAAACTACCCTAAAAATCAACAAAGATGGATATCAGTTAAATGGTGCAAGCTATGTGCTTGTATACTGTGGACATCTTTGAACTAATAGGCTAGGTCAATGTGAAATAATAAAGCTAATCCACTAACATTGGGGCAAAAACAGTGGAAAGCATTCTTTGAACCTAAAAAAATATCAAGTGACGAATTTTACTCTAATAAGTATACGATGCTAAGATATTTCAGCTTCAGTGTGCATCCATCCATATATGATAATCACAACAGCATGTGAATGTTTCCACTGTTAATATGCAACTCTGTGACATGCAATACTTACATCAGAATGTGTTCAAATCACAGTGGCCAGTGGTTAAGCAGGTTTTTGAACTAGGCAGGGGCAATGTGAAAACAGAGCTAATTGATTAACATTGGGGCAAAATAAAACAGAAAGCATCGCATTGCAACATGGATTGGACTTAAGTTCATACTAGGTAGATCATTTTCATCACATTAAACTCATAGATTGTTAACAGGTGTGGAATGTTATGAACAGCTGAATAAGATGTGATATAGCCAATTAGCCATCTGTCAAGGAATATGTTGAGACGGCATCTGCATCTGACCAAGGATTTCATCCTACTGCACATTCCCAGTGGCAAGACAGTAATCATTCTGAACTTAAAATTTGAAGGGAAGAGAGGCGTCATTACTCTCAGTTCGGACGGTGTCTTCCTCTTCATCCTCGGAACCGCTGGCTGCCTCCCAATCAAAGAGTCACCATTCAGAGCAGACTCAACAGCGGCTTGCGCCATTGTAGCGTCCAGTCCTCTACCTCCGCATCCCGCCCTCTGGCTCCTCGCCTTCCCCTACCTTCCACTCAGCCTACACCAACACAGAACAAAAAAGGAAAAAACCCATAAACAAGGACATTATTTCACTTGCTTGTCATTGTATATTAACTCATCTGGAAAGACAAGGCACACGGATGATAAACCCCACACAGAAATTTAGCTTTCGGCAGCAATGGCATGGAATGGCGTGCGCATTAGATCTGAATCCTCTTACATCACACAAACACGCTTACGCCAAATCAGGGGCCGAAATCAATCAAGCGTGTGCGGCGTTGAGGAGATGAATGCGCATTTGCCTCGTTCAGCAATTGCAATCAAGTCGACAAACTCCCCGATCCGACGGCCCAGCAGCGCGGCGGCGAGGGCTCCACCCGCCGCCACGGGGCTAGGGACACGGGAGTGAAGCTAGGGTTTGGAGGCTGGCTGCTACAGTAGGAGGAAGAGGCGAGCGGCGGGGCGGGGCGGTGTGGGGGGGGCGGGGGAGGCGGGAGGCGGCGGCGGCGGATCGGGGCCGGCGGTGGCGATGAGGGTGGGGGGCCGACAGCCACGGGGGAGTAAGAGTAAGAGATGGGCGCGTGCGACGAGGCCCGGACGGCGCTGACTGACCTGGCGGCGGCGCGGCGGGCGACTGAAGCTACCGGGAGATGGCCCCCGTGTAGCCCGTCCCTCCGACCGGCGACCTTCTGGAAGCTTCCGGAAGCGGGGGCGACGGGCGGATTAGGTGGCGAGGAGAGGGAGGAGGGGGAAACTGGGAAGGAAGTGGGACTGTGGAAGGCGGTATTTGAAAAGGCGGAGTCGCGCCGCTTGCGTGCGGTGCGGTGCGGGTGCTGGTTTGGTTTCCTCGGGGCGGGCCGGCCGGGCGGCGTGGAGGGAAGGGAACGGAGCAGAGGCACGCAGGGACACGGCGGGTGGGTGGATTTGCGGGGACCCGACCCGACCCGAGTCGAAATTTTCGGGACGGGGGCGCTTCGATTTTCGAAAGCCCGGCGGAAATTTTGCTGCTGCCCGCGCTGAGGAGGTGAGGGTGTCCGGGCCAGGCCGTGGGCGCTTGTGGGCCGGGCTTCATTTGGTAGTGTTTCTTTTAGGGCCCAAGCGACTGCGCCGCGCAGGCTGTAACCGTCGCACGAGCTGCAGAGAACTGTGGAGATGCCCCGTTGCGCTTATAGGACGATCCTTCGAGATATCTATCAGACATCTAAATCTTTTGATTTTGTGCGCTTCACATATGATGGTAGGGAGTTTAATAGGGAGGCTCGTTATCTTGCAAAGTATGCATGTTCACTTGGAGCTGGCCGGCATGTTTGGCTTGGTTCCCCTCCTGTGTTCCATGATGTAAACATCTTGAAATGAGAAATGAGAAATACTCCGTATATGCCTAACTTACTTAAAAAAAATGCTGTGACGTGCGACATCCTATACCTCGCTGACACGTATCCTCCATGTTTGTTTTTTTCGTGCCAGAACCATCACGGCGTGAAGATCATCGGTCAGACTTGGGTGCCGCACGTCCGATTCTACCATAAGTCCACCACGCATAATCTCTCCATCCAAAATAAATGCTCATTACGTTTTTTTGAGAAGTCAAACTTATATAAAGATAGTATTAATACTTGTATCTTTAAATAAATTATGTTTATTATACATCACAAATATTAGTATTTTTGTGTATTTATATATTTGGTCAAACTTAAAAAAGGTTTGACTCCTCAATAAGTGAGATGTATACTTATTTTAGTAAATTTCACTAGCTCTAGAAAGAGTAGCGGTCCTCAAACTTGTCTCGATTTCTTATCTACATCTCGATATTTTTAAATTATACATTCAGCTCACTAAACTTGTCTAGAGCCCTCGTCTCGATTCTGGTACTTACAAATTGCAAGCTCATGTTCCTAAACATTTACATACCATTATGGTTCATCCAACCACGCACCACCGTCATCACCACCGCGCACACTTCACATGCCAGTCTTACCCGCATTGCCGCGTAGCCACGTAGCGATGCACCATACTTGCCATGCTAACCCTCGCCTACCTATGTTGTATCATCGGTACGGCGCCGCATCCACGTTGCCATGCTTCGCGCGTGCCGCCATGCCGCGTGCTACACTCATCCTACCGACGATCCTGCTGTTGCCGAGGGCGATGAGGAAGAATAGGAGAGTGGGGAATCGAGTGCGAGAAGATGACTAGAATGAGCATGACCTCATGCTCGATGGGAGAGAGGAAAGAGTGTGGTGACGGCAGTGCTTATGTTGAAATTTTCGGGACAGGGGCGCTTCGATTTTGGAAAGCCCGGCGAAAATTTTGCTGCTGCCCACGCTGAGGAGGTGAGCGTGGTTGGGCCAGGCCGTGGGCCTAGCTTCGTTGATAGGGTCATAGGGAGATGTGGAGTTTCGGCCCACGAAGAAATACTAGTTCCGTGTACGGCGTGCTCGAACACTTAGCCCCTTTGTTTTTTATATACTTTGTTGCAACATAAGAAAAAAAGATATCAAATATTCATAGATAATGAGATGAGAATGATACATAACTATTTATGTTTTACTCTTAATATAAAATTTAAAAACTGTAATTTATTTTCTGATGACTCTCTAATATAAGTTAGTATTGGTAATATATGAATGTACTATCAAATCTGTATTGAAATAAAAAAAAACTTCTTTGATAGAAATTTTCTCTCCCATTATAAGGCACAAAAGTATTTACTCATAAATATGTTGTAACTTTATTTTTTCATAATATCCCATATGTTGGTAGATTTGTTGAGAATCAGCCTATTTACGGATTGGTAGATCCGTTTCCCGTTCCCGATCCCAAGAAAGAGGCGCGTAGAAGTTATAGATAGATCCCGTCTCCCTCTCCCATCCTCAAGAACAACACACAAGAATAGACAGGAGACAAGTATATGAGGGGAGCATCTCTTCATTAATCAATATAGACGTACATGTAGTCCCTTTATATAGATGCCTTCAGGGCATATATGGTAGCCACCGAGGCATATATGGTAAAAGTCCATCAGGACGTATATAGTATGAGCCCATCAATCCTCTAATTGAAGAATTCTTAACACTCCCCCTTGGGCGAATACCATGACAAATACATGCCTCATTAAAACTCAAAAAACCTAATGGGAAAAATAAGGAGTAAGAGTACATTATTGTCGCTTAATGCATTTTCACATTGTTGCCTCATTAAAAACCTTATATGAGAAACTTCAAAAAAACTCATCAAGGAAAAAAGAGTGCAACATATGTCTTCAGGACAAATTGTGAACTTCTGTATCATATCATTTTAAATTCTCTTGAATCCTGATCAAGGGTTAATATTCTAGGGAAGTTCTCCACCTAAACCTTGCAGAACTATCCCACTATGCTAAGAACGCTTTCTACAGGAAGTATATGCACATAGAGATTTAACAAGTATATCGCATACATTATAAGAATTATTTCATAATCTTAGCCTCATCTTACTTCTAGAACTCGTGAGGTAAAAATATGAAGCGTACATAAACAATAAACCCATTTTTATAAATGGTGTCATGATAGAGCCTTCAATAGAGGTTAGTAAGTCACCATTAAAATAACACCTTCTAGGCATTATTTAAGACTTTCAAAGTCTCATGAATGACAACCAATATCTTGTAAATACTCCTCCTGATGCTAACATTTGTTAAAGTCATTCACTCCCATGACATTAACCATTATTTGGAAATAAATATAGACATGAATAATGCAAGTGAGATTACAAGATTTTCACAATATTTAGTCTTCATGACATTTGTCTCGCTATTCTTCAAGAACATTGAGATAGAGAATAATGCAGAGGAACTTATTATATTCTAGCATTCATACATTAGGATGCATATATTTGTACACTTCAAAGTTGCAATGACACACATCTTTGAGATGTGATTAATAATCATTATTCTTTATATCATTATAATTTTCACGATTCATAATAGTCGTGACTCCTTCTAGGATTGATTACATATTCTTCGAGAATCTTTAATACAAAATAAGGCATTACAAGTCTGTATTTCTAGCGTAATGGGGAAAATATTGCTAGTAACACCAAATATATCATATCAGTTTTCAGAGGATACTTCAATTCCAAATCTTCAGGTGGAGAACACATTATATCACAAGTATATATACACCCATAGTAAAAACTCATGAAATGTGCATGTGCTTATATGGTAAACCTTTGTTCCTTTCAGTTCCTCTTTTCATTTTTATCTCTCGGGTCTTATATGGGTCTTTTTATTCCTTCCAAGGAATTCACTTATTTTGGTGCATTCAGACTTATAACCATATATTCCTTGAAGAAAAATCCTTCAAGGAGTTGTTATATTTATGGGGAGATCATTTCTCTTAAAGACAATATTGGTATGAGATTTTGATATTGCTCTTCATGGATTTTCAGAATCCAATAACTTCATATTTTGATTCATTCCATTAGCCATATTCATTATATAGTGGAACATATTTTGTAGAACTTATGCCGGAAACGGTCTCTATTAGGACCTTTTGAACCATCGTTTTTCACCACCCATTATTCAACATTGACCCATAATTATTCGAACATCAGGTTCGAGATATTCACTTAGCGATTTTTGGTTCGGCCTCAATTGCATGTTTCATTTAACCCGATATGAGAGCTTCAAGCACTCTTGCCATGGACTTTGTTCTGAATCTGGGTTCTCATTAAGAGACCCATTTAGCAATTATAGAGGCAAACAACTATCGACACATTTTCTAACTTTAAACAAAATAATGATCTTCATTATTTTCCTAACGATAGATCCATTGCCGCTCATATTCCTAGTTTTATAAATACGAGTTCATTGCTAGGATTTTCATCTTCAAGATGAACCTCATCGTGAGGTGACTCACCAGCAGGGGTGATTTCTACAAAGTATGAGAGGAGTTTTATCACACATAATGTAAGTTTGCTTCATGAGCATATGCTTTTGACTTAGTGTCGGATTATTTTGCTCGCAATATCCAAAGAACGTAACCGCATAGATGAAATCGGATGGTAGCACACAAGACACAAGGATTTATATTGATTTGGGCCGCGGTGCGCGCTAAACCCTACTCCAGTGGTGCGGCTGCTCTTCTTGTATTCGTATGCTCAATTATAGGGGCTGTTGCTCCTAGCTACGTAGTAGATTGGAATGGTAGAAGATGGATCCCGAGCCCAGAGTCCCTACCCTCCTTTATATAGATAGGGGGTAGGGTTATAGAGAGGGAGATCGGGCTAACAGATTGAGTTCCTAGTTTGTTACACAATACGCGCAACAGATTGATCCTACCTATCGTCCAGATATGCCCGTCTTGGCTTGCCTTGATCTCCACGTTGGTCGATTGGCGTCGGTCCTTGCGGGCCTCTTCCTTGATGACTGTTGGGCCGATAGCCTGGTGATGGTCACATATACGGTCGGTGCAGGTACCCATGGCCCACATATCTGACACACTTAGGCTACTAGATCTTATTTGCAGGTGTCCCCGCATAATTTGATCAAAATGCCAAGGTCACATGGATATGAAATTAATCCCGAGTATATCCACATCTACTTCCGGTAGAAGCACTCATTTAGATTTTAATCAATTTGGCTGCTCCTCATCAATACAAATAGTTATCTGACATAACTCCATGCTATAGAATAGAGTGTAACTAAACAACTAGTTTAGTTTGGATTTGTGCGTTTTGATTCATAAATATCAAGGCATTTCATAATATGGGCATTCATCTCCCCCTAATGCCAATATATTTAATCGCATACAAAAATTCCCCATTCACCAACTTCTAGTGGTGTATATGTATGCTTTAGTGGTGGTTTATTTGGGAAATATTACACACTTTATTAGGGGGTCTATTACTATTTTTATATGCAGTAAGCTCGGACTTTATTAATTCAATTGCATGAATACTATGTGTATTTCCTTCTACAGGAGGAGTATATATATCCTCAGCTTCATGTTGAGTCCATAACTTTTGGTGAATTATAAACTATTGCTTTGCAAGTTTTTGGTTTCAACAAATGCATATGCAGCCTTCTAGACTTAACACCTGTAGTTACTGACGTAACCCATAATTTAGCCATAACAATCCTTCAGGGGCTAATGCTCACTAATTGTTGTATAATTGACAATCAATCTATCCATTACGTATATTGACCTTCTAGGTCATGTGCATGAGAAAAGACAACTAATGGCATTTAGCCGTGGTTGCCAAGCAGAAATTTTGGATGCAGAGTGATATCATAGTCCAACTCTTTACTTTATTGCCCAAAATTTGACCCAATTACTCATACCACATAGAAAAAATGAGTCATTATATTTATTGCAACATATTTCGGTTCTATATAAAGCATGGCTTGGATCAATTCATTGTTCAACATGAAGAGAAGCTTTTAAATAGAACAAATAAGACCAAGAATTTTCATTTATCTGGGAAAAGTTATTTTAATGCAAAGTCATTGACTTAAGCAAAAAAATGGCTGCTTGGCAAGGGCAACAAAGACCAATATCCTTCTAGGATAGACTCACAACGTAGTAGATTGGAATGGTAGAAGATGGATCCCGAGCCCGGAGTCCCTACCCTCCTTTATATAGGCAGGGGGTAGGGTTACAGAGAGGGTGATCGGGCTAATAGATTGAGTTCCTAGTTTGTTACACAATATGCGCAACAGATTGATCATAGCTATCATCCAGATACGCCCGTCTTGGCTTGCCTTGATCTCCACGTTGGTCAATTAGCGTCGGTCCTTGCGGGCCTCTGCCTTGACGGCTACTGGGCCAATAGCCTGGTGATGGTCACATATACGGGCGGTGTAGGTACCCCTAGCCCATATATCTGATAGTAGCCCCCGTAGGACTTAATGATAAGCTAGCATGTAGCTCAAGCCCTCGGGACATCGCAGACCCCCTGTATGTTCTGTGTACTATAAGTACCAGTGAGCATTCTTCGGGTGCCAAAGCCTTTGAGCAACGTAGCATGATATTCCCAAGTATTAGGGAGCCAGTATGTTGCTGTTCGAGTACCAAGAGCATTTCTCGGGTAGCGAGAATCTTCTTCAAGTACCGAGTGGGGCGGTGGTACACCGTACATCAAGGAGCGTAGCTCCCTAGCGACTATGAGCGCTTGGCTCGGGTGGTACACTGCATATCGGGAAATGTTGTTTCCTAGGCATAGCCCTCGAGATGTTGTGAACATCTTGCTCGGGTGGTGGCACCCGATTACCGGAAGCATGGCTTCTAAGACGTCTGTAGGCGCCATGTTTGGGTGAGAACACCGCTGTACTTGAGAAGTTGGTTCCCAATGTATTCCAGCGTGTATTTAGTGGTTGCACATCATTAAGTCCTAGTCATAAAATAATAATGAGAACGGGGTGTTTGCACCGCCGTCGCTCGCGTGTGACTATGCTAGTTGATTTTTAGGGGACCCAATGCGGGTCGTTTATTTAACCGACACTAAGGGCGTCACATTTTTTGCGACCCATTATGTAGCGAGGTCTGAATTTTTGTGAGCCTCATTAGTGGAAGAGTGAGGTCATTGTCTCGGAGCCCTGTGACCAATATAACAGCATCCCGGGTCGAGAACTACCGTGGACGAATAACGAACGCATGAGCAGATGTGGGCAGTTGCGCATGTTACTCTTTGAGCTGGTAACAAGTAGAATGGGTGAACGTCCATGTCCTAGTGAATAGGGGTATCGGGACAAAGCCTGACCAGCGGGGGCACGTCATGAATCTCTTTTCCTAGATTCCAGGAGCTCGTACTTTGGTTACAGCCATGGCCAACCAGTTTTTCAGTTTCCCACAAAGGGGCACACATCTACTGAAATAAGGTACTTCGAGTCCGTCTGGGTATTGGGAGATTTATGTGATACCAAATGTCAAAGGTTTTAGGATCATACTGGTAACCCTCCCTAATACCCCCTGACTCTAGTAGGGGCAGGGTCGATAGTGAATGAATCACTATTGCTTACACCTGCTGCGAGGGTGAGCTGGGCTGAGTACTCGATCTAAGTGTTAGATCACTCGCCTGCACTGGCTCGAGTGACGATGTGTCGAGATCGGGCCGCTGGGACCCGTGGGTGAGTTTGCTTACCGGAAGCTGGAGCGTCGGTGCTCGCAGCTTGTTTCCCATGCGCAAACGCGTGCAGTTGGGATGCCGTCTGTGCACCGGTTCCTTCTTATATAAAGAAGGGGGTGGCATAAATGGGCATAATTTCATCTTGCACTGTTAGGCTTACCTCCCTTTCTTTAACTCTTCATCTTCCTCCGCCTTCATCCCCTTAGATCTGATCTGATGGAGAGCATGGGGAGCTCAAGGACGGAGGTTTCTAGATGGGCGACGACGAGCGCTATCCACCCATCCGCCAGCCTTGGTCGAGTGAAGTCCTTTGACCGACCTAAATAAGGTGAACTTGGGGTATCTTCTCACTGCGTACTCTTCTAGTCTTCCGCTACTTGACAATGCGAGCCCTCCTCCTTCTCAAGAATCACCGGGCGATGCCACGGCGGCAGAGGCCGTTGCTTCACCGGTGGTCGTGGTGGAGGAGGATGAGGCAACCCATCTTCAGGCACAGCTAGAGGCCGTGCAAGCAGCGATGGCTAGGTCAGAGCGGGAGGCATCTACTACCAAGACGTCACGCGCTGAAGCCTAAGCGTATATTCTAGGTGAGATTCCCTATTCGTCCTTCTTGAGATGTCTTGTGTTGATGAGCGGTTGCTCTGCTTGTGCTTTTCAGCTGCCCAAGAACAACTTGTTGTCGCTCAAGGCAAGGTGGCGAGGCTTCATGAAGCGAACGCCGTCTTGATCGAGCAGGTGATGGAGGTGGAGTGCGACTGTGACGCTGTTGCAGCCGACTCATCCGCCGTAGCGGCCAGAGTGAGTCAATACCGGGATCGTTGAACTACCCTGCTGGAGGCGCTTCGACGGTGTTGTTGACGTGCTCTCGTCGGTGGGAGTGAGCGTGGTGGAGCACCTCGGCAACGTCTTGAGGCGGTTTAACGAAGTGATTCATTATGCGGTTCGTCGTGGAGCTGCATTAGCGCTGGTGGCCGCTTCTCTCTGGAGCGACGAGCACCTCTGTGACATGGCGATCGGATTTCCACCGATGGAGAGACCTAATGACGTCAGTGCCCTGGCCATGGAGTTTAGGGGCACGACAGGCGCCATAGCCCTATTTGAGAGAGTAGAGGATGTCATCCGTTCTGCCCCTCATGATGTATGAATTGCATTGGCCTTGGTATAAAGACTTTTGCATTTTGTGTTCTTCTAAGTAACTGCTTCGTGACTCGTGTAGTATCAGTTGTAGCCCCCGAGTCACCGTGATAGGTTAGCATAATGTACCGAGGTGAATAATCAAGGTCCCTTACATGACTTGCTCGAATGTAGTCTGCTCTTGGAAGCTTTTCAATCTTGTAGCCCCTAGTGCCTCAGCGGGTCAGTGTGACCTGTCGGGGTGCTTAGTTTAAGCCTAAGGACATACCGATTGCCAATAGATTTGGTTGATGTAATCTACCACTGTTTTGATGGGTTAGTGGTCACACCACCCGTAATTTATTCCTTAGTATAGGGCTACTTTCTTATGCGTAGAACAGTCGCACTAAGTCAGACATTCCATGTGTTCATGTAGACTTCACCTTTCATGTTTGCCAGCTTGTACGTTCCTGAGTTTAGCACCTATGCCACAATAAATGGTCCTTCCCAAGAGGTAAAAACTTGTTTTTCCCCTTGGTCGACTCAACCCGACGTAGGACTAGATCGCCTTGCATGAAGTTTAGCAGTCGAACATGCTTACTGTGGTACTTGCGTAGCTGTTGCTGATATTTTAAGAAGTGGACGAGCGTCGCTCTGCGGTGCTCGTCGAGCCTATAGAGGGAATCCTGTAAGGCTTCCTCTGCTATGTCCTCATCGTAGGCGTGGACTCAGGGAGAGGCGTAGCTGATCTCCTCGAGAAGTACCACATTTGCGTCGTAGATGAGGAAGAAGGGGGTGAACCCCGTCGGCCTAGTAGGAGTGGTTCATAGGCCCCATAGAACTAGCTGGAGCTCCTAGACCCATCTACCATCGAACTTCTTGGGTTTCCTGAAGATTTGAGGTTTAAGGCCCTGAAGAATGCAACTATTCGCTCTCTCTACCTGACCGTTGGTCTTTGGATGGGCTACCACGGCCCATCTTACATTGATTTGCTGTTGTTGGTATATTTTAATGCACATAGATAAATCCGCAAGTGCACGGATACCGTTGTAGCTTTTATCCGGAGGAATTCCAAGTATCGTATCCATAGGGAAACTGTGAGGTTAACTATGGTCCAACTTAACCTAGAGTAGCAACAAGACTTAAGAAAGTCAGGAGTGTAGAGGAGATCGCTAAGGTCTTCTAGTTCTAATCTAGATAAGCTATGTCTTCTATTGTTCAACTGGGGATATTACTAAGGGAAACATAGACAGAGTATGTTTCCTATAATAACTAAATCCTGCTAGTCCTACAAGGTTGACTTAAATTAGAAGTTGTTCAACTAGGGATATTACTTAAATCAGAAGTTGATTACCAGAGAAATCTCAGACGCAAGGTTGACTTCCGCCATGGTACAAGCCATAGAGAGAGCACCGATAGGCCAGCACCTGCTCCAAACTCTTGCCTCACTCTCCATCTCTTTATTTCTAAAGACTAGATCCTATAGAGGTCTAATCTTCTCTTGATAGCTAGCTCTGATCCTCATGAGGATAATATGAATTAGGGTTTCAGGTTCTCTACTGGATCTCTGAGCATCTGATGAGGGAGGGGGGCAGGGGCTGGTATATATAACCCTAAGGGTCCAACGTGAGCCCTCAGATCAAACCGACATTAAACAACGGCGTAGATCTAATCCTTAAGGCGGTTGAAGAGTCCACGTCGAAGGGGAGAGCAATTGGACTCCGTACTAGGCCGAGTGGCCTCCCTAGTGGGCCGACTGGCCCACTATTGTGGCCTTTTGGCCCAAGCTTCGGCATGGTATCTTCTAGTGTCTTCTAGATACTTCCCACGTCGGTGCCACGGCAGAATTCCACAATTTTCTTTGATGATTAGTTCCTCCTTTGCGGTTTTCTAGATAAACCCTGCTGAAACATAGATTCACCAAAACTCATGGAATTTATTAGTTTAAATCCCTAAACCTTCATTGGTAATTATATTTATGCCCTTATACATGTTTAATGGACGGTTTATATTGGTTGTTAACTACATCACAATAATTCCCCAAGCTTAACCTTTGCTAGCCCATTAGCAAAGCTAAACTCGATAATGGATCAGAGTTGCTACTATGCTTTCATGCCTTAAAAGTACACAGTGTGTTCAATCAAAATTCTCCTCCGAATTAGAATAAATTGATCTGACTTTCAAACTTACCCGTATTACCTTCAACCATGGGGCTTCTCAGCCTTCACTTGGGTCTTGAGCAATTGAAAGACTAAACGATCAAGTCAAGCACTATGTCTCAAGTTCGTTATTCCACCATTGGTCCAGAGTTTTTATAGGTTTTCAAAATAAAACTCAAAGATTCCATTGTATGACACTCTCAAGTCTCTTAATATATGTGGTATTTGTGGATCCTCACCAAGACAATAATAATGTTATGCCTTTTTCTCTTCCTACCACTAAGGCTTATGTGGAGTTCATAGGTAGGGAGAAAACTAGGGCATATTTGCAATACATATATTGTAAAGTCAAACAACGGATCCAAAGAGAGTTAAGTCATACAATCAAATCAAGATGAGCATGTGTGTGGATATATGGTGGATATATATGGTGGCTAACCTAATTCTACTATGCTCTTAAAAACATATCTCTCTTTTTGAAACTTAGAAACATTTGCAAGAGAATAGGGGCTATTTTATTCATCTCTTTTTTTTTTTTCAGGCGGGCATCTAAGTACCTATTGTTTTAAATATCTTGGATACTTGTCCATTTTTTTCAACTCTCTTTTTTTATGAATAACTTTTGCATAGCCCCACGCCTCTTTCCTGCAACAAAACTTTTGAGAGATAGTAACAATAACTTGGAGCATTTATTTGGTGGATGGAAAACCTAAGAAGCATGTTTTTACTGTTCGCTCCCAATGTAGGAGTAGAATATTTTTGGGTGGATCTAGATGGAAGACATATATCTGCGCCTACCCCAGTGTAGGAGTAGTGCATATTTTGGTGGTGTGTACATGATCTTAATTTTAAGAGCATGGCAAACCTCTTATAAGGGTCAACAAAGCTTGATAAAATTTAATGCAAAAACAAGCAACATATATGTGGAAGTTTTTATAGCCTAAATAACTTGTATGGCTCTGGTAGGAATTCAAGCTTTGTCATACAAGGAACTTATCATATAGCATTTTTATGTGTTTTAAAGTTAAATCCCCAGAACTTTAGTGTCACTAGGAATAAGATAAACAGCAGCTCAGACCTTCTCATATCATATCCGTTAATTATCTAGACTTAGATCAAGCATTCGCTACCCACGAGTTTCTAGTTCAGAGTAAATCTTTATATCAAATTAGCCATATCCAAAACTCGAGAGAATTAGATGCTGAAAGGTAGGTACTTGAAAGGAATTACAACAGAGCAACTATTCATCATTTCCATTTAAGAGATTATTCTGAGTCCTCTTTATTTTATTCAACTCTTAAAAACAGAAAACTAGACACATATTTTTTATTTTGTTTTCATAATTTAAAATCACACCTTACTATATATATATAGCTAAGATCAATTTTTATTTTGTTTTAGTTTGTTATGCATCTTTTTATTTCTTTTGCAAATATGAAGCAAACTTAAAAATAGTAGAACCAAAAAGAGAAAGAAATACTTAGCTAGATACATGGAGGATGCTCCTCCCCCAAGTTGGATGTTGTCGCGGTCTTTCTTATCCATCCAGAAGTTGTGTTCCTCGCATAACGGGTGTAACAGCAGTTTGGAAGAATGTAGTTCAGATGGATGTCATTACTCTTGATCATCCTACAAAATATTCCAACAATAACACTAAAACTCATGGCACATACTAGGATAAGGGGTTAGCGGTCAGCCATTTAGAGATTTGTTGTCCTTGGAGGTTTAGAAAGATTTCCTAGTTGACCAAGTTCTAACAGGATGTCTATTTAATATTTTTGGATTTTTTATATAATGTAGAAAGAAATATGTATGCATGTTTATTTTTATTTTTATGCCACCACAGTGAATATTCCCTTGGGCTACACTCCGAGAAAATTTTCACATGGGGCTTTAAGCTTTAATGATGCAATGATGTAATGCAGTAATGAAAAACATTTTATTATTTTTCTTTTCTAAATGCATTGCTAATGCAGAAAAATAAATATGCTAAAAGTGAAAATAATTCATGGAATGCTAAAAAAGTGAATATGAATAACTACCGATGTTACCTCATGGCCAGGGTTCGGATTTTTAAGTCCTCTGGACAGGACTCGGCTGGAGAAGAATCCTTTACCTTTCAAGTGCATCATCCAGTTTCAGCGATGGAGACCCAGATGGCTGCATATCTTGTGATGGTGTTTCTGATGATGATGTTACCTTCTTCCGCCAAACCCGTCTTGGTTTTGAGTTTTGATTTTTGGTTTGACAGGTTCAGGACCTTCACTTGTAGAAATTTGGAGAATCGACTGTTCTCCCCCATGTTTTGCTTAAAGTGTATCTTGCTCATAAGACAGGGTAGAGATCAAGTGCATGGGCTCTATTGGTGGCAAAACACCAACAGAACCAAAACTTCATTTATTCTTCTCTAGCTTTAGGCACACTTAACAAGATGAAGTTGATATTGTGTGCTTTGTTCAATTATAATATGGGTGATAAGATCAGAAGGTTGAGCATTCATGTAGCATTTAAGTTCATTTGGCCAAAAGGGTTGAGTTGCTTAACACATGGAAGGATTGTCCATCTCTACATAATGTATCAAACTTTGCATGATTATGACTATCATCTTCCAGAGATAAGGTGTGCAACATTTTAGCTCATTTGGTTAAGACCAAGATCAAGAAAGTGGTGCTAGGAACAAGCTTAAAGAACTAAACGTGGTGAGTTAATCAGATTGGATCAAATAAGTTGTAACTCGAACATGTTTGTTTCTTACTTATGTGCCTACCAGAATCAAGAAAAAGCTTTTTAAATAATGACCATTTATCTTAGGATATTACCTTTGTCATTGGAGCGTGATAACACCATGTGACGATGGGTAGATGACTCGTGATGGTCCTTCCCTTTTTCTTGAAGTTTTCCTTGTTTGGCTAGCCTCGCGGTATGAGTTGTTCATGAGCTTCTTATTTCCTAGATCACACCTTTTCTTTCTCATCCTTTTGTCATGCCATCTCTCCGCTTCTTGATCTTTTGTTATCTTGTTAGACCTTTTGCCTCACTAATTATTTTATGCCTGTAAAGGATTAGTGAATAACACATACCCGAAGGAATATACAATTTTGAAACATGGGTTGTTTGTCCATAATTTTGTAATTTCCCTCTATGCTAATGAAAAGATAGCGTTAGAATTATTTTAGCATAGTTTTTGTTTATCATGTTCTATATAGGCATGGCTCAAGGCAAAGGTAACTTGCAGCAAAAGACAAAGTGAATGACCTTTGATACTTACAGTTCTTTCATCCATGATGAATAAGCTGTGTCTTCTTTGTGCAATGTTATTGGAGTTCATCATGTGCCTTGCTTTATCTTCGATTTGAATTAATCTCGTGGCTTACCCAATTTGAATTAAGAATTTCCTACAGGGGTTAGTCTAAGAAAATATCTGGTGTCTACTAAAGCATACTATCGGCTCAAAAATCAACCTAGACACCACATCTAATTTGATTTAGGAAGGCATTTTAACCTAAGCACCACGCTTAATTTAAAAAGCCTTTGGAAGTAAGATCAACGCACCTCTTGGTTCAAGAATCAAACTAGACACCTTGTTTACTTTAATTTAGGAAAATAGTTTAAACTAAGCACCATGCCTAATTTAAAAGGTGTATGAAAATACTTCAAAACCTACGCATACTATAGTAAATAAAGGTAGCATGAAAGCATTACAGAGATTTACTCAAATGGAGATGAAAGAGCAAGATTGTTACTTAGCAAATTGAGTATGATTTAAAGGTAGAGACAACCAAGGTGGATTAGCAACATGGCATATGATTTTTTAGAGAAGTCCATCCCCCCATGCTTGAATTTTGCAAGGCAAAATCAAGTTTAGATAGATGTGATTCAATGTTACATGATGATTGGTTGGACATACCTTGAGTCATCATTTTTCATCCTTTTTGCTACAAACCCTGAATGGTTAGTGACAAAAATACTCGAAGGAATATTTTCACAATTATGTTTCTATGCTTATTTCACAAGGGTATCATAGCAAAAAGGGTAAAAGCTCATGTTATCTCCTGAAAATGCTTGTTTTAGGACAGAAGCTTATCCTTGGGAAACCTTCAAATTGCGTTTCTAATTGGTGAAGTGGTTTCCCCTCCAACACCAACCTTTGGGTGCCTATCTCAAGATTCACACAATGAGATCTACAATATTTATGATAAACATATGCATCTACAACCACCCTTTCAAAGTTTTTATGAACAGAAAGTATAAGGGGGTTGAAGATCTCGTTTGTGGCAATATTGGAGAGACCAATTAATTTAGGAGATTTCTCATGCGAGCATGAATTTGATGAGGTGTTCATAAAGTAACTTCCATGCTCGTCAATGTCATCTTCCTGCTCCATGGTTGTTTCTTCATGAATGCCTATAGGCAGAAACATTGTCTCCTTTATTCCATCCCTATGATAGTCATTAGATGTTTTATTGTCCAAGTTTTCCCTTGTTTGGTAACTCTCGGGTTGATCTTATCTAAAGCCTTGTCCATCCATTCAATGGCAACGACACATAAGTTCTTAATATCCTCCAGCCATTGTTGTTGCTCTTCTTGGTCTTCCTTGTGGCCTTCATGACTCCTATGCTTTGGTTGTCCTAGTGGATTTCTAGGGTCATCATGAGACTGAAGAGAAAGAGCATGAAAGGATCAAGATGCCCAAGAGGGGAGGGTGAATTGGGCTAATTCTAAATTTCATCGCAATAAATAAGTCCTATGGTTAGCCCAATTAACCCCTTGTGCCTAAAAAGTGTTTCTATTGAACTAACGCACAAAAGTTTAGCAACCTAAGTTCCAATCCTACTCTAGCATGACAATTCTATGAATGTAAATGACAAGAATTGAATTGCTCAAAGTAAAGAGAGGAGAGGAATTGCGACGATGTTTTTGCCGAGGTATTGGAGAGTCGCCACTCTCCACTAGTCCTCATTGGAGCACCCACGCAAGGGTGTAGCTCCCCCTTGATCCGTGCAAGGATCAAGTGCTCTCTACGGGTTGATTCTTCAATACTCCATCGCGGTGAATCACACACAACCGCTCACAACTTGAGTTGGGTCATCCACAAGCTCTCCAGATGATCACCAAGCTCCCAATCACCACCAAGCCATCTAGGTGATGGCGATCACCAAGAGTAACAAGCACGAACTCTCACTTAACCACGACAAGCCTAATGAGACGGGTGGATGCACACTTTGCTACTCTTGATCTCACTAATAAGGGCTCTCTTTGGGATTCTTAAATCTCAATCACCTAACTAGGACCTTGCTCTTCTTGGCACTCTCAAACGTGTTTCTCAGCTGTTGGAATGAGCAAAAGTATCCCCACACATGAGTGGAGGTGGTATTTATAACATGGGATGAAAAACGAACCGTTATGTGCCTCTGTGGGGTGACCGGACGCTCCGGTCAGTACACCCCGAACTCTAGTGTTTATGATGTGACCAGACATCGGCGGTGTCCGTCCGTTAAGACTTGACCGGACACGTCCGGTCGTGATTTTTCCTCTTTGGAACCTTACTGGAGTCGACCGGACGCTGGCTCTCAGCGTCCGGTCGCGCCAGACGCATTCTTCTTGGTCAAATAAACTGACCGGACCCTGAGCCAGCGTCTGATCAAACCGGAGCCAGTGTCTGGTCAGTATTTGACCCTCCATTCACTTTCAACTCTCGATCATATGTGAATGAAGTTTGCTCCATTGGATCTAAGGGCTATTTTGGAGCTACCTAGTGCTAGTTTTAATAAGTGTGCACCACACCTAACTCACTAGACTCACCTAGGTCAAGCTACCCGTCCATACTCCCCTTAATAGTACGGCCAAAGGAAAAACAAAGTCCTAAACTACTCTAAGTGTCTCTCCAACTCTGATCGACACTTAGAACTAGTACATCCTTAACCTTGTCGTCCACCCTTTAAAAACTGAAATGATTTTCATCGTAGGGGCATGACAACCATGATTGCCCAATCGATCTCTATTACCATGATCTAACTTAATTGCCTCTGCAAAACACACGTTAGTCATAGTAATCTTGTATTGTCATTAATCACCGAAACCATACTAGGGGCCTAGATGCTTTCAATCTCCCCCTTTTTGGTGATTGATGACAATACCACCTCGAGTATGTGAAAGAGTTGAGGTTTTTGACATGCTTGGATCATATAAGCTTTTGTCAATAAGAACAAAGGTGTTAGGCAAGCTTATATGAACCAAGCCAACATGATGTACTCAAAAGATATCAAATAAGCATGAGTATAAGTAATAAAGCTCATTTGCATCGGAGTAAAACATGGAAGCAAAAGCAAATGAGCATAGCACAAGTGATATGACATATAAATAATTCAAAGTAGAGAGCACACATGTCATATATCACAATCACGTAGATATCACTATCACATAAATATAGTTTTAATGCATAACAAGTAAACACACGACGAATGCATAATAGTGTATCACACATAAAACTCCAAATGTAATAGATAAGCTAATATAATAACTAAGCTCCCCCTAGATAGCATACTTGAACCCTCTCCCCCTTTGACGTCAAACACCAAAACCTAAAGGTCGGTCGGCGGGGTTGCAGCGGACAAGCCGGGCGCTGAGGTACGAGGAGCGAGCTAAAACTGGGCACCATCATCATCTGATCTGGAGCTCTGAGCTGTCTGACCCTCTGTAGCTGGGAGTGATGCTGAAGTAGTCTGGGTTAGATCAGGGACTGGAGCTGCTGTAGACTCTGCTGGTATGATCATAGTAGGCTCTGATGATGCCACTGAGGAGGGGAGCATCTCTATAGTCATTGTGATAGGCGTAGCTATAGATGGACCTAGGACATGCAGGTATGGCGGAGTAGGCTGCCCTGTCAACTCACTAAAGGAAGCACCAAGGCTCCTGGACACTGTGGTCTCTAGCACAAGCAGTGACGACATCTCAGCCGGTGTGAAGCCCGTCTGAAAAGGCGTGAACTGTGTGGCTAACACTAGCGAAGCAAAATACTAGGACACCTGCTCTGTGGGTGAAGCAAACTATGCTGGAGGCTGTCCCTGACTCTGAAGCCCACTCGACTGTAACATTGGAGTCATAGAAGTAGTGGCGGTCTGAGCAAGCTGGGGTGAAGGCTGTGGCAGTGGAGCCCCAATAGTTGTCACTACATGCTGCATAAATCCAAGAAGCTGCTGCTACATGAGGATCTGTTGCTGATGCATGGCCTGCTGCTGAATAGCCAACTGTTGCTGTTGGATCACCTGCTACTGCTGCTGGAACTCATCCTGTCGAGTCTAGAACTGTGCAAATGTAGTAGCTATCTCCTGAGCCTGGCGAACCTGATCTTGCCTCATCTGCTTAAGGATAGCAAGTAGAGCAGGGTCTGTCTGTGGTGCAGGTGGAGCTGAACTAGAGCTGCCGACCTCATGATCATGTCAACGTGCTGGCATCTGAGGAATGGGCTGGTAGTCATCATCAGAACTATCACTGGGGTCACTCATGACCACTCCCTCCTGCTAAGCAAGCTGCTCCTCCTCAGTAGCTGCAATACCCCTGATAATATCATTCTACTGGGCTGCAGTCTCTGGCACCTCAGGACAATGGTGCGACTGACTGGGTGTTGTAGGTGTACTATGTCGAATCATCTGAGATAGGTTATAAGATGGGAACTCTGTGGTGGCACCACTGTACACAGCTAGCATCTCAGGCGGCCTCACTGTGACTGCTCT
Source organism: Miscanthus lutarioriparius (assembly GCA_904845875.1). Taxonomy (NCBI): domain Eukaryota; kingdom Viridiplantae; phylum Streptophyta; class Magnoliopsida; order Poales; family Poaceae; genus Miscanthus; species Miscanthus lutarioriparius. Next base: position 9,276,348 of record CAJGYO010000014.1, read on the forward strand.
GTGGATAAGGAATGTGATCCAGTGAGCATAGGATAGCTGCTTGTGACCTCTGAAGCCCTCAGCTATAGTGTTCTCCATCTCTGACAGAATAAGATCCCAAATATCAAAAACTATCTGCTGCATCAGAGAGTTAATAAGCCACAACTGAATGCGAGTCAAGCCCTCGCGATACCCCATCCTCGGTAGCAATGTCCTCCTCATGATAGCCTCTAGCACTCTAGCAGTAGGAGTGAGGTCACTGGGGTTCCTGCACGATCCCTCTCCAAAGGGCTCAGTGAAGCAGTGGCGAACTAAATCTATAGGGGGCACCATACCACCATGAGGATGTCTGGGAGATGCAGTCCGTCCATAGAAAACCTCATGAAGTTAGACTGGCTGCTCCTGAAGCCTGAGTATCTCCCAGACCCTAGTACTCATCAGCCTATAGTCTCTGCCTCGGAATGCGAAGTGAATGAAGTTATGATGCGGGTCAATCCAGAGAGAAGCATAGAACTGTCGAACCCAAGATGGAACATATAATCTGGTCCGTCCAATCAAATCTGTCAGCCCCGGCAGATATGCAAGGTAGGGGCGAATGTGCTCTCCGGCTGCTGCAACTATAGAATCAATGTGGCACACCCTCTGAGATCTAAAAACTGCTCCACTGTTGAGATAGGCATTGTAGAACTCCTCCTGCAATGGAGTGTAGACGCCCTCTGAAGCTCTCTCATCCCTCCTTGGAGGAAACCACACCTCAAAGTCCACGAACCTCAGCTGTTGTACCTGCTTGGCCGTGGCGGCCCTCAAGTCAAGATGGGTCACTGGAGGTGGACCCTGTGGTCTAGGCTATGGACGAGAACCCCTCCGCTGTGTGTCCGGCCTCGGTGTGACTGGAACATGGGTACGACCAGAGCGGCGTAACTGTGACTGTGGTGCCTGCTCTATCTCCTCTGCCTGCTCTGCTGGTGGTGCCTGCTGCTGTGACTCCCCCTGAGGCTGACCCTCATCAATTGCATGATGCCGTCCTGCAACCATGACAGTCCCAGGTGGACCACCAAGATGGCGCTCAAACTGCTCTAGGGCTTCTATTGTAGCTGGTGGAAGCTGTTGATCTGCAATGACTACTCCACTGCGAGTACCACCTCTCTCGGCATGCTCTGCGGCCTCTGCAACTGTGGCGGCTCTAGCTGTCTCTACATTTGGATATTTGCGCTTTCTTGTCGCCAGCTTCTTTGTTGCCTTGCCTTTGGGATCTGCAGGCTGGCGAGGTAGGGGCCTTCGATCCTCATCACTGGGACCACCTCCGACATTCTTTGTGCGAGCCATCTGATGAATCTGAAGAGAAAAACTACCGCTGACAAAGATCAACTACCAATCTGTCGCTTCCGAGGCTTGGCCTCGATCCGTACTCGCGAGCTTGGCCCTGAGTTAACTGACAATTGCCACTAACACCTTAACGGCACCGACTCGCTACATGATGGAATAGATAGGATATACAAATAAATACAATATATCTAAAGATGCGAAACCCTAGAAAGCAAGCAATTTAGGAACGAAATTGAAACGACGGGCTTGCTACCTGCCGAACCGGCGATCCGAAGAAAAGGGAAGCGACACGCGCGGAACCACCGAATCGCCTAGGGTTAGGGTTCACGGTGAGCAGTGAATCGACGGCTAGAACTCCGACGAAGCTTTGGTGTGGCAATCGGTGGTGGCTCTTTCGCTTACCGATTGCTAGGCGTGGATGAATGGCCGCTTTGCTATGGAGGCACGGCGGCTTTCGGGAGCAAGCGGTAGTCGTGTGTTGTTGCCGAGCAATCGCGGCGTTTGCGCTGGTCATGGATGACGACGGGGGAGCGGCGGCGTGAGGGCTAGGGCGTAAAGCGCGGTGGCGAGGAGGAACTTCGAGCATGGCGACACGGCAAAAAGTCGGCTCAGGGAATGGAGGCGCCGGCGGCAAAAGGCGAAGCACGGGCGGGTTTGGTCAAAATCACGCACGGTGATTAGGATTATATGAGGGTCCCCCGACGTGACAGAGAAGGAAATAGGAAAGAGATTGAATCATGCACGTTTCCTATTAACCGGACGCTCCGGTGGCAGTGATCGGACGCTGCCACCCAGTGTCTGGTCGATTCCAGTAAGGTCCAAAACCCCTGGAATCGCGACCGGATGCGTCCGGTGGACACCGACCGGACGCAGCCAGAGTCCGGTGCAAGCTGTCTTCTTCGTCTTCGATTGACCAGACGCAGAGCCACCATCTGACCGGACGCTGGGAGAATACTGTTTCAGCATCCGGTCACTCCTTCTCAGTAGCAGTTCACCTCCTGTGGACTGACCGGACGCTGGACTTCAGAGTCCGGTGCAGCGTCCGGTCACTCTTTCTTCAGTGAATCTTCAAATTTGATCGTGTTGCCTGTTCCCAATCAAGTCCCAACTCCAATAAGATCCAAATAAACACCAATTGGGACTGATGTGAGTGACCTCTATCAAACCCTCATATTTTTAAAAAATATTTTGCCTTAGGCTATAAATCTTTTTAAGAAAATAGGCAATAAAAGGACAATTTAAGATAAATGACAAACAACAATCATGCATATGCAATGCAATACTTGAAAGTAAATCTAGTTGCTTGTCAAGTTTGATCCAAGGTTAAGCTTCTTCACACGCTGTTATCTTAACCATGTTAGACAAGCCCTATATGCATTACCAAAGATTAAACATGTTGTATTTGACAATGCAATGCAAGGGACAACACAAGCTCATCTTTTAGTGAAGTTACTAAAATCAAGCACATTGAGCTCATTCCGCAATCTACAAAATGTAGCGTCATCAAGCGGTTTAGTGAAGATATCCGCCAATTGATCCTCGGTCCTTACACCTTCTAGTGAAATATCATTCTTTGCAACATGATCTCTAAGAAAGTGATGGCGAATATCTATGTGCTTTGTGCGAGAGTGTTGAACCGGATTATTTGCAAGTTTTACCGCACTTTCATTGTCGCACAAAAGAGGTACTTTTTCTAGAACTACACCATAGTCAAGCAAAGTTTGTTTCATGTAAAGGATTTGTGCACAACAAGCACCCGCGTCAATGTATTCCTCTTCGACGGTGGACAAAGCCACACTATTTTGTTTCTTGGAGGACCAAGACACAAGTGATCTACCAAGCAAATGGCACCCTCCGGATGTGCTTTTTCTATCAACTTTGCATCCGGCATAATCCGAATCGGAATAGCCAATTAATTCAAATATAGCTCCTTTGGGATACCAAAGGCCAATGCTTGGTGTGTGCTTAAGATACCTAATGATTCTTTTTATGGCAATTAAATGTGTTTCCTTAGGATTAGCTTGAAATCTAGCACACATACACACACTAAGCATGATGTCGGGCCTAGATGTGGTTAAATATAACAAGCTACCAATCATAGAATGGTAGAGAGTTTGATCAACCTTGTTACCTCCCTCATCTAGGTCAAGATGTCCATTAGTTGGCATTTTTGGAGGTGAAGTCCACTAGATATAAGTTGTTGTATCTAAATTCTTTGAATATAACTTGATCATCATCCTTCTTGGATACAACAACTTCCTTCTCGGTAAACAAGCATTGGAAGCCAAGGTCACACAATTACCCAACGGATAGCAAGTTGAAGCTCAATGAAGCAACATATAGCACATTGGAGATTGAATGATCATTTGATATTGCCACTTTGACCAATCCTTTAACCTTGCCCTTTGAGTTATCTCCAAATGTGATTCTTTCTTGTCCATCTACTTCTTTATCTAGTGAGGTGAACATACGAGGATCGCCGGTCATATGTTGTGTGCAACCACTATCAATAACCCAATGACTTCCACTGGTCTTGTAGTTCACCTACACACAAGAGATCAAGCTTTAGGAACCCAAACTTGTTGAGGGCCCTTCACCTTCTCAACAAGTGACTTAGCAACCTAAATTTTCTTAGGCCTATTCTTGTTGGGAGGTCCTAAGAACATCACTTTCATTTTCCCACTAGAATCCTTTCTAAGCATGTAGTGAGCATTGAAGGCAAAAGGTCTAGCATGCTTGGGCAAGGGTTGTGGTGGTGGAGTTTGGCACTCATGAGCAAAGTGGCCTTCTTGTCCACACTCAAAACACTTCTTTGGCTTTGGCTTTTGTTGATGTTGAGCTTGAGCCTTCTTCTCTTTGTTTGCCATGTACCCAATGCCACTTCTATCCATCTTCATGACGGTGTTCATTAGAAGCTCACTTTGAAGATACTTGCCTCTAGTGAACTTGCTCAATCCAATCTTAAGATGCTCTTTTTCTAACTTGAGCTTCTTATTTTCTTCCTTGAGAGCATCATTGTTCTTCTCTTCCTTGAGCTTCTTGTTTTCTTCTTTGAGCTTCTCATTCTCAAGGATCAAGTCACCATCATGATCAAGAGTTTCTAGCACAATGGTGTTGTGGCTTTTGATTTCTTCAAGATCTTTCTTGAGCTTTGCATTGTCATTCTTGAGCTTGACAAACTCATCATAATCATCGGCCTCAACCACTTGCTTGCCCTTGCTACTAGAACCTTGCTCAATGCTCTTAATGATCAAATCATCACATGATGTAGCTATATCAATCTTAACAACATCGTTAGTAGCATCATGTGGCTCATTGGATAAGAATTCTTGAGCAATGACAAGACTATCATGATTAATCTTAGGAGTAGTATATTCTTCTTTTAGCTTATTGTGGCTAGTGATGAGCTCTTTGTGCACCCACTCAAGTTTATCATGTTTGTCTTTAAGCTCTTTCTTAGAAGATTTGAGCTCCTTGAGTTTGGATGACATAGCATCATTAGTTTCTCTAAGCTCAACACTAGCCTTTTCCGCTATATCACATTTTGCTAAAAGTGCATCATTTTTAGCCTCAAGCTTTTCATTCTTAGCTCTAGTCTTTATAATGATCTTAGTGTATTGTTTTAGCAATCTAGCAAGATCATCATAAGTAGGTGATTCATATTCATCATCATCACTATCGCTATCATCATTACTAGCATGTTCATCACCACTACTATCATCATTTGATACCTTGCGTTCACCCTTGGCCATAAGGCATAGGTGTGTAGAGGATGATGACGGTGGTGGCGGTGAAGATGATGAGGAATCATTAACAATGGCGGCCACCTTCTCATTGTCACTATCATCATTGGATGATCCACTAGATGAATCAATGTCCGGGAGCCAATCATCGACGATGTAAGCCTTTCCACTCTTCTTCTTCTTGTGGAAGTCCTTCTTCTTGCCATCTCTCTTCTTGTATGGCTTGTTCTTTTTTCTTCTCATCTTCATCTTCATTGCTTGAGTCATCTTTCTTGCCCTTGTTCTTGTTCTTGAACTTGTCTTTCTTGGGCTTTGTGCATTGGTGAGCTAGATGACCAAGTTCTCCATAATTGTAGCAATCCATCTCGGAGATTGGCTTCCTTCTAGAGCTTGTGAAGAACTTCTTCTTCTTGCCATCGAACTTGATGCCACTCTTGTTGAGCTTCTTTAGCATCTTGGCGGTTTTCTTCACCATGAGAGCAAGGCTTGCATCATCAACTTCATCATCACTTGAGCTCTCATACTCAAGCCTTGCTTTGCCCTTCTCTTGGCTAGCTTTGAATGCTAAGTCTTTTTCTTTCTTCTTTGTAGAGGATGAGCCATCTTGAGGTGTGATGTGTATGTACATCTCATGAGCATTGATCTTTCCCAAGATTTATGTCGGTGTAGCAGTGAAAAGATCACCTTAATGTAGCACGGTCACAATACACCCATACTTGTCAATGGGGAGGACACTCAAGATCTTTCTTACAACATCAGATGGTTGCATTTGAGTGAGTCCAAGCCCATTGACTTCCTCTACAAGAACATTCAAACGTGAATACATCTTATTAGCACATTCTTTAGGAAGCATTTCAAAAGAGTTGAGCTTTTTCATGACAAGATGATAGCGTTCCTCACGCTCACTCTTTGTTCCCTCATGGAGCGCACAAACGTCTGACCATAGTGCATGGGCGTCTTTGTGGTTCCTCACCCGGTTGAACACATCTTTACAAAGGCCTCTAAATATGGTTGAACACATCTTTACAAAGGCCTCTAAATATGGTGTTTCTAGCCTTTGCATTCCTTTTCTCGTAATTCAACTCATCGCCTTGTGGGTGTGTGGCATCCTTAGGTCTTGGGAAGCCTTGAGAGGTGGCTCTAAGTATTCCAACATCTAGAGCTTCTAAGTACGCCTCCATACGAATTTTCCAATAAGAAAAATCATCCCCCTCAAAGATAGGAGGAGGTCCATCCCCGTGAGACATCTTTCACTAGGCGGTTAAGCCTAAATATGTGAGCATGAGGCTCCCATCCCAATTGAAAGGATCAAGATGCCCAAAGGGGGGGTGAATTGGGCTAATTCTAAATTTCTTCACAATAAATAAGTCCTACGGTTAGCCCAATTAACCCCTTGTGCCTAGAAAGTGTTTCTATTGAACTAACGCACAAAAATTTAGCAACCTAAGTTCCAATCCTACTCTAGCATGGCAATTCTATGAATGTAAATGACAAGAATTGAATTGCTCAAAGTAAATGCTCAAAGTAAAGAGGGGAGAGGAAACGTGGCGATGTTTTGCCGAGGTATCGGAGAGTCGCCACTCCCCACTAGTCCTCATTGGAGCACCCACGCAAGGGTGTAGCTCCTCCTTGATCCCCACAAGGATCAAGTGCTCTCTATGGGTTGATTCTTCGACACTCCGTCATGGTGAATCACCCACAACCGCTCACAACTTGAGTTGGGTCATCCACAAGCTCTCCGGATGATCACGAAGCTCCCAATCACCACCAAGCCATCTAGGTGATGGCGATCAAAAAGAGTAACAAGCACGAACTCTCACTTGACCACGACAAGCCTAATGAGAAGGGTGGATGCATACTTTGCTACTCTTGATCTCACTAATGAGGGCTCTCTTTGGGATTCTCAAATCTCAATCACCTAACTAGGATCTTGCTCTTCTTGGCACTCTCAAACGTGTTTCTCAGCTATTGGAATGAGCAAAAGTACCCCCACACATGAGTGGAGGTGGTATTTATAATATGGGCTGAAAAACAAACCGTTATGTGCCTCTGCGGGGTGACCGGATGCTCCGATCAGTACACCCCAAACTCTAGTGTTTACAGTGTGACCGGACACGTCCGGTCGTGATTTCCCCTCTTTGGAACCTTACTGGAGTCGACCGGACACTGGCTCTCAGCGTCCGGTCACTTGACCTCTCAGCGTCCGATCGCGCCAGACGCATTCTCCTTGGTCAAATAAAATGACCGGACCCTGAGCCAGCGTCCGGTCAAACCGGAGCCAGCGTCCGGTCAATATTTGACCCTCCATTCACTTTTAACTCTCGATCATATGTGAATGAAGTTTGCTCTATTGGATCTAAGGGATATTTTGGAGCTACCTAGTGCTAGTTTTAACAAGTGTGCACCACACCTAACTCACTAGACTCACCTAGGTCAAGCTACCTGTCCATACTCCCCTTAATAGTACGGCCAAAGGAAAAACAAAGTCCTAAACTACTCTAAGTGTCTCTCCAATTCCGATCGACACTTAGAACTAGTCCATCCTTAACCTTGTCGTCCATCTTTTGAAAACTGAAACAATTTCCATCGTAGGGGCATGACAACCATGATTGCCCAATCGATCTCCATTACCATGATCTAACTTAATTACCTCTGCAAAACACATGTTAGTCATAGTAATCTTGTATTGTCATTAATCACTAAAACCATACTAGGGGCCTAGATGCTTTCAGAGCATAAGAGGGATCATCGGGGTCAAGGATGGGTTGAAAGATGGGTTTAGATGAGACATCTAATGTGGGCATAGAAGGGGAGAGAATATGAATGGCTTCTAAATGGCTTGGCTCTCTTTCTATGGCATCACTAGACATGCCATCCTTGAATTCTTCCCGATGTCCTATATGGGAATAAGGATGCTTCCTAAGAGATCCCTTCTTGAAAGGATTTGAATTATACTCACTCGATGGTCTCTTATGAAGATAAGAATTTAATGTTCTCCCAAAATCAACACCAAAGAGGTCATCCTTAATTTCAATAGGGATACCCAAAGGTGGAATTCCTTCTTCTCTTGGGGGATTTTGGGGTATTGATGGTTTGGGATTGGCAACTAAATCTTGGGATTAGAGTGGTTGTCATTTGGCTATCAAAACTTCCTCTTCTTGATCGGGAGATGATTTCTTACCTTTCTCAGGGAGTTCATTATAAATGCTAGTGCAGGGAGTCTTTCCACTAATTTTATTAAGCATAGCCCTTGCTTCACTAGCAGAAAAATGAAGAAAAGCTCCTCTAGAGGCTGCATCAAGGGATTCCCTAGAATCCTTGCTAAGACCCATGTAAAAATGTTGAAGAAGTACAGGGTCTTGAATGACAAGGTCTGGGCTAGTGAAGATGAGTTCATTAAAACAATCCACGATGTACCAAGAGATTCTTTTTCTAGTTGTCTCAAATTTAGAACCTCTTTCCGAAGGTTAACCAGTTTAGAGATAGGAAAGAAAAATAAATAAAATTTAGAGCATAACGTTTCTCAACCTCCTTGCATACTTCCTACGGTTTGACTATACCAATGTTTAGCTCTTCCCATCAAAGAGAATAGAAACAACTTCCATCTTAAGGTCTTGTTAGACATGCCAACAATACGTAAGCATGCATAGGTCTACTCAAACTCTTGTAGGTGTGAGTATGGGTTTTCATCGCCTTCTCCCGAGAAGGATTAATCCCGAATCAGTTTTGTTAAACACGGGTGCAGCTTATAGCCAGGTGTTAGGATAGGCGCTACAGATTTAGGTGACCCAAAGCTTGTGGGTTTAGCGTATTGATAGATAGGAGTGGAATTCATAATGTAAAAGAAAAGAAAAGAATAAAGGAATAAAAAGATAAAAGAGTATGATACAAGGTTAAGCTAGGTTCGTAGTTAATTCAGTAACCGTTTCCCCGGCAACAGCGCTAGAAAGCTTGTTGGTATATTTTAACGCACATAGATAAATCCGCAAGCGCACAGATACCGCTGTAGCTTTCACCCAGAGGTATTCCAAGTATCGTATCCACAAGGAAACGTGTGAGGTTAACTATGGTCCAACTTAACCCGGAGTAGCAACAAGACTTAAGAAAGTCGGGAGTGTAGATGAGATTGCTAAGGTCTTCTAGTTCTAATCTAGATAAGTTATGTCTTCTATTATTCAACTGGGCATATTACTAAGGGAAACATAGACAAAGTATGTTTCCTATAATAACTAAATCCTGCTAGTCCTACAAACGGGAGGTGGACTACAGAGGATTCAATGAGGCTATAAGAGTCACCCTCGTGAGCTACCACCGATCCGAAATGTAGGGTACATCCATGAGTTACCCGAGTCTAAGCATCATGCTTACACTACGAATAATACTTTAACCTAAGGCCAATAGATTAAAACACTCAAAAGAGACTCGCAAACCAGAAGAACAATATAAACACGTTACTTACTTAAATTAGAAGTTGATTACCAGAGAAATCTTAGACACAAGGTTGACTTCCGCCAAGGTACAAGCCATAGAGAGAGCATCGACAGGTCGGCACCTCCTCCAAACTCTTCCCTTACTCTCCATCTCTCTATTTCTAAAGATTAGATCCTATGGAGGTCTAATCTTCTCTTGATAGCTAGCTCTGATCCTCATGAGGAGAATATGAATTAGGGTTTAAGGATCCCTACTGGATCTCTGAGTATCTAATGAGGGAGGGGGGTAGGGGCTAGTATATATAGCCCCGAGGGTCCAACATGAGCCCTCGGATCAAACCGACATTAAGCAACGACGTAGATCCAATCCTTAAAGGCGGTGGAAGAGTCCACGTCGAAGGGGAGAGCAATTGGGCTCCGTCTTTGGGCGAAGCGGCCTCCCTAGTGGGCCGGTCAGCCCACTATTGTGGCCTTTTGGCCCAAGCTTCGGTGTGATGTCTTCTAGATCCTTCCCACGTTGGTGCCGCAGAGAATTCCGTAATTTTCTTTGACGATTAGGTCCTCTTTGGCGGTTTTCTAGATAAACCCTACTTTGAAAACAGATTCACCAAAACTCGTGGAATTTATTAGTTTAAACCCCTAAACCTTCATTGATGATTATATTTATGCCCTTATACATGTTTAATTGATGGTCTAATCTTACGTGGGTATGCATCGTTGTAAGATTCCACTCGTTATTCGTGGGTGAATTTCATCGTCCCTCATGGCGTAAGATTTAGCTCTCCGATGTACCAGGTCGGCTTCATCCCTATTGGTGGGGAGGATGTGGTGTCACAGGGTAGTCTATGAGCTCCTATGCCTAGTCTGGGTTAGAGCCTGCGGCATTTGTGATGGTGAGTACGCTTAGCTCAGGGGAGGGTTGAGTTTCAACTTCCCAGTGAACTGAAGGTCTCATGAGCTCATCAAGGAACACACCGCCTAGGGGTATGTCTCGAGTGGAGCCGATCCTAGCGAGGCCATCGGCCTCCTCTATCCCTTCGAGGGATATGGCGTAGTTCAAGTCCGTCAAACTTGGCCTCAAGTTTTCTGACCTCAGCGCAGTAAGCTCCCATTTTATGGTCGAGGCACGCCGAGGCTTTCATTACTTGCCCGACGACAAGCTCAGAGTCACCTGAGGTGACAAGTCTCCTAACCCCAAGGGTGACTGCGGTTCGCAGCCCATGGAGAAGGGCCTCGTACTCTGCTATGTTGTTGGTTGCGCCCTTGAAATTTAATCGAGATACGTGACCTCATTCGGTTCCGTCGGGGAGACCAAGACAACTCCCGCTCCCACTCCTTGCAGCATCAAAGAGCCATCGAAGTACATGTTCTAGTACTCTAGATCAGCTATGGCTAGATCGATGTGTGCTTCTATCCATTCAACAACAAAATCCACCAGACCTTGGGATTTTATGGCCGTTCATGCCCTATACGTGACGCCATCATACGCAAAAAGTTCCAAGGCCCATTTAACGATCCGTCTAGTTGCGTCCCGATTGTTGATGATGTCTCCTAGCGGGAAGGAGGTGACCACGGTAACCGAGTGCGTGTCGAAGTAGTGAACTAGCTTCTTCTTTGCCAAGTACACCCCATAGAGTATCTTCTGGATGTGTGGGTAGCGAGTTTTGCTCTCGACCAGTATTTGACTGAGAAAGTATACCGGTCGCTGGATGGTCTAAATGTGGCCTTCTTTCTTCCTCTTGACTACTATAGCCATGCTGACCACCTGAGTGGTAGCTACAACGTATAGGAGTAAAGGCCCTTCTTCGTTGGGAGCCACCAAAATGGGCGGTTTGGTGAGGAAGTCCTTGATATCATCGAAGGCTTTCTAAGCCTCGAGAGTCCACCACCAGTTTGGCGTCTTGCGCAAGAGTTTGTAGAGGAGAATCCTCTTTCGCCCAACCTAGAGATGAACCGGCTTAAGGAAGCCAGACATCCCATGAGTTTCTGGGCATCCCTCAACACTCAAGGAGGCCCCATACCAAGGATGGCTTGGACCTTCATTGGATTGGTCTCACTTCGGTGGGCCGATACGATATAGCCAAGCAGTTTGCCGGATGATATCCTGAAGGTACACTTTTCTGGGTTTAGCTTGATCTTGAATGTTCGAAGGTTATTGAAGGTTTCCAAAAGGTCTCAAATAAGGTCCCAGACTTTGAGGATTTTATGACGATGTCATCGACGTAAGCTTCGGTGTTTCTACCGATCTATTAGTGAAGGCAACGCTTCATGCAGCGCTGGTAGGTAGCCCCGCGTTCTTCAACCCAAATGGCATGGTAACATAGCAGTATGCTCCGATCGGGGTGATGAACAAAGTAGCTAGTTGGTTAGACTCTTTCATCCGGATCTGATGATAGCTGGAGTAAGCATCAAGGAAATAGAGTAGCTCTGATCCTACAGTGGAGTCGATGATCTGATCTATACGAGGTAGAGGATAAGGATCCTTGGGGCATGCATTGTTAAGGCCTATATAGTTGACACAAATTTTACATTTGTTGTTCTTCTCGGGCACCAGGATAGGGTTTGCAAGCTAGTCTAGATGTAGGACCTCCTTGATGAAGCCTGCGTCGAGGAGCTTGGCTATTTCTTCTTCTATAGCCCTACGCCATTCGTCGTCAAACCGTTTCAAGCGTTGCTTGACTGGCTTGGCGTCGGCCCGGATTCTTAGGGCATGCTCAGCGATTTCTCTTGGAATTCCTAGAATGTCTGAGGGTTTCCAGACGAATATGTCCCGATTATCAATCAGGAACTTGACAAGTTCATCTTGCCGGGCCTGGTTCAGGCTCCTCCCGATATTTGTGGTCTTGCTTGGGTCAGTTTTCTCCAAGCGGACCTTCCTCGAGTCTTCCCCGGGCATGAATGATGGAGCCACGGCTGGTCCTGAGGGTGTGAATTGGGCTAGTGACAACCCTTTTTCTCCAGGAGGGAAAGGTTGAAAGTCGATACGTGGCGGCGCTTGTGTTGGAGCCCCCGAGTCCTGTCTTTGCATGAGGACGTAGTCCAACTCGCGCTGCGCCGGATCCAAGTTTCGGACCGCATTCTTGACAGCGAGTAGATCGCATTGATAGGCATTTTGAAGGTCCCCAGAGATGGTGATGATACCGTTGGTCCCCGGCATCTTCATCTTTAGGTACGCATAGTGGGGTACGGCCATGAATTTGACAAAGCACGGTATGCCGAGGACAACATGGTAAGCGTTTTGGAAATCCATGACCTCGAAGGAGAGTACCTCCTGACGGCGGTTTGCTGCCTCCCTGAACATGACCTTTAGATTGACGATGCCGAGAGGCATCACCTGTCTCTCTGGTACTATTCTGGTGATCGGACCCCTTGGTGGGCGCAATTTGTCTGTGCTAATCTTTAGTCTTTCGAAAGTGTCCTAATATATCATATTAGAATCACTTCCTCCATCTATGAAGATCTTAGTGGCATGAATAGTCTCGAGAACTATGCTGACAACCAGGGGGAACCTACCGACATGGATCTAGTGTTCAGGCTGATCACTTTCGTCGAAAGTGATTGGGTGCTCTGACCAGGGTAACCGTGTCGTCGTCGTGGGTGCCGCGGCGTAAGCCTCCCGAGTGGCAGGTGGGCATCCCGAATCTAACCGGATCCTAGTATGGGCATGAATAGTCATCACTCGTTTGAGGGTTGGTTTTGAGTGTCCCTTGCACCGCCGATTGTCCCCTCGAGGGGTGTCCCATGAGGAAGTAGCCGCAGCGTCTGTCACGTGGTACATCTTACAATCTTTGGCAAGATGAGCCACCGGGTATTTGTGATTCTGGCACGGAAGATTCATGGCGTAGCCAAGATTTACCCAATAACTAGGTTTTTGGCTTCGCTTGAAGCTTAGCCAGTTGGTCTCACGATTTTTCTTCATTATCCGGGGTGTCCCGGCCCTGTTAGGGTTGATTGTGAGAGTTGGGAAGAGTTCCCAAGCGTGTGCCATGGCAGTGCTCTTGAGCCTATCAAAGAATCTAGGCAAAATAGCGTCTAGCGATGGCAGTGGTTCTGCATCATCTAGGTGGTGTGATTCCCACTAGATTTTGCGTGCGGTGTCGAGGAGGAACTCCTGACAGAATTGAGAGAAAATAGACTCGGCGTAGCGACTTACGTGACATGCCAGCTGAAGTGGTCCTGCCTCGATCGCGTCCTCGAGCTTGGTGAGGTAGAGTTGATTGGGCGATGACGATGTCGAAGCCGGTGCACGAATCTTGGGGTTGCCACACCGTGGATCCCTTGATCGCGCGAAGGTGGCAGCGCCGTGGCCGTCCTTCTCCGATCTGTCTCTTGATGATGCCCTTACTCAACCTGCGAAGAATAGCCATCCGAAACACAAAAAACAAATCTGTACACGAAAGGCCCCTATCTTGCGCGTCAACTGTCGGATTATTTTGCTCCGACAATATCCAGCGACATAATCGCTTGCGGCTAGACATGAAAAAAAAAAATGTGCCATGACAAGATGTGTAAATGACCAGCAGCGTACACGCACCGCATGTTGGGGTAACTGCTGGTATGGCCGTGGAGTTCACGAAAAATCCAAAACGGCATGCGGCGACAGCGTTTAAAAAAATACTCAAGTGCTACATGCACATATAAAGCGCCGACGTACGCACACTAGCCAGAAGGCGTGCGCTTGGGTGGCCGGCATTGCACGTGCCAAACATGGCCGCCGGCGTACGCACATGCGCGATGGGTTGGCCGACGGCTGCCGCATGAAGCGGCATGATCTCATATTCAGCGACACAAAAAAATCACTGATATATAGGTAAAAACACCATGTCTAGATCATTTCGAGACATTCATACGATCTAGATACTAGCAAAAAGATAATACGGTTCTAGAAACATCCCACCAGTATTGTATCTTCGAGATTTAAACTAGTAGAGAAAAAAAATTAAAGGAGTATATATCCACGTCAAGCCATATGTGCTTGTGGCAAGCCCGGCAGCGGGCGGCGATGCACGTCTCAGTCTTAATTAATATAATATAATACAAGCATCAATTATAGACTACACAGAAGACTGATCTACTGCAGACTAATAATTGTCCAGCTTTGGTGGTCTAGACAAACACAATCTGCGCAAGATGCGATTCATTCATACCTCATAGAGGATGCTAATTTAATCTACGTCATATGCCACGTAGGACAGTGGTAAGTAAATACATTATGCGTAGAGCATTTAACATTGTCGTATATATGATGACGACAATACATGTCGTTACAGTGTAAATTGATAGCAGGTAGAAGTTAGTGTGGTCGATGCCGAGCGTTTGCATGCCTGGTGGCTGGGATGGCCGACAACGGCCATGAGCACATGGATGGCTAGGCTCGCGAGATGACGCCGGGTCACATAGGAAAAAAAAACCAATCTACGATTAGCAAAATCAAAATAGAGATTGATTTGATTCTTCTATCGAAAGGCAAACAAGACTGTTCGGCTCATATTAAAACCGGCTGATAAATCAACTAAAGCTGTTTTATTGTAAGAGAAAAATACTGATAAGTTCAAGCGAACAGGCAATATTAAACCAGCGACGTAATTGCCGAAAAACGATGACAGTTGGGATCGTGACCTTTTGCTTCCAGGCGAACATTTACACGATGCACTGTAGATTGCATCCACGCACGCATGTTCTTACTGATGTGGTCTGTCTGTGTTGATTAATCAAATCGGACTTTGATCTTTCTCCAGCGTATAGATGGCCATGCAGCCTGCGGGCTCACGGCCCGGCGTTTTGGCCCGGCCCGAGAACGACACGGCACGGTGGCCACTGGGCCCGGGCCGGCCCGGCCCGAGCGACCAGGACGGGCTTGGGCCGCCACCCTGGCCCGTGGCACGGCACGGGCACGGCCCGGTCCAAAGAGGCGGCCCGGTGCCCCCACGGCCCATTGGTTGGCCCAACAAGCCCCCTCCCCCTCTGGCCCTCTTGATATAAAATGCAGGCGCCGCTGCGGGCCGCCCCTAACCCTAACCCTAGCTTCACATTCCAAATCGCCTTCTGCCATTGAAGTCACCGACCGCTCTCCGCTCTCGCCTCGCGTCTGGTGCCTCGACGCCTCGTCCTCGATCTGTCGCCGCCGTTCGCCTGGTGCTCGCCGGCCCTGCTCCGGTGATCACGCACCGGTCCTGCACCTCGCCTCCCTCCCTCCTTTCCCTCTTCTCCTTCTCCTCCCTCCTTTCCCTCCTCTCCTCCTCCGGTGTACCATACGCCCCTAACCCTAACCCTAGCTTCACATTCCAAATCGCCTCGCCGCTGAGTCGCTGACCGCTCTCCGCTCTCGCCTCGCGTCTGGTGCCTCGACGCCTCGTCCTCGATCTGTCGCCGCTGTTCACTGGTGCTGCTCGCTGCCTGCTCGGTGACCTCACCGCCCGCTTCTCGCACCTCGCCTCCCTCCTCCTTTCCCTCTTCTCCTTCTCCTCCTCCTTTCCCTCCTCTCCACTTCCGGTGTACCATACTACCATGTGAGTGGCTTGTGCCTGTCAGTCGTTCCGCTGCCGCTTGCCGTCGTTCTAACCGGTGTCTCTTTCTTCTGGTTCGGTCTTGGGCTCTTGGCTCCCTGCCCCTGGCCTCTTCTCTGGCACTGGGCTCCGGTGGCATAGGTGAGTGAAACCCTAACCCTAGATCTGTCTCTCTCTTTCACTCACTGTCACTCTCTTGTCTCTGTTCTTGTAAGTTCTAAATTTGTAATCTTCTTCTTCATCTTCTTCGCAGGTTGGTGCCTGACGTCGTGTCGTCCTCCTCTAGAGGCGCCATGGCAAGCCCACCAGTGTCAAAGCGCCCCTATCCACCGTCGAGGGGCGGTGCTGGAGCTGGAGCCAGGGGCTAGGGCCGGGTCAGCCGGCCGTCCCCCTCCCCCCCTCCCTCGGCCTCGGATTGGGAGGTTCTGGAAGTGGAGAACGACGACGACATCCGTGAGGATGCAGCCGGGCTGTTCGGCATCGATCTCGGTGATGGTGATGGCACCCATCCGATTGATCTCGATGCCGGCGACGACGACGGTGGGGTGGCAGCCTCCACTGACACTCATGGTACCTCATCGACTGGTGGTGGTGGTAAGCTCATATCTGCTGTTTGGGAGGATTTCACTGAGATTAAGGAAAATAACATACGAGTAGCTGCTATCTGTAAAATGTGTGGCAAGAGGTATACTGCTAGATCTGCTGCTGGCACTGGTCATTTGAAAAGGCACTAGAAATCTTGCAAGGCTAAACATGATAACAATAAGAGGGTCCAGTCTAGGCTTGCTCTGAATGCTGATGGTTTGCATAACTGGGTGTATGAACCTGCTATTGCTCGTATTGAGTTATGCTGGTTGATTGCTAGGCTGGACCTTCTATTAGGCATAGGTGAGACACAGGCCTGGGAGGATTACATTAAGCGTGCTCATAACCCTAGATTTGAGAAGGTTTCCAGACAGGCCACTACTAGAGATATGGGTAAATTGTTTGCTGAGCAACGTTCTATGCTTATGAATTCTTTGTTTCCAGCTTGCTCATCTGTGTCTTTGACATCTGACATTTGGTCTGGTAATGCTAAGGAGGACTATATTTCTGTTGTTGCTCATTATGTTAGTGCTGATTGGGAGTTGCAGAAAAAGGTTATAGGTTTTAGGCTAATTGAGGTGTCACATTCTGGTGAAAACATTGCTGAGAAGATATCTGTTGTGGTTGAGGAGTTTGGGTTGATTGACAAGATCTTTGCTGTCACTTTAGATAATGCTTCAGCTAATTCTAAGGCTTATGATATCTTGCAACCTGTCTTGTTTGGTTACTTGGGTTCTTATCCTGCACCTACACATGATGATCCTCACAAGGTCAAGTATTTGCTTGTGCATCAGTGTTGTGCCTGTCATATCATTAATCTCATTGTCAAATCTAGCTTGAAGAGGTTGAAACATTTTACTAAAGATTTCAGAACTGCAATAAACTTTTTGAATTCCTCTAATCAAAGAATTACATTATTCAAAAAATATTGTATTGCTCAGGGTATAAGGCCTAGAAAGTTTGGATTGGATATGGATGTTAGATGGAATTCCACCTATTTAATGCTTAAGCATTTGCTACCATACAAAGAAGTATTTTCTGTGTGGCTTAACTCTAATTATGGTTCAGAATTGTTGACTGCACAACATTGGTATGTTGCTGAACAGATAATGGTGTTCCTGGAACTCTTTTATGATTCTACTGTTGTTATGTCTGGTGTTTACTATCCCACAGTTCCACTTGTTTTGCATCATATCCTTGACATTGCTGAGCATCTGCATAAAGCTGAAACAGATCAGAATTTTAGAATGATTGCTTATCCTATGAAGCTTAAATTTCTTAAATATTGGGAGAAAATTCCACTGCTCTATTTATATGCATTCATTCTTGATCCTAGAGCTAAGATCAAAGGATTCTTTAATGTGCTTGAATTGCTTGCTCAACATACTGGATCCAGTTATAGTTTATACTATGGTGATGTCAAAGCTGAATTGTACAGATTGTTTAACAAGTATGAGCAGAAATTTGGTGGGGCAGCTAGGACTCAAAGGGTTTCGCAGCCTTCAGCTCATTGTGGTAAGAGAAAGCAGGCATGGGGAAGGATCTTTGGAGGTCCTGGTGCTTCCCCTGGCTCTGGCTGTTCCCCCTCATCTTCATCTACTCCATCTGGTTCTGGTGTCAGTGAGCTCTCAGCTTACTTGGACAGTGACCCTGTCACATGTTATGAGGAATCCTTTGACATACTGCTCTGGTGGCGTGACCACAAGCTAACCTATCTAATCCTATCTATTATAGCTCGAGATATCATGTCTGTTCCTGTATCTAGTGTCTCTTCCGAGTCTTGTTTCAGCTGTACAGCTAGGATACTCGAAGACCGAGGGCGGCGCTTGTTGCCGGAGCATGTGGAGATGCTCACCTGCATGAAGGACTAGGAGCAAGCAGTAAGAAGAGAACAGCATGCACCTGAGGATGTGGGCCTGGAGGAGGCATTCAAGAACCTCTTCCTTGATGGTGAAGGCGAAGCCAGCGGCAGCGGCGGTGCTGCTGGTGCTGGATAGAAGGAGTGAAGAACCTCTCCTCTCACTCTCAGGTACTCAACTCAAATCTATAACTATAAGTACTAGCCTGTTTACATTAATGGCAAAACAATAACATGAATTATGTACAATTTTGTAGGTACTTTTGGACTTCTTTTGCTGTGCTGGATACAACAAGTGAAGAAGAGCTGGAGAGAGGAGAGCCTGAGAGGTACTGACTGTCTATCTCAACTAAATACTATGACTCAATCAACTCAATACTTTTGGACTGATTGGATTCTTCTATTTTTGCAGGTACTTTTGGAGTTTTGGTCTTTTCTTTGGTGGTGGTCTGCTTTGTCTTTGATCACTTTGATCTGCTTTGTCTTTGTCTTTGTGAAGTCGTGTGTGTGATCGTGAGTCTGCTTTATCTCGTGATGATAGAAGAAGAGTGAGTGACTGAGTGTGGACTCGATTACATCATTCTGCTTTCATGAACTTTGCCACAGTCATTCTGTGAACTTTGCCACAAATTGTTGGCTTTTGTAATAACACATTAAGACTAAGACTTTGAGTGGTCAGCTTTTTTTTTCTTTTAGGGTTTCTCACAAGGGTGAGTTTTACCTAAAAGATTTTTAATGAGGTGGCATTGCACAAAACAGCTCCTTTTGATCATCATTTTCATATAATCTAGTCTCCTTTTGTCTTTGTGTTGTGATCTGTGATGTGAACTGTCAGTCAATCACTGTGAATGAAAATGACAACTTATCAGTTGATCAGTTAACAGTTGTGTGAATGTGAATGTGAATGTTGAATGTTGATCGAGATCAGTTTCATAACTCGTATGAATGTCAATGTTGATAATCGTGTGTGAATGTGAATGAAAATGTGATCTTTTGTTTGTTGAAATTTGAAAATGAAGTGTTTCAAACTTGGTGGTTTTTGGAGGTGTTTTTTTTGCTGTGTCGGGTCAGTAGGCGCCCCGCAGTGAAAATGGCCGTGCTCAACGGGCGGCACGCACGGCCAACCAAAGCGGCCCACGGGCGTGCCTTGGGCCAAAGGCCGCACACGCAAACGCAGTGCGACGCGGTCCGATCAGATAGGCACGGCGGCCCGTTGAGGCACGACACCGTTCGGGCCAAGACGCCCGACCCGTACGTCTTCGCCGGGCCAAGGCAAGCCGCGGCCGATGGCCATGTATACTCCAGCGTAGAGGTTGTGGCCCAGGCATGTTCGTTCCGCCGCCCACAAAGTCCATCGACTTCGACCAGCGGCGACCGCCATGCTCACCGCCATGCTCTCGAAAACGCGTACGACGGAGACGTCGTTGAACCCGTCGAGCCACGCGCACAGGTCGCCCACGGCCACGTCCGCCGGCCTCCCACCGCGGTTGTCCTCGGCGTCAGCCATGGGAGCCAGCGGGGTGGAAGCCCATGTCCGTGAGCGGCGCTCAATCAAGAGGCTCGAGTCAAGGCGTCGGAAAAAATAGAAATCAAACCACAATTAGCATCATATTTCAAGATCCATAAATTGTCAACAAATTAAGAACGTCTCACCCAGTTGGAAGAGCGGCTGATAACGTGTTGAGAATCGGACTATTTACGGATCGACAGATCCGTTTTCCTGTTCCCGATCCCAAGAAAGAGGCGCGTAGAAGTTGTAAATAGATACCGTCTCCCTCTCCCATCCCCAAGAACAACACACAAGAATAGACATGAGACAAGTATATGAGGGGAGCCATCTCTTTATTAGTCAATATAGACGTACATGTTCCTTTATATAGATGCCTTCAGGGCATATATGGTAGCCACCATGGTATACATAGTAGAAGCCCATTAGGACCTATATAGTATGAGCCCATCAATCCTCTATTTGAGGAATTCTTAACAGATTTAAGTATTGAGTTCCAGCCCTTGTCAAGGATTATACCGATATACATATATACAACTTCGAGATTAGTTAAATATTGTATAACAAGCTGCTTGTTGACGGTCACTAACGTCAACTATAAACTGTCATTTTAACCTACTTTTATCCTTTAATCAATCACCAATATAGAAAGTAGATGCTTAAATTAATGGATTCCACAAGTCTTGATGAATATTTGTATGCAGGTTGATTTATCCAGAAAACGGATCAAAGGGCCCATCGTCATACACATCATATCAAGCATACGAACCGACGTCAACAAACGTGCAAACCTGCGAAAACCCACTCAAGACGAAGTATAGACCCACCTACCAGAGGGGGCGGCCCACCTACCATGACAGGGGGTCGGGCGACCCTAGGTGTAGGTCGGCTGACCTGCCCAGTGGGCCTCTGGCCCTCCACCGCCTCGTGCACGCCTCTAAGATCTACACCATTGATTCTAAGGTGGTTTGAAGCTGGTCGAGGGAATTGACGCGGATCAATAACGTGGTGCTGGCTTGCTCCCTACTCCATCTCCCCCTATAAAAGGACCCTAGACGCCCTCCAGAAAGGCATCTCTCATTCAGATGAAGACACACCAAGAGGAATTGGTCTAGAACTCTCCAATGTAGTAGATGAGTAGCTTGAGAGATAGGGTCGAGTTGGACTTATGTCCAGATTCCGGATCTAGTCTCAGAGGCTTGCTAAGCCATTGTATCTACACTTTCATATCTTTTGAGACTTCAATATTTTACATGTCATATTCTTATCTACATGGTTATGTTTACCTTGGTTATATGCTTAGAATAGTCAAAGTTACCTTTATGTTTATGCATAGGATCGCAGAGCGCTTAGCCTAGCTTTATTCGAATGGGTTAAGTAGCAGACTTTGTGTAAGCGTGATGCTTATACACAGTAGTGCCTACGGATGCACCCTACATGCCGGAACGTGTGGTAGGCCGCGTAAGTGACAGTTATGTTGGTCCTTTGGAATCCATCTCCTGTGTGTAGGATTAGTAGGACCCATGTTGTGGCGGAAGAAGTATATTTTGCTATGCTCTTCTCGAGTAATGTCCCTTATGCATGAACATGGAGTTAATCTTTTGCTATAATAAGTTTATGCCACTGTACTTCTATAACTCTATAGTGAGAATATTATAGGAGTCTACCTCACCCAATATACTCCCAAGTTATCAAGTCTATTTATTCATTATGGTTTTATCCCTTGAGTGTCATTATGCTTAATTTCTATCTTTACATTTATCCCTGCTCTAGCTATGCTGGTATGTTGATTAGTAAGTACTCTTTTGTTATTCAATAATCTTTATTCCATTGTTTCCTAATGGTAAAATAATGATACCTGGAATACTCCCGGTGAAATGTTGCAATGGTATTCTCTACGCTTACAGAATTCTTATATTTTAACTGCTCAAAATTTCAGCTCATGGTTTGATTAGTCGAACCATTGGTTGATTCAGGTTGTAACAAAAATAAGTTGTGTTCCTAATCAAAACTACATCAATAAAATTTCCTAGTGTCTTTGCTTTTTAGTGATCACCATCTATTCACCTCCTCTAGCCGATTACTTAGAGCATCTCCAACAAACTACTTGTCACATCCTTAGTACCAAAGAATGCAATATAAGAGATTGTCATTACTTCAACGGATTACCTACCCTATCCCCAATACCTAAAAGTTTTATGAATACTAGGAGATAGTGGTTACTTCAACAGATTACTCATCTGATCCCCAATACCTAAAAGTTTTAAGTAATTACTAAAAATCACCCATTTCTCCCTCAAAATGTAGGAGATCAACCCCTTCTCCACTGTCCATTTTCAAGGTATTGGTAATGTATTGGAAGAGAAAAATAAAAAAACTACACTATCAATAATAGGAGATCACCTACATAGACTTTTAGGAGATGGGGTAAGTAATCTGTTAGAGATGCTCTTGTATCCTGCACTCGGCGTATCATTCGGACCTAGAGCAGCGGGTATCGTGGTATTTAGGGAGGATCACCAGTGGTCATGCCTCGGGATGTAGGCTTCAACTGAATCTCGTCAACAAATATCTTCTCTGTCATCTGTGATCTTTTTTCGCGAACATGTCCTTGTGACACGTATTTCATTAAGAAGAGACATAGTTTAACCGGTTACAACTCTCCCAGGTAATCCAGGATGGAAGACATCCCCAAACCACACCATGATAAACTTGGGCTTAATTTACATGAAAGATTTGCGACGAATTGACGAATTATCGTCTGTGATCTTTCATGTTTGCTCAGTAGATTCAACCGACGTTTCCGCGCATAGAAATTAGTGGACGGTTTTGTCGCTATGAGAGCTAATTTTTAACTGTGTCATCTTCATTATCCCAAGGTAAACATGTGTTCGGCCTACACAAAGTGCCATGACGCCATCCTCCTCCTCGACTTTGCTAACACCATCTTCATCATCCTCTTGTCCGCATGTTTTCTTGCACTCTTCATGTGAGCAATAATACAGATCGCCTGTGGCTCTTCGGAACGGATGGTCCCTAGAGTTTCAAGCCCCAACTCATCCTTCACCATTGCATGGTCCATAGGCGCCAAGCCACTTGCTCTTCAATGGTTAGCCGCTGGCTGCCATATCGCATCTATACACCTACTGACCTACACATCATGAGACAGGAGACATATTCCTCCATACCTCTCGACTAGCCAAAGCAATCATATACACATTCAACATGTTATGCACCACCAAAAGCTCCAAATCTCTCAACACACGTGTCAATCATTCATGATTCATTACACATAGAGGAGACCAAGACAAATCTCAACTTAGTCCCTCACAAACTTACACCCACAGGAAACAAGAACTATTTATAAGGTTTCCTTTCAAAGCCAAATACAGAGATAACAGAGCATGCATGGCAAATAGAGTAAATTAAACTGCCAAAGTAGTGCACATTGACATGCGCACATCAAGCCTCTTGCCGCGAAACCAAATCCTTAGCACGTGTTACTAGTGACGAGAGCGTCTCATAACGTTCAGACTCATCACGGCAACCGGTTAAGATCATGTACTTTTCCAGGTTTGCCATGTCGATTATGGAGGTGTCGAGTTTCTCAAGAAAGTTCACCTGGCAAAAACACTCGATGTAATGGCAGTTGATCTCCATTATCCACGTAGCGAACTTGGCAGCGGCCTTCATGGTCATCAGGCAAACAATATCCTCGCTGCCCTTAGACCTATTTCTGGAAAATCTGTCCATACAAGTATCAACTATCTCCTTCAGCTTGTTTACAAACACATGATCCTCCTCTGGAATCCCCTTGACCGCAGCAGCAAAAGCGTCTGCAGGAATGGCAAGATTGACACAAATCTGGACGGTAAGGTCTAATAAGCCTCCAAGAACTTTCCAAGTGTCGGCATCAACGTCGTTTGTGCATTGAGTGTTGCCTATAACTTTCAGTACCTACCAACAGCAAAGAAAGAAAAACTTTTTTATAAGTACTGGCTAACAGAATCATATTTTTATTTGGCATTAATCCAGTGATTAACATTCTCAACGACAAACAATATTAACAATAAGAAATACCGCATGGGATAATTGTGAAAATTTGTAGGATTGGAAATATGAGTCAGAGAATCTTTTCATATAGAACCCATGTACTGAAGTGCAAAATGTATCAAGAAATCCATATGTACTTACTGTGGACAATGCACTGGAGATTGGTCTCATTCGGTTCCTGTCGTGAGCTGATCCAGAGTTTGCACAGAGTTCTGCTAACAATCGCGCCGTCACAGCTCTGTCCTCCTTGGAGATTTCATCATTTGTTAAGATTGTGACCATCTGCTGAAGATCTGGGCACTCAACTCGGCCCAAAACAAGCCCTTTTCGTTCTTTTGGCAGTCGACGACCCAAAGTAAGGCTTGTAAGCATTTTCACCGCCTGTATCTTCAAGTCTGTGTGGCTACTGTTTCTCAAGATGAAAAGCATGTGGCCAACCACCGTTGTGCTATTGTCCAATAGATACCAGCATAGTTCTGTACTGCTTTCACCTGTCCCGCTGGTAAGCTTGGCCAAGACGCCTAAGGATTCTCTCACAATCTCAACTGTTGCATCTTCATTATTGTTGACAACGGCTACATGCAGCCCATGAGTAAGTGACGCTATTATCTTGGACACAAGATCCTTGGTGTTATACATCTCTGTGCAGTTCCCCGGGTCCTCAGCGAGCTTGCAAAGAATCTGAAGGCTATGAACAATAAGAGACGACATGTCCCTTTTAATGCTGACTACGATTTCTCCAGTGTTGTGGCTTGTCTGTGCTGCTTTTGTCATGAATCTAGCATCAAGTAGAGACGATAAGGAGTTGGCTGCTCCAGGTATGTTAGCTAGATACAGATTTTTTGATATATCCTTTACGATTTCTGCTGCATGTATCCGGGTATCTAGTTTATAGGGGCTTTTTGAGCTTAACAACCGAATCAACCTGCAAACCAACTGCTCAGAAGAACAAATCTGCTTAGTCGCTCCATCTCTACGTTCTTCCCTCTTAATCACATTGTGTAGAACTAAAACTGCATCTTCGTGGTCATTATCTTGTTCAGATTGCAGCAATTCTTCTGCAAAAGTGACCAGAGTCCTGTTCATGGTGCTAACAACGCCCTTTTCGACGCAAATGTCGAGTGTGCGAGCAATATATCTATCAGTTGTTATCTTCTTCTCTTCCCCTGTGAAGTACAAATTTTCAGCTTGTGCTGAACGACTCATAGCAACAACCAGCCACATGAGGAACAATGCGCCTTGAGTGAGGACCAGGGCGTAGAACAAGATGAGCGCTGGCAACAAATTGCCATTTCCGGATGGAGCATTTGAGCCTGCATAACCATGACTACCGATGCTTATTTGCAGACGCCAGATTGACAGCGTCATGCAGGCCGATGCTGCGAAAATGGGAGTAACAGCAACCAGTGCTGGCCCCATTGTGATTAGTCCTACAAAACCGGCGGTCGCACTTCCGACCTGCAAGGTTTTCCTTCTCAAGAAAGCTGCCGGAACATCGACGAAGAATTTGGCCTCGGGCGCCGAGTTGTAGCCGACGATTCTGCCAACGAACGTTTAGTTAGCCCGTGTTTGTGTGCACGATGGCGAATGCAATGTACGCATTCAAGGACATCATGGGACGATTAGATTTATTAATTTGTACTCCTATTTGTTTGGAAAAATGGTTTCAAAAGCTTATTGTTTTAAGGGGAAAACTTCACAATAATTGGAGGTGGAAGATTTTAGTTTGAAAGTTGATTGTACGTTTTAGTAACTTTTCTGTTTTAACTAGCAAAATTGCCCTCACGTTGTAATGGGACATACATATTGTGTGGTCATAGATAATTTATAGCTCAGAGATTTAACAATCGCATCATGCGTTTCAATTAGTTGTGCAATTTTACTCTATATATATCACAATTGAACACGTGCTACTCATGGTTTAATTTTATATACAGAGACGTTGTGGTCATGGCGCCTACATAGCTAGTGATATCGGCTTCAAGCAAACAAACAAATTCTTGTAGACGTCTTTAAACTAATGGCTACTGCTTAAATAAATAAATTGCCACATTTGATTGAAATAAATAACTACCAGTTTATAGAAGTAGGACAGTGAATTTGAATAGTTTAGCACAAATATATACACACACCTACATTTAAAAGTAATTTCCATACTAATAGCTCAAACAAGAAACTTTGTGCTTATATCTTTTATTTAACGAAGCCATGTTTACCTGGTAATGGAACTCATTTGTTGGTGACAAAATGCACCACTCACCTTTTATATTCACGTTGTGAATCCCGTGAATGGATCCCTACACACCGAGTCCCCATTAATCAGAGCGACGCTGGTCGATCATCCCTTCTAGCTGTTCGATCAATAAACAAACACAGCCGCGGTGATCCTAACCATATGGCCAAGTTGCGCACACACAAAAACTTAGGGCGCGTTTGGACAGTGTCTACAAGCTGCCGCACCGAACCTTTGGCCGCGCCATAGCTGCGGCGCTGAAATCGGCCGCCGCACCTCCGGCACGTTTTTGCACCCAAAATGCACTAGAAGACCACGGCAGGACTGCGGCATGCCACAAATGGGGCAGTGAACCAAACGCATGCCGCAACTGTGGCATTGAAGTTGCGGCACGGCATGGCATCCTTTGGACCTAAACCAAACACTCCCTTAGTCCCCACCGTGTGGATATTTTTTAGCCTCCTTAGAGCTCGTTTGTAGAGTTCCAGCTTCGGCCAAATTAAAATAGCTTTAACTCTGATGGCCCTACCACTGAGCTACCGAGAAAGAACGGACTTAAGCTAGGAAGCTGACTCTCGTTCTTTGGACCAACCAACCAAAAAAAAAAAAAGTTCTGTCACTTTTTCTCTTTCACATACACTGAGAGAAAGGGTGACGATAGCTATAGCTTTTCTTAGCTTCGAGTCCTAGTCCGGATACAATTTGTTTTGTTTTTTTTCTTTTTCTTTTTGTATGGCTGCTCCACTTCCGCTACTATAAAAGCGTGCCCAATTAGTTAGGGAGGCTAGACCAGAATAATGGTACCATATATATATATATATACATTTTGCCTCTTTGTATGGCTGTTCCACTTTCGTTATAAAAAAAAGGTTGCTGCCGATGCTGATTTGTTGTGAGAGAAAAACACTTTTTCATGGTTGAAAAGTAGCGCTGATAAGTTCAAGCGAACAGGACGATAGATATAGATTTGGTTCCAAAGTCCATACGTATATACCAACTATCTTATTATCTATTCTATATTATAATTGGAGAGATGTATCGAAGACTCCATGTTGATTTTAACGAGTCTGTTGGAAAAAATATAATCGTATAAATTCTTAAAAAATCTAGGAATATCCGGTCATCAATCCTCAAACAACAATAGCCCTATTACAACTATTTGTTTTCTTTAAAACTTACCCACCATCAAATAATTATGAAATAAAACATAAACCCCATAAACCTATATCTAAATCACACGTAATAGAGTTTTTTTTTAGATTGGTGCCATTTCAATTTTCATGGATTTATAAAATATTATTATTATTCACCTATTTTGAAATATTCCATGCTATACATCCAGGCCTTAGACGTAGCTCCATGCGTTCGTGGCATACGAGTATTTTTGTATGGACAATATTGGCCATCACCAAGCTAGCCCAAGGTTGTGCATTGGACAAGGCGCAGCCGTCGTAACTGTGCTTGCGCCTGCGTTGCCGTCACGTGCTAGCCAAGGTGCCGTTGCAGGATGAGATCAGGGGGCGAAGAGATGGTGACGAAAGAGACGAGAGGTACAAAGGAAGGTTGGGCTAGGGTGTAATTTTTAGGCCATTTTGGGCAGCTATTTAATCGGGCTGAGCCGAGCTTCTGAGAGCGGTCCAGGGATGATATGTTGAACGGTTTGGCACGGACCACAGTTCACCTAGACGGTCTTTAAACACTACAGGATGGTATATTGTTTCCGCTTAATTGACTGTTTATTTGGCTGAAATGGTCATTTTGTCCGTTTAAGCGCCTGTAATGGCTAAACAATAAGTGACCGACTGTTTACCATTTATCGTTAATGATAACACTGGCACAAACATGGTAGACGTTACGCTATGCCTTGGCCGGGCCAAAACAGCAGGCCATCGGCTGGCTCATGGGCCTTAGGGGTCTGTTTGGACACATATATACTATTTATTCCCCTAAAAAAACATATATACTATTTATTATGAGTGTTTTTTGATATATGGTCAAATAGGTTGGGGACGACATTCTTGAGTTGAGTTGCCTTGGATCCTGTTTATGTGATCATTATTATGGTCTATACAATCAAAAAATCTACGGCCTCATCTGGTAGGGATTTTTGGGCTATTTTTGTTTTTACCAAACGGTACTTTTGCAAACTGCTTCAGCATTGAAGTCATGATAAACTCACTCCCACATGTGCTGTATACGAAGTTAAGCTGAAAACTCCAGCACAGCCCCGGGGGCCGGGGCCGGGGCCGAGACTGCCAGGGAGCGCACGGCACGGGAGAAAGCAATGATACTAAACAAACCGAGAACGAAGAAGTAATAAAGCAGAAAGCAAGGCGATTCACAGCACGGGAGAGCTTGTTAATTACCTGGCGGTTTCTACAAAGACGATAGCCGTGACGAACCAGAAATCCATTGTCATGAGCGCGGAGGAGAAACCGCCGAGCAGCACCACCGTAGCCCAGACGAGGGCGATCGTCCCCAACCCCAAAGCAAGCATCTGCAGGAACACCTCGGCTACCAGCAACCGGTTGAGCAGCAGTTCCGGTATTTCTTTCTTGTCTTTGTCCTCGGTCCAGCTCGCCAGTCGTCCGGCCATGCGGGCGCGGGGCAGCCGGAGGGATTCTATCAGAATCGCTCGCGCGGCAACAGAGGCCGCTGCGACCCCCAAAGCAGGTAGACTACATGGCAGGCAGCAGATGCAGATCCTTAGCGGGCGCTGAGTACGATCCATATGCTAGCTAGTAGTTTTATGCTTGACTGCTTGAGGAACTCTGTAAGCCGAGGTCCTATATACGCCAGCTGCGCCCGACAGTGTGTGATCCATGTGAGGGCAAAGTAAAATAGTGAGACGAGTTGACACGGCCGGGGTCCTTGTCATGCTACCTTTGCTTGGCTCTTCTTTTTCGGACACATTTGGCCAGCGGACCATCAAAAGCATCCATCTATTTGGATGGAAACAGTCAATCTATTCTTTTTAGGGTATGTCTGGTTCACCTCTCTTAAAGTTTAGTGTCACCTTAAGTCATTAAAATACCAAAAACCTCACTAAAGTTTAGGGGTTATTAAAATTTGATGGCTTTTAGTCACCAAATGATATCTAAAAGTGACTAAAATGTATATAGGACAGCTTGCTTTAGTGGTTGAAACCAAACAGGGGTCACTAAATTTTAGTGGATGGAATCAAACAGACCATTAGGGCATACCACAAGCCGCTGAGGTGCCATCATCAATTCATCGTGCATGCTTTTAACACAATTCAATAATATATTTTGTTTGATTTCAAGAGCGGAAGGCATAGATCCACTATCAACTCATCCGTCAAAGGGTAATGATTAGCTCAACAATGAGTGGTTCCAGGTACGATATAACTTAGAACATCTCCTGCAACGTTACCTATCCCACTACTTATCCTTAATCTGGGTAGTGGAGGGCCAAATATTCACTCCAATAGACTACCTATCACACCCAACAAATTTGTTGCCTACCCAAAATCCCCTCTCCACTACCCATTCCTATTGGGTCAACGACACTACCCAAATCTTTCTCGGTGCTTTCCTCCCCACGCGCCCCCCGTAGTTGCTCGCGCACGCCCGCAGCCGCCGGCCACGCTCCTTCTCGCCGGCGCGCCTCCTCTCCACCGGCGCGCCTCCTTACCGCCGGAGTGCCTCCTACCCGCCGGCGCGCATCCTCCTCGATGGCGCGGGCCATCCCCGACCTCGACCCTGCCGACCCTAACCCCGACGAGGCTGCCATCCCGGTGGCGCGAGCGTGGCGAGTGTGCCTCCTCCCCAGCCGGCCGCGAGCACATCCCGACGGCGCCCACCCCCCACCGGCGCGGCCCCGTCTGCCCCAGACCGGAGGCTCCTCGTAGGATGTCGGCGCCTGTGTGACCCCAGCGGCCCGACGGCCTGTGCGACCCGTACGACGTGCCCCTCCCTTGCCAAGGCCGAGTTCATCTGTGACGGAGAGACAAGGAGGAGGATGACATGACCCCGTTAATCGATTTACGGAGGCGATCGTTTTAAAACAACAGCCTCCAAAAATGGTTTATTTTCGGAGGCAGTTGTCTAAAGAAGCCCACCTCCATAAATCGATTTTCGGAGGCGGGCACACTATAAGGCCCGCCTCCAAAAAGGCTAAGGCCCAACAGGCTTAGTCAGGCCCGATAGCCATTTCGGGTATAAATACAGAGACTTAGAGTTTCCCCTTCACTTCTCTTTCTCATGCCTCTCAGACCGATTCCGCCCAACACCGAGCGCCGCCCCTGGTCACGACTTCCCTTCTACGAGACGGACACGAGTGGCGCCCCTCCTCCCTCGGAGATCTCCTCCTCCTCCGAGGATGAGTCCGAGCGGTGCCCCTCCTCCCTTTCCCTCTCCTTCCAAGCTCCAGCGGCGGGACTCACGCGCCCCAGCGGCAGACGTCGCGCGCTTTGGTGGCGGAGTCCATGCAGTGGGCGCGTCCCGAGCTCCAGCGGCGGGAGTAGCATGCCCCGGCGGCGGACGTCACACGCTCCGGCGGCGGGGGCCTGCAGCAGCGCCGCGCACTCCACTGGTGGTGGATCAAGCGGATCCACGTGGATGTGGCGGCGGGACGGCCAGATCCGGCGGCGTGCGGCCGGATCCCAGCGACGGAGGTCGGGTGCGGCGGCAGGAGTCTAGATTCGGCGGTGGGTGGCCGGATCCCGGCGTGTGGGAGGCCGGATCCGTCGGTGCGCGCGGTCCAACGAGCAGCGGCGGCGGCGGCGTGTGGATGGGCTTGGTGGGCCCGTGGATGGGCTTGGTGGGCTCGTCAACCAATTTTTCTTTTTTTTTTTTTTTTCTGATTGATTAACCGAAGCGCCGCCTCCATGGTCTGCGCATTAGCGGAGGCCTTTGAATGGAGGCGGTTGCTTTGCCCGCCTCCATAAAGATTTATGTAGTAGTGATTCTTGGAGATGCTTTCTAAATAGGAGATCTCAATATATAGCTAAGGGCATGTTGGATCATCACACTAAAGTTTAGTCCATCGTTGGATAAAAAGACTAAACATGGACTAATTAAAAATTCCTTTTTTTTTCTAAAGTATTCTACTGATCGATTAGCCTCTATTGATTTTTATTAGACTATAGTTAGTTTTTGTTTAGGCTTTCTGTTTAGCGTCCAAACACATGGACTAAAGTTTAGTTTAGTCTAAACAAAGACCCCTGAGCATTCGGTGATGACCGAAATTTCAGGTCGGTTGTTTCGGTCTTTTTTTAATTTGGTTTTCAGAGATCGTGAACCGAAGTTTTTCCCGAGAAAGCAAGAACCGATGGATCGGTCTTCGGTCTTCTAATTCGGTTTCTCGGTTGTAACCGAGCACACCAAGAGACAAACTGACAAAGGATGATGTACAAGAGACAAACTGACAAAGGATGATGTACCCGATAAAAAAAACTAGTGCTGATTTGTTGCTGATTTATTGTGAGAAGAGATTGATAAATTCGAAGAACGATGGCTGTACGGCCTGTTTGCTGTTGGTTGGATGATTTCTGGACCTCATATTATATTTGTTTTCATATTTAGGATTAGGACACGGATAGCTGATTTGTTGTGAGAGAAAAATATAATTGGATTGGTTGATCGATAAACTCTGGCTGAACCATTGAACGAACATGCTGCTAGCTGAGAGAGGAGAGGGAGTGCGTGGGGGCAGCGCCGGTCCGTCGGAGAAGATACCGCTCAGGGCATGCCTCGAGGACCGGCGCGGTGGTACTGGCAGCTGATAAAGTGCCTATTTAGTTTCTAAAATTTTGCAAATTTTTTTAAGATTTTGTCTCATTTGAGCAAGTTTGACCAAGTCAAATTTGGTCATCGACTCTTTTATGACCTATGACTTCAAATAAAGCATTAAATATAAATAAAAATAAAATTAATTATATAGTTTTTTAGATGCTTACAAAAGTTTTCAACCCTAAATTGTCTCAAATTGAAAAGTTTTGAATACCAAGTTTGTTCAGCTCATCAAGATCTTTATATAGCCCAATTAAATTATAATTGGACAATAATTACTAAGATTCAAGAATTTGTGACTAGTGTTTGATAAAACTTTCTCAAATGGAAAAATGAGCTATGTAACAATTGTATATCTTGCTGAAAATAAACTTATCGTATTTAGTGTCATTTGAAAGTTTGCCAACTAAACTTGGTCAAATGCTAAAAGATGACTCGAGTACACAAATGTTGAAAAGTTTTGAATACCAAGATAAGAATCAATATCTACACAGCGTCAGTGGATGCCGAAACAGATTCATGGACAGCTGACTGTGGCCTTGTTTAAAAGTTTTGACCAAAATCAAGATCTAAATCCTTATATAGGCCAAATTTTGGCACTATTTAAAAAAAATATTCTCCAAGTCATAGTTTGAGAAAGTCTATATGAGATTCAAGAATTAAAACTTTGGGAAAATGAGCTATGTAACAATTGTAGATCTTGCTAGATGATCAAACTTGGTATTCAGAGTTTTTTCATCTGAGGTCATTAAATGTTGAGCAAGTTTGAAATCAAAAAATAAAAAACAACAACAGTAGTATTATGAACTCTAAATGACTTCAATTTTTTGAATACCAAGTTTGTTCAACTCATAAAGATCTACAATTGTTGTTTTGGTCAACTTTCCATTTGAGATAGTTTGATGGTTTAAATTTATGATTTTTTAAATTTTGGCCCTAATTAGTCCATTTGAGAAAGTTTGGACGGTTTAAATTTTGAACAATTATTACTAAATTGTAAACAACAAAAGTTTCATAACTTTTGCTACATTTTACATTTCTCCATCAAGGTCGTTTGAATAATATCCGGATAATATCCGCGAAAATATCCAACTTTGGGCAACTAAACCAGACGTGTGATGCCAAAAACCTTTCATCCACACATTTGCATCCGACGCTACTAGTATATGTGGGGGCCATTGAATATCCGTACTGCTT
Source organism: Miscanthus lutarioriparius (assembly GCA_904845875.1). Classification (NCBI taxonomy): domain Eukaryota; kingdom Viridiplantae; phylum Streptophyta; class Magnoliopsida; order Poales; family Poaceae; genus Miscanthus; species Miscanthus lutarioriparius. Next base: position 9,309,518 of record CAJGYO010000014.1, read on the forward strand.
TTCATCCAGATGTGAAATTTTTTCAAGATTTTTCGTCACATCGAATCTTTTTAGACATTTTGTGAAGCATATTTATAAAAAAAATAAAACTAATTATTTAATTATTCACGATTATTTTTTAGGCTTAAAAGATTATAATTGGACATTAATCGATAAATAACAACGAAAATAAGTACTACAATACCATTTAAATTAAACCATGCAATTAGTAAGATTCTTTTACGTCTGGATTTAATGCTCCACTACAATATTCTTCGTCACAAAACTTTGATGTATGGAGTACTAAATGTTGACGAAATCAAAACTAATTGCACAGTTTGGTTGTACTTTTATGCGAGACGAGTTTTGAGCCTAATTAGTCAACGATTGAAAAATTATTTGGTTTCCGGATTTGGGATCTAAATAAGGGCCGTGTGATGCCAAAAACCTTTCAACCACACATTTGCACCGACGCTACTAGTACATGTGGGGGCCATTGAGTCAGAATCCTCTCCTCTTACGTACTTTGGTGCTGCTGCTGATGATAAATACGGAGTATTTGTTTATGTATTCAGCACCGATGCACGAACATGACCCAACTAGAAGATTTTCTAACTTTGCATCGGTATGCACGATGGTCTTACTCGATGCTACAACTCTCTCTCTCTCTCTCCTTTCCGCATCGATGAAATGCAACATTGTGGGTAGTCTAAGGTCCTCGGTCTTTCAGTTCGTTCGGTTAGTTGAGAAAGACGACCGAAATATATAAACTACGTTCGGTCTCCAGTTACCACCTGCACCCGACGGTTGTTTCAGGCCTTTCGGTCTCGTTTCGGTTATTTCAGGTTCGGGCTTCGGGTTGTTTTGCCCACCAACGGTTGAAGTAGGTTTGCATCGACCGCCAAAACACAATACAATATGACGAATGAATCTCAATTGTCAAGAGTCCCAACTAAGTCAAATTAACCTTGCGTAGCACTCAATCGATCAACATTCGGCAGTAGGTTAATCAGGGCCTGTTTAGTTTCAAAATTTTTTGCGTAGTATCTATCATATCGAATCTTGCGGCACGTGCATGGAGTACTAAATGTAGACGAAAAAAAACCTAATTGCACAGTTGGATGAGAAATCGTGAGACGAAACTTTCGAACCTAATTAGTCCATAATTAGACACTAATTGCCAAATACAAACGAAAGTGCTACAGTAGCCAAAACCTAAAAAAATTGCATCTAAACGCGCCAAGTTTTGGACGGACAGAGTGCAAACGAGAACGTCTCCGTGAAGCAGGTTGCGTATTGACCGCCCAAACGCAATACAATATGACGAATCTCAAAAGTACAATATACAGCTTGTTCGTTTGGCTGCGCTTGTTCGTTGCTAGTTCGTGAAAAAGTACTGCTGGCTGGTTTAGTGTGAGAGAAAAATACTATTCCAACTAAAAATTTAGGATCGTTTATGACAAACACAAGCTAACCGAACAGGTTGATAGTCACCTAAGTAAAACGACGCTCTTCAATAGCACTCATAGTCGATCGGCATTAGGCAGTATTTAAACCCCGACAGATTGCCTTTCATTACTACAGAATCGACATATTGCCTTTCACTACTACTGACACCAACCCATTATTTGAGCTACAATTGTTCATGATTAAATCTCCAATTTTTACTTTTTCTGTAACTAGTCTTTCTATGTTTACGGGGCATGAAGTAGAATAATTGTTCGGAAGCGGGGCTACCAATGTTCATTTTCTTATAATTAGTGTAGAATAATTGTTTTTCAAAATGGGGCGACCAATTTCAATTTGAATGAGCACAAAACCATGTGACACCCAGCAACCTATTGTTTTGAGCTACAATTATTGTTAATGAAGGATCCAATTTTTATTTCCCTATATTTACTCTCCCCATTTTTATGTCGCATGAAGTAGAAATATTTTTCTGTGCAGGGATGGATCGAGAATTGATGTACGGTCTTTCATCTACAGACATGTGGTACTTGATGGACATTAGCACCTTCATCACAACTGCCAAAGCTTATGCTGGGGATGGATAGCCTGTATTCTGCCCATGCAGAGATTGCAATAATCTCAGGACATGGGTTAACATGGAGCAGATATGGTGTCACTTGATTACCAGGGGATTCGTGACTCGTGAGAGACTACACGATATGGAGTAAGCATGGGAAGGATGGTGAGAATGTTTCGCAAGAAACCTTTGATGATGTGATCGTGCCTGACGTAGCCTTCCTCTGTGGCAGAACCACCTAATCTAATACCTCACAGGAGTGCTCGTCTTCCATTAGACACTAAGCACTCAGGGGAGAACACCAAATCACTCGGTTCTGTCGGGCACACCCTAGGGGAGAACTAAAAAATTCACATTTTTGCCATCAGGATCACAAATGAGAGAATAAAGCTTACATCATTCTTAACCATTTCTTACATCACTTTTAATACAACATCAGAGTATAATGTTTATTATTACAACAACGGAATGTAATCATATTATCAGAGTTATGAACAATTTAATTTAACAGCGGAATATAAACATGTGATTAGAATTACAGCGGAAATAAATATCTAATCATGATATGATGAAATATTGTTATATAAACTACGATAACAAATTATGAAACTTTCCTTTATAAAATCATTTGGTGAGAGTTATAAATAACAACTACGATCGCAGCGTAAAGGAATCCTCGCTGAGCCCACCAGGAGGTATCTACACACAAAGGTCAGCTCTAGCATCCACCTGTCACCTGCAACAGGGGGAATAAAACCCTGAGTACTCAATTGCACTCAGCAAGACTTACCTAGCAGGAGAAAAGAAAAGACTCCAAGGATATGCAAGGCTATCTGGCTTGTGGGTTTATTGCATTTACAGGAAGCATTACTAAGCGTGCGTCCTTATATTTGTTTTTTATTTATAGCCGTATTGGTTCATTAACTAACCATTCTATGTTAGCACCTGTGCTACTTTCAAGCAGGTAGTAAGCAATCAGATTTCCTTTTCTTTCCATCTTTCATCTTTCAGTTCTTACTACGGTGCTAGACACGAAACAAGCCGTACCGGATTACCCGGCGATTCGTTAATCAATGCCCCTAGCTGGGTACCCAAAAAACACACGCCCCGCTTGTACCCAAGGCACAAGCAGAACTAACCCATCACTCTCCTGTCCCGGGTGTCCAGGTCCCCGTCCAAACTAGAACTCCAAGCCCCCGCCCCTGAGTCCCGGACTCAGTGCGGTGCAAGGACCTCCTCCACCAAAATAAAACCCTGACAGTCGGTCCGAAAAGAGCCGGATCCGCGATAAGAGAGCAACAAGTCTTCCAAGCGCCCATACCCAAGTATGTGCTCGGGATAATAAGTCTGTGACTTGCCTCGATGGCTTATGCAACGACCGGTCATTTACTGACACAGACAGGGAAAACAGTGTAACCAAGCCGTCACTACGCCAGATTTACACATCACTGCCGGCCTCATCACTGCCGGATTTGTGAGAACTGACAGTGATGTACTTTCACTACCGGTTATGAGCTTGAAAATGAGAAAATGATTGAGGCTGGGCTAAAACCGGCAGTAAAGGACCACATCACTGCCGGTTTGTGGCTTGAACCGACAGTGTTTTGGCGGGCACTCATCACTGTCGGTTCAAGCCACAAACCGGCAGTGATTTGGCTATATCACTGTTGGTTCTAGCCAAGAACCGACGGTGACAAGCCTACAGCACAAAAAGGTTGCAGACGTCCTCTTCTTCCTCCTCTCTTCCATCCTGAGAATAGAGGCGCGCGTTTGGGCCCTTCCCTCCATTGTTGCGGCTGCTCTTCACCATGAAGCTAGCGCTTGGATTTTGAAGAATGGCTTGATCTTTTTGCTTTAAGGTTAGTAACAAACATCCACTCCTTTGATTTTGTTGCTTAATTAGCTTCGTTTTGATGGCTACATTGCTTGATTCTCATTCTAGTTCTTTCTCCATTCTAGAGAGCACTTTTCCAATTGGACATTTGTGCAAGGCTCAAATTGTGGTGAATCCATCATCCAAACGGTTGGTGTCTATGAACATATTTAAATTCCTAGCTAATTATTCCATGGTGGTCAAGATCATCATTGTTAGTATGTGATGCTATAATTAGTTCTTAGAAGTAGAGTAGAATAGTTGTTCTTCAATATTGTGCAATAATTGTTTTTACTACGATTTTCAATTTATAGGGTCGGGGCTACCAATTTCAATTTTCCAATAATTAGTGTATAATAACGTTTTCCAAAAATGGTACTTTCGAGCTACAATTGTTGTTCATGAAGCTCAATTTCTTATTAATTCTTTGTAATTACTATCTCAATATTTTTTTGTGTAGAGATGGATCGAGAGTGGATGCATCTATCCCGAACAGACAAGCGGTACATGCATGGCGTCAGCCAGTTTATCACCGATGCCAAGGCCCATGCTGGGAATGGGAACCATGTCTTCTGCCCATGCAAAGATTGCAAGAATCATAGGAACTTTCGTCAAATTGAGTCTATATGATCGCACTTGATTACTAGGGGTTTATGCCAAACTATACGATATGGACTATGCATGGCGAGGTTGGTGTGAATGTTTTGCAGGAAAACGATGATGATGTGAACATGCCTGACGTAGCCATCCACGATGCTGACGAGGAACCCGGTGTCAACACGGAACCTATGGCCACAGTTAATAATGTGTTTAGGAACACGCTAGCTGACGACACCGAGGACAACGATGGCATTTCTCAGCTGCTACATAATGTAGAGACCGGATGTCTTAGTGAAAGACAGCTGAAAAAGCTAGAGAAAATGAGACAAGATGGCAAAACACCATTATATAGGAATTGTTCAATGAGCAAACTGGAAGCCGACGTCATGCTGTTAGAGTTCAAATCGACAAACAGATTGAGCGATAAAGGCTTCGATCAGTTGTTAGGTATAATAAGGAAAATGCTCCCAGAAAATAATGAGTTGCTAGAAAAGACATACTTGGCCAAGCAAATGATCTGCCCCATCGGCCTCGAGGTTGAAAAAATCCACGCGTGTTCCAATGATTGCATATTGTACCGTGGAAAAAAATACAAAGACTTGGACAAATGCCCCAATTGTGAAGCTCCACGGTACAAGGAAGGGCCGTCAGATGAGGGTACCAAGACCAGAGGAGGTCCCATAAAGGTCATTTGGTATTTCCCTATAGCTCCTCGGGTGCATAGGCTGTTTGCATGTGCAAAGTCAGCCAAGCTGTTGCGCTGGCATGGCGAAGAGCGTAAGAAAGGTACAATGATGAGGCACCCCGCCGATGGGCATGACTGGAGGACTGTCAATACTATGTTCTATAAGGACATCAGTGGAGAGGTAAGGCACCTTTGGTTTGCTTTGAGCACATATGGGATGAATCCTTTTGACTAGGTTAGAAGCAATCATAGCACCTGGCCAGTGACGCTTTGTATATACAACCTTCCACCTTGGGTCTGTATGAAGCGGTTGTACATCCAGATGCCACTACTGATCCAAGGGCCAAGACAGCCTAGGAATGACATCGATGTGTTTCTGGAACCAGTGATCGATAAACTAGTGGAGATGTTTAAAAAGGGTGTGCCAGATGTTTAGGACGAGTACAAAAAGGAACATGTCACGATCAAGGGAGTACTTATCGCTACAATCACCAACCTGCCAGGTCGAGGTTCGTTGTCCGGAGAGAAGACAAAAGGCTATACTGGATGTGTCGAGTGCTTGGACGACACCGATGCGGTAAATCTGCCAAATAACTCAAAGATAGTTTATATGGGACACCGTAGGTTCCTACCTAAGGATCACCCTTACCGCAGGAACATAAAAGATTTCAACGGTACAATTGAGAAACGCTTAGCTCCAAAATATCGAGATGGGCCTACGATACTTTGAGAACTCAACAAACTGGAGGTTGTGCTTGGGAAGGGGGACAATGCAGTAGCAGCGCCTGATGGGAGCGTTTGGAAGAAAAAATCGGTTTTATCGAAACTACCTTACCGACCATTTCTGAGTGTACGCCACTATCTTGATCCCATGCACATCACTAAAAATGTGTGCGCTAACACTCTTAACACCTTGATGGACACCGGGGGACATTGAAGGATTCACTAGCCACATGCCTGGACATGCAACACTTGGGAATCAGGAAGGAGCTGCATCCCGTGGAGCTAGAGAATGGCCAGTTCGAACTTCCGGTTGCGTCATGGACATTGAAGAAGGAAGAAAAGCATGCGTTTATTTCTTTCTTCAATGAACTCAAAGTCCCGACGGGCTATTATGTGAACCCGAAGAGGCTAGTGAACATGAGAGAACTCAAGTTCAACTATGGCCCTATGAAGGCCCATGACTGTCATGCCATTATGACTCAGCTGCTCCCTGTTGCCCTGCGTGGTATCCTCCCCCCAAAGGTCCGCGCCTCAATCATAAAGCTTTGCTCGTTCTTCAACGCGATCTCAAAAAAGGTCATTGATGTGTCCACGCTAGAGCAGCTGTAGCGGGACATAGCCGAAACTCTCATTAGGCTTGAGATGCATTTCCCGCTGACTTACTTTGATATCTCATTGCATCTGCTCATTCATCTTGTTGACCAAATTAGAGCCCTTGGCCCAATATACCTGCATCAGATGTTCCCTTTCGAAAGATTGATAAAAGTTTTTAGGAGGTATGTTAGGAATAGATTCAGGCCAGAAGGGGCATGGTTGAAGGATGGTCAACGGAGGAGGCCATTGAGTTCTGCACATATTATCTGGACATCAAAAGGGTCGGAGTTCCAGAATCTCGTCATGAGGGAAGACTATGTGGCAAAGGAACGGTCGGGGAGAAATTTGTTACAGTAGATGACCTTATTTCTTTCAGACAGGCATAGTTCCCTGTTCTCCAGCAAGCCAAGGGTGTGATGCCATACATTGACGAATACAGGCAATCGTTGCAAACTCTATATCCGAGCAAGTCACAGGCTTGGCTAGATAAAAAACATAAGAAGGAATTTGTCAGCTGGTTACGATGTCGCTTGCTTGGAATAAAGTTGGGTAATCAACTGGATGCCTTAGCCAAGGGACCTTCGAGTACATATCTTAATTACCAAGGGTATGAGATCAATGGATTCACATTTTACATAAAAAAGCAAGATGGAAAGAGCACATACCAAAATTGTGGTGTTCGTTTTGATGCTCACGACAAAAACGGCAACGTGCAGGCGACATACTATGGTTTCATAGAGGAGATATGGGAGCTAGCCTACGGTCCGTTGAAGGCAGCTCTTTTTCGCTGCCAGTGGGTTCGGCTCGAGGAAATCAACACTGACAGCGAAGGGCTCACTACCGTTGATCTCACTAAGACCGCATACAGAGATGACCCCTTAGTCCTTGCAAGAGATGTTATGCAAGTCTTCTATGCAAGGGACAACAAGACAAAAGGAAGGCTAAAAGTTGTCCTAGAAGGGAAAAGGAAGATTGTCGGTGTTGATGGAGTGACGGACGAAGAAGACTACAGGGGCTATCAGGAAATGCCTCCATTCAGGGCGAACGTACCCCTACCTATCCTTCAAAAGGGTGACGAACGTGCTTACGTATGAATTGATCACAATGAGGCCCTCATTGTTGATGCACCTAAAGATAGTTAGATTATTGTTAACTATGTAATCATTATGTAGACGTTGTATCATTAATTCGCACTGAATATTTAATTTATATTTTATGCACATCTCTACAATTTAATTATTGACTATGTAATCAAATATTAAGATGATGTTCACAAACACTATTATTTGATAATTATAGACCATTAATTTATTATCATAGAATTAAATAATCAAGACACAATTTTTGTGTTATTTTAGAATATAAACTAACTGCATTATTTTTATTAATAAATAAATAAAAGCAAACTAAGTGAACTCCCTATTCTAACTCAGCAGTTAAGGCCGCGCACTCTGTACTCTGAGACCCGTGCTCGAATCCCAGGCGGGCCAAACTTTTTTATATTTTTTACAAAAGGCTACGATGACAGGCTCCAAACCGACACTGTTTTTTTATATTTTTTTTACCTAAAGTTGGCGGCAGGGCACTTCACTACCGATTTTGGTTTTAAAACTGCCAGTGATATCTTCTATCACAATCGGTTGCTCAAACTGACACAGAAGGCCCAATTCACTATCGGTTTTTAAACTAAAACTGATAGTGATGTGTAGATGCTCCTCACATGCCAACAGTGCTCCCATGCCCACAACTGTTGGAACACTGCTCCCACCTACCCCGACAACTTTAGTTCAGAAATAAAAATGTACCATGACTGCTAGCCCCTATAAAATGGCCCTCGGCCAGGAGCTAGCCTCTCCATGCATGTTGGTTTCAGCCAGGCCTTATCAGCCATGATATAATGTTTTCCTCTCACAACAAACCACAGATATCGTTATGCATCGTAGTCCACCAAAATGGTGCACACATGAGGTACTAGAAGAATGATACTGAAGATAGAGCAACGCCGAAGATTGGAGATGCCACGAGGTTCACAGAGCCATCCACTATGGTGCGCTCTGGACTGTATGTCCAGAGAGACCTGGTGTGCTCTGGGCAATTTCCTGCCCCGAAGCGGCATTGGTTCATCGGTGCGGTGCCGAGCTGAATCCGATGTGCTCTGGACTGTACCGAGAAAAAGACCATGGCCTACAGAGGCATGGATTCATCGATGACACCTTATCATCTCCAACCGGTATAGCTCGTAGACCACCTCGGTGCTGTTGTTTAACCCTAGTTGGTGCTAGAAGAATGCTACTGAGGTGGTTAAATTATAATGTGATGATACACATTGATGGTAACATTGACCTGTACGCAAATAGGTCTTTGTTATCGTATATGGAATTTTAGTGTAAGGTCTTTGTTATCGTATATGTAACTTATTTTTAATTTTTTTGTAATTTTTTGATGTATTTCATTACTATCTAAATAAATATATCATTGTTGTTAAAACTTTCCCACTGTAGTATCTAAATAAATATATCCTTTACATATATGCACCTTTACTGTCGGTTCTATTTAGAAACCGGCAGTGATAGTCACCTTCACTGTCGGTTCTATTTAAAAACCGGCAGTGATAGCCACCTTCACTGTCGGTTTTATTTAAAAACCGGCAGTGATGTCCATGCCCCCCTATATAAAACAAACTGCCGGCCACATACATCGATCCCACCCACCCACGAACTCTGTCAGTCTCATTTCTCACATTTCACTCTCACTTCTCAAGACATCCACACTCTCTCTACGTGATTTGGTCATGGCTCCTGCATTTTTCAATGGTATTGATATGTTGTCTTCTCCAATATTCTATCTATATTCATTTGATCTATATTTATATTTATGTTTCTTTGCATTCTACATTTATATATATTCTTATTCCTTGCATTCAATTTATATTTAATTATGTTGCCACATTTTACTTGGAAGATTTTTTTGTGCATATATTTTATGTTCATATTTTTTTGCTTTTTATCAATCAGGTGGTATGAACAACGGACCTCCCCCGCCACAAGAACCAGGTTTCCACCCTGGCGATGAGCCATTCGCTCCTAATGTGGCCATTCTACGATTCCCTGTTTCAGCTATTGTATGAAATATTTTCCAACATCTTTTGTTTTTTGATGCTAACAAATAACTGTAATTAGTTTAATATCATTATTGCATGCATATATGTCACAGACTATATCCCCAATAGATTGGCTGCGAACAGCACTTAGCTGTTTCTTTATCTCGGACATCGTCGAGAACACAACATCTAATGCAAGTGGTCGGCTATGGACGTGTGAACTCAGTTTTTTCATCCCTGTGAGGGGTTCAAATCATCGGAACCATATCCACGGGACCGGAATACAGAGCTCGGACGTGATAAGCACCCAATTAACTGACGTGCGCATTTGTTTAGAGGCACTTCGACGTATTTGCTATGATGTGTCTGATTTCTCGTACTTCAAGGCACTTGCTTTGAATGCTGGTGATATCCCCGTCCCGTAAGCAAGCGAATGGTTTGCGAGCTACAACCATGCGGATGTGGTAAAATGGTCACTTATACCTGAGTCATGGTTATTTGTTGTTTAATATTTTAATAACATTCTCTAATTTTTTTTCTTTTGCTCCATATGCAGATTACGCTACATGACCTTACCTATGCTGCATGTGGCTTGTGGGCCGTTCTAGACCAAGCTACGGAGCAACTCGGGTATGATTGGGACTTCTGCAATGAAAACCTCGACCAGCTCACTATAGAAAGATGCCAGTACTGCATAAGGATTACTAACAGGGGCAGTGGTCATTTAGTAGGTTACATCTATGGTCGACCATTCTTTCGGTATTGTGAGGCACAAGGGAGTGCACTTATACGGGCATTGGTCTTCATCAATACAAGCGGATACATAATCCGTGACATCAATTACCATATATGGCTACAGAGGCATGTTAGTGTGCATGGCCCGATCGATCCCGACAGTGATTCCGATAGTAATTAATGTTTATTTAGCTAGGTTTTCAAGGTCGTAGTTTAATTGGGTTCTAATTTTAATATGTATGGCTTTGTGTGTTTAATTATTGTCATGCAAGTAATTCGTGTCACATTCCGGTGTCGTATTTGTCTCAAATTTATTCTGAGGCTTGCACGTGCCACATGTGAAGGAAACACAAAGTTTGGGATTTTCAGAGATGGTTTGCTACTTTCTGAGGTTTAATTGAATTTCCACGCGACGACACTGTTAATTATAGGTTGAACTGAGTCAACCCACAAAAAGATCCGGAATGGTGCCAAACTTTTACACAGGCTCTAATGTGCCCTAGGGATAAGAATTTTGTGGAGGTGGATGAAAAAATCTATTGGGTCCAAGATGAAATTCACCCTCTTTTGTATCATTTGGCACAGAGAAAAATATAATAAATAAAAAAATGAACAGAAAAACCTAAGATCCTATGTGGGGTCTTAATTTGGGTGTACATGCTGGCCAAAAAAATTTCAAGCCATGTCGACATAGGCGGAGTATACATGCTTCACAGAGGTACATGTGCCCTTTCATCGAACTATGACTATACACATAGGTTATCAAGGTTTCTGTGGTTCATAGGCATTCCGGTGTCGTATTGGTCTCAAACTTTTTCTTAAGCTTGCACGTGCCACGTGTGAAGGAAACGCCAAGTTTGGGATTTTTCGGAGAAGGTTTGCTACTTTTTGATGTTTAATTGAATTTTCGCGCGACGAGACCGTTTAATTATAGGTTGAACTGAGTCTACCCACGAAAAGATCCAGAATGGTGCCAAACTTTTACACAGGCTCTAATGTGCCCTAGGGATAAGAATTTTGTGGAGGTGGATAAAAAAATCTTTTGGGTCCAAGATGAAATTCACCCTCTTTTGTCTCATTCAACACACAGAAAAATATAATTAATAAAAAAATGATTAGAAAAACCTAAGATCTTATGTGGGATCTTAATTTGGGTGTACACGCTTGCCAAAAAAAATTCAAGCCATTTTGACAAAGGAATACATATGCTTCTATTTATTCAGTATATGAAAGAATTTTTTTAATATATATAAACATCACTGTCGGTTTCAAGAAATCGGCAGTGATGAGAGGAAACCGACAGTGATGCCTGTTATCACTGTTGGTTTATTTTGAAAACCGATAGTGATATATAAAAAATTAAAAAAAATTGTGCCAGCCCTCGAGTTTGAGCTCGGGTATCGGGCCACAGAGTTCAAACACTTAACTGCTGCGCTAGTATAGGATGTGTGCCATGGTTTATTTATTTTATCTTTTTGACCTTTAGACCGCTTAATAAATTATAAAATTAAGCCAAAAAAATTGGGCCGCCCTAGATTCGAACATGGGTATCGGGGGCTATGTTGCGGAGTCTTAACCGTTGAGCCAGTAGGAGGTATTCAAAACAAGTGAAAAAGATAAGTTACTTATGCTGTAACCACTACACGGAAATCGCTGCCGGTTTAAAGAATGGCCCGGCAGTGATGTGACAGATAACAGACATGCTGCAACACGGTATTATCTAGAAGAGCAACAATCATGTTGCCCCCTCGATCTCCGGTACGTAGCATATCGTATAATACGGTCTTCATGACAACGAGGTAAGCAAAACGAGGTCATACAAAATGCAACATCCAATATGTAAGCAAATAAAACAAGAGGTCATGCAATGCAAAGTATCAACCCAATTCAGGTGAGGATGATCAAACAAAGGATTCGATGACACGGTTTTTTTCAGCACCAGTAAATTATTACATCGACCTAATACATTGATTAATCACTAGTGCTACTAATTATTACCGGTGCTGCCGCATGCGTCGTTCCCTGGTTGTCGGCGGCGGTGCTCCTCTTCGCGCTTCTTTTGCTCAGCCCTGCGCCGGCGCCGCTGTTCCACGTCCATCGCGAGACGCCGCTCGGTCTCCTCCTCACGGCGGCGCTCCTCCTCCTCGCGGCGGCGCTCATCCTCCTTGGAGATCTCGACGACGCGCTTCAGGATGCAGTCATCGGTCTCCTTCTGTGTGGTGGCGCGGAGGTGCCGGTCCTCCTCCTCCTTCCAAGCCGTCTCCAACGAATTGAAGACGACCTCCTCCACCGGAAGAGGTTCTGGTTCCTCCTCCGATGCAGTCTCCCGGTCCGGATCGTCCTCGAGGTTCACCTCGAGGTCCGATTCGGACGACGGCGTCGGTGGAGTTGGGGGCGACGTGAGGACAACGGGTTGAGCTTCGCCCATGTTGTCTTCAAGTGGCGAGGCACTGTGCATGGCGGTGGGTCGAGGGCCGGGGTGAGGTGTGCGTGGGAAGGGCGGTGTTTCGCTTTCTTGACGCGCGGTGGTGTGGTGGCCGACTGTGTGCATGGGGGCCTGGCTTATATAGGCGTGTCGGTGTGGAACTGATCACGGTGAAATAACTTGCACCCCTCGGAAACAGAGCGCGTGCGCGCCTGCGTTGGGAAACGCCATTGAACCGCCATTGCGCCTACGTTTGGGAACCGGCACGAGCAACCAATGGATGTGTAAACGCGACATCTCTTCGTGGGGAACTGAAGGGCTCTCCCCTCGGAAACGGAGCGTGCCTGCGTTGGGAAACGCCATTGAACCGCCATTGCACCTGCGTTGGGAGCGCGCCTGCGTTTGGGAACCGGCACGAGCAGCCAATGGACGGGTAAACGTGGTGTCTCTTCGTGGGAAACTGAAGGGCTCTTCATGGGAACCGCGCTTCATGGACCGGTTAATTAAAACAGCATCTCTTTATGGGAACCGTGTGACCAGCATGGCCGGGGAGTTGAAGGGGCCTACGTGCAAAGCAGGGATAGATAATCACTCGAAGGAATAAATTCCTTCAAACTTTCTGAAATCAAGCGATAGATCAATGGTTTGTCCGCTGCTCTGGAACTTGTAGGCTTCGGTTCGATTCAGGGATGCAACACATTTATTTTATATTTTTGACCTTTAGACCGCTTAATAAATTATAAAATTAAGCCAAAAAAATTGGGCTGCCTGGGACTCGAACACGGTCTCGGGGGCTAAGTTGAGAGGTCTTAACCGTTGCGTCAGTAGGAGTTTCAAAGAAAACGGAAACTTATCCTACTTAACACCTAAGTTAAACCTAACCGCTACACAACATCACTGCCAGTTTGGGGAATGACCCTACAGTGATGAGCTATTTCCCAAAATAAATTAATAATTTATAAAATAGAACAAAAAAATTTGGGCTGCCTGGGACTCGAACACGGGTCTCGGGGGCTAAGTTGAGGGGTCTTAACCGTTGCACCAGTAGGAGGAGTTCGAAAGAAAACGAAAACTTATCCTACTTAACTCCTAACTTAACACCTAACTGCTACAGAACATCACTGCCAGTGTGGGAGTGACCCGGCAGTGATGTGCCCATCACTGTCGGTTTACAAGCAGAACCGTCTATGATGAGCTACTGCTATAAAAGTGGCGCGGGTTGAAATTATCCCAATTCATTTCAACCCCATGCCAACCCCTCCCCCGGCGCCGTCGGAGCACCACCCCGCGCTGAAGCACCGCCCCACGTCGTCCACCGCCCCACGCCGTCCACCGCCCCAAGCCAGAGCACCGCCCCACGCCAGAGCACCACCCCACATCGGAGTAGCGCCCCACGCCGGAGCACCGCCCCAAGCCGGAGCTCCGCGCCGTCCGTCCCACCGCCGAGGCCTTCAGGAGCAGGTAGACAGCTGCTTTCCCACCCCCACGGTCAGTGCGTGGCTCACTGCCCGCTACGTGTCTGATGAAATGTCCCACAACTGCTTACTTCAATCAGTTTGATCATGTAGTGTGTGATGTCATACAGTTTGATCATGCAGCTGTGAATGCTATAACCTAGGTTTGCCACACAGTGTGTGCTATCTGTTTCTTTGTGTTTCTAGACGCATTGCTTGTAAGTAGTACATTGTTACTTAGTAGCACGTTGCTCAGCTCTATTCATCAGTATACTGATAAGAACAAAAGCGTAATTTTATTTTTGGTTACCAGGATAAACATAGCAGGGACTCGTAATACTTGACAGAAATTGCTCTCTGAACGTTAATGGTAGTTTGTTTTCGGAGTACTTGCATTTTCTCTGTGAAACAAACTTACGTTTTCTCTGTGAAACCATCTTGTGCATCATTGGAGCTTGGCCGGATACATATGTGAAACCAATGGCTGGCCTCACCTCGTTGCTTGCAATTGCAACTGCGCTCCCATCAGGCGGGTACTCAATGTTTTTGGAACTATGCCACCGATGATCAATGTTTTTGGATGTGAGGATGGAGTATATATACTTTAGACCTATTGAACTAATATATGTCCAAACTTGTCATGGAATTCTCCATGCTATCAGCATAAAGATGCATAATTATTAACTTATGCAAGATTACAAGTAATACATAGTTATGTAGCCTTGTGCATTAAACTGGGAATATTTTCCAACAATCCTATCTTAATATGAGTTTTTGCATGTCACTTTCGTGGGATAGTATGAGATGCATATTTGCCCCTACCAACCATGTAAGTTTCAGATCAAAGTATCACTAATTTGGAAAGATGCTTACCTGCATTGATACTTGTGAAAGAACCTCGCGCCGATGGTTGGGGGATTTATAGTGAGACTGAAAACTCTTAGACATCTCTAGGAGTATATCCAAAAGTATTAAACTGGCTCTCTAAATCATCATTTGGTTTTTAATGAATAAAAAATATTCTTTATATCTTTCATACATCTAACAACTATTACTAAGGCACGTGAATAGCTATTTTCCAAACACTCCTATCTATGCAATGGTCATGTGTTATTCGTAAATATATTAAATTGTATAAGAATACATCATGTTTGAATGACAACCTAATTTACTTAAATGTATAGGCAACCATGGCATGGCATGTAGTGCATGTTGGTCACATGCCTGGGATTTATCGAACCTGGGAAGATTGCTATGCTCAAGTCAATCGCTACCCTGGTAATTTGCACAAAAAATACAACACAGAAGCTGAAGCTTTGAGAGCCTACTATAGTCATCCAACCTACCTTGCAAACCATGGGCAACCGACCTACTATGGTCCAATGAATGCAAACCATGGCCATCCGCTGGCACTGGAGATCGAAGAGAAGCCACCCGCCAGAGATGTGAAGATTAGGAGAATTGCTCCTTGGTCTTGGAAAGATGTCATGCTTTTATTTATGGCTATGATCATCGCTTTTCTTATTTGGAAGTTGATGTAGGCCTAGTTTCGTAGAAGAGTAGGTGGACTTTGTTGTATGTGGTCAATCAAACAATGAATTTGTTCTAGGTGAACATATGCTATTATTTGACTTTGTTGTATGTGGACTTATTATTAGACTTTGCATTAAACATATTATATATATATATGAACATATGCTATTAGTAGTTGTCCGCGGCCAAAACTAACCACGATCGTGTCACAGCTATGACTCATCGTCGCCTATTACCCCATCGCCGAAGAACTGATCGGCAACAAGAAGCGGCTAATATCGCTGGGACGGGAGAGCCGCATGATCCGACAAACGGTGGTGGTGTCAATCAGGTCGGTGAGAACGAGCAGCCATGGACCCCGTCTGGCCTGCTCGATTTGGGTCAAAATGACCAAGATGGCCAGGTAACTTTGGTATCATGTCACTATGTAGCCACACGCGCTAATCAATTGAGAGGGTCATACCTTACTTGGTGTCTCTAGCAGGAGCCTCCGCCGGTCGAGGAGCCAGAGGGTTCGAGTAGCAGGAAGGCTATATCTAAGCGAGGCGTGTCAAAGATTCCTGTTGGTAGGAATGCACACTGACACATTACTGAGTTCGATGAATTCGGGGATCCACTCTCACCGCCTATAGATTTGACCAAATACAAGACTATCCTCGGGTTACTTGTTAGGGACTTCATCCCGATTAAGTATAGGAAGTGGATTGGGAAAGATGATGACTAGTGGAGGGTTCCCGAAAGCAAGAAGGATTACATATGGGATGTCAAGATCCCAGAGTATTTCACTTTCCCAGCCGAGTATGACAGGGAGTTAGTCAAGAAAAAAGCAAAAAAAATCATGGGAACATGCTTCAAGAATTTCAAGGGGACATTGTACAAGAATTTTGTCCTTCAAAATAAAGAGTCAGATTTCGATGGTGGACAGTTTAGCAAGCAGAAGGACTTCTGGCAAGCTTTTAAGGAATACAGGTTATCCGAGGAGTACTTAGAACTGAGCAGGAAGAATAAGGAGAATTCGCAGAAAGCGACGAATCCTCATCATCTCGGCTCTCGTGGCTACGCCAAAAAGATGCCAGAATTTAAAGCAGAACTTTAAAAGATGGATCGCCTTGCTGAGAATGGTGTTCAGGTTGAGACCGCCGATTGGGAGCCTAGATCGGTAATATACTGTATGGGGAGGAATGTACGGCACACTGAGGACGAGAGCTTTAGCTCCTCAAATCTACCCATGAGCTTACTCATCTAGAGGATCTCCCAAATAACTGAGGAGGTGAGGCAAGGGACTCGCACTTCTAATAGGGAGAAAGACGTGCTCACCCAAGCACTCGAAACCAAGGAGCACCCTGGTCGCACTAGAGAAATCGGTGTTGTTCCTTGGAAACTAGCATTCCCCTAAGAATCTAACACTTACCAGAGCCGCTTGAGGGGTAGAGAGGAACATGAGGCAGAGTATTTGAGGAGACTAAAAGAGATGGAAGATAGAATGGAAGCACGGATTGAGGCGACTGTTGAAGCGTGAGTCGAGCAAATTTTGCTGTCCAAGGGGTCAGTAGTACCACAAAACCCTACTCCTACTGCCTTTAGCCCACAGTTTAGGGGTCACAGCAGCTGTGGATCGACCCTGCTCGACGAAGAAGAGGCGAATGTGCCTCATCCGGTGGACGACATCACTGATCCCATCAATGTTAGGTTGTACATCCATCAGGAATGGACAAAGGACAAGGTGGCGCTCGGTCAGGCCTAGCCTGTGGGAGATGGGACAATTAATGGCCGCCCAATTCCACTGGGGTACGCTCGCGTCACCATTGATAGAATACTTGATAAGAAGTATAACAAGATACCCACTGAGTACCCCGTAGCGGAAGACAGTCCGAAATTTAGTCATAACAAGGGCTCTCAAGTGGCCTGGCACAAGCACTTCACTAAGCTTGACCACCAATTGTCCTCTGATGATGAGGACGACTGCGAGTTGGTGTGTATAATCCCTATTTCATTTATGTCTGTTAATAATTCAACAAAATAATTTACTGTTCCTATTTGGATATCACCTTTTTTGAACGACAACGCAAGAAATTTAAGCACGAAAGGCTGCTAGAGATGGAGATCGTCGCACTATAATCAGAGCTGGCAAAATTCATCTTAGCCGAGGTATTGGAAAAAGATGGACAATTTTCCATTGCATAATCCGTAAAGTACAAGGACCAGTATGGCCCAGAGTGGCTCGCCAGATTATTGTAAGAAGTCCGAGAACATTTCTTTTTTATTTTGAGGGATCGAGATCTGGATAAGAACATTTGAATTGTAACCGTAACATTTGTAATGTTTAATATTGATGGACATAAATGAAACCCGATCCCACAAAAAAATATAAATTAAAATAAATTATAAAACAATAAAATACGAACGGGCCATCACCGCCGGTTAGCAACAAATCGGCAGTGTTGTCGTAACCATCACTGCCGGTTAGAAACAAACCGATAGTGTTGGCTTGCTCAAAACTGTCGGCTTGAACCATGAACCGACACTGATGATTAGGACAACACTGCCAGTTTAATCCATGAACCGACAGTGTAGGCTTCCTCAACACTGCTGGCTTGAGCCAAGAACCAACACTGATATTTACTACAACGCTGCCGGTTTGATCCATGAACTGACACTGATATTTACAACAACACTGCCAGTTTGATCCACCAACCGACACTGATATTTACAACAACACTGCCGGTTTGATCCATGAGCCGACAATATAGGCTTGCTCAACACTGCTGGCTTGAGCCAAGGACCGACACTCTTGAAGCAACCGTCACTGTCGGTTGGAACTACAAACCGGCAGTGTTGTTCAACTGGACACTACCGGATGGAGCTAGGAACCGACACTGTTTTCTGTAGATCAGTGTCGGTTTTTAAGGACCGACAGTGATGTCAACCCCACATCACTGCCGGTATGCCACTGTCGGTTCAAAATCTAGCAGTGAAGTGGGTTTTTGAACCGGCAGTGATGTCCAGATCTGGGGTAGTGCATGCCTCGTGTCCACGGCGACACAACCTCTTACACCCACCAATACCCAAACCATATCCCTACCCGGTCACCATTTTTCCTTTCCAGTATTTATATTTTCCAAGTGATAATAATACAGTAATATATTTTCTATCTCTCGCGAGTGACAGGCAATCACTCGACTTCTACCGGAGTCCTGTAGCATAGCATTCTACACGATCATGTCATACTAGTAAGACTCATAGGATAAAGATACATATGTAAGTGGGTTTCATTCAACTCTTTAAAACTTAATGCACAAATATAATTTAAACTATAGAAAAGTAGGGGCTATGCACCCGGGCTTGCCTGGGTAAAAAACATTATAAAGAGTTAGTCCCATCTTCATGATCCACTCGCCAAGACACCGCCTTCGGCTCCAATGTCACATCCACGTGCTCATCATCTAGCGCACCTAAATGAGAGCAACGATGCAAATGCATGAATTCAAAGAAAGCACACATAAAGCATCACGTAAATGCACTCAAGATAAACATCAGGTTTATAAATCAATTATTAAGTTTTTGTTGGAATAACACATGTGAGAGCAAGATAAATCTATATATCAATATTTTATGCGAACACATGGCCATGTTAAGTGTTCGTTTGACAAAACGACATCATACAAATACAGTGGAACTATATTTTCTATTTTTACATACTTTTATTATTTATAAACCATTTAACAAGCATCAAACAAGTTAAATCATTAACTCAGTCATAGCACCTATTTACAGGCTACAAACATTACAGGAGATGCCTAACACATGTAAGAATATACTGTAAGAATATCAGATTAACCGCATTTACCAATTAGCCATTAAAAATAGTACAACAATTATAGGAGCATATTTATTTATTTATTTATTGCAGACCTAAAAATAGTGAGCACCAAATGAATTAATCTACTCTAACACACAGTACAGGTTACCAGGAGTCTAACAAAACAAGAATCATGATTTTAGGACTTCATTTCAAATTTAAACAGATTTTACAATGTTGAACCGATTTGATCCATCTTTAAATAAGACAAGAAGCTAGTAAACACAAATGCCCTGGGAACCCGAACTTTTTTTTAAAGAAAATCTATAATCAGCCCTTTTACTATCCATGTCTCTCATACAAATTCACATATAACCCCCTGTACTTTTCTCCTTTTGCACCAAAGCTCCCTCCCTCTAAACCTCATGTACGAACAGAGCAACGCACGAACACCGGCAGAGCAGGTGATGGGTTCGGGCCGGCCGGCTTCGACCAGCGACTGCGGTCACCGATGGCCGGGGTGGAGCGATGCGGCTTCAAGGCAGTGGACCGCGGCCACCGGTGCACGCGATGTGGCCTGGGATGGGCAGTGGCCGTGTTGCAGTGGCTGCGAGTTTGCTTAGCTCGGCCATGGCGTCCATGGGGAAAACTGAAAGTGGCTAGCGACGAGGCACGGATGATGCTCGATGTGGGTTTGCAGGCTAGCGAACCTCCATGTAAGGCTGCTTGCGCGAGGAATTGGATGGAGGTGCACTGGTTGGGGCGAATTTAAAAAGGGCGCCGAAGGCGGACGCGCGGACCGTTCATGGCCATGCGGGTCAGGGACTCGGCGAGATGCGCGCGGCTGGCTTTCAAGGCACGCTGATGGCGTCCACTTGCGCGTGCTTTAAAGGCAGACGACCTCTGGATGAAGCAAGACAGGGGTGAGGCAGAGCGACGACCGGCGTCGAGTCGTCGATGGCGGACAAAATGCCGAAGGGTATTTGATGACTTTGCGGGCGAGGGCGCAGAGAGCCAGAGAGGCGTGCATAAGAGGGCAGAGTGCGGCATTGCGCCGGGTGGAAACGACAATGAAGGGGGCAGACCTGCACTCGGCTCAGGCTTGCCTCGGTGGGACGCTCTTAATGGACGTGACGGTTGGGAAGTGCGGCTACCAAGGTGGAGTCAGGCGCACGTGTAAGTGTCGCGGCAGCGACCACGACCATGTGCAGATGCCGTGGCCGCGACGAGGCGGAGCAGCGCAGCTATCAGCACGTGTGCATGGCGACGAGGGCTCCCGGCAGCAGGGCAGCGGGCGCATGTGGCAGCGAGGCAGTGCGGCATGGCAGCAGCGCGGACACAGCAGCTCAGCGCAGACGGACGCGCGGGAGGGCAGCGCTGAGGTGACGCGGGCCACACGAGCTTGGCGTGAGGCAAACAGAGTGAGGGCGAACTGGGGTGGGAGAGCAGAGCTGTGGCGCTAGCTTCCTCAAGAAGCAGGGGTAGGAGGCAGCAATAGCTCGGAGGTGACCGGCCGGCTTGTCCGGTAGAGAAAACAGTGGAGCAAGGAGACGTGGGAATTCGTGAGTTGGAGCCTTGCTCGCCGGCCACGGAGACAGCAGAGGCAGGCAAGGACTAGCGGAGACAGACAAAAGCAATCAAGGCAAATAGAGACAAGCCAAGGCAGGCAGGGGCAGACACCGAGAGAGTGAGATGGAGAAAAACAAGGCGATGACATTTACACGGCTCGGCCATCTCCATCAACGCAGGGACAGTGCGGCTTGCTTCGGCAGCGTTGCAGAGCGATGGGACAACGGAGGCAACGGCTACCCGGCGGTGCTGTAAGGAACCTGCTCGACTGGCACTCATAAAAATTCGAACGCCATGCCAGAGAGAAGGACACAGACGCATGTAAACAGACACGCCGCGGTATAGAGCGCACGTGGGCAGTGCATAGACGGAACGACCCGAACGTGGCGGAACGCGAAGGCAGCCAACAAGCAGCAGTGGCCGGCCAGCGAGCTCAGTTTAATCACGTAACGCGCGCGTCGTACCGGCGAGGTAGGCGGGCTGAATGGTCAGCGGTACTTTCATTATTATTTTAAATGCAACCAAAATTCATACTCCGAATTTTTACTTAAGTACTATATACCAGTCGTATCGTATTTTGTTTATAAAATTGTTTTTCATGTTTAATCAATTAAACACGTCGTCGCTATTTACTTGCTAGAATCGTTATCGGACATTTCTAAATATTTCTATGCACTGTGTAATTTATCTTGAGCGTTTATTTGAGTCCACGAAACTAAATCACACAGGATCCGCTTATCGCCTCAAGTATGTTTTAAATTAAAAATTTGAGAAACTTGTTTCGAAAGTTTTACTTAGACCTAAATTGTGGTGCTAAATAAGATCGTAACACCAGGGTGTTACAGCCTCCCTCCCCCGCCTCTCGAGGTTGTTACTAATGAGGAAACCGATGTCAACATGCACCTTGTGGCTACCGATGATGATGTGTTTAGGAATACGTTAGCTGACGACACCAAACATGACAGTGGCATTTCTCAGCTACTACGTGATGTAGAGGGCGGATTCCTTAGTGCTAGACGGTTGAAAAAGCTAGAGATAATGAGAAAGGATGGCAAAAAACCATTGTATCGAGGTTGTTCAGTGCACAAACTAGAAGCCGACAGCAAGATATTTGAGTTCAAATCTACACACGGATTGTGATATGACCATGTCATCAAACAACATGTTACAACCTCCAATTCAAGCTACACCAACTTAAGTATCGCCTACATCGAGACCAGCCCAAGTCTTTGATGGACCAATTACACGTAGTTGCGCAAATAAGCTACAACAAAAGGTGAATGCGCTACTTTATGAAGTTCATTTTAGAATTAATGAGAATTATATACTGCCTAAGTCGTGCACGATGCCATTGCTCAGGATCACAAAGGAGGATGACAAGAACACACAAAGAGTGGACTACAGAGAAGAACCACGCTTGGACCAGTCCATCGTTACAGAACCATCAGAAAGAATCAGTAATAACTTTTGATTCGCGAAAGCTATGAAGGCCCATGAGGACTCGTTAGAAAGCTTGTCAAGTCTAGATTCAAGCTTGGGAGGTTTCAACTGATTTGGACTTTCCATGAGTTTCGACTGGATTAGTGAAGGATGGTCAGAAGATCAACGGTCTTCCCGATGCTCAACTTTCCATGCAAAAATGTACCATTCTACAATGTTTCATGGTGCATGTTGCACATAGTCTGAAAGCTTATCAAGTTAAGTTTGCAACACAACCAACGACACAACATTTGGACTTATCAAGATGGAGTTATTGGCAAAACACTAAAGACTGCGCATAAAACCAATAGCCACGCGGGAACTGCTGAAAGGTTCATGTTTGGTTTTGGTAATTGAGTGACAACCTAGGTGGACTAATATGTGGTTATGTGAGAATACACAGGAGATTAGTCCTCAGGTGAATATGTAATGAAGGAGCTCATTGCATATGAGACATGACATAGAGTCATTGTGACTAAGGTGGAGAAGATCAAGATGAGGCTTGGCTTGATGGATCGGTTGCAAGAGTGAAGGGCAAGTCGGAGGCTTTGAAGCGCTGGACCGCGTGGAGGGATGCTTGAGCAAAGACTTGGTGCCGATGGACCGATGCAACGGTGAAGAGCAAGTGAGGTCAAGATCGATGAACTAATAAGGTCACATGATGATATGAAGTGAATCATATCATTGTTGATCGTGTTGGTGCATGTGTTGCATCGACATTGGAGGAGATGTAATGGAATGCGCAAGGCAAATGTATAACCTATAGGGTATTTTATTTCACCGGTCATTGGTGTGTAGAAGTTTATGACTGGGTTTAGGATAGATGGCTGTACTATCAAGAGGGGCAAACTTGTTTACATATCGGTCATTTAGTGCCACTCGAGTGATCTAACTTTGCATCATTGCTAGGATCGAGTGGCGTGGCAAGTTGAGTGGCTAATCCTTTTAAAAATGATTGTAAAAATGCTAACACACATGCACATGGTGGTGTACACTTGGTGGTGTTGGCACATTTGCTAAGAAAAAGTTGTTGGAGTTGAATTGGATTAACTTGGATAAGAGAGAAATGTTTTTCGGTGTGCTCCGAACTATGCGATGGCTATTGGATTAGAATTCTATGTTGACCCATTTTGCTTTGGATCAAGTTTACTAGTGTGTTGTGTAGCCTTCTGAGTAAGCTTTCCAAAATATCCAAGATCATCGACATCGGAGTTCGAAGCTAAAAGTTATAACATTTTTAGCGTTGAAAGGTCTATCACCGGACTCCGTGACCTGCATGTTCGGTCAGTACCTGCAAGTTCAGTAAGAGAGTCTGGTCAGTGTTTCTTTCACGTGCAGAAGCAACCAGATGCTAGGGGAGTCCGGTCAATGATGACCGTCATCAAAAGAGCTCTTTGGAACCTCTCTGGAAGTGATCGGACTCTAGAAGAGTCAAGTCCAGTCGCGGGAGAAAGCGGAGTCCGATCAGTTGTGCAAAGATGCGTTGGTAATCGGACTTGGCCTCGGCGCGTCCGGTCGTTGGACCTAGGCGTGTCCGGTTAGGAGTATGCGCGCGCGAGAGCTAGCCGTTGGAGCCCAACGGTCGGCTTCGAAAGGAGGGGACGTGTGGCATCATGCTAGCGACCGGACTCTGTGACTTGCGCGTCCGGTCGTTATGACCTGTGAGTCCGGTCAGTGCGTGTTTTGCCCAGTGAAGAGGTAACGGCTCTTTTAGCCCTTGGGGCTATAAATAGAAGTGGTGACCTGCCTTGGGCTGGTTGCTGAGCACCCTCATACCTATGTGGCTTGTGTAGGAGTGTTTGGGTACCCTCTAACTCTCTTGTGCTTGCAAGAGTGCGAATCGATTGCGAGTGAGTGTGATTCTAGTGTCTCAATTTTTTTATAATTTGGTATTTTTTTAAGAAAATTTACGTTTGGCCCCTGTGAGACGTAAACTTATCTTTGGACCTTGAGGGTCGACGCCAGGACTCATGGCACCGAGGTAACACGTCTCGGCGCCATAGATCTTGACTCCGAGGTGTCTGGCCGTACACATCAGGGCATCCTAGGTGCGCATTGACGTGGCCGGTACCTTGGCGTCAGAATACATGGCTCTGAGCTCGACGCCATAGATCTTGACGTCAACCTCAGAACCGTCAGATGATATGCTACGACAGTGGTGATAAGACGTGCAAACAGTAGCAGGTCCACACACAACACACCGCTCTTCTCTCCTCCCTTCTAACATGGACGGCAGGTGTCTACCAGTCTGTTACCATACGCGCGCGCTCGGTGCATGTTGCTTTTTGCCCTGCAGGTCTCCGCCGCCTTGGCGGTGCCCATCTCAAACTGGCGAGCTCACTCTTCTACAAAGCGAAACTTGCACGGTGAGAGAGGCTGAGACTGAGAGCTCGGCCCGGGGTTTGGGTGGCCCATTTATTGCACCTGGCGCGCCGCGCAGCTGCGTGCTGACACAACGCTTCAATGCTTCTTGCCGCAGTAGCCGTAGCATGCAGTAGCTTTTCCAAAATTTTCTTCGTGTCCGAGAGGTTGGAATGGATGAACGAGCCTTCAATGCATGTACAGGGGTAGTTTGCCGGAATTATCACTTCAATGCGGCAACTGCAGCAAGATTATTGATTCCTTCAGACAAAGAAACACTACGCCTCTCACTTCCTGCTGCCATTCAGTCTGTGCGTTTCGCTTGCTCATATCTGGTTTATAAGCTATAATTTATCTACCAATAAATAGTATTTTTTTCTCATACCAAATTAATTAATAATACTTTTAGCTATAGTTTATAAGCCAAACCAACTAAAAGGGCGTTTGTTGTGGCCATGCACTCGCGCGTCGACCGATCGGCTCATGGGCTCATGGCTCAGGCAGTCAGGCAGCAGGATCTAGTAGCGACTAGCGAGGCACCACTGCACCAGGCATAGGCATGTGTACAAGGCTGGCCTAGCCCTAGCAGCCTAGGTAAAGGAACATGGATGGTACCGTACGTCACATTCATTTCCTCCGCTGACGCTAGCTGCAAGCCTGCAACTGGAAACAGCAATGCCAGCGCGAAAGCAAAAGCAGCATATGCACCATGCGCGCGTGGCGGTAGACTGTCAGGCACCTGCCATGCGTGTCAGAGAGAGGAGACAAGTGATGTGTGGTGTGTGGGTCTGCTACTACTTGCACGTCTCATTTAAGATATGTGGCATCGAGCTCGGAGTCATGTATTCTGACGTTGAGATACCGACCACATCAACACCACCTAGGATGCCCTGCTGTGACACGGTCAGACATCTCGGAGCCAAAATCTGTGGCGCCGAGACGTGTTACCTCGGTGCTATGAGTCATGGCGCCGACCTCCAGGTCCAAAGATGAGTTTACGTCTCACAATAGGACAAATGTAAATTTTCTTTAAAAAAAGAGCCAAATTATAAAAAAATAAGTGTGCACGTTGCATTGTGAGATTACATCGAGTGGCATTAGGTGTTTGAGTTGCAAGTCGGTTGTGCTTGTTACTTTTGGAGGTTGCCGCTTCCTAGATGGCTTGGTGGTGGTCTCCGTCGAAGCATGCAAAGAAGATTGTGCGGTGCTCTGGAGAAGTGATTGTGAGGTATGTTGTGCTCGTCCATCGGAAGCCACGAAGAGCAACTCTAGTTGAGCGTGTCATTGAGCTACCCTCAGTGTAGGTAAGTTCGTGCGGTGCCCGACGTGCGGGCTTGTTGGGTGATACCGATTAGCCGCTGAACGACTAAGTGAGCGGTCGACACAACGGGGACTAACGTGTTGGCAAGCACGTGAACCTCGGGAGAAAAATTACCGTGTTATCCTTGTCTTCCCGTTGGTTTGCATCCCTGTTACACAAGCTTGTATTTAGTTTCATGTACATTGCGCTTGTGTAGTTGCTCTAGTATTTAGCTAGCTTGTGTAGCTTGCTAATCACCTTCTAACTTATGTAGCATAGAAGCAGCTCCCTTGTATAACTAGTTTACTTTTATAGTGAATTAGTTGTCTTACTTAGTTTGTGTACCTAAGTAATTTGTGCTCTTTAATTTATCTTGTGTAGCCTTGTTATTAAGCATTGCTAGTGATCTTAGGAGCTTTGTACTTTTGCATCACTAGCATGTGTAGGAGCTTCCCGGTTGCCAAAGTACTAGTGTATAGGTTTATGTGACCTTGCTCTAGAATTGATTAGGTGAGCTCTAACTAGCCCGGCACCTTTGTTGAATAATTAGGATCTTTATAAGGTGCTTGTAAGCTTAGATAGTGAGGTATAGTCTTGGCTAGACCGATAATTATAATTTCGCATTTGTTTCGGTTAGCCAGCGCATTTAAGTTTAGAAATGACTATTCACCCCCTCTGGTCCGCTATCTCGACCCTACACGTGGTATCAGAGCTAGGTCCCTCATTTGTGGTCTTTATCGACCCGAGAAGATGGCGGCTTATGGGTTAGATGTTGAGTGTCCATACACTTTTGATGGAATGCACTTTGCACGGTGGAAAAATTGAATGACATGCAGTTTTAAGTTTATTTCCCCCCAAATGTGGTGGATCGTAGATGTGGTCTTTTCTCGTGCGTTGGATGGAAAGAATGCAACTAAAGCATAAAATAAATGCCTACATCTCGATTGCTAAGCTACTAACATTCTCTATCAATCTATGAAAGATAACATATTCGAGGAAATCATGTACATGAAGAGCGCCCATGATATTTGGTTGTACCTCAACTTGATATATGGGAATGTCTCCAATGATGATGATGAGGCCACCAAGAAGGAGGCGCATGAGGATGTTGAGCATGACCATAATTTGATGATTGTGGAAGATTGCTCCTCCTCATGGTCAAGTGATGATGATGATGATCAATCTACCACGTGTTCTCTTGACATGATGGATGATGATTTCCCAAGCGATGCAAATGATGTTTCTACCTCAAGCACACTTGGTGATGAAGATGGTTGATGCTCGGGCCATGATTATGATGCTACTACGAGCCCATCCGCTACACCACATTGCTTTATGTCACAAAGTGACACCAAGGTATCTAATGTCAATGTGGTTGATCATGTTGATTCATATGATGAGCTTGTTAGTAGATTTGCTAGCATGACCATATCTTTAGAAAATGAAAAAGCTAAAACAATGAAATTGAAAAATGAAAACTCATTTCTAAAGAACACATGTGAACAACAAAAGCATCTTCTTTATGTTACTACTTGTTCACTTGAGGAGCTAAAATTGGCTCATGAGGAATTTAGTGTTGCTCATGATAACTTGGTACAAGACCATGCTTTTCTCATTAATAAGCTTTCCAATGAAAAAATTAAAGCTAGTGAGAGCTCATCACATGGGTCAAATGATCAATCACATATTATTGCTAACCCTTGTGATGTAGGCAAGAAGAATGTATCCACCTCTTGTTATGATTTGTTATCTATGCCATGTTCTTCACAATTAGATACTTATTCCACTTCTATGTCTTGTGAGACTAACCTTTTGAAGAAGAACAATGAACTCAATGAACAAGTGAAGAAATTGAGCAACAAGCTAGAAAGGTGCTACAACTCAAAAGTCACCTTTGAGCACATGTTGAAGACTCAAAGAAACTATGGTGACAAATGTGGCATTGGCTTTAAAAAGAAGATGACAAAGGCCAAAAGAAAAAGGGAAAGAAAGATGAAGAAACAAGAACAAAGGAGGCTATCTCATTTCATGTGCTTCAAATGCCATGAAGTGGGACATCTTGCAAATGATTGCCCTAATAAAGAGAAGCTCAAGAAGATGAAAGAACAAGAGAGGCTAAAGCATGTCAAATGCTTCAAGTGGCACACATGAGGTCATCTCACCTCTATGTGCCCAACCAAGCAAGTGGTGGAGCATCAAGTGAAGCCTCAACCATAGCCACAAGTTGAGCAAGAAAAGACACCCTAAGAGCAAATCAAGATCAACCATGAAGATGATAGTGATTTGATGATGATGATGAAGAAGACAAGAAGGGGTGGAAGAGAAGGCATCCAATGCTTAATCAAGATGCCAATACGATGAGCAAGACTCAAGATGAGAAGAAAGTGTATGCTCACATCAAGTGCTTCAAGTGTGAAGATATGGGACACTTTGCCTCAAGGTATCCTACCAAGATTGAGAAGAAGGTTCAAGCAACTCATGAGAGGCAAGGCAATGAAAAACAATACAAGAGCAAGGAAGAGAATGCTCTAACCAAAAGAAATTGCTACTCATGCCGGGAAAGGGGACACATGGCACACTCATGTCTCCTAGGTAACAATTTCAAGCCTACTTCAATTGATAATGACAATGTGCTTAGGAAGGATGGAAATGGTACCTCTATAGTTGCTAATGCAAAACATCCCGCTACCCATACTAAGGCTTTACCTAAGTATGTTGCACATAACTTGAGAGGACCCAAACTAATTTGGGTACCATCAAAACATGGATGAATGTTTATAGGTACCATGGCATTAGATGCTTGATTCAATGAAATTCTTATTGATCATCATATGTTGAATCAAGTTATGAAGCTTAGTGCATATCCAAACCCAATGCCAAGTCAAGATAAGTGAAGTCCAAAGTGCTACAACATACAAGTGTCATATTCAAGTTGTGGATGATTTATTGGAATATATGATGGTTTGCAAATAATTGAGTTGAATCTTGCTATGGATGATCATGAGCTAACCAAGGTATATCCCTAGTTGATCTCATTCATTTGGGTGCATATAAGTTGATTGAATTGAATAAATATGCATATGTTGCTTACTATAAGATGATTGAATGGATTAATTGACTAGTAATCAAGTTTGGATTGATTTGAGTTGGATAAGTTTATAAGATGACTTTTAGTAAGTGGATTGAATGGATATATATCTTGTGAAAGTGTTCAAACAAATTGAATTCAAGTTTGGTTTAATTTGAAGAAGAATAGTTCAAGTGATTGAAATCTGTCCTTTATTAAAAATCTGAGTGAGCTGTGATCAAGTCTGAGTTTGAGTGAACAAATCTATTTGGATTGACTTGAAATTTGATATACATGCTCTAGACTTATAGTATTAGTTGTTGTATAAATTTCATGAGAATTGGATGAGAGATGCTTTGGTCTTGGAGTGGATCTTATCAGCTATAGTACAACTGTTTTCAGCATGTAGCAGTGTGGAAGAATTAAAATCTGGTAGCAATCTAGAAGTCGTATGAAGCTCAAATTTTTATAGCTACTAGATGACTTAGTGAAGCACATCTCCACCAAATTTCGTGATAATTGGATCTGTACATTGGAAGATATGGATTATCTTTAAAGGGTACAGAATCTGCTAAAAAGGTGAAAAATGTTGGATTGATCTAGAGTCACTTTGATTTAAAGGTCCTCAAGTTAGAAACATGTTTATAAGTGGTTGAGGTACCTAAGTTTGGTTTTGAATTGATCTTTAAACATGACAAGTAATGAGTACAAGGTCATTTATTGTGGAGTGTATGTGACACACATTTAGTACTCAAATTGGAAGATCAAGATCAAACTCAAGATGAAGATAAGGTTTAAGTTCTAGTGACAATTGGAGATCATTTGGGAAAAAAGACTTAAACAAGAAGAAAGAAAAATACTTAAAGAAGGATTCAAGGTTATACATCAATTTAAGTCCATCACTCGGATCAATCAAACAAAGCTATTTTCAATTAGGTATCAAGGATGGTTCTTTGAAGAGAGGTCACTTCTCCCTAGTGTAGGGGCTTGCCGCCTTTAGTAGATAAATCAAGTGTGGTACTTGGAAGGCTAACATGAAAGTGGTGATCTAAGGAACATTTAAAATGCTTAGTTGAAGCAATCAAAGAGTTGATCTAGAGAGCAAGTCATGATAGTTCAAGTGGTATTCTCACATTTAGTGCTCTCAAGCAAGCAAAGATGAAATAAAGAAGCAAGCCAACCACAACAAGAGTTAGTGCACTTGATCATTAGTGGTTTTCAAATCATATGGGTGAAGAATGGATTTCATATTGATGATTGGTCTTCACCAAGCTATTAAATTGGACTTCACATTGCTATTGGAGAAACGAATTGGAATCTATGTGACTATCCTCTTCTCTAACATAGCAAAGGTATCATTGTAATGTGCATGACCATTTTTCATCCCTTACTAGTATGCAGTTAGTGCATATAGAACATATCTATTAGGATCATGCATGACAAATAAAATTTTAAAATTCATAGCCTACCACTATTACTTGAATAATTAGTTGATCTAGTGGTAAGCATATGAGTTTGTTCATGAGCTAGTGAATCCAAAGTACTTGATCTATTTTGGATTGTTAACAAGTGATAAGTATAACATTGGCAAGATAACCCTTGCAAGAGGTGTGAAGAAGCTTGTCATTGGATCAAACCGGACTTGGAAGCTTAGGCAAATCATTTTAGCTCAAGTCAAAGATAAAGAAGCTCATGGAAACAATCTAGTTCAAGAAATGGTTATAATTGACAAATCGTACAAGTGGTTCCATGATGGTTCTTACACATGATATATCTAGAATTATCACTTTTTTACAAGTAGCATTCATACAAGTGGTATATAGTACATCAAATGGTGGTTCCACAAGTGATCCTCAACTTTAAGTGATCATCAAGTGAAGAAAGTTCCCTCAATTACAAGAGCTCAAGTTTATTAAGTGGATGACCCATGATATGACATACTGGGGGTGCCCCACCGATTGGTATCATGGTCAAAGATCCTACATGAGTGATCTCAAGGGCTATAAGTGGTGTCATTCCAACATATGTGGTGGTGTTCATAAAAAATGTAAGATTCAAGTGTCAACCATCTATCCCTATTGCAACCCTTTATATCAAGAGAAGCATATCTTTTATGTAAACTAATGACAAAAGGGGGAAAAATAGTACAAAGATATTATGGGAAGTTGGATTTAGACTTGGACATGGACAAAGAGGGAGCAACATTGAGGAATGTGAGAGGATAAAAAATTCTTGAACAAGAAAAGCACACAAGTAGAGGGAGCAAGCTCATGAACTTGGTTGTTTGCATTTGATATGTGCATATTCATGTGCTTGCTTGCATTGCATAAATTTTTAAATTTAATATGCAAGCTTGTGTGATGTATGCTAGTTATAGAATTTGATCGATGAAATAAAAACTAGCATGCATAGGATGTTAGCTAGACACTTGGTATGTTCTTCAAGTAATACTAGTACCTTGCTTCTAATGTTGATCTCACGAGGTATCTAGTGTTTTTTATTTCCAAGTGCTATCTAGCTAACCATGGTGCTAAGAATAAACTTAAAGGTGCAACTTCGATTGGTATCACACTTCAAAGGTTTATTCTATACACCTTAGCATCATTTGATAGTAATTACTCTCCCACAATTCCTATCTATGCATATGTGCGAGCTTCAAACTAAACACTCTAGCACATATGTAGGGAGAGCTAATACTACCAATTCTGGTTTGTGGTACTTGTCCAAAATCATTTATACATGGTAAAATTGCTTGGACAAGAAACATAAATTCATTTGAGCTTAATTTTTATATCTTTGTAGAGTTGTCATCAATTACCAAAAAGGGAGAGATTGAAAGGTCCTTGTTTGGTTTTGGTAATTGAGTGACAACCTAGGTGGACTAATACGGTTATGTGAGAATACATAGAAAATTAGTCCATAGATAAATATGTAATGAAGGAGCTCATTGCATATGAGACATGACATGGAGTCATGTGACTAAGGTAGAGAAGATCAAGATGAGGCTTGGCTTGATGGACCGGTTGCAAGAGTAAAGGACAAGTCGGAGGCTTTGAAACGCTGGACCGCGTGGCGGGATGCTTGAGCAAAGACTTGGCGCCGATGGACTGATGCAATAGTGAAGAGCAAGTGAGGTCAAGATCGATGAACTAATAAGGTCACATGATGATATGAAGTATATCATATCGTTGTTGATCGTGTTGGTGCATGTGTTGCATCGACATTGGAGGAGATGGAATGGAATGCGCAAGGCAAAGGTATAATCTATAGGGCATTTAATTTCACCGGTCATAGGTATGTAGAGAAGTTTATGACCAGGTTTAGTATAGATGGTTGTACTATCAAGAGGGCTAAACTTGTTTGCATATCGGTCATCTAGTGCCACTCGAGTGATCTTACTTTGCATCATTGCTAGGATCGAGTGGCCTGACGTGTCCGGTCATCCAAAGAGATCTCTGGAACCTCTCTCGAAGTGACTGGACTCTAGGAGAGTCGAGTCCGGTCGCAGGAGAAATCGGAGTCCGGTCAGTTGTGCAGAGATGCGTTGGTAACCGGACTTGGCCTCAGCGCGTCCGGTCGTTGGACCTAGGCGTGTCCGGTCAGAAGTATGCACACGCGGGAGCTAGCCGTTGGAGCCCAACGGTCGGCTTTGAAAGGAGGGGACGCGTGGCGTCATGCTAGCGACCGGACTCTATGACTTGCGTGTCCGGTCGTTATGACCTGTGAGTCCGGTCAGTGCGTGTTTTGCCCAGTGAAGGGGCAACGACTCTTTTAGCCCATGGGGCTATAAATAGAAGTGGTGACCGACCTTGGGCTGGTTGTTGAGCACCCTCACGCCTATGTGGCTTGTGTAGGAGTGCTTGGATGCCCTCTTACTCTCTTGTGCTTGCAAGAGTGCGAATTGATTGCGAATGAGTGTGATTCTAGTGCGTTGCATTGTGAGATTGCATCGACTGGCACTAGGAGTTCGAGTTGCAAGCCGATGGTGCTTGTTACTCTTGGAGGTTGCCACCTCCTAGACGGCCTGGTGGTGGTCTCCATCGAAGCACGCAAAGAAGATTGTGCGGTGCTCCAGAGAAGTGATTGTGAGGGGTGTTGTGCTCGTCTCGCGGGAGCCACGAGGAGCAACTCTAGTTGAGCGTGTCATTGAGCTACCCTCACTTGTGGGTAGGTTCTTACGGTGCCCGACGTGCGGGCTTGATGGGTGATGCCAATTAGCCGCCGAACCACTAAGTGAGCAGTCGACACAACGGAGACTAGCGTATTGGCAAGCACGTGAATCTCGAGAGAAAAATTGCCGTGTCATCCTTGTCTTCCCATTGGTTTACATCCCCGTTACACAAACTTGTATTTACTTTTATATACATTGCGCTTGTGTAGTGGCTTTAGTATTTAGTTAGCTTATGTAGTTTGCTAGTTACCTTCTTGCTTGTGTAGCATAGAAGCAACTCCCTTGTGTAGCTAGTTTACTTTTGTAGTGAATTAGTTGTCTTGCTTAGTTTGTGTAGCTAAGTAACTTGCGCTCTTTAATTTGGATTGTGTAGCCTTATTATTAAGCATTGCTAGTGAGCTTAGAAGTTTTGTGCTTTTGCATCACTAGCATGTGTACGAGCTTCCCGGTTGCCAAAGTACTAGTGCATAGGTTTATGTGACATTACTCTAGAATTGATTAGGTGAGCTCTAACTAGCCCGGCACCTTTGTTGCCTAATTAGGATCTTTGTAAGGTGTTTGTGAACTTAGATTGGGGGTATAGTTTTGGCTAGACCGATAGTAATAATTTCGCATTTGTTTTGGTTAGCCGGCACATTTAATTTTAGAAAGGACTATTTATCCCCCTCTAGTCCATCATCTCGACCCTACAACTGCTCAGGAGCTCACTTCGTGGGGGCCTTTCACAAAGTCTATCTTTTTATTTTTATTTCATGTTTATACCTATCTAGGAGGGTTGTTCCTAGTATAAAAGTTCTCCTATCCTCATTACATGGCCAGCCAGCCCCCAGGGCTAGGCGGCTAGGCCCCAGCCGGCCCTGCTGCTGGTTGCAGCTTGTAGGCTGGTGCTGGGAGATTTTGGATTTGGACATTTGGTGATTTTGGGATTTTGGTCATTTGGTGATGGATGAGGGAGAGATGAAGCCACTGTGGGTGGGGGAGGAGATGAAACTGGTTCTAACAGTGCCACCACGATTACACTGACAACTTCAGTTCCACTAAGCAAGATGCGCTATAAGAAACTGGTATTGCTAAATTTGTGCTTGATTTTTTTATTCTTGTCTTTAAAATTGACAGACTATGTACTTTATTTCTCTATCGAAACATGTATTATTGATAATTCCATTATTACAAGGTAACATCTTGATTCCTAGTGGTTCTTCTACAACTTTTGCCCAAAATATGCACGTTGTCGTTGGTAGCCAAAATTTTATAGTATAAGCCTGCCCTAGGTCATTTCTCCGGCTGGATTCGCCACTGAGTAGGAAAGCGCCCTACCAACAGTAGTTGGACAACCCAGGCCTCGAGATTGAAGAATGCCAAAGGAGCCTCCAAGTCTGAAACAAGAGACCAGCCAGAGCCTGCTAACTCAACAGCGAAGCCAGTTGAGACACTAGCCTGAGAATGAACCCCTTCCATTTTACTGGGACACATCGAAATGCCCCTTTATTTGTCATGCATGTTGTTGCATTCGTGTACATATAGACCGGAAAACAAACCCTGCATCTGAACTGATGCCATGTTGTTAGCGAGTTAGTACCGTAGGGTGTTGTACATTGTTTACGCTGCTGTTATCTATCATTGTGTTATGTATTTTTTTTTTCTGTCTTTAGATTGCTTCCTTTGAAGCTGCTCAGTATGTGGACATTTGAAAAACCATGTTTCTGATTTCTGAATTCCATGATTCGGTCTTCAGCACCAGTGATGGTTGGTGGTGGTGTTACGGATATAAATTAAATGGAAAAAGTCTACTTAACCCCCAACCTTTCATACTTGGTCTACTTTACCCCCAACTATGAAACCGTCTGTTTTACCCCCTGAACTTTTCAAAACCGTTTATTTTACCCCCCACGGGTTTTTGACAGCGGTTTGCTACAGTAACAGCGGGTTTACTACAGTAGCGGTGGGTTTGCTACAGCGTCGGTGAGTTTGAATTTTTTTTATTTTCGGTGGACCCCAAACTATGATTTTTTCAAAAATTCACCGAAAATAAATAAAAAAAAAGAAAATTCAACCCAATGGCACTGTAGCAAACCATTGTTACTGTAGCAACCCGCTGTCAAAAAACCGCTCGGGGGTAAAATAGATGGTTTTGGAAAGTTCAGGGATAAAACAGACGG
Organism: Miscanthus lutarioriparius; assembly: GCA_904845875.1. NCBI lineage: Eukaryota > Viridiplantae > Streptophyta > Magnoliopsida > Poales > Poaceae > Miscanthus > Miscanthus lutarioriparius. The sequence goes on from CAJGYO010000014.1 coordinate 9,345,150, forward strand.
TTTCATAGTTTGGGTGAAGTAGATCAAGTACGAAAGGTGAAGTTAAGTAGACTTTTTCGTAAATTAAAGTCCTCATGTCCTCGTTACATGGCCCCTTTCTTCAAGCTTCCTGCAGAGTGCAGACTAAAGGCCATCCAGATTCTTCCTTGTGGGGCACACAGGACTGCATGCTAGGACAAGGTCTTCATTTGGTGGCACACTTGTGTGCTTTGTAGTATGGTAAAGTGCTGCATTGTGGTAGTCCTTTTGCGAAGATCGAGGATATGAATATATGATGGATGCTCAAGTGCTATCATGTAACTATCAAAGCAGCCTTCTTTGCAGTTCTCTTTAGGGGTTCAACAACGGAAACAAGTCTACTTTTGTCCATGCAACTATATATGGATATGGTAGAGCTGGTTTCAATGTTGGTTTTACTAATATGGATGACAAGTGAAAGTGGGGCCCACTCGTCGGATCCTTCGCTCCTCCCCACGCTTCTTCCCATTGGCTGATTGGCCACCAATACTAGAATTCATTTTTGAGGGTGTGGGTACACGGTAGTATGTGGCACCCCCCTGGCCACCACCGCTGCCAATAATGCACGTGTAGGAAATGTGGTGGTGAGCATTTTTCTCCACGTAATACTTAATGTGCTACTCCAGTAAATTATTTATGCAATTTTCTTTACGTACTTTCAGCCTTTATGGAATATATGGAATTGAAAATATACTATCAATTAAGCGGCAGTATTTTCTGACGGGTCCGTTCGTATACCTTATCTATTTCACCTTTCCTATGCGTCCGGACGCCGCTCCCGTTCCCAAACCCGCCCGACCCGCAAACGATAATCGATCGGAATAGAATTGCGTCCACCGCGCCCCTGTCCCCGTTCCCCACCACGCCCCTATCCCAAGAGCACGAAATATTTTAAGTACAACATCGCAAATTATGTAAACTATGTAGTGCAACATCGGAATATAAATACTGCAACATCGCAAAACTATGTAGTGCAACATCGAAAATTATGTACTGCAACATCGCAAAATCAACCATGAAACATGGAAATGAAGACATCTCAAATCACCTTTCAGTGCTGCAACATTTGAATTTAAGGTAATTTCAACAATTAAAATCGCTTGCCACAACACATAGAAAAAGTTAAAATTCACAAGTTGCAACATTAGAGCAAAACATACAATCCCAACATTAGAACTCCCTTTCTGCAACACATGAATCACCTATTACAAGATTCAAAAATCATTTGTTGCAACATCCAAAAATCCCCTTGCAACACGGAGAAAACAGCAAGGCATACAAAACAACAAAGGGATGCGTTCGAGGTGCAGGCTGCTCCAGCCCCTGGCCCGCCACCTTCGAGCTTGCCGGAGGGAGGAGGGAATAGGACCCCAGAGCTCGCCGGAACCCCTAGCCACCGCCGCGTCCTCTCAGATCCAGAGGAGAAGGAGGAGGAGGAGGAGGAGGAGGAGAGCTCAGATCAAAAAGAGGACCGACCTACCTCGTCGGAGCCATCGCCGTCGTCCTCGTCTCCGGTGGGGGGAGCGGGAGCCAGGTCACTGGGGAGCGCAGGGTCGCAATGGAGGTCGCGGAGGGGGGAGGGAGGGAGGGAGGAAGGGAGGGAGCGTAGGCGGGCGGGTAGCGAGCTGGGCGCGGGCGCGGCGTCCATCCCCGGGGGCGCTAGCAGGCTCGGAGCGCGGCGTGGGCGAACGCGGCAGTGAGCGAGTGAGCCAGCCGGATGAGTGCGTGAAGGCGAGAAGCGAGCGAGCGAGTGGATGAGTGCGGTTTATAGACCGACGCGTCGAACGTCTGATAAGAAGCATTATCGTATCTATTTTGAGTTGTATGTAATATACCGATTCATTCATTGTATGATTGGGCGATGACCCCCCGAATGTGGTACTACATGAGCTAGCGCATGCATTTTCGTCGTCTAATATCTTTTTTTTTGTGACACGTACGCATGCATGGAGAGACCTAGTCAATAATGCATGCAAGTTGCTGATGCCCTATAAATAATCAGCGGTGTTGATACATTCCAAGAAACCAGCCAAGCAACTCATCAAGCTTATTAGCTGGAGCATCAGTTAGTTAGTTCATCCAACACAACAAGAACAACAATGGCTTCCAAACCCGCCACAGTGCTCCTCCATGCCATGGTAATCGCCATGCACTCATCTGTGGCTCTTGTGCACATGCACGACGAACCCCCAGGTTGACTGCACCTATAGACCCTCCCACGGTCCCACCTCTCCCAACAAGACGTCTCCTCGCCGCCCTAGACGACGAGGCCGGTGTCCCGTTGTCCGCTCAGTCCCTGAAAAGCTTACCGGATCGCGTCCATGCCGCCGCCGAACTCGAAGGACATGTGGTGACAGCTAGGAATACTCAATCTGGACATACAAAATAGATGTCTCTTAAGTAAGTGGTTGCCTAAGTTGATCAATGAGGATGGGATTTGGTAGAACCTTCTAAGAAGAAAATATCTGACCAATAAATGCCTTACTCAAGTGCAGCATAGGCCAGGGGATTCCCATTTTTGGGCTGGTCTTATAAAAGCTAAAGATGATTTCTTAGGTGGCACTTTTAAGATAAAGAACGGGGAGCAAGTAAGGTCTTGGGAGGATGTGTGGTTAGGAGACAAACCTCTTAGGGCTACTTTGAAAGTTAGTGGAACCTATCCTAGGGAGGAAAACCCCCGATGGGGATTTTTTTTTACATTCGTTTCCCCGTGTGCGTACTTCCCTCCGGGGGTCTTAGTTCCCTGCTGCTGTTTGGGAACCAAGGGGCAGAAATCCCTATGAACAAAAATAGTCTAAAAAACTGAGAAAAAAAAGAAATGTCTAGAAAAATCAAACAATATGATAAAGCTATTACATATCTAGATGACTCACAAATAATCATGAGAAGACTTGAGGAAAAAAAGCTTCTTAACACATATATGTCATCAAATAATATGATACAAGCATTCATTCGCCTCTCGATCAGCCTTGCAAGTTGCATCCAAAAGGTAAACTTGACTTCAAGTATTGTTCTGTAAAAATCCAGAAGGTAGAAGGATTGAGCTTCTACACTGCTATTCACCATCTTGCTAGTTTGTCTTCAAGGCAAGAATATCAACCTCTGAAGAACTGATCACTAACTACACACCTCACTGCTCATAGCTGCTACATGATCTGTCGTCTCCATCAAGAACCAACAGTTGCCACCAGCTGCCAACGGCGCCACTACCACTGATGCCACATACGCATGGCCTGCACTCTGTCAGAGGGGCATACAGATGAACTACGTCAATGCATAACAGCAACAGCAACAACAATGCATACACATTTTCAGAAAAAAAATGCATGAACTGTTTTACCTTTTTGTTTTAAAAAAGGCTAGAACTGAAATATGATTGATTAATCTAACACTGGCTGCTACTAATTACACTAGAATAACCTTACCTGATTGAACAAGTGGGTGATATGAACAGATCTGCTAAGCAACTAAGAAGAAATGCAGTAATGCACCATGGAAAGGAAAATCCAGAGGAACCTAGAACCTCTACAACTACACCTCTCCAATGTGTTAACTCCACTAGATCACATGAGCAAAAATACTATTCTTATGCGACCCAACTAATCACTAATCTCTAACACCACTATCTCCTGACAGTACAGTAAGCAGACAACAATTAATCTGCTCGATCTGGGGATACATCTGAAGTACAAAAGACAGAGTAGGAAGATGGGAATCGAAATAAACTTACCTGCAGCCTGCAGGGCACCTGTCTATGTTCGTGGCTGTAGAACAAGTGGACGACGCACGTCACAAGAGGTGAAGGCGAATCACGTGGCAGGAGATGCAGGGAAGGATGAGATTGCCATAATATCTATGTAATTGGAGCTCAAGAAGCTGAATAATGCAGATTACTGAGATTTCCATGTGCACAAAAGGCATTAATCTGACAAACCCATATGCACTTCCATATTGTTGTTAAAGCTGAACTCCATGCTTGAATCGCCAACAGGGACTCCATGAGTGAAGGGACCTTATGCAGCGACAACAATTAATAGTGTGCTATTTCAAAAGTTCATGCATCTGCAAAGTATAGGAGGCAACAGGATAAGACAGATAGCGAATGAACGAGAAACAAAATGCGATTATGCGACAAAGAACCTCTGCTAGCGTGAGCCTTGAATTAGTCTCACAAAGGCCAAAAAAAAGAATTGGGTTTAGAGACATTTACAAATCAAGCAGAACAACCTTTAGCTGGACAAGAAACTTTAACCCTTGTCTTCCAGAATGGTAAACAAAATCGATTTTGAAATATTAGACAAAGTACAATGGTGAACCTTTCCTTTTCTGCAGGAAGAGAACTTTCAGCTTGTTCTACCTCTAAACTTCTACCCACTAAACTTCTGGTCGAAAGCAATATGAGTCAAAAAACAACATATTCGTCCATCACGAGTACTTGATAAAGATTGCCTATTGAGTATTGACAATCAGAAAATAGCCATTTCTATCATGACCTGATAATAGATGGCTACCTGACCTAGAATGATAAATTCCTAGAGCTGATTGAATATACATTCAGAACAACAAAAGCAACGGAAGATAGCAAAGGTTGCTACCGAGTACTGACTAGAAGAAAGCAGCATTTCCAAATTGGAAACAGCGTGAGCCATCATAAAGTGAAGAAAAAATAACAAAGCATCAACACACTTCTTGAGTTAAATTTATATTCAAGTTGGCAGGAAAATAGATATGGTTTTATCAGTTAGAACAAGATCACAACTATCCCTATTTACCTCTTGTGTAATCTAACAGATGCTCAGGTAAACTAACAGGTGCACAGATGCATAGGTAAAATAACAGATGAACAAACGCTCATCTAAACTAGCTAGGACTGCATACAGTTTCATTATAGTTAAACTGTGAGAAATTGAAGCGATTTTTTATTAGAATGAAAATTTTAGTTAAACAACATATGAATTACCAGGGAATTAGTATGCATTTTAGAAAATTGTAAAAATGGAACCATTATGGTCTATAGATAATGTGCAAACACTTCAGATTCAAGAAGCAGCTTGACACTATCACATAACTTCTAGTGGACTATTGAATTATTAAGAAAATGAACATGATTTTTCATTTGATTTGACAGATCAAAATAGCTGCTGCACCAAAGCATCTAGATCACTTGTTCACATTTCTAAAACATAATCTCAAGTCCTAATTCTTTTACTATTGTCATCTTGCACATAGAGAAGAGAAAGGCATAATCTACTGCCAAGTTTCGTTCCTTTACCTACTGACCTCTTCTACAGCTAGCCACAGGCCGAGTAGGGCTGCAGAAGGGGCGGGCGTCCCGCGGCCGGCTGAGGCGTGGAGCTGTGGACGCGTGGTCGCAGAGAGAACCGGTCTCGCCGTCGCCGTCTCGCCGGGAATCCTGGGCGGCCTCGGATCTTCTTCCCCAAGATCTACAAGGATCAGTGAGAGGAGCAGAGAGAGAAGAAACCCTAGCGGAGGCAGGGAGGTGCGGCCGTGCGGGATTCACCATGCGGAGGCTGAGGTGTTGGCACACAATGGAGGCGAGGACAGAGGGGGGCATCCATGGTGGCGACGACGGAAGGGGTGCAGTCTCGCTTGAGGCGGAGTCGGCGAGGAGAATAGATGCGCGATGCGTCGCAAGTTGACGGCAAAGGGAAGCGCTCCGGGCCAGATGACTCATGGCTTCCTGCCCCGTGGAAAACAACGGGATGCGGGCTGCAACCCCGCGCCCAGTGGGCTTCCAAAGGACGCAGCGGATTAGTCTAGGGGAGCTTGCCCCGAGGTTTTCTGGACCTGGGAATTTACAGGGAACCCGGGGGGATTTTGTGCTGCCAAAGTAGCCCTTAGAGAGGCTTATCCTAATTTATTTAGAATTAAAGTTGACACGGTGGCAAATGTCCTAGGACAGTTTCACTTAATGTATCTTTTAGGCGGGGTCTGGTGTCTGAAAATAGAAATGCATGGTTGGACCTAGTGTCTAAAGTTGTACATGTTCACCTTTCAGATAGTAGGGATGTGTTCACTTGGAACCTTACCAGGAATGCCATATTCCCAGTACGGTCTATGTATAACTTTTACATCTGTGAAGGTGTTCTATCCGAGAAAAGCCCTATCAGGAAATTAAAAGTACCACTGAAAATTAAGATTTTCTTGTGGTATTTACAAAGAGGGTAACCCTCACAAAAGATAATTTAGCTAAGAGGAAATGGCAAGGAAATGTCAAGTGTTGTCTGTGTAGTTCAGTTGAAACCATACAACATTTGTTCTTTGACTGCCGCTTCGCAAGCTTTGTTTGGAATACTGTGCATATCACTTTTGGAATTCAACCACCTACTAGTTTTGCTAATTTGTTTGGTTCTTGGCTTCATGGATTATGTCCTAAAGTCAAAAATCAAATTTTTATAGGAGCAGCTGCACTTTATTGGGCATTATGGTTGAATAGAAATGATATGGTATTTAACAAGGCTTTAGCTAACACTTATATACAGGTAATTTTCAGGGCGACATACTGGATCAGACAATGGTCCATGTTGCATAGAGAGGAGGACCGACCACTATTCAAGATGGGCTGCAGAAGCTGGGATACCTTAATTATGACGGTCTTTGCGAAGTTTGGATGGAGATTTAATAATCGTATTGCGGACTAGTTTCTTTTGAGTGCTGTGCTCACTACATGGGCTGTTACTGTTTTTTGTTCCTTCTCTTGTGGTTTGCAAGCCTTATGGCTTCCTTTTGTAATCTCAACAATTGGCTGTGTACCATCGGTGGATGGTAGGGGCTGGAACTTTGTTCCCTTATCTAAAAAATGTGGTGACAGCTGAAGGTTTAAACAACCTGCCCTATATGGGTTTGGACATTCAGGTTTAGTCTCTTCGATGGAAAAGTTCTTAAAAAAAAAGAGGCGTCGTTGTCACTGTTGAAAACTCTCATGTTCACAGGTTATGCACGTGATTTATAGCTATATATCATGGCATAGTATGTAGTATGAATAAAGTCGTCTGGTGTACGAATAAGCGGTTGTACGTGTTAGACTGTCTCCAACAATACGATGCAAAACACCAGACCTATTTATGGTATGCGTCACGCTAAAAGGAAAAGGTCACGTACCTAAAAGCCGACTTCTCCAACAGCGAACGCAAAAGGAAAGCCCGGAACACGCACAGTTTCTTTCGCGGGCGCTCGATGAAATTTTCACGGGAAACGGAGCGGAGGGTATCGTGCGTACTGCTGGCTTGGCTCGATGGCGGGATTGTTTTGCCGCCCTGGCTGCTGCGTGTGAGAAGGGACTCGAAGTGGCAGTGAGGTAGCCGCCGGTGATCAACCGATCGCACAAGGCCTGGCGTTGGCGCAATCAGAACACAGGTAATCTAATTTCTGGCAATTTGCTTGTTCGATGTCACATTCACATTTAGGGTTTCTGCGTTTCACCCCCAATCGATTAGAGAGGATGAAAGGGGATTGGGAGGGATTTTGACTTTTTGTATGGGTTCAAATCCCTCTCAATCCCCTCCAATCCACTTGGATGGAGACTAAAACGAACAAACCCTTAATTTGTGGCCAATTTCTCCCTAAATCGGTTTGGTGTACCTGCAGTTGTGTTGGCCATGGCTTGGAGTTATGTCAAAATGTCAATGTTCGGGATAGCCGCAGCATACTCAAGGGACGATGATATCATGGCCACCGTGGCCGTCCTCATTCAGACGCCACAAAAACACCCTTGGGGAGGTTCGGTCCTAGGCCACAAGACTTACAAGTGTGATCGAATTGCGACAGACTGGCAGCTAAATCAAGACTACTTCGTTGAACGTCCACTTTACAATGAGGAACATTTCAGAATGAGGTACAGTCTTTTGACCTAGTTTCTATTTCCATGACACATTGAATTAATTTGATAAAAAACTGTAATTTTGGGCTATAGGTTCCGCATGAGACGGGAATTGTTCCTTCGGATAGTGGATGAGGTCACAGCCAAGAATTGGTTCTTCAAACAGAGGAGAAATGTTGCTGGGCAGTCAGGATTATCTGCTCTTCACAAGTGTACGGTGGCTCGAAAGATGCTAGCATATGGAGGCCCAGCTGATGAGTTGGATGATCATTTGAAAATGGGAGAGAGTACTATCTTGGAGACACTGAAGGAATTTGTTATGACTGTCATAAAGGTGTTCGGCGAATAATTTCTTGGTCCTCCCAGAAGTGAGGAGATAGAGCACATATTAAGCATCAATTTGGCTAGAGGTTTCCCGGGAATGATGGGCAGCATCGATTGCATACACTGGGAATGGTCTAGCTGCCCAACTGGTTGGCAAGGCATGTGCATAGGGCACAAAGGCAAGCCAACTCTAATACTTGAGGCGGTGGTGACTCAGGATCTTCGGATTTGGCATGCTTACTTTGGTCTACTAGGGTCTCACAATGACATTAATGTTTTGCATCGTTCTAATGTTTTTGATGATTTGGCTAACGGGAGGGCACCCTCTGTTGAGTTCCATGTCAACGACAACATATATTCCCTTGGATACTACCTAGCAGATGACATCTATCCTGATAGGACTACGCTAGTGAAAAACATTCCTGTGCCAGTTAGTAACAAGCAAAAGGTATTTTCAGAGCAACATGAGTCATGTCGAAAGGATGTGGAGAGAGCTTTTGGTGTCCTACAGGCTAAGTGGAAAATCTTGCATAGGCCAGCTCGTTTATGGAATAAAAAAGTACTTAATTCCATCATGTGTGCTTGTGTCATACTTCACAACATGCTAGTTGAAGATGAGCGCGGGTTCAGCTACCTAATGTCCACCCATCAGAATGCCCTGGAGTGGCTGACCCACCAATTAATCAGGATAGAGAAATCCTATGAATTGAGAAACTTGTTGATGCTCAAAACATCATTCGGGATAGAGAGACGGTAGCTCAGCTTCAAAAACGACCTAATGGAACACATGTGGATGCTATACGGCCAATGCTCTGGTCTCTTTGGTCCTAATAACAGGAACTAAAGTCTTTAGCTGTAGGTTTAACAGGAACTAAAGTCTTTAACTGTAGGTTTAGCTGTAGCCAACCTACTGAGAAGGCCTTTGTATTTTGTTGGGAGCTCACAAGAACTATAGTGGCTGAAAGATATTATGTTGCTTGTTGATAAGAAATATATGATATTTTGCTGCCGTATTCCAGATATTCAGTTCAGACAAAGATTGAAATAGCTATTGGGCAAAGACTCCTTTGGTTACTAGGAACGGCAATATTTCAGCCGGCTTTTGGTTTCTTTTAATCAGTCCACCGGGTCAAGTAAGACAACAGAAGCAGCAACTTGGTTCAGTTGTGAAGTAGCAGGATAGAGACAGCAGCTGCACTTCGACAATCAGGTATAATACATCAGTGATACAAAAGCAAGCACAAAGAATATACTGGACCTCTTTCAAAAAAAACATCATATTGATATGGCAGTGCCAAGTTACTGGTACAACAGTAGTAGTTCACATTAACAGACATACATTAGTTCACAGCACTACAGATAATACATCAGTTCAACATATAATAGAAAAAAGTTGCACACACGCTCCTTAGTCTTCGTTGTTCGAGAGGCTGATGAACCCTCTGCGCTCCATGATTTGCCGCTGCATGCCAAGATAATAGTTTTTCAGATAAGGAGGATCTTCTCAATGTCAATCGACATAATACTAGATTCAGCTGAAATCAGTTGAGCCTCTGACTCCTTATCTCTAATCGCATTTTCCTTCTTTTGTTGCTGCACACTCATCTTCATATGCTTCTTCTGAAGGTTGGAAAGATCCCTTTGAATTTTAATTTTTTCATCCTTCCTACTAAGGATTTTAGCCATTTGCTGGTCTTGCTTCTATTCGGTCTTCTCTGATTTCTCCTGCAACCGCTAGAGGACTTCAACAGCCGTACTAGACGACGATGTCTCTGTGAAGCTCTTTGATCTACGCCTCTTCGCACTATCCCTACCCTCAGGACATGATGTGTTTATATTCTCATTTCCAGATTCTGCATGGCCAGCCACAGTATGGCCTTGAGTTGGAGGAGATGACATTCCATCCAATGATGTAGAGTTGTTTAGCTCAAGAAACTTATTGTTCCATTTAGCCTCATTGCGAAGTTTTTTTCTAGCAATGCATGATGGTAAAAGGTTCTGTCCTCTCGTACATTTGTACAGCATCATCAATCTGTAGATATGAATATAGATTAAACCGATTCAAAAAATAAGCATATGGAAATTAGAGAGATGGACGACAACATGAGTGGAAGTATACCTGATCCTGCTCATTTTTTCCGCTCTCATTCAGCCTATCAATAGCTTCTTTGTGCCCACAGAACTTGTTCATTGCTTTCTGAATCAATGCCCACCTATGCTGAATCGCAATCTGGCTATGGTTGGACCCTTCAGGCTTATGCTCATTGAAATAATCATGCATCCTCTTGTAATAACCACCTGAAGTCTGATTCACACCTGCATGTTATGCCACCATGTTATTTGGGCATCAAAGGGTCAAAGATTTCTTAAAAGGCGTTGTAAACTATTACCAGTAATAGGGTCTTTGCTAATATTCAAAAATGCCGAACACACCACCAAGTCCTCCTCTTTGGTGAATGCAGTTCCTCTCCTGGACATGTTTTTCTTCTTTGCGGCCCTCTGTGATTTCTATGATGGAGGATCCTGAGAGCCATGGTTGTTGTCAATGGAGAACCCTTGACTAGGTTGCCCATTCATAGGTGGGCAGGACATCTGGGAGGAGCCATGCATGTTGAACTAGTGATAAAAAGAACTATTAATCATCGATGTATTAATATTTAAATAGAACAACCCATCAAATGCATGGCTGCAATAAACCTGGGGGTTCGGAGGAACATCCAAAGATTGCAAAGCGGCAGAATAACCAAAAGCCCACTGATCTGCCCCAAATATTTCTTTAGATTCGCCAGGGGACCACTTGAGCCACTAAAAATGTTATCCATTGTCCTAGTACAGTTATACAATTAAACATGGCACAAAGTACGCATGAATGGACTATAAAATTTTGATGAAACAATGACAATATGCATTCAACACAGACTACGTGGCCTAGTTATGAAGTAAATACAATTTGGCAACTTATGTGTACATGAGACAGACAGAGTACTGCTTGTCCAGTGCTAATCTCAATGTTCTAAAGTGAAGTGCTCGGAACAGGGATATGAGAAGTGACTAGTAAATAGTTACTATCTAGTACCAGCAAACACACAATTCAATCAATCAAATAAGGAAATGTACCTGTAAATTGAAATATCATGGTTTGCAATACTAAATCAGATTAAAATCATGATTATAGAGCAAAGCATTAAGGACACAATCCTAGTCATGAACTCATGATTCCTACTCATCAATTAAAAGATACGGCACTTATTCCAACAGGTGCACCAAGAACGAATGCTCCAAATCATTCAGAAACGCTCCTGTCAGAGAACCAATCCATATGCAATCCGATCAATCCTCTTGCAGCAATCGGATCATGTCCTCCCCCAACCATAACCAAAAATCACAACAGCCACAATCCAAGGGCTCAACCGCACAGGGGTTGAGGCGGAGGCCTGAGCCCTGAGGGGCGACTGCATCCTGCAGGCACGTCGCGGTTGTCGGCCTGCCGAACGGAGCCGCCGGCCGTGCAGGCGCGCAAGCAGGCGCCAGAGCGGCTGAGGCAAGGACGGCGAGGCGACAGGGAGATGGGAGCGGGAGGGGGATCCGGCGAGCGGCGTGGCCGGATTTAGGCGCAGCATGCAGCGCCATGCGGCCTTGCCAAGGGTGCGAGCGGCCAGGGCCAAATCCTGGTGGAGAGAGGAGAGGTGGAACCGGGAACGAAGGAGGGTGGGGTTGGAGCGAGATCCATACCTGCGAAGCTAGCTCGGTGCAGATCTCGGCGACGGCTAAGCTTTCCCTATCGCCGGGTGCGCTTTCCTCTTGTTTCCATCTCCCGTGAAACGGTTGCGCAGCAGATATTTCGGTCCATTTCGGTCGAGGAGAGAGACGGAGAGAAGACATTTATTTGGGTTCCGCGTTGTCTCCGACGCAAAATGTATCTTTTGTTTGCCTTTTTCGTTGGAGCCTGTTTTTTCATGCTAAAACACTGTGAAGGATGTAATTTGGACTTGGGTCACGTTATACTTACGCTATTGGAGATAGTCTTATGCACGTCGGCATTAGTCGGTGTTTGTGTGACATTGTATTGGTAAACATAAACCGAGATATGCATTGTATATAGTATTGGTAAAAATAAACTAATATGTATTATGTGATATTGGAACTCTGTGTTCAAAATCTATACTTGCATCATAGCTCTCCACGCGGAACAAGCTCACGTATGTACAACACCTCTCTTATATTTTCTTTCATTCTCGATTCTCGTATAAAAAGATGGGCAAAGGCTATGTGCCATGCGCCAGTGGCCGGCAGAGGGAGTGAGCGAGGGAGAGAGAGGATCCGGTTGTGATAGGGAGCAGTTGCGAGAGGGAGAGAGAGGGATCCGGTTGAGAGAGGGAGCAACTGCGGGAGGGAGAGAGATATATCGAGAGGGAGAGAGGGAGAGAGGGGGATGGGATAATGGGGTCGCGGATCTATGCCCTCCTGCAACAGCTAGTCCCAAGATGGCCATCCCAAGATGGCCCACGCGGGCACATGGACCACCTGTGGGTTACTCTAGAAAGCACAACACAGGCTTGGTGGGCTGGTAGCTCACGTCGGAGAAAGCGGCGCACACGGAGTGAGGCTAGCCGCTGACTTTCACCATCGGATCTTACGTTGAACAGGCGATGCTATCGAGTTTTTCATCCAATCATTAGTGAAAATGATTTTCACCACAGGTTTATTTCGAACCCATGGTGATACACCGATTCGAAATAAAACTGGCAGCGAAAACTATTTCTGTAGTAGCGAGGTTAAACTTTTTCTATTACTATTGATTTCATTGTAAGGCACCGACAAATAAGTCTGCTAGTACTTAATCCACTCCGGCCACTCAGAGAGAACTCTGGGCAAATTACTTATTTAGAATCTTGTAGTCTTTTGTTCATAAAAAAAAAGAGAATCTTGTGGTCTTTATGCAGAGAGAGAGAGAGATCTTCCAGCAGAGGTATACCACACACAAATGCTTACATGCATGAAAACAGGCTCGAAGTTTTGGTTTATGCACTTCATGCACAGCCAGAGATACATAAATGAATAAGAAATTAAAAGAAAATTCTGCGTCAAGTGAGATACTCCGTATACTAAAACAAATGTGTGTGCTGCGCCGGCGGCGGCCCGGCCTGCAACAGGCTGGCAGTACCAGGCCAAGCAGAACGAACAGCTGCAGCAAATTAGTATCCAGAAACATCAACTTGCTAGCTCCAGTCGTCAATCCATCATCAGCCACGCGCGCGCCGGCCCGTACGTCGTCGTGCATGCATAGAGGATGCATGGATGAGGACGACGACGGCGTGAGGTGCATCGATGATGATATAGCAGAGCTAGCTGCTAGCTGGCGGAGGTGAGGTAGAGCAGCGGCGCCAGGTAGAGGTGGAGGGTGAGGAAGAAGGCGCCGGCGCCGGCGACGAAGACCAGCCCGTACACCAGCTGCCCGACACCCATCTCGATCTCGATGACACTAGCTAGCTATGTTGATGGATCGATGAAGTGGAGACGCGGTGGATCGATCGATCTCGATCGGCGTGGAGTAGGGCGGCCAGCCGGCCGGTGACGACGACCGGCGGTCTCGGCCTAGCTAGGCCGATATTTGTAGTGTGGTGGTGGACTGGTGGTGCATGCATATGGCAGCCGCCAGCCCTTCTCGCTACCTGCCGGCCATGCGTGCGTCCAGTCCAATGGCCATGACGATGCACGCATGGGGGCCGGCAAGCGTCCAGATGTGATGCGACGTGCAAAGTGCTCGTTGGGTTGGATGGGCCGGGAGCGCGGGCGCGGCGACGGGAGCTGTTCATTGGAATGGAACTGAGCCCACACGCTACGAAGCGACCGGCCGACACGTGGGCACCGACGTGTCCCCCAACTACTAGCTGCAAACGGAGTGGATGACTGCCGCGCGCCTACACCAGCTGAGATTCTGTGCCTATCCGTCTCCATACTTTTCAAGGTCTATATGAGTCCTTTAGTAGTAGACTAATAAAATTAAAATCTTTTGTATTTGTAACTTCACTGGGTAGCGTGTCCGTACATTACTACAGGATAACTAACAATTTATATAAAAACTACACGGATCGCACGATAAGATAACAATACTGTTAAATTAAATACCAACGTTAAAGTGACATTTAATCCAAAAAGTAAAGTTTATGAATTTAACACAGTCACGGAGTGCGCGGCGTCGCAAGCTCACAAACTCTAGAGCTTCCAGAGATTGGGTCAAATCCAAGCTAGAGCCTTGGAACCCTGCATCTTTTCTTGGACGGACTTCACTTCAGATGCGCCGGTAGCAATATCAACGATCTCCAGTCGATGGACCAAGTCGTATGGATCCCATACAATGGCTCAGACATGTAGATTTTGTTCTCCTTGTACTTGGATACACTTGTTCCACTGAAGCTTTCATTGAAATGTTTAGACACGAACAGTGTCTGAGCATCGATGTCCCTCAGCCTGGACCACTCCGGCGTACGGTCGTGGAGGTTGCACTTGTAGATCGCGCTGCTATAGGTGAAGCTCTGTGTCTCGTGGAACGTGCTCACCATGGCACCCACAATGGGCAGCTCACCGTTTGATTCCATGTAGCTGCGGTGATAGAGCCCCGCAGGTGGCGACAGCGATGGCAGCAGCGTCACGGTTGGAGTAGCGCCGACGGCGTTGCTGCTGCAGACGGAGATTTCTCCAGTGCAGTCGATCGCCAAGAACTTATCTTGACAGTGGACGATGGACCCCACGGAGAACTCCAGTTTGGTGTCGAGCAGCGTCCATGCACTGTTGACTCCAACCCGGCAGAATGTGACCTCCATGGAGCACCCAAGCATGGCCATGGCCACGCACTCATGGCCGGCGGCGTCAGGCGGCGCCGAGAGCACGATCTCATGGAAGAACACGTCCCCCATGTCTTCTAGCTTGATGGCTCTGCCTAGCGGCATCCGTGTTCCCGTAGCCGTTGGTGGGATGGAGGACCCACCGACCGTGGATCTTAGACACGCGTTCCGATGAGGACGCCACCGCGACGTGTTCGCTTGTTGGCGGAGCTCAATGCGGGGGGCATGGGCATCGGCGAATGGATTTAGCGGCGTCACGGACGCTGCCTCGTCCATGAGCGCCAGCCACCCACACGAGGAGCCGAACGCCACCTTGCTGCGCACGTCGGGCAGCGTCTTGGACAAGACCTTCTTCTCCGGGACGCAGTAGAAGTCGACGCGGTCCGAGTCGGGGTCAAACGGGAGCAGCAAGAGCGGCCCGAAGGTCACGAATGGGACAGCGACGCGCCATGGGGAGCAAGCGGATCGGAAGGACGCCGCGTCATGGCGTGACACGAGACGCTGCCCGATGGACTCGAGGATATCCTCTGGTAGGTCGGATCTCCAGTCAGGGAGAGGTAGGGACCTTCTCTTAGGATTGAGAGGCTGAGCCATGGAAGACAGATGTCATCAACTATGGTTTACGCAAGAAACAACAAGCGAGGGCGATGGAACACGTGAGCGTGAAACCAAATAAAAGGAGGAAAAAGCTATCGCCGGACTACGGATGTCCCGGTGTTGGAGGTGGACGAGGATGATGCGGAGGCGCACTCTCCTGCTCCGTTCCGGAGTGTATCATTCTGAGCCACGGCGCAGCGCACCGACACGGGTACTTCTGGTGCTGTCTGTAAGGGAAATGGACCCTTGGCCCATTTACTTTGGATTTTGGTGTTTGATGACCAACACAACCAAATTGGACTAATAAATTTGCAAGTGATTGTTTTGTAGTTCAATAGGATGCAAGACGTGACTTGGACGAAGGCGACGTGATGATCCGATGATCAACACCATAAGCAAGACCTTAGAAGCACAAGAGAAGACCAAAGATATCAAGCAAAGTCCAAGCACGAAGATAGGAACCAAGCCGAACGCAAGATCACGAGGAAATGAGCTCACAGAAGTGACCGGACGCTGGCAGAAAGCAAGCGGACGCTCCGAATCAAGAGACTCGGCAATAGGCATCAAAAGCAGCGATTCGAGGGTGCTACGTCCTTGCTGCCGTCGAGCCTTCAGCCTACAACATTTTTTCATGGATGAAGGCCAATTTCGAGAAGCTTCCTGCTTTTGTTTGTGGCGCCGTTGATTTTGGAGCCCTGGCCTCCGCCACGAATTTTGCCAAGATGCTGGCGCAGGACGGCTGCACGCATATCGAAGGAATCAAGGAAAAAGACCTTGGGGGCCGTCCGACCTTGGAGCAACTTCTCGTGGCGTGAGGAGATCGGTCCGTAACTTCATGAAGTCCTTCTGGGTGAATTTTGGTCGGGTGGAGGCTCGTTCGATGGTGGAGATTCGACGAGCTGAGGTTGGTTTTTTGGAGCTTGCTATCTTTTGCTTGTGTTTTCTTTTATTGTTTGTTTTTATTTGTATCCTTGTGTTATTTAGCAGGAGGCATAGAAGATGGAAGCCACGCGTGGTACTGCTGGGGTGCAATCTTCGCGGGCTGCACAGGCGATGACTACGAACGCCCCCTCCCCTGCTGTTGAGGTCCCGAAGCCCAGAGATCCTATGCCTACCCCTGCTGATCCGAAGGTGTAGTGCCTAGGTTTTAGCTAGTTTCTAGGTTTGCTCGAAGGCGGTGTGCTACAAATGCCCGCCCTTTTGTATATATTTTAGGTCTAAATTGACAACTTTTCCTGCGTAGGTTTCCTTCTCTAGGCCTATGCAGGACGTACCCCATGTTACTATGTACCGTGATGGGATTTATGTTAATGATGAACTGTGGAAGTATTGGCGTGAAGCTTTCCCACGACGTTCAGTTGTTGAAATGTTTGATTTTGTGAAGAATGATATTGACGACGAACGTGCGGTGTTTACTAGGTCATTAGCTTGGTAGGGGCTTCAACCTCCATTGTAAAGTCTTTTATAAATTTTCCTTGGTTGGCCTTTGCGCCTTCGCCCTATGCCTTCTTGATGCAACGCCTTTTCCGTTTGTTTTTATTGCCTTCGGGCTTCCTTGTAAGGTTTATCTTGTGTTAGAGTGATTTGCACTTAAAATGTGCCTTGTTGCGACGCACCTATTTTTTGTTAATAAAGTTTGCTTGGGATGATTTAGTTAAGCTCTTATTTTGTTGAAGATGCTGGATATGAGTACCTATTAGGTCGAAGGTTCCTAGTGAGTGTTTTTTACAATATTTATTTAGCCTCGGCTTCTTTCTTCTTTGGTCGACGCTGAGCACGAGTCTATGTGTCGGCGCGGAGACGCTGAGGTGCTTGTCTTCGATCTTGTATGGCTTGCAGATGCTCTGTTACTTATTTTCTTGCTCTTTCCTCCGCTACTCGTTTCTCTGGCTCTCGTTGGGGATGAGCTTGCACATCGCAGTGAAGAAGCTGGAGTAATTGCCTTCGCCCTTGCATGACTTGCGGAGGCTTTAGTAGCTTTCTGGTCGCACTGGCCTCCACCTCTGTGCTTGCTTGCCGTTGAACCAGATGCTTTGGCATGTCCGCGCAGAAGGGTTGAGGCGCTCGAGTTTGATCTTGCAGATGCTGCGAAGGCTTTGGCGCAATTTGAGCACTCATCAGGGGTGGTGGCCTTCGATTTTGTTGCGCTCTCTAGAGGCCATAGAGCAATTTGAGCAAGCAACGGAGGTTGAGGAAGCATTTCTTGTTCATTGCCTCCTCTTGCACATGGATTGCTTTGTTGTAGTCTTCGACTATGCTGGAGCAGCTGCGCTCTTGTCGAACATGGTTGATGCCAGGTTGCGCCAAATGGTGTCTTCGGTTGTGGGGGATGTTATGAGCCTTCGTGCGATACCCTCCCGCAACATCTGACACTGACTGCTTGCTGCCGGACTGTGGTCATACAACGCCCCGTAGAGGCTGTACAACACCAAGTGGAAGATGCGTACAACCTCAATGTGGCCTTCACCAGAGTGCGCGAGCTGCTAGATTTACGAGTCTTCGCACGGTACCTTTTGCTCTCTCGTTTCTAAGGAAACTCTGGCTTCCATGGCTCTCTTGGTTTGCCCTGTAGTAGACTAGCTCCTGGTTGGTTTGGCTTCCCCCCTAGCACTCTTCTGGAGATAGGGGTATGAAAATGCACTGACTGGGGCTAGTGTATGGGTAAGACACTGGGTTTTATAGTCTACTAGTTGTACGATTTAATTAAATCTTGGTGGTTGACCGATATTTATTGCTTAGATACGTTTTGAAATCGTAATGGGACCAATATATTTCTTTGTACCTGGTGTATCTTTGGCTTTTATTGTTGTTGTACTTTAGTCATTAATTCTTGATATTCCCTTGGTGCCTGATAAGGACAGGTCTTCGCCCGGTATTTTCTTGCCTGATGTCTACAGCGGAGGTAGGTCTTTGTCGGGTTTTGTGACCTTTTGGCCATTTTGATGAATCCTTGATGCCTGATTGTGGATAGGGATTTGTCAAGGTTGCGGGCTAATTTAGCCACAGAGGTCGTTCCACGTCTTAGAGCCTTCGGCTAAGGCGGTGGAAGGTCCTCTTTGCCATGATGTCGTTGTCGAATGTTGTGGCTCCGTTGCTAGCCACTTTTGACCTTCGCTTTTGGTGGTATTCTTGGGAGAATTCCTCTTTATACTTCAAAGGGTTTTACATGGGTCCTGCCTTGTTAAAAACCTCACCTCCTCTAGGAGCCCTGTTTGTGAGGAAAAAAGTACAGGCCCCTCCACACGAAATGTAAAGAAAATATGAAAACTATGGCAAGTGCGATGACCTTCACTTATAGTTCCGCGAAGGCCACCTTTTTACATTTTAAATGTAGAACCTATGCAAACTATAGATGTTCCAGGTGTGAGTGGTTGTTTTTCCTTCGCCGTGTCTCAAGTACAACGATCCCGGTCTTCCGGCAGGGCCTTCGCTGTGTATGGGCCTTCCCATTTAGGTTAGAGCTTTCTAGTATTGGTCGCGTTGGGTTTCTTTCTTAGTACTAGGTCTTCGTCTTGGATTATCTTTCTGACTACTTAGCTATCTCTCCACTTCCTAGTTTTTTCTTGATATTTAGCAATGTTTTCTACTACCTCTAATCTTGAGCCTTCGATCATTTCTTTGGAGTATTCTTCATCTGCCGCCAGGGCCTGTTTTGTCACCCGGAGGCTCTGATGCTTGATCTCTTCGGGTAGCATCGCCTCTTCGCCGTACAGGAGCTTGAATGGTGTAAAGATTGTTGTTCTGGATGTCATGGTGTTGTGATACCATACTACCTTCGGCAGTTCTTCTATCCATTTGCCCTTGAGGAGGTTGAATAAGGTTTTTGAGATTGTAGAGAATACTATTCTGTTGGCTCTTTCTACCGCTCCATTTGATTCTAGATGATAGACTGATGTGAAGGCTATCTTTGTTCCTATGCTTCGGTAGAATTCCTTGAATTTGTCTGAAGCAAACTGCTTCCCATTGTCTATTGTTAACGTTCTTGGTACTCCAAACCTGTAGATTATGTTCTACCAAAAGAATTTTTTTACTATCTCTGAAGTGATTGTTGCTAGCGGCTTGGCTTCAATCAATCTTGTGAAGTACTCGATTGCTACTACTATGAATTTGTTCCCTCCCTACGAAGGTGGTAGTGGGCCGACCAGGTCCATGCCCCATCTTTGCAGTGGCCAAGTGGGTGGGATGAGCTGTACTGCTGCCAAAGGCTTTGACTAATGTGGGGATGTGGTCTGGCATGCTTCACATGTCTTAACAATTTGCTCTACATCTTTGATGTGCGTGGGCAAATAGAATCCCTACCTGATTGCCTTTGTGGACAATGCCCTTGGACCAATGTGAGAGCCACACATCCCTGAATGGATTTCTTGAAGGATCTCTCTGCCTTCGCTCTAGGTTATGCACTTGAGCAATGGCTAGACTACCCCTTTCTTGTACAAAATGCCATCTATTAATGTATAACTTCTTGCTCTAGCCGCTATTCTGGCTATGCTTGCTTCACTTTTCGAGTGATGGATGTTATTCAGGTAATCTGTAATCAAATGCCTCTAGTCTTCAGATTCTGTGATTAGGATTGTCTTGAATGCCTTCGCGATTGTTTGGGTTGCTGGTGGTTGCAATACTTGGTAGAAGGTTCCTTCTGGAATAGGCGTATTATTTGCTGCTGCCTTCACTAGCTCATCAGCTTTTGTGTTTTTGCTCTTGGTATATACTTCTGGGTGAATCCCTAGAACCTCCGCTCAAGTGCCCTTACTGTGGCCAAATATTTGGCTAACTCCGGTTTTCTTGTGACTATTCCTTTTCAACTTGTCCTGCAACTGACCTGGGAGTCTATTTTTGCTAATACAGTATTTGCTCCGAGTGCCTTTGCCTTATTGAGGCCCAGTATGAGGCCCTCATATTTTGCTATGTTATTTGTTGCTTTGAACTCCAATCTTACTGCATATTTTGTGCGAAGGCCCGATGGTGCTATCAAAACAGTGGAGGCACCAGCTCCCAAGTGTCCCCATGCTCCATCTGTGTAGAGTGTCTAGATTTGATGTGCCAAAGGAGTCCAATCTGCCATGAAGTCTGCTAATGCTTGGGATTTAACTATTGTTCTTGACACATAGCTGATCTCAAATTGGGACAATTCTGTTGCCCACTTTCCTATTCTTCCAGAGGATTCTTTATTATTGAATGTCTCCGAGCGGTTGCGAAGAAGGCACTATGATCTCATGTGCTTGGAAGTAGTGCTTTAACTTTCTTGATGAGAGGAACACAACGTATGCAATTATTTCGATTTCTGTGTAGTTGAACTTTGCTCTGGATAGGGCTTCTGAGATGTAGTAGACAGGCTATTGAATGACCCTCGACCCTTCTTCTTTCTCCTAAACAAGTATGCCACTAACTGCATGGTTAGAGGCTGCCACGTATAATAGCAGCGGGGCCTCCGGATCTGGTACTGTTACCAAGAGTTTGCTGGCCATGTAGTTTTTGAGTTGCTGGAAGGCCTCTGACTGTTCTGGTCCCCATTCCACTTTGTCTCCACCTCTCAAAGCTTTGAAGAATGGGAGGCTACGCTCTGCTGATTTTGAGATGAATCTGTTCAGTGCTGCTATTCTTTCGGTGAGTTTTGCACTTCCTTTTTGGTTGATAGCCTCTACCATTGAGATTATAGCCTTCGTCTTCTCTTGGTTAGCCCAGATACCTTTGGGTCCTATGATGTACCCAAGCATCTTTCCTTGGCTGACACCGAAAATGCACTTGTTTGGGTTTAGCTTTAGGCCTGCTTCCCTAAGGTTGGCTAAGGTTTCCTTCAGATCTGTTATATGATCTTCCTCATTCTTGCTCATTACCACAATGTCATTGACATAAGCTATGATGTTTTTCTGTAATTGTGGGCCAAGGACTGCCTTTGTCATTCTGGCGAAGGTCGAGCCTACATTCTTTAGTCCTTCGGGCATTCTGGTGTAATAGTAAGTTCCAAAGGAGGTAGTGAAACTTGTCTTTTCCTCATCTTCTTTGTTGAGCCAGATTTGATGATATCCTAAAAAGCAATCCAGTAGGGAGAAGCACTTGCATCTTGCCGCCTTATCGACAGAGGTATCAATCCTTGGTAGTGGAAACGGGTCTTTCTTGCATGCCTTGTTCAGATCTGTGAAGTCTATGCACATTCTCATCTTTTCATTCTTCTTTGGTACTAACACTACATTTGCTAACCATTCTGAGTACTTGACTTCTCTGATGATGTTTGCATCTAACGACCTCTGTACTTTGGCATTCGCTGCTAAGATTCTTTCCTCTAGCATTTTCCTTTGCCTCTGCTTCCTTGGCTTCATTTTGGGTTGATGTCAAGGGAGTGTTGTATGATATCCCTGCTGACACCTTTCAGATCAGAGGTTGACCAGGCGAAGACGTCTTTGTTTTTGGTTAAAGTTTCTATGAGTTCTGTTTCTTCTGCCTTCGATAGGTTGGCTCCGATGGTGACCTTTTTATCCGGGACTGCATATTCCAATGGGACTAACTTTGTTTCTTCTTGATCTTTGAGATCTATTTTGCCCTTCATCATGTCCGGAGGCTCTGCCTCAGTATCATAGCTGAATCAACGGAATTGATGTTTCACTGCGATTTGTAGATAGCTCTTTCTATGTTTCTTGCTTCTTTCAGACTGCCACGTATTGTGATAGTGCCGTGCAAAGCTAGCATTTTCATGCACAAGTAACCCATATGGATGGCTATGTTGAACTTGTGTGCAAACCCTCTACCGAAGATGGCGTTGTATAGGTAATAGAAGTCTGCTACGTCGAAAGTTACATATTCTATTCTTGCGTTTTCCTGGCCTCCGAAGGAAACTGGCAGGGATATTTTTCCTAATGCTTCGATCCTCTTTCCTCCGAAACCGATTAGCAGTGAATCTGAAGGCTACAGCTGGCTTATGCTTAGTTTCATCTGGTCGAAGGCATTAACAAAGATGATGTCTGCTGAGCTTCTAGAGTCTATGAGAATCTTGTTGATCTCCCAACCCGCTATGTTAGCCCTGATTACCATAGCGTCGGTATGGGGGTAGCTTTCCAGTTGCAAATCTTGCTCTGAGAATGTGATTGGTGACTTTGACCAATCTGTGTAGCGCATTGGGTCTTGGACTGCTATGTTGTTGACAAGCCTGAGGTGATCCTTCTTCTGCTTCTTTGTTTGGAATTCCATTGAAGAGCCTCCGGCTATTGGTAGTATCATGCCGATGGTGGGTAGTGGTGTATGTGGGTTGAGCTGATTTTCTAGGTTAGGTTCATTTTTGGGGGTGGCTAGCTGTGGTGGGGGTGGCGGCAGAGGTGCTTCGAGTTGTCTATTGTGTACTTGAGCTGGTTGGTTTGTTTCTATGAATCTTATGTGCGGAGGCCTTGGGTTTATGTAAGTGAGGTTGGCTTCTGCTCATAGATTACTTGCCTACCCTTGCTGTTGGGTGCTTGGTCGCCATGCAGGCAGAAAATTGGGATAGTATGCGGCTGCTAAGGTGGATGGGTGAATTTGATTGGAGTTAAGGCTTGGGTAGATTGGGCAATATGGTTGCTGTGAAGGCGCAGCGAAGGTGTGGTTCACTTCCCTAGCGGGTTGTTGTGACCGAGGTTGAGGGTTTTCCCTGCTTTTTATCCTCTCATGAGTTTCCTTCGCATCTGGGCAATCTCTGGTGATGTACCCTTTGTTTTCTCCATGAAAGAAACAATATTGCCTCCGCTGTCTTGGTTCTTGGTTTTTGTTCTAGTTCTTCCTTTAATTGTATTTCTTACCTTCGTACTGCTTGTGCAATGGTTTGTTTTGTTCTGCCTCCGGCATCTGCTGCTGCTGCTGGCTGCTCCCTGGTTGTTCTAAGTTAAAAACTTGTTGATCAGGGGTCTGCTGCGGCTGTGATTGGCCTTGGCTTCTGTGGCCCCTCGGAGCATTCCTGCCACTTGCTTGTTACTGCTTGTTCTGATTTTGCTCTTCCAACCTTCTTAGAAGGTCATTGTTTGACCTGCAGTACTTCTCAAACTCTCTGTATAATTCTTCTATGGTGCTTGGCTTTTCCCGGGCTAGATGAGCCGTGAAGGCTCTGATGCGAAGACCCTTGATTGCGTCCTCAATTGCCACATCTTCTGGGACATTTGGTTTCAAACCTCTAAAAATAATCCGTTAGTGCTTCACCTTGATTCTGTATGCACTGAAATAAGTCCATTGATGTCAAAGATTCAATGGTGAAACCTTTGAAGTTAGCGATGATCTTATCTCGGAGGTTCTCCCATGAATATACTAAACTTGGCCTCAACATTGAGTACCATGCTAATACATCTCCTTCGGTTGCAATAACAAATGACTTGGCCAAGATAGTGTCATTCCCTCTTATGGAGGCTACGGCTGTCTCAAAACTCATGATGAACTGGTGGGGGTCTGACCTTCCGTTGAATTTGGGTAGGGTAATGGGCTTGTAAGATGGTGGCCAGGGTGAGGTTTGGATTCCCTCGGATAGTAGGGATCTTGAATCTATAGCTCTATGAGATGGCGGTGAGTTGAAAGGTGTGCCTAAGGTTGGCTGGGTGGCCATACCTAGCGATGGGTTAGGCTGGCTTTGACTTGTTGATCGGAGCTGGTTGGAGATGTTAGACTAGGGCTGGCTTTGCTACATGCTCTGAATCTCCGCCTATAGGACGATCAACTATTGCCTGATCTCCGCTGCCTGCAATGATGTCTGGGCTGCCCTCTGATTTGCGGCGAAGGTTGCTGCCAGCCTATCTCTTTCTTGTTGTGTACTCTACAACTGAGCTTGCAATTGTTGGAGTACCTGATCCGAGGTGGGATCTGAGGCTTGCAGATCTTCAGCTGCCGGAGGCTGTTCTTCGACCGCGGGTTCTTCCACAATTGGTCTTCTGGGGCGCTGGCATAAGCGCTGCGAGTATTATGCCTGGGTCGTCCCCTTGTTGAAGGCTCCGCGGGTGTTCTGGTGGAGGCTACTCTTTTTTTTTGCCATCGTGGGTTTTGCTTGGCCAACACGTGGTGGGCGCCAATGTTGGAAAATGGGATTTCCAGCAGATGGAACACGATGTGCCTTCGCCCAGTCAGACTCCTTGGGCGAAGGTATGAAAAGTGGAAAGTGGGATCAGGCGCAATTACGGTTTCATGAATGTATTCCTCAACCAAACGCTTACATAATTCCAATCCTCTCTTTTATAGGGCACCGTTGACTAGGACTGTTCCTTACAATTTTACCCATGTCGGTTACAGTTTATTCTTCGAATATACCTGTGCTAGTACAAGCCGCCAAGGACACATGGGGTATCTTTATTTCCGACCGCCTTATCTTGCTGGGCCGTCGCCAACGATCCGCTATCGGCTCACGGCCCAGTAGCATCGTGTGGCGGGAGCCCACCATGGGACCGGAGCCTTCGCCCTGGGCTGCCTCCGCCGCCTGGGTATCCTCAGTTGTGGCCTCCGCCTCTGGCGGGACCTCTGCTTCAGAACGCCGGGCCTCCGCCTGCTTTTCCCTACATTCTGGCCATGAGAACTTTGGAAAAACACTGTTAGTCCCTGTCGTCGCTAGTGGCTTTAGCCTCCACGACTTGCAACCGTTCCCCAACAGAATTCTTGTTCAGTTGAACAATACAGCAAAACTGCATTGGACGGTTTTAAGAAATTGAATTAGCATGTTGTAGCTATGTGCTCACATTTGTATCTTCGAGAAAGTTCTGCAATGCAATGGTTTCATAAGAAATAACTATGCCATTTGTGGGTTAGCTTTGAAAATTACCAGCGAAACTATGCCATTTGTGAGATTCTGTGCCTGCCCGTCTCCATACTTTCAAGGTCTTAGGGGGAAATGAGCCCTTTATTCGTAGACTAATAAAATTAAAATCCTTGTATTAGTAACTTGACAAGTTATAATAAAGAATTAATTAATAACTAAATGCATGAGCGGCCCTCAGCTTGTTAAAGTGTGCCAGGTCCATAAATTTTGAAAACACATTTCTAGAATGTCATTGCATTAAGAGAAACGGTGATCTAGCTTCTTTTATGGACTACTCAATATGTAGACATCCTGGACAAATATATAGTTAGCACTTGGTTTTCTTCTGAAAAATCATGTGTGAAGGAAGAATCCAACCAAAATTTTGACCCAACTATATATGCCAACTCCATAATAAGCAACAAGATTTTTAGTACATACTTCCTTTGGACCCAGATAAATGAAAAATATTGGACCAACATTTACTTAAATAACCTTTAGAAGTATTTTATTTTCTTTCGGTAGAGGATATGATAGCTTTTGATGTCAATATAACTATATATATGCGCGTAAGCCTAGCTAGTTTATATATTTTAGCATATGTCTAATTAATAGGCTAGGCACACACTTTTCTTGACGTGTTGCTTGCAACTTCACACAGGGAACTGAAAATGTCATTTAAGCGGCAGTGTTTCTTGACAGATACGTCCGTATATCTTATCTATTTTGACTTTGAGTACGTCATGATCCCGAATGTCATCGTCGATGAGCACATTTTCGTCATTTTGGTTTTCTTTAATTTAACACGCGCATGGAGATAGTCAGATAGAAATTAGGTATAGCTATACGGCACGACGCGTCTATAAATACTAAGTGGTGTTGATCGATACACTTGAAGGCACAAACCGAGTGACGACTGAGATTATCAGCAGCATCAGTGCAGTGCTTCCAATATACACATGCAATGGGCTCCAAATCTGTAGTGTTACCTGCCATGGTCGTCATCGCCATGGTTCTCATGTTTGCAGCTTCTGCACAAGCACGACCCTACGGTGATGCATTGCCTGACATCGCCCATGAAGATGGTGTCCTCATCAACCAATCCGACGATGGCGCATTTGACCTCAACCAAGCCGGCGCCACATTACCTGTCTCACAAGAAGTCACCGCCGGGTTTGCCCTGGATGGTGAAAGACCAGCAGTTTTAACAAGCGACGCCAATGCAGGTTTAAGCGCACACTTTTAACCTCTTGATTGGGGCAATTAAATAAAAAACCTAAAGGCCTCCTTATATAGTGTTGAAAGGTGTCGAACAAGGTCTACATATATGCACGTGATTTATAGTTATCACGGCTTCTTGTGTTATGAATAAGTTGTCTTATGTATGAATAAGCTGCTGTTCACGGGCATGCACGCGCGGTATTATTAGCCGTGTGTATGTATGGCATTGTCCGTAAATGTAATTGATCTGCTTATATTTATTATGTATGTATTGTGTGAAATGTTGTGTAACACCTCTTTGTTAAGCATTGCATTTGACACCTGCATTTCATGAGCACAAGCATCATCCAAACTTTCATGAACATGAGCATATGAAATTTCATCTCATTCTTATACTTTGTCACCTGAAATGTTGATTTATATACATGCATATGCTAGGATTTAAATGTGACCAATGTATAAAATGTTTGTGGAGTACCTTAAACCTGTTTAGAATGTCATATGGAACAACTTTGGTATTCATGACTTGGACCCATTTGACCTCTAAGTCATGGTTATAGTGTAGGCTTTTATTTTCAAGATGTATGTTTGACTTAAATTGAACTATTGCATAGAGTGTTTGCATGGTAGTGCACCCATAAGCAAAGTTGTAGTACTTGACTAGAGTAACAACTTTTATTTTTGGGTCAAGATCTAATTCAGAGCATAGCATGCTCAAAAACAACTTACAAGTATCAACAAAATATTGTTTTGGACTTGCAAAATTTTTCTAAGTCTTAGGGCTGTTTACAGTTTTGATATACCTTACTTTGGAGCAATGTAGTTTGTTAACCAGTGAGAATTAAATGATGGCTCTTAAGGCAAAGATGGAGATCTCATGTAGCTCTACAACTTTCATTAAGGAAGTTTTTGCTAATTTGCAACGGATTAGGAGTAATTGATCACCAATTCACGCTGTCAGTCGGCGAGGGTAGCGCCGGAACCGCACCCGCGTGCCCGGCAGTGGCCTACCGGCCACAGGCCGCGGCCGCCGCGTGGCGGCCGTACATCGGCATTGGCCTAGCCGGTCTGTCCAACGCGCGCACTTAAGCACCGCGCACCCACTGTTCACTCCACTTGCACGCATTCGCCTTCTCCTGCTCGCTCCGCCTCACCGCAGCGCTGCGCCGCCGACGTAGCTCCATCGGTCAATTCTCCTCGGCCACAGTTGCTATGCCATCACCTCCACCTCCTCGAGCCACCAGCACCACCTATCGAACCCAGGTAGAACGTCATTTCACTTTGCCGCGACCGCCGCCATCACCGGAGCGCCGCCACGCTCGCGGCTCACCGTGGCTCCGCCGTTCCGCAGCCTCACATGCCTTCGTTTGCTTTGGTCCAGCACCACGCTAGAGTATAGCAGCTTAGGTCAGAGTTAGGGGTGCCTCTACCACCTGACGGTGCCAGAACGAGCCGCCGCCCCACGCGCGCCCGCCATGGCCGCTGTGGCACTCGAGCTCGCCGTCGTCGAGTTGGTCCACCACCTCCCTTCTTTATCGCGTGCCTTAGGTCGAGTAACCCTAGGTCTAGTTAACGGCTTGATGGAGACCTGCCTTTTGCCGTCGTTTAGCCGAAACATCATGAGCACCACCGTGCTCCATGCGCCACCGCACGGCCATGCACGCGGCCGAGCTCACCGATGCCATCCCGAGCCCTAACCTAAGCCGTATAGATCCACTAGGTCACCAGGATAGAGTAGCTGTCCTCGCCTGAGTTTGCCATAGCCGAAGATGGCCGGCGTACCGCCACCGACCTCCGCCGTCCGCCATGGCCGCCGTCGAGCTTGCTCCGGCAGGCCACCGGACCAACCAAGCCTACCAGTCGACTCGACTTGACGTGTAGAGTCTAGTGGTGAAGACGAAACCATTGGCGAGTTCTCGCCGGTCAGCGTCGCGCTCTGCTTCTGTGTGTCTAACGGGTGGGTCCCCATTGACCGTGGCCCCGGTTGTCAGTGTGTATAAGATTTGAATTTCTGATTAATTTCACAGATTTGAATGCATGTTTCAAACATTCATCTCAAGCTAGGAGGGTCCAATTTTGGTGAGCCAATTTTTTTTAGTTTGGTCTTGAAGTGTAGTATTTGATAGAAATATGTGATGCACTGTTTCTAGTATTTTTATGGGAGAATAAAATGTAGCTAGATAAATGCTTTTTAAATGGTTTCTATCTTGTAAATTGCATAATTTCAGCTAGAAAAGTGATAAAATTGTGATTCTAATTTTGATGGTCTTGTGTTGACATGCTCTAGCTAGGAAAAATATTAAACCTATAGTAAACATACTTTTAATATGGTCTTCATAATTAATCCTAATTAATTGCTAGTTTCTAGTGAAACTAATTGAGGTAAAAATACATAACAGCGTCCGGTCAGATCGACCGGACGCACCCTGCCAGCATTCGATCAACGGATGGCTGCCACATCATCCCTGGCTTTAAATGCTGAGCGCTCGATCTCAATGGTTAAGTTGCGACCGGACGCACTGCTCAAAGTGACTGGACGCTCCACATTGGAGTCCGGTCGTTTCTAGTAAGCTACCAGAGCCGGGTTTTTTTGACCGGACGCGTCTGGTCCACCATGACCGGACGTAGGAGGGGCATCGTCCGGTTGAGTCTAGAGAGCTCCTAGAGCCGCTCAACTGCGATCGGACGCGTCCGCTCCTGCACGACCGGACATAGGCCAACGTTCGATCAGCTCTGCGCCCATGTGCCCAATCCAGTGCCGCCTAGGTCACCATACGTCACCTGTGACCGGACGCAGGCCCTGCACGTCTAGTCACTTTTACTGTACAGCGTTCAGTCACTGACAGTGACCTCCTTTCACCTTCGTTTCATCACCGAGTTGATCCACATCAACTCCAACTTCTTCACCTTTGTAAATGTGCCAACACCACCAAGTGTACACCACCATGTGTATGTGTGTTATCATTTTCACAATTATTTTCCAAAGGTTTAGCCACTCAACTTGCCATGCCACTCAATCCTAGCGATGATGCAATGTTAGATCACTCAAGTGGCACTAGATGACCCATATGCAAACAAGTTTGCCCCTCTTGATAGTATGACCATCTATCCTAAATCCTATCATCAATTTCTCTACACACCTATGACCGGTGAAATGAAATGCCCTAGATTATACCTTTGCCTTGCGCATTCCATTCCATCTTCTCTAATGTCAATGCAACACATGCACCAACATAATCAACAATGATATGATCCACTTCATATCATCATGTGATCATATTGGTTCATCGATCTTGACTACACTTGCTCTTCACCGTTGCCTCCGTCCATCGGCGCCAAGTCTTGCTCAAGCTTCACCGCCACGCGGTCCATCACTTCAAAGCCTCCAACTTGCCCTTCACGCTTGCAACCGGTCCATCAAGCTAAGTCATGTCTTGATCTTCTCCACCTTGATCACATGACTCAATGTCATGTCTCATGTGCAATGTGCTCCTCCATCATCACATGTGTGAGCTTTGCAACATCTCCGAGCCATTTTCACCTTCATGACATATGTTGCTCACACATATACCTGTGGACTAATTACCTGTGTATCTCACATAAACACAATTAGTCCACCTAGGTTGTCACTCAATTACCAAAACCACACAAGGACCTTTGAATCTCCTCTTTTTGGTAATTGATGACAACTCTACAAAGATATGGAAATTATGCTCTTTTGGATTCATGTTGCTTGCCCAAGCAATTTTACCATGTGTAAATGATTTTGGACAAGTACCACGAACCCAAAATGATAGTATTAGCTCCCCCTACATATGTGCTAGAGTGTTTAGTTTGAAGCTCGCACATATGCATAGATTGGAATTGTGGGAGAGTAATTACTACCAAATGATGCTAAGATGTATAGAATAAACCTTTAAAGTGTGATACCAATCAGAGTTGCACTTTTAACGTCATCCTTAGCACCATGAGTAGCTAGACAACAAAAATACTAGAAACCCCGTGAGATCAACATTAAAAGCAAGGTACTAGCATTACTTGAAAAGCATACCAAGTGTCTAGCTATCATCCTATACATGCTAGTTATCAAATCATTATTCAGGTTCTATAACTAGCATACATCACACAAGCATGCATATCAAATTTAAGAGATTTATGTAATGCAAGCAAGCACATGACTATGCACATATCAAATGCAACCAATCAAAGTTCATGAGCTTGCTCCCCCTACTTGTGTGCTTCTCTTGTCCAAGAATTTTGATCCATCTCTTTTCTTCAATGATGCTCCCTCTTTGTCCATGTCCATGTCCAACCTCTAGTTCTTTGTCTCAATCTCTCCCAAAGCATTTTGATCCATCTCTTTTCTTCAATGTTGCTCCCTCTTTGTCCATGTCCATGTCCAACCTCTACTTCTTTGTCTCAATCTCTCCCCCTTTGTCATTAATTTCCATAAAAGGTGTGCTTCTTATTGATGCAAAGATTTGCATTTGGGGTAGATGGTTGAGGCTTGAATCTTGCATTTTTATGGACATCACTTGATTGTTGAAATGACACCACTTGTAGCCCTTGAGATACCACACATAGGATCTTCGTCCTTGATACCAATTTGTGGGACACCTCTCCCTATGTCATAGCATGGGTCATCCATTTGCTAAACTTGAACTCTTGGAAGTGAGGGATGCATTCTTCATTTGATGATCACTTAAAGTTGAGGATCACTTGTGGAACCATCGTCTTGCATGATTGATACCACATGTAGATGTGATACCACTTGAAAGAATTTTCTAGTATGGAACCACTTGTTGGATTTATCAATAAAAATCATTTCTTGAACCTTGGCTATCTTCATGAGTTCCACTTACAGGATATCACATGTGAGTTGATCTAGACATCACTTATGAATTCTTGATGAAATACTTAAGTCTAGATACCTCTTGAAACAAACAAACTAGATATCCATTTGCATTGTTGTCTTGTGCTTATACTCTTATCATTATCATGAGCTTCTATGGTGGACTTGAGCTAAATTGATTTGCCTAAGCTTCCAAGTCCGGTTTGAACCAATGACAAGCTTCTTCACACCTCTTACAAGGGTTATCTTGCCAATGTTGTACTTGTCACTTGGTTAGCAATTCAAATTAAATCAAGTACTTGGGTTCACTAGCTCATGAACAAATTCATATACTAACCACTAGATCAACTAATCATTCAAGCAATAGTGGTAGGCTATGAATTTAAGCATTTCATTTGTTATGCATGATCCTATAAAGCATGTACTATATGCACTAATCGCATACTAGTAAGGGATGAGATGATCATGCACATTACAATGATACCTTTGCTATATTGGTGTAGAGGATAGTCACATAGATTCCAATTCATTACTCCAATAGCATTGTGAAGTCCAATTATAAGCTTGGTTATGACCAATCATGTATAATGAAATCCATTCTTCACCCATATGATCTGACAACCACTAATATGATCAAGTGCACTATCTTGTTGTGGTTATCTTGCTTCATCTTTTGATCAATGTTTGCATGAGAAAACTATTTGGAATACCACTTGAATTGACATGACTAGCTCTCTTTTGGGTGTTGCTTGCTTTTCTTGATCAACCATTTTGATTGCTTCAACTAAGCATCTCATATGTTCCTCGGATCACCACTTCCATGTTAGCCTTCCAAGCACCACACTTGGTTTACCTACACATAGGCGGCAAGCCCCTACACTAGGGAGAAGTGACCTCTCTCCAAGAACCATTCTTGACACTCACTTGAAATAACTTGATTGATTGATCCAAGTGGTGGACTTAACTTGATGAGTAACCTTGATTCCTACATTAAGTCATTTTCTTTCTACTTGTTTAAGCCATTTTCTTTCTACCAAATGATCTTCAATCATCACTTGAACTTAAACTTTATTTTCATCTTAAGTTTGAACTTGATCTTCCAATTTGAGTACCGAATATGTGCAAAGTACACTCCACAATCAAATTCCCTTGTACTCTTTTCTTGTCATGCTTCTAGATCATTTCAAAACCAAGTTTAGGTACCTCAAACACTTATAAACATATTTCCAACTTGAGGACCTTTCAATCAAAGTGACTCCAAATAAAATCAATAATTGTCACTTTTCTGGCAGATTCTGTACTCTTCAAAAAAATGCACATCTCCCAAAGTACAAATCCAAATAGCATTAAATTTGGTGTATATGTGCTTCACTAAGTTATCTATCAGCTGTAAAATTTGAGCTTCATTTGACTTATAGATTGCTACCAGATTTCAATTCCTCCACCACTGCTATATGCTGAAAACTGATGCACTATAGCTGATAAGATCCACTGCAAAACCAAAGCATCTCTTATCCAATTCTCGTGAGATTTGTACATAATATTATACCATAAGTCTAGAGCATGTAAACCAATTTTTATGCCAATCCAATAAGTTTTGATCACTCAAATATGGCTAAGATCACAACTCACTCAGATTTTTCAATATAGGACAGATTTCAATCACTTGAGCTATACTTCATCAAATGTGAATCAAACTTGAAACCAACTTGTTTGAATACTTTCACAAGAAATAAATCCATTCAACCACTCACTAAAAGTCATCTCATGAATTTATCCAGCACAAATCAATCCAAACTTGACTACTAATCAATTTATCCATTCAAACATCTTATAGCAAGCAACCTTGCATATTTATCCTATTCAATCAACTCATATGCACCCAAATGAAATGATCAACAAGAGATATACCTTGGTTAGCTCATGATCATCCAACTAGCAAGCTTCAACTCAAATATTTGTAAGCCATCAAATATATCCAATGAATTACCAACAACTTGAATTATGACACTTGTATGTTGATAGCACTTGGACTTTACTAATTTCCACTTGGTATTGGGTTTGGATGTGCACTAGGCTTCATATCTTGTCTCAACATATGATGATCAATATGAAATCAATTGAATCAAGCCTCCAATGCCATGGTACCTACACACATTCATCCACTTTTTGATGGTACCCAAACTAGTTTGGGTCCTCTCAAGTTAGGTGCAACATACTTAGGAAAAGCATTAGTATGAGTAGCGGGATGTTTTGCAATAGCAACCATAGACGTACCATTACCATCATTCCTAAGCATAGAATCATCATCAATTGAAATAGGCTTAGGAGTGTTACCTAGGGGACATGAATGTAACATGTGTCCCCTTTCCCGACATGAGTAACACTTTCTCTTTGATTGAGCCTTCTTTTCCTTGCTCATGTGGTGCTTCCCATTGCCTTTCCTCTCATGGATTGCTTGAGCTTTCTTCTCAAGCTTGGTAGGACACTTAGAGGCAAAGTGTCCTGTATTTTCACACTTGAAGCACTTGATGTGAGCATAATCTTTCCTCTCATCTTCATTCTTGCTCATCATCTTGGCATCTTGAATTTGCATTGGATGTCTTGCCTTTCCACCCCTTCTTATTTTCTTCTTCTTCTTCATCAAGTCACCACCATCTTCATGATAGATCTTGACTTGCTATTGGATTGTCTTCTCTTGCTCAACTTGTGGCTTTGGTTGAGGCTCTTTTAGTTGCTTCACCAATTGCTTGGTTGGGCACATTGAGGTAAGATGACCCCAAGTGCGGCACTTGAAGCACTTCACATGCTTGAGCCTCTCTTCTTCTTTTATCTTCTTGAGCTTCTCAATGTTAGGGCAACCATTTGCAAGGTGTCCCGCTTCATGACACCGATAGCACATGGTATGAGAGAGCTTTCTTTGTTGTATCTTCTTTGTCTTTCTTGCTCTCTTTCTCTCACCCTTTGTCATCTTCTTCTTGAAGCCAAGGCCACACTTGTCACCATAGTTTCTTTAAGTCTTTAACATGTGCTCAAAGATGACTTTTGAGTTGTAGCACCTCTCTAACTTGTTGCTCAAATTCTTCACTTCATTTTTGAGCTCATTGTTCTCCTTCAAAAGGTTAGTCTCACAAGACATAGAAGTAGAACAAGCATCTATATGTGAAGAACATGGCATTTCTAATAAATCATCACAAGAGGTGGATACATGCTTCTTGCCTATATCACAAGGGTTAGCAACAATATGTGATTGATCAATTGACCCATGTGATGAGCTTTCACTAGTTTTAGTTTTTTCCATTGGAAAGCTCCTTAGTGAGAAAAACATGGTATTGTACCAAGTTATCATGAGCAACACTTAGTTCCTCATGAGCCAATTTTAGCTCCTCATGTGAACAAGTAGTAACATAAAGTAGATGCTTTTGTTGTTCACATGTGTTCTTTAGTAAAGAGTTTTCATTTTTCAATTTCTCGATTTTAGCCATCTCTTTTTCTAAATCTTTGATCATGCAACCATATCTATCTAGAAGCTCCTCATATGAATCAAGATCAATCACATTTGCATTAGATACCTTAGTGTCACCTTATGACATGAAGCAATGTGATGTAGTTGGAGAGCTTGAAGAAACATCACTCTCATAGCCCGAGCATGATCCATCTTTATCATCATCAAGTGTGCATGGAGTAGCATCATCATTGGCATCACTTGTGGCATCATCATCAATCTTGTCAAGTGATCTTGTGGTATGATCATCATCATCATCACTTGACCATGAGGTGGAGCAATCTTCCACAATCACCAAATTGTGGTCATGCTCAACACACACATGTGCCTCCTTCTTGGGCTCATCATCATCATAGGAGATCGACCCATATTTCTCATTCAAACAACTCCAAATCTCATGGGCGGTCTTTATTTCTATGATCTCTCCAAAGATGTTATCATGCAAAGATCTATACATGATGTTGGTAGCTTGGATGTCGAGATCTAGGCATTTCTCTTGTGCTTGAGTTAGATTATCTTCATCCAACACATGAGAAAAGCCTACATCTACCATCCACCACATTTAAGGGCAAATAAACTTAAAATTGCATATCATCCTATTTTTTCACCGTGCAAAGTGTGTGCCATAAAAAATGTGTGGACAATCAACATCTAGCCCATAAGTCACCATCCTCTTGGGTCGGTGAAGACCACAAACGAGAGACCTAGCTCTGATACCACTTGTAAGGTTGAGATGGCGGACTAGAGGGGGGATGAATAGTCCTTTCTAAAACTTAATCGCACCGGCTAACCGAAACAAACGTGGAATTAAAACAATTGGTCTAGCCAAGGCTACACCCCTCAATCGAAGTTTACAAACACCTTATAAAGATCCTAATTAGTCAACAAAGGTACCAGGCTAGCTAGAGCTCACCTATCCAATTCTAGGAGCAAGGTCACACAAACCTATGCCACTAGTATTTTGCACACCGGAGAGCTCCTACATAATTCTAGTAAGCAAAAGCACAAAGCTACTAAGCTCACTAGCAATGCTCAATAACATGGCAACCAATGCCAAATTAGAGAGCGCAAGTACTTAGCTACGCAAACTAAGCAATGTGACTAACAAGGTTACACAAACCAAATTAGCCATGCAAGGGAGCTACTTCTATGCTACACAAGCAAGAAGGTAACTAGTGAGCTACACAAGCTAACTAATTATAAGAGCAACTACATAAGCTAACTAATTACAAGAGCAACTACACAAGCCGCCGGTCCTCTTGCTAGTGGTGACCCACAAGTCACACTCTCCCACGTGGAGTGCTTACCACAAGCTCTAGCACTTGACCCAGCCAGACCACTTGTCGTCCTTCGCGTCTTGCTCTACTAGAGTTGCACTTCACCGCTGCCACGGGGCGAGCACAATGCCCCTCACAAAGCTCTTCTCCGGAGCACCGCACAAGCTTCTTGCGGGCTTCGACAGATACCACCACCAAGCCATCTAGGAGGTGGCAACCTCCAAGAGTAACAAGCACAACCGGCTTGCAAGACGACCACCTAGTGCCACTTGATGCAACCTCACGATGCAATCACACTAGAATCGCTCACTCACTCGATCAAATGAACACAATCAAGCTCCAGTGAGTTAGAGGGCTCTCAAGCACTCTCAAGCATGGACACAAAGTCCCCCAAGGTGCTCCACCACAGCCATGGCCGAGACCCCCTTCTATTTATAGCCCCACGGGCTAAACTAGCCGTTACCCCTTCACTAGGCAAAACTCGGGACGACCGGATGCGTCGGTCAGATCGACTGGATGCACCCTGCCAGCGTCCGGTCAATGGATGGCTGCCATGTCATCCCTAGCTTCAAATGTTGAGCGCACAATCTCAACGGTTAAGTTATGATCGGACGCTCCACATTGGAGTCTGGTCGTTTCCAGTAAGCTACCAGAGCCGGTTTTTCTTGACCGGACGCGTCCGGTCCACCATGACCAGACGCTAGAGGGGCAACGTCTGGTCAAGTCCAGAGAGCTCCTAGAGTCGATAAACCATGACCGAACGTGTCTGATTTGGCATGACCGGACGTAGACCAGCGTCTGATCAGATCTGCACCCACGCGCCCAATCTAACGCTGCCTACGTCACCATACGTCACCTGTGACCAGACGCAGGCCCTGTGCGTCTGGTCACTTTTACTGTGTAGCTTTCGATCACTTAACTGAGACCGTGCCCAACGCTGCCACTGACCAGATGCGCCGGTGCCCCCGTAGCCAGCGTCCGGTCACTCACAGTGACCTCCTTTCGCCTCCGTTTCATCACCGAGTTGATCCACATCAACTCCAACTTCTTCTCCTTTGTAAATGTGCCAACACCACCATGTGTATGTGTGTTAGCATTTTCACAATCATTTTCCAAAGGATTAGCCACTCAACTTGCCACGCTACTCAATTCTAGCGACGATGCAACGTTAGATCACTCAAGTGGCACTAGATGACCGATATGCAAACAAGTTTGCCCCTCTTTATAGTACGGCCATCTATCCTAAACCCAATCATCAACTCCTCTACACACCTGTGACCGGTGAAATGAAATGCCCTAGGTTATACCTTTGCCTTGCGTATTCCATTCCATCTCCTCCAATGTCGATGCAACACATGCACCAAGACGATCAACAATCATATGATCCACTTCATATCATCATGTGATCATATTGGTTCATCGATCTTGACTACACTTGCTCTTCACCGTTGCCTCCGTCCATCAGCGCCAAGTCTTGCTCAAGCTTCACCGCCACGCGGTCCATCACTTCAAAGCCTCCAACTTGCCCTTCACGCTTGCAACCGGTCCATCAAGCCAAGTTATGTCTTGATCTTCTCCACCTTGATCACATGACTCAATGCCATGTCTCATGTGCAATGAGCTCCTCCATCATCACATGTGTGAGCTTTGCAACATCTCTGAGCCATTTCCACCTTCATGGCATATGTTGCTCACACACATGTACCTATGGACTAATCACCTGTGTATCTCACATAAACACAATTAGTCCACCTAGGTTGTCACTCAATTACCAAAACCACACAAGGACCTTTTAGGAGTCTATGTGTAGGTTGACTCATGTGATTCCGTCTGTGCCGATTAAGGACTATACTGTTGTTGGCACTTCTAGCAAGATTGGACGCATGCCTATCACTTAGCTGGCCAGATAACTCTTTTTGACCGCGAAGCCGAGTAGCTCAACTCAGGCCAGGCCCTGTTCTATAAAAGTGCGCACTCTGGATGGTAGTAAGGATGTGTGAGGAGCCAGACGTGAGCCCAAGGGTAGGCCAGGCCTGAACGTCCTGGCAGCTGGTTGTCCCTGATTGTGCGGTGCTGGGTGAACCCACAAAATGTGGACTTGAGTTGTACCAAAGGTGACCTAAGGTGACCGTTGATCTGGTTTGCCTGGGTTTGTGTTAGGAATAAATTCCTAGCTGGTTGAAATCGATTCGAATCGCTGTCTCTCCCGGACAGTGAGAAACTTGGCTAGCCCAAACATCGTGGTAATTGTGTTATGGAATGTGATGGTTCGGATGAACATGGAATTACTACACGGGCTATGGTTACTATTGTATGCTACTAAATGATATACTACATGTTTGGCACAGGTTAGTTGCTAATCTAGAGATGAATAGCTATAATTAACTTGATGACCGAATTATAATTGTACAACTGAGTTAGTCGCTTTTTATGAAAAATGTTGTCAAGCTACCTCCACTTATAAAACCTTGCATAATCCTTGGAGTCACTTTGTTTTTGGTTTATGATGGGTAAGTCTAGCTGAGTACCTTCTCATACTTAGGGTTTTATTCCCATTGTTGCAGATGGTACAATTTATCACGGCTATTACAAGAACTGCTTCTGTCCCGCCATGGATGAGGAGTGAGCCCTGGGCAGGCATCTGTTATTAATCCCTCTTACATGCTTTTGTGTGAGTGTGATCATGTGTTGGCACTGTATTTGAACTATGTTGGCAAATGTTAGCTTCAAACTTTAATTTGCTTCCGCTACTATTTACTAAACTTGGTTTGTAATAACCTTAGTTCGTACTATGATGAATGAACTGTATTTGTGAACCTTATGCAACATGTGACATGTATGTTGAATCACGTACGATCTTGGTTGTATGTTGATGGTTAATCGAGACCCGTCGTGGTACTCAACGGACTACAGGGTTTATATGGGCTCAAGTATGACAGTTCGACCGCTTGTGGGCTGCCATTGTACTTGTGCTCTTATAAATTGATTGGTTCTGCGACAACTAGCATCAGAGCAAGGTTCAACATTAATTGCCAGATGTGTATTTAAAATAAAGGTTTTTGTTTTCCAAAACCAGTTTCTAGCAACTTATACCTATATATATAGATGTTTTAAAACCTAGAGTTTGAATCTAAAGTGTGCCAGTGATCACTTCCTTTATGCCCAATTAAGGACTTCAGGTGGCTAATTAAGTACTAACTTGGGGGTTTTCATTTTCGTCATCCATACGGCATGCTATTGTATGGATGCCATTCACTTGAGTGGTAATGTATGGATCAAATGCCTCTACGCCCAAGGTAAGATGGCAATCATCACCACAGTGGCATGACCGCAAGATGTGAGCGTGCGGTCTATGGGGAGAGCTAGGTTTGATACTAAAGTATATATATGTCTCATATATATATGGAGGTATTTTATTGTGGGTTAGCTTTGATACGAATGTGTATGCATATTTATGTGTATATATAGGACATATTTACTTTCGGGTATATATATATATATATATATATGGAAGTATTTAGATTGCAACCTAGAGCCTAGATTTATATTCTACATATATAATTGTGGGGTTGGGCTGAAATGAAATTCTTATGTAG
Source organism: Miscanthus lutarioriparius (assembly GCA_904845875.1). Taxonomy (NCBI): domain Eukaryota; kingdom Viridiplantae; phylum Streptophyta; class Magnoliopsida; order Poales; family Poaceae; genus Miscanthus; species Miscanthus lutarioriparius. The sequence goes on from CAJGYO010000014.1 coordinate 9,384,955, forward strand.
GTACATTAACAGCGAAACATGTAGCCCGAGTAGTTACGCTATATATGAGAGAACATATGTATGCCACCGCGTATGCTGTAGAAGTTTTAATTTTCCTAAGTTTGTGAGAACGTACGAAACGCTCATGCATCATGATAAATCATCATTATTACATACTTGCATTGTTCCTCCCTTTATACATCTCTTACTCGGTTATGTAACTCTTATCCATTATGACTTTGTCTCACAGGAGTTGCACATGTTGTTGGTACAGATGGCAGCACCGGCTGGAAGTGAGAATTTTCTGTTGATATTTGGAACTCCTACCCTACTTTGGAGAGTCTTGCATTATGTGGGGTATTACGAACCGCCCCTCTATTTCTAGAATGAAGTATACCTGGAGGGACAACCATGGTATGAAGTACAGCTGACCATACCAGCTCATACCCAAGCACCCTTCTGGTAGGAATGGAAGGTGGAATCCGAAGGAAGAACTCCTTGGGAGGCTTCTCCAGTAGTGGCTTTTGAGGTGCTGAGTCAGATTTGCCAGCAGCACGGGGATGAGCTTATCGACAGTGCCGCTGGTATTTTTCCTCGGGTGGATCCATCCACAACAGTATGGGCATAGCGCAATAACAATGCGTTGATCCGAGATCAGGATGAGCGGGTAGATAATTCTAGTCCCACTATGAGTGCAATGTTTGCAGTAATGAAGATGTTCTACACTCGTCGGGATACTCAGGACTTCTGGCAGGAGTCCTATACCACTTGCATGGATAAGCTCATAAGAGCCAAAGCTACATAGCATAAGCTAAAGAAGCATGTGCGCAAGCACAAAAAGGCAGCAAGTGAGGCTCAATGGGAAACTGATCAAGCTTATGTAGCTCTAGGAAATCTTCACACCTAAATGGAGCAAGTTGATCAGCAGAGAGCTATCGCCCAAGAGGCAAGAGCGGATGATCAAGCAATGTTAGCAGGACTATGGGAGCAGCTGGAGGTCGCTCGTGCTGAGGCATTCATAGCTACGTGCCAGCAGATCCTAGCAAACAACCGTACAGCTATGGCAGAAGCAGAACGAGACAGGACCCACGCCTTGAGCGTACAGCAGGACTGTGCCGAGAGGGACTTGCGTCAGTAGCTTGCACATACCCAGAACATAGTAGTTGATCTTCAGCATGAGGTGCATTTTCTGAACAACCAACTGCACCCGATCCTTGATGAGGAAGAAGAAGATCCAGAGATGTTAGTTGAAGATGACGGCTGGGAGGAATAAGAAGTGGAGCTAGAGGATGAGGATGATCCTATCTTCGACCTCGACAGCGAGCATACTAAAGAATAGAATTGCCTAGTGACTAGTTAAAGCGCTAGATGTATCCCTGTTATTTATGTAATGGACTTGTAGCTTGAAGTTTGGTATTCGTGAATTGACTTCCGTGTAATATTGGCACTCTACATGTTGTTTCATGATGGGTTGAACTTTAATGAAATTCTAGTTTTGTTTTACTGGTGATTATGACATGCATGTTAACGCACTGCGAGCCCAATAAGTGATCAAATTGGTGATGTCATGTTGCGAGAATGAATTATTATGCCTCTGTTTTATTATATGAATTTATGATTCTCTCTAGTAATTTTAGTTCGGCATGATTATACAATTCATCTACAATCTCCTGACATCATCCAATAATCACTTATTGTTGCAACTTTGCAGATGACTCGCACTCGCACTAGAGCAAGCAACAGCCAAGAGGGCAATGACGGTGACTTACCATCACCGCCACCACCATCTACGAATGAATTCTTCTCATAGTTCTTGGGCAGTCAGAGAACTATGGAGGAAACATTGCGCCTCATCGCGTAGAATACTGCTCGTGCCCGTCAGCAACAACAGGGGCCTGAGCCAAATCAATACATCTCTTTCAAGGATTTCCTAGACACCAAGCCTCCTATCTTCAAGGTGGCCAAGAACCGCTCTAGGTGGATGAATGGCCAAACACAATTGAGCAAAAATTCCATCTATTGAGGGTCACAGAACATCAGAAGGCAGAATATGCGTCCCATCAGCTACAGGGACCGGTTGGTATTTGGTGGACCCATTGCCTATCCTCTTTACCTGCCAACGCATAGGTCACATGGGAGCAATTTAAGTTAGCCTTTCGGGGACATCATATTCCCCTAGGGCTAATGCGCATGAAAGCAGTCGAGTTCATGCGACTCACACAAGGGACTAAGACCCTTACTGAGTACATGCATGCTTTCAACAATTTGTCCTGTTATGCCCTAGGTTTCGTTGATACAGAAGAAAAGAAGATTGAAAGCTTCAAGAGAGGTCTTAGCACTAAGCTGATGAAAAATATGGCCAACTCGAGGTGTACCACATACAATGAGTTCATCAGTGATGCCTTGACTCAAGAGAACCAGAACAATCTACATGCGGCAGCAAAGGGCCGCAAGAGAGCAGCTAAGGTAGGCACCTCAGGGTCTTCTCAGTCCAGAGCTCCAATGGTGGCTAGGCCACAGTTTTGACCGGCAGTGCCCAAGTTTAGGCCTCCTCCGCCAAAAGCCCAGGCCAACCAACCTCAGAAGGTGTTTCGTAAGGCATTCACCATTGCCCTACCCAAGGGGAACGGAGGGCAAGGAAGCTCAGTAGGACCCAGGAGCAATCAATCAAAACCATCCTAAGAAGAGCATCAATCAAAACCAGGGCAATCAGAGATAGGTAAATCCTAAAGCAGTCCTAGATACGTGCATTACATCGCTGTTGAAGAAGTTCCTACGGGAGAGGTTGTCACAGCTGGTATGTTTCTTGTTAACAAATATCCTGCCATTGCTTTATTTGATTCTGGAGCTTCTCATTCATTTATGAGCCAAGCATTTACATCTAAGTATGATCAGAAAGTAATTGAGGTAAACAAGGGTGGTTATAGTATAAGTTCGACTGGGGCTACTATCTCTACAAATCAGATAGTCAGAGATGTGCTCATCTCGATACAAGAGAGGGAGTATACGATGGATCTGATAGTATTGCCTGGATTATCCATAGATGTGATCTTATGCATGAAATGGATGAGTGACCATGGTGTTCTTATTGACACCTCCACTCGGACAATTATGTTGAGAGAACCTATTTACACCAAAATTTGGTAGAAGAACGCGGGAACTTGAAAGCTTCCAAGATTGTGTCAATCAAGGAATCGATTCCATAAGGATCGATATCAGCTTATTCAGATGCGACACTAGAATTGGCTCTCTTTGAATAACGGTAGCAGATAACGATGATGAGCTATGGTTGGCATCGAGAAACTACATATCGGACTCTACAAAAGGGGAAAGATTGGTGTCGATAAAAGATGCTCGGTAGTCTACCGAGGGGTATCCCACGATGGTAGATTTGTTGGTGGAGGTGCGCGTGATCAGGAATCGGATGGTGACACAAAGGCGTAGAGACAACGATTTAGACAGGTTTGGGCCGTCTGATCGATGTAATACCCTATGTCCTATGTCTTTGGTGTATTGTATTGAATATAAGATGTAGGGATCATGTCCACTAGGGGACCCCTACCTCTCCTTATATACTCTGGAGGGGTAGGGTTACAAGGAAAATAGCCTATTTGGTACTATACAATATCTTGCGGTGTATGCCGAGCAGCATCGTGCATGCCTTGATCTTGTGGGCTGGGCCATCTCTGATGGTGTGGCCCATGTCTTGTCTTCTGGATACCGGGGGGCATACCCCCATAGCTAGTCCCCGAGCCTGACAGTAAGTGACATAGTCACATGGTGCTAGGGTCAGAAAGTAGAAGATCAGCCGAGCAGGCAGCCATTCCCCGGGCGTAGCCTCGAGATGAGAAATGCGCACATTCACCGCAAGGTGAAGTGTGCCCACTTAGTCCCCAAGCCTGCTGGAAGATGAAGAATGCATCTTGTAGCAGGGTCAAAGAAAAAGAAGTTTGAAAGCTTGCCGACGTTGTCAGACATGCGTGTATCAAGACCCTAGACATGCTGCCCAAGATCAGCACCCTGATTCGAACAGCATGGAGCAGCTTGATAGCACACTGATGAGACGTAGCAAGATCCAAGCACCGAGGAGTCCTCGGCGTAGCTGGCGAGGTCCGAGCACCGAGGTGTCCACGGTGTAGCTGGCGATGTCTGAGCACCGAGGAGCTCCTGGCGTAGCTGGCGAGGTCCGAGCACTGAGGAGCGAGGAGTCTCCGGCGTCGCTGGCGATGTCCGAGGAGCGAGGAGCGAGAAGTCCCCGACATCGCTAGCGATGTCTGAACACCAAGGAGTGAGGAATCCCCGGCTACGCAAGTGATGTCCGAGCGCCGAGGAGGGAGGAGTCCCCGGCATCACTGGCGATGTCCGAGCACCGAGGAGCAAGGAGTCCCTAGCATCGCTAGCGATGTCTGAGCACCGAGGAGCGAGGAGTCCCCGGCATCGCTGGCGATGTCGGAGCACCGAGGAATCCCCGGCGTCGCTGGCGATGTCCGAGCGTTGAGGAGCGAGGAGTCCCCGGTGTCGCTGGCGATGTCCGAGCGCCGAGGAGTGAGGAGTCCCCAACATCACTGGCAATGTCCGAGCACCAAGGAGCGAGGAGTCCCCAGCATTGCTGGTGATGTCCGAGCAACAAGGAATCTCCGGCATAGCTGGCGATGTCCGCAAAGTGAAGCGGGGTGAAGTGTGTCCACTTAGTCCTCGAGCATGAATAACCTGAGGGATGAGGAGTAACCGACGTAGCTAGTGATGTCAGAGCACCGAGGAATCCCCGGTGTCACTGGCGATGTCGAAGCACCGAAGAATGAGGAGTCCCCGGCGTAGCTGGCGATGTCCGAGCACCAAGAAGCTCCCGGTGTAGCTGATGATGAAGCACGAGCGACGAACAGTATGGTCAACTGGTCGGCGGCGAAGGGAGCATTGAGTAGAAACAACTGGTGAACAGTCTGATCAACTGATCGGCGACGAAGTCCATGAACCTAGCGGTCGGTCTAGTTGATCGGTGGAGAAGTCCAAGCACCAGGTGGTCCGATCACCTAGATGATGATCCTGCAACACAAGTATGTAGAACGGGTAGTACATGATGTAAAAATATATGAACTCCAAAGAAAAAACAGCAATGGTGATGAAACGACGTATGTAGCTCGGCGATCAGTTGGTGTGAAGATGTATTTATATTTAATATAAACCGTCTGACCAGTTAGTGTGTAGCTGAGTCTCTAGCCCTAGCTAGCCCATAGTCCATAACGTCGAGCGCAGAGCCCGTGCACGTGCAGGAGGAACAGGCGTCACCAAGGAGCCGCTGCCGACCACCCATAACGCAGAGCACAGAGCCCGTAGCACGTGTAGGGACGAGTCAGAGACAGGGCCATCTCTGGAGGCGTCCGAGCATCAGCATGACTGTTCGGGGGTTCAGAAAATCATTTGGAGAGCAAATATGGAGAAAACAGTTTGGAGAAACATTATGGCGATATACGGAGATTGGAGAATATTTAGAAGAATATTAAAGCGTGACTTAGCTTTAGATAGAAAGTCTGGTCGGCGGCGTATGGCGTTATTTGGTCGGCGTTGACGAAGTTGCCCGGCGCTCGAGCTTTCCAAATAGTCATCATGGTGGCGGGCGTGGTTGTCACGGCGCTGTTCTTCACGATGATCATCATTGCGATGCGGCAGGTGGTCGGAGTAAGTAGTTTGGGCGACGTCGTCCTTATATTAGTGGTCGGCGACTCGGACGGCTCGGTTAGCGGCTCGATTGATGCAGTCGGATGGAATCCACTGTTAGACTTGGACTCAGAACTGCTTTTCCTTGAAGCGTTGATCCACCGTATTTGGAGATTGGATTTGACGGAACAGGGAAGCATAAGGAAACATGGAAAAATTATGCCTTGCATGCCTGACGTATATATCTTTATAATTTCCTTAATTAGCTTTCTTGCTTGGCATCTTCTTCATGTAACGGTGATGTAGACCACACATAACTTGCTTGCTTGCATGTCCGATGGAAGCTTTGCATGGCGGTGTAGAGATATCATCACGTGATGGCATAACGCTGCTTTTAAGTCTTCGTCATAGTTGCTGATAGGTGAATCTTTACGAGGGATGCATCTCGGTCTTCAATGGGCCGAGGCTCCTGTATCGGATCCTTTCAACTGAGCGATGACGCGTGCGGCGTGGTGGCCAGCCCTGATAATAATCTTCGTGCCTATTTGAGGCATGCAACACCGCGATGGATCTCGGCGTGTAGACGCGTTCGTTTTCGCGGAAGTCAAACTCCACAACAGAACTTGATCCATCTAATTGTTGCGGGAGACGTGTTGATGTAGGAGTCCGAGTTCTGTTGCGTGCAGCCATGAGTCGCTTTGGGACACTGAGTCTAAGGTCGTCGGCGACAGAAGCAGATCACGTTGCACAATGTCAAGGGATGTTGGGTCGCCGACGACGTCGTTGATCTTGAGGTACGCCACCTGGTTCACCGAAGGATCAGCACGCACAGCCCCTACCTGGCGCACCAACTGTTGACAAAAGATGCTCGGCAGTCCACCGAGGGGTATGCCACGATGGTAGATTTGTCGGTGGAGGTGCGCATGATCAGGAACCAGATGGTGACACAAAGGCGCAAAGACAGCGATTTAGACAGGTTCGGGCCGTCTGATCGACGTAATACCCTATGTCCTATGTCTTTGGTGTATTGTATTGAATATAAGATGTAGGGATTGTGTCCACTAGGGGACCCCTACCTCTCCTTATATACTCCGGAGGGGTAGGGTTACAAGGAAAATAGCCTATTTAGTACTGAAAGTGCATCTAGCCCTTTAGTGGGTTTTGGTTGATTGAATGACAACGTGATTAAAGGACTAACCCGTTTGCTAAGTGTGAACAGGTAATAGGTTATCTCACAGGTACTTAATGAAAGCCAAAATGATGTGTTGTTGTATAAACAATCTAGTTCAAGCACAAGACAACAATGCAAATGGAATTCATGTGAAGGCTTATTTTTTGTGGGATTTCCATGTACTATGTGAAAGCAAGCTCATGATTATTAGTTAATGAGACATGAGGGATTGCGTATGGAATGGTCTCATATTTGAAGCTTGCTAAATTAAAATGAAAAAGATAACAATACATATGAATGGATGATTCAACACAAGATGTGACTTGATGGCTTGAGATGGTGAAGATAGCAAGGAAAGGCTTCGAGGTACTAAGCAAGGGTGAAGGGCAAGCTTACGGCTTGGCGTCAAGAACCTAGCTAGGGTGAAGAAGAAAGTACTTGCATTTAGTTGAGGTACTAATCAAGCTAAGATGGTCATATTGATGTGAAGAATCAAATCTATAATGAAGTATTTGATGGAAGTGACTTGATACATTTGGGGTTATTCAAATTTGATGAATGGAATCAAGTCACATGCTCAAGATGGCTATGCTCAAATGAAAAGATCAACATCAACTTGTTAGCACCCTTACTTGATGAAGATTGATTGGAAGGACGGCATCAATTCAAAAGAAATCAACTCAAGTGGTATAAATTCATTTTTCCTTTGATCTTGAGTTTAATAGGTATCCGTACTATTAAGAGGGATGCATCATGTTGATAGATAATGTTTCATAAGTGCTCAAGCCAACCCATGTGAGGTTTGATTATTTGAGCGACAAATGTGCTAATCGATTTCTTGTTTGAAACTGCAATACACCTGGGACGTGTCCGTATTTTGTCCAAAGAATTGTAAATTGTTGTTCTCGGGTTGCTTCGCCGGGAGTTCCGATGTAGGTCGGGAGTTCCTACGGTCGGGAGTCCCGGCATGGGTCGGGAGTTCCGGCGCCTCGCACTTCAACAGACTTAGAGGTTTCATCGTCTCGGTCATACCGGACGTGTCCGTATTCACACCGGACGTGTCCGGTATGGATGACCGTGCCAACGGGTTAGTTTTCAAAAGCCGTGAGGGTCGGAGTTCCGACATGCGCCGGGAGTTCCGACACCTCACTAACTTTAACTTAGTTACATGTTTTTCAAAATTGCTGAGTGTCGGGGGTCGGAAGTCCCGGCATACTTCGGGAGTTCCGACGCCTCACAACATCATCAGAATTTAGTTACCACATGCAGCTCTCGAGTCATACCGGACGTGTCCGGTATGCATACCAGACGTGTCCCAGTATTGCAACGGCTATAAACGGCTTAGTTTTTCAAGGGGGCTATAATACCCCCAAGCCTCCACCTTTGGAGGTCACTGATTCTCACCGAGATAGACACGCTTTTTGAGCCTTGCCAACTCTCCTAAACCCTCTCTTAGTGAGTGTGTGATCCAAATTGCAAAATCAATTTGTGGGTTGAGAGAGAATTTGAAAAGAGAGCAAGCCACCACTTGAGCACTTGTGCATATTGTCAATCTCGTGATTCGCATTTGTTACTCTTGGACTCTTCGGTCCTAGACGGTTAGGCGTCACGAGAGCAACCGAGAGATTGTGGTTGCTTCGAAAGTTTAGAATTCATCGATTCCGCCGCCTCGGAATCAAATTAGTGGAAGGAGGAAAAGGAGTTGAAAAGACTCCAGCTAGAGTGACCTTCGTCGTGGTACCCTCTAGGGCTGACCTTCACTGGTCGCCTGCAGCCCCCTCAACGGAGAGTAGGACTCGAACGAGTCCGAACTTCGGTAAAACAAATATCGTGTCTAAATTCGCATTTCATTTGATATTTGTGTTGTTTCTAGCTGTTCTGCAGTTCTCTCTATATATGTCATCTCCATTAGGTGCCTGCAGTTTGGTTTGAAGATAGAAATCGAAAGGAGCAAGTTCAAATGCCGATTTGCGAAATCGTATATACGGACATCGTCCGATATTCATACCGCATATCGTCCGATTTCCTGTCTGCACCGAAAATATTTATTCTCTGTTCTAACTTGGTGTTGCAGGGTTGTAGCTTGTAGATATATTCTTTATACCTTGTTTACTTTGTGGCTAACTTGTGAGGGGTGGTAGTACTCTTAATTTGGAGTTTCCATTTTGGAAACTCCCCTTTCTAATTGTTTCCGCATTTAAAGGTGTTATTCGTCAGAAACGCCTATTCACCCCCCTCTAGGCGGCATCCTAGGTCCTTTCAATTGGTATCAGAGACTGGTTCTCACCTAAAGCTTCACCGCCGTGAGAAAAGGATGTCGACGCCTATCGAGTTGGAGCCGGTGCTTCTCCAAAATGATGGTTCAAACTTTCTAACTTGGTCAATACATGTACTCAATGCTTTTAGAGATATTAGTCCTCTTATTGAGCATATTGTAGATGCAAGCATACCTCTTTCTATAGTTGATTGGAACAACTACAAAAATTTATCAAAAGAGGAAGAAATATGCGTGCAACTCAATGCTCAAGCTATTAATATTATTTTGAGTACATTAAGTGTAGAGGTTCAAGATGAGGCAATATTCAATGGACAACCACCTCCGGAGAGTGCTCATCTCATTTGGACTAGACTTTTTGATTTATATGGAAAATCCAAATGTGATGATGCACTTGAGATAGAGTCAATGGAAAGAATATCCATTGTGTCTTCATACAAATGAAGAAGCCTCACAAAACCTCTCAAGAGTGCCGAGCCGAGCAAGAAGTGCAAGCAACAAGATGACCTGCTTTGTCTGCTGCACCAGATGTACGGGACGTGTCCGGTATGCCTCACCGGACGTGTCTAGTATGGCCGAGGCAGAGACCAACAAGCAGCAGCTTTTGTAGCGATGCTCAAGCCCGATGGCGACCAAGTGATGAGTCAACCTCAGATCTCATGATACTCATCACTTGTGTCTCATGGCCAAGAAAAGCAAGAAGAAGAATAACAAGAAAGATCAAGAAAAGGAGAAAGCACAAGTAGATGATCAAGATAAGAGTGATGTTGAAATTGAAGACAACTACAACCTTGATCATCTCAACCATAAAGACAAGTTCATCATCATGAAGATAGTTGAAAAGAATGATGAGCTTGAAGAAGAGATTGAGAAGCAAGAGCAATCGCTTCAAAATCAAGAAAAGTTTCTCATCTCCAAATTGCAAGAGCTAAAGACAATAAATGAGAGGTATGAAAAATTGTCAATCGAGCATGCTTTAGTTACTAATTCCTCTTCTAGTGTTTCACAACTAGAGAAGGAAAACTTCGAGCTCAAGGCAAGGCTAGATGAACTATCAAGCAAGTATAATGAGCTACAAGCAAATTATGTTCATCTAAAGTGCTCTCATGAGGAAGTAGTAGAATCAAGCATCATGCTTGAGGTGGCTCATGAGGTTGTGATTACATCAAGAAAATTCTCTCAACCTCTCACACATCCGCCACTAGTACACCATCTCAAATAAATATTTCTTGTACTAATGAGTGTGCTCCTCAAGCAAGCCAATCTTCGATTGAGCTAAATCTTATAGAAAACATAGAGCTCAAAGAAGAAGTGCAAAGATTAAAGAAAGATGTGATTCGGTTGAAGGGTAAGGAGAAAGCACAACCTTCTCAAGATAACCGTGATAACATGGTGAAGAAGCTTGAGAAGGGTTCAAACCTTGCTTCCTCCAAAGCCCAACAAAAGAATCACATCTCAAGCAAGGCCAACACAACCAAGAGCAAGAAACATGGAAAAAGGATGTGCTATGGTTGTGGATTGTATGGACATGAGTGGGCTATGTGTCCACACAAGAGTTGGGCCGACAAGGTTGAAGCCGCCAATCAAAAGGCTTCTACCAAGGAGGCCAAGCAAGTGAAGAGTCATGGACAATGTGCTTGTCTCATGAGCAAGAAATTGGAGCATCCTACCAAGAAATACCCAATGAACAAAGAAGCAAGAAAGCAAGCCCAAGTTGCAACTAGAAGATGCTATGGGTGCAATGAGATGGGCCACAAGGTTGATGGATGTCCATACAAGCAAAACAAGCATAGGGCAAACAAAGGTCGCATATGCTATACTTGTGGAAGAAAGGGGCATCTAAGCTATGATTGCCCAAATGGTAACATCCCTAAGCCGAACATAATTATTTATGATAATATGCTTAGGAAGACCACAAATGGAATTAGCACTAGCAAGGTGATGTGTTCACCACAAACTAGTACTAAGGCCATTTGGGTGCCTAAACACTTGTTGACTAACCCAAAAGGACCCAACAAGAGTTGGGTACCAAAATGTGCTTAGGCTGATAATATAGGTACTTGGTGGTGAGATGAAAGCTTCGGGGTGGTTGAGCAAGCAACTTGATAATATTCACTCAATCTATCAACCAATTCTTATCATAATCCCTAATATGGCTGACCCGAAGATAATTCAATAAATATATCATCTATTTCATCCTCATCATTGGTAACAAGTACCTAAACTTTATATCATAGCCACTTTGTTCGGTTTGTGTACAAAAGGTCACAAATAGACATATTTGTGAAATATTGAAAGTGGTTAATAAGTTTTACTTGATGTTTATCATATTTGCCTTACGATGCCTTTATTAGCTCTCTAGTAGAGTAATTTATTTGTTGAGATGCAAGTATAGAATAAATAAATATTACATTTAAAACGAAGAATCACAAGCAGCAAATTAATTGGTTCTGTCTTGCAACTATCGGACGTGTCCGGTATACTACCGGACATGTCCGGTATTGCATGGACCATAACACTAATTGTGTTGCAACTGAGTATTCGATCCATACATTTTTCATATATCCCTAACATACTCAGAAGCTTGTGTTTTATCAAATCTAAGTGGATTGTGAGCATCTCTTAAACTCACTTTTAAATATGGCAATCTTATTTGGTTTATGGTCAAAATGAAAATTGGCTCCCAATTTCTTATCAGAATAAAAGTGCTTGTTGAAAGTCATTCAAAATACTTGAAGCACTTATTTAGGGGGAGCTAAATTTTTATTTTGCACCATTGTGGACTAACAAATTTATCTAGCACTCTTTGTAGTCCTCTGAATGAAAAATTGAATTTGCATCAAGCATGATTACTTGGCAATCAAGGTCAACATAAAGATTATCATGCCATGTATCTTCTTAGTGGTATTCTTGTGGGCTCAAGGCAAAGGTATGTTTTTACATACATGTATTGTAAGTGCATCTAAGGCCCTTTACATGTTAGAATGTGCATTTGTGTGACATAGGAGAGATGTTTTTCAAAACCCATAACTAGCATGTGTAGGTGGTGTGAACTTGAAAAACTATTTGAATCTTGGTCTTTATGCGAGCCTAGCCCTCATCATGTGGTGATTATGGCTCTCCTTGATTGTTTGATCGGCTAATCACACATGACATGGTTTTTCTTAAGTCCACAATCTACTTTGTCTCACTTTATCTCTCTCAAGCAAGCAAATTATTGATTATGCCATTTATTTGGAAAAGAGAAAATAAATTGATGGCATTAGATAAGAAAAGTAATAGTACTCGGTTTGGATCAAGATCATACACCTTTTTGGACTGAGCAACAACAGAGAAAGGGATTGGAAGAGTGAGAACATATCTTGGAATTATTTGGGCCAGCCCGCGTATACCGGACGTGTCCGGTATTCTACCGGACGTGTCCGGTATGAGCGGGACTATAAAAACAGAGCATACCCCTTCGGCCCAAACAGACTTGCCTCCTCCAAATCAACCAGCCAACGCCCTTCTTCCCACCTAGGGCGACCAAGGATTTCACCAAGGAAAAGAGAGAGAGGGAGATTGCATTGGAGAAGGCTTGGATCAAGGATTGAAGGCCCGTGGATTTGGATTTCACATCGCTCTCTCTTCTCTCCTCTCAAGGTACCCTAATCACGGACCTCGTCCGATCTACTTGGGCAATACATGATTTGAAAATTCCTTCGGTCAATATGCTGCATTGGTAATGGAGAAGCAATGCCCAAAGTTTGGTTTTAATCCGTGTTGGTTTGAATCAAGGAACCCTGGTTAGGGTTGCTGGTCGCCCATACCAGACGTGTCCGGTAGCATACCGGACGTGTCCGGTATGACCCAGCAGAGCAGGCTCCCTGCTTCCTTTGATTCAATGCTATCCTAGAATTGTTTATTAGGCACAGTTTCTTCTGTATCTATGTTTTGCAAACCTTGTGACAATGGTATGTCAAGGTGATTGTAAACCTTGGATAAAAGAATCTATGTCTAATTACAATTGAGAAGAAGCTCAGGCATGTATCTAAAATTCTATGAAAATCTTTGGATACAGGATGAAGAGCCATGAGTGGACGACAGAGCCGAGGTCCAAGCACAGCATGATCCAAAGACTTGAGAAGTACAAGAAGGCGAGACAAGATATGCATCCTGGATTTCACCACCAAGAGGAGGACCACCGTGGCTGCCTCTAGTGCAAAGCAGCCTCAAGATGCAGAGGGGTCCGGAACTCTTCTTCCCACACGCACAATCGATGAGTTCAGAGGAGTCTAGAGATGAAAGAAAGAGGAAGAGCACCGACAGAGGATCGACGGTGATAACTCGATGATGAGGAGGAGGAGGAGCCGCCTTCCTCCGCTTCAAGACCACCTGGTCAGGGGATGCACTATGGTCTCCTTGAGACACGTCTGCCCAATGTACCCTCCTATGTTCCCAGAGTTGATTACAGAGGAAAGGGTATGACCAGAGAGCTAGAGATGAGCGAAGGGTTGATCCGAGGGCTTACCTAAGGTTCAATCTGATCACCGCTTCCATGCCTTTCACCGGATTTCTACTCCAGTGTGATTCTCACCAGGAACCCTGTGATTGCCAGGTCTCAGTGGATTGACTGGCAGTACATTACAGAGTTGCAGAAGGCCTCAGTTGATCATGCCATTGCTATTTGCCAGCGCACTGGGGCTTATGAGATCATGGAGTTCCAGCATGACTGGAACACAGAGGTAGTAGCTCAGTTCTATGCTACTCTGTTTGTTGAGGAGGATGAGCGGCGGATGCACTGGATGCTTGAGGGCCAGTGGTACAGTGTTGACTATGATGTTTTTGCCGCCCAGCTTGGCTTCTCAGAGGATGATCTCCAGAGGGACAGGATCCACACCGAGCAGGTGTTACCCCCTGAGCAGCTTGCATATATGTATCCTCCTGGTGGTGAGAGAGGAGCTGTGGGGAAGGTTCTAGGTCTTCACCCTACCTACAGATACCTGGACAGGATGTTCAGAAAGACTATTGACTGCAAGGGTGGAGACAAGGGCAACATTGCAGATTATTCCAGGAACCTACTCCACAGGATGGCACCTGATGCTCGGCCCTTCAGCGTGTTTGATTTTATTTGGTCCGAGATCAGGAGTGTTGGAGAGAGGCCCCTCAAGGGCTGTGGTTTTGCTCCTTATATCATGCATATGATTGAGCAGGTGACTGGGCACACTTTCGAGTATGATAAGATTCACAAGGCCCTGAAGATTATTGCAGATCTGCCTGAGACAGGGTTACCTCCAGCAGGACCAGGAGGAGCAGCAGCAGCACCAGAGGCAGATGCACCTCGGAGTGGTGCACCAGCAGGAGCTTCACCTTCACCACGTGCTCCTTCACATTCTACTTCACGCCGTGGCAGTCCTCCCTCGCCTATCCGCAGGCTTTTCAGCTCCATATTTGGGATGTGCCGTGACATCCAGACTAGGCAGCAGAAGGAGAGGGAGGCTAGGAGGAAGGACACTCGGACTTTGAAGCAAATTGCTTCTAATCTTGAGCTTGATCCTCCTAGATCTCCTCTATCAGATGAGGCAGCTAGTGAGCCTGAGACCGAGGAGCAGCAGCAGGCTAGATATGATAGAGAGTATGTTGAGTTCATACAGCGACAGCAGCAGCAGCAGGCACCTGAACACCCTGACACTCTACCACTTCAGGCTCATGTGCCTACTCACTCTCAGCCACGTCCCAGCACTGCCGACGACTATGCTACAGATTGGTGGAGTGACTTAACAGGTGGTGGCGGCTACTACGGCTCTGGTGGCTACGACCCATCTGGTGCCGGTGGTTCTCGTCCGGCTGGTGTTACCCGCTCGATAACGAAGATGATGGGAGATGATGATGATGATGAGTGATGCCGGAGATTAGTGACACTTGTAGCCCTTTGTCCTTAGTATGTCATTGTTGGACCTTTGTGGTGATTGATGACAAAGGGGGAGAGAGACTGATTAAAGCTTCAGGATAATTTCATTTTGCTTATCTTTGTACCTGAAGACATGTACTACAAAGTGTAGTTTGTTTTTGAGCTTCATTGAGATTATATCTTGTGAGAGATGAGACTTATGCTTTATCTATGTATCTCTTGAGACATGATCTTTATCTATATATCGCTGGTTTCGGACTTGAGAAAATTTGTAATGAGTGCTATGTATGAATTACATGTGTCATATTTATTTTCATAAGGACTATGCATGCTAGAATGAAAATATTTGATGTGATGCCTTTATATTTATTCTTGTATGATATATCTTGTCATATGCATCACGGTTTCTCTTTGTCACACACACATGCACCCCACGGATGCAATGATTTAGGGGGAGTCTCCTATTTGTTTTAGTATGTGCAATTGACATTTGAGGTCATTTTGTGAATTCTAATCATAAGCACATATTAAGGGGAGCCTCTCATAAATCATTGAACCCAAAAGTTTAAATGTTTATATCATTTTGTAAGCTTTAATCAAGTTGTCATCAATCACCAAAAAGGGGGAGATTGAAAGTGCATCTAGCCCTTTAGTGGGTTTTGGTTGATTGAATGACAACGTGATTAAAGGACTAACCCGCTTGCTAAGTGTGAACAGTAATAGGTTATCTCACGTGTACTTAATGAAAGCCAAAATGATGTGTTGTTGTATAAACAATCTAGTTCAAGCACAAGACAACAATGCAAATGGAATTCATGTGAAGGCTTATTTTTTGTGGGATTTCCATGTACTATGTGAAAGCAAGCTCATGATTATTAGTTAATGAGACATGAGGGATTACGTATGGAATGGTCTCATATTTGAAGCTTGCTAAATTAAAATGAAAAAGATAACAATACATATGAATGGATGATTCAACACAAGATGTGACTTGATGGCTTGAGATGGTGAAGATAGCAAGGAAAGGCTTCGAGGTACTAAGCAAGGGTGAAGGGCAAGCGACGGCTTGGCGGCCGAAGAACCTAGCTAGGGTGAAGAAGAAAGTACTTGCATTTAGTTGAGGTACTAATCAAGCTAAGATGGTCATATTGATGTGAAGAATCAAATCTATAATGAAGTATTTGATGGAAGTGACTTGATACATTTGGGGTTATTCAAATTTGATGAATGGAATCAAGTCACATGCTCAAGATGGCTATGCTCAAATGAAAAGATCAACATCAACTTGTTAGCACCCTTACTTGATGAAGATTGGAAGGGACGGCATCAATTCAAAAGAAATCAACTCAAGTGGTATAAATTCATTTTTCCTTTGATCTTGAGTTTAATAGGTATGCCGTACTATTAAGAGGGATGCATCATGTTGATAGATAATGTTTCATAAGTGCTCAAGCCAACCCATGTGAGGTTTGATTATTTGAGCGACAAATGTGCTAACTGATTTCTTGCTGGTCTGGCAATACCGGACGTGTCCGGTATTTGTCCAGCAGCTGTAAAATTGTTGTTCTCGGGTTGCTTCGTCGGGAGTTCCGATGTAGGTCGGGAGTTCCTACGGTCGGGAGTCCCGGCATGGGTCGGGAGTTCCGACGTCTCGCACTTCAACAGACTTAGAGGTTTCACTGTCCTGGTCATACCGGACGTGTCCGGTATTCACACCGGACGTGTCCGGTATGGATGACCAGAAGCCAACGGCTAGTTTTCAAAAGCCGTGAGGGTCGGGAGTTCCGACATGCGTCGGGAGTTCCGACACCTCACTAACTTTAACTCAGTTACATGTTTTTCAAAATTGCTGAGTGTCGGGGGTCGGAAGTCCCGGCATACTTCGGGAGTTCCGACGCCTCACAACATCACTGTAACTTAGTTACCGTTGGCGCAGTCTGAGTCATACCGGACGTGTCCGGTATGCATACCAGACGTGTCCGGTATTGCAACGGCTATAAAACGGCTAGTTTTTCAAGGGGGCTATAAATACCCCCAAGCCTCCACCTTTGGAGGCTGCTGATTCTGCTGAGATAGACACATGTTTTTGAGCCTTGCCAACTCTCCTAAACCCTCTCTTAGTGAGTGTGTGATCCAAATTGCAAAATCAATTTGTGGGTTGAGAGAGAATTTGAAAAAGAGAGCAAACCACCACTTGAGCACTTGTGCATATTGTCAATCTCGTGATTCGCATTTGTTACTCTTGGACTCTTCGGTCCTAGACGGTTAGGCGTCGCCGGAGAGCAACCGAGAGATTGTGGTTGCTTCGGAAAGTTTGTAACGGTCGATTCCGCCGCCTCGGAATCAAATTAGTGGAAGGAGGAAAAGGAGTTGGAAAAGACTCTAGCTAGAGTGACCTTCGTGGTACCCTCTAGGGCTGACCTTCGCTGGGTCGCCCGCAGCCCCCTCAACGGAGAGTAGGACTTGAACGAGTCCGAACTTTGGTAAAACAAATATCGTGTCTAAATTCGCATTTCATTTCATATTTGTGTTGCTCTAGCTATTCTGCAAGTTCTCTGTGTATATTGTCATCTCCATTAGGTGCCTGCAGTTTGGTTTGAAGATAGAAATCGAAAGGAGCAAGTTCGGGGCTGATTTGCAGAAATCGTGTATACCGGACACGTCCGGTATTCATACCAGACACGTCCGGTATTTCCTGTCTGCACTGAAAATATTTATTCTCTGTTCTAACTTGGTGTTGCAGGGTTGTAGCTTGTAGATATATTCTTTATACCTTGTTTACTTTGTGGCTAACTTGTGAGGGGTGGTAGTACTCTTAATTTGGAGTTTCCATTTTGGAAACTCCCCTTTCTAATTGTTTCCGCATTTAAAGGTGTTATTCGTCAGAAACGCCTATTCACCCCCCTCTAGGCGGCATCCTAGGTCCTTTCAAGTACTATACAATATCTTGCGGTGCATGCCGAGCAGTGTCGTGCACGCCTTGATCTTGTGGGGTAGGCCACCTCTAATGGTACGGCCCATGTCTTGTCTTGTGGATACCGGAGGGCATACCCCCACAATTGGGGTCCAAGTTATCTTAAGATAGAAATATTTTCCTTTATACCAAAGATGGTAATGAGTCGTGCTTGAGTAGGATTCATGTTTAGGCTCCAGGTATAAATATTGGACCCCAGCTATTGTAAAAGATACACAATCAATCAAATACAAGTTACTTACTTTTTTAGCTCCGGCCAACCCTTAGGAGTAGGAGTAGAGTCGATCTCAGCAAGTTCTTCAGCGGGCAGGGCTGCATCGGTCCAGCCGACCTCTGTTCATTTGGCTGCATCGATCCAGTCGACCTCCACTGTGACTCTGATATAAGCTAGTTATCGACTCTTATCTAGTTTAAGTATGGCTGCATCGATCCGGTCGACCTTCACTGCTCGAACTAGATCAAGGTCAAGTTATCAGCTCTACCTAAGGGTGGTGTCCTTCGGGTAGATTCATTAAGTTACCGATCTTGCTGATGTTCTTACTGTTATTAATGTTCAGCAACATCAACCTACCTAGTCGAGATCGATCTAGATCGGCCTCATATCCTTTTAGTCCATCGTTTGCTTTGTTACACCATGATATTTCTTACTTTAAGCGATGGATTATGTTTTATCGGTTGTTCTACTTCGATTTTGATCGTGCATAGTACGCGGTTAAGGCATGAATGATCTTGAAGAGGTTTGCTGGCTAGTTAAATCTGATCTACGGTTCACTATTATGGCTATAACGATCCGGTCGATCCCCACTGATAGCACTTTAGATTGGAGGATGCTAGTTAGTAGATTTGTTCTCGATTAGGCACGACCTTAACTATTTACTATGCCTACATCGGCTAAATAGCCGATCGCCTATGCTTTAATGCCTACAGTGTGTTTACATGATTCTGTTAAGCGTGAATAGATCTGTTTACTTTAAAGGTTTGATTTGTTGTCTTTATCATCGCTGCATCGATCCGGTCGAACCCCACTATTAGAGATAGCAGGTTAGGTCCGACGAGTCCATAGGTTTGTCCATATAAAATAGTCGATTGTTCACACGTTGTAGTTCTCTTCACCTGAATTGGCTATTTTAGCCGATTCATCCGAGCCTTTACGAATAGCATGTCTTTCAGAAAACCTGTCAAAGTATGGATGTCCTTACGGATTCTTCGGTTTTAGTTTGTTATTATCATCATAGCTGCCATCGATCCAGTTGAACCTCACTGTTGATGGTAACAAATTAGATTCAGAGCGTTTGTAGGTCCATTCGTATCAGATAGTCGATTTGTTCGCATGCAATATCATTTCTCGTTAGATTCATCGGCTCAATGATTCACACTAGTAATATCTACCTAGTTGGTGATCTCATTTACATCTACGTGTATTGTACCTGTCAACATAAAATCAATCGCTACCCACGAGCTTTACAGTCCGTAACAGCCGATTTCTGTGCATATCGGCTATTTAGTCGTTTTTCCCGTCTAGCTGCTCCAAAAACGGCACACTTGGAACTGTCTGGGCACAGACCAGCATGTTCCACCTTAAATTATTGATAAACTTTCTCTCCTTGTTAGTTGCAGGGTCAAATTGACTGGCACGTCTTAGGAGGAATACGCAGGATTGGTTATCCCTACGTTGAAGCCAAGCGGATCTCTAGCTCCAACAAGCAGATCCTTCTGGCTTGCTCGTGTGCCGGCGTGATATGCGTTTTCGTGCCGACACACGTTCCAGAACGCCTGGTGGGACCCCACAATCGTCATGGCGGCTTACAACAACAATGACATCCTTATGGTGCCTTATGAAGACTTACCTGATAGAGATAAAGATGTCATCAGCAAAGCTATAGAAGAATTTTGAAATAAGTGTTTGTTGTCCTACACCAAGACACGTGACAATACAATTGTTCATAAATATCCACTACCAAGAGTTCTGTTGCAAGGGCAGATAGATGTAAATGAAGCTGAAGACAGGCATTTCTTCATGGAAGCTGTATACAAATATGTTCATGATGCCATATCGAACCATAATGAAGTTTTCTTGAATACATTCCACAACACCATGAAAGAAGTGTTTCACGGGTTTCTAGTACAACATTTCACATCCGTCGACTCAAGGGACTAATCAAGCCAGTAGTAGCCATCAAGAAGCAGCACCAGCTGGTAATGATGATGTCCAGGTAATTCAGAGTTCACCTGAGCAAGTTCAAGGTGCTACTACAAATTAGATATAGTATAATCCTAGATCGTCAGTGTAGCATGTGCAACAGCCGGTGGGGCAAGGTCAGAACCAGATGATTAATTTGGGCACATCAGGCCAAATACCGTCGTCGGCTCAAAAAATAGCACCATCAATTCAAATGATTCGTAGAGATATAGATCCTAATGTCTTTAACTAGAGACTTCAAGCAGCAAACCAGCAAAGGACCCAGCAGATAGAGATTCCATGAGGATATCATTATGGCACAGATTACAACACCCTTCACATGATTCTGAATCCAGGGTATCAAGGTACACGGGATTTTAATCCACAGATGGGTCAGTAGGTGCAGAGAAATCCAAATTCAAATGCTGATGAGTTGTTGCTAAGAGTGACCGAGATGATGAAGAATCTATTCAGTTTGAAGCCAAAAGGGCAGACCTTCTTGTACAAACACCCATATCTAGAATGGTATGATTTGGTCGCTCTTCCTACAAATTACAGGCTCCCAGAGTTTGCTAAGTTCACCGGCCAAGACAACACAAGCACAATAGAACATGTCAGTCGGTATCTTACACAGTTAGGTGAAGCATCCATTGAAGAGGCCCATCGAGTTCGTTTCTTCTCCTTGTCCCTGTCAGGACCATCCTTCACTTGGTTTTCATCACTGCCAGTTAACTCCATTGCCAATTGGGCTGACCTAGAGAAGAAGTTTCATACATATTTTTACACTAGGATAGGAGAAAAGAAGATTACCGATTTGACAACTATAAGGCAGAGAACTAATGAATCGGGCACCGAGTTTCTTCAGAGATTTCGAGAGACCAGAAATTTGTGCTTCTCACTAAATTTGACTGATGATCAGCTAGCTGCTTTGGCCGTTCAAGGAATGTTGCCAACATGGAGAGAGAAGCTGCTGGGACAAGAATTTGACAACTTAGGTCAATTGGCTCAACGAGTGGCAGCGCTGAATAGCCAATTTTAGAATATGCGCAGAGATACCCGATTCTAGAAAAGTACCACAATGGCCGAAGCCTATAATCCATATTATGTCGATGACGGCTATGAAGACAATGAAGAAGAAGAGGTTGCCACGGTTGAATGGAATTGGGGCAAGAAGACGGTAATGGTGCCAAATCCTTGGGGGAGAGGAGTCAAAGAGAGCTACGATTTCGACGTTACAAAATCAGACAAACTCTTCGATTTCTTGCTGGAGAAGGGATAGATCAAGTTGCTCGATAATCATATTATGTTGCCCCCTAATCAGTTGAAGAACAAGAAGTTCTGCAAATTTCACAACGATGAATAGTCAATTCTAGAATATGCACAGAGATACCTGATTCCAGAAAAGTACCACAATGGCCGAAGCCTATAATCCATATTCTGTCGATGATGGCTATGAAGACAATAAAGAAGAAGAGGTTGCCACGGCTGAATGGAATTGGGGTAAGAAGACGGTAATGGTGCTAAATCCTTGGGGGAGAGGAGTCAAAGAGATCTATGATTTCGATGTTACAAAATTAGACAAACTCTTTGATTTCTTGCTGGAGAAGGTACAGATCAAGTTGCTCAATAATTATGTTATGTTGCCCCCTGATCAGTTGAAGAACAAGAAGTTCTGCAAATTTCGCAATGCCACCTCACATTCTACTAATGAGTGTAGAGTTTTCTGGCAGCATATACAGAGGGCTATTCAGCAAGGAAGGCTCAAATTTGATACACCTCGAAAGATGAAAGTTGATGATAATCCTTTCCCGAGAGATCAGAACATGGTTGATGCTAGGTTGCTCAAAGGGAAGACTAAAGTCCTGACATCAACTAGATCGAAAGAGACTGGAACAGTCGATCCCAAGATGCAAATATCGGCTGATGAATATATAGAGATTAAAAGGCGTTGTGACAAGCAAAAGAGCCGATATGAGCAGGGAGAGACATCAAGGGATGGGGCAACAAAGTCGCGTGTTACATCTTGGATTTTGTTGAATAAATGGCAGTGGTAGAAGGAAAATGATTATCAGCGTTGGTTAGAAGAGCAAGAATATCAGCGTCAACAGGAAAAAGAGGGGTATGAAAGAAAGCAAGCTGAATCACATTGAAATTGTCCTTTCTTCAGACATTGCTGGAACAAATGTTTGAAATTGCCTACCAGAAATAACTATCCGGAGTGCAGCTAGCAATATTGGGAGTTCAGGCAATCTCAAGCCAACCATCGGTCTATCTATGCTCAAGATGAGTGTCATCATAATAACATGGATCGGCGTTTAAAAAATAGAAGTGTTCATGATCGGCTTGGAAAGCGAGTTGTTGATCAAAACTGTCTGATTATGAAGAAGAAAGTGATGAAGAAGAATATGTTTGGCAGGAAGGCCAATGGTGTCCAGGAGGTTTGACAAGAAGTCAGAAAAGAAGGGTGCAACGTCTAAGGAACAGAGAGCTAGAATAGGCTTGGGTATCCGGTAGACCTCAGATGTGGCGTGTTAAGCAAACAGCCAATAGAGGGCAACCATCGACTAATATTCAAATAGCTTTTCTGTTGCCATCAGAATTCAGAGCTCCAGCGGATCAAGAAGTTTATTCAAATTTCGATGAATCGGAGTATGAAGAGATAGTTGCCAAGTTGACAGTTATACAGCAGGCTATATTCGATAAGTCAGTCAAGCATCGGCACTTAAAGGCTTTATATGTAAAAGGTTTTGTTGATGGGAAGCCAATAAACAAGATGTTGGTGGATGGAGGTGCCTCTGTCAATCTTATGCCTTACACCACTTTTCGTAAACTTGGCAAGGAGCCAGGAGATTTGATTGAAACTGATATGATGCTCAAGGATTTTGGAGGTAATGCATCTAAGACCTAGGAGGCAATGAACGTCGAACTAACAATCAGGAGTAAAACTCTACTCACCATGTTCTTCATCATCGATGGAAAAGGTTCATACAGTTTACTCCTCGGTCATGACTGGATTCATGCAAATTGTTGTGTGCCATCAACCATGCATCAGTGTTTGATTCAATGGCATGGAGATGATGTTGAACTGGTTTGCGTTGATGAATCTATGAGTATCGCAACAACCGATCCAGTATATTGGGAGCTAGAAGACTTCGAGTGTTTTTCTAGCAAGCTGTGGGAAGGAGGCTTCATTAAGATCATCGATGAAAGCCAACAGCCGATCCAAGCAATTAGCTCTGAGAGTTTGTTTTAATGGATGGTCATGGCTTCACGTCGACCGTTGGATTAAGAAAAAAAAGCATTGGTCCTAGAGATAGGCTTAGGCTAGCGTATGTGAGTGATGAGTCGAATCCTAAATACAAGCCAGAGTTGATAGATCTATTAAAGGAAGTTTTAACAATTATTTTGCTTAATGAGATACTTGGCCTGAATCGATCAATTGTTTAAATTTTGATCTGAAGAGTTCTGATGCAACTTATCAAGAAACGATTAATGGAAAGTAATTAAAGGAGTATTATCTTAACGTTTGGATCGATGCTTGATAGCCGATTCATTCAGTCATTAGTTCTAATAGCCGATACCAGAAGGGTATCGCCTCTAGTTCAAAAATAAACCCGAAGATGTAAAAGCCGGTAGATATGTATCGCCTATAGAGCAAAAGCAAAAAACAACGACAGTCATATACAAAGGCATTGCACTGAGACACAGTCATGAGAGAGCGGAAGATTTTATTCATTAGTTTGCCCTAAGTACAAACTAATCAAAGACCTTGTTCACTACATCCTGAGTGGATGTGATGTCCACAATAGCC
This sequence comes from Miscanthus lutarioriparius, assembly GCA_904845875.1. Classification (NCBI taxonomy): domain Eukaryota; kingdom Viridiplantae; phylum Streptophyta; class Magnoliopsida; order Poales; family Poaceae; genus Miscanthus; species Miscanthus lutarioriparius. The sequence goes on from CAJGYO010000014.1 coordinate 9,408,889, forward strand.
TCCGCTGCAACGACAAACTCTTCGATCAGATCCTCATGCTCCTCGGGGCCGTCGCCCATCGGGAAGCTAGTCTCCATGGCGTGGAGCTCGTACCCGGTCTGGACTTGCGTCGCGATCAGCGCCACCGACGCGCCATGACGGACGCCATGGAGGGTAATCTTCTGGACGCGGGCCGGGATGTCGTAGAGGCGGGCATTGATGAGGGGGGCCCGAGCATTGATGGCATCCACGGTCGCATTCGCCGCCAGTTGAAGAGACTCCAACTGCACCGTCAGGGCTGGCAATCACAGAGACAGGAGAGCTATCAATATAACGACAATGGAAATCAGAATAAAAGTGTGCCTGGGATTCATCTTTCCCGCCACCATGGCATCGGACTCAGCCAACCATGCCCGAGCGGCACTGGCCTCTTCTTCGGTGGCTTGAGAGACCCCAAGGTGGATCTCAAGCTGGCCATTTTCCCGAGTTGCCTTGGAATAACGGTTTTGGGCTGCCCTCCACTCTAAGAGGAAACGCCGGGCGTCGTCGCCGTTGTAAGAGTCGAAGGAATCCGACGACGAGGCCAACACAGAGGATGCAGCATCGGAGGGTTCGCTGGCCCTAGGAAGAGGACGAAGGCTGTCATTCAAGATGAACCTATAAACAAAGTTAGAAGAGTTCATCGCCATGAACAAAAGATATCGATCTCACCTCATGCGTCGCAGGCGCTGGTTCACCGACATAGCTTCCTCTGGAATCTCTTCCGCCTCACATTTGCCGCGATTGTCCACGCCGGCCATGAAGTTGATTGGATCTACTAGAAAGGGAAAAATGCTGCTACAGAGTTTTGCGAGGGCGGAGAAGTGCGAAGGAATAGGAGCGGTTGCAATGTAGATGTGTTCGAGACCGTAGCCCTCGTCTAGTATTTGAAGCCACAGAGCGAAGAGGTGGACGCCTCAGAACATGCAAAAGGCAACCGCAATTAATAGAAGGCGAAGCGCCACTTCGCTAATGCCGAAGAGAATACGGCACCAACCGGGGGCCAGGGAGCTCAGCGGTCAGGCACCGGGCGGTGAGCGGCGAGCGGTCAGCCTTTTCCGTTTATCCTCTCCCTCTGAACTCATCCCCTAAGAGGGCTTCAGATCTGAGCATACCCATTAGTGTGTAGGCTATTGGTGCCTAGATTTTGGTGTGAGTGACTAGAAATTTGTTTCTGCTCTGTACACCGGCTGAAGCTTCTCCAACATTGACGGTAATGTGTAGTTGTGCTCTTTCTTGGCGCAATTTATTATTTCTTGTATGGCAAATTTTTTAGTTTTGGTTTGAAGTAAATGAATCATGAATGGTTCCTTTTTTGTCTTGTTTTAGATGTAGGGAGGGGTTGGAGATGCTCATGCCAACCAACTTGGACAATGATGATGGTCATTTAGTAGCCTTGTATTGTGTGGTGAGTAGCCTACTCAAACCATGTGTGCTGGTATTAGCATCTGCATATTGTCATCCAAGAACCTGTTAGGAAGCACTAAGAGTTTCTTATATGTTGAGGTGTGGAAGCAAGTCCAGTGTTCTGAGAGAGCTGCAGCGATTGGGTGAGGCAGAAGAACATCAAGAAATGATGTCGGCGCGGAATGGGCAAGTCGATGGACATGAGTGCTTTAATAATGTCACATTGGTCAGTTCCTAATTCTTTTAATTTACTATGGACGATGATGATTCATTACACATTTATTTTGTCTGATAGAAATGTAGATGTAAAGGCATTCTCCTATTGATGTGTATCCTGATGTGCAGTTTATTTGTCCTCACTAAGTTGTGCCTTATTACAAACATGGAGCTTCTGCATAGTGCCATCCAACACCGTATGTCCTAGGCCTTACCCATCTTTGCAACACGATGGTGAGATCCCTGGTTGTGCTTGGTTCTGCTGTATGGTGCACAAATTATTTTTCTCTAATGCAACTCTCTATGTGTTATTTACAATAATTAGATAGGAAAATTTCCAAAATGAGTTAAGCTTCTTGGTAATTACTAATATTCAACATATTTAGAACTTGCCAATCAAACCAGGGAAAATTCCAAAATGAGATGAGCTTCTTAGTAGTTAATAAAATTATAAGATCATTCACTCTGTAATCTCTACCCTCAAATCGATCATGCCAAGACTCACTGTAAAAGCTGATGACTATGGGTGAATATACTATTATACTCATTTCTAATATCATATTAATATGGGTGAATTCTTTTATAAAACAAATCTGGTGTACAGCTTTTATTAAGTATGCACTACTATTCATTTTTGGTAAGTTACCTTGCACACTTCCTTGTAGTTGACTTCTATAGGATCTCATGCTCAAGCTATCACTACCATAGACCGTTTTTCTCTCGACTCTGATATTTTTATCTCATATATCTTGCTGCAAAGTTGGATACCAATATTTTTTTATCATGTGCTGCAGAGTGCTGACTCTGATGTGACATGAGTTGTAAATTTCTAAAAGGTAAATTGATCTAGTTCTCTATTGTTGCCATTTTTTTCTGCCTACAGAACTGGTTTTTGCCTTCAAAGTTACAGATCCTGTATTGAGCAGTAGCGGTATTGGTGCTTCTGAAGTAGTTGCTAGTCACATTATTCTTAGAAAACAAATCCACACAATCATCGATCTCAATATTATTCTTAATTTTTTTGGGAGAGAACTAAATCTCAACATATATTCTAATGAGAAATCGTCGATCTCAGATTTGTCTAGGGGCTGCTGCCATATCCTTCCAGGCCTCACTTAAACGATAGACATTTTAAATAGCCAATAAGTTTTTCCTCTAATATTTTGCCTTACATCACTATAACTGTGATGATGTTCTTCTCATAAAAAAATTGAGACTTTAGCTGCTGCATAATTAGTAGGGTGTGGTGATATTGTATGGACTGTTGTGTGTGATAAACTGCTTTAGTTACCATTAGAATGCTTGTTAGTTACTGCTTTAGCAGACCACTTGAGGTATAGTTCTACTTTGGTCAATTATCTGATTGCAGTCTTATGCCCAAAACATGTATGGATCATATTGGTACTTTACTTGCAGCTCATTTGTCTAAATTTTCAAATAGGCATACCACCAAAATTAACTAGCCCTTTTGAATCACAATACATGTTACATCACTGGTGATATGGTTACCAGCCTACAACTAGACCATTCTGAAATTTTTATGTTCCTACAAGTATTGATTTACCATGTACGCAGCAAACATGAATATAACTCTTGTTTTCACATTTCATGGTTCATGTGTGAAATGTAAATATATATGTTTTGGTCGAATTTGAATTGTAAATTTAAATTTTTTTAGCGGAAAAATGTACTGTAGGGGTGGTTCTAGACTAAACCGCTCCTACAAACAGGTATTATAGGGCGGCTGATACTACAGACGCCCTTACAAATCGCAAATCGATTTATAGGGGCGGCTGATAACACCAGCCGCCTCTACAAATCGATTTGTAAGAGCAGTTTGGGAACCGCTCCTATAAATACATGATTTGTAGAGACGGTATGGTAGAGACGGCTGGCCGAGTCACTTCTACAAAGCCTCACCAGCCATCCCTAGAAACCATTCATGTAGTAGTGTCGAAGGAGTACATGTGGTGACAGCCGAAGATTTGGACATTATTGTTTTATCTCTTCAATGGAGCAGTTCTTGAAAAAGAGGCAGCGGCGTCACTGTTGAGAGGTCTCAGTACGTTCACAAGGTTATTATGCACGTGACTTATAGCTATCAATCACGGCATAGTGTGTGTATGAATAAAGTCGTCTGGTGTACGAATAAGCGGTTGTGTTATGCACCCATGCATGCACGTCGGCATTAGTCGTGTTTGTGTGACACAGTTTTGGTAAACATAAACCGATAAACATTATATATAGTATTTTGGTAAAAAATAAACCGATATGTATTATGTGATATCGGAACATTGTGTTTAAAATCTACTTACATCATAGCTCTCCACGTGGAACAAGCTCATATGTACTTACAACACCTCTCTAAGGGGTCGTTTGGATCCCTTTATTTCAGAGGAATTAAAATCTATTTAATGAATTAGGCTATTTGGCTTAAAATTTAACATTGCACAACTTTCCCAAGCAAAGCCTATCTCAATTTTTTTGATGCAAAAAAAAACTGTGGAGGAGATCCCCACAGTGATATTTTAAATTATAATAAGCAAAAGGTTCAAGGTGTTACAAACCTGATGAACTAACTAAAAGCATCAAAGCCAAAAGCAAAAGGATGACCTAAGGTCATTCTTGAATCTAACCGAATGAAGCAAACACTGATTTTTTAAATTAACTAGCCAAATTATAGGGGAAGGATCTCTTCTCTGGAATATCTTGTCATTACGAAGTTTCCACAATTCCCAATGTGCAATGAGGGCTGCTTCTGTGAAGAAGTCCAGGTTATGCGCAGAGCTTGCTGTGGCCAACCTTTCTGGCAGTGGCAAACTGATGTCCCAGGTGAAGTTGACGTAGTTCCAGCATTGCACCGCGAACGGACAATCGAAGAATAGATTATCAATATCTTCTTCCATGCCAGTGTTGTAGAGAACACAAAGTGTATCATCCTCAATGTTTAGGTGCCTTCTTCGCAACATGGTCTTGGTGTTCAACTGATCTACGAGCACCAACCATGCAAAGAATTTGATCCTGGGAATGCAGCTTGATTTCCAAACCATTTTGAAGCACCGGTGGGCTTCCACTCCACTGAAAGCATGAGCATAAAAGACTATCTCAAATTCATAGGGTGAGAGGAAAATTGATTCTATAGATCACAGTGCTATATATATTTCTACTTTGCAACTTATAGTATACTCTTCAACTCACTTCTCTACCATAGAAATGTAACATATAAATATTTCTCTTGCATGGCTACCAATAATATACAAATATACTGCATATATAACTATATTAGCTTAATTAATCTGTGCTCAATTTATAATTATTAAAATGAATTCAGTTACGTACGAGACATTGTATTTTTGTCATTCTCGATTCTTGTACAGAAAGATTAACTCGGATCGGAGGTGTTATATTTGAAACAATAAGTAGCATGAACCAAGGTTCTCGCGAATCGTCTCTATTCCGTTACCCCTATCTTGATTATTGATGTCAACCAAGCCGAGTTCATCCACGGTAGGAAGTAGGAACACTGCGGAAAATTTCGTGTATGCGGCAGACCTCTTGAGCTACTACTGCCATAAGCGCCATGCTCCAACAGCTGTTCTCAAACTTGATTTCCGAAACACCATTGACTTCGTTGCGTGGGACAGCCTTGACGCCATTTTTTGCATGCACCTAGTTTTGTCAGCGGCTAGAGGTGCTGGATTTCGAAGGTCCTAGTCCTAGCCACTGCGAGGACGTCCATCCTTCTTAACGGCGTCCCCGGGCATTGGCTTCATTGCTGTCAAGGCCTTCATCATGGGGCCGGGACCCAATCTCCCCCTGCTTGTTCATTATGGTCACGGACGATGTTCTGCAACGCTTAATCCTTCGGTCGCCGGCAGCTGGAAATCTATGCCACCGAATTGATCGATTCTTTACTCGCTTGCCCATTTTCAGTATGATGAATGACACTCTCATCCTTGTCAGGTGGGATTTGCGTGCCATCCGATCCTTGCATGACACTCTTCACTCACCCCGTGCTAGGGGCCTCACCATCAACTTCCACACAAGTCGACCTTCATTCCCATCCATATCGATGCGGCCCTTTGATTGCCTCCTACCCCGACAAGTACTTCGTTTCCTGCTCCGGCCCCTCGCCTACCGGGTTTGTAACTGCTTGGGTGTCAGGCTCAAAAAGGGTGACACAGTGCCATCCTTGGCTGCTTGGAGCGGGCTTGGGCTTGCCACAAGAAGTTTGTATGGAGATGGAGATGTTGCTTTCAAGTGGAAGAAACCTCCAATTGAATCCACTTGAAAGAGCTAGCAGCATCAGATCAATCGTCAGTGCATCCAACAAGAATGGCCTCCAAAAATCCAGAGTGTTCTTCCTTGCCATGATGGTCAGAGGCCGTAAACGATCGTGGATTATTTACTGCTGACTGGTTTGGTGTGAGAGAAAAATACTGTTCCGACTAGAAATTTACGATCGTTTACGACCAAGCGAACAGACTGCATGGTTCTCGTGTTGGCGCCTTGTGCACTTGCAGAAGGCCCCACCCCCACGGGGTTTTTCCCAACTACGACGCCCCAACTCGACCTCGGTCTCCACATCGACTTGACGAACTGCGTGCCAGGATCCAAGAAGAGCAGAGGCCCAATGGCACTTTTGGTGATGCGTCCGTAGGGCACGTAATCTAGCTCTTGCAATGGTTATGGTTACCCGGGCCTATGATATAATTGTACGCACATGGCCTTGATGGGCCTGCGGAACTGCGCACACTGGTCGCCCCAAGTTCAAGCCCAATCAAAACAACGGTTCGCTTAGGCCTATACTGGCCTATTGCCCAGGGAAAAAAGTCTATTTTATATTTCCTCAACCGTCATTATATATATAGTCTAATAATTTCCTTAAGTTTCTAGAGATATCACGGCTAGGTGTATGTTGCATCCATGATAGTTGCTTCTCACAGTTTTTAGAAGCTTCTAGTAGAGATATTTTTATGATTTTATTTAGATCTGTCATATCCCAATCTAAAAATTATTCTCGGAATTTTTAGAAGTTATTATAACCAGGATATATTTTATGGTTTAAAAACTTATCAACTATTTATCATATTTTTTAAGAAAAATGAAAACCCACCCTCAAAACTATTTCAACCAGGCCATTCAAACATGAAAATCAGTCAACCACTGCTCCAAATCCAACAATCATTGCCGGTTCAAAACCTGGCATTACTGTCGAAATTGGGTCTGGTAGGCTGGAGGTTCAAAACCAGATAGTGATAGTATAATATTAATTACTATATCACTACCGGATCAATGCTAGACTCGGTAGTAACAACATAAGGACCACTGCTGGGTCTACCTTGCGTAACAGTGATATTGTGGTGGGATAAGGGGGGCTAAAACAATGGAGATGTTGATTTGCATGAAGATTTAATTATGAAATCAAAATAGAGGTTGTTGTCTAATGATTTTGCTTGATATCAAATATTTTCATTTTATTATTGGTAGATGTGGTAAATAGGGCCCCATGCCCCAATTGGATCCTAGTACTGCTGGGTCTACCTTTTACCTAATGGTGATATTGTGGTGGTCACTACCGGTTCAATGTCTTCAACCAGCACTGACCTTTGATTTTCTCATTTTTATACACTTTATTATTATATTTTTAAATAGAGGTTGTTGTCTAATATTTTGCATTATCATATCACTAATATTTTATATTTTATTATTGTGTAGATGTGGTAAATAGGGCATTTCATGCCTCCAATAATTTTCTAGTATGTATAGAATACACATTTACATTTTGAAAAGTGTGGGATGGTATTATTGTGATGCACACCATTCAAAAACTTTAACCAAACACGTGCTATAACTCCAACTTTGAATTGCCTTTCTAAATATGATCCTAGTAAAACTCATCGGGGCACTTCAAATGCCCTTTACATGAGGGTTGTTCATGGAAAAACTAACAAGGAAATGGATAGTGAAGGCATGGAATATAATTAAGAAAGAGAATGGAGAAAAAAAATGTGCTTGGTATGATGCATGTGTTTTCCCTTACCATACCACACCATGTAATATACATGGGAGATTGCAACCAATTATTTTTCTATTGAAGCTCGTTTTGCCCTCTATCCTTATGTGAAATTTTGGATATGTTCCCCATCTCCAATGTGTGTTTTAAAACTAGTGATTTTGGACCTTGCCATTTGCAATGACATTGCATAGGTGGCTTGGATTAGGAAGGTTATCTTGGGCACAAGATGATCTAGGAATGACGAGGTTTTTTGAAAGAACATACATCATGTATGTTTAGTAAACAAATTTGTATTGTTGGTATATAGGGCTATGTGGCTCTAATATTTTTTGTGTAGAATATGCATGTGGTGTGTGTGTACAGGGGATTGTGTATAAGGATGAAAACGGAAAGGAAATATCCCATTTTTAACACTTTATTATTATATTTAAATAGAGGTTGTTGTCTAATATTTTGCATTCAAATCACTAATATACTAAATTTAATTGTGTAAATTGTGGTAAATTCAAATCATGATCGAATTCGGTTTAGGCTTTGTTCGACCGATTTCTAATTTTTCACTTTTAATTGTGAATATCCCGAATTGTGTGATGCACACCTAAACCAAATTTGGCCCACTACAAGTCCAACCTTAGAAAAATTTGATATCTTTTTAATACGATCTTGATGAAGAAAACTTTTATATGAAAATTATAGCTCTCAACGAGATCTACAACTTTCTAGTTCTTAGTTTTTTCATTTGATGTCTTGAAGATGTTCAAAAATATAAAAAAAGTCAAATGAGATATTAATGTGCTTGGTACAATGCGCTGTTGCCTTAAAAAATCATATCTTCCTTACAGTAACATACATGGGAATGGAGATACTTTTTTTCTAGAAAGTTGTAGGACTCTATTAATTATTATGTACTTGTTAATTATTATGCACTTGGTCCCACGTGTGTGTTAAAACTATTGATTTTGGATATACCATTTGCAATGACATTGCATAATTCCGCTTGGAATTAGTTCGGTTAAATTTTTGATATTCCGTGATCTTCGTGTTTTGGTTTTCTTCGTAGAACACTTTACCGCTTGTTTTTAGTAAACAAATTTGTATTGTTGGTAGTAGGGCTATGTGGCTGAGAGGTTTTTGTGTAGAATATACGTGTTTGTACATGGGGGGGATTATGTATGTATGATACACATTGAGTGTGGGTCTTCAACATGCTCTTAAAATTAAATAACGACATTAATTAACCAAGTACCTCTAAGAAAATGAGAATAACTTTCAAAGACCCTATTGAATCATTAAGACATCATATGTCCCCACACTAAATCTCAAATAGGAGAATTGTGCAATATCTCCTGAAGTTGGTAGAGCAAAGGAGGCCCATCATCATCGAAGCACAGAGACAAAGTCGCATCCGACACCGAATCATCCTGAGGCAAAGAGGCTAACTCCGAAACCGGAGCAACCAAACCACAGAGGAGGCCACCACCATCACAAAGCTTAACTCCCTCTTGTAGTAATCAGTGGTCTGTAAATTGGCATGACTTCATAGAATCCATTGCTACTTCTTCTTGTTGTGCCCCACCATTTCACTCCTCTACCAGGCAATAATTTTCTAGTAAAACTAAAACAATTACAGTTTGAATGGATGCAGAACAAGCATATGTGTTTAGAAAAGTGTGTAGCTATGGTACAAGGGATTTATGTGCCTCCAATAATTTTATAGTTTGTGTACAACACACATGTACATTTTTTGTGGGTGTGGGATCAGACAGTATAAGTGTGATGCACACATAAAAAAATTTAATGAAATATCTATATAAATGGAACTTAGATTTGCCTTTCTCACTATGAGCCTAGTAAAACATATGTTCGGACTTTGAATGTCCTTTGCATGAATGTTGTTCATGCAAGATTAAGAGCAAAAAATAACAAAGAAACAAATTGTAAATGCTAGGATTATATAACAAAAAAAAAAAAAAGAAAATTGTACTTGGTACAATGCAAGCGTTATCATATGGAATAACACTAGAAGTGCTTGCCAAGGTATAGTTTGTGCATTTGGTAATGGTGATTTGGTTAACTTAAATGGATTTGTTATCGTTGACTGTTGATACTTGTTTCATAGTGACATATCCAATGTTGCTGACGGTGAAATTCCATGGACGTGGGAGAATGTGGAACAATTATTTTTCTTTTGCAAGTAATAAGTTTTGGCCCTCCACCCTTATATATAATTTATTATGTGTTGCCAATCTCGACGCATGTCTTAGAATTAATGATTTAGACCTCGTCGTTTGCCATTCCATTGTAGAGGTGGCCTGGACTAGAAAGGTGGCTTGCAACCCCATAGTCTAGACAAGTATGTGCAATACACATGTACAAGAGTGTGTGTGTGTGTGTGTGGGATGGTACATGTGTAATACACATTGAGTGTGGTCTTCAACATGCTCTTGAAATTAAATAATGGCTTTAACATAGTAACTCTAAGCATATGAGAATAACTTGCAAAGCTACCAATTGAATCGTCAGATATCATATGTTCTCGCACAAAGTTTCAACTAGGAGCATTGTGTGCAATACCTCTTGAAGTTGCTTGATCAAAGGAGGCTGCTCGTCGGCATTGAAGCAGCCAAAGACAAAACCACAACAGCCACCGAACCAGCCTGAGGCAAAGTCGCTAACTCAAAAACCATAGCACCACGATCGCAGAGGACAATGCCACCATCACAACAATAACTCTCTATTGTAGTAATCGGTGGTCTGTGAATTAATATAACTTTCGCCGGATCCATTGCTACTTCTTCTTCTTGGGCCCCATCCTTTCACACTTCTGCCAGCCAATAACTTTCTATTAAAACAAACAATTTACAATTTCAAATGGATGGAGAACATGCTTATGTGTTTATAAAGGTGTGTACTTGTGGTACACAGGGCTTTATGTGCCTACAATATATTTTTAGTATGTGCAGAATTACACATGTAATTTTTGTGGGTGTGGTACAATAGAAGTGATACGTTCACCCAAACAAACTTCAACAAAATGTGTGCATAAATGGGACTTCGAATTGCCTTTATGATAATGATCACAAAAATCTTTGGGACTTTGAATGCCCATTGCATGAATGTTGGTCATGCAAGAATTAAGGGAGGAAAAGTAACAAGGAATGGAACAAATAATGTTAGGAACATAAAAAGAGAATCAAAAAAGGAAGAGAAAATGTACTTGGCACAATGCAGGCATTGTCCCATAGCAATATAGCATACCACCGAAAGTACTTTCCAAGGTATAGTTTGTGCAATTGATGCTGGTAACATGGTTAACTCAAGTGAATTTGCTTACATTGACCGTTTATACTTGTTCCACAAGGATAAAATCAATTCTACCGATGGAGAAGTTCCTTAGACATTAGATATTGCCGAATGATTATTTTTCTATTGTAGCTCCAACGTGTGTTTTTGACCTAGCCATTTGCAACTCCATTACAAAGGTGGCTTGGATTAGAAAGGTTGACCAAGGAACAACCCTACAATCTAGATGATCTAGGAATGACGAGAGGCTTTTGAAACAACATAAATACATGTAGTGTTTAGTAGGAAAACAAATTGTAGCTCTGGCACATAGGGCTTTGTGTGTCTCCTATAATTTTTATGTAGAATACACATGTACGTGTGTGTGGTGTGCTTGGGGGTATCTGTCTAATACACATTGAGTATGGATAACGGTATCATTAAGATATCATATTTTCTCACACTAAAACTCATCTAGGAGCATTGTGCAATACCTACTGGTGTTGCTTGATCAAAGGACCCCCGTCGGCACTGAAGCAGCAGCAAGAGACAGCCACAACCGACACCAAAACAGCCCAAGGGAAAGCCTCTAACTCCAAAAGCATAGCACCTCGACCGTAGAGGAAGAGGACGCCATCACAACCTTAACTATCATTTGCAGTAATCATTGGTCTTTAAAACTTAATTGGATATGTTGCCATTTCTTGTCGTTGTGCGGCACCATTTTACTTGTACGTTAGCCAATAATTTTATAGTAGAACTGAAACAATTTACAATTTGAACATGCATGCATACGTGTTTGGAAAAGTGTGTAGTTGTGGTACACATGGCTTTATGTGCCTCTAATAACTTTTGAGTATGTATAGAATACACATGCACATTTTTGTGGGTGTGGGACGATATTAGTGTGATGCACAACTAAAAATACCCTAACGACCAAATGTGTATATATAAATGGAACATGGAATTGCCTTTCTGAACATGATCCTAGTAAAATTTGTCAGCATGAGGGTTGTTCATGCAAAAATAAGGGAGAAAATAACAAAGAAATAGAAAGTAAAAGCCTTGAATATAACAAGAGAATCAAAATACAACAAAATGTACTTGGTACAATGTAGGCCTTCTCCCATAGCATAGCAATATAAGTGCTTGCATTGCCAAGAAATAGTTTGTGAACTTGACACCTATGATGTGGTTAATTTAAATGGAGTTGCTTTCATTGACTGCTGGTACTTGTTTTACTTGGATGTATTCAATGTTGCTGATGGTGAAGTTCCACGAACATGGGAGATTGTGGAACAATAATTTTTCTGTTTTAGCAAATTTTTTCCTTCATCCTTATATCTAATTTAGAACATGTTCTCTGTCTACAATGTGTGTTTCAGAATTATTGATTTTAGAACATTCCATTTGCATCTACATTGCAGAGGTGGCTTGATTAAGAACGTTGCCTTAGGCACAACCCCATAGTCCAAATGATCTAGGAATAATAAGAGTCTCTTGAAAGAACATACATCATGTATGTTTAGTATTGGAGCGTTGGTATATAGGTCTCTATGTGGATCAAATAACTTTTGTGTAGAATACACAAATGTACATGTCTGTGTTAGGGGGTGGGATATATGTGTAACACACATTGGGTGTGGTTCTTCAACATGCTCTTAAAATTGGATAATGACATTAATCAAGCACGTCTAAGAAAATGAGAATAACTTTCTAAGCTACCTATTGAATCATCAAGATATCATATGTCCCCACAATAAATGTCAACTAGGAGCATTGTGCAATATCTCCTAAAGCTGGTAAGTCAAAGAAGGCCCATTGGCATCGAAGCATCCACAGACAAAGTCGCATCTTGCACAAAATCAGCCTAAGGAAAAGCCGCTAAATTCAAAACTAGTGTAGCCCTACCACGGAGTAGGCAATCACCATCACAACCTTAAATCTCTCTCGCAGTAAGTAATAGTTTGTAAATTGATATAACTCACATAATCTGTTGTGCCCCACCATTTTACTCCTGTACCAACTAATATTTTTCTAGTAAAACTAAGGGCCATTTTGTATCCCCTTGGCTAAAGTTTAGCCCAGGGCTAAAAATTAACCCTTGAAATGAAAGGGGCTAAAGCTTAGCCCCTTGGCCTGTTTGGATATATGACTAAAAGGTGACTAAAAGGTGAAAAAGAGAGGAGAGAGAAAGAGAGTAAAATGACATGTTAGCACTTTTAGCCCTCTTTAACCTACCTTGCAAGGGCTAATGGGCTAATGGAGCGCTAAAGATTAGCCCCTCCTTTTAGCCCTTATGTTTGGATCATCAAGGGCTAAAAGGTGGCTAAAAGGGGAGGGCTAATCTTTAGCCCCTTGGATCCGAACAGGGCCTAAAACAATTTACAATTTAAAACATTTAGAGAACATGCATATGTGTTTAGAAAAGTGTATAAGAGCATCTCCAGCAGTCTCCCTTTCCTAACCTGCAATGAGAAAAAATTGTTACTTTGCAGATCTTGTAGCTCCAGCAGTTCCCTAAACCCAAACCCAATGACAAAAAAATTTTGTGAGTCTCTCAAATCATAGCCTCCCACCTCTCAAATAAAGGGGAGACCTCTCCTCCCCTAATCCACTATTTTTCTCATTGGGGATTGGATTTTCTCGTTCTGCTAGAGAGAAGACCTTCAAAACCCTAAAACACGTTTTGTATCCACCCCAATAACTAGTTTTTGGGTTAGAGTTTTCTTCTACTACTGGAGATGCTCTAACAGTGGTACATAGAGCTTTATATGCCTCCAAAATTTTATAGTACGTATAGAGTTTAGGCCTCGGCAAATCAAGCATGTGCATGCATGGCTCTTTGGGTGGTGAGCCTAGGTCACCACCGCCCATCAAGTGCATGCAATGGCCAACTGGGCATGATATCCGATGGACAACTAATCTATCTCGCAAGCGCCTGGTACATGGGTTAAACCACCACACGCCTAACAAAAGAAGCGAGTAATATTCATCAACACATCGTCCCTCTTTTCAGACTCAATTAAGGTCCCGTTTGCACAACTTCTCCTGCAGCTGCTGAAAGCTCTAGTTTGGTTTTGGTGAATTGATGAAACCCTAAGTGCTAACCTAATTTATCAAAGTGATTATGAGATAGGTGGCACATTCCAAGTGGTGAAACAAATGAAGATCATAACATGATGATGGCGATGCCATGATGATGATCACATGTTTGGACATGGAATAAAAGAAAGAGAAACAAAAAGCTCAAGGCAAAGGTGAAATTGATAGGAGCTTTTTTGTTTAGTGATCGAGACACTTAGCGAGTGTGATCACATTTAGGATCGATAGCCGTATACTATTAAGAGTGGTGAAACTCATATCGAAATATGGTTATAAAAATGCCACTAGATGCTCTAACTCATTGCATATGCATTTAGGATCTAGTGGAGTGCTAACACCCTTAAAAATGTTTTATGAAAATATGCTAACACACATGCACAAATGTGATACACATTGTGTTTAGCAATTGGGAGCAAGGGTAAGAAACTTCACCGGCGGACAGTCCAACGGTGCCACCGGCGCCCTGTACAGAAAAGACAGGGCTTCACAGAGTGCACCGGACACTGGCATCTACTGGACCAGAGCGTCCGGTAGTGGAAGCAGTGAAGACGCTGGCGTCGGTATTTGACCGGACGCTGGGTCACTTTGTGACCGGACACTGATGGGATTCGTCCGGTCCTGCTGACGTGGCAGTGCACAGAGGAGACGTTGAGTGACCGAACACTGGGTGAGTCCGGTCGGGCATGACCGGATGCATCCGGTCGTGAATTTTCACGAGTGGAACCTTACTGGAAACGACCGGACGCTGGTGTTGGTCCGTTCGGTCACTTCAAAGCAGCGCGTCCGGTCACAACTTAAATGTACTGATGACCGTTGAGATCGGACGATCAACATTTAAAGCAGGGGCCACGTGGCATGCATCGCGTGACCGGACCCTGATCTGACCGGCGCGTCCGATCGCCCTATTTTTTAGTGGACTGAGGAGCCAACGGCTCTATTTCATGGGGGCTTCTATTTAAGCCCCATGGCTGGCTCAAGCTCACTGTCTTGGCCATTTGTATTTACATAGCAACCTTGTGAGCTTAGCCAAAGCCCTCCCACTCATCTTCATCATTGATTCAATATCTTTGTGAGATTGAGAGAGAATCCAAGTGCATTGCTTGAGTGTTTGCATCTAGAGGCACTTGGTATTCGTGATTCGCTGCGGGATTCACTTGTTTCTCTTGGTGGTTGCCGCCACCTAAATGGCTTGGAGCAGCGAGGATCGTCGAGTGGAGGTTGGTGATTATCTCCGGCTCCGATCGCGGTGATTGTGAGGGGTCTTGTGCCTTCCCGGCAGAAGCACCGAAAAGGTAACTCTAGTGGATTGCTTGTGTCATTGAGTTACCACACTTGTGGGTAGGTTCTTGCGGTGTCCAATTATATGGATGAGGTTCGTGCAACACCTCTTAGCCACCGAACCACCAAGTGTTGGTCGACACAACGAGGACTAACGTGTTGGCAAGCACGTGAACCTCAGGAGAAAATTGGTTGTCTCTTGCCATTTGGTATTCTCCCAGTGATTGATTAAGTATATATCTTGTGATTGGTTCACTCCTCTACGCGGCGGTATAATCATCTCACTTACTCATTTACATTCTCATAAACTAGCTATAGCAAGCTCTTTAGTGTAGCTAGAATTGAGAGCGTGCTTTGTAGATTAAGTTCATTTAGTGGAGCTCTTTAGTGTAACAATTGTGAGAGCTCTTAGTGAGTAGTGACCTAGTAGATTGTGTGCCTAGTGATCATAACAACTAGAATTGTTGGATATGTGGCTTGCAACCCTTGTAGAGGTAGAGTAAGTTTGTTTTTCGCTATTTGTCATACTAATCAAATTGTTCTAGTTGGCTTGTAGATTTTTAAATATGCTATTCACCCCCCCTCTAGCCATATTAGGACCTTTCAGCTGCTTCAAGAGTTGTTTAGTGCCAAACGGGTGTTTTTAAATACCTCCGCAAGTGCAGTCCCTCAAAGTCTACTCCCACATGAGGTGGGTGTTGAATGGAGCTGCAAATAGTAGCTTCTCTTAGTCACTGTTCACTTAAATGGTTGTTTAGCCAGGTATACACAATGTTAAGCACTACATGGCGGTATACTATTTCTGTTTAATCGACCATTTATCCCATTTTAATAAATGTGTAAGTGGCCGTTTAATCCAAATAACGGACAAACGGCAAATTAATGATTGTTTACCATCTAGGATAACACAGCTCTTCTTGGCTCCCACCGCAATAGTGGGCCCCACGCTGCGTGAAGGTTAGTTTTGCCTAGAAGGCATGGGAGGGCTGCCAGGTCATGCGCAGGGAGCCTGGCATGAGAAGGAAGTGAGAGAAGTAGAAGAGGAGAAAAAAAAAGACGATGAGCTCTTCTAGCAAAATAGATTCAGCAAGTAGAGTTGCTCTTGAAATTAAAAGCTAAAAAGTTGACTTCCCTATATTAAACATGACCTAACTTTCTATTTGTCCTGTGTAGTAGTGCCAAAACAGATGGGTATGCGTGTAATCTACATGGCCTAGGCGGCTCGTTGTTGAAGAGACATGCTCCACATGTATCTTTCTACTCTGTCTCCTAATATAAACCAGGTGTGCGCGCGTAGAATTCAAGCGTGTTTTATTTTCTTCCTTCCAAAAACGGTTTTATTAGTTCCCTCTGTCATCACGACTCGGAGTCACCACGCTTTTCGTTCGTTGTCTCACCCTTCTCCCTTGGCTTGCTTTCTCTCTCTATATAATTTCAACGCACAGCACAGGATCGACAAGCTAGCTAGTCCTCGAGCCTACCTTCACCGGCGGCGGGCCACCACATCGTCGTCGAAGGGCAGCGGCTTGCTGATCGATCGCGTGCGATGGAGCGGCGGAGCAGCGGCGGCAAGGGGAGCTGCCTGGGGATGGTCGCGATCGCCGTGGTGTCGACGAGCGTCATCCTCATCTCCAACCGCCTCCACCGCCGGCTGGAGGCCGACCTCAGGGTCAGGATCCTCGGCGGCGACGGAGCGGCGGACCAGCAGGATCGGTGCCCCCGCCGCCCGCGGGGCACGAAGAAGAAGAAGAAGGTGCGCTTCGCGGACGACGTGGCGGAGCCGTCGTCCAACAGCGAGGAGTACCGGCGGCGGGCGCGGTCATCGTCGACGGCCGCCAGCGCAAGATTAGCATAGGGGCCTCGTCAGCCCGCCGGCGCCTGCCGATCACTCAGAGCGCGCGGCATCTCCAGCGGCAAGCGCGCGTGAGCCGTCGCCCGTCGCGCCGCCAGGCTTGTGGTAGCTGTAGCTTGCGTGTCGCGGCACGTGACGTGGCGTGGTGGCATGCACGCTCAGGTTTTGAGCTGACGTACGTGAGCCTTGCGGTTGTTGTTGCTGTGGGCAGTAATAAACTCATCACCGAGCTGTCGTTTTTACAAGGACGAAGTGGCGGCTTTGTGGGGATCATGTTGATTTGCGATTGGTGGTTTATACTGGATGCGGGCTTGATTGGCTAAGCTCAACTTCTAGATTCTATTTTTGATAGAGAAATAGGGTGAAGAGTGGATGTCAATGGGTACGTGAAACCTGACTATCCGATGGATTTTATGTGATAAAGAGGCGGTATTATAAGATTTTTTTCACCCATGGGTATGTTATCCATCGGGTATTTGGATACGGGTATGGCCATACGGGAACATACTACCCATCCGAGTACCCGCTGTATTCTATACCCATCTTAGCAGATAAAATTTTGTCTGGCAGCTCCGAGTATGGAGATCGCACTATCTAATGGGTATATACTCATTGCCATCTCTAGGAGCAGGTAAGAATTGATTTAGAGTGATTTTAGTGTGTGGATTAAATAGGGACTAGCGAGGAGCATGGATTTTAGCTCAAGTGTAAATGAATAATTGTTTCTTGTCTGCTCCCCATGAAATCGATGTGCATTTTAGTTGTTTGGCTAAGGAGTGATTCTTCGAGAGATTCTGTTTCAAGGAGCTTGTTGTTGTTCATGCAAGCGTACAATTTTGTTATTGTTTGATTAGAAAAAATTATGAATTGTTACTTGTAAGTTGTCCGTTTAATTGTATTAGTTGATTACGTAGGATTGTTACCTAAAAATTTCTTAAAATTCAAGCACCTAAAGTATAGCAACCCTCACATTCTTTGAGAAAGATAAACCCAAACAACTCATAATTTGAAGGCGAATATGCCGATTCCACTAATCGGTGATTGAAACACTATACATAGTTTAACCAAAATAGCTTCTCTTAAAAAACAACTCAACGTAGGGTTTGAACTTTTCTTCGAAGAAACTTTTGGAGGCGAATATGATGATTTTGATAGTTGAGAATCTCTTGCTGCTGCTTCTCCTGGATCGGCCTGATCCTCGGCAAAGGCTTGGGCGAAAGCCTTGCCAAGCTTCTACTTAGCTGACGATGATTACGTTGCAGCGTCATTCACCTCCCTGAAGGCATCATCGAAGAGTTTCTATGCCTTGGTGTTTTAGCTCTTTCTCTCTTTTGGTGTATTTGTGGTTCTGCCACCTTTCAACCTTGTGCCGATGCATGTTTATTCTTGCTTACTAATGGATATGCCACAATCTAGCCCTTATACTGAGGCTACTGTACTGGTTTTAGTCCAGTTTAAATCAATACTATTTAGGTGGGGATTCTCCCCCCTCCCTGGTGACAGTAAAAAAAACTGTAAATAGTTTAACCAGCTCAACATAGGGTTTGAGTAGTGAAATACTCAAATATTTGCGGTGTCTCTGGTGCTCAGAGTTGATACGCAATTTTCGTTTTTGGCGCGTACGTGTGGGAGCTGCAAGAGCTCAGAGAACGATAGATTATGATAGAGCACAAGTTCTAAAAGCAGGGGAGACTGGATCCTTGGGGACTCTCCTCTTGTGATAGAAGGATTCCTGCGATAAGAGCTGTGCTGGCTGGCCTCTGCAACACCACGCCTGGTGCTGCAACCTCCTACAACCCCTCGTTTTCTCGTGGTGAATGAATCGTCACCCATCCATCATTCATAAAGATAATCTTCCTGGGATAAACTTTTTCTGTAATTTTTTTTTTGCTCATGTAAATTGTTAGAGGAATAATTTGTGAACAGTTTTTTCATTAGCCGTGAACAATTTATGATAGGGCTTTGTATTGCATGGTAGGAGCAACTGCTGTTGTTTCTGTTGATGCAAACACTGTAAAAGGCACCGAACGAATTCAGCACACTTACAGGTTTCAGAAATATTCTTTTACAAAAAAAGAAAGAAAGAGAGATTTACAGTGCTATCTATTGCGCCATCTTTCTACAAACAAGGTTTATATTCACTATGTATCTGCAGCCAGTTGTCAGAGATTACAACGGTGGATACCATCCTATATATCTTCTGATAACGCATGGTCTCAGTGCAAGCTATGAATTGCATATTACTAGCAAATTTGCTTTGCCTATCCTTCATGTGCAGAAGCTTCCCTACAAAGTATAAACTCTTCATCTCACCACTACCTGCGATTCGGATTTGGCGTGCGTTTGACTTTGATTGCACAAAGAAAAATTGACTGGGCAACATGTTTGTTCCAGACGAAACTGCAGGTTCATTGCCACACACAATCATCTTCGGTCAAAAGCCTGCTGGTGTGGTGACTGGCGAGGTTCAGTTCCTGACTAACAAAAACTGAAGAACTGTGTAGGTAGGTTCTAGTAATGTCCAGTACAATAGCTGACGACATTCAGAATTGGAACATTGCCTACCTTTGCTGCTCTGCTTTCAAGATTTCGAGGACTGCAAAGGATCCAAGTTATGCTTCGTCATCAGGTCGTAGTTCATGGATGCTAGCTGAGAGATGTTCTGCACATCACACAAAAAGAAGGAAAGGAAAATTCAGTCATCAAAGACAAGATTCAGAAAAGAAAACTCGTCTGCAATGGAACAGGAATTTTTTAGATAATAGTTACCTTGAATGAGAAGTTGCTGAAAGAATATTTCACCGACAAAGGCGCGCCGAATTCTTCCATGCTACCACACTCATCACCCTGCTACCAATTAAATTCAAACTCATGAGATGAGATGAGAATCAGGACCTGCAAAAATGGCTTGGACGTCTGAACTCTCACAATCACAAGGAGGGATCAGTTTATATATGATACAGGTCAGGACACTCACATCTTCCTCATAATCGCTATGTGGACTGCTGCCGCAGCTCATGCTGCTGGTCTCACTCCGGTCGTCATAATCGTTGCCGACCGCATTGACTTGCTCGTCAGCGCTGCCCCAGGCGTGGCGGCAGGCGAAGTAGCTCGTGTCGTACTCGTCATCTGTGGAAGGGATGAATGCAACCTACAAGACAAGAACGTATCCCAGTTGATGTCTCTGAAGAATATATATCGGGTGCCTGATTTTTTGTTGTTCTCAATTTTGTCATTGTTTAGCTATAGAAAAATTGAAAACTGTCAAATGGTTTAGCAGTAACCTTTTGTCTGGCAAGCATGTCCCAGTTGATGTCTTTGAAGAACGGATGAGCCTTTACCTGCTCTAATAACACATTTCAGTTAGTGTCGCGTGCACAAGAGTAGGGATTTCTTATGAAAATGAGAAATGAAAAGACCAAGAAAAAGGAGTACCTCTCCAGCACCGGTCGCGCCTAATCTTTGCATCAGGTTTTCCATCAGCAACCTAATACGATTCGAAAATGAGTCAAAATGGTAATTTGTTGGTAGCACATATGAAGACCTTGTGGGCGCATGTGATGTTTGTAGAAGTTTTCAGAACCTCATATGTTTTCTGACTTACTTGTCAATCAAATCATACGCTTCAAAACTCAGCTCCTCTGGTACTTGTGGCCAAGGTATTTCTCGGTTCATTATGTTGTCGAATATTATCTGCAATACACCCATATTAGAAATAAGGTTGATCATCAAATCAAATTAGTATTAAGAAACTGAAAAGGATTTGTCCATTCACTTCTGAAAATTACTCCACTTGCACTGCATACAGAGTTACAGACTTCCAAATTCAAATTCATGCCATTGCGAATAATAACAGACAGGGAATTTCCGACAGGCGATGCGCATACTAAGTACCTGCGGGTGCTCAGCATTGAAGGGAGGAATCCCCACGAGCAGCTCGAACAGGATGACGCCAACCGACCACCAATCTGCAGTTGGGCCTGCATGTATTGTCGGAAATGAAACAGACCATGTCACTGAATCACAACTCACATCTCTGAAGAACCAATGAAGCTGACGAGCAGAATAGTCTGAATAGAAGATTGCAGCAGGCAATGACGAGAAGACGAACCGTGGGTCATGCCGAGCAGTATCTCCGGCGCCAGATAGTCCGGCGTGCCCACTGCCGTCTGCTTCTGCCGCTGCTGCCGCTTCTGCTCCCGGTGCTCTGCGTCCGTCGGCTGGTGGTCGCCGACGAGGACGCTGCTGACGTCCGGGCCCGACAGGTCGTCCGTGCTGTTGATGAGGCCCACTTTGGACAGCCCGAAATCGGTCAGCTGCATTGCATGCACATCATTCATTCATTCAGGCCAACGATTACCTGACGAAAATTCACTGACTGGACTGACACTGACACCGCGAGGAAAGGCAACTCTCATCAGAACTTCAGAAGGCAACGCGTACGGATTACCTTGATGTGGCCGTCGCGAGAGATCAGCAAGTTGTCAGGCTTCAAGTCACGGTGGATCACGTTCATGGAGTGCAGGTACTCCAACGCAAGAACCTGCTTGCAGTTGTTGCAGCAAAATGAGAGGATGGACAGGACGACGAAACAAACGGCATTGGCAATGGCGGCAACTCACGAGCTCAGCGATGTATGTCCTGGCCATGTCCTCGTCGAGGCAGCCGAGGTTCCTGAGCAGGGAGTAGAGGTCTCCGCCGTTGAGGTACTCCATGACCAGGTACAGGTTCTCCCTGCACGTGAAGGAGTAGAAGAAGCGGACCACGAAGGGGTTGCGCGCGGAGATGAGGATGTCGCGCTCCGCCAGGATGCTCTCCACGGCGTTCTTCCGGATCATGTCCGCCTTCCGGAGCACCTTGATGGCGAAGAGGTCGCCGGTGACCCTCTTCTTGGCCAGGAACACGCGGCCAAAGGCGCCGCGGCTGATGGGCTTGATGATCTCGAAGTCCTCGATGGACGTCCGGTCCTTGAACCTGTTGGCGTTATTGCCACCGTTCAGCGTCGTCGCCCGCGAGCTCGTCGTCGTCACGCCGCCGCTCTCCATCATCGGGCCCTCCTCGTCGATCGGGTGCAGGTGCTGCTGCTGCTGGTCCGCCCCCGCGCCGCCCATGTCGTCGATCTGCCCGCACAGCTGCATGAACTTCTCCTGCAGCAGCTTGGCGATCCTCCGCCCGAACGTCTCGACGACGAGCGCGTCCACCTTGCGCGTGTCGATCACGGCGTTGAGGTCCTCCAGGTAGGAGCTGAGGTCCTCCAGCGAGTTGTACTCGGAGCTCTTGATGCCCTCGACGCCGCGCGCGATGGCGAGAAGGCTCTCGATCTGCTGGAAGTTCTCCAACTCCGCGAACGCCTTGTGCTTGGTCAGCTGCGACTCGGCGTGGCTCGTCCGCGGC
Source organism: Miscanthus lutarioriparius (assembly GCA_904845875.1). Taxonomy (NCBI): domain Eukaryota; kingdom Viridiplantae; phylum Streptophyta; class Magnoliopsida; order Poales; family Poaceae; genus Miscanthus; species Miscanthus lutarioriparius. The sequence goes on from CAJGYO010000014.1 coordinate 9,431,460, forward strand.
GTCAGCAGCGGCGACTGCGGCAGGCTCCCCGACGCCGGCGTCAGCGCGCCCTCCGAGAAGAGCTCCGTGGACGGCACGGTCAGCAGCTGGGACAGTGGGTCGTGGTCGGCGGCGTTGTTGGAGTCCGACTCGGACGATGTGCTCGCCCTGCCACCACCAACACCGAGGGAGCCGCCGCCGCTGGTGTCGAAGCAGGCGAGCACGCGGTCGAGCACCTCGGCGACGCGCAGCAGGCGCTGGTCCGCGCTGTGTCCCTTGGCGTCGCAGCGGTCGGCGAGCGTGCACACCACGAAGTGGCCCTCGGCGCACGCCATGGGGATCTCGAAGTCGCAGATGCGGCAGATCATCCGGGGCTTCCCGTCCACGATGATCTGCTGCGCCTCCGGGTACCGGGACGGGATCTCTGCCAGGTTCATGGCCGCGTCGCCGCCCAGGCACGCCAGCCCGTCCGGGTGGATGTGGATGCTCGCCGCGTCCACGCGCTCCACGATCTCGTCCACCGTCGTCTTGCCGTGCCGGTTGATGGGCTTCTTTTTCGCAGGGCTGTCGTCGCCCGCGCCGGCGGCGGCGGCGGTCTTGGTAGCCGTGGCGGCAGCATCCCCGGAGGCGTCACCCGCGCCAGCGGCGTTCTTGCTGATCTTGTTCTTCTCGGCGGGGGAAGGGAGCTTCTTCCACGACGCCATCTTGCCGCTGAGGGAGTGACCGTCAGCCGCGGCCGATCCGTCCCCGGAGGACGGCGAGAAGATCCTCGCCGGGGAGAAGTCGACGGTGAGCTGCTTGTGCTCCAGCATCCGCCGCCTGATGAGCCGCTCCTTGAGCTCGGTGAGGCTGGAGGTGCTCTTGCGGCCGAGGTCCCCGCCGTCGACGTGGATCGGGTAGAGCCCGAGGTCGCTGAGCTGGTGCAGGCCGAGCACGTTGCGCCTGACGTCGTCGTCGTCGACGTCGGCGTAGCGGCACCCGCCCACGGCGGCGCCCTTGCGGAACTGCAGCAGGCGGGTGCAGCGCGTGAGGATGAAGAGGATCCGCGTGTGCGCCTGCTTGGGGAGCCCCGCGGGGAGCTCCTGCCGGCGGTCGTCCAGGCCCTGCACGACGCCCTCGCAGCGGGTCCACAGCTCCTCGGGGCTCATCTCCGCGCACCGCTGCGCCACCACCAGCAGGTCCTCGAGCGCGACGCGCCAGTCGTCCGGATGGTGATCCTCCGCCTCCGCGCCCTCGCCGTCGCCCGCCCGCGCCAGCACGTCGACGAGGTCCCCCGCGAAGACGCCCAGCTCGCTGTCCACCTCCTCCTTGAGGCGGATGAACTTGGTCCGGATGGCGCCGATGAACTCCTCCGGGGTGGTGCTGCCGAGCCCGCCGCCGCGCACCATCTTGCGCATGGCCGGCACGACGCATCCTCCTCCGCCGCAGCTGCCGCCCCGCGAGCTCAGCTCGTGCGAGAAGCTCTTCACCTCGGGCGCGCGCTTCCGGCGCCCGCTGGTGGCGCGCAGGATCGTACGGAACCGCGGCGAGTCCATCTCCCACCCGCCGCCGTCCACCATCGCCGCCGGCCGCCCGCGCGCGCCGCCACCGCCGCCGCCGTCCTTCTTCTGCTGATCGGATCAGACATATTATAGCATCATATCAAGGCACGTACGTGGGCACCGCATTCCTCAATCATTTACCTCCATGATCGCAATCGCAACGTGCGCGCAGGTCAACAAATTCCTCGCACGCCAGCATCTTACTTACATGCTTCAAACAAATCGATTAAATCTGGTCAATTTTATTTTATATAAAAAACGACATGACCAGGTAAGCATTTGAACGTGATAGCGACGATTTCATGGAAAGGAGATCATAAACCATATAATTTTCATAAACTAAACAATGAAACCAAAGGCACTATAAGAACACTACAAACACTATTTGGACGAGGTATCTTCTACCAATTTCTTCCCCTTTCATTAGAATGATGAGTAGTCTTTTTGTATCCAAAATGGGCAGATTTGATAGTCATAACATACCTACCCGATGAAGGAGAAGACGACGCCGATCGATATGATCCACAACACTCCTAACCTATGTAGCTACAAAACTAATGGGGATTGGTCGCATTGATGCAAAAGCTTTTTCCATGTAATTTTACCATCAGGTGCTAATTTTACCATCAGGTGCATAGTGTTGCCATGGAGGAACTAAAAAGAGGAGAGGGAGGGATAAAAGACAGATAGATCGACCCCACGTGTCAGCCTCCCAACCGGAAACGGACGCCCCTGCCGTGGAGGGTGAGCGGCCTAACGGGTTCCCCGGACGCGCACGCCGCACGACTCCCCCTCGTGGCCTCGTCCCTCGTGTATATGATGTGAGAGGGTCCCACCCGTCAGCCGGAGAAGAGCCCCTCTTATATATACGGCGGCGCCCGGCGCATGCCGCAACCGCCTCTCTCTCTACCCGTGCGAATGCGTCTCCTCCCCAGCCGGCCGCCCGTTCGCTCTCCCCCGCACGAATCTCCAGGTGATGGCGGCGCGCCGCGGTCTCTGACTGCGGCGGCGGAGACGACGACGAGCAGCGCGCGATCGGGGACGACGATGGCCGAGGCCTGCGGGGAGCACGCGCGCGACGGCCGGCGCCACGAGCACCAGCACCAGAAGCAGCGACGCAGCCACCGGCGTTCGGCGTCCGCGTCCGCGTCCACGTCCACGGGGCGGGGGCTGGGGTCAGCGTCGCCGTCCCCGCCCGCGGCGGCTGCGGCGGCGATGGAGGAGGAGCGTCGGCTGCGTCGGTCCCCGCCCGTGGAGGCGCGGCGGGAGCGGGAGCGGCGGCGGGCGCGGGAGCAGCCGCGGTGCGGGGAGGTGGCGGGCGGGACGGCGGCCGAGTGCGCCGCGGTGTGCTGCTGCTTCCCCTGCGCGGTGGTGGAGCTCGTCGTGCTCGCGGCCGTGCGCGTGCCCGCCGCGCTGTGCCGCCGCGCTCTCCGCGCCCGGGCGAGGCGCAGGCGCGCCTCCCGCGCCGCAGCGGCCAAGAAGAAGGAGATGGCGGGCTCCTCGCGTCGGGCGCCGCCTCCCCGACCGCGGCGGCGGCCAAGGACACCAACGGCAACGCCCTCGACTTCTGCTACTGGCCCGCGGGGGCGGCGGCGGCCAGGCGCGACGATCTCGCCGAGGCGGAGGCGGCGGTCTGGGCTAGCTTCCAGGGCGCCGGCTTCTGGCGGAGCCCGTCGCAGCGCGAGGAGAGGAGGTGCTCGTGACCGCCGTGACCGCCGCCTCTCCCTGCCGGTTTCTTGGACTCGCGCGATCCCGATCCGTCGTCGCATGGCAATGGCATCACCAGACACCAGCCCAATCAACCAACCAATCCCCATAGGAAAAAGATGAACTCCTGCGATTGATTAATCGATCGACTGCAGATTGTTGCAGCGGCGACGACCAGTTTTATTACCAGATGAGATTGCTCGCGTTTTCTTTTTCCGAATTTTTTTGATTGTTCGTTGGGAGTTGAAAGAAACCATGCATGCATGATTAACCTAGGGAAGGGAAGAGCACACGGCCGAACTCTGCTTCTTGTTCTTGATCATGATTGCTGTGCTCCTACTTGTTCGTCGTCTTTCGTTCTGATTCCGGGGTTCAACGATTGGATGGATAGTTTTCTGACGTAGACACGGTCGATCAACATTATATATAAAAGCCATATACTTGTATATAAAAATAAACCAACACAAAATTGTGAAGGAATGAAGAAGATAAAAAGTATGAGAAAGTAAACATGACCATTAATCGAATTCATCTTGCTGTTGCTGTTACGCATTGGTTTACTGTGGATGTTATATATGTTGACGTGTCATTGTATTTTCACGGCCATTATCGAAAGCTCGAGTTCTCAACCTCGGTTTGACATTCTAAGATAAGAGGAACTCCAAGATACTTTTTATCTTTCCTAAAATATAGACATCATCTATTTCGTATTTGTCGCTAGCCAAAGATAGAGAGGAGGATGACTCTCAACAATGCGAACAAGATATAAAAAAATTGTTCAAAGATATAGAAAAAGCGATTTTGACTCAAATGACCCTCCAAATGATAATTTAGAGAGTAAATTTTATAAAGACTTAGATGCTCTAACATGCTCAAGATTAAAATGAATGTACATATATATATATATATATATGTCTAAAGTAGATTTGATTAGTTGAGGAAATAAAGCACCTAATGAATGCTCTTCTCCAGTAGAAAGATGATTTAGCATACATGATATTTTCCAAAGTAGAAATATAATAGATTAAAATTAGTTGATCAAACACGTGAGTGTCGAACGGTCATATTTGCTAGTATCATATATTATTAGAGACTCATTTTCAGAACTAAAACACAGAGAAATTAAAAGGTATGTGTTGGCTTGTACAAAGTTGTAACATGGCACCTTGTCTTGCAAGGCGGCCCACGGGGTTAGCAATCTGACGGAACTCGAAAGGAAACCAAGCGGCCGAGTTGACTTCGTTTGGTGGTGGTGATTTTGGGCCGTACCGGGCTGAAACTGGCGACGGGCCGTTGTTGCCAAGACAGGCGCCTTGTCAAGTTTCCATTGGGTTCAGGATCGAGGCCTGCCACTGAAGAGGCACTCCTCTGTGGTTTTTCGGGCAGGCGCGTTGTTGGAGAGGAAAGCCGCTAGAACAAAGTTACAGCCCATAATACAGTCGGATAATTACAATATACTCCTTCGTTTCAAACTATAAACTATTTTGACTTTTTTAGATACATAATTTTGCTATGCACTTAGATATACATTGTATTAAAATACATAGTAAAATCAATATATCTAAAAAATTCAAAATAAATATTTTAATTTTTTCTAAATTATACTATACATAACAACAACAATAATAATAATATTAAAGTACACAGATCTCTTCCTTCGTAAGTCCATCACCTCTCACTCCTACCTCTCTTCTTTTGTCTCTCACTTTCACTGTCATCCCTTACTTTCACACCTCTTCTTCTATCCATTGGTTCATAGTTTCTCACTTTTCGTCGTCTCTCTCAATTAGTTTGGAGTTGCAAAATCTATATTGGCGTTGCACCACTTATGGTGTGGCCTGGCTGGCCAAACTGTACCCGTGCCTGTGTGCGTTGCGACTTGGTGCGAGACCTTCACTAGCGCCGCACCACTCATCTCGAGTTAGTTTCCCAGTATAGGATTAATCCTCCTTTGCAGATAACATTTATTATATATATGGACCTTAGCATTTTATTTAAAATAAGGTTGGGCTGAACCTAATTAAATCGAACAAAAAATTAGCTCTATGAAAATTCCTTTCTCCGTTCCTCAGTTTATCACCTCCCACTCCCACCTCTCTTCTTTTGCCACTCGTTTTCACGATTATCTCTTACTATTACCCCTCTTTTTCATCCCTTGGTTCATTGTCCCTCACGAAGTTTGGAGCTGCACCATTCATGTTGTGGCTTGGCTGGCTGAACCTGAGCCTGAGCCCGTGCGTGTCATGACTTGGTGCACGCCTGTGTAGCTAACCTCCTATCTTTTTCTAACTTCACAACTGATGTAGACAATAGTAACCTATTTAAACTGAGCCAGTCTCCAATGAATTTCCCTTGTGAGATTAATCCATTGTCTCTGCTGCCCTGTCTCTTTTGTTTGCTGCCCTGTCTCCTTTGTTTTTCTTTCCGGTTTGTACCGAACGGACGATTTGCAAAAATGGGATTCGAAACATCGGTCGTTTGTAGATTGGACACTGGACCCACATTCATAGGCACAGATGGACCCACTTGTCATCCACCCGAGTGTCATTATAATCAAGAAGTCAATCTTTCGAGCGTCATTTTTGCAATTTTTTCGTACCAAACCGTTCTTCCTTAATCAATTTCAGTAGGGGCCCAAAACCCCTCCTGTTTGTTCATGAAAAAAAATTAATCCATTGTCGCATATTATGGGCCATAGATTTTAATTGAAATAAAGTTAGGCTAAAGCTAATGAGCTAACTAAACCTAACAAAATAGTTAGCTCTATGTAACTACTTAAAAAGCTATACGTTTGGTTACAATTCACGAGCATACTGTATCTGTATAATATAAATATTGCTTGCAAGGACACGGATCGGAGGTGCTGACTGCGGCTTCATGAGTTAGGCCTTCTTAAATTCAGCCGCTAAAGTTGAGGGGTGTCATATCGGTGAGTCACATGAAAATATTCGGATAGTAATAATAAAATAAATTACAGAAGTCCTTAGTACTCCGCGAGATAAATTTATTAAGCCTAATTAATCCATCATTAGCACATGTTACTGTAACTTTACTGTAGCACATATTGTCAAATCATGGACTAATTAGGCTTAAAAAATTCATCTCGCAAATTAGTCGCACTCCGTGCAATTAGTTATTTTGTAGTCTATATTTAATGCTTCATGTATGTGTCCAAATATCCGATGAGACGGGGAGTAAACTTCAGGTGAGCCTTACTGATACTGCCAAGCATGGATCAGTAACCGGTGCCACAGCACTGTACACACCACAGACGCGACGAGGGCATAGTAGGCTGTCACGTCTCTTCCCATCTGCATGATCGCCGAGCCATCATCAGGCGTGCTGCCTTGCAATTGCATGGGCCACCAGGCCGACCGCGGCCAGCCACATCACTGATCAGGCACGCACGCACGCGCGACAGATGATGCATGGCTCCTGCAGGTTGCAGCACTATAGGGCAGCATCAGGCGTGCCCGTCACCTCCGGGCAGCATCAGGCAGGGTCAGTGGCGTCGTTCGCGTTGCATGAAGCGTCATATCGCCGCCCATCGTTGTGTTGCATGCCTCCCGTCCCTTGGGCGATTTGACATAAAAAAATCGTCAGGCTTTTGGCGCTTTGCACGATCCTCTGTTACAGTACGTTCCATTGTGCTTTGCTTGGAAAATCTGCTGCCTGGCCTACATTCTTTGCTCTCTGCTGCTGTCGTCGCTTATGCATGCATGCGTCGTATGCATGTGCATGCACATCAAGCTGTCGAGACAACGGCGATGACCATCCTTCTTCATCGATCAAGCTGTCGGAGAAAACGGCGATGATCATCCTTCTTCAACGTGTGGGCTTTGGACATCACACGTAAACATGGCATTTAGCGGCGGATATCTTTCAACAGGGCCGGCTCTAGGAGTAGGATTTTAAAGCCCAAACAAGATGGTTGGTAATATATAGGAATCCATCAAACTATTTTTTAACATAAGTGTACAGTACCAACAATAAGAATTAACTTATGCATGGTATAAATTTCGTTCATATAAGATAATGATAGTACACAACGAAATACCAAATGAACAGTGAAATAACTATTATGATTATCTCAAATAAAACAAGAGTGCTTCGGTGCTTTGTAATAAAAAATGTCTTCACGCATTTCTTGAAGCAAAATCTTCAACAACTGTATCAAGGTCAATGTTGTCCAGAACATTATGTTCCTGCCCTCGATCTTGACTGACTTCAACACTACTTGAAATTGAAAAATATGTATAACACCCTTCTGCGATGATTCTATGAACTAATCTTCTTGTTTTCTTTTTTTTTTCTTTTCTATGCACTCGACAAATGCTTCTTAGGCAACATCGACCATGGAAATCTAGACCATAACTGACCTGATCAGAACTGAACTGAGAACTAGCGAAGTGCCAAGTTGTTGATGCACTCATGAGCGAGGCTGTCACTGACTCACTGGTGACTCCTTATTCCGACGACCAACGTCGCGTGCAGTGCAGGCGTGTGGAATTGCCATGCCAGGCGAGTGACCGAGACGCCAAGAAGGTGTGAGAAACAAAAATGTCTCAACCGATCGATCAGGAGTACAAAGCGACGCCGGCAACAAGTGGATGTGGACGATTGGAAGTAGAAAGTGACGCCGACAACAAGCGGTGTTTGCCCAATTGCTTCCAGTAAAATTTCTGAATATGTGGTGACTTCAGGATCTTTTCCTACTACTTGTGCCAAATATATATGTCTCGCCTTCCTGTGTTTTTAATTGATTTTGCACCATGCTCAGAAAAACACAAGTTGTATTATGATGGTAGTGTTAGCTCCAAGTGGCATATAAATGAGATAGAAGCATAGAATGCTTATTAAATGTAATATGAAAGGTGTTACGCTAACTCACGCCAACAAAATGCCACCCGGTGTTGCCTAAGGGCTCAAGCAAATTTCTCAAGGTTGAGGATGTACTCTCATAGCCTAACCAACTCAATAGAAGGAATGCTACATTCCTAATTTACTTTGCACTTGCCTCCAATAAGCTCATCATTCCCTGTCAACGTCTAGATTTTTTAGCGAGCAAGAGGAAGTAGACGGGTTAAGTTGAGAAGAGAGGATTGATTTGACAAAGGCCATGTGTCCTGCTTGGCTTGTATTTCTTCTGTGCGTGAGGTGACCAACCTCTTTGTCCACTAATAGAGGTTGAAAACCCACTCATCAACAGATCCATATATATTGTGCTAAGGGGCATACCCAAGTACTTGATAGGGAGCCCATGTGCACAATTGGGATTCCAAAAAGTACTAATAGTAAAGGTTTTTTTTTCTCACAATGGATTGGTGCCACAAGGCTCTTTGGGAAGTTTGTGCTTAACCTAGCCATTTTCAATCCCCGATGATGCAAAATTTGTGCTAGATTTGTGATTTCGTTTTGGGTAGATTTGATGAAAATTGTAGCGTCATCTGCGTACGTGACAACGGATCAGTAGTTGGACATCCACCATTATCCATCCACTTAATATACAGAATAGATACAAATCATTGGCTAGCTCAAGTATGGAGAGGGTCTATGGCTAGGACGAAAAGGATGGGATAGTGGATCACCCTGTCTAAGACCTCGCATTGAAGGGATTCCATTGAGGAGGATCTTTAATAAGAAGTTCATTAGAAATGGCCGCAATCCAGTTCACTCGTCCTTCTTATTGGGAGGTCCCTTCGTTTTATTAAGGAGACAGTCCTAGCTAGTGCACTGAGTCGAATGCCTTGGAATTGGAAATGCCCAGCTTGAAAAGCAGGGCGCAACATTGCTTCTGTAAATTTATGGGGCCAGAGGTTACGGGCATACATATGCAGCTAAGTACGTTGTCGTGTATATTGCCTGCCCCCTTTGCTCGTTATACTACCTAACATATACTACATACGGTATATTTACTGTATACCTAATGCATGCATGGCACCACGCATGGCAACCGGCCGGGGTTTTAATTCCACGCCTGCAACGACGTCTGATATGGCATCTTCTTCAGAATTCTTCAGACCAGAATGCAGCATGTGTCGCCCAGGGCAGCGCGGCCGCGGAAGCGGCCGTTTTCATTCTTGTAGGGGACCGGACGTCCGGCTGGCCGGAGACGCCCGGCGTTAATGCCATGTCGCCTTGTGCCTGGCCGGTGCTCAGCTCGCCGGCCGGCCGGAATTAACCTCAGCCCTGATCCTGAGCCTGCCCCTAAATTGTTACTACTACTGTACCTACACTTTTCTGACGCTTTGGTTTCTGCATGGACAGCCGAGAGAGCATATGCTACTACATTACTAGTACTCCTTATGGCAATGGCGCGCGTCAGACCGTCAGCGATTCAAGAATTTCTTGGTTGATAGAATGCCATTTGCACACTTACTACTGCTGGTACCTCCTCTTTCTACTATGAGCTATACGATGCTTTACTGATACATGCATGCATGCATATGTATACAATATGTAGTAGTATATATTACTCGCTAGTAGAGAAACGACTTTCGGTTCGCACCTTTAGTCTCGGTTGGGTTAGGGTTCGGGACTAATGTGAGCATTAGTCCCGGGTCTAAATTTTACAGGCACCGAAGGCTCTTTTATCCTTGTTGGTAACACCAACTGGGACTAAAAGACACCCTTTAGTCCCGGTTATTGTTATCAACCCGGACTAAAGGTCCTCCAACATTTAGTCCCGGTTAGTAATCCCAACTGGGGCTAAAGGGTGGCTTTTGTTACCAACCCGGACTAAAGGTCTTCCACTTGGGACTAAAGGTCTCCTATGGGTGAATTCAAAAGGAGGGTGCCCAGGACTTTGTCATATGTGGTGTGCAGTTGAGTTGATAAAGAAGCTACGCGCGAGGCAAGGGGTCTCGGGTTGGAATCTCACGCACCACAAGAGAGGGGTCTCTCAGGATTTAAACTATTTTTTTAGTTTCGAAGATGGGCTTTAGAGCATCCCCAAGAGTTCCCAAAATCCCTTCCTAATCCTTGGTTTTTAGCATGATGAAAAAAAATCTCTCTCCAACAACTCCTAATCTTTTAGAACTTGGGAAAACTCACCATGTTTCGTGTAAAGTTACACGCTTCCGAGTCACACGTATCTTCTCTCTCCCGTGCGTGTTTGTCGGCCAATCTAAAGGTGGAAGGGTGTGAAAAGAATAAATAGTAGGAAAGGGTTCATGATGCAAATATACAAGAGAGAAAGAATATATAAAAATAGTTAAGATAATTTAGAAATATTATAAGATTTCTGATGTAAAATTGTCTTCTATATTTTAGGAGTAAATTATTAGAAACTCTTGAAGATGGCTTTCTTTATTCCTTCCAATACTTTTTTAGGAGTTATAAAATTTTATGTTTTTAGAAAGAAAATATTGGGTACTCTTGGAGATGCTCTTAGTCCATTTTTTTAGTTTCGAGGATGGACTTTAGTCCCGGTTGCGTGACCTGAAAACCGAGACTAAAACCAGTTCTCAACCGGGATTGAAGGCCACCTGTGTACCAGGGACTAGATCTAGCAGTGATACGTACATATGTTTACTGCACTGTGTGTAGGTCTGCTGCCACACTAGCTACTTAATGGAGTGATGAAATGGCATGGAAAACATGATGCTGCTGCACCTGCACTGCTCATTCAGACTTCAGGAGCGAGCCCTACCCACTGTATATCTATCTATCTGTGGACTGTGGTCCAGTCATCCCACAAACTGTAACAGATGAAAAGAGGGCCAAGATGATAACTGCTAATGCAATTAGCCCGGCCCTAGCTAGTTATCACGTACTGTCGTCAGGCATGCGACAGTGTACGTACATCGAACACATTCATTGAGTATATATAGTAATACTTTGCTACCGTGCCTAGTTTTGTTTCTCAAAATCCAACACATTGCCGCTTGTGTGTTCGAAAAAAGAAAAAGACAAACAGCACTAAATGTGAAAAAAAAAATACTGAAGCACTAAAGGAAAAAATTGTTCTCTCATCAATCGATACAAAAATTAAAAGAGATTGCATTCCAGTACACCGTCATGTATACATGAGCTGCAAACTAAACCTAACACATATATGCGCTGCATTCGAACAATCATCGGTTCCTCTCTTTAATTTGGTGAGATAGATAGATATATAGTTTGATAATTCCAAACAAAATTCACACAGTAATAATATGGTAGGTCAAATGATTTATTAAGCCTTCTCAGTTCAACCAAGTGCATGGCGCCTAATAGCGATTCATGTGATTGTATGCTTCACTTTCCCACTTATCACTCACCACTATTACTATGTACGGTACATCTCTTCACATGTTTTTCACCAATTAAAAAGGTATAATTAAAAAGGTATAAGGTAATATATAACTTAATTTTCCCTTTTTCCCTTAATTCTTTACTCACAGTACATTATAATTTGTGTATTAATTCTTCCACCCAGTTGATGATTGATGAGCGCGGACATCTATCAGTAGAAACCTTGGATCTTCTTCGGAGCCGGTGCTGCTGCGACAGCCTCATCCACTAGCTTCTTGCCACCCTCTCTTCCAGAGTTTAAACCAAAATGGATATTTGGATAATGTGCCCACTGCAACAGTATGCAAAATAATTAATGCTAATTAGTTCAGGTGCCCTCTCTCTTTGAAATTTCTGACAAGTGACAGTATAGTCACCCATGCTTTCTAGTTAAAGAAGATGAGATTAGGGTGCTAAACTAAAAGGTGTAGTGGGGACCAGTGTGAAGGTCAGAGAGTAAGACATTGACTCAAAACCATAGAATGTTATGTTCCAAATCATAGATAAATGAAACCTCGATTATGTTAAATTTATATATTAAGCTAGAATGACACACGTAGTTATTATAGAGAACGACTGAAGATTACACACACAATGCTTACATTCTTGGCTGCTGTGCTGAAGGCTTCCCTATGGCTAATGTCGGGGTTGTTCGCCTTGATCCTGCGTATCTCTTCCCTGCACGTGAATATACATGTATGCGCACAATGTTAATTTATTTGGTTGAATCAAACATAAGTTGTTGAGGTCTCCATAGAAAAAATATATAACTTGCAATTTTTTTATATATAACATGCAATAGATCCATGGACGACATAATAAGGAAATTAAGGCTTAACTCACTTGATGAATCTGTTATACGCCGATGGAACCCGTTGCCTCTTCTCTGGAGCTATTATTTCAAGCAAGAATTAGAAAAAAAAGTTAATTAAGTAAAAATGTATTGACTTTTTTTTTAACAATAAAAATGTATTGACTTATGATTGCATTTAGATGCTAAGCTAAAAAGTATGCCCATATATAGATTCCAAAGCATGGTCAGTGCAAATAATAACAAAGATATGCAACTTACGACGAGCATTATTCAGTGTTTGTTCCTGCAGCAGGTGCTCGTTTTGCGGCGAGTACATCATTGGAAGTCGGAACTTTGAGGATGAAGAACCGAGCTCCAAATGGCCGCACTGATCATGCAAGGTGCCATTGATGCCATGGACCTTGATGTTCTCCTGTTAACAATAAAAAAATTAACTGAGTATAATTAAGTGTATAACGCATGTTAATTAATCACAAAAGATTATCAGTAGTACTTGCATTGGTGCAAATTACTAAGTCTAACGAAATTCCTGTCATGCATGTGGCAATAATGGGACTAACTTACAGTTAGCTAAAACAGTAAAACCCCAAGACCATGATGCTGTAAACTTCTCTTCTCCAGACAGAATGTACCAAACGTAGCAGTGCTCGTACGGCCTGATTTGTACGTTGTAGCACTGTGGAAACAGACATCGAAGTGACTTGTGCCGCCTGCGTAGCGTCGCTTCTGCTAGCAGATATTGCAGGCTAATTAGCTACTAGAGAGTTTGATTGCAGTATTGGCATGCTGTAGATACGTCACTAGCTAGCGCAGACGACAACATGGATCAATGCAGGGCTAATCACTGTTTATGTATCAGTAGTCAGGAAAGCCGTTCAACGCATGCATAGGATCCCTCTTTTATCAGACTGATCCTTTTCAGACACTGTATTGTACAGAGACATTGCAACTGTTTCTGTATTTCACCTCACATGAGTTTTAATTATATATGAACTCAGCCATGAATTGTTTTAAGTTTCAGTAGATATCTATAATTCTACGTATGCTACTTATTAGTGAAAACACAGAAAAATAAAAGAAGTAGATCTGTTTTGAAACGAACGAAGCAGGACTGCCAGGGCTACTGCCCTCCACCTCCAACTTTCTGGCCGGTTCTGTGGTTAATATATCAGGTGGGGACTCGTCCCCCCTCCCAGTACAACGACACAAGGGAAACAACAGAAAAACAACAACAGTGAAAGCAACGAAAACAAAAACAACAACAACCACAGCCAGTGAAGTAGATTTAATTTGTGCAGTGATGTTTTCAGTATATGTATGTTTTTTTGTGTGGGTATCCAATTGTTACCTGGAGCTGATCTTGTTCTGGGAGTGAGTGCATCAGTGCTCTCAGGTTCACTGACAGTAGATTTGTGCAGTGTCCACACCGAACTGTCACGATGTTGAGCATGCTATTCCCCGGGATACTCACCTGCAATCACGGTACGATTAGCCATAAATCGAATACCAACATATGACAGAGATCTAGAGAGAGAGAGAGAGAGAGAGAGTTGTGATGAACACATTAACAAAAAAAATGAGAAATAAATGAAATCAAAGATCAAGGTAGATCGAAAAAGACTGGAGTACTGAGATTTCACACCAGGTAGCTTTTCTAGCCCTACTTTTGTTGTTGTCAGTTTGTCACTTTAAGCAGCTACATCAACAAGCTGCTGCTGGTCCAATACATGACTTTTATCAGACGCTTGTTACTATTGCTGCCTGCTGATGGTTCTCACTTTCCTAACACCTGCATGCCGATCACTTTTGTTCTCTTGTTTCCCATGCTTTCTCTCTCTTGGGAGTATCTCACACACAATCTCATAGTCGAGGCTAAAATCATGGCTCAGTCTGATATTATCTATTCACCATCTTTCTGGGTGGGCACTCACTCCCAAAATAATGAATAAACAAAGTCCATGGATGACCCCTAGCAACAATGATTGTGTGTGTAGGTGTGTTTAGCCCATGCAGATGTACACACACAAAAGGCCAAGGTGGATGGATTGCTAGCTGCCATGCTGTGTGTGTGTGCATGTGCCTGATCAGACACATGCTAACAAGAGAGAGAGAGAGAGAGAGAGAGAGAGAGAGAGAGGTGTGTGATATGATGTCCTAGATAGTGGTAGAACTGAATAATTCGTAGATCAAGCATGCTCATTGGCCACAGAAATGATAAAATAGTGAAGGCAGTAGAGGAAAGAAGCAAAGATAGTGACACTTCATGCAAACCCACTTCACACACAAACTCACATGCAGAGAGATGTATGCTGCTAGTTGGTATGTCAGGTACAGTGCAAGGTGCTACTACTTGATCTGATTTATAATTTTCTCACCTTTTCTTGTTAACAGGAAGTCCAATAAGCCTATAACTTCAGTAAGCTAACCAATACTTTATTTTCTGAGGAATACTTAGCTTGCTTATTACTAGATAATTTGGTACGTACGGCAATCTTTGCAGAATTATCTGTTGGGGCTTTCTCAGCAAGCCGCTAGCACACTTAGCATTGGTTGAGTTGAATTTGAAGCTAATATATATAACCATTAGGTTTGATTGAATTCAAGTCAAGTTTAACAATTTAAAGTTTAAACCCAATTAGTTAGACACATTAGCATCGTCCTCAAGAGATTAAAATTATGAACACACCTGCCCATTTCACAAATGCTCCAAACAGAGATATTGCCGAAACTGGCCGCTGGCCCCTAGAGTACTTCACATGCACATCATTATGAAGCTAATGAAGCACACAAAGGATGGTTTCTTTCTTCTGATAGCTTTGTATTACCTCATGTACGAACTAATGATCATCTCTCATGATCATTTAGCTCACCTCATATACGTATGCTAGCTAGTTAGCTGATTAATATAGTTAGCTCTGATATTGTTCAAGGAATCACACTACACATACCACTGAAGTGTTTCAGCCTGCAACTTAATGTCTTCATGCCAATTGAGCTTAAATCAATGGAATCAATAAGAAGTTAAACACTTATATGGTACATGTATGCCATGTTATCTACATAGGTAAGTTGATGCATGCACAATATATCTTAAGCACAAATAGGTTACTAGAAGCTATAAACGACGCTTTGACCAAATTAAACCTTGGCATATCTGTGCAAAGCTAGCTAGTTACGCCGAGGCAAATGGTGGTGCATTATTTGCAACCAAGAAAGGATACACAAGAGGCCATATTGATCCACACATATGAGTATAATCACATATCATCAAGCTGACATATGTACATACATGGAAATAAAACATTTGTGTGATAAAAAACAAGATTCCCATCTCTATTACTCTATTAATCTGTGTTCCGTTGTCGGTTGTACTTGTACACTGAATTACTGTATGCACAATTGTGTATTGTATGCTTAATATCAACTCTGAGGTTATCTGCTTATTTTACTCAAATACCATGCATGCATGGGGGTGTAGGCTTGATGTCATAATGTGGTATAAATGGAATACTGCCTACAAGAATTCATCCGGTATTGAATATTTCAAGCATATATATCTATATAAAGTAATAACTCAATCCCTTTTTCTTTTTGATCAAACTTTTGTACATCAGAAATCAATTGAGGGGAGAATTAAGATAATAAGGTAGAAGAAAAAGTAAAATAAACAAAGAAGATGGATATTAGTTTCAGTGCGAAAAGAAGAAGAAGGGGGGGAGGGGGGTAGAGAGAAGGGCAGAAGGCAGTGCTGTACATAAATCATAACTTTTGAAAACTTGGCTACCTGATTCAGCTGATAGAAGATGATTTGGCAGCTCGGTTAATTAGAATCAATTGATTTTCCACTGTTAAGTTAAGTTCTTCTTTGGAGCTGGACAAGGGTTTTATGTAATAAGAAATAAAGCAAAGCAGCAGGAACTGCAGGGATATGCTCTTAATTAACTTCAAAAGAGGCTTCATAACACTAAAGTGATTATTATCATTCCATGTTGATAATTAAGGAAAATTCAAATTGTATACGTGTAAACATACGAATCGTATATGAAAACCTTGAAGACCTCTCAGTAAACTCAAATTAAGAACTTTAACCTAAAAGAAACTAAATATTTTACTTGTTTTTGAAACCTCTTTCTACATGCATGCCTGCAATTATGCCCAAGTAGCAGAGTATATAACTCCTTTCTGGAAGATAGTGCATATTCAAGTAAAATTCAATATTCATGCACATGCATGTATATACACTGCTACAGTTGCCTTTGATTTCTGTATAGTGGACACTGTTCTCCACTAGTTTCAGGTTATTAAAATCAAAGGATTCTAGATGGTGCAACACGAGGATAATGCAGGAATTTTGGTGTATCCCCAAGAAATATCACATACAGAAGTACAGTGTACAGAGCAACCAAACAAATCTTGAGAACTTTCAGACGTACAAATTCAAATTGAACTATATATCCATCAAATTGATCGATCGATGCACCTGGCCTCAAACAATTAAAACTATTTCTTTCTAGAGACAAAAAAAAATTAGAACAAACAAAGTGGGAGCTTTAAAGAGAAAATTAGGAACTAAATTTGAAGAAATTGAAGAAGCAGATGACATAAGAGGCAGATCATGAAGAAAGCCAATTGACTGCTCTTTTTGGTTAATTGGGAGAAAGGACGACTCTCAAGTCTCAACAAAAGCAGCTAGCAATAGAAAAGCAATTTGAAGAGAGTACAAACAAATTATGAAGATAGAACAGGACAATTGTGTGGTGATGAGGGTGGGGTTGCTCACCCAGGCGGGCAGTCACTTCACAAGTGCACATAAATCTTGAAAGCAGATTTACAGAGGCAGAGAAAGGGAAAGAGAGAACGAAAAATAAAGTAGCAGATAGAGAGATCATCCGCACAGCAGGCAAGACAGATAGATCTTAGCTTACCGCGAGAACTGTGTTGCAGAAGTTGCAGTGCACATAGCACACATGATCAGCCGGCGCGATTTGGGCAGACGACATTCCTTCTGATCGGTCTCCGCCCACTGCCGCCGCCGCCTCGCCGTGCGAACAACAGCAGTACTCTCGATCTCAGCTCCCGGCAACCAGCAAGAAGAAGAGCGAGGACGAAGACTAACAGGTACAGCTCAGTTTGCAGCTAGAAAGGCAGCAGGCTAGGTTTGCACATCCATCCTACTGATATATATGTATCTCGAGTATATATGTGTTGAGAGAGAGAGAGAGAGAGAGAGAGAGAGAGAGAGAGAGAGAGAGAGAGAGAGGGCGGCTCCGGGAGAGGATGGAAGGATAGATTGAGCTATCCCGGCCACTTTCCTCTTTTCTTTTCGCGTTGAGAGAGAGAGAGAGAGAGAGAGAGAGAGAGAGAGAGAGAGAGAGAGAGAGAGGGGCGTGTGGGGGCAAGCAAAGCAAATCAATATAGGCAGGCACAGCAGCAGTGCTTTTATTTGTTGTGGTGGCCTCATGTGTGTGGAAGCAGCAATATGCTGGAGAGAGGGGAAGTGCCATGATTGCTACAATGAGCGGGTGGGACATACCCTCCTACCATGCATCTACTATCATTAAGCCGGTTTGGTTTGGCCGCCAGGAACAACGTCCACGCCACCCAAATTGTTTTCAGCCATCCGATCCTCTATCGTGTGGCCCAGATTGCTTGTAGCCGCTTCCTTTAGAATCTGCTTCTTCTGCCTCCTCCTCGAACGAGTGGCTTTCTGCTGCTCCTTGTTGTCTTCCGTCTGCTTTTCGGCTTCTGCTCCGGAGCCAGCCCACCAAATATATACGCGAGCTTCCGATTCTCATTCTAGATTCTTCTTCGCTCCCCTTTGCCTCCTTTCTTTCCCGTTGCAAACAGGGCGCCGGCGGCTTTGGCCCTCCTCCTCCTCCCTCGCGCGGCACCGTGCCCGGGGATGGCCACTGCCGGGCCACGGCGGCTGTGACTGGCCTCCTCCTCCTCTCCCCTCGCGTCGCGGCGTGCCCTCACGACACCAGGCGCTTGCGGGGCATGACGGCGCCCCCAGGCTGCGGCGTGGCACCGCCCGTCCTCGGCCACGACGCGGCGCCAGTGGGCCCCGCCGGCGGCCACCGGCGTGGCTGCCCTCCGGCGCTCCCTCCTCTCTTTCCTCCCTCTGCTCCGCGTTTGCTCATGTGCTACAATAAACCCTAGCTGCCTGTGCTGCAGGTCGCGTTCGCCCAGCGCCGACCTCGCCCTCGGCGACGGTGCCCTGCTCCCGTGTGGAGACGCTCGTCGGCGATAGCAGCGGCGGTTGCGTGGACGACGAGGTAATCTCCTAGGTCTCCTCTCTCTCTTGCCCTCACTCTATCTATCATGATGAAGCTCATATCTCGCAGCATAGACTTTGGTTGTGCGAGTATGGCTCCAAGCTGGCCCTGTGAAAAAGGTTCTGGGAGTTTGGCTCCGCCAAGTATACGTCCATTGGTTTTAACCCGAGTTAATACATGATTTCATTTATTCAGCCTGATTTATGTGACTGTTTTACTACGTGGACAGGTTGTGCTTTATCTCCTTCCTTTGGGCACTAACAATCATCTCCTCCGTAGCCAGGCTACAGGATGTAGAAACGAGTTCTCTTTTTCCTCCTTTTTCTTTTGGAAACTGGAAAAAAAACTAACCTTGCCTGCCATACAGTTTTGTGGGCTCACTGAATTAATTTGGAAACTTTCCTGCGATGCGCTAGTAATCATCTCCATACTCAAAATGTTGAATACAGATTGCTTTGAAGGACAATGTTTCAGGATTTTTATCGTCTTATATTCTTTTGGCCTCCTACACATCCATATGTACATGCTCAGCCACAATGACAAGGTGAGAAAGGTGCATCTCCAGAAATTTAATCCTTTTCTTCAGGTCTCTTGTGCTCCTGCAAATATTGGTGATTGTATATTAACGTGGTCATTTTTTCAGGAAATACTTCACACCTGCTGGTTCCAGCCAAATTTATTGCAGTGCATTGTTTAGCTTCAATTAATTGATTTCCCCCTTAGGCAATAGCCTGGAATCTTCTTTCATTCATATCTCAATGTGGATTTTACTTGGCTACTATGAACCAGTCAGTCTACGGAGTAGTCATTCTGCTGATTGTTGATTGATGACCTCCTCTGTTCCTTCTATTTCCTTGCCCATCCATCTAAGCTCTGATGAAGCATCAGTCTATACTAAAATTGAGGCATGGAGTAGATAAAATTCAGACATGGAGTGGCAACTCAGCTGTGCCAATTATCCTTATATGAGCTATAAATATTTTTTAAAATTTACTTGCCCAACCATATCTAAAGGTCTGATGTGAACCAGTCGGTCTATGGAGTAGTCATTCAGCTCTGTGGTTATTGTTTGATGATCTCCTCTGTTTCTTTTATTTTCTTGTCCATCCATCTAACCTCTGACAAAGCATCAGTCTATAGTAAAATTGAGACATGGAGTAGTGACTGATGGTGTACACAGGCATCCAATTTGCAGTGGGAATCAGCAGCCAGTTGGATTTGCATCTATGCTAATTGGTGGTTGAATTGTAAGGTATGTTTGAATTACAATGATTTTCCACACCTTTCAGTTTCATTCGATGAAATTGGCCAAATCTGTTGTCATGTTGACATGTGAAGAATGGTTCTAGATTTAGTGGTTCACTAATGTATTCATATGTGCAGTTTGTTCACGTTTTTCCGTAGATGTCATTTCCTTGATTACATTTGCCTTCCTGGTTTCTTACATATTCAATATGTCGATTCTCAATGGTACCAGCATCAACCAGGTATGCGCTCATCCTTTTTTGCCCATTTGGATCTTCAGGTTACATGCGTCTATATATTAACTTACTCATCTTATCAGCATTCCCTCTTAACATAAACTGAATTTATTTAGTCAGCGGTGGTCAAGGAGAAACAAATTCTTTGCCAAAAAATATTCTACATCTGTATATGATAATCGTCCTAATATACTACGCGCGCAAGGGCGCGCGTGATGGACTAGTGTATATCAATCTTGCAAACATGTACTCGTTTCGTACTAAAATAAATGCATGTCTCACTTAGTTAATTTTTTTAGTTTGATCAAATTTATAAAAGAAATAATATGGCTAATCATTTAGAGATATAAATATTGGAACTATTTTCTACGTAGCTTTTTTTCGTGAGCGGAACTATTTTCTACATAGCTAGTCAAACTTTATAAAAAATAATTCCTCATAAAAGAGATGTGCATTTATTTTAATACGGAGGGAATATAAATCATCTGTACTCTGCTCTCCTCCTCTCATAAATTGTCCACCTGCAAAAAAATCTGCACGCATTCAGTCACTGAATTGTTCAAGTATGGCAGTCACTAAATTTCCACTGCTACAGTCTGCAGCACCGGTTTCTTGATTCCTGCAGGCTGCATTGACAGCAAAGTTTGATAAAAAAATAGAGGTCCTCCTAGTTTACAATAAATAATCATGCATGACAAGTCAATTGGACATGACCACCAGTCAATTCTCGGCACTCTCTTGGAGCAGTTTCTTTTAATCATAATTGGTTATTTTTGGTTAATTATGTAGTAAATTAAAGTTAATATATTTATATATGCCGTTAATAAGTTAATATATTTATTTACATATACAGCTATGATAATCATGTATATATACTAGCTTATTGCTTTTGCCCACCTCTTTCTCTATGTTGCCAACTCTAGCTTTTCGAGATAGTCTTTTATAAAAAAAATAATATAAAAGCGAAAATGGGGTTAATGATATATGGTACTGCAGGATAACTGAAGGTTGGATACGCAGATGTCAAATAATAATGTAGGGACAGAGATAAGACAGTTAGGGTAAAAAGGGAGGACAAGTGGGTATGATGACCCATCTAATGTAATGTGACATTAGCTTGTTTGGCTATATAACTAACTGCTGCTAGTCTTAAAATAATTGTGACAGAAAAGCAGCTTTGTTTTTGTTAGGCTTGGACTACAGGAACCAAGGAATCAAAGATTTTTTTTATAGTCCTGTTCGATCAATTGCTTGTCTAATTAAATATGACATGTTTGCTAGCACATTATCTTTATTTTTGCGCTCCTCTTTTCTTGGTCATCTACATGGCCTTTTGTGCCTAGCGTTTGTGCCCAACTCATGGTGGTCAGCTAGGCTAAGGAAGATATGCACATGATCCATATGCACCCATGTTTGTGCTCAACTCATGTTGCCACCGCTAGCTTTTCGAGGTAGTCCTTTATAAAAAAAAAAGCTGAAAATGGGTTACGGCTTGTTTGGATTTTGTAGTATTAAGAAACCTTAGCATCAAGAAACTACAGTTTTAAAATCTATTGACGTGCAACACCATGCTTTAGAAAAAAAAGAAGTATTTCGAGGGGATTTTTAAAACTCCACAAAGACTATAATTTTAGCAATACCATGACATTCAAAACCATAAAATTTGTTACATCCAAACACTTCATGCCACTTTAAAACCAAAGTTTTCACAAAACCATAATATTTTTCTAAAACTCCACAAATTCATTAAATCCAAACAGGACCCTATGGTACAAGATGCTTTGGGTTGGATACACAGACGTCAAATGTAAGGACAGAGATAAGACAGTTAGGGTAAAAAGGGAGGACAAGTGTGTCACACCCGATTTTAATGATAAAATGGGATGTATAATCTTATGTGCGCCTAGAGATCAGTCACACATATAAGCCGACAAATTATAATAGTATCAAGAAACAATGCTCTATTATATAACGAAAATATACTCATATTTAACACTTACATCAGAGTATCACGGGGCGGTAGCTAATCTTCAGGCTCCATCCTTCATAGGGACGGCTGACTGGGGGTATCATATGCCTAGCACTTATACCAGTCTTCTGGGAACTCATCCGTAACTCCATCAATCTTCGGAGTAACTTTTCTAGAGTCTGCGGGTGTGGGGAAATAGCAAGGGTGAGCACATGTCGTACTCAACAAATATAACATGGGGTTCATGAGGCTCAAAAGGCTGACACTGGTTTAACTGCGATTAGCTTTTAATGAGTCATGATTTTAACATTTGAGTAGCAACAAGTTTATCACAAGCCATGTAAACACATGATCAGGTAAACATGAATAATGAATAGCAAAAACAACAATTATAGTGAGTATCTGTATCATCAGTATCTTTAGTGTACATCATCTATTCCATAAGGGTCCAAGGCCGCTCGTGACAGTGAGCACGGCTGATATACCAGTTTTACACTCTGCAGAGGTTGTACACTTTCACTGTGAGTCGTGATACCCATATGCTTGGGTTTATAACTCCCAAAATACTTCCAAGGTGAGCAGACATGGTTCACTATGAAGCCTTTCAAAGGTTCATCTAACAAGTTAGGGCCATTAGATTCACTCGGCAAACTGATATATGAACCCCCTGTCGAATCGCACAATTCCATCATGGCTATACACATAAGAGTAGAGTCTGTCCTATACCCGATTCGGCAAGCCATTCATACGCCATAAAGGTAACCTCTAACAAGCTAGAAAATGTCCTCATATTGAGCTAAAGGCAGAGCCATGTAGCCCTCACAGCTGTACTATAAGTCCTGGATGTTCGCTTACAGATAAGTCCTTAGGGAGAGGAATCTGAAGCATTTAGAAATTAGCTAAACACTCTAGCACCCCTTTTCCAAGTTGCTAAAAAGTCATGTTTTAATGTTTATTGCATATACCATTAGTCAAGTTACAAAATCATAGTTTAGTTGAGCACTAGCAAAGCTACCCAATGCATATCCCATAGGAGATAAGGTATAAGTTCAATTCTAGGGAATCCCTATCAAGGTGACACATGCAATAAGAATTAAATGTATTAAAGTTGATAGGAAACAAGGATGATCCCATGCTATACTTGCCTTTTACACTTGCTTCCCACTCAAGGCAACTGCTCATAGAAATTATTCAGTCCTCTCTTTTGTAGCTTTCGGCCTCCAGCGCTTACAGACAACTCTTTTGTAGAGTAATTGGGTTAAGAAGTGGTGTGGGTTTAGGGCTTCTTTAGTAGCCTAACATGCCCTCTTAAGTATAGCATAGGTGGTTTGGCGATTGAATCAACAATTTGGATTTTTAGGATGCTTTAAAAAGCGTGCATGGCACGTTCCCAGCCGGTTTCATCGCGTGGGCGCGGTCACCGTGCCACGGGCACTCGGCGTCACAGCGTCGGTCGTCCGACGCACACGGGCACGCACACACACAGGCATGCTCGCACGCACACACGCGCACCGCCGCACTCGGTGGGACGCTGGGGGCCGTTTGGCCTGGCCGCTCTACCCCGCCGCGTCCCTGTCGTTGCCGTCGTGGGCCCGGCGCCCTAGCTGGTCCGCTGCCGCCTGGCCGCTCTGCTTCATCATGTCGCTGCCTTGCGTTGCGTCGCGTCGTGTCTGCGCTGTTCCTCTCTGACCGGGTGGATGCCATCCGCGTGGCCTGGCACGCTGTCGCGACGCCATTAATGGCACCGCACCGCGTGGGCCACGACCTATCGCCGACGCGCTCGCTCATCCAATTCGTTTGGGGTGAGGGTCCCTCAGCCACGGCACCCACACCCCGCCAAGACGTGCCCCAGTTGAGGTCTGACGGGTCCCACAGCCGTCTAGTCTGCCCGGGTGCCCCTGCTTCTCTCCCTGTCGCCGCCGTCGCCTTACGCCCACGAGCGCGCCAGAAAGAAGTCACCTCTCTTCAATTCACCTCGTCCGCACCTGCGCTCTCTTGTCCTCTCACCGCCTGTGTCACCTGCAGCCTTGATGATGGCCAGTCGAGCGCCAATTTGGCATTTCCGCCCCGGCGAGCCGTTAAGGCCGCGCTTGGCCATGGGCGCGGATAGCTCGCTCGCCTGTTGCTCATTACCTAATTAGCAGCATCATTACCTTTGCTTAGGTCCTTCCTCCACCCCGTGCACCTCAGACTAGCCGCTACCGTCCCGCCTTGGTCGTTGATGCGACTGTGTCGCCGTAGTGCGCCGTGGCATCCTACCGTCGCACGTGGCCAGCTCGGTTCGGCGAGTTCCCGACCAAACCATCACCATAGCGGCAACCAGGGTACGATAGTGGAGCTTTAGAGTTAGCCAGCTCTCCCTACGGTGGCTTAGGGTGGCCGGCGTGCTCGCGCAGCCGTCGCGCATGGCCGCGCGCCGTGGCCACCACTTCCGCGAGCTCCGCCGCCCCTGTAAACTCGGCTAGGGTAGGCTCTAGGGTTGTAGATGTTTGGCTTGCTATCTTGGTCAGAGCATGTCTCGGTTGGCCGGCGTGGTGGTCCAATGCCGTCGTCGCCACGCCGGTGGCCCGAGGACCTGGCCGTTGTGAAGAAGGATTGTTCTGAGGGCTCATTTGCTTAAGTCCTGACTGTGGGAATAGGCCACATAGTAGTTAGGGGAATAGCAGTTAGATCGGGGGAGTTTTCGTGTAAGTAACCGGCGCACGCGGGCCTCCCCAACGCGGGCCGTTGCCGGGCGGTTGGGCCGCGCCCCGCGTGGGCCGCGCTGGCTGGTCGCGTGCACAGGAGTGGGCCACATCGCTCGCTCGTGGCCGCGCGAGTGAAATTCATTTTTCATTTTTATAGAAGATAGAAATAGCTTTATATTTTACATTCTCAGTTGAACTTTGGAAATTAGTATCAATTCATATAAGTAGCCAAAAATTGTGAAATAAATTTGTTAGGTTCACAAAAATGTGATCTATCTGTTGGTGTAGTTAGTTTACAGCTATCTATAATAATGATAGATTCATTAATTCATTTAGGAAAGCTTAGCACTATTTAGCTTACTATTTGTAGGAATTTTTGTGGCAAATTGGTAATAGCTTTAGCCATGGAATTTTTACAGTAGGTTTATTGTATTATTATGTGCTCACTGTAATTTTTGTAGCCTTAGAATAGATTGATAAATAGGGTAGCTAATACTCCTTGTTTTATCATATATATAGGAAATCGATATTACGAATAAGGATGCCTTTAGTTGCTAAGATAATACATGAAATGCTTCATACTCGTTAAGTGGTCATAATAGGTAAGTTAGCGTCTTCGTTGGTAGAGCTAGCTTAGTAGCTTGATAGATGTATTCTTGTTTTAAGAGTTGCTGTTGCCGTATTATTAAGTATTGCATCATCATTTCATGCATGTAGATAACGAGTTGGTAGAGTTTGTGCCTGCGGGCGAGCAGGAGTATGAGGAGATCATCGATGAGTACGAGGAGGAGATTCTCATACAGGAGGGAGCCCTAGAGCCATCAGTTGCTGACTTTGTTGACACCCTGCCTGCCCAAGGCAAGCCCCGGTGCATAACCCCTATTTTTGAATGATCACTGGATATATATATATGTATATGTGATATGCATTTACGTTACAGGTATTTTATGGAAACTATATGCATAGATATACCTACCTAAGAGTCCTACTAGCATACGTCGAGTAGCTGCTATGCTCAGGATTTCGGTAGCGTGAGTAACCTGCCGTTACTCACAATAGGTGATTATTATTATCACTCATGATAAAAACTGGTGAAAAGAAAATGGAGACCGGACAGAGATATGGTTTGGGTATTGGTGGGTGTAAGTGGTTGTGTCCTACGGCCAACGGGGCATGGCTTGGTTACACTATTTCCCTATCTGTGTCAGTTAAGGACCGGCCATTGCATTGGGTTCTAGGCAAGTCATAGACTTATTATCCCGAACACATAGTTGTGTATGGCCACAGGGAAGGCTTGTTGCTCTCTTGTCGTGGGTTCTGGCTCTTTCCGGACCGACTGATTGGAGGTGGGGATGGTGGAGGTCTAAGCACCGCATTGAGTCTGGGACTTAGGAGCGGAGGCTTGGAGTCCAAGTTGGACGGGGACCTAGACCCCATGATAGGAGAGTGGTGGGTTGGCTCAGCTTGTGCCTAGGGTACAAGCAGGGCATGTCTTTCAGGGTACCAAGCTAGGCACATTGATTCGTGAATCGCCGGTGATCTGGTACGGCTTGTCTACAGTCTAGCACCGTAGTAATAACTGAAAGATGAAAGGTGGTGAAATGGAACTGTTTGCTCAACTCCTGCTTGAAAGTAGAACAGGTGCTTACATAGAATGGTTAGATAATGAGATAATCATGACTGCTAATAATAAACATACATAAGGATGCACTATTAGTATTGCTTTCTGCAAAAAGGGAACCCAACAAACCATAAAGCTTATCGTATCCCTTGGAGTCAGGAAATTATTTCCACTAGTCGGATAAGTCTTGCGAGTACATTGTGTACTCAGGGTTTATTTACCCTGTTGTAGGTGCAGCTTGAGGAGTAGTCATTGTGTGAAGGATTCTTCTGGTGGGCACAGATGAATCCTTGTATATTATCGATAGATGTTTATTTTCATTCCGCTGTTTAATTTCCGTACTCTGAATTTGGTATTGTAATAATATATTTCTATGAACTCTAATTGTATGAAATGGACTAAGTATTATAAACTCGTTCTTATTATTGGATCCTGAAGGAAAAATATGGATTAATCAAGTTCTTCCTTGAGGTGTGCTCGACAGAATCCACCCGATGTAGCTCACTTTTGGGGTGCTTAGTCTCTGGTGGTAGACGAGCGCCTCCGAAGGTGTGTTATTTTGGGCGGTTCTGCCACAGTTGGTATCAGAGCCAATAATGAGTCTACGAGTTTCATCACTCTTTTTAAAACCTAAAATTTGTCCAATAAAAGTTTTGTGAAAAGTAGGATGCGATAAAATTATATAAATAAGTATAAGCCCTAGCAATATGGTCTATCTAGGTTAGCGGCACTAGTTTTATCTAATCAAGTTTCTGCAGGTATACTAACTGACGTTGCGTAAGAATGGACTAGAATGCGGTAATGAGTGTACGATGTGCCAAAAATTTTGCGATGCATGCATCATGAAAACAGAATCTGGTTTAAACTAAACTTCCCCCCACACCTATAAATTGGATAAGTGAATTGATAGGATAAATTAAAAGAATGCTTTAATAAATGTTTTGTCATTTCTCTAATCTCTTGTTCTTGATCTGGAGGGTGGTCCTAAATGGTTGGTTCCTATCTGTTTTCAGATGAACTTGAGATCCGGTTGCGGAAGCACCAATGCCGGAGCAGGCCATGGCCTTGGCGAAGGCCAAGATGAAAGTGGCCGAGGCAATGAGCACGGCAACGGGGAGAGCCATGAGGCCCCACTTCTGGCTCCTCCTCCACCACCGCCGCCTCCGATGACTCATGCGGACATGATGGTAGAGATGTTGGATGCTCGTCGCGAGTCAGCCCGTGCCATGGAGCTGTTAGCATAGGCTATCGGTGGCTTCGCCTGTGGAGGCCACGGGGGCACTGGTGGGAACGGGGGTGATGCTTGCGGTCCCGACGGACCCTGTTCATACCAAGATTTCTTGAAGTCACACCCACCCACGTTCACGTAGACTGCTGAGCCTCTAGATGCGGAGCATTGGCTTTGTATTCTGGAGCAAAAGTTTCTGCTACTCGCCGTAACTGAGGAGCAGAAGGTGCGCTTTGCCCGTTGCTCACTGCCCAATTAGCTGCATCATTACCTTCGCTTAGGTCCTTCCTCCACCCCGCGCACCTCAGACTAGCCGCTACCATCCCGCCTTAGTCATTGACGTGATTGTGTCGCCGCAGTGCGCCGCCGCATCACACCATCGCATGTGGCCAGCTCGGTTCGGGGAATTCCTGGGCAAACCATCACCACAGCGGCAACTAGGGTACGATAGTGGAGCTTTAGAGTTAGCTAGCTCTCCCTGTGGTGGCTTAGGGTGGCCGGCGTGCTCACGCCGCCCTCACGCATGGCCGTGCGCCATGGCCGCCGCTTCCGCGAGCTCCGTCGCCCCTGTAAACTCGGCTAGGGTAGTCTCTAGGGTTGTAGATGCTGTTTGGCTCGCTATCTTGGTCGGAGCGGGTCTCGGTTGGCCAGCATGGTGGTCCAGTGCCGTCGCCGCCGCGCCGGTGGCCCGAGGACCTGGCCGTTGTGAAGAAGGATTGTTCTGAGGTCTAATTTGCTTAAGTCCTGACTGTGGGAATAGGCCGTATAATAGTTTGGGGAATAGCAGTTAGATCAGGGGCATTTTCGCATAAGTGACTGGCACGCGCGGGAGTGGGCCGCGTCGCTTGCTCATGGGCCGCGCGAGTGAAATTCATTTTTCATTTTTATAGAAGATAGAAATAGCTTTATATTTTACATTCTCAGTTGAAATTTGGAAATTAATATCAATTCATATAAGTAGCCAAAAATTGTGAAATAAATTTTTTAGGTTCACAAAAATGTGATCTATCTGTTGGTGTAGTTAGTTTACAGTTATCTTTAATAATTATAGATTCATTAATTCATTTAGGAAAGCTTAGCACTATTTAGCTTACTATTTGTAGGAATTTTTGTGGTAAATTGGTAATAGCTTTAGCCATGGAATTTTTATAGTAGGTTCATTGTATTATTATGTGCTCACTGTAATTTTTGTAGCCTTAGAATAGATTGATAAATAGGGTAGCTTATACTCCTTGTTTTATAATATATATTGTAAATCGATATTATGAATAAGGATGCCTTTAGTTGCTAAGATAATACATGAAATGCTTCATACTTGTGAAGTGGTCATAATAGGTAACTTAGCGTCTTCATCGGTAGAGCTAGCTTAGTAGCTTGATAGATGTATTCCTGTTTTAAGAGTTGCTGTTGCCATATTATTAAGTGTTGCATCATCATTTCATGCATGTAGATAACGAGTTGGTAGAGTTTGTGCCTGCGGGCGAGCAGGAGTATGAGGGTATCATCAAAGAGTATGAGGAGGAGATTATCGTATAGGAGGGAGCCTCAGAGCCATCAGTTGCTAACTTTGTTGACACCCCGCCTACTCAAGGCAAGCCCCGGTGCATAACCCTTATTTTTGAATGATCACTATATATATATATATATATGTGTGATATGAATTTACGTTTGTCTATGTAAATAGTGACCAACAACTAAATATTTATAGTTTTGCCATACATTGTGATAGGAGGAGATTATAACATTTGTTGTGGGGTTACAACGTGCCCTTTGTCCAGCTTCTATTCGGGTTGGTGACTTTATTCGAGTAGGAATTTGAAGAGTTACAAACGAGTGAGAAAGAAGTCCGGTCGAGCTCCTAACCAAAGGGCCAAGAGTGATGGGAGCTCCAACATGTGCTAAGTACTGGAATGTATGCTCTGTGTAGCTTTAAAATTCTAGAGCAGTGGAGAGCTGTTCTAGTGCTCAAAATGTCTAAAGCTTAGTAGAGAGAGAGTCGGAATGACCATCCCCTGTTGGGAGAGAGCGCATCCCCTTTTATAGGTGAAGGGGATGGCCTTACAAGTGAGAGAGAGAGTGCTCATGTTTTACTAAGTCTTGTTGCTCACGCTGTCGAGTACAAGACGGTCGTCGGCGCCCACAATACTATTTATGTTAGACGCATGTGGCAATCTTTACCGAGTTCGCCTGGTATGGAAAATGACGGCGCCCACAACACTCTAAGGCAAATGCCGGTGCCCACAACACTATTCGGGTTCTGACATGCCTGGAAGGTTGCAAAGCACCCTTCTGGCATGGCCTGGCGGTAGTGTCCTGTAGGTGTGCAGGGTACGGTCCTCGGTATTATGGTTGACTTGAGCGCCTTGCCTTATCTGCTTCGCCTGATTCTTGGGTCCTCATCGAGCGGGCGTCCCTGGTTGGTTGTTCCCAGTCGGCTCCGACCGCGGCGGTCGGAGAAGAGCTATAAGCAGAGGTTCGATGTATTCTCGGTCGGAAAAGCAGGTCGGAGTCGGAAGCGAGTGTTGTCCCCTCCTTGGCCAGGCCTTCCGGTCGGAGACTAGATCGCTCTTCTAGCCTATCATTAGGTATCTAGGCTAGCCCATGAGTCGCATGTTGTTGTAATGCCATCTGCTAGGCCGAGCTTTTGCTAGGAAGCAGGCCCATCGGGGACCCTGGGTTTATGAACCCTACAGGAGCCCTCGAGCCCTTTTGGGACTTTTGTGAAGTCATGAAGGGGCTGTTTATACTCGTTGTACGAGAGCAATGGATGGGTGCACGATCATGAGTCATCGTCGAGCGCGACGGAGAGCAGACCTAGGCGTCGGGCACGGCTGAGGTGTCGGGTGCAACGAAGCATGGACCCAGGCATCGTACCGATGAGCCAGCATGCTGATCAGCGACTGTACAGGGAGTAGGCAGCATAGCGACCATGCGTCCATCACTATGGGTTGATGTGAGTCCCCTGGAATAACATGTCGTAGAGAAGGGTCGTGCTGAGACGTGACCGCTCTCTGCATGATGCCAGAAGTTTGATGTGGGGTTGTACTTTTTGGCCCATAGTGGTTGGTGGCGGCATGAGCTTCCATTAGGAACCGTGTCTGAGGGATCGAGCGAAGCAGGGCCAGCCCTCAGACATCCGGCAAGGCGGGGCCAGCCCTCAAACGTCGGCCGAGGTGGAGCCTACCCTCGAGGGTCAGACGAAGCAGAGCCAGCCCTCAGGGGTCGAACGAGGTGGAGCCAACCTTTGGGAGTCAGTCGAGGCGGGGTCAACCCTTGGGGGTCGGACGAGGCAGAGCCCAACAAGGGGTGTGGCCTTGGTGGTCCTAGAAATTGCCTAGGGTTTTTTTTGACTTGTCAGCGGGTGCGCGCGAGCGCACCCGGTGGGTGTAGCCCCTGAGCCCCCGGGAGATTCGGATAGAATCGCCTGGGGGATTTTTCGACTTGCCAACATCCTGAGCCATCATTTCCGGGAGCGCGGACCCAGGCGTCGGGCGCCAACCCAAATATTGGGCGTGGCTGGGGGGTCAGGCGTGATGGAGCGTGGACCCAAGTGCCAGGCATGGCCGAGGGGTTGGTCTAGTTTTGTGCGTTACCCCAACCACAGTTTCTGCAACTGGAGGGGCTGAGCTAACATCGCTTGCCTCGATGGCTCGAGTGACGCGCTCGGTGAGCTCTCTAACGGGTACGTCCTAGTGGAATCTTGGTCCATCATTCATAACGGGGTCGGCATAGCCCTCATGTGGCATTCCACTTCTCCTTAACCCGCCTCCCGATAGATGCTTGAGCCATTCTGGTGACCGACTCAGGTGGCCCACTGGCCTCCCCTTGATGGAGATTCTGTGGGCATGGCTCGAGGTTAGGATCGAATGAGAAGGTCGAGATAACCCTGTCTGCTTCTGAGAAGATCAGGTGAGGGCTGCTAGGGCTCATATGTGTTTTCTCCCCTGGCTCTATTTGACACGAGGTGGCCTCAAGCCCTTCGCGGGCGGCCTTCAAACCCTGGTCGGTCGTCGCTCATGTCGAATGAGGCGACTACCGCTTCGTGACGCAACACGAAGCATTGTGATGCATCAATTGCATATGCAATGCTTTGGATGTATGGGATGAATGTGTGAATGCATGTATGAGGAAGGATGAATGAATGATTATGCATTAGAAAATAAAATAAAGTAGGAAGGTTTGGTAAAGATACCTTGATGACTCGAGTGGCAGGTTTGAGGAGCTCTTATCGGATATGTCCGAATGGGACCCGTGTCCGTCATTCATGACAGAGTTAGCGTAGCCCGCATGGGGCATCCCACTGCTTCTTACCTATCTCTCGGCAGTTGCCTGAGCCATCCGATCGACTCAGATAGCCCGTTGGTCTTTCCCCGATGGAGATCCTATTGGTGGGCCTTTCCAAACCCTGCCTGGGAAGGTGGAGGGTTGTTTGCATGTGGTTGCGCCTTGTTTCTTACGTCTAGGTTGTGGTAGTGGTGGGCCCTACCCAAGCCACGTCCCGTTTTAACCGGGAGACGTTTCGTTGGGCACGACGTGTCCCATCAGTCAGGACGCGTCCCACCGCATGCCTATCCGCATTAAATAGGGGAAGGGAGAGGGGTTTTGTCCCATACCTTTGCCTTTCTCCAACTGCTGCCTCTCCTCCTTCTTCCTTTTGGCCAAGCCCGTTCGTGCGCCACGACGGTTTCTAGGGGAGAGAGAGGGTAAAGTGAGGGAGAGGAGAACTCATAGATTCTTTCATGAATCCGAGGGTAAAGTGAGGGAGAGAGAGGCCATCCAACGTAGATGAGGAGGTGCTAGCCGCCTTCGCCGAGAAGGGGCTGCTCCCGCCGAAGGAGGTGGCGCATTGGAGGGCTCCTGCGCCAGGGGAAGCTGTTCCGTGACCATGGGCTGATGAGGTTGTCTCCTTCCTTGCCATCCACGAGCGTGGGCTTATATATCCCACGCACTGGTTCTTCCGTGGGCTCCTCAACGAGTGGGGCCTAGAGCTATAACACCTCAATCCAACTGGGGTGCTGCACGTTGCCGGTTTCATCACCGTTTGCGAGGCCTTCCTTGGGATGGATCCGCACATGGATCTTCACCAGGCGAGCCTTGTCTGAGGGGAAGCCACCCAGAACCTTGCTAGTTGGGGGCTTCGCCTTGCAGAAGAAGCCAAGGCCGTCAGGCTCCTACCTCGTGTACTCCCCCTACGACTCCAATTAGGGGTGGCATGACAAGTGGTTCTACATCAGGAACCCAATGGAGGCGCCATTCCCACCATTCACCGGAAGAAGGCCAGAGAGGTAGGAGAGCTGGTCGTGGGGTCCCTCTAATTGGCAGAACATGCTGGAGGTCATCAAGGCGGAGCTTCAGAAGCTGCTGTAGCATGGCCTTGATGGGCTGCGGGTCTTCCACACCTTCTTCTGCCATCAAGTTGCCCTGCTAGCAGAGAGGAGGTGGCTGATGTGGGCATACTTTGGCCCAACGGATCCTGACCATGTGTCACCGAAGGAGTTGCCGAAGGACGAAGTCAGGAGTCGATTCAACCGGGTGCTGCAACTGAGGGATAAAGACTCCCTTGAAGGAATGCCTGGACCTCTTCACGCCACGAAGCTGTCCAATCTTGTATGCTCCCCTCTTCTTATTCCATGTCCTTTTCCCTCTTGCTCTCCTGTATTTTGACTTCGAGTCATCCATTTCATAGGGACTCGCAGGTTACAAATCCCAGCCGCATCTTCCGAGGGGGGTAGAGGGTGCAGCTCAGCAAGCTGCCCTAAAGGAGGTAGCGCTTGCCAAGAAGAAGAAGAGAGCTAAGAAGGCCCAGAGGTGGTTCGAAAAGGAGAAGGAGATCGGCCGGCGGGTCTAGGGAGGTGAAAGCCAGAGCAATGTGGAGGTGGAGCTCGAGTCAGAGGAGCCCACGGAGATGGGTGGCGACGCGGGAGGCGAAGCGGGCGTAGTTGTCGCGCCCTTCGTAGGCATCGTTGGCTTTGCACCCCCAGCTTTGAGCATGGCAGGGCACACCAGCCGATCGAAGGAGCATGCTCGTACCCCCTCATCTTTGGGGTCGACGCGTGTGCGTGACCCACAACGGGTAGATGCCCCGTCAGTTGCTCCGGTGGGTGCGCCACGAGCCAGCGGTCGTGGCCATTCGCGGGCCAATCAGGAACTGGCCGGGTCGGCTCCTCCCTCAGTCGATACGAGAGGGTGTGGGTCACGACCCCCGAGCGGTCCTCGTCTGGTGGGCTCATCGCTAGCAGGTTGGGGCTTCAGGGCTCTATCGCTTTCGTCTAGGTATGCATTTGTGTTCCTTTTTTATCTCACAGCTGAGTTTTTTGAGCACGACTGACCTATACTCATTTGACAGTGGCCAGGGACTGGTGGGACTGGGCATCGCCCCACCTCCCATGTGGGAGGAGTGGAGACCTAGCCTACAATGAGTCACGACAAGCGGCGGGGAAAGCCGATTGGCGGCGGTGTGACCTTCCCTTATGGGGGTTGTGTCCTCCTGGCCGATCATGAGTATAGCGGCAGCACCAGCGGCAGTGATGGTGGCGATCCCCATGGTAACAGCAAGGTTGGGTCGGAGGTGACGCTTGCGATCCATCCCCCAATAGCTGCGGCGAAAGAGAGGAGGGAAACCGGGCTCCCTGCCTCGCTCGGTGGAGGAACGCACGGCTCGCCCTCCTAGTCAGAGCTGGAGGGCTCGGGAGGAGACATGGCCAGGCCAGAGGTAGAACATCTGCCGACAAGCCATGGAGTTTAGATAGTGGAGATCCCCTGCTCTGGTGAGGTAGGCACTAGGGTGGAGCCGCTAGCCATCCCACCGTCGTAGGAGTTGGTGATGATCCGGTCATCGCACGATATTGCAATAGCTAGATCTTCCAGCAGGTCGGCAGTGACCCATGAGCTGGTGTGGCCCTACCCCAGTGACCTGAGGAAGGCTCGGTTCATCCTTCACGATGAGGAGGAGGTGGGGCTCTAGCACTTGCTTGAGGAAAGAGGACTGTCGATGGAGTTCGATCTCGCCCAAACCAAGGCGAGGCTCAAGGAGGCCTTGGAGTGGGTTGAGCTCATCCATTAGGCGGTTACATTCGACCTGCCATGTGCTGCAGTGGTAAGCTTTCTGTGTTTTTACCATTTGTCCTTGACTCCTTGGTCTTTCACTGGTTGTTTCAGCATGTTTGCTTCTAACTTTACAGGATTTAGAGGTGATGTCGATCCATAAGTCCCGTTTCCTTTGGGAGGAACACGGTCGGATGGGCGGCAAGCCATGATGTGGTGATAGGTTGATGAGCTTTAGCGCTAGCAGGAATCCACCCACCGCGAGTCCCAAGATCGGGCTACCGAGGCGACGGGAGCGTGGGCGATAGAACTACTCGTGGTGGAATGGGCGACTGCTGCCGAGCGGGGAGTCGACGTAGCGAAGGTCCACCTGGCAGAGACCAAGGTAGCACTTTAGAAGTCCTTGGAGGCTCTGGAGATGGAGTGGAGGGCCTGATCGGAGGCTGATCAAGAAGTGCTCACGCTCCGGGGGCAAGTGCTTGTGGCGGAGGAGTTGAACGCTCAACTGCTCGAGAAGGTGACCCAGCAAGAGGAAGGACATCATCGAAAGCATCTACCTTGGTATGTATCTATTCCTCCTTTGGTTGATGTCTTGGTGGAAAAATTGGTTGTCTGGAGCGAGAGCTGGAGACAGCCAAGACGGTGATCAGTCGGAGCATGGAGGCGCTAGCCAAGTCCCTTGAAGAGCGACGTGCTCTTGAGGGGGAGCTCAACCAGATTCATAACGTCGCCCAGGTGGTCATTTTCGAGGTGTTTGGGTTGGGACCGACCACCAGTATGCCTGCCATCCAGCTGGCGGAGGTCCCGAATGAAGTTCCAGCGCTCATCTCCGATGGCATGTTCTATGAGACGTCGAGGGTGCTGACCTCAGTGGCGACACACCACCCAGACCTAGACTTCACCACCATCTACAGAGGGTACGCCGACAGTTGGAGCGCAGATGCAATCCATGCGCTTGGGGAGAGCTTGGTGCCATATGCACACATGGTTGACGAGCAAGTCTCCGCGCAGTGGGTGATGGAGGCTCACTGTTCGAGCGTGGCTGAAGAAATACGCCAGGAAGATGTCATCTAGCCTGTGGATGGAATGGAGACTGGGTCAGAAGTGAGCGTCGTCCCGCCTCCGACCGAGCCAAACATCGTCCTGCCGGAGAGCGAGCAGCCCTTATCCTCATCGATCGTGCCGTCAGCTGATGCCGCCGGGCGGCCACAATAGAATTTAGAGTAGAAGCAGTCAGTATATGTAAAAGATAAGTTCGTGGGGGAGCCCCCATGTGAACAGTTTTTTTATATTCGTGAATACTTCAATTTTGTTTTGTGATGGAATCACTTGTAAGGGGAAGCTTGTCCCATCCGTCCTTGTTTTTACCCTAGCATAGCTTTGTTTTTTTATCCTTTCTTTTTCACACCTGCCCATTTGACTCGTAGGCTGCAACCTTATGAACCCAGGCATGACCTGTGAGGCTCAGGTGCTCGTAACCGTAGATCGTGGCGGGGTGTGATCGGTTGGGAGTTTAAAACATAAGTTACGTAGGGTAATTAAAGGAACGGACTACCTTTTGTTTGGGTGAAAAGTATTACTATATGATAGTAAAAAAGAGAGGTGGTATCAAACCCTCGTGGAGCCCCTGAGCGACCCAGGCCGAGAGTGCTCAGGGTGGGGTGCTTGTAGGAGCAAACGTTGAATGAAAGAAAATGGTAAGACCAAGTTTTAGGGGAAGAAACGATGTAATTGTTCGATGTTTCATGTGTTGGTGAGAACGTTGCCGTTGTCATCCTTCAGTCGGTAGGTGCCCGATCAGATCACCTCAGTCACCGTATAGGGTCCTTCCTATGGTGGAGAGAGTTTATGTTTCTCCTTAGTTGATTGGGCCAGAGCACGAGGTCACCGACCTCGAGGATCCTCCCCCTGATTTTTCTTTTATGGTACATGCAGAGAGTTTGCTGGTTGCGAGCGGAGAGGATGACGGTCGTCTCATGAGCCTCCTCGAGCAGGTCAACCACGTCTTGCTGAGCCTCCACGGCTTGGTCTCGGTCGAAGGCCTTCACTCTTGGGGTGCCATGGTCGAGGTCAGAGGGCAACACTGCTTCAGCTCCATAGGCCAAGAAGAAAGCTGTGAACCCTATGGATCGGTTTAGGGTCATTCTTAGGCTCTAGAGGATCGCTGGGACCTCTGCAACCCATCGCCCGGCATACTTATTGAGTCGGTCAAAGATGTGTGGCTTAAGTCCTTGGAGGACCATGCCATTGGCTCGTTCGACCTGACTGTTAGTACGTGGATGTCCGACTAAGGCCCAGTCGATCCTGATGTCGTATCACTCACAGAAGTCCAGGAACTTCTTCCCGGTGAAGTTAGTTCCGTGGTCAGTGATGATACAGTTAGGAACACCAAAACGATAGATGATGTCAAGGAAGAACATGACCGCCTCTTCTGAGCGAATGTTGGTAATGGGCTTCGCTTCTATCCACTTGGTGAATTTGTCCACCGCTATGAGTAGGTGAGTGAAGCCACCCGGGCCCTTTTTGAGGGGTCCAACCATGTCGAGGCCCTAGACCGTGAATGGCTAGGTGATGGGGATGATTTGAAGCTCCTGTGCCAGCAAATGAGTTTGCCGAGCGTAGAACTGGCATCCCTCACACCTATGGATGACCTTCTTTGCATCTCGTAGCGTAGTGGGCCAGTAAAAACCTTGGTGAAAGGCTTTTTCGACCAGCGACCTCGGGGCCGCATGATGTCCGTAGATTCCAACATGGACCTCGAGGATTAGCTGTTTCCCTTGGTCGGTAGGGATGCACTTCATGAGTACTCCTGACGGACTTCGCTTGTAAAGTTTGTTACTGAATGTGATGAACATCTTGGCGTGCCGAGCGATTCATTGTGCTTTAGTCCTTTCTAGTGGGAGAATCTCCTCGAGGAGGTAGGCGAGTAGTGGTGCTTTGTAGTTAGTTTGATAGAGTGCCACCACGGTGATGTCGGCGGGCGATGTCGTCATGGAGGCACCGAGGTCGGAGCCCCAGAGAGCCAGGTTGGTGTCGGAGTGTGTCTGGATCGGACCTTATAGGATGCGAGTAGACGGCTCGTGAAGGTCATTGATGAAGACCCCATCCGAAGATAGAACCCGCCTGGTAGCCAATTTTGCGAGAAAATCGGTGGCATCGTTGTCCTTTTCGGGGGACATGGTGTAGTTTGATCCCCTAGAATTTGTCCTTAAGCTTGTGCACCTCCTAGCAGTATGCTGCCATGATGGGGCTTTTGCAAGAGGACTCCTTCATGACTTGGTCGACGACCAACTCCAAGTCACCACGGACATACAGACGCATAGCGCCGAGCTCGATGGTGATGCGCAGTCCATTGATGAGGGCCTCGTATTCTGCGGCGTTGTTTGAGGCCAAAAAATGGAGACAGATTGCATAGCCGAGTCTGCTCCCATCCAGTGAAATCAGAACCACTCTAGCCCCCGAGCCGGGCACCATCACTGACCCATCAAAGTACATCATCCAGTACTCGTGGGTGACATCTGGGGTCGGGAGCTAGACTTTTGTCCATTCGGCGATAAAGTCCGTTAGAGCCTAAGACTTAATAGTGGTGTGGGGATATACCTAATGTCATGGCCCATTAGCTTGAGTGCCCACTTGGAGATTCGTCCCACGGTGTTGCGGTTGCGGACGATGTCTCCCAGTGGGTATGAAGTGACGAACATGACTTCGTGGTCGGTGAAGTAGTGCAGGAGCTTCCAGGTCACCATCAGCATAGCGTATAGAAGTTTCTACACCTAGGGGTACTGAACCTTGGCGTTGGTGAGTACCTCACCAATGAAGTATATGGGTCGTTGGACCTTCAGGAGGTGTCCCGGCAACTCCCTTTCGACGACTAGGGCGACGCTCACCACGTGATTGCTAACCATGATATAGAGGAGGAGGGGTTCTCCCCATTCAGGAGCGATGAGGCTTGGGGCTGACGTCAGTGATGTTTTGAGGCTTTCTAGAGCCTGCTTTCCGAAGTCGATGAATTTCTGAGCTAAGGGAGCCCGACTGAGTTGATGATGGTAGTGGCGAGCTCAAAATGCTCGCTGTCGCATGTGTAGGCCTGTGAAAAGGTGCTACCCACAGTGATGACACCGTTCGGTCCCGGCATCTTTAGCTTGAGTTAGGTGTAGTTGGGGATCGCCATGAACATGGCATAGCATGGCCACCCAAAGATGGTGTGCTAGGACCCTAGGAAGTCCACCACCTTGAAGGTGAGGACCTCCAAGCAGAAGTTGGCTCGGTCACCGAACATGTGTGGCAGGTCGATCTGCCCGAGCGGGTATGCTTACGTCCCCAGTATCACGCCATGGAAGGGTGAGCTCACTGGATGGAGCTCCGACCAGGGGATGCGCATGGCGTCGAGGGTGTCGATGTAGTGAATGTTGAGGCCGCTGCCTCCGTCCATTAGCACCTTAGTGAAGCGCTTCTTGTGAACAATGGGGTCGATGACGAGCGGGTAGCGACCTAGTCTAGCGACTTGGGAAGGATGGTCCCTCTGATCAAAAGTGATCGGAGATTCTGACCAGCTAAGAAAAGAGGGGACGACCGTTTTGGCGATGCATGCCTCTCTGTAGCGCACCTCATGCTGGCGCTTGGAGTAGATGGCATCAGATCCTCC
The DNA here is from genome assembly GCA_904845875.1 of Miscanthus lutarioriparius. Classification (NCBI taxonomy): domain Eukaryota; kingdom Viridiplantae; phylum Streptophyta; class Magnoliopsida; order Poales; family Poaceae; genus Miscanthus; species Miscanthus lutarioriparius. The sequence goes on from CAJGYO010000014.1 coordinate 9,470,725, forward strand.
AAAGATCATGAGGCATTCCTTGGGGTTGGGAAAGCCGTCATCATCTTTGCCTGCCGCACCTCCTTTCTTGGCCGCTGCCTCCTTGCCCTTTCCTTCCTTCGGCCCACCGACCTGACGCAGAAAGCACTTAAGGAGTTCACCGTCCTTGTAGAGGTGCTTGACGGGGTAGGCGTGGTTGGTGCATGGGGTCTCCATGAGCTTGTTGAAGTGGTCGGGCTAACCCTGCTGGGGCTGCTTGCCCGCATGATCGGCCACGGTGACCAAAGCGGAGTTGGCCAGTCGACGCTGATCCTTCTTGTTATTTTTGCCCCTTTGCGTGGAGGGGCCCTTGTCTTGTCCTCGTGCTTGGCCTTGCCCTTGTCCCGGCCTCCGCTAAAGACCGCTCCGATCGCCTCCTCACCGGAGGTGTGGTTCGTGGTGATGTTGAGCAGGTCATGGGTGGTACATGGCTTCAGACACCGAGCTTGTGGATCAAGGACTCACAACTTGTCCCGGAGAGGAGCGCACTGATGATGTCCGCATCAACCACATTAGGAAGGGAGTCGCATCGTTTTGAGAACCTACGAATGTAATCCCGCAAGGACTTGTTGGGCTCCTGCTGGCAGCTCTTGAGGTCCCAGGAATTCCCAAGATGGACATACGTCCCTTAGAAATTCCCGATGAAGATCCTTTTGAGATCCGCCCAATCGCAGATGGCTATCAGGCGGGAAGAATTCGAGCCATGCTCGAACATGCTCTCCCACGCAGATGGGGATGTATTGAATGATGAAGTAGTAATCATCCACTCCTCCGGCTCGATAGGCGGGCCGAAAGTCTTCGAGACATATACTGGGATTTGTTTCCGCGGTGTATTTGGTGATGTTTGTGGGTGGTCAGTAGCGCGGTAGGAACGACACTTTCTGGATGCGAAGGCCTTAGACCCATGGTCCCGGGCCATCCGGTACTTGGACTCCGGTCGTCTGGTCGGCGACCATACCTGGGGTGTGTGTCGCCACTCCCCTCGATGGTTCGGCCGGGGCCCATGCCGCCTGCTCTCACCACCCCTTGATGGACGTCATCATCATGCCAAGCTTGATGCTGATTGTTGATTACGCTGTGAGCATCATGGTTCGGTCCGAGCCATTCACGCACAGGTGGTCGGTGTGGAGCGGGCACCGGGTCAGGCCGTGATGTAGCTGTGGCCTCCTGTTCCACACCCAACGACTGTAGTGGTGAGTGGATGGAGCGATTCGACTGGTGTGCCCCCATTCCCCTAGTGGGGGAAGAGGCCGCGAGCCGGTGTCACGACACGGAGCTCTCTGCTTGTTGAACAACGGTGGTTTCCACTAGCGCCCAGAGGTTCTGGTGGATCGCCTGCTCCTAGGGGTCGACAGGCTCAGGAAGGCCGTGCAGAAGCATCGCTACAGCGGTGATATTCTAGCCAGCCCGAGCGAACTGTGGGGGATTGTTTCCTCCATCTAGGATGTTGCATTGGACCTGATGAGCGTGACCCCAGGCACCGTTCGCCGGGTTACGCACGCGTGGCACAGCGTGCTGCGTCGAGCGTGCCGGCGCAGGTGGCTGCTGGCTCTGCCACCTTTGTCGTAACTCCTCGCCGTGCTCCTGCGCACGTGCGAGGGAATCCACACGAGGGTCCAGAGGGGTGCGAGTTTGTAGAGATTCTGCTACCACCGGTGGTTGTCCCAGAGCGTCTGCCATATCGCACTCCTAGGATAGAGGGTGGCTAGGTGCCACGATGTCGCCGATGCTAGAGCCATCGCTTTCAACCTCATCATCCATGAGGTCATGGAAAGAGGTAGGAGCGTAGTCCGCCATCCCCACGATTTTGGATGTGAGAGGGGGCGGCGTCAGCATCTTTCGGATCCCTCGCGTGTACGCGTCCATGGGGGGACGTGAGGCCATAGGGGAACCGGTCGCATGGCGGTTGCGGTGGAGACAACGGGGCCCCTTCAGAGAATTGGTGGAAGGTATTCAACAGTGAGTAAAGAACAATATGTATGTTACTCATAGTGGGGTTTGAGCCTAGCTTGGGCTTGAAGCAAAGCGCAGCTGTCTCATCATTGAGGTCGTTGGGTGGCCTAGAGCCGACGAAGGGCACTCCTCCTCCGATGGGTGCCAGGACAAGTGCCTCCTTGCAGAGGCGAAGTACGCCGAGCTGGTCGGCGATGAAGTCCAGGCTTCCGAAGAGGAAGGTCTAGAATGGCTCGAAGACGGGAGGAACCCACATCCCAATAGGTGGGAGCATGGGAAACTCTAGCGAGCCAAAGTGAATCATATCGCTTGAGCCTGTCATGCCAAAGATGGCGGAAAGGTGTGCCATCCGATGACCAAAAGCGTGAACGCATGGCGTCCTCCCCATGGATAGCGCCAACTGTCGGTGTGAAAAGTGACCAACAAGTAAATATTTGTAGTTTTGCCGTACGTTGTGATCAGATGTGGCCTAGCACTCAATGACACAGGGTTTATACTGGTTTAGGCAACGTGCCCTATATCCAGTTTTAGTCGGTTGGTGACTTTATTCCTGAGCCTAGGTGCTCGAAGTTTGTTGTGGGGTTACAAACGAGTAGGAATAAGAAGGGGGCAGAAAAGGTCCGATCGAGCTCCTAACCGAAGGGCCAAGAGTGATGGGAGCTCCAACGTGCACTAAGCACTGGAATGTATGCTCTGTGTAGCTTTAGAATTCTAGAGCAGTGGAGTTGTTCTAGTGCTCAAAATGTCTAAAGCTTAGCAGAGAGAGAGAGAGAGAGTCAGAATGACCGTCCCCTGTTGGGAGAGAGCGCATCCCATTTTATAGGTAAAGGGGATGGCCTTACAAGTGAGAGAGAGAGAGTGCTCGTGTTTTACTAAGTCTTGTTGCCCACGCTGTCGGGTACAAGACAGTCGTCGGCGCCCACAATACTAATTATGTCAGACGCGTGTGGCAGGCATTACTGTGTTCACCTGGTATGGCAAATGACGGCGCCCACAACATTGTAAGGCAAATGTCGGCGCCCACAACACTGTTCAGGTTCTGACATGCCTAGAAGGTTGCAAAGCACCCTTCTGGCATGGCCTGGCGGTATTGTCCTGCAGGTGTCGGTATTGCGATTGACTTGAGCGCCTTGCCATATCTGCTTCGCCTGATTCTTGGGTCCTCACCGAGCGGGCGTCCTTGGTCGGTCGTTCCCAGTCAGCTTTGACCACGCCGGTCGGAGAAGAGCTATAGCAGAGATTCGATGTATTACCGGTCGGAAAAGCGGGTCGGAGTCGGAAGCGAGTGTTGTCCCCTCCTCAGCCAGGCCTTCCAGTTGGAGACTAGATCGGTCTTCCGGCCTGTCGTTAGGTATCTGGGCTGGCCTAGGAGTCGCGTTGTGTTGTAATGTCGTATGCTGGGCCGAGCTTTTACTAGGAAGCGGGCCCATCGGGGACCCTGGGTTTATGAACCCAACAACGTTACAGGTATTTTATGGAAACTACATGCATAGATATACCTACCTAAGAGTCCTACTAGCATAGGTCGAGTAGCTGCTATGCTCTGGATTTTGGTAGCGTGAGTAACCTGCCGTTACTCACAATAGGTGATTATTATTATTAGTCATGATAAAAACTAGTGAAAGGAAAATGTAGACCGGGTAGGCATATGTTTTGGGTATTGGTGGGTGTAAGAGGTTGTGTCCTGCGGCCAACGGGGCATGGCTTGGTTACACTGTTTCCCTGTCTGTGTCGGTTAAGGACCAGCCGTTGCATTGGGTTCTAGGCAAGTCACAGACTTATTATCCTGAACACATACTTGTGTATGGGCATAAGGAAGGCTTGTTGCTCTCTTATCATGGGTTCCGGCTCTTTCCGGACCGACTGATTGGAGGTGGGGATGGTTGAGGTCTAAGCACCGCACTAAGTCTGGGACTTAGGAGCAGGGGCTTGGAGTCCAAGTTTGGACGGGGACCCTATGATAGGAGAGTGGTGGGTTGGCCCTGCTTGTGCCTGGGGTACAAGAGGGGCATGTGTTTTGGGGTACCCAGCTAGGAACATTGATTCGTGAATCGCCGACAATTCGATATGGCTTGTCTATAGTCTAGCACCGTAGTAAGAACTAAAAGATGAAAGGTGGTGAAATGGAACTGTTTGCTCAACTCCTGCTTGTAAGTAGAACATGTGCTTACATAGAATGGTTAGATAATGAGATAATCATGACTGCTAATAATAAACATACATAAGGATGCACTATTAGTATTGCTTTCTACAAAAAAGGAACCCAGCAAACCATAAAGCTTATCATATCCCTTATAGTCGGGAAATTATTCCCACTAGTTGGATAAGTCTTGTGAGTACATTGTGTACTCAGGGTTTATTTACCCCTATTGCAGGTGCAGCTTGAGGAGTAGTCGTTGTGTGAAGGATTCTTCTGGTGGGCACAGATGAATCCTTGTATATTATCGATAGATATTTTATTTTCATTCCGCTGTTTAATTTCCGCACTCTGAATTTCATACTGTAATAATGTATTTCTAAGAACTCTGATTGTATGAAATGGACTAAGTATTGTAAACTCGTTCTCATTATTGGATCATAGAGGAAAAATGTGGATTAATCGAGTTCTCCCTTGGGGTGTGCTCAACGGAATCTGCCCGATGTAGCTCGCTTTCGGGGTGCTTAGTGTCTGGTGGTAGATGAGCGCCTCCGAAGGTGTGTTATTTTGGGTGGTTCTACCACAACAACATACTAGAGAGAGCACGTTACGACGGTTAAGAGAATGCAAGAAACGTAATGGAACTATCATAAAGAAGAAATGACTATAGAACATTTTTATATATTACAAAAGAAACATCTACGAGCTTGATTCATGTTAATTAAAAAACTATGTGAGTAGTATTGTCGGGTTCATAAACCCGGGGTCCCTCAAGGACCGGCTTTCCAGCAAAGGTTTGGCCCAGTAGACAACGTTGCGAATGACGCATAGCTCCTGGGCCGGCCCAAATAACTAAATGACAGGCCAGAAGGGCGATCCATTCTCCGACCGGAAGGCCTGGCCGAGGAGGAACGACGCCCGCTTCTGACTCCAGCCCGCCTCTCCAACCAGAAGGTCTCACTAAGGAGGAACAATGCTCGCTTCTAACTATGGCCCGCCTCCGGACGGCCTCTCCGACTAGAAGGCCTGGCCAAACACCACTTTCAACTCCGACCCGCGTCTTCGACCGGGGATGTGCTAAACCCCTACTTACAGCTCTTCTTCGACTGGCGCAATCAGAGCCGACTGGGACCAACTGACTAGGGACGCCCGCTTGGTGAGGACCAGGAAATAGACGGAGAAAGTAAGGCAGGGCACTCAAGTCAACCGCAATACCGAGGACCGTACCTTGTACACCTGCAGGACAGTAACCGATAGGACATGTCAGAAGGGTGCCCTGCAACCTTCCGGGCATGCCAGAACCCAAGCAGTGTTGTGGGTGCCGACATTTGCCCTACAGTGTTGTGGGCGCCATCAACTCCCATACCAGACAAACACGGTAAGGCTCCCCCCACATGCCTCTATACATCAACAGTGTTGTGGGTGCCGTCATCTACCATACATGGTGAATACGGTAAAACCTCCCACATGCATCTGACAACAATAGTGTTATGGACGCCTACCATCATCTTGTACCCAACGGCGTGGGCAACAAAAATTAGTAGCATGCATACTCTCTCTCTCTCTCTCTCGCTTGTAAGGCCATCCCTTTCATCTATAAAAGGGGATGCGCTCTCTCCCAACAGGGGGATCGATCAGTTCACTAGCACACAATAGCAGAACCACTAGGTTCAAACCTCGAGCACATGCTCAAACACTTAGTACATAGCGGAGCTCCCATCACTCTTGGCCCTTCAGACTAGAGTCTGACCGGACCTCTTGTACCCCCCATCTTTCTCCCTTCCATTTGTAACCCCATAGCAAACTTCGAGCACCTGGGCTTAGGAATAAAGTCATCGACTGACTCAAACTGGACGTAGGGCACGTTGCCTGAACCAGTATAAACCCTATGTCACTGAGTGCTAGGCCACCTCCGATCACAACATACAACAAAAATACAAATGTTTATGTGTTGGTCACTTTCTGCACCGACAGTTGGCACCGTCCGTGGGGAAGATGCTGTACGTTCACACTTTTGGTCATCAGATGGCCCACTTTTCTACCACCGTCGCCATGGCGGGCTCAAGCCAAATGACTCGCTTTGGCTCGTTGGAGTTTCCCGCACTCCCACCTGTTGGGACGTGGGTTCCACCTGTCTTTGAGCCGTCCTAGGCCTTCCTCTTCGGAAGCCTGGACTTTATCGCCGACCAGCTCGGCGTACTACACCTTTGTGAGGAGGCACTTGTTCCAGTGCCTGTCGGAGGGGCGCCCTCCATCAGCTTCGGGACACACGATGACTTCAACGACGAGGCACCTGCTCTTCATTATGAGCAAACGCTCTGCTCAACCCCTGATGTGAGTAATGTACATGCTGTTATTTACTCGCTATTTACTATCATCCACCGATTATCCGGAGGGACAACATTGTCCGCACCGCAACCACCGTATGACCGGTTCCCCTACGGCCTCGCATCCCCCACGGATGCGTATGCTCATGGGCCTCGAAGGACGCTGGCGCCGCCCCCTCTCACATCCGAATTCGTGGGAATGACGAGCTATGCTCCCACCACTTTCCATGAACTCCTGGATGATGATGTTGAGAGCGACAGCTCTAGCATTAGCGACATGGCACCTAGCCACCGTCCGTCGCGGGAGTGTGCTATGGCAGACACTCTGGGACAGCCACCAGTGGTAGTGGAGTCCTTGCAGACTCACACCCCTCTAGACCCCCGTGCGGGGGCCCTCATGCTTGCACAAGAGTGCACCGAGGAGCTATGATAATGGCGGTAGAGCCAGCCGCCACCTGTGCCGGCGTGCTTGGTGCAGCACGTTGCGCCCCATGTGCGTAACCCGGCAAGCGACGCCTAGGGTCACGCCCGCTAGGTCCAGCGCGACATCATGGACGAGGGGAACGACCCCCCATAGTTTGCTCGGGCTAGCTAGAACATCGCCGCTACGGTAATGCTTCTGCGCAGTGTTCCTGAGCCCGCCAACCCCTAGGAGCGGGCGGTCCACCGAAATCTCTGGGTGCTGGTGGAAGCCGCCGCCATTCAACAGGCGGAAAGCTCCACATCACGACTCTGACTCATGGCCTCTCTCCCCACCAGGGGAGTGGTGCGCACTAGATGGATCGCTCCATCCGCTCACCACTACAGCCACCAAGCGCGGCACAGGAGGCCACAGCTGCACCGCGGTCCGACCTAGTGTCTGCTCCACACCGATCGCCTGTACGTGAATGGCTCGGTCTACACCAAGACGTTCGTAGCGTCATCAGCAACCGGCATGATGATGACGTCCATCGGGCGGTAGTGAGGGCAGGTGACATGGGCCCCAGCCTGACCATCGAGGACAGCGGTGAAACGCGCCCTAGGCATGGTCGCCGGCCAGACGACCATGGCGGGCTCAAGCGAAATGACTCGCTTTGGCTCATTGGAGTTTCCCGCACTCCCACCTGTTGGGACATGGGTTCCACCTATCTTCGAGCCATCCCAGGCCTTCCTCTTCGGAAGGCTGGACTTCATCGCCGACCAGCTTGATGTACTACACCTCCGTGAGGAGGCACTTGTTCCGGCGCCTGTCGGAGGGGTGCCCTCCATCGGCTCCAGGACACACGATGACTTCAACGACGAGGCGTCAGTGCTTCATTCCGAGCAAACGCTCTACTCAAACCCCGATGTGAGTAATGTACATGCTGTTATTTACTCGCTATTTACTATCTTCCGCCGATTATCTAGAGGGACCACATTGTCCGCACCGCAACCACCGTACGACCAGTTCCCCTACGGCCTCACATCCCCCACGGACGCGGACGCTCGGGGGCCTCAAAGGACGCTGGCGCCGCCCCCTCTCACATCCAAATTCGTGGGAATGACGAGCTATGCTCCCACCACTTTCCACAAACTCCTGGATGATGAGGTTGAGAGCGACGGCTCTAGCATCGGCGACGTGGCACCTAGCCACCGTCCGTCCTAAGAGTGTGCTATGGCGAACACTCTGGCACAGCCGTCGATGGTAGCGGAGTCCTTGCAGACTCACACCCCTCTAGACCATCGTGCGAGGGCCCTCGCGCTTGCACAAGAGCACGCCGAGGAGCTACGACAACGATAGTAGAGCCAGCCGCCACCTGCGCCGGTGCGCTCGGTGTAGCACATTGCGCCCCATGCGCGTAACCCGGTGAGCGGCGCCCGAGGTCACGCCTGCCAGGTCCAGCGCGACATCGTGGACGAGGGGAATGACCCCCCATAGTTCGCTCGGTCTAGCCAGAACATCGCCGCTGCGGCAATGCTTCTACGTGGAGTTCCCGAGCTCAACGACCCCTAGGAGCGGGCGGTCCACCAGAACCTCTGGGTGCTGGTGGAAGCCGCCGCCATTCAACAGGCGGAAAGCTCCACATCATGACTCCGACTCATGGCCTCTCTCCCCACCAGGGGAGTGGGGATGCACCAGACGGATCACTCCATCCGCTCACCACTACAGCTGCCAAGCGCAGCACAGGAGGCCGTAGCTGCACCACGGTTTCACCTAGCGCCTGCTCCACACCGATCGCCGGTACGTGAACGGCTCGGTCTGCACCAAGACGCTCACAGCGTCATCAGCAATCGGCATTAGGCCCGGTATGATGATGACGTCCATCGGGCGGCGGTGAAGGAAGGTGACATGGGCCCCGGCCCGACCATCGAGTGGAGCAGTGAAACACGCCCCAGGCATGGTTGTCGTCCAGACGATCGGAGTCCCAGCCCGGATGGCCTGGGACCATGGGCCTTTGGCTGGCATATCTAGAGAGCGTCGTTCCTACAGCGCTTCCGACCGCCCACCAACATCGCCAAGTACACCGGGGAGACGAACCCTATTATTTGGATCGAAGATTTCCGGCTCGCCTGCCGAGCTGGAGGGGTGGATGATGACCATTTCATCATTCAATATCTCCCCATCTGCGTGGGGGAATTTGTTCGGGCATGGCTTGAATTCCTCCCGCACGACAGCATCCGCGACTAGGCGGACCTCAAGAGGATCTTTGTCGGAAATTTCTAGGGGACGTATGTCTGCCCTGGTAACTCCTAGGACCTCAAGAGCTACCAGTAGGAGCCTAGTGAGTCCCTATGGGATTACATCCGTAGGTTCTCCCAACGATGCAACTCCCTCCCTGATGTCGTCGACGCGGACGTCATTAGCACATTCCTCTCTAGAACAACCTACGAGTCCCTGATCCACAAGCTTGGCTGCCTGAAGCCCCGTACCACCCGCGACCTGCTCGACGTCGCCACAAACCACGCCTCCGGTGAGGAGGTGGTCGGAGCGGTCTTCAACGGAGGCCAGAACAAAGGCAAGGCCAAGCGTGAGGACCAAGATGAGAGCCCCTCCACACAGAGGGGCAAGAAGAACAAAAAGGATTGACACCGACCAGCCAACACCACGTAGGTCGCTGCAGCTGATCGCGCAGGCAAGCAGCCCCAGCAGGGCCTACTTGACTACTTCAACAAGATCATGGATAGCCCATGCACCAACCACGCCTACCCCGTCAAACACCTCTACAAGGACTGCGATCTCCTCAAACGTTTCCTACGACAGGCTGGTGGGCTGAAAGAAGGAGACGGCAAACAGACGGCAGCCAAGAAAGGAGGCACGGCGGGCAAGGACGGGGACAGCTTCTTTGACCCCGAGGAATGTATCATGATCTTCGAGGGATCCGACGCCATCTGCTCCAAGCGCCAGCACAAGGTACGCTATAGAGAGGCGTGCGCCGCCGAGACGGCCGTCCCTTACTTCCTTAGCTGGTCGGAATCTCCAATCACCTTCGATCAGAGGGACCATCCCTCCCACGTCGCCAGACCAAGACGCTACCTGCTCATCGTCGATCCCATCGTCCGCAAGAAGCGTCTCACCAAGGTGCTGATGGACGGAGGCAGCGGCCTCAACATCCTCTACGTCGACACCATCGACGCCATGCGCATCCCCCGGTCGGAACTCCGCCCAGCGGGCTCTCCCTTCCACGGTGTGATCCTAGGAGCGCAGGCATACCCGCTCGGGCAGATCGACCTGCCCGTCACATTTGGGAACCGAGCCAACTTCTGCTCGGAGGTCCTCACCTTCGAAGTGGTGGACTTCCTAGGGTCCTACCACGCCATCTTGGGGTGGCCATGCAACGCCAAATTCATGGCGATCCCCAACTACACCTACCTCAAGCTGAAGATGCCGGGACCGAACGACGTCATCACCGTGGGCAGCCCCTTCTCGCATGCCTTCATGTGCGACCGCGAGCATTTCGAGCTCACCACCGCGGTCATCAACTCGTCTGAGCTCCCGCAGCTTGGGGAGTCATTGACCCCAGTAGTCCCGGACTACAACAAACCAACCTCCTCGACGGCCATCCGCCCACTCGAGGAAACCAAGGCGGTGGGGATCGACCCCGGTGTAGATGGGGACCTAGCTCCCGGCCAAATAGGAGCCTTTGCTGGGAAGCCGGTCCATGAGGGACCCTGGGTTTATGAACCCGACAGGGGCTCCCGAGCCCCCGGACGATTTGGGTAGAATCGTTTGGGGGGTTTTGTCTTGACGGTGGGTGCGCGCGAGCGCACCCGCGGGTGTAGCTCCCGAGCCCCTGGGCGATTCGGGTAGAATCGTCTGGGGTTTTTTTGTGTTGCCAGCGGGGGGAAGTTTTGTTTTGTCAGTGGGTGCGCACGAGCGTACCCGCGGGTGTAGCCCCCGAGCCCCCGGGCGATTCGAGCAGAATCGCCTAGGGGTTTTTGTTAGTGGGCGTGTGCGAAGCATTTTTTAGGAATTCCCAAACTATGGGCTCTCCTTACGGTAGTTCTGGTGTGCTTTGGCTAAGGGTCTAGTATAAATATTTAGGGAGGAGAACTCCTCACATCTACATCAACTAGGAATATAGTACTAATTGATGTTGCACCCTCCACCTTTACTAATGGGCCTAAATAATCATTACAGCCCATTAGTAAATAAATGCATGGACCTTTGAGATTTATTAGGATTATTGCACATGGGCTTTGAGGGTTGGTGGGAAAACGAGATATTTTATTATTTTCGGAATTAATTAATTTTGGATTAAAATAATTCTAGAAAAGTCCAGAATTGATATTGAAGCCACGAAAAAAACTCCAAGAGCTCCAAAAATTCGGGAAAATTTCTCAAAGACATTTTACAACATGAGGAATCTAAATAAAGTATTTAGAGCTCATGAAAAGATATTTTGGAGCATCTGAAAATTAGATTATGCTCTTAGAAAAATAGGAAAAGGTTCCAGAAAAAGCCGAAAATTTTCCAGGAAGTTTTGAGAGATAGGTTAATGAATGAGAAACTCAGAGGAATGATTTAGAGCAGATGAAGAGGATCTTGGAAAATTCTGAACGAAAAGATTAGGATCGAGAAAGCAGGAATTTGATTATAGAAAAAGATAGAGATGAGCCAGAGACATATAAACGACTTACTAAACGTGTTTTGAAAATTTTATTCACTCATTACACCAAGTCACACAACAAGCAAACATCACATCAAGCAAAACCCATCAAATTAATTTGGAAAATATTGAAAATTCATTTTTTTCTATAACTAAATTTGCACTACCTTAAACTAAACTTGGAAAATTTTATATTAACATTGAAATTATTTATTTTATTTAGTGTTTTCTATGCACAACTCAAAATCGGAAATTTTGGGGTGTGACAAGTGGGTATGACCCATCTATTGTAATTAATGTCACATTAGCTTGTTTGCTATACAACAAACTGCTGCTGGTCTTAATATAATTGTGACAGAAAGCAGCTTTGCTTTCTCTCGTGTTTATCAGGCTTGCACTACAGGAATCCAAGGAATTAACATTTTTTATCCTGTTTAATTGCTTGTCTAATTATGACATGTTTGCTAAGCACATTATCTTTTTGTGCTCCCTCTACCTGGCTTTTTGTGCCCAACTCATAGTCAACTAGACTAAGATATGCACATGTATATATCTATAAAAGACTATAAATCTGAGGGGTGCCACTTCGCGTTTACTGTTCATCGGCCGCGTTCCCTGCTCAGATTCCTGCAGATGAACAGTACGGATCAGATAAACAGTACCCGACCTGAAAAGAAACAGTGCCGTTTTTTTTTCCTCGCAGCGTCCACTGTTCCCCGCGCGAAGCGCGGGTTACCTGCTAGTATATTATTATATATATGAGCCATATCCACCCTAGCTAGCTATTGCCTATTGGATCACTGCCCATGCCGGTGGTACGTTGACGATGACTGCAGGCACCACCACATGGTGTAGATTCATGCCCTTTCTGCCTCTCCCAGGTGGGCCCTCGCTCTGGTACTACAAGTTTTTTTTTATAAGATACTACAAGTTGATGAATATAATATGCTCAGCAGGAATACACTACTCCTATATAAGTTCAGCACGTTTATAACTACTAAAAATTATATTATTAATATTTCCTTCTGGCTATTTTCATACTACTATAGCAACAGTTCTATCCTCTCAAAGCATCTTTTTAATTATGATGTGCCATAATCTTGTCAGTAGCTAATGCTCAGTTTATGGTCTATGTGTTTTAATTTGCCGATGATTTATTCTATAGATGCTATAGCTTTGTTTTTATTATTAAGTTCTAAAAAAACAAATTTTGTCATCACACCAAAAACTACCCACATATATATAATATAAAAATGTACTGGTATGGTGCCATATAACTGTCAATAGGGAAATTGCATAAATCTTGTAAATGGCCTGGTTCACACACTACAGCTATTAAGTAACTTTCTGCTGAATCTACATGGAGAGATTGAGCGGGCGAAAATAATAAATGCTTCGCGTGGGACAAAGAACGAGATTGGTCGCGCTTATGTCTTGCTTTTGTCAAGATCAGACTTGTGTGGTTGCGGTTTAATTGCGATGTTGTGGCTGACAATGTTGATCAAGACTCTCTTGAGAGCTACACGGATGCAATGTAACACAGTCATAACTGATCTCTTGTCCTCGGAGCCGGAATTGGAAAGTTTGTTGGCAGGGAAGGAACACCCAAGGGAGACTTTGATGCCTCCTGTCCCCAGATGTGGCAAGTGATCTTCACAAGACAGTCGTGCAGCCCTATCTAGCTCTCTTATCATGTGAGACCTATGGACCACGGCCTCTTGTCCAGGCCAGTCCATCCCTTGGATTTGACAAAACAGCATTAAGATCGATAGATAGATTCCTAGCTAGCCTATCCGGATCCTACAGCTGCTATTTTCATGGAAATTTTTCTACAATTATGTATGATTATATATTTATATTCCATCGACGTTCGGAATTATCATGTACTTTGATGTTGTTGATGTACTTCATTTCAGATCTGTTCTGCTCCAGGATGGCATCAATATTCACCGTGAACTAGCTAGCCAACTATATATCCTGCCGACAATTGCGTGCAATAATAACCTTTGTAACACATATTTCTCAAATGCATTTTTGTTTACCGTATATATATACATAGTTAGCGATGTGGACATGCAGGTATTCTTTGTTAGTTAGATATAAAAGGTTGGTAAGTGAACTTCATGACTTTCAATTACTTCTAGACGAGCTGTCTCTCTAAATGCAGTCGTGCAAGATTGCTCTCATCGTACAAACAGATGAAAGTGCATCATGGTTAATTTCACATTGATGGGACAACTAATAACTAACTTGTGTGAATAATGCTCACTCATAAGGTGCTGTATATTCTCAATGCAATTAAGTGATCTTGACTGCAGGAGAGGGTACCACAATTTCATGCGTCTAGTACATGTAATCAGGTGATTACTTGATTGCGGTTAGGAATTTTCTTCTCCTCACCTTTTTACGTCACTTGATTCTCAAGCTCATCACGATAGAATGTGAAAGAAACATATATATGACACCTACTTCCATTAAATAACCGTGGCAAGGACCAACTTAATTATATATATTACATAATCTTTGTGCCTATTTCACACATGAAACGTATCTATATAATATATAAATAGTCATTAAATAAAGGAACATAATACATAATTGTTTTTTCTGAAATAGAAATTAAAATTTGTACACACATGTTTCTTTGGCCAATGATATTCATATTGTGTAGAAATAATTTCATGTTAATTTCTTATTAAATGTTATTTACAAGAACTTGAAACATATGAGTCCCTAACAAGGCCCACTAGAGTCATCCTCCGTTTTATCCCCCCTTGCCCCGCTAAACCGATTGGCAGCACACCAGATAAGCAAAGGCTCCTAACAATGCTCTATACATCATATATTCTCTATCACATCGCGAGGCTTTTAACTTTGGATCTCAAAGTTTGGTTACAAATTTGAAAGTTGATATAATTTTGCAGCCCAGATAAGTTTGATTTGGATTTTCATTTCTTTCGACTAATTAATAAAGACTTGAAAAATAGAGTTGGGAGTTCTCCAACTTCAGTTGAAGTTACAACCACTGCCTCTGTATAATTTGGTGGGCTCATGGTGTCTCTTTGTTGCAGCAAAAAATGAAACGAATGTGGCAGGAGAGCTGCTAGTCATATTAAAAAGAAGGGGAGCCCAGATAAGCAAAGATTTGTACAAGGCCTCTTAAAGAAAAAACTGCTAGGAGGACCGAGCCGAAAACAAAGGACTAAAAAAACAAAGGGGCACTCAAGACCTTCCAAGAAGAGCCGCTAACTGCTTTACACCTACTAAGATCCATAAGAGCAAGTCCAACAGTTTGGCAATTTTTGTTTGCCATTTGTTGTAGTTTGCCAACTCCCAAAACGATATGGCAAGGGGAAAAAAAGGCCATCTCCAAGTGTTTGGCAAAATTGACTTGGCAAAACCCAAAATTGTGGACCCAACTATATTCGCAATTTTTTTTCCCAGCCACAGATATCTGTCCCGCGCTTTTGGTCGTAGCGTGTTTCTTCGTCGTGGCATTTTCTTCGTCGTCGCTAGCGCCCGCCATCCGTGGACGTCAGTCGTCGCCGCCGTTTCCTCTGTCTCGAGACGCCGCCACAGGAACCAACGAGGGCTTCGTGTCACCGTAGAGTCATTCTGCCGCCGCCGGATCTGCAGGTCGTCATCGATCTCCAAGGTTCGTCCACTGCCGATCTCCCATTCCTGTATCATGTCAATTCGTCGTATGAACAGGATTGTTCACCTTGAGAGAGGCTAAAAGGAATTTATGCTTTCCTTCTCTTTTGTATAAACAACTTGCGAGGCTAAATATGATATCAATAAATAGGATTGTTCTTGCGTATTATATCATATCAATAAGCTGCGTCTCCGATAATTTTTGTTATGTTGATGTTCTCAGCTGCTCATATGTCATTTGCAGGCGTACATACGTCGATCATGAGGGCTTTCAAATCACGTGCACGAAGACAATTGGATGACGAGTCTTCAGACGACGATGATTCCTTCATCTTCACAACTGCTCGAATTGTGCGCACGTTTTCGAATAGAAAACGAAGACGTGGTGGTTCGGTCCCTGGCCATGTTGTTATTCATCGGGATAGAGAAGGCGGCCACCGGAGGATGTTTCAAGATTATTTGGCGAGAAATCCGACATATGGTCCAGATTTATTCCGTCGGAGGTAGTTGTTCTTTCACCTCAAATTGGTTCATAGTATTTGTTTAATTATTATACGAGTTGTTGAACTTTTGTTTCTTTTCTTCAGATTCAGAATGAGTAGGAACCTTTTTCTACGCATAATGAATGTTGTTGAAGCACACGATGATTATTTTGTGCAAAAAAGGAATTCTGCAGGTGTACTTGGATTGAGTTGCTTCCAAAAAGTCACTGCCGCTCTTCTTATGCTCACATATGGGGTTCCTGCTGATGCCACAGATGAGTATGTTCGCATTGGCGAAAGCACCGCACTTGAGAGCCTACGTAGGTTCGTTGCTGTAGTTGTAGAAATATTTGAAGAGGAATACCTGAGACATCCCAATGAGGCTAACACTGCACGCTTACTTGCACTCAATGAGAAAAGAGGTTTCCCTGGAATGTTAGGGTCCATTGATTGTATGCATTGGGCGTGGAAGAATTGTCCAGTTCAATCACAGGGTCAGTACAAGGGGCATGTGAACAAGCCAACTGTCATTTTAGAAGCTGTTGCGTCTCACGACCTTTGGATATGGCATGTATTTTTTGGGATGCCTGGTTCTCATAATGATATCAATGTCCTTCACCGGTCTCCATTATTTGCAAACCTGGCGGAGGGTATAGCTCCAGAGGTGAACTACACCATTAATGGTCATGATTACAACATGGGTTATTATCTGGCCGATGGTATATACCCCTCATGGGCTACATTAGTCAAGTCCATCTCTCTTCCTATGGGGAACAAGAGGAAATATTTTGCCAGAGCGCAAGAAGCGGCGAGAAAGGATGTCGAAAGAGCTTTTGGGGTTCTACAGGCTAGGTTTGCCATTGTTCGAGAACCAGCTCGCATTTGGGACACAGAGACACTTGCATTGATCATGAGGGCTTATGTGATTATGCACAATATGATTGTTGAAGATGAACGAGTTGTCGACCCTGATGAGCGGTTCGAAAATGGTGGTGAAAATGTGCAACCTTCTCATGGCAAGCCTACTCGCACACTAGCTGAATTTATTAAAGCGCATAAAAAGATCCGAGAGAAGGAAACACATTTCCAGCTGAAAGAAGACCTCATCGAGCACCTATGGAACCATCATCCTGATTTATATCCGATGGAACCAACATCTTGATTTATATTCTACATAGTATTTTCACTTAATTGTTAGTGTTTTCATTCAAGTGTACTGAACACTTTTCATTCGAGTGTGTAATTCTACATAGCATAAATGGGAATGTAAATGGTTTTCTGAATGACAATGAAATAAAAAGGTTCACTCAATCTAATATTTGACCGATTAAAAATCAAAGGTGGGTAAATAAAGTGGTAGACATGAACATAATCTAATTTGCCGTATGTCGTGCAAGTATCTTCTTCTTCATTATGTCAAGCCACTACAGCTGCATTGGGTCGAGGGAGCTCGTGTCCGCTAACATTATTTCTTTCTCCTCCTTCAGCAAGTCCGCTTCAACTTTTTTTTCTTCATTTGACAATCGCTTCTTCTCAAGCTCAAGTGAAGCCTTCTGTACCTCAAGTGCAGCCTTGTCTACCTCAATTGCAGCCATGTACCTCTCCTTTCTCTGCTTGTCTCTTTCCCAGTCAGAAACCTCCTTCTTCTCCCACATCTTATCCAAAGCTACAATGCAAGCGTCGTCGCCTCCCCGCCTAGCTTCTTTTGCCTACTTCTGACCCATTGGCCTCTTTCGTTCTTGAGAACCTGGGGCTGCAATCTCTTGTAGATCATCATTGTTGTTGGCTTCTACATTGCTCGGCGTGGACTCCTTATTAGTCTTCTGTTTCTTCTTTGCGGCTTGTTTCTGCTGCTCAGCCAGCTCAATCATCTTTGACTTCCACTTGTCTTCATCCTTCAACCTTTTCCAACAGTGCATAAGAGTAAACGACTTCTTTTCCTCATCTACTCCTGTGTACATCTCGGATGCTTCACTAATCTACACAAATAAAATCATTTAAATGTTAATATATTCATAGATGAACCAAATATTGAAAACAAATAAAAGAACCAACTACAAAAACAAACCATGTCTTGGATAGTTGCTCCACTTTGATTCCTACGCTCAATTGCCTCGTAGCAAGAACAGTACTTGTTGACGTCCTTCTGAATAGTGAGCCACCTACGCATAATGGAACTCTCTGTCCTGACAGCCGGAGTTTCCTTATTTTTCTCAAAGAAATCATGAATTCTTCTCCAAAATGATAAACGAGTTTGATTGGCCCCATGAATAGAATCTTTGCTAACATTCAACCAAGCTGAGCATATAACTACATCTTCCTTTTGATCAATTTTTATGGACCTATGTGACGCACCCTTTGCAGTACGACGGCGAACAGCAACTTCAGATGCCTGCACTTCCACAACATCATGTTGAACTTCAAAAGGAAGATCATTATTAGTTTCCTGAGTGTCTTGAGTGACCGGAAAGGTCAATTCGTCCAAGCTAGGAACATGATGACCAGCTGATGTGAGTATGCCCGCATACAATCCAAGATCTTCCATATGAACAAATCTAAAAAAAAAGAGAATGACAAATGTTGTGTCTCAAATTAAGACGAATAGAAGATCAAAGACAATATATATATTCGCACTGACTAAAAAAATACAGATCAAAGGACCATACGTAGACATTTGTTACAAACAATTTCGCTCAGCTACAAAAAAAAACTTTGTTCAATTCTACGACAAACGCTACTATTTGGGAACCGTAGCACATCAGCCCATCCCCTCCCCACAGAACCCTAGCTAGCAACGATGGAAATCGTATACAAACAATTGAATGAGTGGATCATGGAGTACCTCAACCCTTTGGGACGTTGATGAAGATGGAACCTCACGGGGTGTGATCAAGAAGAAGTCGAGATCGCCTTGCGTCCTTGGGTTTCACGTGAAGGTCTTCGGGTTCCGCGTGAAGGGCTGGCGGCGTGAGATATTCCCTCGATCAGAGTCCTAGGGTTTCGCGGGAAACAAAGCCGGCGGCGCGGGAAGGGAAAGATCGCGCGCGAGGGGGGGAAATAGCGCGGGAGTAGTGCGCGCTATCGATTGCCAAGCGGACCGATCGCGCGCATATATGCGCGGAAACAACCGGTGTTTGCCAAGTTGATAAAAATGCCAAGCCTAATTGCCAAACTATTGGATAGGAGAATTTGAGGTTTTTGGCAAAAAACAAGAATGCCAAACCCAATTGCCAAACTGTTGGACTTGTTCTAAGTAGATCTAGTATTTGATTTCGTTGAAGAGGCTTGTGGATGAAGTTTCCACATGGTATTGTGTCACATTTTCAGCACTACCCATGGAGCATAGCCACCAAATTAAAATGGTGGCAGGGGAGGATGGGGTGGGGTGGGGGTGCACCAATTGAGCAAGGCTCAATATTCTTGTGTAAAGAGCACCCAACCCAATTCATTTGATTTAGATGGAAATGAAGCAAAGAATGGATCGATATATAAAGAGCTACATATAACTAGATCCATATATCTTTTTCTCAAACACACGAGGTGAGCGTACGTATTGTTGTATCCCCCTTCCCCCGCTAAACCGATCGGCACCACTACACCAAACTCTATACACCATATATTCTCTATCACATCGCGAGGCTTTTAACTTCCGTTCTCAAAGTTTGGTTACAAACTTCAAAGTTGAAAGAATTTTGCAGCTCCATAAGTTTGATTTTGGATTTTCATTGTTCAACTAATGAAGACTTGAAAATAGAGTTGAGAGTTCGATCTCCTGCTTAAGTTGAAGTTAAAACCACTGCCTCTGTATAATTTGGTGGGCTCAGGCCGAGGGATCGGAGTGCTATGTATATGTAGACCCATAATGGAACACACACACACAACACACACATACGCATGCACTCCCGCACGCGCGAAAAATAATTCCAAAACATTTAATCATGTTTATTTGAAAATAATAGGGCGTGTATTCTGATTTCTGAATGAGAAGGAGCTAGCTAGCTGATGGAGGACCAGGCATAACTGCATTCATGCTATAGCTGAATCTCATAAATTGACTGAATAATGAATGAATCAGTCTGATGAGTCTGATCCCATGCATGCAGTATATATGCACAACTGCTACCCATACATGTACGGCTGTCTGCAGTTATCATGTGATTAATCATATGCTGCATGGACGGCCCAGGCCCAGGCCCAGGCCCAGGCGCGGCTCCATTCATATGTACTCATACAGAACATGGCCTACACATGTACACGTACAGCACCAGCGCTGCTTGCATGCATACTTCATTGCTCTGGGCTTTACCTACCTTTTACCCAAAGCTAGCTAGTTTTTACATGATGCTGGGGTATATATATATTATATATTGCTACCCCTGGTTAATTTTACATGCATGGCAGGTGGTTGTGATACAGTATATGTTGTATCGTTGTACTAGTGGTAGCACCTCAGGTCCTGTGTTCGGATTTAATAGCTTTGTGCTTTGAGTGGTAGGCGTGGTTCCCGTCTATAGTGAGACGTCTGTGGTGATTGTCAATCTCGAGGATTTGCTAGCTCAATCTTGGAAGATGCTCATAGGGGTAGGGTTTACGTGCATGCGTTCATAGAGGTGAGTATGTGTATGTTGTGAGTGTCCGAGTTTGTACACTGCGTAATCGCAAAAAAAAAGTATGCATGCAAAACTTTGGTAACAGCTAGTACGTCAAAATAATGTACTAAGTACCCCTGTTTTCATGGACTTGTCTCAACCTGACTTTCTTTACAAACTTTGAGTTCTCTTACAGCGGATTATTATTGTGTTCTCCTCCGTCCTACTAAAGGCTGACACGTAGGTGCTTCCACTGGCCAATCAGGTTGCACGGTCTGAAAAAGTTTCTGATAACGTGATATCATCATCATTGGGTGGTCAAGTTTAATTTGAGGCATCGATCGATCGATCGTCGATGCTTCTGCTGTTGCCATGTCAACGGTTTGAAAAACTGACTAACTGATAGAAATAAGAATATATATATGTTCGAATGCATGCATGAAGCAAAATATATATGAATTGATCTATCAGATCAGGATGTGATACATATCGCAATGATTTGTTCTTTTTCATCATGCGTCGGTCGAGCGATCCATCAAATCAAGCAAATCCTGCGATTCTGTCCACGAAACCGAAAGTTAGCTAGCAGAAAAGCTAGCAAATAAAGCATCCGAAACTGTTGAAATAGTGATGCATTGTCGTCATCTATCTGATCCCTGTGGACAGACAGACGCCTTTAGGCTAGGGAAATTCACACGTACGTGGAATTAATTACTTTCGGACGAGGGTAAGTTTGTCCACGGTGAGAGTTTTGTCACATAATCAGCATGCAAGGTCGACAGCATCTTAGACTAAAGAGAAACTAACAGTAAGTTATGCTGTTGAAGTGACACTCTTATGCACCTGATGAGTACTGGTCTTAACATGGACCACATACTATCTGATGATATGAGGTATGAGGTATGAGCTAGCTTTTCTTTCAGCATAAATTGTGTATAAAAGAAGATGGAAATAATTTTTTTGCGAATTAAGAAGAGGGAAATAATTGAAGCCACATATTTATATATTGACTAGCTCAATTATTAGGAGACGTAAGTGTTGGAAAACTGATCTTGGGCCTACGAATGGAATGGGCCAACGCCCATTCTGTTGCTCTAGCCGAGTCAAGGAGTCAAGGAGAGCACGTAGCTCCCATACATGTCGCGATCGGGAGCACCCTTAACCGACTGAGGTTCTGGCCCCCCATCATGCAGCAGTCGCAGCACCAATAAGAGGGGCTGCTCACACCCGATGAAACTAATGTTCTAGGAATTAGCTAGCCTAAGGAACCTCCAAGATCCGATCAACAAGACGCTAAGTAATAGGAAGGCCAACACCGACACCACCCTAACGCCGTCGACCTCTGCTTTCTCACTGGAATTCAGAGGAGGCACTGAGGATTGATATACTTCACTATGCGATCTCCGCTATGACGACTACTGATCAGGGGCGGATTTGGGCCTAGGCCACTAGGGCCACGGCCCTAGGCATGGGCCAAATCTCCCTTTATAGCCTCTTAATTTTCCCATGGCCCAGGTTGCTATTCCCATGAAATGCCCTAGTCTTGGTCCATCAACACATCAGTGAAGGCCTGCGTTTGAAGCTCAGCAGCTGCCTGCCGGCCTGCTTGCGGCTTGCGGCCCACTGGCACAACCAGGAAGGAATCGCATAGTGGCCCACTGGCCCTAGGCGTGCAAATTGGCCAGCTCCGCCACTGCTACTGATGGTAGACTACCTGGCTACAAGTTATAGTTATCATCCTAATCTACATTAGATTAATTAGTGTTCATGTGATCAGACTGGTGATCCCATGGTTTAAAGCCTTTGTTTAGTAATAATAATTATTAGAAATTTTGTGTTTAGTACCTTCAACTAAGCAAAATTGGAAGGAGTTTTGAAACTCTTTTTATCTAGTGCGTATTTTGATCATGATAAAACAAGCCAAGCAAAATAGATTCTGATTGATAATTTCTCTTACTATATGTTGTCATCTACTAATGAATCAATATAATCTCAAAGGTGCCTTGAATACAAAACCATTGATACAAGTTTCATGTTCTAAACTTGTATATAGTTCGAATAATTATTGGTCAAAGTTTGTATAAGTTGACTTTTCCTTGTTTGAAATATGATTATCATTACTACACGGAGGGAGTAGTAAGTAAGATTATAGGTTGTATGTTAGGCGAACCAACGATTTGCGTACATAGCAAGAGGTGAGACTAGAACCAGAAAATCGCTGAGGTAAATTTATGACGATTTAGTTAAAGGCATGGTATCAGCATTAGAAGCACTTATACTTTTTCGTGGACAAATAAAAAGCGTTAGGTCGAAGCCCTTGCTTGTTTTGTTTAAAGTAAAGAGAGAGAGAGAGTTGTCTAATCTCTACACCTAAAAAGTTTGTAATGTCAGTGTCTACCCAGTGATATCAAGTCTTGATCCATGCATGCTCACGTGTCTGCGTCCATCCTCCACTCAGAGCTCATGTGCCTGCATCCTACCTAGACACCCAGTCCAGATACAAAGATCGGATCCACATGTCCGCATCAGATACGAAGTCCATGGAGCTCACGCGTCTCATTGTCCACATCCTACCCGGTTCAGATACAAAGATTGGATCCACGCGCCCGCATCCGATACGAAGTCGCGTCCTCAGAGCTCGCGCGTCCGTGTCCAGTTACTGAGGTTTAATAAAAAAATTATGGCCCCGGTGCAACGCATGGACATAAATTAATATCTAGTTAGAAAAAATTCTAGTAGGCAAAAAAACATGGAAAGGAAAAGAACGATGAACAAGGGCCGAAAGTGATCACTAGACACTAGCATATATACACATGTATAAGCTCAGCATCAAGGTGCACTTTCCACATGAATATAGAGACTTATTTGGTGAGAAAATTAAAATTAAGGGGGGACAAAAAGCGGTTGCCAACGATTTGATCCTCTCTCATCAAATCGAGCGCGTACAGTAACACGCACTATAGCACCACTACGTCCTAGGCCCTAGCGTCTAGAGGCGGGGCAAGCTATGGGTCGATAATTTTCGATCGAGATTCTTTGGTGCACATGCACATTGATGAGTCACACGAGAGGGACACAGGCAGTCACAGACACACGCTGGTGAAGGGTGACGTGTCACAAGTACGAGACCGACCCACGACGCGTCACCTCGAAACGACAGTTTCGATCGAGAACGCCTGGCCTTTGCTATCGATCTCCTCTCTGCTATAGTGCGATGCAATGATATGAATCACTTCACTATTCCACTGCTGTGATTATGTGTATTATTGACAATTAGGCTCTCATTGCGCAGATAAGTGTGTACTCTCCGTCTTCAAATAACTACATATCTCTTTTTTTTCAAAAAGTTAACTAAACTTTAACTAAATTTATAAATAAATAAATATATATATATATATATATATTTACGATTAGTACAACTTAGACACTCACAACACGCACACTCTCCCATGAACGTAGGAACGCCTCGATGTCGACACGTCGCCTACCATTAAAAGCAAACGCCATTAAATCCTAGAATATTCACTTCCACAGGGAGTCGAACCCAGGACCTAATGTGCTATGACTCTATGAGCCTTTTGTAGTCACTAGGTTACAAGCTCTTTCACAATATTATAAATATTTGTATCTCGTGATATGTTTATTTTGAAAATATATTTCACTATTAATCATAAACACTAGTGTATGTTATATATATATTTGGTTACACTTTTTTAAAAAAAAAGAGATGTATAGTTATTTTGAGATAGAGGGGGTATTTATTTTCTTTTGGGTATGTATTATGAGCTTGGTTTTCGAAAACTAATAAGAAGAAGAATATAATGGGGGACTGAATATTTTAGCTAAACTTTTTTAAAATACTGACTCGTAGAAAATTGAGATGTATAATTATTTAAGACGAAGGGAGCTGGTATTTAATTTCTTTTGGGTATTATATATGAGTTTGGTCTTGTGATAATAATAAGAATAATATAACGGGGGATATCATGTATATCATATTTGGCATGTATCGCACTCACCGCTGGATATGGTGTCCACATCAAGGTCTTGTACTAGTTGCGGCGCCGACGTGGATCCGAATATGCTCAGGAACACTGTAGGCCCTTTTCCATCAATTTGCATTAGGACCTGGCCGGCCGGACTGGATATATCTTTTCCACGCCAATAAATACGGGATCACAGAATTGGTTCTTTCAATGAATGAACAATGTCCTGGCCACGTGCTGCTGCTCCTGCAACTAGTGATTCATTTTAATTTGTTGTGGGTAATTATCATGTATAAAGTGGGAAAATAGCTTCTCCTCAATGCACGCATATTCAAAGAAGCAGTGCTATACCGAGCCACATATATACATATATAATAAGGACCAAATAGTAACCATCCCTTGTTTCCGGTGGACAAAGCTAGACCAGATTGAAAAAGGTGTCGATAATGTGTTCAAAGACAATTATCCCATTACAGGTTGGATCCATATAAAAGAAGACACACAACTCGCATCTCCATAACAACCCGCCTCTCAATTTCAAAAAAAACAAAACATCTCGCCTCTCAGATACATATAAGCCCTATTGGGCCTCTAAGTTATAAACCCATTAGCGGGACCTATATAAGTGAGTGACGAAAGCTATAGGAGACACACACAATTCCCCTCTCCATAACCTAGCGCCGTGCCGCCCCCTCCTTCCCATCCGCACGTCCAATGCGCGCACACCAGCATGCGGCGTCCGACGTTCTATCCGGTAAGCCTGGATATTGTGGAGATGTTGTTATTGTTGCTGCAGCGCTGATCGGCGACGAACGCAAGCAAGACAAGCGAAGGTGACGTGCTGTTGCCGGAGTGCAAGGACGTACGCGGACTTCCACTATATCGACGCGCATGACAATGGACCGGACTGCTCTAACTTTTCTCCGCTGCGCTGCGCATCAAGTGATAACGATCTCTGATTTCCTGGGCGCATGTTGTCTTGTTTGAACGTGGTGACATGATGAAATGCTCACAAGCGCCGGTCGTCCAAGCGTGCTTTCATGTCATCAGCCCACACAGCGCCGCAATGAACCAAGTCGTACTTCTCTAGCTAGCTATCTAGGTTGGGGTCAACTAGGGTGGACGCTACAAGAGCATACGGAGAGAAAGTTGACAAGGCATGCACATGGCTGAGGACCATGCATGCAACGGGAGATCGAATCAAACTGTATAGGCACTTGCAAGAAATTATTGCGCGATCAGGTGGTGGCGCAGGCTTAAGCACTGGGCCACTTGCATTGACACCTTAATGAGCACCAGGGTCCAGGTACGACTTGGTTCATGGCCGATGGCGACGCTTGGCGCCTAAGTACTCTGCCTTCACCTTAAAGTGTGGTCGTGTTTTGAGAACTAGCACGTACGGTCGCTGAATATGGCTTTGCATGCTGTGATTGGTTCCTTGCATTAATTTTAATTTGCATTAGATGATATGCAGCATAACTCAACTCAACACAAACGCATAGAGTGTCTTGGAGTTTGGTTGCCATGTTTGATATAGTTATGTTTGGTTGTTTATATTTCATTGAATGTAGTCACTTGTCGAGGTCTCAGAGGTATGTGGGCGAGAATTTTTTTGTGCCCATCCGTTTGTGTAAATCTACATTGTTTAGTACGACAAAATATGGCATACTAGCTAATGCTATATTGGGCATACTTTGAGTATTGTGCGAGCCTGTATATGGGCATCTCCAATCTATAAGGACCAACCTCGGTCTTGTACAATGATATGGTGTCACTTGTTAAAATGATCCAAATAAATAGAACCAACCCTGAATTTATAGTTAGGGCTCATAAAGGACAAAAAAAACTCGGTTGGCATCCTTCTCTCCCTCCTTACCCGTATCCTGGCCACCTGCCTCCTTTCTCCCTCCCCTCCAGGCTATGCAACTCCTCTGGTGTCGGTGCCCGTATCTCCTTCAGTGTCAACACCTCACACCTCCTCCCCTTCGGCACCCCACAACTCCTCCCCTCCGCACCGTTCCACCTAGGGCCAAGATCACCTAACTCGTGTGCTCTGAGGCAAGTTCTCCCAAGCTATGTTCCCTTCTCCTCGTCGGCGCCCCGCCTGCTGGTGCCCTAGAGGCTCCTCCCTCCCCACTATGCCCGGGGCAGATCTCACGCACGCCACGCTCCTAGAGGTGAGGTCGTCCCCCTTTTCCCTCTCTCCCATGGCGATCACCGCCTTTAGTCTACAAGTATTAGGTGGCACTGCTGCTTTCTTTGCTAGCTCACCTGAAACTCTGTCTTCAGGAGGAAGAGACCAGCGTCCATATGGACGACGACGACTGGAACACCCTCTCGCCCATCCAAGAGATCCCATCTCCTCACTTACCAGAGGATGATGAAGGGAGGCAAGATGGGCATGGGCCAACTCCACCCACGGCTTCTTCCAGCCACCTTCCGGTAGAGGTAAGAGAAGGATCACAAATTCCCACCAGGTTGAAGGAGCATCGGATCCGATGCGCAGCACATCAACGACGAGTGGAAGTGAGAGAGCGGTCAAAGAGAAAAAGCTGCTTTTTTAATTCAAAGGACCGGATTCTATACAAGGAGCCAGGTTCTATATAGGACTGGTGGCACAATGTAGGAAGTGTGTCAAAAAAAGTTGCTCTATATAAAACTGATGGCACAATGTATAAAGTGGGTCCAAAAGAAATAGGACCGACTTAAAAACCTCCGTTGCGAATGCTCGTAGAGCTTATATAGACAACCAAAACCTGAGCAAACTACATTCTGTAAATCTAGATATAAACTAATGCAGGCAACGAATCTAGCAGAGTGGTGAGAGTGAGATAAAGCACTCGACAAGTGAAACCTGTGTATATTAGTATTTCACTTGGCAGGTGAAAACTGAAAGGATCAAATGGAGTCGGGTGTCGTCATCCCAACCAAGCGTGCGTACAGTAGTAGTACCTCCATTATTCAGATTGTCCTCTCGCTCTCTACTAGAAGAAAAGTTAAGAGAGAGAAAATATGTGAAACATGCGCTGTTCCATGCATTTCGAGATTTTTTACCCGCCTGTGTTTTCACTGTCGCACTCCTACACTAGGAGCGCGTACTACGACTAATAGTAGACCGCTCTAGATAATGGCGACACGAGGCAGCGAGCGGCTCTGGCTCACTCTCTCTTCCTCTCTGGATCGGAACCTGCCGGGCGGCTGCAGATGCCGGGGCCAGCCTCATCGACGCGACAGGGCACGCGTGCGTGCGTGACAGCTGCGCAGAGGGAGAGAGAGAGAGAGAGAGAGAGAGAGAGAGAGAGAGAGAGAGGGCGAGAGGAAGACGAAGGTGGCTTTAGCTTTTTGCCTTTGCTGTCGGGTCACGTCGCCATTGACGCCTCCACTGTACTGCTGCTCCTGCTCGCCGGGGCCGGCCGCCTCTATTTGATTGGGCGGACTGCCGGACGCGGACACCAGTGCAGCCTCCCTCGATCAGCCCCTCCTTTGCAAAATTGCAAGTTTGCGTGCATCCGCCCTTTCCTTTCCTTTCTTCCCTTCCGCCGGCAGGCTCTCGCTTCACTTGTTCGCAGCTCCCAGCAGGCGCCAGGCAGCCTATCACCGCCACGACACGCGCACGCGCTGACGCGGGTGGTCGATCAGGTGTGGCGAGCGTACGTGCGACACGGACAGCGCCGGCCGCGACCTGCTGGCTTCGTTCCTAGCTAGCTCGGTCCCTCACCGTTGTGCCGAGCCGTGGCACCATAGGAGTGACATGTCAATAAATACGCATCCAGCTAGTCCTGTTGTCAAGTTGCTATCCAACATGAATAAGAAGGGAGTATATGTACTGTAGAGTAGATTTTTTCCGAAAAGGACATTTTGGAAGCAAATTTTATTTATTATAGAAGAAGAAAAATAAAAATGATAAGAATAGGATTAGTTTTTGTGTAAGACAGTCCCAAAAACTACACAACCAGAGTGAGTGCGCCATCACGTACAACTTCGGTATATTGACCTCTCAACTAACAACATCGCACAACTCACTCACGGTTTCGTTACCTGGTCAATCTTTGTCTTAGTTCTAGCAAGTCAACTTTCTAATGTGGGCTTAGACAGTCAAACCAACCAAACAAGTGCACTTGCGTTGCACAAGCAAGACATTAGCTGAGTCAAAAAAAAAAAGCTGCTCATGCTTTAAATCAATTCTAACAGGGCCCCTAGTTGAGCCCGCATAGCTATATGTGAGTGTCCAGATCAAAAACACAACTCAAATTTTAGGTGGGCACATAAATCCTCCGTAAGGACACTATTCCTAGGGGCTCAGCCACGGGCACGCAAAAAGCTGTTTTGGTTGTTTCCCTCTCCACCCGCAAGCGAAACCCCCGCCACTGCCCACCTCCAACGTCGCCGGCTTCTCCCCTCCCTCCCGTGGACCCTTCCTCTTGGCGGACCCTCCCTTCCCTCCTACGACCACTCCCTCCCTCCGGTGGCCCTTCCCTCCCTCTAGCAGGGCCCACGTGGCCACCTAGATTTGCGGCGGTTGGGATGTCCAACATGTGCACCTAGTGTTGCTCCTCTCACCTTGCTCCTCTCGCCGGGTGAGATCCAGCAACATGACAGCGAGGCCACAGCCGAATCCTCGCTCATCTCGTCGCGCTAGTGGCCGGGCTCCCGCTCCTCTCATCATGCTCCTCGCGCTCGCGACCGGGTTCCATCCCTGCTCCTCTCGTCGCAATCGGCGGCCGGTGCTCTTCCTCCAATTACTAGTGTTTTGATCGAGAAAGTCAATGACAAGCGGATCCCAAATGTCATTCTCTGTTAGAATGGATCTAAGGGGTCTACTTTGAGGGCTACTTTTTGGAGTGCAACATAGAAAATAGAGCCACTAAAATTGGAACCTTCAGATGAAAAGTAGGATCCTGTTTTAAAAGTTATTGTTGTATTTGCTCTTAGCTGGCTTTCTAAGAAATATCCAAAACATAAACCAAACACACCATATAGTTGCTAGAGGTTACCGCCCACACACAAAGCCGGCGACGTCGTGGCAGCTGCTAAGTGAAATGATGCATTGGCCGCAAGGGGAAAGGAGCCTCATCCCCGTCTTCCTCACGCCCACACCACCCTCTGGCACTAGCAGAGCTCTCCGGCGACGATGAGGATAGAGGACTGGGGCAGGACTCTTGATTGAAGGAATGACAGTGTGCGACGGGCGACGTGGGGGACGGGAGTTTATTTTAATTTTGGGAGTTGCTGGCGTTTAGATGTCCGATGGGATAGGATTCCGTCGGACGGTAACCTGGGCACACTCCCACTGAATAGCCTAGCAAAATGGCCCATCAGAAAATGCCATCGCGTGACCCCGTCTTCGATCGCTAGCCCGCCCACCCACAGCTGCCGCTACGTCGTATCGCTGCTGCACGCACGTGTCTGTCTCCGATCCACCTTGCCCCGCCCCGCCCCACACCCGACCGCTCCTTCCCTTGACCCCCTCTCTCTCTCCGCGTGAGAGGACCCAGGAGCCAGGATGAGGATGAGCACGCCCCGTTCGCAGGACCTAGGCACGCCGCTCACCCCATCCACTGCCCCCCACTCGCCGCGCCCCTTCCCCCATCACCTGGGCCGTGCCCCCATGACTCTCTGAACATACCTCTGAAACACAAATCACTTGCAACATAAAACACTTGAATGCAACATACATCTGAAGTAGATAAAACATTTGGAACATACACTTGCAACATGTGTGTGAAACATATGCAACATCCAGAAAAAACACTTGTAACTTGCAACATGAAAACACTTATTGCAACAGCTAAAATATTTCAAACATACTCTTGCAACATATGTGTGAAACATGTGCAACATCCAAATAAAAATGCTTGCAACATATGTTTGAAACAAATGAAACATTTTGAACAAACACTTGCACCATGCCTCTGAAACACTTGCAACATGCCTATGAAACACTTGCAACATATGCAACATCCCGATCTACTTTTGCAACATCCATATGAACCACGTGTAACATACCTTTAAAGCATCTGAAACATTTATGTGAAACATAAATTTGCAACATAAAGGAGGGGAGGTCGAGGCCGGTTGATTCCAGCCTTGGGGTGGGAGCCAGCGGCGTGCGACCACCGGCATGGGCTGCGCTCGTGGGTGCCCTTGGCCTTGCCAGGACCAACCTAAGGCGCACGACGGCACTACCAGCACTAGGCGAGGCGGGCGACGCGCCCGACGACGCAGGAGCGAGCGGCGTGGGGCGGTTGGGACTACGGGAGCAAGGAGCGAGAGCACGCGGGTGGGGCGCGCAATGGGCAAGAGTGAGGAGCGAGCAGCGCAGAATGCTGGTGCGCATGGGGAGATGGCCGTGGCGGCGAATGCGGAGTAGGGCAGGCGGACAGTGTGGCAGAACCGCCTAATCTAATGCCCTCTCAAGGGTACTTGTCTTCCATTAGACAATGAGTACCCAAGAGAGGACACTAAACTACGCAATTTTATCGAGCACATCCCAAGGGAGAACTCGAAAATCCATATTTTTCCTTCAAGATCATAAATGAGAGTATAAATCTTACAACATCTTTAGCCATTTCTTACATTGTTTAATACAATAACAGATTTACACATGTGATCAGAGTTTCAGCGGAAAAGAAAGTTATTTAATGATGTGTGAAGCATTAACAAGTAACCATCTACATATATGATATGCTGGCAGTTTTTACATCTTTTCTTATAAAACCTTTAGTGAGGGTTATAAACAACACTACGACCGTAGCGTGAAAGGAATCCTCTCTGAGCCCACCAGGAGGTTTCCACACACAAAAGTCATCTACCATCCGTCGACCACCTACAACAGGGGGGATAAAACCCTGAGTACTCGATTGTACTCAGCAAGACTTACCCGACAGAAGAAAGTAAAAGACTCCAAGGATATACAAGGCTATTTGGCTTGCTGGTTGATTGTCCTTGCAGGAAGCATTATTAATAGTGCATCCTTATGTTCCAAGTTTTTAGCAGTTATTTTTAATTAATTAGCTAATCATTCTAGGTAAGCACCTATGCTACTTTCAAGCATGTGGATAAGCAATCAGAACCATTTTATCACCTTTCAAGTTCCAGTTCTTACTACGGTGCTAGACCATAGCCAAGTCGGTATCGTCTCACAGAAACGGCGATTCGCGAATCAATGCATCCCAGCTAGGTACCCCGAAACACACACCTCGCTTGTACCCCAGGCACAAACAAGACCAACCCATTCCACTCCTGTCAAGAGGTCCAGGTCCTCATCCAAACTTGTACTCCAAGCCTCCAACACCTGAGACCCGGTCTCAGTATGGTGCTTAGACCTCCATCTAATACCCACCCCTAAAAGTCGGTCCAGAAAGAGCCGAAACCCATGACAAGAGAGTGATAAGTCTTTCCACTCCCATAAGCAAGTATGTGCTCAGGATAATAAGTCTGTGACCTGACTACCATCCATAGAAACGGGCGGTCCTCAATCAACACAGACGGAACAAGTGCAACCCGAGCCTCGCTCGATTGCCTAACCGAATCTAGATCCAAAGTACAATTCCGCCCGGTCTCCAATTATCATTCATATATATTTTAGGAGATAGTATATAATAATGTTTTTCCTATCTCTCGCGAGTGATAGGTAATCACTCGACTTCTATCGGATCCTATAGCATAGCAATCTACATGATCCTGTCATACTAGTAAGACTCATGGGATAAGGATATATGTATATGCAAGTGGGTTTCATTCAACTCCTCAAACTCAATGCACAACATGAAATAAAGTGCAGAATATTAGAGGTTATGCATCGGGGCTTGCCTTGGCAAGATATAACCAAGGATTAGCATTCCATCGGGCGACATGATCACCAAGGCTCCATCTTTTCTGCTTTTTCGTTCGACTCCACGATCTATCGTTATCCCTATTATGATATACGTAGATGCAACGTAGAAAACATAATTAACCAACGGCAACCGCAACTCTAAGAATACGATTACACCTCGCAAGTTAATGAGCTAGCTCTAATGACTAACATACTAGTCTATGTATCCACGTCATCAAGTAAGGCTTCATTTTTGGAAAATGTTTTAGTTCTACAATCCCAAGGTGTTTCGGCATTTTATTTATTAAATATATATTTTCAAACTAGGGCTCATTTAGCTACCCTAGCAAACTAATTATTATGGAGCTACAAAAATTAACAGTGAGCATCTAATAATGGTAGGAATGTACTATGAAAGTTTCAAAGTCAACACTATCCCCAATTTATCACAACTACAAGTTTATATTTTAACAATATCAAGCATCTCAAATTAATTAGATCACTCTTGAAAATACTATGAAGCTATGTGAACATAACATACTAGCAGATAGATCATGATTTTAGGAAAATAACAAAATTAGTTTCACAATTTTTGATCAACTACATAAATTATATTGAATTTAAAAATTTACCCTAGAAACTAAACTAGAAATTGCTTAAAAGAGGAAAAGGGCCGGCGGCAAACCATTCCGGCCCCGCAACCCAGCGCAGGCACGGCTGCGCGCGCGTCGCGATGGCCCTACGCAGCCCAAGGCCGGGGGAGCACGCACGCGACAGTGGCTTTGTAGAAAAGCCCCCGAGCTTCTAGGTAATAGTACGACTATCATGTGCACTGTTCCTACCGGCAGCAACTTTGCAAACATGCCCTCGGGTGTTTCCACTTTTACCACGAGGAGGTCCCTGGGGATCCCCACGCTCGCCGGCGCGGCGGCCGACGGCATAGGGCGATTACGCCGGGCACCCTAGGCGCGCTACGACGGAAGTAAGGGGCCGACCACCATCTATGGCTAAACTCGCAAGGATGGGTGGCGGTTAGGAACTCGAAGATGTACTGGCACGAGCAGCAGTGGCAAGCGGCTATCCACGGCGGTGGCGCGGCCGTTCTAACGACCTAGGGCACTAACGGAGAGGTAGAGACAGTGGGGAAGCACTAGAAACTCACCGAGGACCGAGCTACGGTGATGGTTGAAACCAGGAAATGCTGAGGTGGCCTAGCCACGTGCGCCCACACCGCGCAGCGGCGCTCCAAGCCCGGCACCGGCACGTCACCACACCCACGGCGAAAACCTGGGCCAACTTGACACGAGCACCAGCTAGAGGAGATCAACACGAGTCCAGAAACACCACCAATTGGGTTCTCCCCCCACGGATTGGGACTTACCCCCAACCCACTGGTTGCGGCGGCGCTCATGGCCAGCGGCGGGCAAAACCCAAAATTGGCCGCAACCAGACCACCGCTGGACCTAACGAGAATGGGGCGTCTAGTTAACTCCCATGCTACTCACTAGCACAAGGAATTGGGCTGAGAAGTCTTGAGTCGGTGATTATGAAGGGGGAGAGAGCGGTGCATCACCACTACTACATCGCGTGAAGCGGCCCTAGCAGGGGTGACCTGACAAGGCTCGGCAACGTGAGGATATGGCCACACAAGCGAGGGGCAGGAGGCACGTCGGTTAGTGCTTGGATGGAGCCATGAGGCATGCCTGTGCACGGAACGCTTGAATACAGTAGCCGGGCCCGAGCGGGCTCACCGGCGTCGGCTAGTGGGACAGGGCGAAATAGGGAGGCGTCACCATCACCCCATGACCGAGGTCAGTTGACCCAGATGTGGCGGGCAGCGACATAGGCCCGTGGTAGGTGAATCGTAGGGTGGGGCGACTGCCATGTAGCCATGGCTACAACAGCCACTGCCTCACCCGACCCCATGGGCAGCCCAGAGGTCAAGATGGCGCGCGCACGCGACGACAGCGGGGGCACACGACAACAGCATCGCGACGGCGCCTCGCCATGCGACTGCGCAGTGGTTGCACCGGCGTAGCGTAGTGGCAGCCCTCCGGCACGGCGTAGCGCCCGTGTGCACGTGAGGCCAACGCACGGCTCGGCCAGCCTAACGTGCACAGCACGGGCGGCCACGGGACCGCCACCGGCAAGGTCACATACGGTGCGCGCGTGCGACGATGTGAGCACCAAAGCGCAACGTCGCACTCCCGAGCACGGTGACCGCGCACTCCAGGCCGAATAGTTAGACAACGTGCTATGCATGAACTTTAAAGCATCAAAACGAATCGCTTAAAGCCCAGTTGAGATTAAACCAAGAGTTCAAGATTCTAGTAGGCACTAAGGGCTTCTCGTCCGAGCAACAAGCACGGTCGGAGAGTGAGCATCGAGGGAGATAGAGGTGCTAACATGGGTTCATCACGCCGAGTGCGGGTTCATGAATGGAGCGCCAAACAACTGGCCAGAGTCCATTCTTAGGATGTTAGGGCAATTTTTGCGACGCCATTGAAAGGATCAAGATGCCCAAGATCGGGGTGAATTGGGCTAATTCTAAATTTCTTTGCAATAATTAAATCATACGGTTAGCCCAATTAACCCCTTGTGCCTAGAAAGTGTTTCTAATTGTTCTACCGCACAAAAGACTTGCAACCTATATTCTAATCCTACTCTAGCATGGCAATTCTAAGAATATAAATGACAAGAATTGAATTGCTCAAAGTAAATGCTCAAAGTAAAGAGAGAAGGAGGAACGTGGCGATGTTTTGCTGAGGTATCGGAGAGTCGCCACTCCCCACTAGTCCTCGTTGGAGCACGAGCGCAAGGGTGTAGCTCCCTCTTGATCTACGCAAGGATCAAGTGCTCTCTACGGGTTGATTCTTCGACACTCCGTCACGGTGAATCACCCACAACCGCTCACAACTTGAGTTGGGTCATCCACAAGCTCTCCGGATGATCACCAAGCTCCCAATCACCACCAAGTCGTCTAGGTGATGGCGATCACCAAGAGTAACAAGCACGGACTCTCACATGACCATGACAAGCCTAATGAGAAGGGTGGATGCACACTTTGCTACTCTTGATCTCACTAATGAGGGCTCTCTTTAGGATTCTCAAATCTCAATCACCTCACTAGGACCTTGCTCTTCTTGGCACTCTCAAAGGTGTTTCTTAGCTATTGGAATGAGCAAAAGTACCCGCACACACGAGTGGAGGTGGTATTTATAACACCGGCTGAAAAACGAACCGTTATGTGCCTCTGCGGGGTGACCGGACGCTCTGGTCAGTTCACCCCGAACTCCAGTGTTTAAAGTGTGACCGGACGCTGGCCAGCGTCTAGTCAACACTGATCGGACGTGTCCGGTCATGATTTTCTGTCTCTGGAACCTTACTGAAGTCGACCAGACGCTGGCACTCAGTGTCCGGTCACTTCACCTCTCAGCGTTCACCTTGGTCTAATAAACTGACCGGACTCTGAGCCAGCATCCGGTCAACCCGGAACCAGCGTCCAGTCATTATTTCACCCTCCATTCACTTCCAACTCTCGATCATACGTGAATGAAGTTTGCTCCATTGGATCTAAGGGCTATTTTGTAGCTACCTAGTGCTAGTTTAAACAAGTGTGCACCACACCTAACTCACTAGACTCACCTAGGTCAAGCTACCCGTCCATACCCCCCTTAATAGTACGGCCAAAGGAAAAACAAAGTCCTAAACTACTCTAAGTATCTCTTCAACTCCCAACGACACTTAAAACTAGTCAATCCTTAACCTTGTTGTCCATCCTTTGAAAACCGAAATGATTTCCATCGTAGGGGCATGACCACAATGATTGCCCAATCGATCTCCATTACCACGACCTAACTTAATTGCCTCTACAAAACACACGGTAATCATAGTAATCACGTATTGTCATTAATCACCAAAACCCAACTAGGGGCCTAGATGCTTGCAATCTCCCCCTTTTTGGTGATTGATGACAATACTACCTCGAGTATGTGAAAGAGATGAGGTTTTTAACATGATTGGTTCATATAAGCTTTTGGCAATAAGAACAAAAGTGTTAGGCAAGCTTATATGACCCAAGCCAATATGATGTACTCAAAAGATATGAAATAAGCATGAGTACAAGTAATAAAGCTCATTTGCATCGGAGTAAAACACGGAAGCAAAGGCAAATGAGCATAACACAAGTGATATGACATATAAATAATTCAAAGTAGAGAGCACACATGTCATGTATCACGATCACGTAGATATCACTATCACATAAATATAGTTTGATGCATAAAAAGTAAACATATGATGAATGCATAATAGTGTATCACACATAAAAACTCCAAATGTAATAGATAATCTAATATATAAACTAAGCTCCCCCTAGATACGTCACTCCTCCTAAGGCTAACATACTCGATCCCTCTCCCCTTTTGGCATCAAACATCAAAACCTAAGGGTCGGTCGGCGGGGCTGCAGCGGACGAGCCGGGTGTTGAGGTACGAGGAGCGAGCTGGAACTATATGCCATCATCATCTGACCCTTAGCTCTAAGCTAACTGACCCTTTGTAGCTAGAACAGATGCTGAAGCAGTCTGGGTCGGATCAGGGATTGGAGCTGCTGTGGGCTGTGCTGGTATGACTGAAGCAGCCGGATCTGATGATGCAACTGAGGAAGGGAGCGTCTCTATAATCCTGGTAATAGGTGCAACTGTGGAAGGACCTAGGACATGTAAATATAGAGGAGTAAGCTACCCTGTCAACTCACTGAAGGAAGCACCAAGGCTCCTGGACACTATGGTCTCTGGCACAAGCAGCGAGGACGTCTGAGCCGGTGTGAAGCCCGTCTGAAAAGGTGTGAACTACGGGGCTAGCACTGGCGAAGCAAACCACTGGGACACCTGATTTGTAGGTGAAGCAAACTATGCTGGTGGCTATCCCTAACTCTGAAGCCCACTAGGCTGTAACGCTGGAGTCATAGAAGTGGTGGCAGTCAGACCAAGCTGGGGCGAAGGCTGTGGCGGTGGCGCCCCAATAACTGTCACAACATGCTGCATGAACCCAAGTAGCTGCTGCTGCATGAGGAGCTGCTGCTGATGCATGGTCTGCTGCTGCTGCTGTATAGCCTGCTGCTATCGTTGGAACTCATCCTGCCGAGTCTGGAACTGTGCAAAAGTGGCAGCGGTCGCCTGTGCCTAGCGAGCCTGATCCTGTCTCATCCGCTCAAGGATAGCAAGTAGAGTGGGGTCTGTCTGCGGTGCAGGTGGAGCTAAACTAGAGCTACCGGCCTCATGGTCATGTCAACGTGCAGGCATCTAAGGAATGTCCCGATAGTCCTCATCTGAGTTGTCACTGGGGTCGCTCTCGACCATCCCCTCCTGCTGAGCAAGCTGCTCCTCCTCTATAGCTGTAATACCCCTGGCCGATGGCGAGGCTGGCTAGGTGTTGTAGGTGTACTATGACGAATCATCTAAGTCAGGTTGTAAGTAGAGAACTCGGTAGTAGCACCACTATACTCAGTTAGCATCTCAGGCGGCCTCACTGTAACTGCTCTGTGAATAAGAAATGTGATCCAGTGAGCATAGGGCAACTGACGGTGACCTCTGAACCCCTCAGCAATAGTATCCTCCATCTCTGATAGAAGGAGATCACAAATATCAAATACGGTCTATTGCATCAGGGAGTTGAGAAGTCATAGCTGTAAGCGAGTCAAGCCCTCATGATACCCCATCCTCAGAATCAGGGTCCTCCTCATAATGGCATCCAGCACTCTAGCTGTAGGAGTGAGATCACTAGGAGTCCTGCTCGACCCCTTGCCAAAAGGCTACTTGAAGCAATGGCAGACTAGATCTGTAGGAGGTATCATACCACCATGAGGGCGTCTGGGAGGCATCGTCTATCCATAGCACACCTCATGTAGCCGAATGGGCTGCTCCTGAAGCCTGAGAACCTCCCTGACCGTAGTGCTCATCAGCCTATAATCTCTACCTCTGAATGCAAAGTGAATATATCTGTGCTGCGGGTCAATCTAGAGAGTAGCATAGAACTGACGGACCCAAGATGGAACATATAAGCCTATCCGTCCAAGTAAATCTGTCAGCCCTGGTAAGTAAGATAGATATTGGTGAATGTGCTCTCCGGCTGCTGCTACAATGGAATCAATGTGGCACACCCTCTGAGATATGAATACAGCACCGCTGTTAAGATATGCATTATAGAAGTCCTCCTGTAGTGGTGTGTAGAAGCCCTCTGAAGCTCTATCATCCCTCCTCGGCGGGAACCACTGCTCAAAGTCCACAAACCTGAGCTGCTGCACCTGCTTGGCCGTGGCGGCCCTCAAGTCCAAGTGTGTCACTGGGGGCAGACCCTGTGGTCTAGGCGGTGGACGAGAACCCCTCCACTGTGTATCTGCCCTTGGCGTGACTGGAGCACGGGTACGACCAGAGCGGTGAAGCTGTAGCTGAGGTGCCTACTCTGTCTCCTCGGCCTGCTGTCCCTCCTGGGTCTGCTCTGCTGGCTATGGCTGCTGCTGTGACTCCCCCTGAGGCTGACTCTCATCAATAGCATGACGCCATCCTGCAACCATGATAGTCCTAGCTGGACCACCATGATGGCGCTCAACCTGCTCAAGTGCTTCTCTTGTCGCTGGTGGAATCAGCTGATCTGCAATAACTACACCACTGCGAGCACCTCCTCTCTCGGCACGCTCTACGGCCTCTACAACTACGGCTGCTCTAGCTGTCTCTGCATCTGGGTACTTGCACTTCTTTGTTGCAATCTTCTTCGTCGCCTTGCCTTTTGGATCTGCAAGCAAGCGAGGTAGACGCCTCGGATCCTCATCACCTGGACCACCTCCGGTGTTCTTGACATGAGCCATCTGACAAGGACTGCTGCCTTTGACAAAGATCAAATGCCGACTGTCACTTTCGAGGCTTGGTCTCGATTCGTACTCATGAGCTTGGCCCCGAGTTGACTGACAACTGCAAATAGGACCTCAACGGCACCGACTCGCTGCACGATAGAATAGATAGGATATACAAATAATTTTAATTATTCATCTAGAGATACGAAACCCTAAGTAAGCAAGCAATTAGGTACGAAATTGAAACAGGGGCTTGCTACCTGACGAACCGGCGACCCGAGAAGAGAAGAGATGCGACACGCGGGGAACCACCGGGTTGGCTAGGGTTTACAGTGGCATGGATCAGCAATGCACTGTGATGCACCAGCGAGGGGAGCAGTGGCTAGGGCACCGGCGAGATGCTTGAGGCAGTGCTGGTGAGGTGGCACTGGAGCCCGACGGGGTGCGGGCGCGGTGGCACTGGAGTGTGGCCTGGCGTGGGCGCGGCGGCATAGGCAGGGCGTGGCGGCGCGGGGCTGTGCAGCACGACGAACGGCGGTGCACGCGCGGGAGCAGGGCGGTGCGGCTGCGCAAGATGTGATGGCCCATGGGGCGTGCGGCAGCGCTCGGGCTCTGGAGGATGCGGCGCGGCGGTGCTGGCGCAGGAAGAGAGGCACGGCGGTGATGGCGCGGGACTGCGGCGGCAGAGGCCAACTCGGCGGCTAGGGCGCAATACGGTGGCTCAGGCGATGTCGGCGCGGCGAGGGTGCGGAATAGGATTAGGTTAAACATGCACGGCGATTTATGGTGGCCCCCAGCGAATCAGAAAAGGAAACAGAGAAAAGAGATAGATTTCTGCACGTTTCCCATTGACCGGACGCTGCCACCTAGCGTCTGGTCGATTCCAGCAAGGTCCAAAACCCCTGGAAACGCGATCGGACGCGTCCGATCACCACTGACCGGACACAGCCAGAGTCCAGTGCAAGCTTTCGCCTTCGTCTTCGATGGACCGGACACTGGATCGCCTTCTGACCGGATGCTGGGAAAACACTATTTCAGCGTCCGGTCACTCCTTCTCAGCAGCAGTTCACCTCCTGTGAACTGACTGGACGCTGGACTTCAGAGTCCGGTGCAGCGTCCGGTCACTCTTTCTTCAGCAAATCTTCAATGTCCTTCGTGCTGCCTGTTACTAATCAAGTCCCAACTCAAATAAGATCCAAATAAACACCAATTGAGACTGATGTGAGTGACCTCTCTCTCAAACCCTCATGTTTTTCAAAAATATTTTGCCTTAGGCTATAATTCTTTTTAAGAAAATAGGCAATAAGAGGGCAATTTAAGATAAACGACAAACAACAACCATGCATATGCAATGCAATACTTGAAAGTAAATCTAGTTGCTTGTCAAGTTTGATCCAAGGTTAAGCTT
This sequence comes from Miscanthus lutarioriparius, assembly GCA_904845875.1. Lineage (NCBI taxonomy): Eukaryota > Viridiplantae > Streptophyta > Magnoliopsida > Poales > Poaceae > Miscanthus > Miscanthus lutarioriparius. Next base: position 9,511,013 of record CAJGYO010000014.1, read on the forward strand.
CTTCACATGCTTTACAGCGGTTATCTTAACCATGTTAGACAAGCCCTATATGCATTACCAAACATTAAACATGTTGTATATTACAATGCAATGCAAGGGACAACACAAGCTCATCTTTTAGTAAAGTTGCTAAAGTCAAGAACATTGAGCTCATTCCGCAATCTAAAAAAGTTGCCTCATCTAGCGGTTTAGTGAAGATATCCACCAATTGATCCTCGGTCCTTACACCTTCTAATGATATATCATTCTTTGCAACATGATCTCTAAGAAAGTGATGGCGGATATCTATGTGCTTGGTGCGAGAGTGTTGAACCGGATTATTTGCAAGTTTTACCGCACTTTCATTGTCGCACAAAAGAGGTACTTTTTCTAGAACTACACCATAGTCTAGCAAAGTTTGTTTCATGTAAAGTATTTGTGCACAACAAGCACCCACAGCAATGTATTCCACTTCGGCGGTGGACAAAGCCACACTATTTTGTTTCTTGGAGGACCAAGACACAAGTGATCTACCAAGCAAATGGCACCCTCTGGATGTGCTCTTTCTATCAACTTTGCACCCGGCATAATCCGAAACAGAATAGCCAATTAATTCAAATCTAGCTCCTTTGGGATACCAAAGGCCAATGCTTGGTGTGTACTTAAGATATCTAAGGATTCTTTTTACGGCAATTAAATGAGTTTTCTTAGCATTAGCTTGAAATCTAGCACACATACACACACTAAACATGATGTCAGGCCTAGATGCGATTAAATATAACAAGCTACCAATCATAGAGCGGTAGAGAGTTTGATCAACCTTGTTACCTCCCTCATCTAGGTCGAGATGTCCATTAGTTGGCATTGGTGTCTTGATTGGCTTACATTCATCCATCTTGAATCTTTTGAGAAGATCATTTGTATATTTCTCTTGAAAGATGAAAATCCCTTCTCTCATTTGCTTGACTTGAAAACTAAGAAAGAATGTAAGCTCTCCAATCATTGACATCTCGAACTCCTTCGACATCAATTCACCAAACTCTTTGCAAGAATCTTCATTTGATGATCCAAAGATGATATCATCAACATATACTTGACAAATGAAGATATGCCCATCAAACTTCTTGGTGAATAGTGTGGTGTCGACCTTCCCAATGTTGAAGCCCTTCTCAATGAGGAAGTCCCGAAGGCGCTCATACCAAGCTCTTGGGGCTTGCTTAAGCCCATATAATGCCTTGGACAACCTATAAACATGATTAGGATATCTAGGGTCTTCAAACCCGGGAGGTTGATCAACATAAACTAGTTCATTAATAAAGCCATTTAAAAATACACTTTTCACATCCATTTGATAAAGTTTCATTTCATGATGTGATGCATATGCAAGGAGGATACGGATGGCTTCTAGTCTTGCAACCGGTGCAAAGGTCTCTCCAAAATCCAAACCTTCAACTTGAGAGAACCCCTTTGCAACTAGTCTTGCCTTGTTCCTCATAACTACGCCTTGATCATCTTGCTTGTTTCGGAACACCCACTTTGTTCCAATGACTCTTGCACCTTTGGTCGCTCTTTAAGAGTCCAAACTTCATTACGGGTGAAGTTGTTCAACTCTTCATGCATTGCATTTATCTAATCCAAATCTTGAAGAGCTTCTTCTACCTTAGTAGGCTCAAAGCAAGAGACAAAAGAGTGATGAGTAATAAATGAAGTAAGTTTTTGTGAGCGAGTCATTACACCCTTTGATGGACTCCCTATGATGAGATCTTGTGGATGATCTTGTAGTAGAGGTGTATTTTTTCTATTGACCACTTGAGGAGGTGGTTGTAGAGCATCAACATCTTGTGCTTGTACCACCATTTGATCATGGGAGACATGAGTGTCTTCATTTTTTACTCTCCCATCTTTTTCACCATCTTGTGGCACATTTGATGAAGAGGGTGGATCAATCACTTGTACATCATCTTCATCATCTTTAGGCTTGATGTCTCCAACTGGAATATTCTTCATAGCCTCCCTCAATGGTTCATCACCTACATCATCAAGATTCTCATGTGCTCCTTGGGAGCCGTTAGATTCATCAAATTCCACATCATATGTTTCTTCAACCAAGCCGGTGGCATGATTAAATACTCTATATGCTTTGTACTTTGATGAGTAACCAACAAGAAAACCAATATCACAACGTCTTTGAAACTTTCTTAGGTGTTGTCGCTTCTTGTAGATATAACATTTGCAACCAAACACCCTAAAGAAGGAGACGTTCGGCTTCTTCCCATTGAGCAACTCATAAGGTGTCTTGCCAAGGAACTTTTGAAGGAATAGGCGGTTGGATGAATAGCATGCGGTGTTGATAGCTTCCACCCATAGAGCTTCGGGGGTGTTGTACTCATCAAGCATTGTTCTTGCAAGAGTGATCAATGTCCGGTTCTTCCTCTCAACTACACCATTTTGTTGAGGAGTATATGTTGCGGAGACCTCATGTTTTATTCCAACTTCATCACAATAGGCTTCTATGTTTGTGTTGTCAAATTCTTTGCCGTTGTCACTTCTTATCTTCTTGAGCTTCACTTCAAATTTATTTTGTGCTCTCTTGGCAAACTTCTTGAAGCAAGATACAACTTCGGATTTGTCATGAAGGAAGAATACCCATGTATACCTTGAATAGTCATAAACAATCATAAGACAATAAAGATTTTCTCCCAAACTCTTATATGTTGTTGGTCCAAATAAATCCATGTGAAGGAGTTCTAGCACTCTTGTGGTTGACATGAAAGCTTTGGTTGGATGAGTATTTGCAACTTGCTTGCCGGCTTGACATGCACTACAAAGCTTGTCCTTCTCAAACTTCACATCCTTCAACCCTCTCACCAAATCATTTTTTATTAGCTTCTTGAGTGAGCTCATCCCAACATCAGCAAGTCTTCTATGCCATAGCCACCCAAGTGTTGTTTTGGTAAATAGGCAAGTCTTCAAGTTTGCATCTTTGGAGGTGAAGTCCACTAGATATAGGTTGTTGTATCTAAATCCTTTGAATATCACTTGTTCATCATCTTTCTTAGATACAACAACTTCCTTCTTGGTAAACAAACATTGGAAACCAAGATCACACAATTATCCAACGGATAGCAAGTTGAAGTTCAATGAAGCAACATATAGCATATTTAAGATAGAATGATCATTTGATATTGCCACTTTGCCCAATCTTTTAACCTTGCCCTTTGAATTATCTCCAAATATGATTCTTTCTTGATCATCTGCTTCTTCATCTAGTGAGGTGAATATATGAGGATCACTGGTCATATGTTGTGTGCAACCACTATCAATAACCCAATGACTTCCACCGTTCTTGTAGTTCACCTACACACAAGAGATCAAGCTTTAGAAACCCAAACTTGTTGAGGGCCCTTCACCTTCTCAACAAGTGACTTTACAACCCAAATTTTCTTAGGCCTATTCTTGTTGGGAGGTCCTAAGAATATGACTTTCATTTTCCCACTAGAATCCTTTCTAAGCATGTAGTGAGCATTGAAGGTAAAAGGTCTAGCATGCTTGGACAAGAGTTGTGGTGGTGGAGTTTGGCACTCATGAGCTAAGTGGCCTTCTTGTCCACACTCAAAACACTTCTTTGGCTTTGGCTTTTTTTGTTGTTGAGCTTGAGACTTCTTCTCTTTGTTTGCCATGTACCCAATGCCACTTCTATTCCATCTTCATGACGGTGTTCATTAGTAGCTCACTTTGAAGATACTTGCCTCTAGTGAACTTGCTCAAACCAATATTGAGATGCTCTTTCTCCAACTTGAGCTTCTTATTTTCTTCCTTAAGAGCATCATTGTTTTTCTCTTCTTTGAGCTTCTTGTTTTCTTCTTTGAGCTTCTCATTCTCAAGCATCAACTCACTATCATGATCAAGAGTTTCTAGCACAATAGTGTTGTGGCTTTTGATCTCTTCAAGATCTTTCTTGAGCTTTTCATTGTTATTCTTGAGCTTGACAAACTCATCATAATCATCAACCTCAACCACTTGCTTGCCCTTGCTACTAGAACTTTGCTCAATGCTCTCAATGATCAAATCATCACATGATGTAGCTATATCAATCTTAACAACATCGTTAGTAGCATCATGTGGCTCATTGGATAAAAATTCTTGAGCAATGACAAGATTATCATGATTAATCTTAAGAGTGGTATATTCTTTTTTTAGCTTGTTGTGGCTAGTGATGAGCTCATTGTGTATCTTCTCAAGTTTATCATGTTTATCTTTAAGCTCTTTCTTAGAAGATTTGAGCTCCTTGAGTTTGGATGACATAGCATCATTTGCTTCTCTAAGCTCAACACTAGCCTTTTCCGCTATATCATATTTTGCTAAAAGTGCATCATTTTTAGCCTCTAGCTTTTCATTCTTAGCTCTAGTCTTTATAATGATTTTAGTGTATTGTTTTAGCAATCTAGCAAGATCATCATAAGAAGGTGATTCATATTCATCATCATCACTATCGCTATCATCATTACTAGCATGTTCATCACCACTACTATCATCATCATTTGATACCTTGCGTTCACCCTTGGCCATAAGACATAGGTGTGTAGAGGATGATGGCGGTGGTGGCGGTGAAGATGATGAAGAGTCAATAACAATGGTGGCCACCTTCTCGTTGTCACTATCATCATTGGATGAGCCACTAGATGAATCAATGTCCGTGAGCCAATCACCGACGATGTATGCCTTTCCACTCTTCTTCTTCTTGTGGAAGTCCTTCTTCTTGCCATCTCTCCTCTTGTATAGCTTGTCTTTCTTCTTCTCATCTTCATCACTTGAGTCATCTTTTTTGCCCTTGTTCTTATTCTTGAACTTGTTTTTCTTGGGCTTTGTGCATTGGTGAGCTAGATGACCAAGTTCTCCATAATTGTAGCAATCCATCTCGGAGATTGGCTTCCTTCTAGAGCTTGTGAAGAACTTCTTCTTCTTGCCATCGAACTTGATGCCACTCTTGTTGAGCTTCTTTAGCATCTTGGTGGTTTTCTTCACCATGAGAGCAAGACTTGCATCATCAAATTCATCATCACTTGAGCTCTCATACTCAAGTCTTGCTTTACCCTTCTCTTGGCTAGCTTTGAATGCTATGTCCTTATCTTTCTTCTTGGTAGAGGATGAGCCATCTTGTGGCGTGATGTGCATATACATCTCATGAGCATTGATCTTTCCCAAGATTTGTGTCGGTGTAGCAGTGGAAAGATCACCTTGATGAAGCACGGTCACAATATGACCATATTTGTCAATAGGGAGGACACTCAATATCTTTCTTACAACATCGGATGGTTGCATTTGAGTAAGTCCAAGCCCATTGACTTCCTCTACAAGAACATTCAAACGTGAATACATTTTATTAGCACATTCTTTAGGAAGCATTTCAAAAGAGTTAAGCTTTTTTATGATAAGATGATAGCGTTCCTCATGCTCACTCTTTGTTCCCTCATGGAGCGCACAAACGTCCAACCATAGTGCATGGGCGTCTTTGTGGTTCCTCACCCGGTTGAACATATCTTTGTAAAGGCCTCTAAATATGGTGTTTCTAGCCTTTGCATTCCATTTTTCATAATTCAACTCATCGCCTTGTGGGTGTGCGGCATCCCGAGGTTTTGGGAAACCTTGTGAGGCGGCTCTAAGTATTCCAACATCTAGAGCTTCTAGATATGCCTCCATGCGGATTTTTCAATATGAAAAATCATCCCCCTCAAAGATAGGAGGAGGTCCATCCCTGTGAGACATCTTTCACTAGGCGGTTAAGCCTAAATACGTGAGGACGAGGCTCCAATACCAATTGAAAGGATCAAGATGCCCAAGAGGGGAGGTGATTGGGCTAATTCTAAATTTCTTTGCAATAATTAAATCCTACGGTTAGCCCAATTAATCCCTTGTGCCTAGAAAGTGTTTCTAATTGTTCTACCGCACAAAAGACTTGCAACCTATGTTCCAATCCTACTCTAGCATGGCAATTCTAAGAATGTAAATGAAAAGAATTGAATTGCTCAAAGTAAATGCTCAAAGTAAAGAGAGAAGGAGGAACGTGGTGATGTTTTACCGAGGTATCGGAGAGTCGCCACTCCCCACTAGTCCTCATTGGAGCACCCGCGCAAGGGTGTAGCCCCCCCCTTGATCCGCGCAAGGATCAAGTGCTCTCTATGTGTTGATTCTTCGACACTCCATCGCGGTGAATCACCCACAACCGCTCACAACTTGAGTTGGGTCATCCACAAGCTCTCCGGATGATCACCAAGCTCCCAATCACCACCAAGCCGTCTAGGTGATGGCGATTACCAAGAGTAACAAGCATGAACTCTCACTTGACCACGACAAGCCTAATGAGAAGGGTGGATGCACACTTTGCTACTCTTGATCTCACTAATGAGGGCTCTCTTTGGGGTTCTCAAATCTCAATCACCTCACTAGGACCTTGCTCTTCTTGGCACTCTCAAAGGTGTTTCTCAGCTGTTGCAATGAGCAAAAGCACCCCCACACACGAGTGGAGGTGGTATTTATAACACCAACTGAAAAACGAACCGTTATGTGCCTCTGCGGGGTGACTGGACGCTCCGGTCATGTTGACCGGACGCTCCGGTCAGTTCACCCCGAACTCTAGTGTTTAAAGTGTGACCGGACGCTGGCCAGCGTCCAGTCAACACTGACCGGACGCGTCCGGTCATGATTTTCCCTCTCTGGAACCTTACTGGAGTCGACCGAACGCTGGCACTTAGCGTCCGGTCACTTCACCTCTCAGCGTCCGGTCGCGCCAGGCGATTTCACCTTGGTCAAATGAACCGACCGGACTCTGAGCCAGCGTCCGGTCAACCCGTAACCAACGTCCGGTTAGTATTTGACCCTCCATTCACTTCCAACTCTCGATCATACGTGAATGAAGTTGGCTCCATTGGATCTAAGGGCTATTTTGGAGCTGGTACCTAGTGCTAATTTAAACAAGTGTGCACCATACCTAACTCACTAGACTCACCTAGGTCAAGCTACCCGTCCATACCCCCTTAATAGTACGGCCAAAGGAAAAACAAAGTCCTTAAACTACTCTAAGTGTCTCTTCAACTCCAAACGACACTTAGAACTAGTCCATCCTTAACCTTGTCGTCCATCCTTTGAAAACCGAAACGATTTCCATCATAGGGGCATGACCACAATGATTGCCCAATCGATCTCCATTATCATGACCTAACTTAATTGTCTCTGCAAAACACACGTTAGTCATAGTAATCACGTATTGTCATTAATCACCAAAACATCCAACTAGAGGCCTAGATGCTTTCAGCCATGACAACTCCAAGTCAACTATGGACTACACCATGCGAAAGTACTCACTTAGAGGCAACCAACAATACGAAATCATGGAGCTAGTTCTTAAGTATTTTAGTTAGAACTCAAACATCAAGATGGCATTGTCTTCTTCCTTTCCGTCTTAGAAAGTCAAAAGTTTAGCTTGAACTAAACATTCATTAACACTCTTGCCACAATTTTTAAAGGCAACGTATCAGGTGCAAACCAACTAATCTATGCAAACTTGAAAACTATCAATCAGGACCACTAGATTCTAATCCAATGAATGGGGTGAGGTGGGATTTTTTTGCGCTTAAGCCCCCCACCCGCCGTCCTTTTTTCGCTTTAAGCCCCCTCACCCCATCCATTGGATCAGCATCCAGTGGTCCTGATTGATAGTTCCAAATTTGCACAGGTTGGTTAGTTTGCACATGATATGTTGCCATTTTTAAAATGTCCAAATCTCATTAACTGCTACCAACAAATATTTCATGCAATAGTCCATACCTTATACTAACCCATAGGAGCAATATATTTAAGCACCATTTAACTATTTACTCAATATAATTCACCAAAAATAGCATTTTAAACATAAGTTCAAATTCTCGCCGATTCAACGAAAAGTTCTAGTTTAATTTTTGGATTCAATGTTTGAGCTCCCAAAACACTGGTTAACACTATTCTCTTTCCAAACCTAAAGTTATATTCTTATCTATACTATTTGTTCATCATTTTTACATAAACACCATACACAAGTTATATTTTGTTTTTGTTTACAGAAATTATTTTTCGTTGATCTTAACCTACATGCTAAGCAAGTTGTAACACTAGAGGTGTTACAGACAGCCACGTAGCGCCGTGAAACGAGCTATGGACGAGCGAGTAGATTGATATTTTCGAGAGAGAGAGAGAGAGAGAGAGAGAGAGAGAGAGAGAGAGAGAGAGAGAGAGAGAGGAGGCAGCTTGTTAGACTGGTAGCGTGCCCGCCCAGAGCATTACCGTTTAATTTTCCTGTCCACAACCACGCCTGACTGGGTGAAGACAGATTTTATAATCGCTCAAGCGACAGACGACACCAGCCGCAAAGGGTCACACCACACTGAAAACCCTCAAAGAACTGGGCTTCATATAAACAAGTAACAGGCCTCGGGCGTTCCCGTAGGAATCACCCCGCGTTCTTTCTTTAAACAGGCCCCAGCCCCCATGTGGGCTGGATTTGCGTGTCCGCAGCCTAAGCCGAACAAAAGCAAGAGTTTCCGCTCAGTTCCGCAGTGCACAGTCACAGCATTGCTTAAAACTTTAACACCAACTGTTGAGAGAATCTGGGATGATTTTTCTCCCATGTCATTAGCCAAAATTTACCACTATCAATTACAGGTGTTAACAAGGGAAGGGAAAACAAAGGAATCTGTAACGGAACTAGGATAAATTATCTCCCCCTCTGAACCCTAGAACAACATGTATGATATCAGCCTACAACAGCCTGCCTGCGGTGCACTGCCTGCCACCTGATCCTGCACGCTGGAAACAGTAAATCCCCATCTCAAGCCCTTCTCACTATCTGGAGCCAAACCACACCTCTTCCCACCTGTTCCTATCTCTCACTTCCATTGCGGCATTGCCGCACAACTGTCCCCCCAAACCAATGAACTATACACTGTCCAGGACAAGGCTCAAAATTTGCCTCCGCCTCCTCAAGTTGGAATATCAGAATCTATGTCTGTACCTGTATCTAAGCTATCCTCCTGTATCCGCCGGTAAAAAAGAACATAAGCCGCCGATGTCTTTATACTGTCCTCGGTTATAGGACCCACATGACGGTCATCGAAATCATACCACCTTTTTTTGCCTTCATGCTGCACCAAAGAAAGCACATTATAAGCGCATATACCTTACAGCCCCAACACGTGGAACAAAATGGTATTCTCAAATGAGAACAGTACGTGATCTTGCCAATTGCCAATGATATAGAAAACAGATGTACCCAAAAGGCACAGTAGGGGAGGAAGAGAACTCACATAAACATAAGCTGTATAGTGACCACCTCCCAAGCTTCCATAGTGGTTGCTAATAGCATACAGTCGATAATTGTGAGGAACATCTTGGCATCTGTGACCGATATACTTTGACAGGTCAAGATCACAAATTGGGAAGTCCACAAAGGTCTCCAACTTGTTTTTGGTGTACCGACTGTACGAAAATCTTTTCAGGTGTATTATAAGGATTTCAGGTAATCTCCAAAGGTCTAACTTCTTACTAGCTTGTTGATGCTCTTTACAACCTGGGCAGTACCTGCATAATAGAGGGAGAACAAACTTACAAACAAATGAAGAGGAATAAGTGTGTGTGTGTGTGCCAGCCAGTTTCGCCATTCAGTACAACTACAGTATTTCTACTCTTTAAAATAACCATTGTTCCAACAACATATTCTACCTTGTACAGCGCTTTGAGAGCTTACACAAGAGAATGTAAAAACACTATGATATAAAACGCTCCTTATGATGAAAGAAAATTACCACATGTCTTCTGGGCCTAATGGTTCTTTCTTAATAAAAGCTTCCAGACATGCATATAGAGAACATGTGTCCTGTGGCCTCCTAGAAAATAGCACCGCTTTGTAAACTTCTGGAAGAGAATCCAAAGAACTAAGATCATATTGATCCAGTCCATTGTCCTCCCAACACACAGCCACATGCAGACGCTTATGCGGATCTTTCACCGTAATGGATAGATCCATTTCTATCTTCATGTGTTGGTCTGGGAATCTCTCATTAGTCAGGAAAAATTGCATCACGTCTCCAGTCCCTGTTTCATCCTCAACAGAATTGTTGTTTATAGTGGTGGGCTCTGAGGCATCAGAGCTCATATTGCTATCTGCAGTTTCATCAACCAGACTGCTTTCGCCAATTGTTTTATCAGCATCGGCAACATCATCTCTTGATACTCTGAATGGAGTCATAACCTTTAGGAAAAGATTGCAAATAGTACTTCCAGTTACGGTATCGGGAAGGCTTGACACAAGTGGAGTGCCAAAAGTCTTCCATGACTTCCGCCCAAAATTGGCAAGGGACGACCTGCACATGAAAGATGGTGATTTTGTCGTAAGGAGATTTCTCAATGTTTTTTTTTCTTGACCACAAAAGTGGAAACTTATGATGAACGTCTTTATCTGCATTCGGTTTCAACTTTCAACCATTATAGATTTGATTGATATCTAAACAACACAATAACACATCGTACAGAATGATTGTACTTACTCCATACGCTGGTTTCTGAACACCACAATAGGAGCATCTTCATTGTCTTTAGGAAGCCGATATGCAACCAAACGATCTCCATCTCTGATCAAGGAGATGACTTCAGAAGGTTCGTCCAAGTACCGAATAAGGGAATTGTTGTAGACCTAGATCGCGATCACCAAACAGTAAGGAAATATGAAGGGCATGTTTAGCAGCTTTTGAAATAATGATTCTGAAGGAATAGTGAATACCTCAGCAACTAGGAGGCGCTCATCATCTCTCAACGAACAAGCATTGCTTAACATATTAATAAGGGTCCTTGTATCTCCAGATTTCGGTACACTAATAGTGTAAGGAGATGGCCCACTGGTCCCATCAGTGCTGAAGACTGTTATAGTCATTGTTCTCATTGTTGTTGTAGGCAGGGGCAAAGACAAATACATAAATGGGTCAAATGTTACAGACACTTTCTTGCAGATGGGGCAAACTAATGTTGACTTGTACTGACCCTGTGTTGAAACACCAAAGACAGTCAATATAGAAGATAAAAAAAACATATAAATTGAAGTACACAAAAGGCAACCGTCCCACTATGCACATTTGTAATGTATACACAAATAATGGGCATAAAATATCTTAGAGCTGGCACATAAATTGCAAGGACTGAAAAGGGAATGTACTATTGTCCAGCCCATATCCTGTCTCTCCACCAGAATAACAGCTATATAGATGTAACAAATGTCATCAATCAATTAAATGGATCAGGAGAATTCTTGTAAAAAACAAGAAGTCTGAGGCTGTGAGGCAGGTGTTAACTCAATATATTCTAAGCAAGGGCTCAAAACCTCCTGTTTGTCCAGTAATAGGCAACTGGCATAGTTTAGTGTATGGATGCAAGGCAGGTTGTCCGCAACCCCGCAAATAGGTTTGTTTTTTTTTTTTGAGGTTATGTGGGTAACCCGCAAGTCTATTTGCAGATTCACGGACAACCCACCTTGCATCCCTATTCCATAGTTTAGTAAAAAGGTATATCAAGTAGCCAGTGTAGTGAGACTTTTGGTGACATTGAATGTCCTTTTTCTATACAAATTAGGTTACTTTGGAGTAAAAATGTAGAATTTTCATCTAACTATGGACATACATATTGGCTGCAATAAACCATTAGCACATGCAAACCTTTTATAATCTTGCACCATCAATTGTTCTGAAACTTGAAAAAATAATTAGCACAGGATCCTTTCCTATAGCACATACATATCTAATCAGCACAGTTGGTACAGTATATATGGATGATTCAAGAATCCAACTACAGCTGTATAACCATAGGCCCTAATCGATATCCCATAATTCTCTTTGACACCCCTAATGCAAATACCAGGATCTGTAAATCTGTTTGCATAAACATAGAAGGAATATACCAAGGAAACGAAGGGAAAGTACTGATACACAACAGGTAATAAAAGATATAGAAAGGAGACGAAAATCGTTATAGAAGAATGTGCATGTCTCGAAAATAGAGGCCCTACACTCATTCAAAACTAACCTGGCAGATATCAACTATGATAGAATCATTTCGGGCTAAATGGTTGCCCCAGTACTCATCTGCGACCTCCTCATCCGGACGACCATCTGAATCCTTTGCTTCAGAATATGGTTTACATTTAACACGGTTCAAATCTTCATGGAGTCCATCCAATAGGAAAGCAAGAAGCTCCTACATATGTATGACACATAAAACTAATCTGAGAAACACTTCATTGGCATTGCAAAACACTTCAGGTAAGTAATATACAAGTTATTGCTAAAAAGCCAAGTAACTAAAAATCAGTCCCCAAATAAAAGCCCCCCTATAGAAACACAAGTTCTGGATATTGCAAGGCAACAGCACAATTCAATACATTAGCACCACATCTTGGGGTTCAGGCTACTTAATCCCAAAGCTGATATTAGTAGGGGATCAAGTGGCCTATAGCCAGCTATGAATGGAGTTCAATAAAGAAATAATTTGAGAGTTTGTGTTTTAGAGTCAAGATGTTTCCAAAAATAAAAAGCAAACTAACCTGTGAATCATGTTGGTTAAAGCCACTGAATTGGGGAGCAAAGCGTCCAAGTCTAGCTTTGAATTGGCGAGGTGCAACGGGGGTTCTATCAATAGCCCATAGCTTCCTCAATAAATCACCAAATGCGCATGCGAGTTCCCCCTGTTTAAGAAACATTTTGCAATTGAATTAAAGAAATAAAAGTAATATCAAATTCCAAGTATAAATACACTATATTAACTGTAAAAAAACACTTTGGCATACCTTCATCCCCAGTGGGTTATGTGGGTTTATTTCTTTATGGAAATCACCAAGGAAATAGTCAACCAGCTTTGAAGTATGAGCCAAGCACTGGACTGCACTGTTCATGAAACATGTGTTTCCCAGATTGTCTAGTCCTGTTAGACCAGAGCCAACTTGCTTAGAGCTTCCACTTGATGAATCCAGATCCATGTTCATAGTACCACCATTGCTAAAACTTGAGCCACCCAATGTTAATGCTAACTCGTCTCTTTTCCCATCAGAACCATTAACCATAGGTTCTGACAAATCATAAATGTGTATTTGTAGAGGCATCTGAAAATGTGAAGTAAAGTGTAAACAACATATACTACAAAAGTGTAAACAACATATACTACAAAACTGTAAGCAACATATATGAGAAGATACAATCACAAGAGCAAACTGTTCAAAAGCTAAGTTCGAAGAAGTGCAACCTAGATAATCTAATCTAAAAAACAAAAGGGAAAAAATATCTGGTTAATCACTGAGCCTAGTCACTCAGAATAAGATAGCAGAAACCAAGTCACATATAGCCCTGACCCCCTACAATAAAGTATGTGGTTGACACTTGACAACTAACATCAAAGCTCCAAATAAGAGAATATACATGTTTCAACAAATATAACTCATGCACTAGTCATCCAACCTTCCTAGTTTAAACGGGAATCATATAACAATATGTTTTCTTACACAATTTACAAATTCTAAAGAAACTGTTAGCAAGTCAAAAGAAGAAATGTACAGTTTTCAGAATGTGGAATAAGAAATTTGTAATGGGAACATAAAGTCAATTTCACATGCCTGAACCTTGATTGCTTCTGCTGGGTTTCAACTCTAGCCTACCCCAACTTGTTTGGGACTTAAAGGCTTTGTTGTTGTTGTTGTTGTTGAACATAAAGTCAATTAGCTGGACACAGATACCTCAGAAAGGAAATACATAATGATTTGAATGCACCTTTTCTTTAAGGTATGGTGGACCTTTCCTTGGACTTTAGAAGTAGAACATGCATCCTTTGTTCATGGAACTTTACAAGGACATGAAGAAAGCTCTAGGATTATGAGAGAAATTGAAGTGACTTGGTGTTTATCCATGCTCAGTATGAGCCAAATAATTCAATGGAAAAGAGTTCAATTCAAAAAAAAGGAGATTTTGACAATATGAATCATAGATGCACTAACTTAGTACAGATTAAATACACCTACTTCAGAAAAGAATATAAGAACCTTGACAAACTAAACATGCTGCAGCGAGTGGTAAGCAGAACTAATCTAAAGAACAAAAAAATCATCATTGACATTTTATGCAACAAGAAAGGCCAAAGTAGCTGCCAGAACAATCCCACTAAAACCACAACAGTGAAATAAGATGGAAGGCTAGATGGAGAAGATACCTCCTGATCTGCAGATTTTGAGTCATGGGGCGACCGGTTCAATTCAGTCATAACTATGTATGTTGTTCGCCCAGAGAAATCCCATATGTGAACCTACAAACATGCAATACAAGAAAAATAACTATAGCTATTTACCATTACTAGTAAGTGGGAAAAAGGATTGTCAGAAGAATACCGGCTCAGAGTCTGCAGTCAGAATCTTATTTGCTCTCTTAAAGTTCTCAGTTGAGTTGTCCTGAGTGTACCAAAGGGAGGGGGAAAACACAAAGTTAAGATATACTTATTACTGAAGAATATCATCCTTAAAAAGAGAGCAATCAATATCCTTAAGTAAAAAACTTTCTTAAAAAAAGAGAACTCTTCCAAACTACAAGAATCAAGCAGAATGCAAGTACTTTGTATGTACCTTTTTGCCAATCTTCACTGTTAGTGTATGTGTACCTCTGGTGGCAGAAACTCTTAGCATTATGGGGTAAATATTTACTGAGTCTCCAGCAGGTGACATGTTTTTGCCTGCAGACTTGGCAGAATCAATATACCTACAAAAATAAAATAAGATAAGTTATACTGAAAGAAAGAAAATAGTCGGATCATCATGTAAGTAAAAGAAATAAATGAGAACTAAACTCAGGCAGCTGAGCATATATAATTTAAAGACCGCTAGCCTTAAGTTAACTATACAATGCAACTGCATTAATGTCATTAATATCGAAAGGGTTTGTCCCAGTCTGAAAGATATGTATCAATGGTTCTAGACTTCAAAACATTCCCAGAGGTAGCACAAGATTTTTTTGCTCTCAGCAGCCATCCATCCTGATGAAGGCCACAATGCAACACCAGATTTCTTGCTCTGAGCCTTTGATGCACTCCTTCAAGGCAATTTAAACTTTGGAGCAACTACAGGCTATTAATCCACCACAAGCTTCATGGAGAGTCTCCACAAAAGAAGTCGTATTTGCATTGATCACATCAGCGTTCTAAGTCCTAACACGTGCGGAAAGAACCAATGCTTTATTGCACAGCTCAGCAAAGGAAAAGGGGTTCCAGCAATGCACTGTGGTCTCCTTATGGTAACTCATTAAATACAACCTTTACTAGAATGTTGGAGAACCGAACCCTAGCACGTAAATACAACCTTTACTAGAATGTTGGAGAACCGAACCCTAGCACGTAGGGATTGGCATCCGTCCTACCGGAAAACAGCTCATTGGCATGCGAACAACATGCACATCAACCAATCATCGGCAGCCAGGTGTTATTAGGAAGTGAAATTAACAGTTACCCTAAATTGTCCACCTCACTCGCTTCCAGCAGCAAGTCTAGCGCTTCGAATACATAGGACCGCCATATTCGATGTACAAAATCACAGTAGCAGGATTACCATCACAGCGTGGAATTGCAGGCGGCTGGCTACCTAAAGTGACCTAGACCATCATTAGGCATCATTAGGCATCTAATTCAGTACGAGCTGATCATCCTAAGCATTGCTGGCTACTACACCCACTCAAACAGGTGATCCAAAATAAATCTCGCGGGGCATTGAAGGCAATCCTCCTATCATACAACCATTCCAGCCAGGGAAGCGAGGAGGAACTGAAGAAGAAGAAGAAGAGTGATAAGGAACAGAAAAAATAGGTGGGAGCGGGCTATCTCACCAGTCCCGCGCCTTGGCGAAGAGGTCGGCCGGGAGGAGCGCGTAGCTCCTGGCGGAGGCGGCGGCGGTCTGCTCGAGGAGCTCGTCCGCGCGGCGGAGCGTGTACGTCTGGTCCGAGAGGAACATGCTCAGCACCCTCATGCCGTAGGAGGTGGGTCCAGCCGGCGCGGCCGCGTAGGGCAGCCCGGGCGCGTCGATCGCCGATCCCTCCTGCGCCTCCTTCCACCACCTGCGCCCATCGCATCTCGTCAGAAGGGCCGTTCCGTTGCTGCCGGCGCGCCACCCAGGATCGGGCGGGCGGGCGAGCGAGCTAGGGTTAGGGGTTGCGTGCGCTCACCTGAGGGGCACTAGGAAGACGCGGTCATCCTCCTCCTCATCGGCGGCGGCGGCGGAGGCGGCGGGCGGCGCGGCCTCGGCGGGATCCGACGGGTCCGGGTCCGGGTCCGTTGCCGGCGCGGGGAGCGGCGGCGGGTCCGGGGGCGCGGGCATTGCGGCCCGAGCTCCGCAGCGGGCGCGGCGGCAGCGGGGCGAGGTGCTGGGATCGTCGTCGGGACGGGACTGGGACTGGAAACGGAAAGGGTAGGGGAGGGGAGGGAGGGGGAGGGCAGCGAGCCGGTGCGCGTGCTGGGCGCCTGGGCCTGAAGGAGAAGAAGGCTCCTGTCTGTTTGGTCTGGTGATGTTGAGGAGCCGAGTGAGGCCGTGAGGGGCTCGCGTGCGGGTGCGGGCGCGGGTCGTCGTCAGGATCTGGTCCGGTCCGGTCAGGTCGGTCGGATCGGTGTCGACTTTTGGATCCGGCCACCGGAAGACAGCAAAAAAAAAAGGTGCGATTCGTTTGGGTCGGGCCCGCGTGTCAGTGTCCATTTGCGGTATATCCTGCCGTCGTTTTCATCTCACCTTTTACTCACGTGTCTGTCACCAGCTGATTTTGTTGGGGAACAGTATATTCTTTTTTCTCGTGCTATATACTTCGTGGAAGCAGGAATTCATAGAATTTTTTTGAATTTTGTAGCATGGAATGCTACATAGGTACTCCTTGAATATAATACAAATACAATACAACCAGCTCTAGCTGTCTCTGTCTCTGACCTCCGCATGGCTTCACGGCATGTGGAGAAGGGGAAGGGGGATCCGCCAGTGGATATTCCCTAGCCTCCGAGGAGGGCAGTAGCACTAGCACCCCAGGCCATATATAGCACGGATCGGGTGTTGAGTTTTGGATCCGCCAAACGATTCGTTTGGGTCGGCTTTTTGTCCATTTGCGGTATATCCTGCCGGTTTTCATCTCACCTTTACTCACGTAATTAAAAATATTTGCGCCAATTGATTTTGTTGAACAGAGATAAAAATTTTTCTATTAGTGTGGAAGCAGAATTCAACCAAGAATTTTGTAGCATGGAATGCTACATAGGTACTCCTTGAATACAAATACAATACAACCAGCTCTAGCTGTCTGGTGGCTCCGCATGGCCGGGCGGCGGCATGTGGAGAAGGGGATCCGCCGGTGGACCCTAGCTTCCGGTGGAGGGCAGTAGCATGTTGGGCCCACACGGGAAACCTGATGTTCTCCTTTTGTGGGCTTCCCACGCTTGGACGACTTGTCCAGGCCCATTGATGTTCTCCTTTTGTGCGCTTCGCTTGGACTTGGCCAGGCCCATTGTGGCTCCTTGAAAGCTTACATATTGTTTGGTTGAAGTGTCCAACTAGATTGGGTTGGGTCGGACTCAATTTTAAAAGTATTTGGTTCCATGGCGAAGCTCGCTGGACAGGAGACGAGAGGAAAGGAGCGGACTCACGGTTCGCTCTTGTGGCTCGGGAACCATGGAAGGAGAGGAACGGTAGATGGTTTCGCCAAGCCTCGTCCACGGTTATGCAGATCCTCACGCACATCAGGCACTTGGTAGACCAATGGATAGACACCGGTGGCGAAACTAGGTTGTCTCGTGCGCGAGTAATCACCTAGTTCAAAGTCCTCTAGGTGGGGATAAAATCTTTGTAAATTCATCGGCCCCCCTAGTGTGCCATTAAGTGGCGTGTCATTGTAATCAAACCATCTCTCGACCTTAATACAATGATACACAAACCTTTTGTGTATTCGAGAAAAAAAACAGTATTTGGTTCCAAGGGATGGGGTTGGGTTCATCCCGGAGGGAATATTCCTCTTAGATGCGGGTTCGTCCGATTCCAGTGGACCGAACGAACCCACATCCGAGTAGCGATGAGTTGAGCTCGATGACGACCGGGAGCGACGCGACGGCGGCCAGCGATAGCCTCGGCGAGCGGGAGCAACCCCGATTGAGGGCCACACGCAGCCTCGGCAAGCGGCGGTCGACAAGCGAGAGCAAGAGCGGCGCGACAATGGCAAGCGCGCGGCCTCAGTGAGCGGAAGCAGGCCCGACTGCCGGCCACGCGCAGCCTCGACCATGGCTGCGGACGCGCGGCCTTGGTGAGTGGGAGTGGCGCGGCAACGCAGTGCAGACAGCCACGGCATGAGCCACCTCGACTGCGGGCCTCGAGCCGAGCAAATATGGGGAATGAGACAGGAGACGGCAGGAGAAAGAAAGGATGACATACGGGTCCCGCATGTCAGGTATCCAATCCTTAACCCTTCATCCAAACAAAAAACCGGGATGGACGCAACCCTTTCAACCAAACATGAAATGGGTTGAACTCATCTAAAAAACAGGGTTGGGTCCAACCCATCCCCTTTGGTCCCAAACCAAACACATGCTTAGTGGGCATCCGAGAAACCAGACACCATCTTACGTTTCTGTAGGCCCAAACATCTCAGCACCTTACTAGCCTGGACATTTGGGCTACCCGATTCTTTCAGGCCGGGTAATTCAAAACGGTAATGAAAATTGCTACCCGATATTCGCCCTAGAAAAACACTACCCACAATTTCGGGTACCCGCTAATTCAAGTTCGGGTCGGTACCTGATATACCGAAATTTACAGAAAACAACAATCTGCAAAAATTTAGGAGTAATTTATACATAATTTCAGCAGCAATTTGTATAGAATTTCAATAGCAATTTGCAGAGAATAATATATTGCAGTCACTTGTTCAACTAGAGAGAATCATATACTAAAAAAGTGATAAATTCAAGTGTTCAAATGACAACCACTACTACAGAAAGTTAAACACCGCCGGCTCCAGAACCCCCATTACTGACGGTTTTGGCCCCCGTTGGTGTAAGTTGGCGGTGATCGGCGACCATTATCTCCGCCGGTAGAGAGCCGGCGGTGACGGTATTTTACCACCGTCGGCCCAGCGTACCATAGGGCGGTGACGGTATCTTACCACCGCCGGCCCCGCGTACCATCCGGCAGTGATGGTGTGTTCTTCAACGCCAGTCCGACGTACCATCCGGCGGTGATGATGCGTCCATCGACGCCGGCCCGACATACCATCCGGCGGTGATGATGCTTCCATCGACTCCGGCCCAGAGTGCCATCTGGCGGTGATGGTGCACCTATCATCGCCGGGCCGGCATACCATCCGACTGTGATGACAAGAACACCAATGATGGTCCGTCGTACCATCCGGTTGTAATGCCGAGAGCGTCAACTCCGGACCGGCGTACCATCTAGCGCTGATGACAAGAACATCAATGCCGGACCGATGTACCATCCGGCTGTGATGACGAGAACATCAACGCCGGACCGGCGTACCATCCAACAGTGATGTAGGTGCCAGCGATACGCGGTCGGTGTTCCCTCCGGCGGTAATGAGGGACGATGTCACTGCCACCGTTGTGTTTGTTCCGGCAGTAATGTTTTGTCCATTACCACCGGTGTTACCAATGTGCATTATTGTTCACAATACATTATAATAACAGTAATAGAGACATTACATGGCTTACGCAATCGCCAGCAACATATATATATAGAGAGACAATGTATTGTATCAAAACATCCATCACCACCAAGACACAAATGTCCATACAAATAAAACGACAACGATAAACATAGTTTTCAACCACAGCGACATAACGTCGAAATCCAATAACAGAGAATATATAGTTTTCAAAACACTAGCACCTTGATTAGAGAAGGTGATGGACTCCCTTGGTGCTCACGACTTGGTCTATAATGAAACCGAAAGATCTTCTTGGAACCCAGATATCTCCAAATTGGTCAGCTCCGGTGTAGATGACACTTCAGTCTGGAACACAAGAAAAAGGTGAAACACAGTTAAGAAAAGCTTTGCTAAACACTCTAAGTACATCGAAAGGTCGTCCAAATTTACTAAAGGGGCCGAGGGGCCAAACCTGTGAGCCGGAGAGAGCTTAGTGCTTCCCAGTTATCGGGATGCTCTTTGTTTCCCAGTGCCTGGGTCAGCTGATCATTCTCCCTATTAGGCTTGAAAGTACCATTACCAACTTCCTTGTGGACCGCCTTCATCCTTTGTGCGAGTTCCTCGGTTGTAGCATCCCCATAACTTAGGGATCCATCTAGGTTGAAGGTAACCCCTCACAAGAAGGAACCTTACAGAGCGAGGATCTCAGTCAGATGTATAGACCATAACACCGCTCTAGGTCACCTGGTCCTCGTCTAGTTCCCAATCTTAGATTTTCCTCGTGTAGCCATGCGAGCCGGTGCGATGCGGCCTCATATTTTTGTGGGAGTTGATCATATTTGCCTCACTCTGTTCCTTCGCCTCATCCGATTGCTTCCCACTCATGAAATCACTCCAATACTCTTGTTGATGTGGGTATTGACTCCATTCTTGCTCGATGCCCTTCCTTACATATTGGGTGTTCAGGTAGTACCTAAAATACTTGAATGAGTTGCCCATGATAAAGAATGCCCGATCCTTTATCACCTCTTCATCAAACCCATCAGGAAAAACAAATAGGTCCTTCAGCTTCTCCCAGCAAAGATTCTTCAGACTGGATGGAACCACCCATTCGCTGCCCTTTTGTTTCTAGTACCTATACTTGATGGGTATGTTGTCCTTCACTAACACCCCGATGGCCATCTTGTAAGGCGCCATGACACCAAATGGCAGCACGGGTTCTCTGGTCGGATCCAACTCGGTGATAAACTGTTTACCGGTGCGCAACTTGCTCCGCCCTCGCCTAGCCTGGCGCCTAGGAAGCCTATCTGATGTTGTTGTGTTTCTCTCGCTAGGAGCTTGCTCCTGCACATATTGATCAAATACTCAGGCTGTAAGATTATTCTACATATAATAGAGTAATTGAGTCAGCTACGGATATACACAGATGGATTACCCCGCCGATTCCACCAAGGTCAAGGTACCATGAAGGGGATGGCTCCATAGGTTCTCTGGCTGGATCCAACTCGGTGATACCCTGGCGCCTAGCAGGCCTATCTGCTATGGTTGTGTCACTCTTGGTTGGAGCTTGTCCTACACATACAGATCAAATACTCAGGCTATAAGATTGTACTATATATAAAAAGAGTAATTGTCTCAGCTACAAAATACGCAGATGGATAACCCCACCGATTCCCACAAGGTCGAGGTACGAGGAAGGGGACGGTGGGCAGACACTCTCAGGCGATGGTACTTCATGAGCAATGAGCCTTGCTTTTTTTCTACATAAAACATGAGGAGTTCCCCCTTAATGGGATTTTTAAAACGAGCTGTGCATATACTCACACTAACCTTGTAAAAGTCCTAATAGAACACAATGTTGTCAATCCATTCAATTCGAAAGTCAAAACATAGAGAAAAAATGAGTTGATGTTAACTAGCAAGCTCCCACCGAGAACATTCAAATATGTGTACACATAACCAAACTAGGAACTTCATAGGTGATGACGAACCTTGAGATGGAGATGCTGTACAAGTCGTTTTGGACCTGCACAAATAAAGCAAGCCTTGTTCATCACCAGATGCATGCCCAAGCTCCAGATGAGTACATATTAATGCTGTGAACTCAATAAAATATGAGCAAACTAAGTGTTCTGGCCATGCCTGGCACTCGGTTGCATTTATAATATCGTTTTACATAGGAGTATTTATAATGCCTTATTACTACATTTACAATGAATTCTTCATAGATATTATTGGACACAGTGCTGTAATTTGGGGATAACACAACTTCTATTTCTATGGATTGCAGATCTCAGAGAAATATATGTCAAATTGTTCAAAAAAATTACAAATTATTTCTATGGATAGTAGATCTCAGGGAAATATATACCAAATTGTTCACAAATGTGAGAGACAGAACATACCAAAACGCAGATGCAAACGGATGCAATGGATCGGAAGCTCAAAGAACAAACGCCGATAATATCTAACGGTCACAAAATCACAGTGCTAGGGACGTCCAAAACAACCGAATGCCAGTTAGCTTTTCTCTAAAAGGTACTGAATGAAAACTAAAAGCTACGACGGATGTACCCATATGATAGTTCTACTTCCAAATAGAGGTCTACAAAATGTTATCTTTAACTATTGGTCCTAAATGGAATGCAAACACAATGAGCAAAAAGAGTTGTTGTTCAGCAACAAGGTGGAGGATAGGTTAGACTCAAAGAGGACTAGGGCAAATCCAAAGTTTGTTTACCTCAGATGTGCGGGAAACGACAGCCGGAGAGATGGAATTGGATAGCCAGCAAAATGGATAGCGGGCTCGACTGTTGCCGGTGAACGGTGGAGCGGGGTGGGGGGAGCCGATGAATGGCACTGTGAACCATATTTATGGGGGAGAGCGAACGAAACGGCAGCGCGACGGCGAGAGGGAAGCGGCTCCGGCGAACGGTGGAGCGGGGTGGGGGGAGCCGGCGAACGGCGCTTTGAACTAGATTTATGGCGGAGAGCGGGAGGAATGGCAGCGACGGGCAGGGTGACAACTAGCGGGGAGGATGTCCATTCTAAGTGGGACAGGAATGGAAAATTTGGGGAAAAGTTTTTGCCACGCGCACTTATATACCGGGTTCATTTACACCGGCGGTTGGAACCGTAGGACGGTGGTGCTATGTCAAACATCATCGTCGGTCCCACCGTGGATTGCGAACAAACAAATGGAAGTGGACACTCAGCCAGAATCGTACCAGCAGTGATGTTTTCCACTTAGCCAGATTTGTGGGGGACGACCGTATAAAACTCTAAGACCCAATTGCCATGTTTTCAAGGCACTTTAGAAACTCTAATTTTGGTTGCCAAATCAATATTATTGGTTGATACTTGATACCCAAAATTGCCATTATGAAATATATTGTTTGTGGCCAAAATTTGCGACTGCCTAATTGGTTTGTTGCCAAAATTTGCATTCTAATGTAGGAACCAACAACTCAAACATTGTACTAGCTAGTACTTTAGGAGAGTTAATATCACTAATATAACATGACTTCTATTACATTATAAGACCAGTGTCATCCCACTGCTCGAAATCATTTTCATACTAACTTACATCCTACTTCTACATGACTTCACAATATAAGATCAGTGCCATCCCACTGATCGAAGTCATGATTGCTAATCTAGATATAGCTCCCGTGTGAATTGGCACACGTCGAGCGGGTACACAGAACTCCTGGTGATGATGCATGGCGCCCTCATTACTCACTAGATTCATGGTAGCGGAAGCCAGCCCTCATTCCTTGCCAGGACACGGTAGTGGCTCTTCTTGTCGTCCTAGGCGTTGGAGTTCATAATCCCCAGGACATGGTTTTTGGCTACGTCCTAGGTCCACTGCTGGTTCGCCAGACGAGGCAGATGGGGTAGTGCAACTACCCGGTGATGTTGATGATGCGCAGCTAGTGACCCCTTATGACGGGCGTCACGTACCCATGGAGGCGGTCATCCTCGGAGTCGGTGCTGACGTAGTCTGGGGAGTGCACAAATGGCAACTGCGGGGAGGGGAGCGCGCCGGTGAGGGCGAACAAGAGGACGACGTTGGGACCGGCGAGCGCAAATGGGAGCGCACCAGGACCATCGGTACCGGTGAGGACGAACGAGAGCACGCTAGGACCATCAGTGCCGGTGAGGGAGATGGTGCCAAAGATGTTGAAGCACCGCAGAGCATGTGGGAGGGCGACGGAGGCGCCGGAGACCAGCGTGAACGGTTGGGAGGCGAATGAGAACAGGAGCGGGAGGTCGACATGGCGAAGCGATGGGGATTAGGGAGGGCGTGGGTGGTGGAGTTGCAGTAGAGGGTGAGGAGAATGGGGTTTCTCAACAGGCCAGGCGTGTGTGGGTGGAGAAACAGGTACTAGGCATTTTAATAACAGGAGCAGCCCTCCGCTTTAATGTGAAATGACGGGGAGCGTTGGAGCGGTGCCTTGGGAACCACAATCGGCCGGCGCGGCCTCGGCGTGGATCGCCTTGGGAACTGAACCATGCTGTTTTCGGCTAAGCCATCCAGATCATGTGCAACGTCCAAGATCAAGTGCCACCGTGCAATTGATGGCCGGATGAACGCCTCCCACTTGATACCCACATCGGATCACCATGACAAGTCAATCTGAGGCAGCACAACACGTGCACTGGATTGTTGGGAATGAACAGTGTATGAAACGGTGAATACAACATACGGGAGGCGTAGGCCTAGATCACGCATCTTAAGAGCGAGTACAACATATTTTGCATAGGCCTAGATTCTGCGCAGATCAATGTTGATATGTATATATCTGGATGACGGGGATTTGTTTGATAAACACTTCATTCTCCTTAATACAATGATATGCCAAGTATGATTCCTTTCTAAACTCGTTACAGTCACCTTCCTTCTCATATGATGCAGTTCAGATTCCCTTGCACATGTTTCCAATTTCTTAATACAAGTTATTCAAGTCATTTGCACTAATAAACACAATTAATATCAGTATAAGAAATATAGAAGGCAGTCCCAATGCTAGAAACTATATAATTTCTATGCCTATTAATTTTCATAGACACTAGTATATATAGAAAATATGGTCCCAATGGATAGTTTCTATAGAACATTTTTTTAGAAACCATGCCAATATATAGAAACCATGCAACATTTGATTCCCTAGCACATTTGATCTAATAGCGCAGAAGTACACTGTATGATATGACGATTTACGTAAACCGCTCACATCACAGTCATTTAGTTATTAATTGTTTTGTAAGGCAAAAACTATATATAAACAACACAGTAATAATCATCACAACAATTTCATTGATAACTTCAGTTACATTCCACAGTTGTACAATAACAAAGACCTATCGAAGACTACTAGGTGTACAATAACAAAGAAATGTGATGCTGCTCCACATCAGCATTCAGCCTGCTTCTCCTCTCTCTCCTCTTCTCTCTCCTCCACATCAACATTTAGGCTGCTTACAACCCGCTATTATACTTGCTCCTAGACATAAGAATCAAGAAACTTGTGAGAGAGATAAGTGGACCATGTATTAATAGTGAAGAGCTAACTACTATTTGGGTGGGTTGAGAGAAGGCTACAAAGATCCTTATAGCGGTCTCTAAGCAACCCCCTTAATTGCAAAACTTTTACTAGCACCTAGATCAAGCAACCCCACTACGCCTAGATGCCGGTAGTATCCAATCTTGAAGGCCTTCTCCGATGCCGCCTCTCGCCATCGGAGGAGTTGGAGAAGGAGCGCCATGGCGATAAAGAAAATATAGAAGGTTGGCTCAAGAGCTTTGTATCTATCTATATCTAAGAAGAAAGGAGTATGTGGATTGCCAAGAAGCGTATCCAGCCCCGGCTTAAATAGGCCACCCTTGAAGATGGAGAAGCGGAGAGGAGCAGTTAAGATCCACGTGATCTAGGCATACTGTTGATGGTAGTTATCATACATATTTAATTGTCAATTAAACATGTATAGGGGCATAAATGAATCACCAATGTAGACTTAGGGGTTTAAACTGATAAATTCCACGAGTTTTGGTGAATTTGTGTTTCGAGCAGGATCTAATCGTCAAAGGAAAACATGGAATCCCACCATGGTATCTATGTGGGAAGACTCTATAAGGATCTTGGAGCCATGTCATCAAGCAGAGGACCAAAGGATGTCATGTGGGGCCACCCGGCCCCCTATGGGCCTACCTATCAACCTCGTCGCTATATCGGTTTCCCACCGCCTCCTAGGATGCATCTCCACCGTTGCTTAAGTCGGTTTGATCCAAGGGCTCATGTTGGACCCTCAGGGCTATATAATCCAACCCCTGCCTCTGCCTCTAGGCATAAGCCTCATTTGATCCTAAGAGCTGAGAAGCCAGAAACCCTAATTCATATGTCCACCAAGATCAGGTCTAGCAATCAAGAGAAGATTAGTCCTCGATAGGATCTAATCTTGTTCTAGAGATAGAGAGATAGAGTGAGAGAGAAGAGTTTTAGAGGAGTCCCGGCCTGTCGGTGCTCTCTCTATGGCTTGTACCCTGGTGGAATCAAGTTTTTCTTGAGCTTGCTTCTAAGATTTCTCTAGTAATCAACTTCTAATTCAAGTAAGCATCTTGTTCATATTATTCTTTAGGTTTGCAACTCTTTTGAGTACTTTAATCCTTGTAGCTCTTGGGTTAAAGTAGTAGTCGTAGTGTAAGCGTGGTGATTAGACTCGATTACTCGTGGATGTACCCTATTTTTCGGATCGGTGGTAGCTCGTGAGGGTGACTCTTATAGCCTCGTTGAATCATTATAGTCCATCTCCCATTAGTAGGCCTAGCAGGATTTTGTTACTATAGAAACATACTCTACCTATGTTTTCTCTAGTAATATCCCCAGAATTGAACAATAGAAGACAAAGCTTACCGATGTTAGAACTAGAAGACCTTAGTAGTCTCCTCTATGCTCCTATTATCTAGCCTTGATTGTGAAATTGGGTTAAATTAGAATTAGTTACTCTCACCTCCGTTCCTTTGGGTTCGATATAAAACTGGGTTACTCTCGGTGAAGTGCTACAATGGTATAATATCTATGCGCTTGCAGATTATTCTGTGTGCATTAATTTATACCAACACATACGCATCAAGGAAGACACCGGTTCCCGGGGAAAGTGGTGAGATGATGTTGGAAGCTAGGACATTCATTACTCACACATTGAGTCGGCATTCCATATGATGTAGTTTAGATTTCCTAGCATTATAACTTAATGATGCGCAATATCTGGCGAACCAAAGGGAGGTGCAAAGATCTTAAAAAAGGATGGGCGCATGCATACATGGGAACTTAGAGTTGATATGCCAACATACACCGTATCAACACGCATTGATAAGAGCGGTGTAGATGAGGGATCATTGTACTCGTAGATAACCGCTTCTTCGTAAATCCTTCTATAAAAGCATAAGCAGAACGAACATGGGTACATGGCAGCACGTGTATACACAAGAGAGAAAATTATCTAAGCCATCCAAGTACCACTGTTCTAATTACGCATATGTATACCGTATGATGCGCCTATGGTACTAAATAGATCACCTTTATTTACATTGGGAACCCTTGCCACTTGATGAAATAGCGCACATGTACACCGTATCATCCTCCTAAAAGACTCAAACGAGGCAAATATTACACAATAATAAAGTGCTGCAAGCAACTCTTTATTGATAAAGTGCTGCAAGCAACTCTTTATTGATAAAGTCCATTACATTAAACAGGTTTACAATAATAAACAAGTTTACAACAATAAAGACCTATTGAACCCATACCCGGCTGCGGGAAGGGGAGAGCTCTAGGAAGGAAGGAAAACAAGCGGAGTTGCGTATGAGATCATGGCGGTTAATATATCGCTACTACAGCGCAACGGAGCAGAGGGCACGATGCGGTTCAGATTCCCTTGCATGTTACCGTTACTTACTAATAAGAGAACTAGTGTTGTTTGATCTAATAGCACACATGTCCACCGTTTGATATGGCTATTTACATAAACTGATCACCGTTAGTTACTTCAGAAACCAGTGTCATCTGATCTAACGGAGTCAAACATATACAACAATAAAGTTGGTAAATGAACTTTTTGTTGATAAACTCCATTACTTTCGACATGTGTACAATAACAAAGACCTGTCAAATAATTCTAGATGTACAATAACAAAGACCTTTCAAGTATGGGGTTTACCCATACCCGACTACATAGGACACCTCCCAGCGGTGCTGGAGTCGATGCAGGGTGAGGAAGGCTTGTGCTTGTGCACGAGAAACTGGTCACTTGTACCAAGCAGACACCAGAACCCCTTCAAGCGCTCTTTGCCCCGTGAGGAGAAGGAGCCCCGAGAGGAGGAGAAGGAGCCCTACGAGGAGACCAACCCGCACAGGAAACCATGGGGAAGAGAAGGAAGGAAAACAAGTGTGTTTCCTTCTTACGTCGCGATGAAGCTCCATGGTTGCATGCTTTCCTCCCTATCATAGCAAAACTTCCACTAACTCTGAGGAAACGAGCGGACATATAGCCGCGCATAGGTGTTGGCGGAAGCTGATCTTGAAGGCCTTCTCCTAGTGGCACTGGAGGCAATGCAGGATGAGGTAATGGGGATGAGGATCCTTATCTTTCGTCAGGTAGAGAGGTAACTATCGTTGTGGCGGAGAATGACACACCGATCCGGCTTCAGATCGAAAGATCGAACCCTACAATCTTAGCACCACAACTCCTCTAGTTATCAACCGAGACTTAGTTCTGGTCAACCTCACCAAGAAGGCTAACCTCTGCCTGCGCAACGAAGAACACAAGCAAGAGCAAGAAAGAAAACAACCAAATTGCAGATGAATGATTAATCTCATAATGTTGGGGTCTCACAAACCGATGAACGGTGAAACTGTTCTTGACAGTTTAATCTAAGCAAAACCCAAAACCCTAATGAGAGTGATGGGGGTATAATATAGAGTCTTGGGCATCACCCCCTAGACGCGCCTCTAATGGGCCCAAACACGATACACGATACACGGTCCAACGGACCAAAAGACGGTGTCGCAGCACCCTAGCAGATTCTGGATGCTGACTTGTTTCGACGATTTCTGTTGATTCCGAAGGGCTTTTGATGTGAGACCACTTGCAATGTCTTTCTTATCTAATTAGCTTTCCATCCATATGTGAATCATCAAAAACGAAGCCCGGACACGCCCGTGTGACCAGTTTTATGATAGACTAGTCTTGGAACCTGAGCTGGGCTCCAACTTCAGTTGGACTGGGCCTCCAGCTTGTGTTGGTCGTCCTTGCTGGTCTTCTCCACCTCTATACCTTTCTCCAAGTTCCTCATGACCCTCTCCTACATTCCTAAGCAAAATAACATCATTAGGTAGTAGTCTATTCTCAAAAGTATGAAAAGGATCGCTTAAGAACGAGCTCACCTTTAAATTGAGTTGATGCATTCGAGCTCGGGTCATTGGACCTTGCATAACGGTTGGAGGATCAGTGGGTACATCCAATGGAGTGATGTCCTCATCACCAGGGAGGTCATGGCGATGGGAGACTACGTGCAACTCAAGGTTTTCTCTGTTTTTTCTAATGCTAAGAGAGGAATAAGGTTAGAGTTTACCATATAGGCTCCCCTTACCTTGCTTAAATAGCCCCACCTCAAGACACGCGCAAAGAAGGCAACTGTCGGTCCCCCAGTTCTAGGGTCCACTGTGCATATGTATCAGTCCCTAGATCAGTAGCTGATATGCACAGCTCAACAAGATTGATATAAAAAACCCATACTTTTATTGCTAATGGGGAAAACGTGTTACATGGTTCGAGTTTACATAGCTTGGGCCACTGGCCTTGTTTCCTATATCAAAGTTCTAAGACAGCGGTCCTATGTCAACGTGGCTCCATTTCCTATAGGCAACTTAGAGGGCGGACACAACCTTAGCCTTATTCCTCTAGCGTAATCCTATATCGTAACATCATAATCCTAGCGTAGCTCTCTCATACGGCTCCATCTTCGGCATTTTCCTAGTGTCCTATCCTGGCATAGTCCCAGTTGTACCATCCGGGCATAACCTCTTGTAGCTTAACTCCTAAAAATGTAGATGGAGGGGGGTTGAGTACATAAAGTATTCAGTGTAACACCTCTGGTGTTACGAGCTTTCTTAGC
Source organism: Miscanthus lutarioriparius (assembly GCA_904845875.1). NCBI lineage: Eukaryota > Viridiplantae > Streptophyta > Magnoliopsida > Poales > Poaceae > Miscanthus > Miscanthus lutarioriparius. The sequence goes on from CAJGYO010000014.1 coordinate 9,540,890, forward strand.
ACCTAGGTTAAGGTCAACGAAAAACAATTTTGTAAACAAAAATAAAATATAACTTGTGTATAGTGCTTATGTAAAAATGATGAGCAAATAGTGTAGATAAGAATGCAACTTTAGGTTTGGAAAGAGAATAGTGTTAACCAGTGTTTTGGGAGCTCAAACATCGAATCCAAAAATTAACCTAGAAATTTTCGTTGAATCGGTGAGAATTTGAACTTATGTTTAAAATGCCATTTTTGGTGAATTATATTGAGCAAATAGTTAAATGGTGCTTAAATATTTTGCTCCTATGGGTTAGTATAAGGTATGGACTATTGCATGAAATACTTGTAGGTAGCAGTTAATGAGGTTTGGACATTTTAAAAAATTGTGGCAAGATTGTTAATGAATGTTTAGTTCAAGCTGAACTTTTGATTTTCTAAGTCTGAAAGGGGAGAAGACAATGCCATTTTGGGGTTTAAGTTCTAACTAAAATACTTAAACACTAGTTTCTTGTTTTGATGTTGTTGGTTGCCTCTAAGTGAGCACTTGATCAGGGTGTAGGTCGAAGTGGTGATGAATGTCACTTTGCTCATTTTAAATTGGCTCGAACTTCCTTAGAACGCGCTACGAGTCATGTGTTAGTGCTCGGTTCACGAACTGGCGTTTAGCGCGATGAGCTCATGTTGGCATACTTCTATCTCCCTCTCTGGTTGCTCTCTGGTCTTTGTGATTGCTTCGCTTGATACCTGGTATGGTTGACTTTATGATAGGGGAATTAGTTGAACCTCAATCGTGGTCATTAGTAGCTTTTGCTTTGCTTTAAAATGTGTGCATGTCACTCATAGTAGCCGCTCGGCCTGAGTTTGTGGTCACCGCATGCACAACACTGTTGGCGCTGGGCTCACGCCATGGCTGGGCTGCGGTCATTGGCCAGCTCGAGTGCTCAACTGATGCCACGCAGCGCCTTGGCCTCGCGTTGGCTGGCTCTGGTCGGCTGTGGCCAAGTTTCCACTGTCGCGGTGTGCGCACGCCACCCTTTGGCCACCGAGCATCACATGGAGTCGAGCTGAGGCTGTGGCCATCGTTGCTAGGTCAGCGTGGCAGTCGCTCCACCCTCCAATTCATCTACCACGCCGAGGTGTGTGCCTTGGTCATAGCTACCCTCTCGTGTGCACGCGCTCTCAGCCATGCACCTCACCTACCACCGCTCCGCTACTGTGTCCAGTGGCGTGATCCTAGCCGCTCATTCCATCTACCTCTGCTACCATGACTGCGAGTACCGCCCCGCCTATGAGATAGGGAGGAGAGGACGGGTTGTCTATGTTGGTAGTAACATGCCAGCACATGGCCGGAGTCACTGTCGCATGCGAGGAACCGCGCCTCCGCCCCTTCATTTCACCAAGCTCAAGGCTTCTCAGTCCAATTCCTCGCACCAGTGAGTAGCATAGGTAGTCAGCTAGATGCCCGGTTCCCCTCAAGCCCGGTTGATCACTACCCACCGACAAATTGTCATTTTTGCTCGCCGCCGGTCAGGTGCGCCGCCGAACTGGTAGGTTGGGAGATAAGGCACGTAGGAGTAGCAGCAGTTCCATTGCTCATAACCCTGAGCTCACCTTGACTCCCTCCATCCGGTGCTCGCGCTATTTTGGCCAGGATGCTTGTCGATGGTGTGGCGACGCGTCGGTGTCCATCGTGGAGCGCCGTCATCCCGCTCGGTCGTACGTGGTCACCACCGCACGGGGTCTCTCCCACTTCACGGATGCATTGGAGGTACTCGTGGTATGTCACTAGTGCTCGCGCACCACTTTTTCTCCCCCTCCGTCCTCCTCTCTCGTCGGAACGATCGCGCCGCCGCCATGGATAGCCGCTCGCCGCTGCCGCTCGCACTAGTGCGCCTCCGAGCCCCTGACCGCCACCCATCTTGGCGCATTTAGCCGTAGATGGTGACCGACCAGCTAAATGGGTCCACATAGGCCCCTGGTGGCCGGCGTGGATGCCCAGTGCCGCCGCTCGCCGTGTCGCCATGCACGGGGTGGCCGGGGGTGCGCGCAGGGAAATTTGGAAAAATCCAGGGGGTTAACTGAATTCGCCAGAGAGAGGAATAAATAGTATTAGGGCTTAGGCATAGTTCGGGAAAACTCTGAGGGCTCTTTTGCTAAAGTGCCAGCAGTGTGGGCTCCTCGCCGTGGGCCATCTCGCGCGTGGGCCGCTGGGTTGCCGGGCCGAATTGATTGCCGCCGGCCCTTTTCCTTTTCTAAGCATTTTCTAAATCAGTTTATAAGGCAAACTTGTAAATTCAAAATAAATTTGTGTAGTTGACCAAAAATTATGAAACTAATTTTGTTAGGCTCCTAAAATCATGCTCTATCTGCCAGTGTATCTTGTTTGCATATTTTCATTGTATTTTCAAGAGCTATCTAATCAATTTTAGATGCTTAATATGGTTAAGATATAAACTTGTAGGAATTGTTGTGATAAATTGGTGATAGTGTTGGTTTTACAAATTTTACAGTAAATTCCTCATATTATTTGGTGTCCACTATAATTTTTGTAGCTCCATAATAATTAGTTGCTAAGATAGTTAATGAGGCCTAGTTCGAATATATATATTAAATCAATGAAATGCCGAAACACCTCGGGATGATAAAATGGAAGCATTGTTGGGAAATAATGTCTTATTCGAAGCAACATGGGCACGTAACCTAGTACATTAGCCATTAGAGCTAGCTTGTTAGCTTGAGAGGCGTCAACGTATTTTAAGAGTTGCGGTTGCTGTTGGTTAACTATATTTCTGCATTGTATCCACTTATATAATAGGAACAATGATGGATCACGAAGTCATCTGGGGTAGCAGAAAATATGGTGCCTTGATGGTCATGTCACCATGATGGAATGATAACCTTTGTTTATATCTTACCTAGACAAGCCCCGATGCATAACCCCTATTATTCTGCACTTTATTTTATGCTTGTGCATTAAGTTTTAAGGAGTTGAATGAAAACCACTTGCATATATATCCTTATCCTATGAGTCATACTAGTATGTCAGGATCGTGTAGATTGCTATGCTAAAGGATTTCGGTAGAAGTCGAGTGATTATCTATCACTCACGAGAGATAGTAAAGATATTATTGTTCTTATTATCCTATAACTATCACATGAAATATATATGGATGATAATTGGAGACCGGGCGGGACTGTGCTTTGGATTTGAATTTGGGCTTGGTTAGGCAACCGAGCGAGGCTCCGGCTGCATTTGTTCCGCCTGTGTTGATTGAGGACGGTCTGTTGCTGTGGATGGTAGTCAGGTCACGGACTTATTATCCTGAGCACATACTTGCTTATGGGAGCGGAAAGACTTGTTACTCTCTTGTCATGGGTTCCGGCTCTTTCCGGACCGACTTTTAGGGGTGGGTATTAGGTGGAGGTCTAAGCACCATACTGAGACCGGGTCTCAGGTGTTGGGGGCTTGGAGTCCAAGTTTGGACGAGGACCTGGACCCCTTGACAGGAGTGAAATCGGTTGGTCTTGTTTGTGCCTGGGGTATAAGTGAGTCTTGTGTTTCGGGGTACCTAACTGGGATACATTGATTCGTGAATCGCCATTTCTTTTGAGACAGTATCGACTTGGCTATAGTCTAGCACCGTAGTAAGAATTAGAATATGAAAGATGGTAAAATGGTTCTGATTGCTTACCACCTGCTTGAAAGTAGCATAGGTGCTTACATAGAATGGTTTGTTAATGAACTAATGATGGCTGCTAATAAAATTGAATATAAGGATGCACGTTTAGTAATGCTTCCTGCAAATGCAACAACCCACAAGCCAGGTAGCGTTGCATATCATTGGAGTCTTTTATTTTCCTCCTATCGGCTAAGTCTTGCTGAGTACAATCGAGTACTCAGTGTTTTATTCCCCCTGTTGCAGGTGACCGATGGATGGTAGATGACTTCTATGTGTGGAAACCTCCTAGTGGGCTCAGAGAGGATTCCCTCCGTGCTACAGTCGTAGTGTTTATTTATAACTGTCACTAAAAGTTTTTAGAAGAAAAGTTTTATGATCTACCATCATATCTAATTTATAAATGTTCCCTATGTTAATGATTCACCATTAATCTTTATTTCCGCTGTAACTCTAAGCATGTGTTGTTCTCTGCTACAAGATATAAATGTAAACCAAAATGTATAAACTCTTTTACATGTAAAACTGTCTCAATTTCGCTATTGCATTCAACTTGTTTAAATACTCTAATGTTGTAATAAAGTGATGTAAGAAATGGTTAAGAATGTTGTAAGCTTTATTCTCTCATTTATGATCCGGACGGTAAAATATGGATTTTTGAGTTCTTCCTTGGGGTGTGCTCGACGGAACGGCACGATTTAGTGCACTCTCTTGGGTACTTAGTGTCTAATGGAAGACAAGTACTCTTGGGAGGGCATTAGATTAGGAGGTTCTGCCACACTCAGCAAGCCCTATTTAGGTGGGGGTGGAGTGCAAGGGAAGGCTATAGGTGAAGGTGGATTTATGGTGGTTGGAGTAGTTGAGTTGGATAGGTAAGGTAGTAAGGTGGAGTAATTATAATTTTAGGTTGGACCTAGCAGAGTATTACCATTCTCACCAGTTCACGTTGTTCATCATAATTACCAAATTTATAAAATACATCTTACTAGATAGTTGTAGTAATTTAATCATAGTATCCCATCCTAGCATTTACCCATTCCAAGGACGTGGCTATTCGAATAGATTTAGTTAACTCTGTAGAGGTGTACAACTTTCCCCACACGATAGACACAGTCCGACACCATCGTCATGGCTTAGACAGGTCTAACAAGATCCTGTACCCGCTCGGAGGCTAACCTAGACTTCTATATAATCTCTACTATGGCTTCTCAGGGGTTGGAAACACAAAACCGGGAAGATACCAAATCCCCCAAACATGATGATACCAAATCATCATAAAAGAAAACATGGCCCGAACATGGCCAAGAAAATAGTGGCTCGAATGCGGCCTAAAAACCTAAAGCTTAATGTGGAAGATCACATAGCATCCATGCCAACCGGACACGGAAGAAAACCTATCCCCCTTGTCAGCTCCTGATTTTCTGCTACCTACACTGGCCTCCTAGTAGACATTATACTTCTATCTATTGGGGTGTGAGATCAAGTCTACCCATATAGACATGTGGCTGTACATAATGACTCACTAGGCAAGAGGGACTATGAACCGGCCCTTATGTGACTGAGGCGAGTATGTCCCATAGGAATCCTCTCCAGCCATTCCTACCGAGGTAATTTATCCCACATAAATTACCCCCACTCGCCCCATGTCGGCGTTTAGTCAAATTTTACCAATTTTAAGTTCCATAGTTATTATCATCAAGTTTATCAAGGTAACCATTAGCTTATCATTAATCACATTATCATAATTAATTTATTAGGGGTTTCAAGTAGTATAGGTTGGGTTATTAATTAGTGGGGATGGATAGTGAAGGGTTTATGGTGGAGGCTAGCAATATATGGTGGTGGTGGAAGGGAGGTGGTTAAGGTATGGCATGTAGTGTAGAGGGAAGGGGTAGGTGGGTGTTAGGACTTGCCTCCATTCGCTGATGATTATATCCTCATTCAATTCCTGTGTCTCCTGTTCCTGTCTTCTAGACTCCATCAGGTTCTCTCATGTCTCCTATCCTACATGGTCTAGCGTTGACAAACAAGAGAACACAAACAAGAAAAATAACAAGCAAGGCATGTAAAACAAGCATAGGCAATCAATCGATCCTAGATGGGTTGGTCCTATTGGGCGATGGGTTGGTTTACTAGGGTTATCGCTATTACGTCAATCTAAAGTAAGGCTTGGATAAAGGTACTCTATCTAGAAGATAGGGTTTTACGGGTTAGGTTGAGGCGGGCGGTTGGTTTGAGGGAAAACCAGACCACATTATTAGGGTTCACTATTATGTGAACCTGAAAGAGAAAACCTGACCAACTCATCATAGATGACCTGGTTGGTCTCTACAGGTCCACCAGGGTTAGCCACACATACGCATAGGCGTGTGTGTGTGACTAGGGTTAGGTTGGCGGCTAGGTTACGGCTAGGGTTAGTGGCTAATACGCATATGCATGTGTGTATGCCCATGTTTAGGTGGGGTTAGAGTTAGCCATACATGGGGCATATACCCAGGTATCGGGCCTCTCCATGTATGTCTGGTTGTCTACCTATTTTAGGTGATTGGGTGCGGATATATTCAGGTATGTGCCATGGTACATACACATACGCGAATATATGGGGTTTATAATACTACGGCGAAGGGCTATATCTATAATCGCTATTTACTCTAATTATAAAAAGGAAGCAATCAAACTAGAATTTAAATGGGCACCAATATTAGGTTTAAGGGTATGATTGTGTAGGGTTTTATTTTAGAGGATTTATGGTGAAAGAATTACGGAATTCGGAATTAAAACGGTTGAATTATAAATTATCTAAGTTTATTAATTAAACCGAGTGGAAAATAGCGTGCATATTATTTCTACAATTTTATCTAATGAAGCTAGGTGGTAAACTATCTAGGTATGATCTAGGGTGACTCTAGTTTGTTAGAAATTTTCTGGGGATTTTTGTGTAATTAATAGGCATACCTTTTAATATTCTGTGTACGATTCCCTATGTACCCATAGCAATTTTCCGTGGGCTAGCGGCTGACACATGGGTCCACGAGGCGGCATGGCCCACTTATTGGGGCCGGGCTTATCCCATTCCACCAGCTCCTCATCGAGATAGAACAAAGAGGGGAGAAGGAGGAAAGGAGAGCGGGGAAAGGGGAAGGGAGATAGCAAGAGGGAGGAGGAGATGGCGGGGAAGCAAGGTACGGCTAGCGGCATTGCGTGGTAGCGGCGTGGTGGGCGAGGGTTGTGGCGGCGCTAAAGTCAAGCACGACGGCGGTGGTTTCGGTGGCGGGCGGCGTGTGGAGCAAGAGGGGAGGCACGGGCGTAGTGGAGAGCAGGGTGATAGGCAACGTAGGGCAAAGCGAAGGGTAGAGTGGTGGTGGCACGGTGCTCCAGCATCAGGTAGCGCGGCAGTGGCAGCAGCTCCGGTTACACTGGTGCGGCGCGGGGAGAAAAGGAGAAACAGGGGAGCAAGGAGGTAGAAGAGAGAAGGAGGAAAGGAATGGGGAAGGAGGGGAGAGGGAAGCGAGAAGGGCGGAGGGAGCGAACTAGAAGGGGATGCGCATCGAAATGGCAGGAGCACGGTATGGCAATGACCTCGGCTTTGGCGCAGTGAGCTCGGCGGTGCTCCACGGCGGCGGAGGCGGCCGGCTATTTGTAGGTGCCCCGGTAAGGTGGTGCGTGGAAAGGCATCCCCGGCGGCCAGCTCACGTCCCTGTGATGGTGAGCTATCGTCGAGGAGGTCGACGGCCACGGCGACCATGCCATAGTGGGTCACGGGTTGTCGCCGAGCTGGTCGGTGCATGCGGCCACGCGGAGGCGATGCAGAGGGGACACGGCGTCAACGGCGGAAGGCGGTTGGTTGGCGGCGGCGGCGACATGCGCACAGGGCGCCGTTGACCCTAGGGAGAAGAAGAAGATGATAGACGGGTTCCACCTGTCGATGAAGGGAGAGGAGAAGGGGAGGAAGGAGTGTGGGCTAGGCCGCGGTAGGAAGGAAAGGGGAGGTGGAGCGGGCTGCTCTGTTGGGCCGGGCACCGGCCCATTCAGAAGGGGAGGTGAGAGGGAGAGGGGAGGTAGGCGGCTGGGCTGCTTGCCAGCCCATGCGAGAAGAAAAGGGAAGAGAGGAGGGGAAAGGCGGTGGGTTGGGCCATGGTTGGTGCTAGGCTGGGCCCATCTAGGCAAGTACACATATTTCATATTTTCTTATTCCCAGAACGGTAACAATGTATATGTATATGCCTATAGGTACTGTACATAAATGATGTATTGCTAGAGAATGTGATACAATGTTCACGGTGTATTTCTAAATAGTATATATATATATATTCTAGTATGGCTAAGTATTATATCTATTCTATTTTAATATACTAGATGAAATTAAAGTATTAATACTACACTTCTAGATTCCTTACGAGTCTAACTAAAGGAGAATTGAGGAGAGAAAAATATCTTTAATCTATCAATGCGATGTCCATTATAATTTCTAGTGAATAAAATATCACTTATATCTACGATGCATTATCTATCTCCATATTATAATTAAAGTGCAATTAATTATTAAGGGAAGTTGTTTTGGTGACGCAAATAAATTCCAGAGAAGCAAACATACACACAAGCAATCAAACAAGCATTCAAGCATACACTCAAGCAACAAGGTGCAAGCAATGGAATTTAAAATACAAGGTAGTCTTCTATTCCTATAAGTCATTCCTAGCGCTTCGACTAAATCCTACGCGACACAAAATGCATATGGTGGGTTTTGATGCAGGGTTTTAGAAATATATATTTCAAAATTGTTTTGCGGGAAAATAACTAGTCAGGGTTTTAATTTGTTATAAAGTTTTAAAAGTTCAAAGTTTAAGTGAATTTTAATATGATGCAAAAACATGGGTGTTACAGCAACAGTCAAGGTCCATGACATCCGCGGCCACCCACACGAGTCACGGGCTATGGAGCAGTGAACACGATGCCACCTTTCCCTGGCACATTTGATTCCCTGTCACATTTGATTCCTTGCCACATTTCATCCTCATCTATAACAGTACCACCGTGCGCGATCACCACTCCTCCCACCTACCACTGTTGTTCACGCTTATAAAACCGGCCACCGCGGGCGCCATTGATCTCCCACGACATGCAGTTCGTCTCTGTTATTGTTTTGCCCAATTCGTTCCCTATCCATCAGTTGTTGGTTTTCCCAATTTCCTATCCACATATATGGCCTCTCTGTGGGACGAAGCCCTCCACATACAAATTTTATTATGTGTAGTCAGCAATGATGCACACAAGAGGTACTAGAAGAATGTTTTTGAAGATGGAACCATGCCGAAGCCTGGAGAAGCTTGGTGTGATGCCCGTGCAACATAATTGTTGCATGGGCTGTCTGCGAGGTTTATGGATCCATGCTATGCGGTGTGCTCTGGACTGTCTGTGGACTGTCTGCCAATTAAAGGCATGAATGGACTGTCTCTAGAGAGGCATGGGTTCATTAGACCTCACGCAACCGCGCCCTTCATCTCCAAATAGGCATAGTTTGTCATCCACCTTCGGCATCCTCTAGCACCTATTTCACCCTACTTTGGTGCTAGAAGAATGTTTTTGAGGTGGTTATTTTATAATGTGTTGGTACACTTTGATTGTAACATTGACCTATTCAGAGAAAACATTGACCTATTCAGAGAATGGTCTTCATTATTGTATAGGCAATTTTATTGTTAGGTCTTTGTTATTGTAATTCTATACTCTTATAAAGCAAAACCCCACTAGCAATTTTTCTTGACATGCAAGGTGTCCACCTCAGCAGTCCACTATCACTTGAAATTAAAGTTCACTATCCTCAAGATTGGTCCATGGCGAACGGGAAGTGCCCGAGGGACGAGTCGGGCGAGGAGAGGACCGAGGCGCGGAAGTCAGAGCGGCTATCGCAGTGCTTTTCTGCCGTGGAGATGGCACTCCCCACAGCCAACTAGGAGACGACCATGGTCGAGGCAGCGGCCGCTGAAGCCCGGGCGCATATCGCCGGTAAGCGTTGGTAATAGTTTTTGTTAACTCATGTGGACACCGTCAGATCATTGCACACAATTTCATACGCTGATGGACCTAACCGTTCACGTTAGGTACTGCACGAACCGCTCAGAACCACTTAGATGAAGAGGTACCTATCATCCTTTTTTCTAATTTAAAATGGATGCACTATCGAACTCACTAGTTTGGTGAATTGGACAAGTAAAGCTCCTGTGGAGCCTGAGGTGTCCAGTTCGACCCCCTTGTGTGACAATTTTTTTTGCCATTTTGTAGAATACAATTTTTTTGCCCCTTGTGAGCCACTAGTGGCCCACTGTCAGCACCTAACCATTACAACCAGGCCACCGTCGCCCATTCCCCATTCCCCTTCTCTGTTCCCATTCCCCTTCTCTTCGACGAACCCTAGATCAGCGAAGGCGGCGATTGAAGGTGGTGCAGGCAGTGGCGCTGCCGGATAGGTGAAGCCCGATGGCAAGGGAGCTTCGACTACGTCTAGCGCGAGCGGAAGCAGAGGGGAGTGCCCCTTTTGCTTCGTTCCTTTGATCCACATCCAAAGTAAGCAGGAGGACACGAAGGACCAGTGGTTCTTGAAGTACCCATACAACGTGAAGGTTAGATTTCTTGGCATTCTTGTTTACTGACCAGTGGCAGCTTGTTGTTAGTGTTGTTTATTGACCCCAGCAACTACGATCTAAACTCAGGGTGATCCTACCACTTGCAGCTTCATCCGGTCAGAGGCTGAGTATGAAGCCTTACAAGCTCATGAACGCAGGTTAAAGATGAAGGACACAGGATGTGAGATTCCACTGTCTGCTGAATCTTATGCCGGTGTAAAGGAAGAACTGAATGAAGTCCAGCAAATTATGGATGCTCTTGTCTCTGACGTTTGCAAAATGAAGGTGCAGCATGGTCAGTCTAAGGTGCCGATTGTTGAGCCCAAGCAGGAACTGGACAACAAGAAAGTTCAAATTGTGGTTGATTTTTCAACTTTAGCATCTCTGTTTGTAGGGTTTGTAGGTGTTCTAATTGGTGTTATCGCTGTTGTAATGTGGAAGTGAAAGTTGTGGTTGCTACCTTAGTGTTAGTGTCTCTGATGTATGTTAATCAATGTGAGACAATATTGTGTTGGTGCCTTCTGTGCTTTTGCATAATGTTTTTACAACATTGTAGTGCTTTTGAGGTGTAACACCTATAGGACGACGGGAGCTGTAACACTGTTTGCGCAAGAGAAATAAACCAATTCATAAACACAACAAAGATGGCACACTAGTTTAGCTAGAATAATGACAACATCCATCCTAGAGAAAATTAGCATGTCCATAGACAATCAAACAACATGCAGCTTTATTTACTCCTCTGCTAATGAATCCGAGAACAAGGAAACATAAGGAATATAGTATGGTCTGCTCATGTCCTCTTTCACAACCCTACATCTATGGTACTGAATGACAAGGGTAGGGATGACATGAACTTTTCTACGGTCGAGGTCATATGCGATGATGGTTATTTGTTCCCCAACAAATAAAATCATATTCCATTCTGGGTGAACTGCAATCCCTGTGTAGTCCTCATCACAATCCAAGAAACCAAATTGAATATCAGTCCATCCAAATACATTCAGTGTGCTGACAGTATACTTCAATGTCCATTCATTAGTACCATAGTTTTCAATGATCCAGATTGAAAGCTGGGACATATTGCGAGCACCAACACCACCAATAGTACATACACACAAGTGACCCTGAGCTTGATGAATGGAGGGTTGAGCACCACTAGGTCTACGAATTCTCCTCCATGTGTTTCCCTCCATATCCACAGCAAGTATCTGAGAGTACCCATCTGAGTACCCCAAAATGTGCAAAAAACCGTTAAGAAACACACTTGTTGATCTAAAACATGGCACTTCAGTACCCTGGTCCCATTGAGATTGCTTATAGATCCACGCTGCAGTTTGAGATGCATAGATCTCCACACCTACGCACTCACCCTCGTCCTCCACATATTGAATCACATGGACATGCGAGGAGGCTGTTGAATCAAACCCCAAGCGAGCCTCACCATCATAATGGATGCTAGGCGGCAGTATCTTCAAGTTCTAGGTTATTAGATTGTAGACAACATAGCGGTATCCAGCAGTAGCCCCAAGGCAGAAGCATAGGATGAGGCCGTTGCAGCAATCTAAGACAGCTATATTGTCAATGAGGAAGGGCAAGAAGGACAAGTCGAGGCGTTCACCGATGACGCTGGTGAAGTTTTGATTGCCATTCTCGGTGTTGTAAAAGAAGCCAGCCATAGTCTGGGGTAGCACCTCACGGTTGTCGGAGATGATGTGGTTCCAGCAGGGACCGACACATTTGCAGCATAGCAAGGAGCGGGTGGGGAGGCGGTGGAGGATCTCGAGAACGACATCCTCTATGAGGCTAGCCAGTGTGTTCCTGTTGCTGGGGGCCTCCTCCATTTCGAAGAGCCTGCGATCATCAATGTGTAGTAGGATGAGAGCTTCCAAACTAATGAGATCAAGATCTTGTTTGGACGTACTCGGATTCACATCAATCCATATGTGTTGGGGTGGATTGAAGTGGATCTTGAGCTAAATTTTACAGCAATCCACCTCAACACATGTGGATTGAGATGAATCTAACAACATCTAAACAAGGCTTAAGGAGGAAAATAATCTGACAAAGATCCATCATTGAAGTGTGAAAGCATACCTTGCCTTTGGATCTGGCGGTGGCACAACGCGAGGCGTGCACACAAATAGCGAGACAGGAACAATGGGCCGATCGTGTGGGAGGTGGCGGTGGCCGGCCGACCTTATTAGGGCTTCAGTCTAGACGAAGGGTCTAGATTCAATACGCACTAATGGACGGCACAGATTTTGAGCATCAACCATCACCGTATGAACGTCCCGGCGGTTGTAACACCACCGTAACACACTGACGTTGACTTCGGATCACCATTAGTTACTAGGAGGCGCGCATGACTACTTGGAAGTTAGAGTGCTTGGTAAAGATTCTGTTACCTGAATACCCTCGCACATGTAAATGTATGATACGCCGAATTCTCAAAACAGGTCACCGTTAGTTACTAGGAAAACTAGTGTTGTTTGATCTAATACCACACAAGTGCACTGTTTCATATGCCTAGTTACCTAAACCGATGATAATTAGTTACTACAGAAACAAGTGCCATATGATCTTATGCAGCCATCGATTGCTAGCCTTGTTTATTGAAAAATGGATGCGTTACTGGCAACTGGCACAGTACGGCATCATCTACATGGCTGCGCACTTGATAAGAGAGATATGTTGTTGTTGCCAAATTAAAATAAAGTAACTTTGAACAACAAGATACATATATAGTTGATGTTGTTGCCAAATTAAAATAAAGTCACCAACCATAGATATATATACATAGATGTTTAACACAAGTTAACATGCACTAACTCAGAATTAATCTACCACACTGATGTGAATAACTTATAGCACTCCCATGAGATCCTACACTCCTCGCTGCAGAACATAGACCACAAGTCCCATTCTTCAAATTTGACGGGCTCGCCGTAGCCACCGCTTGTGCAATGATTGTTCTAGGGAAGCTTTGGGCAAAGAATGGGCACTACATCATGTGGCACCATGTCCTGCAACCACCAGTATACGTCTTGTTAGAACTGCGTACATGTCTGGTTCTTCCACGGTAGTGCAGCCGGCCCCGCTTCGTCAGCACCTTCGAGCTCCCTCAATAGGCGCCGGGTAATGTCATCATTGCCGCCACCGATATTGCACCTGTAGAGCATGAGGGTGTAGACGTACATACCAAGTTTATAGCCTGCCTCAGTGGAGTGCTGAAGCCATTCCATCAGCGACGTCAATGACTTGCGGGCTTCCACGAATACGGGACGCAAGCCGGCGAGGAAGCAAGCCTCTAGGTTGCCCAACCTGGCCAGCCTGGTGGTGAGCATGGCGCAATAGTCAGCGTTGTAGTAGTAGGGCTCCCAGAAACCTTGACGTTGCAGCACCTGGCGCAGTGGTATGCGCCGGCTGACTTCGGCGGTGCCGCACACCCTGCGCATGTCCAAGCAGGTTGCCCACAGGCTGGCAAGGTCATCCATGGGGGCATATGACTGCTCAGCGATGCGGCCAGCTGGAAGCTCTAGTTTGGTTTTGGTTAATTGATGAAACCCTAAGTGCTAACCTAGTTTATCAAAGTGATCATGAGATAGGTAGCACTACTCCAAGTGATGAAGCAATGGCGAAGATCATGACGATGGTGATGGCATGGTGATGATCAAATGCTTGAACTTGAAAAGAAGAAAAAGAAAAAGAAAAGGCTCAAGGCAAAGGTATAAATAGTAGGAGCCATTTTTGTTTCGGTGATCAAGACACTTAGCGAGTGTGATCACATTTAGGTTAGGTAGCCGTACTATTAAGAGGGGTGAAACTCGTATTGAAATGCGGTTATCAAAGTGCCACTAGATGTTCTAACTCATTGCATATGCATTTAGGATCTAGTGGAGTGCTAACAACCATGAAAATGCTTGTGAAAATATGCTAACACATGTGCACAAGGTGATACACTTGGTGGTTGGCACATTTGAGCAAGGGTTAGAAACTTTACCGGCGGAGTGTCTGCCCATAGAGTGCGGACAGTCCGACGGTGCCACCGGCGCCCTATACAGAAAAGACAAGGGTTCACAGAGTGACCGGACACTGGTGGTGCAGTGACTGGACGCTGGGTTTAGAGTCCGGTCAGTGACAGCAGTAAGCACACGGTTTCGGTCTTGTGACCGGACGCTGGCGTGTAAACTGACCGGACGCTCATGGCCTGAGTCCGGTCAGTGCTGACGTACACTGACGTGAGGCGCACAGAGGAAACATTGAGTGACCGGACGCCGAGTGAGTCCGGCCGAGCATGACCGGACGTGTCTGGTCGTGAAATTTCGCTTTTGGAACCTTACTAGAAACGACCGGACGCTAGGGTCCTACGTCCGGTCGCTTTCTAACTGACGCGTCCGGTCATCACTTGACCGTTGAGATCAGGCGATCGGCGTTTGAAGCCGATGACACGTGGCAAGCATCGGGCGACTGGACGCTGGGGTCCTGTGTCCGGTCGAACTGACCGGAGCGTCCGGTCACCCCGTGTTGTGCCCAGTGAAGGGGTACAATGGCTCTATTTCATGGGGGCTTCTATTTAAGCCCCATGGCCGGCTCAAGCTCACCAGCTTGGCCATTTGCATTGACATAGCAACCTTGTGAGCTTAGCCAAAGCCCTCCCACTCATCTTCATCATTGTTTCATCATCATTGTAAGATTGGGAGAGAATCCAAGTGCATTGCTTGAGTGATTGCATCTAGAGGCACTTGGTGTTCGTGTTTTGCTGCGGGATTCACTTGTTGCTCTTGGTGGTTGCCACCACCTAGATGGCTTGGTGCAGCAGAGGAGGATTGGCACGGGTCGGTGATTGTTTGTGGCCATCTACGGTGATTGTGAGGGGATTTGTACCTTCCCCGGCGGAGCGCCGAAAGGTAACTCTAGTGGATTGCTCGTGTCATTGAGTTACCTCACTTGTGGGTAGGTTCTTGCGGTGTCCAAATTGTGTGGACGAGGTTTGTGCAACACCTCTTAGCCGCCGAACCACCAAGTGTTGGTCGACACAACGGGGACGTAGCGTGTTGGCAAG
Organism: Miscanthus lutarioriparius; assembly: GCA_904845875.1. Lineage (NCBI taxonomy): Eukaryota > Viridiplantae > Streptophyta > Magnoliopsida > Poales > Poaceae > Miscanthus > Miscanthus lutarioriparius. Next base: position 9,556,236 of record CAJGYO010000014.1, read on the forward strand.
CACATGAACCTCGGGAGAAAATTGGTTGTCTCTTGTTATTTGGTATTCTCCCGGTGATCGATTTAATATTCACCTTGTGATTGGTTCACTCCTCTACACGGCGGTATAATCACCCTACTCACTCATTTATATTCTTGCAAACTAGTTGTGGCAAGCTCTTTAGTGTAATTAGAATTGAGAGCTTGCTTTGTTATTTTAAGTTCATCTAGTGGAGCTCTTTAGAGTAGCAAGATTGAGAGCTCTTACTGAGTAGTAACATTGCAAGTTGTGTGCCTAGTAATCATTGCAACTAGAATTGTTGGATAGGTGGCTTGCAACCCTTGTAGAGCTAGAGCAAGTTTGCATTTCGCTATTTGTCATACTAATTAAATTGCTCTAGTTGATTTGTAGATTTTTAAATAGGCTATTCACCCCCCTCTAGCCATATTAGGACCTTTCACCAGCGATGTCCTCGGCCACCTCCGTCGGGAGCCGATCCATCATGATGTAGCTGAGGAAGAAGCAGAGTTGGAGCGCACACGAGACGAACAACGACGGATGTGGCATCGAAGCGGAGTACGAAGGCGTGACGACGACGAGGCGGAGAGCGTTGGGGAACTAGGGCCGGTGGTTTATGCAGGCAGAAACTCCGTGTTCTTAAAGGATCACGTACCGTGTAAACGTGTCTCAGGGAAGTGAATCATCCAATGCGATGGTTCTTTCTCGAGGAACCAAACGCCGCCTCACTCGAGTTCCAGGTGTCCGTGTAAACATGTCTTGGGAAATTGAATCATAGCCATGAAAGCAACAGCGACCTACATGGCAGACCAGCATCACCTGAGAAAAATAAAAAGAAAAAACAATTTGTGTTCAACAAGGCCTATTGGGCTCGCAGGTCCATCTGAGAAAAATAAACATGACGGAGAAAAGAAATAGGCAAGAAATTGCAACAGAAATAGAAAAGAAAAAACAATTTGTGTTCAACAAGGCGTATTGGGCTCGCAGGTCCATCTTCTCGCTGGCCCATCACCGACCGCTTGCCCATCTTTTGAGCTTGCAACGTCCCTCGCCAACGAATCGGCCCAATGGCAAAGACTGCCTCGTCATGTGTACTATCTTCTACTTGGCTTTTCTCGGATGAACTCTGTTATGCGATGAATCTGGAATTGGACATCATTTCTCGCCTCGCCTGGCAGCGTACCCAATGCATCCATTCAAACAATGGTTGCTTCACCGCCAGTTCATACGGCAATCCAACGGTGATAACTGGATCACCACCGGATCTTACTGTAGCGCACACGTCCATCTTGGCACCAACGGTAAAAAAACTATCGTCTCTGATGGTTTCTCCGAGCGTCGGGCATAGGGCGAGCAGCCAACGGTGAAAACCCTTCTATCGCCGGTTCGGCGGATGACACGGTGGCAAAGGGCGAGATTTTGTTCACCGCCGGATCATACGCCGAGCCGGCGGCGAAAGCGCTCATCACCACCGGTTATTCGGCCAAGAGGGGGCCCATATGTCATAAGTCGGCGGTGATACGTTTCACCGCCGGTTATATCAAAACCGTTGGTGAAGGTCCCGGCGGTGAATTGATTTTCTGTAGTAGTGAACATATCACAAACACAAATGACAGACACATATTTGGGTCGTTTGGGTACCCGGGGAGATTACCCGAATTACCCAAACTAGTTTTAGGTAATTAGAATCACTATCCGAATTTGGGATCGGGTACCTCGGAGTTTAGGTAATTTAGGTCCAAGTTTGAGTACGGGTAATGTGTATCAGGTATTTTGCCCATGCCTATTACCCACTTGCCTACCGATGATAGAGATGAAATCATGTCTAGCTTTTCCTCCTATTTTTGTATTTACAAAAAAAAATATTGAAATGGAAAGGGATTTTCCACCTATTGCTATGGAATCTCATTTTTATTTTGAATAAACCCGTATTTATCACATTTTATCATGTTTCCAATCTATATGCAGAATATGCCCAATAATTGCATGTTCATCTTGCTTTTATCTCTATTGTTAGATCATTGCCGGGCCACAACTATTATTCATCAGAATGTTTGAATGTAATGTTTTCACCATACAAGGAAATATTGTTGAAATCAATATGCAAATTTGTCCATCAACTTCAACAATGGGAGGATACGCAATAAAATTAAGAAACTAGCCTTACAAAACTGCAAAATTTGGTGGGGTTATATATAATAATGCAACAAATTACACTACTACGGAGAGGATTTTTGGAGGGAGGTGTTTTTCATTTTTAGAGGCGAGCAACCTGTCCGCCTCTAACCAATCATCACTAATCGATTAACAGATGCGGTATCATAAAAACAAATGTGGAAACACAAGTGTGGTGGATCACCACCCTCCATCTTAAAGAGGTTTGATCTAAGGGATGAGATGGAGAGCAATTGGATCCATGGGCCTACTCCAACTATTATAAATAGGGGTACCCCCTCACTCCAAAGCATAAGAGGAAGAACACCACATGAAGTACGTAGAGAGCTCCACTTGTGTCTTACTACTAGTAGGATAGTCTAGTGTTAGGAGTTAGACTAAGTAGTGAGTGGATCTGCACAACCATCGTTCTCAACCACACCACACCACTGGATCTGCACAGCTATCGCAACCCTCCTCACCGTTGTCTGCATGGATAGAGAGTTGAGAGGGAGATGGAATGGGATCTCATTGCCAATCTCACCCGCCGCATCACCTGCACCCCACCACCGGACATGCAACAAAACTCACAAGCTAAGAGGAGGAGTAGCAACACTCGACTATCATAGCTAGGGCACATTGTCACAATATACTAACTAACAACATCAATGAAAAGAGTGGAAGCATCACAATAACCTAGCGGAGCAGCACCGATGGCTCAGTAATCCTCCTTGTCCTCATCCTCATTGTTGTCTTCCTTCCCCCTCCTCATCCTCATCGTAGTTCTTGTCCTCTTCATCCTCCTCGTCACCATCCTCATCCTCATCATCATTGTCATCATACTCATCCTCCTCCTCCTCATCATCCTCTCCTCCTCATCCTCCTCATCATTGTTGTCCTCCTCATCATCAGTGTCATCATTGTCATCGTCATCCTCCTCCTCTTTCTCTTTATCATCCCGCTTTTTTGTCATGCTCCAACTCCTCAACATCCTTCTTATCCTCATACTCGACCTAATCGCCATCCTTCTTCTACTTCTCTTCTTCCTCTTTCTCTACCCTTGGAGCGCCAACAAAGACCATTGAGGCATTTAAAAGATCCTGTGGCATCTCAAAAGTGATGTCACCCAACTTCTTGATCTTCTTTATCCAGGCGAGGGCATCGTCCTTCATTTCCTTAAGCAGAGCCTCATCCTCTATCAAAAGTTCACATTAATGAACTAGATACAGTTGTTGTTGCATAGTGTTCATATGTTACCCAAAAATCAATTTACTTACGCTGAATTTGGGTATAAACCCAATGTTGGTAGTGCTTTGCAAATTTGGACTTGAGATAGATGATCTTGTTCACTATCGCCACCGAGCTACTATAATAGTTCGGCAAAGACTCCGTTGTAGCTCATGGCCTCACCGACAGTGCTATCAAAGTCGCCTAAGATAGTCTTTAATACTCTATGTAGCATGCAGAATAAATAAGATAAGTAACAATAAATAAGTTTTAAATATAAAGTTTAAATATAAAGTTCAAAGTAGTGGAATGTAGGGCAGAACTACAGTCTACAAATCGGGAATTAGATACCCACATCCTACTAGATTGGCTCAAGACCAATCACCTCCTCGTTAGCCACGAGGCTTGACCAGAAGAACTGGATCAACTATAAAACCGATCACCTCCTCGTGAGCCATGGGGCTTGAGCAGAAGAACTGGATCAACTGCTCGATGAGGCTAGGATGGGGCTATCAAAGACGATCAAGTAGACTTGAGTCAATCAGGAGGCTACTTTTGGTTGCTTGTTGTGGAGAGGAAAATAGGGGTATATAGGTGGTGCAAAGCATGGGATAAGGTATGCACAACGCTTACTCGATGAGCAAACAAATGCTTATTGCATGAGGATGAAAATAGTCAAAATATTAGAGAAGGATTGGATAATTATCGATGAGTACAATGAGCGAGGTGATTTGGAAACTACAAGATAATTGCATTATCCACGGTCAATCCACGTGGCCACATATTCCCAATTGGCTAAAGAGACATTAAAATGATAAAGACAGGTTATGGAGAGAATTAATTGATTTTAAATATAATACTAGTAATCCAAATATCTTCTCCAGGAGGTTCACCTTTTTAAGGGTTTTATGTGGTCAGTCCAGACCGCAAAAATGGGCTATCATTGGCATACAGGGATTGGGAAAGAAGGTTTGTTTCTAGGAGGATAATTGGTTAGGCTCTTCTAGTCTTTGTATTCAATTTTGGAAGCTCCATAGAATTGTTAATAAGAAGAACAAATCTGTAGCAGATCTATGATATGGAGTGAATTTAAAATTTACTTTTAGAATAACCATGGATAGCATATCTATGATATGGAGTGAATTGAAAATGTACTTTTTGAAGAAATGGTGGATGACAGGATGTTAGAGATGTTCGAAGTGTGTTAATTAGCTTCAACCATTGTGTTTAGCGCAGGAAGATGATGCTTTATTATGACATTTTACCTCAAATGGTATTTACTCTATTCCGTCCCTCTATAAAATCATCAACTTTAGTGGAGTTCAACCAGTTTTGGTTTCTGCCATTTGGAACTCAAAATCCCTCCTAGAGTTCACTACATTCTTTGGTTGTTAACTAAAAATAAGATTCTGACTAGAGATAATCTTAGTAAAAGGAAAAAATTGGTGGATGTGTGTTGCCTTTTTTGTTGTGAAAAGGAATAAGTGAATAATCCCTTCTTTGATTGTGTAGTTGCTTCACAGCTCTGGTCTCTCAGATTTTTGGGGTGTAGTTAGGTGGCCCCTTAGACTCTATAGGCAAATTTTGGTTGAGCAATAAAAAGAAATGGTGTGTTAAATATGGATTCCTCTGCTGCTATGTGAGAAGAAACATGATATTTTGTTACTCGTAAGCTTCTCCACTAGTTCCCAAAGAGAGAGATCAGGACAAGTTGAATCCCTTTGGGACAAGTGGAGGAGCTGACCAAGCAATAAATTCATTCCGAAGGACTTCTACAGGGAGTTGCTCGAGTTTAGAGCTAGAGGGATCCTAGTTTGGTTTAAAGACATCTTGCTTGTGCTTCTTTTTTTTTAGGGCTGAGGTGGGTTTGTGGTGTTAGTTTTTTGGTGAGATCTCTTTCTGGAGTTTCAGGTGCCAAACTGTTTCGAATGGCATACCATTCGCTGCGCCGGTTGAAATCGTCTTTTGACTGATATTAGAAGACTGAGACTTGGTCCTAAAACTTTAAACAAATTATCCGCGGTCAATAAGCTAGAGAAACATGCATGTTATGCTGCTTGCAGGACATGTTGCTCAACTCCACTGGTCCAGTGCGTCGTCCGGTCTGATCCCAACTTGTGGTTATTATATTTCTTTTTTCTTTTTGAAAACTTGCAGGGCACTGCATATACTCCTTGAATATACTCCTTTTGTGTTCTTGTCGCCATATATCGATGAATGTGTTACAGCAAAGTTGATCCTTCAGTACCTATCACATCGGATGTTTGAATACTAATTTTGTAATATTAAACATAGACTAATTATAAAATTAATTGCACAGATCGAGACCAATTTGCGAGATGAATCTATTAAGTCTAATTAGTCCATGATTTGACAATGTGGTGCTACAGTAAACATGTGTTAATCATGGATTAATTAGGCTTGATAGATTCATCTCGCTAATTAGTCTACTCATGTGCAATTAGTTTTATAATTAGCTCATGTTTAGTCCTCCTAATTAGCATCCGAATATCCGATATAACACGGATTAAACTTTAGTCCCCGGATCAAACACCCTGGTCAGCTTCATTCGGATGCTTTTGGTAATCTCAAGCATTTTCTCTAACGAATTCGTCTTAGGAAATAGTTTGATCTTAAAATTAGCGCACAAGTATATAGAAACATTTCTTTTGTTCCTGATGAAATGTCTTATTAGCGCCTGTACGTACCCTCTGGTTTTGTTGTAGGCTTATTTTCTAATATATCCTTTTCAGCTGGCACTGTATTCTATGGGGTTTTATATATACTAGTAAAAATGCCCGTGCATTACTACGAAGAAAATGTATAGCGTTGTCCAAAGCCTTAACGTGTATGTGTTGTTTTGTCTTTAAAGCTATAATTTTTTTTATTTACATCATTATATTTTTATTGCAATCAACATTATGCTAAAAACGTACTAAATAATTTTGAGTCAATATATTTTATTCTACTTAAGTAATCAATTACATCTAGGACGCATGAAAGGTCAGGGGTGCACGCTCTCACTTCTACTTCCTATTATAACATCAAAGAATCAACAAAGCAATTGAGAATACTACATACTGAATTTACTTAGGGTAGAAACATTTCATCCAGCAACCTTTGTTAAAAAGCCGATCTAGAGCAACAACAGACAATTAATTAATGAGGAATATCACCAGTGAAGCAGCCTTTTTTTACTTGAACTTCACAAGCAGCTCTAGTGATGAAGATGAAACTGTTTTGGTGAAATATTTGGTAAAAAAAACTCTTTATGCTAGGTAAAAACTATAAAATGCACATAATACCCTTTCTTTTCTTTTCTTTTTTTTTTTTTTAATTTTTTATCTTCTTTATTATCCTTATTATCCGCTAGCTCAGAGTCGCGAGGCCTCATCCACTCGCACCCGAGGCCTCCAACTTCGTCCACCTGAAGCCTCGCCAAGGCGTCCACGGAGCCTTGACGGGTTGACGGTCACAGCACCCCCGCGGCAACGGAGCCCCGACACGACCACGCCCTAGCAGTTCCACGCGATGGCCCCCAGCGGCCGGCCGACCGCACACCCCCAACGACTCGACAGCCTTGCCCGCATTGCCGTCTCCCTGCCCCACCCCACATCATCGCCATCTCTCATCCTCACCTCGATCTCGCTTACGAGTCACGACGCCGTCTCGTCAGGTTGTGCCACAGTTGCCTGACCTCGCCGTCATCTCCGCGCCTCGTGCCATCGTCGTTCTCATTCCGATCTCAGCATCTTTTCGCACCACCTCGCCTATGATGATATGGTGCCTTGTGTATATGGTTTAATTGGTATCCAATTTAACCCAATTTATATTCAATTTATTGAGTCGTTGTATTGTATTCGATTTGTCCTATCAGATTCGTATATGGGAGTCCACATTGGAGGTGAGGCCCTTGGTATATCATCACGACTACGGAATGGAGCGGAGGATTAAAGCGGGAGGCTGAACAAAAATTATTGGTGGCCAAAGTTTTGGAACTTTAATATTAAAAAAAGTTCATCGCCGATGGACTCTAATCGGACTTGGAAAAATAGATATAAAAAAATATCAAAACAGAAAAAGAACTCTTAAGGAACAAATTTCATGCCCGATGGACTCTAACTGGACCAGAAAAAACAGAAATATAAAAAGATATCAAAATAAGAAAAGGACTCTAAACGGAATTGAAAAAAGAAAGACGTAACTTAGAAAAGCAGAAAAAAAAACACATCAAAACATGAAAAAGACTCTATCCGGAACTAATAAAAAATATAAATCGACAAAATATATGGAAACAGGAAAAGCCTCACGTCCTCTCGTTCGTGACGGACAGTGTCTAAGGCAGAAAAACAGAAAAGTCTGAGCGTTTTTTAAAGAAACATGAAAGAAAATAAAGATAGAAGAGAAGAGAAATAGAGATATTTTCCTATTTGTATTAGGATTCCTATTCACTACTCGGATAAATGACTCTATTTTGATTATGATTTCTATTCAGATTACCTTAAAAAAAGCCTTATATGTTTAAATATGTATGAGCACGGGTTATATATATGTATAGGTCTGGACGGAAAAAAAAAACTCTCCATTATCTGGTAGTTAGAGGAAGACGGACTAAAAAAATGGACGGACAAAAAAAATAGACTGAAGTTTTACCTCTTTATTATTATTAGGTATAGAATAGATGTGCTGTGTGATTATGACTTGCGATGATGCCATTGGGTGGATGTGGACTTTCCTTTCCTTTCCTTTCTTATTTTTATACATGTCGCGCATGATCGATTCCGTAGCTTTCGTTTGTAGTGTGCAATCGTAAAACGTTTGTCTCGCAAAGTACAACCAAACTGTGCAATGATTTTTTAATACTCCATATCGAATTTAATGTGATGTCTTCTTTTTACAACAAAGTGCCAAAATCTGCTTCCGTGTTGTAAAAAATTTTTTCCACGAGGCAATGCTTCCGATGAAAATTAAGCAATGAGATAGCTAAACATTTAACTACTTAGCCCTAGAACACTAGGCTCTTGATGTGGAAGTCAAGTCAAATCTTGTTGCCATGCATGTTGGATGGATAAGAACCATCCGACGAAACTAAGCTCTAGTGGGTAACTTGGCATGAACCATCTCTATTGCTTATTTATTTAGTTTATTAATCCCCGCTCTAGTTTGTCTTGGGAGAGGCACCACATGGTCGGCGTGAGTGAGGGAAGCGCCGGACGTGCGCGAGCGAGCGAGAGCCATCGCACGTCTGTGGACGATTGGTCTGTAAATGTTTCAGTTGTAGAGATTAATCCGCACTCTAGTTTGTCTTGGGAGAGGCTTTTGATGTTAAAGGTGGTTCATGATACAAAGAAGTATGTATAACAGGACTTGTATCTCCGGATATGCGACTTGTTACCAATCATGTTTCCTCTCCTAGGTATCCTCCCTTTTTGTTGGAATCTTTTGCATCTTTACTAGTATAGAAGTAGATACATTCTCTTTTTTTACTATTTATATATACATCACCATCTTCTTTCCTCATTGACCATTGGTATTCCTGGGCGGTGATTTAGTACAAACTCTTTTTATGGCATTTTTGTGCATGTTACTATTAGTAATGTTACAACTATCTTTTCATTTCTAAAGGTTCATGACAAGTACCCGTTGTATATCACGTCCCTCAATTATGCAATCTATAGGAGTTTTTTTAAAAGAATAATATTATTTAAGAAATAATAATGAGAACTAAGAGTCAGAAGAAAAAATATAAATATTTGGAACCTCTTGACAGTGTTAGAAAATTAGGTATTTTCATGATCAATCTAATCCAGAAGTATAACATCAGCAGGTTCGTGACGGCATAAATGTCCATGTGTATATCTCTAATGAACGCTACAGCATGCATAGATGACATACAGATGGATACAGTAAAAGCACAAAATACAGTAATCACAGAGATTAGAATGTACCCAGCGGAGGGTCTCATGCCGAGGGCATCAGAGGCTCCATTCGCACTAGTCGACATAGTGCGTTGCTCGAAGTCGTGGACCGCAGTCGATGTTCGCAGTGCAGTCCCACGAACGGTCACCAAGAAAAAGATGCCTCCCGCCTTGCTGTTCCACAGGCAATCACCGGGAAGAAGATGGGTTCCGAGAGCGATCACCACCAGGAAGAAGACGTTCGTGGACGAGCAGACACGGATCGCTCCCCAAAAACCTAATCGCCGCTCACCTCGTGCAAGGTTCTCAGACGGACGAGGGTTCCGGAGGCACCTGCTCTCCTGCTACTCTGTGCGCGCAGAGGTACGGGACGGGGAAGCCAGAGGGTTGCTGAGATGTGGTTTCTCTCGGGAGCGGTTGCGGAAGACGGAGATCTGGACTGACGGAGGACTACGGAAATATGGCTGCGACGGGAAGAGAGAAAGGCAGCAGAGAATCCAAGGAGACGGAGAAGCGAAAGGGATGGTAACTGACGCAATCAGTTTTCCTCCACCATCAAAGGGAGAAACTCTCGTGATTATGTTGATTAAGTGGCAAAAGACTGGCTATGCCCGCCCGCTCACCTGCCTGCCTCGCCACGGCCACGGCCTCGGCCTCGACCCGGCCCGGCCCGCGCCCGCGCCCACGGCCATGGTCGCCGCCGGCGGCGGCGGCGCGCGCTTGCGTGTGGCACGCCTATGTCCTTTTCTCAGCTTCTCAATTAAGATGAATAATTTCCAACCATATAAGCTGAGTCAACGTTCAATCAAAATCCCGTATGATATTAAACCATACAAAGCTTAATGTTACGTACCATAGAGTTTTATTTGATTTATTAAATATTATACGGGCTAAGCCCATAATATATCCAACAATCCCCACCAAACTCTAGGGTTTGTAACAAAATAGTCTCAGAACCATATTTCTTTTATATACCAGTGTTTCGATAGAGACTGTTAAGTTGAACATCCATCTAGAGCAATAATTTTACTCAGTCACAACTGAACAATGGACTAAGCCTTGAATTGCCAGTTTTGTGTGAGGTGAATGTCACTAAAGTTCTTAGCTGATACTTGGCAGCAAAAGGTATCCTCTCTATTTGAAGCATATAAGTCATACTCCGGTGCCTTTTATGAGTATTTAGAGATCACTCAAATCTCATAAACTGTGACCAGCAGTCTGACTCATATAGGTGTCCTCCTCAAAAGATGTTCTGTAGGACAACATCTTTGCTTTAGCAAGTCACTTGGAACACATTAAGGTAAAAGCCAACCTGTCTTACAGAAAGGAAAGATATGCATCAGAAATGAGTCTTACTAAGGATTTTTCCTCACAATTTACTACTAGCTTGTTTCACCATCATACTTCATGGGATCTCCGATCACATAGAACAGGTTACCACTATAGTAAATTTCAAGTGGGTCTCAAACCCATCTCTCTTGATGCACTTTCTATCACATTGTGTGATGGACCCTTAGTGAACTGATCTACCAGATTGTTAGACGTGTGAACATAGTCCAACGCTATTACTCCGGAGTTTCTCAATTTTCTGACAGATTTTAGTCGTCTCTTAACATGCCTTGTGGACTTCATGTTGTCCTTAGAACTGTTAACCTTTGTAATCACAGTCTGGTTATCGCAGTTCATAGAAATAGCCGGTATGGGTTTTTCAACAACCGATAAATCCATAAGGAGATCACGAAGCCATTCGGCCTTAGAGCCAGCGCTATCTAATGATGTGAGTTCTGCTTCCATTGTAGACTTCGTTAAGATAGTCTGCTTGCAAAACTTTCAGGAAACAACGCCACCTCCAAGCGAAAACACATATCCACTTGTGGCATAAAGCTCATTAGCATCAGAGATCCAATTAGCATCACAATAGCCTTCCAGCACTTTCGGATGTCCGATATAATGAATACCATAGCTCATGGTGTCTTTTAGATAATGCATCACTCTCTTAAGAGCACGCCAGTGATCATCTCCCGGGTTTGACACAAACCGACTCAGCTTGCACACAGCAAATGAGATGTCAGGCCTTATTGCACTAGCAAGATACATGAGCGAACCAATGATCTGGGAATATCTCAACTGATCCCTTGCTATTCTCCGATTTTTCCTCAATAGCATACTAGGGTCATAAGGTGTAGGAGCAGGTGCACAGTCACTAAACCCAAAGCGACTCAGAACCTTAATATTAAGAATAACATCAGCCTCTCTCAAATCTTTCATCTCAAAATTTTTAGAAAAAAATTCCTTCACCTCCTCGATCACTTTGAGGCTAGATCCAAAGATCAGTATGTCATCAACATATAAGCACAAAATGACTCCTTCACCCCCACCATACCGATACTACACACATTTGTCAGCTTCATTCACAACAAAGCTAGCAGATGTTAAAGTTCTATCGAACTTCTCATGTCACTGCTTAAGAGCTTGTTTTAGGCCATATAATGACTTTAATAATTTACACACCTTGCCTTCTTGACCATTTGCTACAAATCCATCTGGCTAATCCATATAGATCTCCTTCTCCAACTCTCCATTTAGGAAAGCTGTCTTAACATCCATTTGATGAACGATGAGACCATAAGAGGCTGCTAGGGAAAACAAAACTCGAATTGTGGTCAATCGGGCAACCGGTGAATAAGTATCAAAGAAATCTTCACCTTCCTTTTGAGTATAACCCTTGACCACAAGCCTTGCCTTGTACCTCTCGATAGTACCATCAGGCCTAAGCTTTTTCTTGAACACCCATTTGCACCCTATAGGCTTGCACCCATAGGGACAATCAACTATTTCTCAAGTTCTATTAGACATAACATAATCCATCTCACTCTGTACTGCTTCCTTCCATAAGTCAGCATCAGGAGAGAAATATGCCTCTTCAATGGTCGTTGGTGTATTATCCACAAGGTACACAATATAGTCATCACCAAAAGACTTTACAGTCCTCTGTCTTCTACTTTTTCTAGTGACTATAGTGTCATCCTCCTCAGGATTTTGCATATAGGGTTCCTCAGTTTGTTCTATCGGAGTAAAATTTTCATACTCATGGGGAATTATAAATTGATGACCACTCGTGCTAGGTGCATTTTTCATGGGAAACTCATTCTCAAAAAATGTAGCGTCTCTAGATTCCATGATTGTATCAATAGCCATCTCAGGAACACTAGAATTTATGATTAAAAATCTATAACCCACGCTGTGAATAGCATAACAAAAAAACACAATCAACAGTCTTTGGTCCAAGTTTTCGCTTTTTGTTTATTGGCACATTCACATTTGTCAAACAACCCCAAATTCGCAGGTAAGAGAGATTTAATCTCCTCTTCTCCCATTCCTCGAATGGTGTAATTTCTTTGTTCTTTGTGGGCACTCTATTCAGGACATGATATGCTGTCAATATAGCTTCACCCCACTATTTCTTAGATAGTCCCGCAGTCTCTAACATGGTATTAACCAAATCAGTTAGAGTGCGGTTCTTTCTCTCTGCAATCCCATTGGACTGTAGTGAGTATGGTGGTGTCCTCTCATGAATAATTTCATGCACCGCGCAAAACTCAGAAAATTCATTTGAGAAATATTCTCCCCCGTGATCGGACCGCAAACGCTTGATTTTCTTCTCAAGTTTATTTTCTACCTCAGCTTTATAGACTTTAAAATAATGCAACGCTTCATCTTTAGTTTTCAATAAATACACGTAGCAAAATCTAGTACAATCATCCATAAATGTCATGAAGTATCGTCTACCGCCTTTAGTCAATTCACCATTCATTTCGCATAAATCAGAATGAACAAGTTCTAATGGTGCCAAGTTCCTCGCCTCAGCAGCCTTGTGAGGCTTGCGCGGTTGCTTCGATTGCACACACACCTGGCACTTAGAATCTTTGACTAGGTTAAATTTCAGGATTAAATTCAGATTTGCAAGCCGCGTGAGACAGCCAAAATTAATGTGACAAAGTCATGAATGCCATATATTCGACTCATCCGAAGCATTAACATTGTTCACCACTTTATTACACACATCATCAAGCAAAGATAAGTGAAACAAGCCTCCGCAATCAAAACCTTTTTCAACAAATGTTTCATGTCTCGACACAACACACTTATTGAACTCAAGCATAATTTTAAAGCCATCGCGACACATTTGAGAACCACTAACAAGATTTTTTTTATGGAAGGGACATGCTGCACGTTCTTTAATAGCACCGTCTTTCCCGAAGTAAACTTCAGAACGACCGTACCAGCACCAAGAACACGCGTATGCGAACCGTTTCCCATCAGCAAGGCTCCAGTTCTGCCGGCCTGATATGAAGTAAACAAAGAAATATCATCACACACATGAATATTAGCACCGCTGTCCATCCACCACTCAGGTGAAAGACAAACTGAAAGAACAAAAGGTATAGAATTACCATACCCAGATGTTCCTCCTCCAGTCTCGCTAATCACCACGTTTGCTGATTTCTTTTCTTGCTTATATTTGTGGTCTAGGCACGCACTTGCCCAATTCTCATCACTCCCACAAACAAAGAAACCTTCACCTTTCTTGTTGTTTTTCTTCTTAAACTGTGCAGTTTACTTAGGCTTTGCATTGTTGTTCTCTTGCATGTTCTTCTTCTTTTTATTACGGGATGCAAATGAGTTTTTCTTCTGCACCATATTGGCAGCAGAAGACTCAACTCCTTTCCACGGTTGTCTTTTGCTCTCACCCTGTCCTCAACATCAAGAGATCCGATAAGTTCAGTCACGCTAAACTCCTGTCTCTTGTGTTTTAGAGAAGTAGCAAAATCCCTCCAAAAAGGTGGGAGCTTAACGATTATACCGCTGGCCACAAACTTGTCGAGCAACAAACATGGGAAATGTTCTAGTTCTTTTGCTAGCGCCTGTATCTCATGAGCCTGTTCGACTACAGAACGGTTTTCAACCATTTTATAGTCATACAGCTGCTCCATAAGGTACAGCTCACTACCAGCATCAGAAATTCCAAACTTTGCCTCAAGAGCATCCTATAACTCTTTGCCTGATATGCAAGATATGTAGTTTTTCTCATACTTAGGATGAAGTGCACTAATCACGGCGCCTCGAAACAGGTTATCGGCAGCTAAGAACTTTTGCTCCTCCTCGGTAGTAAACTGTTCAGGCTTCCCCTGTGCGGCGTAATAGCAGTTCATCGTAGTCACGCCATATCATGAAATTCTTGCCATCAAAATTATTTGGCTTCAAAGCAGCAACAAAACCACTGACAGAAAATTGCCTAAGATTAAGTTTTTGGAATGTTTAAAAATTAGGCATTTTCATGATCAATTTAATCTAGAAGTATAACATCAGCAGGTTCGTGACGGCATATATGTGCATGTGTATATCTCTAATGAACGCTACATCATGCATAGATGACATACAGACGGATACAGTAAAAGCACAAAATACAGTAATCACAGATATTAGAATGTACCTAGCGGAGGGTCCCATGCCGAGGGCATCAGAGGCTCCATTCGCACTAATCAACATAGTGCGTTGCTCGAAGTCGTGGACCGCAGTCAATGTTCGCAGTGCAGTCCCACGAACGGTCACCAAGAAGAAGACGCCTCCCGCCTTGCTGTTCCGCAGGCAATCACCGGGAAGAAGATAGGTTCCGAGAGCGATCACCACCAGGAAGAAGACGTTCGTGGACGAGCAGCCACGGATCGCTCTCCAAAAACCTAATCGTCGCTCACCCCGTGCAAGGTTCTCAGGCGGACGAGGATTCCGGAGGCACCTGCTCTCCCGCTACTCTATGTGCGCAGAGGTATGGGACGGGGAAGCCATAGGGCTGCTGAGATGTGGTTTCTCTCAGGAGTGGTTGCGGAAGACGGAGATCTAGACTGACGGAGGACTACGGATATATGGCTGCGACGGGAAGGGAGAAAGGCAGCAGAGAATCCCAAGAGACGGAGAAGCGGAAGGGACGGTAACTGACGCAATCAGTTCGCCTCCACCATCAAAGGGAGAAACTCCCGTGATTATGTGGATTAAGTGGCAAAAGACTGGCCACGCCTGCCCGCTCGCCTGCCTTGGCCTCGGCCCGACCCGCGCCCACGCCCACGGCCCGGGCGACGGCGGCGCGCGCGTGTGGCACGCCTATGTCCTTTTCTCAGCTTCTCAATTAAGATGAATAATTTGCAACTATATAATCTGAGTCAACGTTCCGTCAAAATCCCATATGGTATTAAATCATACAAAGCTTAATATTACGTACCATAGAGATTTATTTAATTTATTAAATATTATACGGGTCAAGCCTATAATATATCCAACAGATAGTACTCTAATTGACAACCCAACAGCCGATGGCACTTATCAACTATCCAACAACCAATAAGTCGTCCCATATGTGCGTCCACGTAGACGTAATTTGTGATGTGCGGACGGGCCTATTGGCAGTTGCAACGTTGATAGGCCGCATCGGCCATTCGGCCGTCCACCTGTCAATAAGCCTATGTCCACGCCAAACAACAACATGGATAGATCGAAAGCACTGGCACCCCGGGGCCGGCGCACGGGCAATTTGATTGGACGGTGGGGGTCTGTCGTTCTCGTGCCGTCTCGTCTCCCCAGGGCGGAGTGTTGGGTCCAACTGTGAGGTTCTCCTTTCGTGGGCTTGGTTTGGACTTGGCGAGGCCCATTTTGGTTCCTTGAAAGCCCAGTGGGCATCCGAGAAACCAGACATCACCTTACGTTTCTCTGGAAGCCCAGACGTCCCACCACTTTACCCACTTGCCTACCGGTAGACATAAAAATGGCCCGATCAAGAGCCTGCTGGGACGGCTCAGCTCTATTTTTTTTTCAGCTCCGATTCATATTTTCAGCCAAATAAGTTTACTGCTAAAAAAAGATAGAGTTGAGAGCATCTAAAGAGATGCTCTAGAAAATTCAAGTTTTGTTAAAGCTACTCTATGCTAGAGCTAGTGGAGTAGTCCTAAACAGCCCGTGACTTTTTCTAGTTTTATCCTCCTTTTTCGTATCTATGGAAAAATATGGGAACAGGAAACAGAAAGGGATTTTTCGCTCTTTTTGACATCTAGTTTTCATTCGGAATGAACCTATGTTTATCTCGTTTTAGTCCTGATTTCAATCTATATATGTAACAATTATACGTTTATAATCATGTTTTCGTCTCTGTTAGGTCGTCGCTGCCGACCAGCAACTACTACACATCAGAGTATGTTTGAATGTAATAATGCTGTCACCGTATACAAGGAATATTGTTGAAACGAATATGCAAATTTACCTTTCAAATTATAAACGATGGGAGGATATACGTGATAAAGAAAGTAGCACAGCATGCGTGGCAGACACGTTGACGATGACACCGGCCGGATCATCGGAAGGGATATACTCTAACCAATAAAAGCAATGCTAATAATATAGCCCACCGCTGGCTGTCCAGGATCCTTGCAGCCAACTCTTAGTCTACATATATATAGTTGACTCTTCACTATTAATACAGAGCCCACTTTTCTCTTTCACAAAGTTTTTTTTATGTTCCTGTACCTAAGCCGACTGTAAGCTTACAGCCTGCTTCTCCTCTCTCATCTTCTCGTTCCTCCACATCAGCATACAGCCTGCTTATAGCTCTTTATTATACTTCTCTAACACGAAGGGATGCATGTGAACTGTAGGTCGGTAGCTGATGAATGCATGCCTGAATCCAAGAGAATGAAATAAAAAGGTCACAAGACTACAACAACTCAACAAAGGGTCAATGATCGAATTATAGACACCAGTAATTATTGTGCTAAACTTCTGCAATTCAATTCGACGAACGAACCCCTAGCAGCACAAACAACTTGCAGGACCAAGCTAGAGCTACTTCTTCTTCGCAGGCATTGGCGCCCCGTCGGCAACGGCGATGCTCTCCTCCTTCTCGGCTTCTCGCCCTCGTCGTCGTCATCGTGTCGAGCTCCTCGGCCACGAGCTCTATCTCCGCGTAGCCCTTGGCGCGGTACTGGCGGAGGATGTCGCCGGCGTCCCGGTCGTCGGACCTCTTCATGCTGGCGGCGATGCTGGCGTGGAAGGCGCGGAAGCCCGGGCGCAGGCGGTCGATGGATTCGGGGAAGTCGCGTAGAGCCCGACGACTAGGCACCTGCTCCTACCCAAAAACCCTACGAGGCTACGAGACAACATAGAAGCCAGGTCGCATAAACGAACCACCACTTGCAATCTGTTTTGTGCCTCCTGCATCCCATCCACGATATATTATGCATGCCTAGCTTCCTGCCTCGCCTTTCGCCATCCCTTTTAACGCGCATGGCACCTGCATTGTATGACCTTGTGGAGTGGTAGAGTGTTTCTACTCAGCCTAGGAAAGGTCAAAGATCTGGGCATTGGCCCGTTCCCTCAAGGCCCAAGATCACACCTTTTATAGTTTCCAACAACAACGAGACGGCACATGTTAGCAAAAGTGCTATGACATCGCCCATCTGGAGAAGGTTCGGCGGATGCAAAGTAGTAAATTAACCTATGTTCATCATCTAATCTAATAATAATAATTCGGACGAGGCGATGCAACTTTTTTCATACCACATATATATATATATATATATATATATATATATATATATATATATATATATATATATATATATATATATATATATATATATATATATATATATATATATATAAACGGTAATGCCACGTTTAGAGCATCCAGACGCAGAGAGTCTCTTCGAACCCTATGTGGCCTCACTTTGTCCACGTATTCTATCCACCACACGTGAAAATATTTGATACCTCCCCTTCAAATGGCCACTTAGACTTATCCTTTTCCGTTTCATCTTGTCTCTCTCTCCTCCATGTCTCCATGAAATCACAGAGCACCACCGATGTGTCCTTCCTCCGCCCAAGCCGACTCCCTCCTCCTCAGTTTGTGCAACGCCTCCTTGGCCTCTTCCCCAACCCTGGCACTGACGGGATGCCTCGCCGCTGCGGGCTGCCACCCCTGCCTCTAGCCGATGGTCGTTGGGCGCACGTGTTGGGGTGCCTCAGGTCAACCCCGGTCGAGCCAAGGGCACTCACGAGTGTGGGCCGGTGCTGCTGGTTCTCGTGCGTCGCCGCTCGCCGCCGTCTCCCGCCACGGCGGCCAGAATCGACCAGCCCCGGTCTCCCCCTCCCTTATGTTGCAAATGTACATTTCAAGTGTTTCAGATGTTTTAGTGGTATGTTACAAATGTTTCATATGGATGTTGCAAAAGTAGATCGGTACGTTGCACATGTTGCAAGTGTTTCAGAGGTATTTGCAAGAGTTTGTTCAAAATATTTCATCTGTTTTCAGCCTTTGTTACAGCAAGTGTTTTCATGTTGTAAGTGTTTTTTATCTCGATGTTACATATATTTCATACATATATTGTAAATGTATGTTTCAAATATTTCATCTGTTTCAGATGTATGTTGCATTCAAGTGTTTCACGTTGCAAGTATTTGATATTGTTCAGAGATCACGGGGGCGCGGTGAGTGATGAGCGCACGGCCTGGGCACCAGGGGATGGGGGCGCGGCGAGCCAAGGGCCTGCGGACGGGGCGCACTGGGGGCTGGCGGTGTGGGGTGCGTGCGTTGCGGGGCGACGGACGGGGGCGGGCTGTTCTAAAGTCCCGTTGTTTCTTACGCGCGCAGCAGGCGTCCGATGGTAGCGCCCCGGAACAGACGTACGCGCTAGCAAGTCCGATAGATAAAAGCCAACAAGTTATTACTGTAAACAGCGCTAGCAAGTCCGATAAATAAAAGCCAACAAGTTATTACTGTAAACAAGCTAAGTAGTGAAGGCAATTCCGTCCACGGACACAGCTGCTATGTTGAGATCTCCATGCGTGTAGCTTTGCTAATACTGACATATTATGGACTTTATTGATTGATTGATAGCACTATGGACAACCCATATCAGAACGAAGGGACGATTACTGAATAATTCCAATATAACCTGCTAATATAACTGGTTGCTGCATCGCAGGCAAGAACGAGAACAGACAGTATCTAATACGTACTCCGACTCACGGCTGGATCCAATCCACATGACCAGAATGCATTACACCAGCAATTACAATAATAATTAATTGTACAAAACCTGTAAATTGGACGCACAATGGCATTGACCTCTAAGCTAGCTAGCTACTTCCGGCGTTGACGACCTCCGATCCATCCACCTCCTCGACGGCAATGCCGCCATTGCCCTCCTCGTCGTCGCTGAGCTCCTTCGGCAGGAGCTCCACCTCCGAGTATCCCTTGGCGCGGTACTGGCGGAGGATGTCGGCGTCCCGCTCGTCGGACCTCTTCAGCATGGCGGCGATTCTGGCGAGCTTGTCCCGCGACCCCGGGCACAGCCGGTCGATGGATTCGGGAAGTTCAGGGAAAGGCCGGCTAGGCGGGAGCCGCTCCGCCTGCTTGAGCATGAAGTCGATGGTCTCCCTGGTCCACCCTCACCCGCCTCGTCGCCGGCTTGTTGTTGGCCTCGCCGCCCACCGTCGTCTTCTTCGTCATGATGGCCTCGTCCCCTTCCTTCTTCCTCTGCTGCATATCGTTATATATCGTCGCCGCGAGACGATCTCAGTTTCGCTCTGATTGATGTTTGATCTGAAGAAAGAAACTCGGTCGATCGAGATTGCCTTTTTGCAGCGGCCCCCGATATTTATTTGTTGCCCTTAAATCTTGATCCTGATGAAACTAAAACCTTGGCGCGGAGACTTCTCTAATCAGCGGGGCCAGGAGATTTCGTGTCACGGTGTCAGGAGTGGACTCAGGAGAGGGGCCAGATCGATCGGTGCGTGGTTGGGCCGGGCTCGACAGGCCGGCTAGCAGGACCATTGCGGCATTGCGATGCAGTGAAGCCCAAATAAAGCTGACTTGCGTTGGGCTGCCTGTATATAGATGAGAGGAAAAAAGGAAGATAAGGGAAACAAGCTTCCTAGCACCCGGAGACGAGACGTCCGGACGCCCGCGCCTCAATCCTTTTTTTGCACCGTTTTACGCACTCACATAGGACCCGCGCCACTCCGAGCATCACCAGCATCAAGAAGAGAGTGAGGAGGCAGCGGATGCCCAGTCGGTGCCTGGAGGGGGAGGAGACACTGAGGCGAGATAACAGAAGACGAGAAGGGAGATGCAACACCCGATTTATTTTTAAAATATTCAGATGCAATACTTGTATCATATGTCTATAGGCAGATGAAACACTTGAAACATGAATCTAAAACACCTGCTAAAACACTTAAAACCATTGCAAAAATATGCGCAACATCCAGATAAAACACTTACAACACATATGTGTGAAACATATGCGACATCCAGATAAACACATTTGCAACATACGTCTAAAAACATAGATGCAACATTGGGAACAAAGCTTGCAACATACGTGTACAACCATTGCAACACATATGCAATATCTCGATCTACCTTTAAAACATCCATATGAAACACTTGCAATGTACCTCTGAAACATCTGAAACACTTTAAGCAGACCCTTGCAACATGCGCTTTCAAGGGCAACATATACTTGCTGCTTGGACAAAAATGGAGGCTCGTCGACATGGAGCTCGATGCCAGCATGGAGCTCGATGCTACGGAGTGATGCAGAGGTCCCCGATGTGCATTGTGGAGCTTGGCGGCGGCACGGACCTTGGCAGGGGCCATGACAGGCTGATGGAGCGTGGTCGCAACGAGAGGTGCAAGTCCAGGCAGGGGCGCACAACGCGGCGCGAGCGAGGGCTGCGCTCACGAGGACAGGGTCTATCACGTAAGCAGAGACAGGCAACATGCAGAGCGAGTGGGTGACTGTCACGAACAGGCCTCCGGTTGTGCTTAGATATGGGCTACACTAGCTGTACCGGCCTGTAAGTCGACCTGCGAGCCACAAGGGTGTATCTACTAGGCTTGGCCCATTTTTTCGTGACTCCAAACTTAAACTCGCCGTGTGGGGGATGGGTGGACAGCAAAGAACAAACCTAAAATTCCCTAACTCTTCTTCCTTCTCGTGCAATCCTGCTTCAGAGGTGGCGCCGCCGTGTGAATACGTCGGCAAAACATTCTAGTTATCTCTAGGTCGTGATATTTGGTACCAGAGCCTTCCGATCCATCGCTGATACTGGGTTCGTAAAATTCCGTCGTCGACGGTTGAATCCAGAGCCATCGTGCGATCAATACACCGAATCCCCCACCTCCACCGCCGCCTAATCCGTCCTCGCCGCCGTTCAATTCATCCACCACCTCCTTCCCCTACCTCCACCATCTCCGATTCCACTACGCCAGTAAGTTTTCCACCCTACCCATCCATTTTCCTTCCACCCCAACCACTTCGCCATCCATTCTCCGATCGATTCCTAACTTCCGGTCGATCCGCCACCACCTCCATCCCAGTTACCCCACTCGCTGGCGCACAAAATCAAACCACCAACCCTCACCTCCTGAATGGCAACCGCAGAGGAAAAACTCGACGCGCTCGATGCGCAGATGAAGTCCATGCTCCTGCTCATGGAGACCTTCAATCGTTGGTGTCCTGAGGTCGATCACTTCTCCACCGAGCTAACCAAGGAGATCAAGACTCTCACGTCGCGCGTGGAGGCGTTGGAAGCGAACAACGCTCCGTCATCGGCCCCGAAGCGCGAGGAAGAGGGGCGGGCCATGGGCCACGGCGCTGCAACATCACCACAGGGGAATGATGGGGGGACTCTGATCCTCACTCATCCCCTAGCCAATGGTCAATCATCCACCCCCAATTCTCCAATTCATTATCATACTACGCCTACACACAATGAAGGTCGTTTGCCTAAGGCCCAGTTTCCCAAATTTGATGGGTCTCATCCAAAAGTCTGGAAAGAAAAAGCAGAAAAATACTTTGACATGTTCAATGTCCCGGTGCATCACTGGGCTTAGTATGGCACCCTCCATTTCAAAGGGCATGCTGCTTTATGGTTACAAACCTATGAACCACAGCATAGGGTGGATAAATGGGTTGAAGTCTGTATTGCCATTGAGTCTAAATTTGGCAAAGATCTCTATCACAACTCTAGGCTGGAACTACTAAGCATTAAGCAAACCTCTGATGTTCAGGACTATTATGATAGATTCCAAATTGTCATGCATAAAGTGCTGGTACATAACAATCATTTAGATGATGTTATCTTTGTTAGCAAATTTCTCTAAGGATTGCATCCTGACATAAGAGCTGCTATTGTTTTACATATGTCGAGAATAGTTGATGTGGCTTTATCACTGGCTCTAATGCAGGCCGACGTGTTGGAATCTCAACCCAAGCATTTTGGCAAGCGTCATTATCATGACTGCAACAAGTATCAAGGCAAGCCACCTCAAGCAGCACTACCTGGTGTTCTGGGCGCCCCACTAGCCGAAGAAGCTAAACCCAAGTGGGAAGACAAATGGACCACGCTCAGAGCTCAGCACCGTGCCCAAGGCTTATGCATGAAGTGTGGAGAGAAATGGGGCAGGAATCTTAAGGGTCTAGAGGGAGTTAAGGACAAACTATCTAGCTGTCACAAGCTGAAAGCAAGGAAACTTAAGGGTCTGCTCAAGAAAGGGGAGTAGCTCAAATGATTCATCTAAGTCAAACCCAACCCAACCCACCCACTGAATCCATTCCTGCACCAATCTAGACTCTGGTTGATAGCCATGCCCACCTTTTCAAAGAACCTGATTCCCTTCCACCACCACGAGCGTTTGATCACCACATCCAATTACTTCCAGGTGTCAAACCTGTAAACATAAAGCCTTATAGATATTCACCTTCCCAGAAAGATGAAATTGAGCGCCAAATCCAGAAAATGCTAACCAATGGAATTATCAAACCCAGTCATAGCCCCTTTGCCACCCTAGTTATTTTGGTGAAGAAGAAAGATGACAGCTGATGTTTCTGTGTGGATTATAGGCAGCTGAACAACATCACTATGAAGGACAAGTATCCCCTCCTAGTGGTTGACGAACTCTTGGATGAACTCAATGGAGCAGCCTGGTTCACAAAACTGGATATGCGCTTTGGCTATCATCAAATCAGACTGTAACCAGCTGATGAAGAGAAAACATCATTTAAAACTCATAGTGGACATTGGGAATTTCGGGTGATGCCCTTTGGGCTCACCAACGCTCTTGCAACATTTCAAGCTCTAATGAACACCATTTTCAAGCCTCTGCTTCGCAAGTGTGTACTGATATTTATGGATGACATCTTGATCTACAGTCCAACGCTCGAAGCCCACTTAGAATATTTGCAAGAGGTTTTCAATATCCTCCAGCAGCACCAGTTCTTACTCAAGAGATCCAAGTGCTCATTTGCCCAATAGAATTTGGAGTATTTGGGACACATCATCAGTGCCCAAGGAGTGGCCACAGACCCTAAGAAAATTGAAGCAGTGGCCACTTGGCCCACTCCAACAGATCTCAAGTAGATACGGGGTTTCCTCGAGTTATCAGGTTACTACCGCAAATTTATCAAGAATAATGGCTTGATCAGTAGACCATTAACTGATCTTCTCAAGAAGGATGTTCTCTTTCATTAGACCCCCCAACTACAAGCGAGTTTTGATGCTCTCAAGCGGGCCTTGATCTCTGCCCCTGTCCTGGTGTTACCAAATTTCAATAAGCCATTTACAATCGAGACAGATGCTTCCTCCACAGGCATTGGTGTTGTGCTTTCCTAGGACAACCACCCTGTGGCTTATATTAGCAAGGCACTTGGACCCAAAGCTCAAGGACTATCTACATACGAAAAAGAATACATGGCAGTAATCTTGGCAGTTACCAAATGGAAATCTTATTTGCAACACAAAGAGTTCACTATAGCCACTGATCATAAAAGTCTGATCCACTTGGGAGAACAAAAGCTACAAGAAGGGATGCAGCACAAAGCCTTCCTCAAGCTTCTTGGTCTGCAATACAAGATATTGTACAAGAAAGGGTTAGAAAACAAGGCTGCTGATGCCTTATCCTGGCAAGCTGAACCTAGCACAGTTGTAGCCATATTTACCAGTACACCCAAATGGCTGGAGATCATAGTGGAAGGTTATACCAAGGACGATCAAACCAAGCAACTGCTCACAGAACTCAGCATTACTGGGTCAAATGATAAAGGCTTCTCACTATCTGATGGTCTCATCAAGCATAAAAACTGAATTTGGCTCGGCAATCACATAGAAGCACACCGGGCAGTGTTACTGGCACTCCATTCTAGTGGCCTAGGAGGACACAGTGGTATTACTGCCACTTATCACAAGGTTCGGGCCCTGTTTGCCTGGCCCAATTTGAAGCAGTCTGTCACTGCCTACGTCAACGCTTGCGAGGTATGTGCCTAGGCTAAACCTGAACATTGTCGTTTGTCGGGTTTATTGCAACCATTGCCTGTCCCCCAACATGCTTGGCACACTGTCAGCTTGATTTCATAGAAGGTCTACCCAAGTCCAAGCACTTTGATACTATCCTGGTGGTTGTCGACAAACTAACCAAATATGCCCACTTTATATGTCTCAGCCATCCATACACTGCCCTCTCTGTTGCTCAAACCTTCATTTCCAATGTCTACAAATTACACGGCATGCCATCTGTGATCATCTCAGATAGAGATCGCATCTTCACCAGTGCCCTATGGCAAGAGCTCTTCAAATTTACTGACACTACACTCAACATGAGCTCGGCCTATCATCCACAGGCCGACGGTCAAACGGAATGCTTGAACCAGTGCCTAGAAACCTATCTTCGTTGCATGGTGCACTCCTGTCCTCACAAATGGGCTCAGTGGGTTCCTTTAGCTGAGTTTTGGTATAATACCACATGCCACTCTACCCATGGTCACACTCCCTTTGAGGCCTTATACGGGTACCCGCCTAAGCACTTTGGCATTACACTTACAGATGCTTGTTCAACTCCTGATTTGGAGGATTGGCTCCAGTCCCGTAATACAATGTTGCAGCATATCCAACACAATCTGGCTCGAGCCCAACAACGCATGAAACATCAAGCTGACAAGAATCATCAAGAAAGAACCTTCACTGTTGGTGATTGGGTGTATGTCAAGCTGCAACCCTACATCCAACAATCTGTTGCCCGTCGTACCAACCAGAAACTGAGCTACAAGTATTTCGGACCATATCTGGTGCTCCAAACTGTGGGTAAAGTTGCCTACAAGCTTCAGTTACCTGCTACTAGTCAAATTCATCTTGTTTTGCATGTTTCACAGTTAAAGAAGGCTCTACCTCCAAACACCACCCTGTCGACTGATGACGAGCTTCAACTTCTCAACATGCTGGAAGGGCTTCCACCGTCCCAGGTACTGGATGAGCGTCTTCATCTGGTGGGTCACCGGGTGGTGCCGGTGGTTTTGTTGCAACGTGAATCCTGTTCAGTGCATTGGGCTACCTGGGAGCATGTCACTTCTATACTGGCGTTGCTGCTTCAGTCTTCTCCTTCTGCATCGCGGTGGCGTGCTGCAACTTAAGGAGGGGGAGATGTCACGAACAGGCCTCCGGCTGTGCTTAGATATGGGCTACACTAGCTGTACCGGCCTGTAAGTCGGGCTGCGAGCCGCAAGGGTGTATCTACTGGGCTTGGCCCATTTCTTTCGTGACTCCGAACTTAAACTCGCTGTGTGGGAGGATGGGTGGACAACGAAGAACAAACCTAAAATTCCCTAACTCTTCTTCCATCTCGTGCAGTCCTGCTTCAGAGGCGGCGGCGCCGTGCTCCTCGCCGTGCGAGTACGCCGGCAAAACATTCTAGTTATCTCCAGATCGTGACAGCGACACGGGTGGAGGCGGCACGGGCAGGGTCTGTGCCGTGAGCAGGCTGGCGCAGGCTAGGTAGCATCCCCGTAAGGGAAAGTGAAGTCTGGCGTGACTCACTACTTTGACCGACGACCAGCCGTCGGTCTTTAGTAACCCGCGCGCGTGCTGCACTAAGATCTTAAAATCTACAGTATCGTTACATTAGTTTATAAAAAAAATCTGGGACAAATTTATTACCTAACATATCAGCTCTTGTTTCATCCTTTTCGTTACATCATAAATATATGTTTAGCTTTCACAACCTTCCATATTATTAGTTGTTGTAATTTTTTATCCATATTTTAAGTTGAAACACTAGTCCTTCTTGAATATATACTATTCGGAAGTTTCCTTTTATATTTTATTTTAAAAAAGGTTCATTTAGCCAAAATTGTAAACTTATTATCTAAAGTAAGAACTTAACAAAATTTGTTGTCGTTGA
Organism: Miscanthus lutarioriparius; assembly: GCA_904845875.1. NCBI lineage: Eukaryota > Viridiplantae > Streptophyta > Magnoliopsida > Poales > Poaceae > Miscanthus > Miscanthus lutarioriparius. Next base: position 9,582,813 of record CAJGYO010000014.1, read on the forward strand.
GTATTGATTTACAGTGAATTGTTAGTGTAGTTGGCATGTGGTTTGTTAAGGCAACATTTCTCTACTACGTACTAACAAAATACTAAATTAATATTTATCCTAATGTAAGTATTTTTACTTTATTTACCACATTACGCATACCACTTTATGCTTACTATTAAGAGTGGTACAAGTGTGCAATTTACTATTATATATACTGTACTTAATAGATTATATTGGTATTTATATATAGATTTGAGGGATATGTTAGTTTATTGTTTATAATGGTAGATTTGGGTAATTTATATGCAAACTAAAAGGGTCACTTTGTGTTATCTATCATAACGCCATATGTGGTTAATAAAGAAATAAATTTCGGTGTTACTTTGCATTATCTTTCATAGTAGTAGATATAGGCAATTTATATACAAATTTAGGGGTTATTTTAAAGTCATATTTTATAATGACGGACGTGAGTATTTTTCTAGAAAACAAGATAGATCCGGTGTCTCTTATTGGCAATGGTGATTAGAGTACCAAATTAAAGGTCAAATATTTGCAGTTTTGTGAGAACTTCTTGGATTCATCGTTTTTTCTAGGACCCCTCTAACTAGTAATGTAATACTGGATTAGGCAACCATAAAAGTTTGTTGACTGACATTTTCATCCAGTAAATGGTCGTCAAGGAAAATATTTTTTGGGGTTTAATTGATAGCATGAGTGCATGAGCGAAAGAGCCTCTAGCTGAGTTGGTTAGGTGGATTGAGTAGCACTCCTCGTGTCCTGAGTTCAACTCGGGAGCGAATTTTTGGCTGGTGTTAAAAAAAATACCTCTCATCGTCGCACGCCAAAGCACAGGTCTAAGATCTTGGATGGGATAAAAGGTCGTTCTCATATGGCTACGGTACCGTTGTGTATTGATGGGAAGACGCACTTCACTCAGAAATTAAGTACTCATCATCAGATTATGGGCGTCCATTCATTCCTAACAATTCTGCAATGTTGCTATAATGTGCAGTGTAGCTTAACACACAAGTCATAATAAGGCACCACAGCGCAAGTCCACAATGGATGGAGAGCGTGCATGCAATGCACGCATACATATGTAGCATATCTATATTCCCTCTTGATCCATACAGTATATATGTACCAAAGTCTTCTCCTAGTGGCTACTGGCAATCATGTGACAATACACATCATCGTTGTCACGAAGCTAGCTAGCAGTATAGGCATGCGCATCAGGAGATGGCGATGAGATTGTTCCCCAACCGAATCCAATCCAAACAGCAAGAATTCCAATAATGCATGCATGATGAGCAAGCCAATGGCGGATTGGTGATGCTATCATCTCTTTGATCTCCACCAAGCTAAGCAAACGAAAACCAAAGTCCTCTCTAGTACTGGCTCAAGCTGAGTACATCTCCTTCAACTTTACCACTCCATTTTTCAAAATAAACAAACAAAAGAAAAACAAAGCCGATATGACATAGCAGGTTTGACTTCGTGTAGTCAAATCAAATTATATATACAAGTTTAGGACATAAAACTCGTATCAATATATCTGTATTTAAAATGCCTCTGAGATTAAATGATAATATATTACAAGACAAACTAAGAGTCAAAATCAATTTTATATGACTTTTCCCTAATCAAAATACGCTGATTATTCCGGAATGGAAGGAGTAATTTTTATTATGTTGTTGTCTGAAGCGTCGTATAATTAAACTTGACTGGAGGTGATACTTTTCAAAGAGCCATCAAGGAGAGTAGGGCCTCTCTTGAAACAAAACATCGATTTGGTGGGGTGGGGCGGATGTGGTATAGAGCCGCCACTATAATGCAAGCTAATAAGGCAGGTAAGAGATGATGAAATGCGCATACATGCGCACAATAATCTTATTAATTTGTAGATAATCAAACGGGGAACATTAACAAATTGGGGAATAAAGAAAATGAGTGAGCATTATGTTGACCAAAACGCTCAATGCGTCACAACAAATACCCTCAAAAGGAATATGACTTGTGTGTAAACCAAATTTTTCTTTCATGCATTTTCAATGCTTACAACTCTTGATTTTCCATTCATGCATTCGTACTACAATGGATCACGCGCTTTGATCGATCAGTGAACACACACGGGGTGACAAATAAGCCGATGGGATCGAAGAAAGGATTGAATAATTAATGAACTATTTTTCCCTAGCGACGTCATGCGATTCATGCATAAAAGAAATTTGAGACCGTTTACGTCAGAAATGATGGAATGATATAGGCATTCATGCAGTGGCATACTACGTATATTATATTCATGAACATATGATAATCTTGTTAATTTGATGATGATTTAATGGCGCGAGTGGACGGCAAAATTAAGGAGAACAAGTGAACCTATGTGTTTATATACGACCAAGCCAACCCAAACCGCCCAATGCGTCACGACACACGTACGTATGGCAGCTATATCTTATTCTTGCTACGTCATCATCACGACTAGCTAGATCGTGATGCGTGTACTATAGTTACAAAAAACATTATGCACGACTTTCATCGTATGCAAACTAAGGGCTTCTTTGGACGAGCTCTTGCGGGCTCTGGCTCCTGCACTGTGCGTCAAAAAAGTGTCAGAAGAGTCGGAGCTGGCGAAGCTACAATATGAGGCTCCGGTGGCTCTGCGAGTGAGGGAAGGATGAGAGAGAAAAATGGCTTCTTCAAACAGTACATGTACAGTGGCGCATCAGAGGGAGCCGAAGCTACCCGAAGCTCCACCAAAGAGGCACTAAACCCTAATGCATCCTACTCTAGTTAACAAAGATCTTTGTCAAGTGTTGAGTGCAGGGAGGAGCCCATATTAGGAGCGCAAGTTAACTCACCTCATTATATATCACAAATGTAAGTACATCTGTGTTTAATCAATCTTTTAATTTTTACTCTGATTACCAATTAATGAAAATACATTGCCTTGACATAACATAAATAGTAGTTTTCATATTAATATAGCAATGCTAGTCTTAGTTTGTCAACCTATATATAAGTTTTCGGATCAAAACTGATGGTCAAAGTAGAAAATGTTTGACTTGTAGTAAACCCAACTACTACCTTCAGCCACAAATAAATACTTAACAAATTATAAAAAAATTTCATGATATAAATCTATAATATATCTTACATGTTTCTAAACTAAATAATTCAAAATTTATCAATGTTTTGAGTTTTTATTTATGATTTGACCAAAGATCTTATCTTGAACGATACATTTTTTTATGATAAGAGGGAGTAGATGTTATATTCATCATCGCGATTTGCATGATATTCTTTTTCGGTATATAGCTTTTGACTTGCGGACATGAAATGGATCCCTCAACGTCTCAACTTGCAATTGCAAGTGTGGCTATCATAAGTTCAGAACCCATCCGAATGAGAGTAGTAGTGGCAGTCGTCGTCGTCATGGATTGGGCGATATGGGCTGCAAGGACGTCTTGTCTCTTTCCTGTTTCGGATCACTTAGAGCTACTGACAGTTAGTAACTTAAACTCGATCAAACTTAGGATAATTTTGACAGAGGACAAACCAGGAATTCTTATATCTTGGCCTCTTGGGACATAGGTTTAAAAAAAAATCAATGGGGTGAGAGCTCTGTTGATTGTTCTATCAAAATGTATACCAAATTTTGGATCAATACACTAGTAGAGAACAGACCTTTCATCCGAGACTAAAATGAGCTCTAGTCCCGGCATTTTTTACGCCCGGGACTAGAGAGACCTTTAGTCCCGGTTGGTGTCTCCAACCGGGACTAAAGGTCCCTATCCAACTCTTTACTCCAACCGCGGGGACTTTAAGGTCCATGCCAACGATTAACGGCCATCTTACTCCAGTTGGAGCCACCAACCGGGACTAAAAGTCCTCCAACCTTTAGTCTCGGTTGGTAACACCAACCGGGACTAAAGGTCCCCCGATAGGTTAGTTCAAAAGGGAAGCATCCCATCCATTGTTAGATGTGTTGTGTAGGTGGGGTGGTAAACTACGCGCGAGGCAATGCATGAGGTCTTGGGTTCGAATCTCACGGGACGCAGCGGTGGAAGACATTATTTTTTTTAAAGCTATGAGGGCCATTTAGTCCCGGTTGGTGTTATCCACCAGTCCCGGTTCCTGACCCGGGACTATGTTTGCTCTCGGGTGGGGAACCGGGACTAGAGGGGTTTTCTACCGAGAGTAAAGTCCGTCCCTCCACTAGTGATATCTATGGTGAAAGTTAGAAAAGATTTGACTTGCAACAAACCTAGCTCGTTCGATGCACTTGGATTCATGCATGATCGCAATTTGTATGGTATTCTTCTTGTGGCTAGCTTTTTTGGCTTGCATTGTGCACGAGATGGACCCATGCATCAACCTTGCGGTTGCAATTTCAAGTGTGGGTGGGTGTGCCTATCGATCATCCAGCAGCCCAACGCGAGCAGTAGTGGTCGTCGCCGTCATCATGGATCAGGCGATCTATTTGGGCTATCTAGCTGCAGTGACGTCTTGTCTCTTGCTGTCCCTGCACTTGCTCGCTGTCTGCTTCTTCAATTCGATTCCTACTCTCTATCGCATGCATGAGCCACTTTCAGGCTTCTTCAGCTGACTGCTAGCTTTTGATCTGGACCACACCAATAGCAGTTAGCCAACCATCCATTTGCTCTGACTCTTTGCATTGCTGCTATACATAGAGTGCATACAGCCGTGCTAATTGACCATTTGAGAATTTCCGGTCAAAATGCTAGACACTAACAGTACACTCCATGAAACTTGCATTAGGATCGACGTGTGCTACTCACATTTGTTTAGATAATAAAGGAAATGAATCCGGCTTTGTCTTTGGTGTCCAAGAGAATTAGCCACTTATATTAAAAAAATGTATAAAAATTAACAAAGTCTAACTCAACTCAATTCTGACATTATTTGGCCATTGAAGAAAACAAAACTAGCCTCACTACATTCCAAATTATAAGATGTTTTGACATTTCTAGATACATTATAGCTTTTGCTATGCAATTAGATATACATTATGTCTAAATAGTAAACTAATGTTTCCAAAAAGCCAAAACGTATCTTAATTATAATGTGGAACGGAAGAAGTACCTATACTATAGGAATGGTTTATAGGGGCGGCTGGTGAGGCTTTGTAGAGGCGGCTCGGCTAGCCGCCCCTACCATACCGTCTCTACAAATCATGAACCGCCCTCACAAATCGATTTATAGAGGCGGCTGGTGTTATCAGCCGCCCCTACAAATCGATTTGTAGGGGCGGCCGTAGTATCAGCCGCCCCTATAATACTTGTTTGTATGGGCGGTTGAGTCTAAAACCGCCCCTAGAGTACATTTTTCCGCAAAAAAAACAAATTTACAATTCAAATTTGACCAGAATATATATATATATATATATATATATATATATATATATAATTCAAATCTGACCAGAACATATATAATTCAAATCTGACCACAAGCACAAGAGCATTATATAAACTACCATTACAAGTCAAATTCACAAGAATATATATACAATCCATCATTAAATAGACATAATTCACAAGTCTAATTCGTTCCACAAGTCCAAACCGTCCCATGAGGTAAGACCAATGTCAAATTTCATACACATTGTTATCAACGGCCTAGAGCTAGCCTTTCAGTCTCACGAAGGTGTTGGTACTGAGGATTTCTACCTAAGTCCAAATCTCGATCATGGTTGGTGCCTTTGACGTGTACAATCTGGTTCAATATGAAATTGCAAAGGTCATCGACAGGCTCTAAGAGTTGGTCATCCTTGTATGGGTCTCTTTTCATTTCTTTCTCTTCTTTCCACTACAAGAGAACAAGTTTCGGTTTAGTATTTCATATCATGTGCGAAGTTTTTATACTACGGGTGAACATGTTCAAACTTACCCTTAAGGGGTGTCTCATGTAGGCACCGGTGTTACTCATCATAGAACATACATAGTGTCGGTGTTTCGTACAAGCACCGGCAAGTAAATTTATAGTAATGCGCGTTAGGCTCGAATGGTGCGCTAAAGGACACAAGATTTATACTGGTTCGGGCCGAAAGTCCCTACGTCCAGTTTGTTGCTGCTCGTGTTATTAGCACCGTGAACGGTTTGCAGTAAGGGGTACAAACGATCGAGAGAGGGACTGGTCCCAAGTCTCTGATGGAAGGGTTGAAGGGATGTCAAGAGGTTCGACACAACTTGACTGTGCGTATCTGAGAGTCGTCTCATTCGATCCCCCCTCTTATGGAGGAAGCGCATCCCCTTTTATAGATGAAGGGGCTGGCTTTACAAGGGTGAGGGCTTTAGGATGCATACTCTACTTAGTCTTGTGGCTCATGTCTACCCGGCCTGGTTCTTCATTTTGATGAGTGCGAGGGAAGATAAGCGCCTACAATACTATCGATGTCCCTGTAGAAAGTCAGGTTGGTTACAGAATGCTACCCTGCGCAGGGTATGGGTCGCCGTACAGTGGTTTTGACTTTTGAGCCTCCCCCAGCCTTGCTCTGCACGCCTTCTGGTTCCTATGAGTCTTCGTCGGAGGGACGCGGGGTCGGGGTCTGGAGTAGCGCCGTGGCCAAGGTCTTCTGTCTTGGTGGACCTGAGGGGTCGGGAAGCGGGCGCCGCTCCCTTGGGTCCACCGCGTGGTGACGGAAAATCCGTCGTTCGTGGAGATAGCAAATCATTTTTCTGGAGCGTAGTGGTTGTCGTATATCTTCGTTGGGTTCCGTGTCCCAGAGCTGAAGGCGGCGCCTACAACTCTACAGGGTGGAGAGCTCGTACCTGTGACACCTTTCGAGCTCTACGGCGCTTGAAAGGGCCTAAAGCGCCCGTCCCATCATCCCCTGGCAGTACTTTTCCTACCAGGTTGCAGGGTATGGCTCTTGGAGCCACGGTTGACCTGAACGTCATGTCTTGCACTGTCTCTATCATCTTGAAGGAACAGGGAGAAGTGGTCAGGTAAGATGAATCCAATCTTTAGATATGGAGCAGAGTGAGGCTTGTTTCTTGCCGTCGGGCGAAGCGGAGACCAATCCCTATCTCCTGGGCGAGACCGACCCTGCTCCTCCGAGGTTGGGCGAGGCGGAGTCTATCCCTCAGCCCTCAGGCGAGACCGAGCCCGCCCTAAAGGCGTCGGGCGAGATGGAGACTAGCCCTGGGCCCTCGGGCAAGACCGAGCCCACCCCAAAGGCGTCGGGCGAGGTGGAACCAAGCTCCTGTCATTCCCGTGAGGGGTGAAGCAATGCTCTTATACGTCCAGAAGTTTTTAACGTTCGGTGGTTATTGGTTCCACCTTCTGGGGTACCCCGGTATTAGGTCCCCGACAGTAGCCCCCGAGACTCTAGGTGATTCAAGTAGAACCGCCTGGAGGGTGTTTTTTGATTTTGTCGAGGTTACTTTGTCAGAGGGTGCGCGCGAGCGCACCCGATGGGTGTAGCCCCCGAGCCCCCGGGTGATTTGAGTAGAGTCGCCCGGGGGGTTATATCGGTCCCTTCGCGGGTAAGGCTGAAGGACTTAATTTTTTGTCAACTGGACATTTTTCCGAATGGGTCGTGGTATCCCGTTTGCTGGGAACTGATTCGGGGCTGACCTAACTGTTGCTTCTACCCTTGATTTCGGATCGTCCGCAGATCCTTTCTTAGTTGGGCCGGCCAGCGAGCTTCTGGGCCCTAGGTGGGCCAAAGAGAAAAGAAACAGGCCTTTGTGGCTTGCGTTTCCCAGGTGGGTAGAGAGTCCGGATTCGCCTGGGGAAGGCGATCCGTCCGCCGGGATTTTTGGGGTGAGAGGATAAGGACTGTGGGCGCGTGTCCCGCGACGTGACGCGGCGGCGCGCGTGGCAGTCCCGGAGATCGAGGTGGACGGTTGCCCTTCTCGCGTCCGTTGCCCCCTATAAAACCACGGGGTTTGCCCCCAAGGTTCCGTATTTCGCTCCCCTGCCTTTGCGTTCTGAAACATCCGCCGCCAATCGTCCCAGCCTCTCGCGCCCGCATCGCCACCGTCGACCGGCCTGCGTTCGTGTTCCAGCCGCCGTCAAGCTCGCGCCTGCCCTTCCCCCTACGGCTTTAATGGAGTTGTGGGGCAGATCAAGCATCACCTCCCGGCATCTGGAGGGCCTCGTCCGCCATGGCCTTCTCCACCCACTCTCTGCCGTCCAGGAGTGGTTGCTACCTGGCGACGAGGGTGAGCCGGTGCCGCCTGAAGGGTATGTCGTCTCTTTTGCCATCTTCCATGAGCGGGGATTTGGGGTACCCGCACATAGATTCCTTCGGGGGCTGTTGGATTACTATGAGGTAGAGCTGCAGCATCTAACTCCCAATGGGATTCAGCACATGGCAGCATTCGTTGCCCTGTGCGAGGGTTTCCTGGGGATCGATCCCCATTTTGATCTGTGGCAGTATTTCTTTAACATTAGTCTGTCAAAGAGGAAGATTGGGGGGAAAGACGTGAACGCGCCGATGGGGTGCGCCAGCATTCATCTGCACCATACCCGGTCGAAGGGTTACCCATACATGCGTCTGGCGACATCCAACAAGGGATGGCACTTTCGCAGTGGTTTTTACGTTAGGGATGACGCGAAAAGTGCCACCCTACCAAAGTACACCGGACGCCTTATTGTGGACGCCCGAGTCGTAATGGGTCAGGCGTCGCACCAAAGACAAGAAACACATCTCCGACCTTCTTTCCGCCTCTCAAGCCACGAAGGGTCGGGGTGTAAAGGGGACAGGATTATTGGTGCCTACCACGCTAGGAGGGTGGCGCCTCGATGGCGCGTGTGCTTCCCCTGCATCGGATGATGCCCGGGATATCGCTCGAGGGGATGGTGCTTGTTGATGAGGCGCTCCCTTACTCGGCAGTGGCGCAGCACATCAAGGAGGCGACGGAGCCGACGAAGGATTCTGTAGGCAGGGTCCTCGACATTGTGTATCCGGTGCCCGGACACCCCCTAATGTGGCCGGAGCCTGGATTCCTTGAATTCGTAAGCTCTCCTCTCCCATGCTCTTTTCTTTTTTCCTGGATCTCCATTTTTTAACACTTGCTTTATGACATTGGGACCAGCTGAGGGTGCTAGTTTTTAAGGACAGCCCAGTTCTACTGCCGAAGGACAAGGTCGTGGCGGCGGCGAATCGACTCGCGGCCGAGCGGGACAAGAAAGCAAGGGAAGAGATGAAGAAGGCGAAACGACTGAAGCAGGAGGCATGGGATCGGGGAGAGGACGTGAGCAGTGAGGATGACGACGATGACGATGACGATGACGATGATGACGACGATGAGGTAGCCGTCGGCGTGGATTGGGACGTCCTAGAGGATGAGGACACGCTAACGAGCGGCCACCCATCCGTGCAGGGGCCCTTCGCTTTCCACGCGGAGGGAAGTAGATCGATGAGGTCAGTGGAGGCCGGCGAGTCTACCACTTCGCACGACGTGTCGGCCAAGGAACGGTGGATGGGGGGGCGGACCTACCGCCGCCATTCTCGAGGCGACGATGGAGGGGAGCAGCTCCGGTGCTGCACCCCGTGAGACGATGGAAGGGGACGGCTCCGGTGCCGCGCCCGACGAGATGAACCCCCCTGCCCCGGAGCAGGGGGCAGGCATGAAACGGTCCCGCCCAGATGAGTCAGGGCAGGGATCTGGGGATCCATCCCCAAAACGCTTCCGTCGGCCGAGGACATCAACGTAAGCTGTTGATTCCTCTGTTTTCATCCTTTTTCCAATTTTATTTTGACTTAATGGTTATTACCTTTGTGCGATTCTGCGACGGGTCACCCCTTAGGGCTGGCGCCCAAGAAGAGTCTCGCCCTTCAAGCGGGACAGACGGCGTCGCCTAGAGTCACCCCCGTTTCGGGTAGGAGTGGTGCCGACGTCGGGGCGCGCGTCACCCGACCCGGACGGCGCCCATGGTGGCTCCCACGCTCTCAGAGGTTACTGAGCGAGCGGCCTCCTCCGTGGCGGTCGTGGAACAGCCGGCCGAGGGCCGCATACCGCCGGTGGAGGTGGTCGTGACCGCTTAAGCCAGGGATCACCCGGGCGCGGCATGGCGGGTGCTTGAGGACGCAGCAGGCAATCCAGCGCCACCAGGACCTGTGGATCCACCCATGCCGCTCGAAGCGGCCTAGACGGGGGAGGGTCCAGCCGGAGGGTCCTCGAGTGCGGTGGTGGTGCCGCACAGGGTCAGGAGGGAGCCGCCACCGGCCCCTTTGTCGGGAGGAAACCGCTCCCCTCACAGCGGGGAGCCGCCGCCTCGATGGATGGCCGCCAGACCCGACGTCGGCTCTTTTCTCGCTCGATGATCATTCCGAGAGCATGGAGCGGGAGGGTCTTGACATCGGGATCTCGAGCATGCTGAACGCCCTAGACCAGGCCAGAGGAGCCCTCCGTGAGGTCGTTATCCCTGCCACTCAGGTATTTCTGGGCTTTCTTCTTTCTTCGTATGTTTTTGTGTTTTCGCATTTCTGATACCAGTCTTCTTCCTCTTTAGGTTCTTGTTGCTTGTAGTCGGAATAAATCCCAATTCCTTCATGAGCAAAAGGCGGAGTGGGATCGCCTCTCTGAGGAGGCCCGGCTGCGAGCAGACATGGCCGCACAGCTTGCTGCCGCCCAAGAGCGGGAGACCCAGGCGCGTCAGGATGCGGAGGAGGCCCACGGGATGTTCGAGGACCTAGCGGCGAGGTCTAAGCTAGAGGGAGAGGAGATTGCCAGACTCCAAAACGAGCGAGATGAGCTACTGCAGAGGAATGCCGCGGCTAATGAGAAGGCCGGCGAGGTCCTGAAGGAGCTGGAGATGGAGCGGGAACTCCGACGGGAGGCCAAGAGTAGGGCCACGGCCCTCCAGCAGAAGGTGGATGAGGACGTCGAGGTGGTCCACTCTCTCCGGGCGGAGCTTGGTGACGCGGTGAACCGAAGGTTGAGTGCTGAAAACACCTCCATCAAGCTGGAAAAAGAGGCTACCTATGCACGAAGGACCCTTCAGGTGGAGAGCGACGAGCACGATCTTCTACAGGCTACGGTCGGGGTGGTCCTTAATGCCCTGAATGTGACGGAGCCGGTGGAGACCAGCCCGCTCGTGGCTCGTGTCGCAGGTATCACGGCTCGGGTGGGCCAGCTTGAGGAGAGTGTCTTCCACGCTGAGATTACCCAGGCCTTCACCGTCGCCCACGCTCATTATGGGAAGGAAATCAACCTGAAGGTGATGAGCGAAGGCTTCCCATCCACCTACGAGGATGAAGAGCTGGAGGAAATGGAGAAGATAGTTGCTCCCCTTGCAAAAAACCTAGCAGACAATCTGAAAGAGATGGTTCTCCCTCCGCGGAAGTAATTAGTCGAACAATTTTGAGAATAACTTATATGTAATATGTGGACAAGTGTCAGTATTTCTCGGGTCTGGACGCTTTTCGTGATTTTGCGTCGTAATTTTGTTTTGTTTGAGTTTTTACGATCTTACCAATCTGTTCCCCTGAATTATACCGCTGGTTATAATGCGAGGAGATTGTTCCGAAAGAAAGAAAGGAGGTAGACGTACCTTAACCAGCCCCCGAGCAAGGTCCGACCCCCTGCATTTGCTGGGGTCGGGGGTTTCTGGAGATTGGAACTATGGTTTTGGTGACAGGGTTGACGAAGTCCATGGACGTCATCGCGATATTCCCCGCCCTGTCTTCCAACAGAAATCCCCAACTAGGGACTCTATGGGCTCGGCAAGGTGGGGCCTTCGAACCTGTGTCCCTGTATTGTTTGGCTCAAGCCCCCGAACCTTGTTAGAGTCTAATAGGGGTCGGCTGTTATTTGCGTGTCACCCCATCCTCGGTTTTCGCAATCAGAGGGGCTGAGTGAACGACACTTGCCTCGACGGCTCGAGTGTCGCGCTCAACGAGCTCACTAACGGCTACGTTCGTGTGCAATCCGGGTCCATCATTTGCTGATGTGGTCGGCAGGGCCCTCTGGTGGCACTCCATAACTTCTTAACCTGCCTCCCGGCAGATGCATGAGTCGTTCGATAAGCTCAGGGGGGCCGATGGCCTCTCCTCGATGGAGATTCTGTGGGTTTGGCTCGGGGTTAGAATCAAACGAGAGAAGGTCGAGACGTCCCTATTCGCTTCTGAGCGGGGTCAGGTAGGGCCGCTGGGGCTTGTCTCGGTTATCTCTCCCTGGCTCTGTTCGGCATGAGGCGGCCTCGAGCCCTTCGCGGGCCGACCTTCGAACCTCGGCCTGTGGTCGCCTATATTGAATGAGGCGACACCGCTTTAAATGGTGCGACATGAATCGTTGGGATGTTTTGCCTATGTATAATATAATTGAAACGAAGGCGGGGTCGGTAACGCTACCTTGGTGGCATGAGTGGCGAAAAAAGCTCCTACCGATGGTCTCGGGCCCCGACGCTTGTGACGAGGTTGGAATAACCCGCATAAGATTTGCTATTCTTTGTTTTCGTGTCTCGGTGGCGATCCGAGCCGCTTGATTAACTTGGGTAACCCGACAGCTTCTTCTTTGGGGGGAGATTCTCAGAGGCGGACCCTCTCCGATCCCTTCTTTGAGAAGGCGGACGCCGAGACTAGGGACGCTGGGGCGTTGAGTATGATTTTTCTCGGTGAATGTAAACACCGTAGCTATCGGGGTGTAGGGTTTGCTAGTTCGTCCCGGTTTTACTCAAAACTTTGTGCCCGTAGGTCGCGCCTTAGTTTCAAGCGTCGGGAGGGTCGTCGTGAGGGGATGTCTAGACTGTTGACATCCTCGGCATCCCCGAGCGATGTTCATATCCCCGCCGTTTGATGGGGTCGGAAGCTCGTGAAAGAATTTTAATGCATAAAGTAAGAAAGATGAGATGCTTATCTTTCTTTGGACGTTCGTTAAATCGTGTCTTCTGGCGAACGGCCGCCCAGAGATCCGAAAGGTCCTATCGTTGGGTCGTCCGTGGTCCTACATGGGGAGGCAAAAGTTGTCTCGCCTATGTGGGCGCCTTAATCACCAAGGCCCGGAGCGGGTCAAGAGCGGCCATACCCAGCAAAGGTTTCGGTTTGACCAAAGGGGGACGCCTCTTCGACCGGGGTACGTCCCGTCTGTTCCGGCGCGTCCCTCGATATCAATCAAGATTGATTCCGTATTTAAAGAGGGAAGGGAGAGGGTTTTTCATCCAACCTTTCGCTTTTCCTTAGCTACGCCTCTCTCTTTTAAATAGGGAGGGGCGAGGAGTTTTCATCCCACCTCGCCTCTTACGCCTCCGAGCCGCTATCTCTCCTTCTTCTTCCTTTCCACCGAACGCGTCTGCGTGCGTCCGCACACTTCCCGAGTGAGGAAGAGTAATGCTAGAGAGAGAAAAACTCACAAATTTGCTCATGAAGTCTGTGTGTGATGTCGAGCCGAGGTTATCCAACATAGATGAGATGGTGCGTACGCCCTTGCTAAGGAGTCGCCGTTGTCGAAGGAGAAGAGGCGCCGGTGGGCGCCGACGTCGTCGATCATTGCCGCCGTCCGCCATGCTCCTCCTTTGGCGGGAGGCGTTTCGCTCATACGCCGTTGTCGTGGTTATGGCTGGGGATGATGGCGTAGTCCCCGACGCCATGGCGGTGGCGTCATTGCCGAGGTTGCGGCCGACGATGATGGCGTAGTCCCGGACGCTTTCGGCGGAGGCGTCGAGATGGTGGCGCCTTCGAGGATCCAAATGAGGCGGCGGGATATCGGGATGCCGCCGATGAAGAGCGGGCACAATGACCGCAGAGACGAGCTGGCCCATGTATACGCCCGGGCGTCGCCGATGGAGAGCGTGGCACGACGGCCAGTAGTAGCACTTTTCAGAGCAGCCGAGCCGAAAGGAGATCGTAATGAAATAACCTTATGGGTAAGCCCCCGAGTAAATAGTCCTCTGAATTTATAAGTATATTGTTCCTTTTGTAATGAAATCGCTTTGTAAGTGATGAGTTTGTGCAAAAATGAACAAAATTACATCATTTGCTTATGGCAAGCAATTTTTTATCTTTCTCCTTCAAGAAAAAAATTTTGGCGCTTTTCGACCCTTCTCATGGTCTAAGTCATAAGAAGCTAGGAACATGGGCGAAACTAATTACGATTGAACTGGTGAGCAAAGAGGTTGCAACCATTTGGGCGTGGTGTCTGCATGATCAACCAGCTTGTATTCTTAATCGGTCCCCAAAATCTTAGCCCTTGGGACTTGTTTATGAGGTGAACGGAAAACTTAGACAATGTTTGTAAGTATAACACAGGAGTTTTTTTGCAAGCGCAATATTTATATCACATATGTCACATGTTATGAACACATGCCAGCCCCCGAGTGAGATCTGACCCCTCGCCACTTGCAGGGGTCGGAAGTCACTAAGGGTCGGGGTTTTGTTATGACAAAATCTGATAAGGAAAAGTGTAAGCTTATTTTAAGGATAGAAATGACGTAGATGTTCGATGTTCTAGGCGTTGGTGAAGACCTCGCCGTTGATGGTTTTCAACCGGTAGGCGCCTGGGCGAAGTACTTCCGCGATGACGTAGGGCCCTTCCTGTATGGGAGAGTTTGTGGCGGTCCTTGTTGCTCTGCACAAGATGGAGGACGAGGTCTCCAACGTTGAAGGCTCGGCCCCGCACCCGTCGGCTATGGTACCGTCGCAGCGCCTGCTGGTACTTAGCCGAACGGAGGAGGGCGATGTCGCGGGCTTCATCTAGCTGATCCATGGCATCTTGGTGAGATGCTTCGGCCCTTTTTCGTCAGATGCTCGATTCTTGGTGCTCCATAGTCGAGGTCCGTTGGGAGAATGGCCTCGAACCATAGACCATGAAGAAGGTGTGTAGCCGGTGGCCCGGCTAGGAGTTGTCCTTAGGCTCCAGTGAGCACTACTGGGAGCTCAGCCTAGCTTGCCGTCAGCGCCGAATTTGTTCAATCGGTTGAAAATTCTAGGTTTGAGGCCTTGAAGAAGCATGCCGCTTATGCTGCCGACCTGCCCGCTCGTCTCGGGGTGTCTGACGCGGCCTGCCCGATCGATCCGGATGTGTTGTTCATCACAAAATCGAACGAATTTCCTACCGTGAACTGCGTGTCGTTGTCCGTAATGATGGAGTTCGGTACTCCAAAGCGATGGATGATGTCGAGGAAGAACAGCACGGCTTGCTCGGATTTGATCGTGGATATTGGTCGAGCTTCAATCCATTTTGTAAACTTGTCTATGGTGACAAGCAGGTGGGTAAAGCCCTCGGGTGCTTTTTTGAGTGGCCCAACCAGGTCGAGCCCCCAGACCGCGAAGGGCCACGTGATGGGGATCATCTGGAGAGCCTGGGCTGGGAGGTGTGTTTACCGAGCGTAGTATCGCACCCTTCACAGTCGCGCATAATTTGCTCGGCATCGGCTACTGCAGTGGGCCAATAGAAACCTTGTCGGAATGCGTTTCCAACCAAGGTTCTTGGTGCGGCATGATGACCGGATACTCCACCGTGGATGTCGCCCAGCATGAGTTTTCCCTGTTCGTCAGGGATACAGAGTTGCAGAATTCTGATGTGACTTCGTTTGTAGAGTTCACCCTCTATAAGAATGAAGGACTTGGCGCGTCGTGCGAGCCGTCGGGCTTCCGTCTTGTCGGTCGGTAGTACGTCGTGGAGGAGATAGTCGAGGTAAAGTGTTCTCCAGTCATCGGGAGGATCGAACTCCACTACTGGGTCCTCTTTAAGCTCCATGACCTCGGGGTCGGGCGGAGAAGTTGGCGGATCGGCCCTGGGGGTCGGACTAGAAGGGCCATCGTCGGCTTGTTCCGACCCCGTGTAGCATACCGAGGGTTTGTGTTGATCACTGGCAAAGACGCCTGTTGGGACTGGCTCTCGGCTGGATGCTGCTTTTGCAAGCGTGTCGGCCGCTTCGTTGAGGCGCCTGGGGATGTGATTGAGTTCGAGGCCATCGAATTTGTTCTCCAGACATCGGACCTCTTGACATTACGCCTCCATCTTGGTGTCGTGGCAGCATGACTCTTTCATGACCTGGTTGTCGACCATCTGAGAGTCACCCCTGACGTCGAGGCGTCGGATGCCCAGCTCGATGGCGATTCGTAGGCCGTTGATGAGCGCTTCGTATTCTGCAGTATTGTTTGATGAGGGGAAATGAAGCCGAACCATGTACCTCATGTGGACCCCGATGGGGGATACAAAGACTAGTCCTGCTCCGGCGCTCTTCTTCATCAGCGATCCGTCGAAGTACATTATCCAGTACTCTTGATCGACGGCTACTGGTGGCATCTGGACCTCGGTCCACTCCGCGATGAAGTCAGCTAGTGCCTAAGATTTGATCGCCGTTCGGGGGACATAAGAAATGCCCTGATCCATCAGCTCGAGTGCCCACTTTGCGGTTCTTCCCGTAGCATCATGGCTACGAACGACCTCACCGAGGGGGAACGACGTCACCACTGTCACGGGGTGTGACTCGAAGTAGTGGCGTAGCTTCCTTTTGGTGATGAGGACGGTGTAGAGGAGTTTCTGGATCTAGGAGTAGCGGGTTTTGGAGTCGGATAACACCTCGCTGATGAAATAAACAGGGCACTGCACCTTGAAGGCGTGCCCCTCTTCCTCTCGCTCTACTATTAAGCGCGAATCGACCACCGGTGGTGGTGGCGATATAGAGCAGGCAGAGGATTCCCATCGACGGAGGAACTAGGACCGAGGTTTGGTCAAAAATTGTTTAACCATGTCAAGTGCTTTCGAGCCTCGGTTGTCCACTCAAGTGGTCGATTTCTTCAGAGTCGATAAAGGGGAGTCCTCGTTCACGAGGCGTGAAATAAATTGGTGAGGAGCGGCAAGGCACCCCGTGATCCGGCGAACCCCTTTATGTTTTGAATCGGGCCCATCCTTGTGATGGCCGATATTTTCTCTAGGTTGGCTTCGATGCCACGCCGAGATGATAAAGCCGAGAAGCATGCCCTCGGGACCCCGAAAACACATTTTTCGGGATTGAGTTTGATGTCGCTTGCCCGTAGTTTCGCAAAGGTTCGCTCAAGGTCGGCGACAAGGTGGTCACTCGCTTGGATTTGACTATGATGTCGTCGACATAGGCCTCAACAGTTCACCCGATGAGGTCTCCGGCAATTAATGCACCGCACCGGTACGTTGCCCTGCATTCTTCGCATCGAATGGCATTGAAGTGTAGCAAAACGATCCGGGGGCGTGATAAAAGATGTCGCGAGCTGGTCGGATTCTTTCATTGCGATTTGATGGTAGTCGGAGTATGTGTCAAGGAAGCAGAGGGTTTCGCACCCCGAGGTGGAATCGACTATTTGGTCTATTCATGGCAAAGGAAACGGATCCTTTGGGCACGCTTTGTTGAGGCTGGTATAATCGACACACATTCTCCATTTCCAGCTCTTTTTTTGGACAAGAACAGGATTTGCTAATCACTCTGGGTGGTATACTTCCTTAATGAATCCTGCGGCCAGTAGTTTGGCTATCTCCTCGCCAATGGCCCTGCGTTTCTCCTCGTCGAAGCGGCGCAGACGTTGTTTCACTGGCTTGAAGCCCGGGAGGATTTGGAGAGTATGCTCGGTGACCTCCCTCGGGATGCCCGGCATATCCGAGGGTTTCCACGCAAAGATGTCTTTGTTGGCGCGGAGGAAGTCGACGAGCGCGCTTTCCTACTTGGAGGAGAGCGCGGTCCCGATATGGACTTTTTTGCCCTCGGAGCTGCTGGGATCCAAGAGGACCTCCCTGGAGCCTTCTGCCAATTCGAACAACCCGGTTGATTTCTTTGCGTCGGGTGCCTCTTCGACGACCTTCTCCCTGAGGGTGGCGAGCTCCTCGGAGGCGATGACTACGGATGCGTGTCCGCAGCATTCGACCTCGCATTCGTAAGCGCGCTGGAAAGAGGTGTCGATGGTGATGACCCCACGGGGGCCCGGCATTTTCAACTTCAGGTATGTATAATTTGGGACAGCCATGAACTTCGCGTAACATGGACGCCCCAGGATGGCGTGGAAAGTCCCCGGGAACCCCACTACATCGAAGGTGAGGATCTCGGTACGGTAATTGGACCGATCCCCAAAAGTGACGGGCAGGTCGATCTGCCCTAGTGGTACAGCTTGCCTACCAGGCACGACGCCATGGAATGGTGCTCGGATGGGATAGAAGTTTGTTCGGTCGACGCCCATTTCGTCGAGCGTTTTGGCGTACATGATGTTGAGGCCGCTGCCCCCATCCATCAGTACTTTGGTGAGCCGCTTTGGACCGACGATCGGATCGACGACAAGTGGGTACCTTCCTAGGTGTGGGACGGCATCTGGATGGTCGGTTCGGTCGATGGTGATGGCGGATTCCGACCACCGGAGGAAGGCTGGTGTGGCCGATCCGGCGATATAGACCTCGCGATGAGCGACCTTCTGGCGACGCCTGGAGTCGTAGGCCATTGATCCTCCGAAGATCATAAGGGCGTTGGTCGGCGTTGGGAAGGCGTCGTCTTTCTCCTATGCGTCCTTTGTGGCGGGAACAGGTTCCTTCCCCTGCTCCCCTTTGTTAAGTCCCTCGGCCAAGTATTTGCACATGAGGCCGCACTCCTTGTATAGATGCTTGGCCGGGAAGGCATGGTTTGGGCATGGCCCCTTGAGCATCTTCTCAAAGTGGTTCGGAGTGCCTTCCGCAGGCTTTCGGCTACCTTTGCGGTCGGCTGTGGACACGAGCGGGTTGTCGTGTCGTTGCTTCTTATTTTTTCTCTTGGCGGGACGGTCGGAGGTGCCTTCATTGGCAGCCTCGTCCCGCCTCGCCTTGCCATCGGTGCGGTCGAAGATGGCTCCGACCGCTTCCTCTCCAGAGGCATGACTGGTGGCGATGTCCAGGAGTTCTTTGGTAGTTCGCGGGCCCCTATGTCCTAGCTTCTGGACCAGGGATTCGTAGGTCGTCCCAGACAGAAAGGCTCCTATCACGTCGGCGTCAGCGACATTCGGGAGCTCGTTGCACTGTCGAGAGAAGCGCCGAATGTACCCGCGAAGGGTTTCATTGGCCTTCTGGCGGTAGTTTTTGAGGTCCCATGGGTTTCCAGGGCATTTGTACGTGCCCTGGAAGTTACCCACGAAGATCTCCGTCAGATCCGCCCAACTCTAAATAGCATTGGACGATAGGTGCTCCAGCCATGCTTGCGCCGAATCGGCCAAGAACAGCGGGAGATTGCGAATAATGAAGTTGTCATCACTCGCACCACCGGCCTGACATGCAAGCCGATAGTCTTCGAGCCAAAGCCCAGGATTTGTTTCGCCAGAATATTTAGGGATGTTGGTAGGCGGTCGATACCTTAGGGGGAACGCAGCGTTGAGGATGTGTCGGGTGAAGACCTGAGGGCCTGGCAGGCCGAGGCTCGGGCTTCGGTCCTCGTTGCTGTCGTAGCGCTCACCACGTCGGGGATGATAGCCGCGGCGTGCTGCTTCTCCATCATCGTCATGGGCGCGTCTCCGAGCGTTGATGATGCTGCTTACGTCGCGGCCATGCCCGAGGAGTTGATGTACCGGGACGACGGAGGGCTGCCCGCCGGCTAGCGGTGTTTGGTGTACGGATGCGTCCTTGGTGGGACGCGCCGAGGGCGCGCGCTGGCTGGTGTTGGGTTCGCATCATCGAGACAACGAACTTTCCACCTGCTGTGCTGCCGCGCGCTCAAACAACGTGCGAATCTCCCTGTGGGCCCGGTGATCTTCGGCCGTCGCGGCCTCCGGGAGGCCATGCAGCAAGGCGGTTGCTGCGGCGATGTTCTGGCTGGCTCGGGTGAAGTGAGGAAGGATCCCATCGTCGGTGAGGATCCTTTGGTGTACGGTACGGGCCGTGGCGCGCGCACACCCCCCGTCTTTGCGGCGTTCAATCTCACGATTGATGTCCGCGTACTCTCGGATGAGCCCTTGCCCGGCCTCATCGATCTCCTGCTGACGGGCCTTCAGCTGCTCCATCTTTAGGCGAGACGGGGCTGTCGTCTCTTCCCGGATCTGCTGTAAGGGTTGTTTGTAGGGGTGACCTCTTCCCTGGAGGCGCTTTCGATGTGACCTTCGGGGGTCTGCGTCATGAAGCACTCCCGGGAAGGGTGGTGGCTCCCCCTACTAGAATCCGAGCTAGAGAACGATCCCGGCTCCTCGTTGAGGAGCCCGTAAAGGGTCTCCGTATCATGTTCAATTGCCCCCATGAACTCGATGTCCGTGGGTGACTGAACCATCCGTAGTGCCAGAAGGTGTCTAGCGGTCGCCGTAGCGTTGCGGAGACCGAACGGAAACGCTGTCGGGGCGCTCCGTACGGGACCTTCTGGACATAGGGTGACGTTGTGCGAGACCTCCCTTGGTGACCGGACTCCCAGAGAGCTGCCCGGCGGGCCCTCAAGCCTAAGACAGCTGAGGTTGATGGAAGGAAGAGATGGGGCGGCAGAGCGAGTCAGCGCCAACTCTCCTTCTAGTGTGATGATGAAATCTAGGTCGCCAAAACGCACGTGTGCGCCCGGGACCCAGGTGATTGCGTGGGTGGCCATCCGAGGCCTGATTTGGAACGCGCAAGACCCCTACCTGGCGCGCCAACTGTCGGTGTTTCGTATAAGCACCGCAAGTAAATTTATAGTAATGCGCATTAGGCTCTCGGATGGTGCGCTAAAGGACACAAGATTTATACTGGTTCGGGCCGAAAGTCCCTACGTCTAGTTTATTGCTGCTCGTGTTATTAGCACCGTGAACGGTTTGCAGTAAGGGGTACAAACGATCGAGAGAGGGACTGGTCCTAAGTCTCTGATGGAAGGGTTGAAGGGATGTCAAGAGGTTCGACACAACTTGACTGTGTGTATCTGAGAGTCGTCTCATTCGATCCCCCCTCTTATGGAGGAAGCGCATCCCCTTTTATAGATGAAGGGGCTGGCTTTACAAGGGTGAGGGCTTTAGGATGCGTACTCTCTACTTAGTCTTGTGGCTCACGCTCTACCCGGCCCGTTCTTCTTCATTCTGATGAGTGCGAGGGAAGATAAGCGCCTACAATACTGTCGATGTCCCTGTAGAATGTCAGGTTGGTTATAGAATGCTACCCTCACGGTATATGGGTCGCCGTATAGTGGTTTTGACTTTTGAGCCTCCCCCAGCCTTGCTCCGCACGCCTTCTAGTTCCTATGAGTCTTCGCCGAGGGGGCGCGGGTTGGGGTCTGAGTAGCGCCGTGGCTAAGGTCTTCTGTCTTGGTGGACCTCGAGGGGTCGGGAAGCGGCGCCGCCCCTGGGTCCACCAGCGTGGTGACGGAAAATCCGTCGCTCGTGGAGATAGCAAATCCTTTTCTCGAGCGTAGTGGTTGTCGATATCTTCGCTTGGTTACAGTCCCAGAGCTAAAGGCGGCGCCTACAACTCTCTGAGGTGGAGAGCTCGTACTGTGACACCTTTCGGCTCTGCGGCGCTTGAAAGGGCCTAAAGCGCCTTCCCGTCATCCCCTCGGCAAGATTTTTTTTCCTGCCAGGTGTGGGGTATGGCTCTTGGAGCCACGGTTGACCTGAACGTCATGTCTTGCCCTGTCTCTATCATCTTGAAGGAACAGGGAGAAGTGGTCAGGTAAGATGAATCCAATCTTTAGATATGGAGCAGAGTGAGGCTTGTTTCTTAGCATCGGGCGAAGCGGAGACCAATCCCTATCTCCTGGGTGAGACCGACCCTGCTCCTCCGGGGTCGGGCGAGGCGGAGTCTATCCCTCAGCCCTTGGGCGAGACCGAGCCCGCCCTAAAGGCGTCGGGCGAGACGGAGACTAGCCCTGGGCCCTCGGGCGAGACCGAGCCCACCCCAAAGGCATCGGGCGAGGTGGAACCAAGCTCCTGTCATTCCCGTGAGGGGTGAAGCAATGCTCTTATACGTCCAGAAGTTTTTAACGTTCGGTGGTTATTGGTTCCACCTTCTGGGGTACCCCGGTATTAGGTCCCCGACACATAGTATCCACAATGTACACTCCTAGGCTTCTGCTTGGGGCACTGTGTGTTTTGCATATGGAAATGTTAAATAATGCTTTTGACAGCCATGTAATGGAGTACTAAAGTAAGTTACACTTACCGCACATAGTATTTTTATAGCCAACATTTCCTTCCTTACTGGATCATGCCTTCCGTGATGTTTATTGACATAGAACCTGAATGCCCTGTTCGAATTATTTTAGCAAATGCAACTTGTTAGTATCAAAAGTGAACGTTACAAGTATGTATACAAACATATAAGCTAATGAGGATTGTTGATATGTATACGTCTTGAGAATCTTTGTATGTCACCGGGTCCCTATCTATTGAATCAAAGACCCATGTCATGCTCCTCCCGACATCGACGCCTATACAAATCTAGTGGTTGCTGCATGAATTTAATCATAGAACTAGATAAGCTCTTTTGCATCAAATAAAAATATATCGAACAAAGCTTTAAGTATAGAGTTGAACTTACTCGAAGTTGTATGGTAGCCATATGGTAGAGTGTTGTTGGAGATTTTTAAAAGCCAGGGCAATATATGCCGAAACCTTAAGGGACTCTTGCCTTAGTTTCTTCGCACGGATGTCCTCTTTCTCTCGAAGGGTCTTTCCAGCAGCTAACTCTTTGGCATCCAGCTTCCACTGTCTAGGGTAATTAAAATTTGTTTATGCTATAGCTTGAGGGTCTATATACTCAGCTTTCACACTTGGCATTTGTTTTATAATATGCACTTGCATTCTACAAATCATGGCGTAGGTTAGTTACAACAAAATCCAAAGATTACATTCACATCATATCGGGAGGGCAAGGACTTATAGGCACCACATGCGAATTAGATTCATTTCCATTGCTCTGAGGTGAAAGCATGTCTGCATGTCATTGAAGTCAAAGATAATTTTCCCGACTGGGCTTCCAAATATGCCGGCGGGGAAGCATGCTTGTACGAGGTCTATGCTCGTTAGGAGAATACGCAAGTACCAATCATGGAACCTTCTCATTTCAAGTGGTAGGCGCTGGATGTCCCGGTTTGGTAGGAAGGGCTTGCCTCTTTCATATGTTTTCGGGCAATCCTTTGACCATTTGATGGCATCAACATTTGGATACTTCTTTGCTGTTTGGTGGACTTTACTAGTGACGGCCTCCTCAGAAGCCCGTGTTGGGACTTTTTTAACTTGGTTCTCAGGCTTGAACTGGTCATGGGCATTATCTTTATTTTCGTGTAATTTTGTTTTGTGGTGTATGGGTGTGCGTGTTCCCACTTCACACGGACAAACAAATCAACCGAGCATTTGCGTGACACATGTTGGCCGGCCATCCAAAATTGTCACACCCAATTTTAAGGATAAAATGGGATGCATAATCTTATGTGCGCCCAGAGATTAATCACACACATAAGCCGACAAATTATAGAAAGTATCATCACAAGTGTTTATTACATCACGAATAATATCACATAGTCTTCACATAAATATAGCGGAGATATAAAGATAATTCTCTCGCGGAAGCTCCATAGCATAGGGATGTCAACTGGTTGATCACAAGACTAGTAATCCTCAGGGAAAGTCATCATTACCATAGCAATTTGTTATCCATCCAGGATTTTTATCTAAATAATGAAAATAAACAAGCGTAAGTATATCTCGTACTCAACAAGTGTAACATGGGGTTCATGAGGCTCAAAAGGCTTGACACAGGTTTAACAACATTTAGCTTTTAGTTGTTATAATTTTAGCATAAGAGTAGCATCAAGCTGTCATAATCCCAAAGTAAAACACATGATCAATGTAAAGATGAATAATGAATAGCATAAACAAATAATTAATAGTGATCATCTATTCCATAAGGGTTCCAAGGCCGCTCATGATCGTGAGCACGGCTGATATACCAGTTTTACACTTTACAGAGGTTGTACGCTTTCATGGTGAGTCGTGATTACCCATACGCCCGAGTTTATAACCCCAAAACACTTCCAAGGTGAGCAGGCAGGGTACACTATGAAGCCTTTCAAAGGTTCGTCTAACAAGTTAGGGCCGCTAGGTTTTCAATTGGTAAACAGATGTAGAGCTCCCCTTCTAAATGGCATATTCCACGTAGGCTGTACACATAAAGACAGAGGCCACGCTATACCCGATTCGTCAAGCCCCTCTTGCGCCATAAAGGTAGCCACTACCAAGCTAAAAAAGGTCCTTGTACTAAGCTAAATCTAGAGCCATATGGCCCTCACAGTTGTACTATAAGTCCCGGATGATCACTTACAGATAAGTCCTTAGGTAGAGGAATCTAAAGCACCATAGAACCCAATGCTCTAGCCCTCTTAAGCCAAGTTGCTAAAAAACATATTTTAATGTTTATTGCATATACCATTAGTCAAGTTAAAAGATCATGGTTTCATTGAGCACTAGCAATAGCTAC
Organism: Miscanthus lutarioriparius; assembly: GCA_904845875.1. Lineage (NCBI taxonomy): Eukaryota > Viridiplantae > Streptophyta > Magnoliopsida > Poales > Poaceae > Miscanthus > Miscanthus lutarioriparius. The sequence continues at coordinate 9,607,115 of CAJGYO010000014.1, forward strand.
CCAATGCAATATCCCATAGGAGTCAAGGCATAAGTACAATTCTACAAAATCCTTATAAAGGTAACACATACAAATATGAATTAAATGTATTAAGGTGAATAGGAAACAAGGATGATCCCATGTTATACTTGCCTTGATCAAAGTGTTCCTCCTGATCCTGCTCGTTAAAGTAGTACTCTAGATCACCCACGAATTGCTCACCGTCTATACTCGATCATCACAACAACATACAAGCATCCAGAAGCAATCATGCATAGCAAACAAAGGCTATAGATTAGAACAGTACACCAATAGCATAAAATCAAGATGAAAAGTTTGTAAAATGAATCTACGTCTCGCTATTAACACACCGACGCGAAGATCACAAAAGTCAGAGCTAAACGAAGAAGTTATGAATTAAACAAGATTTTATTTAATAAAATAATAGATTAGAACTAATCTCGAATTTCAAAAGTTGAAAACATGTTTAGCAGTAAGATGAACATGTAGATTACACGATTACGAATCTAACGCAACTTGAACAGCTCAAATTGGAGCTAAAACGGAGATTTTATGCTTAAAACAAGTTCAGTGGCAAAACTGTAATTAAACCGAACTCGTTTTTGAATTAAAATAAATAAAATCTGATTTTTGAATCTGGACCGAGGACGGCGGGCAAAATAATAAAGAAATCCAGGGGGTTTCTAAAAAAACAATAACGACCGAACCGGTATGGTTCAATCTGGGCCATTGGATCTGCTCTGAACGGTGGAGATTAGAAGAGGGGGAGAAGGGGTTGCCAGCGCACAGGAAGCCAACGACACATAGGTGAGCTCGAGCTTGGTTTGGCGGCTCGGGTTTCACAGTGTGACTCCGGTGAGCTAGCGTCGGCGGTAGAAAACAAGGGAGAGGGCAAGGGCGGTACTCAAGGCGTCCTTACCTCACGAAGATGCTCGGCAGCGGGTTCATAGCGACGGCGAAGCAGCGCTGAGGCAGATTGATGTGGCGGTGACGCTAGGGTCTACGGTGCTCTCGGGTAGCGGCTAGGGCACGGAGGTGGCTTCGAAGCGGCTAGATGGAAGCGGCGCGGCTACGGCTGCTATTTAAGAGGCAGAGCGGCGTGGGGCGCACGCCAAACCATGAGAAATCGGGGCAGCGGCGGAGTCCTGCTCGGAGTAGAGTACCGGTCGAACATGAGCTGGAGGTGGAGGATGCGGCTGACACATGGGCCCAGGGTGTCAGCGGGTGAAGGGCGGGCCTGCGAAGAGGGAGAGCGGGGGAGAAAGGGGAAGGAAGCTGGGCCTACGGGGGAGGGAGCAGGTGGGCCGCGCGTAGCACGCTGGCTGCGGAGAAAACAGGGCCAAGCAGGAGAGTGGCCCAAAAGGAAGAGAGAGTGGGTAAATTCCTTTTCATTTTCTTTTCTAAATTTCCAAAGCAAATTTTCAAATGGAGTTTTGAATTCCTTTTGAGTTTTGAATCAAACCACTCAGCACAAAAACTCTAATGCAGCCGCATGTATGCACAAACATGTAGCTAGACCCTATAGCTGATTTTAATTTAACAAAAGTTATTATTTTTCTAAGTTTAAATGCTCACAAAATGCATAAATAAATCAAGTTAACCTATTTTTAAATGATGAAACTTTTAGGGTGTTACAATTCTAGACCCCCCTAAAATGAATCTCGTCCTCGAGATTCGGCTGATGCTTACTCAAAAAGCTACGGGTATGTTTTCCAGAGATCCTCTTCTCTTTCCCATGTAGCCTCATCTTCTGTATACCGATTCTACTGAACCTTACACATCTTTATAACTTGGCTCCTCGTAACCCTTTCTGTCGTCTCCAAAATCTTTACCGTAAATTTCTAATAGGTAAGATCTCCCATAACTATAAGCTCCTCTAACGGTATCTGCTCCTTCGGTACATGTAAACACTTCTTTAATTGCAACACATGGAACACATCATGTACACCTGACAAACTCCCAGACGATTTCAACTGATAAGCCACTTCTCCATGTCTCTCTATAATTTTGAAAGGCCCAATATACCTTGGTGCTAACTTTCCTTTCATGTCAAACCTTCTCACACTTCTCATTGGTGACACCTTCAGGTAAACATAATCCCCTATTTCGAAAACCAATTCTCTTCTCCGAGTGTCAGCATAACTCTTCTGTCGAGACTACGCCACTCTCAAGTTATCTCTAATCATCCTTACTTGCTCCTCCACGTCTCTTAAAACATCCGGCCCGAACACTCGAGTTTCTCCGTTTGATTCCAAAACAACGGGGTTCTACACTTTCGTCCATACAAAGCCTCGAAAGGTGCTATCTTGAGATTCTTTTGATAACTGTTGTTATATGAGAACTCTGCATAAGGCAAGCTCTTGTCCCAACTTGTACTGTACTACAACGCACAAGCTCTCAACATGTCCTCTAAAATCTGTTTCGTTCGTTCCGTCTGTCCATCTATCTAAGGGTGATATGTTGTACTAAAATTCAACTTTGTCCCCAATGAACTATGTACTTGCTACCAAAAGTGAGATATAAATTGAGTACCCCAATCAGACATAATTTTCTTAGGAACTCCATATAGACACACTATCTTCTCCATATATAATTCGGCCAACTTCGATCCATTATAAGTAGTCTTGATCGGTATAAAGTGAGCAACTTTAGTTAACCGATCCACTATCACCCATATTGAATCATAACCTCTCTGAGTGTGTGGTAACCCAACAATAAAATCCATACCAACTTCTTCCCACTTCCACTCAGGTATCTTCATTGGTTGTAATAATCCCACAGGTCTTTGATGTTAAGCTTTAACTCTTTGACATGTATCACATATAGCAACATATTTAGCAACATCCCTCTTAAGTCTATACCACCAATACTTCTCTTTTAGATCCAAGTACATCTTGGTACTCCTAGGATGAATAGAGTAAGCAGACTCATGTGCCTCACGAAGAATTGCATCTTGTATAGCCTTATTCTCAGGCACACATAGTCTTTTCCCAAACCATAGAGTTCCATTATCATCCATACGGAAACTTGGTACCTTGCCAATCACTATGTTCTCTGCTATCTCCTTTAACCTCTTATCTTGTAACTGACCCTTGCGTATTTCTAGCTCCAATGTGGGTTCTATCACCAACTCCACTGTATTAGTGACAAAGCCCAAGTTTAGTTGATCAAATTCAGCGCATAACTCACTTGACATAGATGCCACTTGCACCTCATTGGCATAACTCTTCCTGCTAATAACATCGGCAACAACGTTTGCCTTTCCAAGATGATAGTGTACTTCTAGATCGTAATCCTTAATCAACTCCAACCATCGATGTTGTCTCAAGTTCAGATCTGTCTGAGTGAAAATGTACTTCAAACTCTTGTGATCAGTTTAGATATCACTCTTATGTCTGATAAGATAGTGCCTCCATATTTTCAGAGCATGAACCACTGCTGCTAACTCCAAATCATGAGTAGGATAGTTTAGCTTATGCTTTCTCAACTGTCAGGATGCATAGGCCACTACTCTTCCTTCTTGCATAAGAACACATCCGAGACCTTGACGGGACGCATCACAATAGATAGAGAAATTCTCACTCAGATCTGGCAAAACCAATACTAGGGTTGTAGTCAATCTTTTTCTCAATTCCTCAGAGCTAGCCTGACACTTTTCAGACCACACAAACTTAGCATTCTTCTCTAACAGAGTTGTCATAGGCTTGGCAAGTTTAGAAAACCCTTCTATGAACCTTCTGTAGTATCCAGCCAATCCCAAAAAACTTCGAATCTCTCCCACATCAATTGGTGGCTTCTAGTTCAACACGTCTCTCACCTTGCTTGGATCTACTACTATTCCACCATTAGAGACAACATGGCCTAGAAAAGAAACTTCCTTCAACCAAAACTCACACTTGCTTCGCTTAGCATACAACTTATGTTCCCTAAGCTTTTGCAAGACCAACCTTATATGTTCAGCATGCTCTTCTTCAATTTTGGAGAATATCAGTATATCATCGATGAATACCACCACAAACTTATCCAGAAACTCCATCAACACCTTATTCATCAAGTACATAAAGTAGGCAGATGCATTGGTCAAACCAAACGACGTAACAGTGTACTCATACAAACCATACCTCGTAGTAAAGGCTGTCTTAGGTATGTCAGTTGCACGAATCTTCAATTGATGATAGCTAGAACGAAGATCAATCTTAGAGAAAACACAAGCACCTCTCAACTGATCAAACAAGTCATCAATTCTAGGTAGCGGATACTTGTTCTTGATGGTAACCTCATTTACCATCCTCTGGGTATCATCCTTCTTGTCAACAAATATAACTGGTGCTCCCAAAGGTGACCAACTAGGACGAATGAAACATTTCTCCTGCAACTCCTTTATTTGTTTCTTAAGTTCCTCTAGTTCATTAACCCCCATTCTATATGGACGCTTAGCTATAGGTGTAGGTCTAGGTAATAGTTCAATAATAAACTCAATGTCACGGTCAGGTGGCATACCTGGCAAGTCATCGAGAAACACATCTGGAAGCTCATCCACCACTGGGTCCTCCTTGTTGGTGCCATCATCAAGCTGGTTCACTGTGGCTATCGGCTGCTTCTACACTACAACCTCAACACTGATTATGTCTTCCTTTGATGTTGTCAGAACTACTGCCTTCTCCTTATGCTGAATCACTACTTGTTGCTGCATCATCCAATCCATACCCAGAATCACATCAATACCAGATGTTGTTAACATAATGGAGCTCACTTTAAACTCTACCCCCCCCTTAAAGATAGACTAGTTGGGAGACAACGATAAGAAGCTTGCATACTACCTCCTGGTGAGTATACTAGTATAGGATCTTTCATGGCACATAAGGGTATATTGTGCGTTTTAACAAATGCTTGTGATATGAAAGAATGCAAAGCTCCAGAATCAAAAAGAACGGCGGCAGGAGTGGAATTGACATCAAACGTATCGAGCATGACTTCTGGTTCCACAAGCGCCATCTCTGTAGACATATGATTCACCTTTCTCGTGTTGGGTGCTGGCTTCTGATGACTATTCTGCCTCTGTGGGGTCTGTTGGTTTGGTTTCTTAGGGCAGTTATAAGACATGCGACCCTCTTTACCACAATAGAAACACTTGTTGGGAGTGCTATGGGCACTAGTCTTCATGGGAGTGTCGAGGCGGAGCGCAAACCCAAGGGTCGGGCGAGGTAGAGCCCACGGCCTCATAATTCGAGCGAGGCAGAGCCAGCCCTCAAAGGTCGGGCGAGGTAGAGCCCACGGCCTCGGTGCCGGACGAGGCGGAGCCCACCCTCAGAGGTCGGGCGAGGCGGAGCGCAAACCCAAAGGTCAGGCGAGGCGGAGCCCGCCCTCAGAGGTCGGGCAAGGCGAAGCCAGCCCTCAAAGGCCGGGCGAGGCGGAGCCCGCGGCCTCGGTGTCGGGCGAGGTGAAGCTAGCCCTCAGAGGTTGGGTGAGGCGGAGCCCACGCAAACCCAAGGGTCGGGTGAAGCGGAGCCCGCGCAAACCCAAGGGTCGAGCAAGGCGGAGCCCGCCCCCAGAGGTCGGGCGAGGCAGAGCACAAACCCAAGGGTCGGACGAGGCGGAGCTCGCCCCCAGAGGTTAGGCGAGGCGGAGCCCGCCCTTAGAGGTCTGGCGAGGTGGAGTGCAAACCCAAAGGTCGGGCGAGGCGGAGCCAGCCCTCAGAGGTCGGGCGAGGTGGAGCCCGCGACCTCGGTGTCGAGCGAGGCAGAGCCCGCCCTCAGAGGTCGGGTGAGGCGGAGCGCAAACCTAAGGGTCGGGCGAGGCGGAGCCCGCCCCCAGAGGTCGGGCGAGGCGGAGCCAGCCCTCAGAGGTCGGGCGAGGCAGAGCCCGCGGCCTCGGTGTCGGGCGAGGCGGAGCCCGCGGCCTCGGTGTCGAGCGAGGCGGAGCCCACCCTTAGAGGTCGGGCGAGGCGGAGCCCGCCCCCAGAGGCCGGGCGAGGCGGAGCTTGCGCACCTGGGGTCGGTTGGAGCTTTAGCCGCGCTCTTGACTGCTCGGATGAATCATTGTTTATGGTTATTAGCTCCCCCTCTTCGGGTACCCTAGTATTGGTCCCCGACAGTGATCGAGGTTTTCGTTGTGGAAGATTGTACGGGATGCTTCGATGATCATTGGCTTCGCCGAGTTTCGACATATCAGAACTAGGAAATCGTCAAGGAAATGGATTAGATGTGCAGTGCGCTAGTGTAGCTTTGTTCTTGTTCAGAAACTTTTATGTAGCTAGCCAGGAATATCATTATTCTCTAAATTCCTTCCCTTAAAAATAATTAAAATGTTCGTCGTTAGGCCAGCTAGACATGTGTATGATGTGACGACGATATACATGCATGATCCCATGACCAATCAAGCTAAAGCAAGTTACTTGCGTACGTTGTCTCTCCTCTGTAGTGTACCAGTTTTTCTAGAAAAAAAAATATGCACCACCTTTTGATATACCTAGAATCCTAGATGCATCATGCATGTCTATCTATCTATTATCTCTATCGTGCTTTCTTACACACACTGTAGCTATCTATCTTGGCACACCTGGCACTAGTAGAGAACAGACCTTTTATCCGATGTTAAAATGGGCTCTAGTCCCGGCATTTTTTGCGTCCGGGACTATAGAGACCTTTAGTCCTGGTTGGTGTCTCCAACCGGGACTAAAGATCCTTGCCCAACGGCTACTATGCTCGGCACAGTGGCAAAGGACCTTTAGTCCCGGTTGGAGACACCAATCGGGACTAAAAGTAGACGCTTTACTCCCGGTTGGAGCCACCAACCGGGACTAAAAGTCCTCAACCTTTAGTCCCGGTTGGTAACACCAACCGGGACTAAAAGTAGACGCTTTACTCCCGGTTGGTAACACCAACCCGGACTAAAGGACCCTTTAGTCCCGGTTGCTAACACCAACCGGGACTAAAGGTCCCCCGATGGATTAGTTCAAAAGGGAAGCATCCCATCCATTGTTAGATGTGTTGTGTATGTGGGGTGGTAAGCTACGCGCGAGGCAATGTATGTGGTCTTGGGTTCGAATCTCACGGGACGCAGCGGTGGGAGGCATTATTTTTTTTAAAGCTGGGAGGACCTTTAATCGCGGTTGGTATTACTCACCGGGACTAAAGGGGACCTTTAGTCCCGGTTCCTGATCCGGGACTAAAGAACCCCTTTAGTCCCGGATGCTTACTCCCGGGTGGGGAACCGAACTAGAGGAGGTTTCTCACCGAGAGTAAAATTCTGTTCTCTACTAGTGTGGTGATTTGTCTCGATGCGAGCAAATCTCATTTGGATTTGCATGCATGCGTGGCTGCTGGGTCTTCATCTCTTGGCAGGTCTGGCTGTCGTCGGCGTGCCGGCGCGCGCGTGTCGCCTCCGGATGCCAACGCCGGCCGGCCGGCCGGCATGCATGACGCCGCACACAAGCAACTAGCTAGCGGACGCCGCCAACGATTAAAAAAGCAAAAAGGCATCCATTTTAAAGTGTTGGTATTTATAGATACATATAGTTTTTATTATGCACTTATATAACTAGGTTTCATTTATTACTAAACATTATATATAGTAAAAACTATGTATATAGAAAAGTCAAGCGATTTATAATTTAGAAAGAGAAAGTAACATTTATACGTACAAATGGCGGTATAAAGTGGCGCATATGCACACATGTACATATATAGTATGTTCAACGGTCGTGCTGATCATGCAACAATATTATTGAGTCTTGTAAATCCCTTTTTCTCGACAAAGTTGATAAAATTGTAATAATAATATATAGCTGGCTAGCTAGTAGGATCACTACGTCTACAAGACGTATATATCAAATTGCATACTTATCTCTTTATATACCGTTTCCTTGTGGGAAATGCTCTAGCTAGTAGCAGGTATAGTGACGCCTGCAGTTTCTGTTCGATCTGTGATATACGATCAAACACGTACGTGGAAAGTGCAAATTAGGTGCATGTCAAACGGGTCATCAGAGTCCACTAGTATTTTTCTTAGGACATAAGGTAGATCTATAGGTTATAGCCATATTGCGTTTGTTTCTTCTCCTCCATTTGGCAGTATGCAATGCAGCACAGCACCCATCATCAAATACGTTCCTCTTATTGATGATCATCCACACACATATGATGCTGCATGCCACTCGTTGCCATCACACCAGGCCAGCCACCACCTCCCTTAATTTGAGAAACTGAACACGCATCTAACATGAACATGAAATCAGCCGCAAAAAGAAGAAGATAGATATACTATGGCCCTGTTCGCTTAAAATACTTTAGCAGTACTTTTCAGCCAACGAATAGTGTTTTCTTCTCACAACAAATCAGCATAAGCATCAACATAAGCCAAATCTCCATTCTCAAAATGATGTAACTCTTAGTTTTATCGTCAAAGTCAAAACTATTTAAAATTCAATAAAGTTATATAAAATATTATCGACGTGTATATATGACTCTAGACTTGTATATTTATGAAAATATATTTCATGGCGGATCTAATAATATTTATTTGTAATAATATAATAAGCATCACTACTATCTTTTTATCTAAATCTGGCAAACTTCATCTGGTCTGATTCAGCACTATTCTAAGATTTTATTATTTTTATAGAGGGAGCACAAAATAAAGGAAAAACAATTGCTACCCTACATCAGTGACGAAGGTACACATCAGCGTATCCTTTCCAAAGTCCAAAGTCCAACGTCCAAATAAAAGCGCACATAGTCCCAGAAATATCACGTTATCCCTTGGCTTATTGTACGAACGTTCAGGCTGTGTTTAGTTTCTCAAAAACTTTTTTAAAAAAGTGTTACAGTAGTCATTATATTAGGATTTTACTATACGTGCATGGAGCATTAAATGTAGATGAAAAAAACTAATTGCACAGTTTGGTTAAAATCGCGAGACGAACGTTTTGAGCCTAATTAATCCATAATTAAACAATAATTGCCAAATAAAAACAAAAATGCTACAGTAGCCAAATTATCAAATTTCTTAAACTAAACACAGCCTCAATTCATATCCACAGTGCAGACATGCATGTATAGCTACAGTATGTGTGTAGTGTGTACACTAGCGCTAGTGCGCATTGACTTTTGGGGAACGCAGCGTCACGACTCACGCCCGCTGCGGTTGACATCGCTGAGCCACGCAAATTGGGTGGGGTACACGGCGTGGGCCCCCCGAAAATTCAACGGCACCACCACCCAGGGTGCTGAATTTTTTATTTTTCAGCTTTTTTGAAAAATATTCACAAATAGACCCTTAGTGGTTTGATTTTCGTTTATGAACCTTGATCTCGGCGTCATGGCTTTTGGCGCCGAGGAAACACGTCTCGCCGCCATGGCCAATGGCGCCGAGGTCTTGGCGAGGTGTTTGGATGTGGCGATGATCTGGCGCCAACGTGGACAAGGCCTCGGCGCCGTAGATCTTAGCGCCGAGCTCGACACTGTAGATCTTGGCGCCGAGCTGTTACCCTATAGACCTTGACGTTTAAAATGAAACAAGTATAATTGTTCAGGAATATGCAACAATGCTATTGTGGTTTAGCTGGTTAGGGCGCGCGCGACTTAGCTCAGAGGCGTGGGTTCAAACCCAGCGCTCAATCTGTTTTTCTACAAATTTTCTCGTCACGGCGTCACGTAGCTGATATTTCAGATGGCAAGTATACTGTACGTCTGTTGGCTATTATTACGAATAAAAAAAATCTTGACCGGGGACCACTTTCTCTCGCGGACGTGCAGCCTAATCGCTGGGCTGGGGCTAACTGGGGGCTGGCCAGCCCCTCACATGTCTACTATTCACAACCAGCCAGCAGTACTTTCTCTCACATAAACGAACCAGCAACGATACGATCCAGCCAACCAAATAGTGGCTCGTGGACTACATAGAACAGGATGAATAATAGTGCATCCGTGCATGTCATATCTTTTGTACTCGCAAAATAAATAACCATCACATCCCACTTGCCAAATATGTTTTTTTTATTTAAACGCCAAATAAGGTTTCGGTACACCAAACGGTGCTGTGAAACAGCTATTCTCCGGCCTCCACTCCATCCTCTCCGTGCCGGCACCAAAACGCTATTTTGGAATTGGAACCATGGTCGCATATTCCAGTTCCGAACGCAGTAATTGTATCGAAATTTCGTATGAATTAGCTCATATTTATTTACCTAAAGGCACAAGAAATAGAGAAAATTCTTGCATTTTAAAATGGCCATCATGCTCACGCAATATTGCAGACTTACCAATATCCACCCATATTGACGTTGAACTTTCGCTATGTAGGTACTAATCCAGCTGCTCTGTAAATACTGTGGAGCTGAACTCCCACAAATAAACCAACAAGTCACTAAAAATCCAGCTGTCGAGACGAACAACCCAAAGCTGCTGTTTCGTATTATCACCATTCGCTATTCTTGTTTCCTCGGTTGCTCTGTAAACATGTGGATTTATTTTTCAGTTGAAACTATGGGTTGTCATTTTTTTGTTTCTCCTTTTTTTATGCTCTCAAACCGTCAAACAAATTAAAAGCTCAGTAAACTACGAGTAGTTTTTTCCGTTGGGGGTGGGGGTGGGGTAGGGGATCAAATTTTCTCACCTCACTATACTTTCATGCAATTCTTGTTTTTAAGTATTTCCAGATCGAGTAGGGTTAAAACTAGAGTGCAAAATTTAATGCGATTAGATAGACATTTGTTAGATACAGTAAAATAGGCTAAGCGAATTTCGGTTAATGTGACATTTGTTAGAAACAGTACAAAAGATATGACATGCACAGATGCACTATTATTCATCCTGTTCTATGTAGTCCACGTCCACGAGAGAAAGTGGTCCCGGTTGAGACTTTTTTTATTCGTAATAATAGCCAACAGATGTACAGTATACTTGTCATCCGAACTCTAGCCTTTGAGCTAAGACGCGCGAGTTCTAACTAGCTAAACCACAATAGCGTTGTTGCATGTTTCTCGAAATAATTATACTTATTTCATTTCAAACGCTAAGATCTATAGGGTAATAGCTCGGCGCCAAGATCTATGGCGCCGAGGTCTTGTCCACGTCGGCGCCAGGTCACCGCCACGTTCGACGCCTTGCCAAGACCTCGGCGCCATTAGCCATAACGCCGAGACGTGTTTCCTCGGCGCCAAAAGTCATGACGCCAAGGTCGAGGTCAAGGTCCATAAACGAAAATCAAACCACCAAAAACCTATTTGTAAATATTTTTCAAAAAATAAGGCTGAAAAATAAAAAATTCGGCCAAGGGTGGTGGATATACAGGGGTGTTGTGCCGTCGCTTTCGTCCGTGGTTTTATGGATGGGTTTTCTGACCGTGGAAAATGGAGGCAGATACCTTTTATATGCATAAATAAAGTGGTGATGGGGATGATAATTATTAATTAGCTGGTCAAGTACTCAAGTTATTATGGGAAAATCATTTTCGTGTACTGGCTTACATCACATACATGTGTGAAACATGTGGCGCGGAGAGAAGATGATGGCGATTTTTAACTTCCACGCGGATAGAATCTATGGAGCAAGAATATCTTGCTATACGCGTGATGCATGTGCAAGAAAACTTTATGATATATATTTCTTCATGCATACGCACCTGGTTTAATTGTGCTACAATGATATAATTATACTCAATAATCTGTTTGTCGATGCCTATGTCAAATAAAATAAATAAAACATGGATTTTGTATTATATATAATATATGTATTATTTTTTTGAGAATTACATAGTACAACGCAGACACTCACAGCACGCACGCACACTCACCCCTATGAACATAAGTACGCAAACCCTACCCCTATGAGCACCTCCGAAGGACTGAGTCGGCAGATTTCGAGATTCACGAAGTCACCACTGACGCTCGCTGTTGACGGGGACGTCGCCTACCACTGAAAGCATAGCGCCGTTAAATCCTGAAATAAATCCAGAAAAAATACGAGCACCCGTGCTAAGTTAAAGATTTGAACCCGGGTGGGCAGGTTATTATTAATAACATGCACACCTAGAAAAAAAAAACGGGCATATAGACTGGTGATTTTTAAAAAAAAATTCCTACAAAAGCTAGAGTAGACATGACGCTTTAATTTGTTACAAAAGATAGATTTATGATATAAGTACATATATATTTTATCTCAACCTCGAAGAGAAAGATATAATTAATGCAAGAGCCAAGAGATTATATTTTGCGTGCTTGCAACCACGATCGATTTTGTGCACAGTTGGCATTGCTTGTGAGCCGTGGCCTCCTCGTACGTGCGTGCACTTGGGGATGGACTGGGATTGGAATTGGAATTGGAATTGGAATAATAGTTCCCACACAGACACAGCCTGCCATGGAATTGCTTGCAGTGCTAGCTGCTCGCAGGCATATTCTCTCCACCTCTCTAGCTAGCTGGCCATATCCATATGCACCAAGCGATGAGAAATTCTTCTGCATATTTGCACATGCCTGCCATCCTATCCTAGCATCTATCTATCAATTGTGTCAATGGACTAGCAAATGCACATAGAAACTTTATATATACGACCTCCTACATTTTATTTTATCTTTCTTTTTTCACAATTGCTAATTCACTGAAAATTCCTTAAAATTTTGCTGGAAATTAAACTTAAATATATAGTCAACTAATGCTAACGAAATGAGGTTAACTTTTCACACTAGTACTTTTGTTTGCAAGATCGTTCAGCCTGTTCGTTTGGCTGTGGCTTGTCGTAAACGATCATAAATTTCAGTCGGAACAGTATTTTTCTCTCACATAAACCAGTCAGCAGTGCTTCTTCACGAACCAGCAACGAAACGAACCAGCCCCAGGCTGGTTATTAGAGCACGAGGTGCACATAATCCATGCATGCTCTCACATGGACCCCAAGAGCCAGAGAGTAATCATTCCAGGGTCAGGTCAATCCACGCGTGTCCACCAAAAACTTGTGTTGTTAGTTTAATGACTCGGCAAGATCACCATCAAGGAGTAGGAGTAGTACAACACAAGCACATACCAGACACGCTTTTGCTTTGAACAATGGCTGGACATTTGTCTGGCTCTTGTATGGACACACTTTGCAGAGCCATGATAACCGAGGAACAAGTGCACATAATATATTAGTTTTAATCGTGTGATGACCTTATCCCTGCCTTTTGTCTTGTTCCAAAGGTCTTCTTTTTGTTCCTTGACCCAGTGGTTTTGTGCACCCCTATGTAGCTTAGTTGTATCTGCAAATACTAGATAGTTTATGTGCATATTGTATAACTGCTCAATCAGTTCTCCGATCCTATTCTATACTCTCAATAAATTCTGATCTTCCTACACTTGTCACTCATTCTGCGGTATATGGCGTTTCAATATGTCAGTGTGCACGGAGTAAATCATTGCTCAAAAGTACATAGCATTTATTTGTGAGTAATATAAAGCTTTATTTTTCTTGCACAAAAAATATCGTCACTATTAAGCTTACAATATATAGTATTCATTTTATATGAATAAATTAAGCATGCATTTTTAGAAGAGATCAGGGCGTCGTTCGTTGTTCCTTGTAAGTTAAGCCCATCATACATATCGGTATGTGGATTCTACCCGTCTAGGCAGCTACATGGTGCATGTAGTGGAAGGTAAGAAAACAAAGAAAGACATGAACTATATCATTACCAATTGAAACAAGAAAACATGTTATCTGGGAGCATTAGTAAAGCTATAAAATAGATGTTCAAGGCAATTGATGGATATTTATGTTTTTTATATATATCTTTTCGTAACATCCAAATTTGTTCCAAATATGATATCATCAATTGTAGACCATGGCAGGATAAAGTGATAATGGAGGTTCGAGTTTTCCTCCTACCCACATCACATATATAATGTCAAGAATATGAATATATACTATTGTTTCCATTTTCACTCATCATCGTTAAGGTGTGTAACAAAAAAAAACATGTTAAATGTATATGAGAATATTATCCTTGCAATAATACCAAAGAATAAAATGACATCAACAAAATGCGCTCCACCATATTCCCATAGTACTATATTACCTTTTCAATCTTGAACATGAACTAGTCATAACCTACCCAACCCAACAAACCAAATGATGCCACGTACGCATGTATCTATCTAAGCATATGGATTTCACACATCCTCAAATACGACTTTTTATCCCTAAAAATAAACGATAATCTGCATTTCCATGAGATTGCCTCTTTTCTTTGTCTTTCCTTTGAAAGATAAAGAATCAGATAGATGTGGATTAGAAACCAATCTCTCCGTTTCTCTTTATCCTTTATTTCTATGGATAATTTAATACATTTTTTTCTTCCATAAAAAATAATGATCCAACGGCTCAACTTTGAAACAGCACTAGTTATCCGAGAATTATCTCAACAAGATTAAAAATAGACAAACACATCCACACGATTATAACAGACTTAACCATAAACCCCTAAAATGGCATTATCCAGAAACTAAAAAGAATAAAAATAAAATAAAATAAATGAAAAAGTAAAAAAAAACGACATTGAAGCGACAGCAGGGCGAGCCCGGTCGGTGGGCAGGCTCAAAAAATTATAAAAATGACACTTAAAAGATTGACTCTTGATTACGATGACACTCGGGTGGATGATAAGTGGATCCATCTGTGTCTATGAATATGCGTCCAGTGTCAAATCTGCAAACGACCGATATTTCGAGTTCTATTTTTGCAAATCGTCCGGCGGGCCCACCGCTGTGATATCTCCCACCCCAGAAAATTACAAAAGAAATAATAAAATTAATTAATGAACCGGTAAAAAAGCTTTTTCCTCGCCCCCTATTTATTTCCTCTCTCTCCTCTCCTCACTCTCCCTCCTCGTCGCTCGCTCCGAGCGTGCGTGCATCTCTCCTCGTATATTTCCGTCCCAATCTCCAACTCCCTCCTCAAATCCCGACTCGCCCCGACACAAATCCGCGCCCTTAATCCCGATTCCGCCGCCAAAATCCAACCTTGCGCCGTCCTCGTCCCCCCAATTCGTGGATCACTGGGCCAGCCGGTTCGGGCGCGGAGATCGAGTCTCCCGTGGTACTCTTGTAGCCGAGCTTGGGATTTTCGGTGGCAATTGGGGCGTGGGGCACGATCTTTCTGTGGGAGTTTGGATTTCCGGTCGGAGGTTGTTGGTAGTGTGGTCGCCGGGAGGCCTTTTTTGCCGGAAGGCATCGTCGGTTTCTTCGCCGGAGGGCGGAGGACCAGGGCTCTTTGACCGGTGATGGTGGCGAGGATGATGCGGTGGCCTCGGCCCCCGCCGGCGCGAAACTTCCGCGTCCGCCTGGTGGTGCGGCGGGCGGAGGGCCTGCCTCCGCCGCCTGCGCCGCTCTCGCTTGAGGGTTCCCCCGAGGCCGAGGCGAAGGTGTTTGTGGAGGTGAGCTGGAAGGGCCCCAAGATGTCGCCGCTCACCTCGCTGCGGCGCGCCCAGCGACCGCCCAGGAACCAGACGCGGAAGGAGGCGCTGCCGGCCGTCGCCGCAGCCGCCCCGGCCGACCTCGAGGATGGCGCCGCCGCCGCCCCTGCTCCGCCGGTGGTGTCGGCGGTGGTGGCCTGGGAGGAGGAGTTCGAGAGGGATGCGGCGCTCACGGCGACGTCGCACCGTGACCCCGCTGCGTTCCACCCCTGGGACGTCTCCTTCTCCGTTGTCAGCGTGAGCATCCCTTCCTTCTCTCGGCCTCGTCTCCCCTATGCATCTGAGCTGGATTAAATCTGTTATGGGGTTTTTTCTTGTTCGTGCGACAAAACGAGTAAACTTTTTTGTCAAACACTTAAATTGACAAGTAATTCAGTAGCTAGCCTGCTTTGACTAGTTCGTGTTCCGCGTTATCTATTTGTAAGAAGGGATGGCAAAATCAGCAAGTGCGCATAGTTTGCACTCTTGTTGCCAATGTTGCGCCGTAAACTCAGGAGAAATTGGCCGTTATGAATTGTTTCGGTTTGTTGTCCTTGTCTTGCATTGCTGCCTTGGGGCCCCGAGAGAAGCACAAACACGCTAACTTTTTTATGGTTACAAGGATACCGTTTTGTCGTTTTTGTTTTCACTTGTTTGCACTTGGTGGACTGCCATTTTGCAGTGCCATTTCCTTGGGTACGTTGTATCAACCATTTGTTTTGAGTGCATCGTGTGAATCAATCACACA
Organism: Miscanthus lutarioriparius; assembly: GCA_904845875.1. NCBI lineage: Eukaryota > Viridiplantae > Streptophyta > Magnoliopsida > Poales > Poaceae > Miscanthus > Miscanthus lutarioriparius. Next base: position 9,623,290 of record CAJGYO010000014.1, read on the forward strand.
AAAGAATCAGAAAAACTAAAACTGAGGTCATTAATTCCCTCTAGCAGTCTGGTATGCTTCGTGACGGATATTTAAATTTTTATGAGAAAGTCGAGTGAATCTACTGTCCCTAAACATGCAGAACTAGTAACGGATGCAATCTTTCCTTTGTTGGTTTGCTGGGAATAACTTGTGCAGTTTATTTCAGCCACCTTGACTTCTCTTTTTCTGTTGCTCCAGGAATCAAATAAAATGTCAAAGAGCAAACTTGTTCTGGGGACTGCTTCACTGAACCTAGCAGATTATGCATCTGCTGCTGAAGAGGAAATCGAGATAATCCTACCATTGTCTGTGCCTAGTAGTGCAACAGACCTGGCCCCATCACTCCATGTATGCCTCTTGTCAAATATGTGGCTTCATGTATTGGGCTACCAAGATTTATTTTGGTTTGTGATTCTCGACAGATATTTAAGCATTGCATGACATTTAGCGTTATTTTTGTTTCCAGCTTACTTTAAGCCTGGCGGAACTAAGAATATCTCAACAATCACCTGGTGCTTCACAGCGTTCTGTTATTGCCCCATTGTCACCTTCCTCTGGTGACTCTGTTCCTTCTGGAAAAGATGAGGTTTCAGTCATTAAGGTGGGGCTGAGAAATCTGAAAATCCTAAGACATCTAGTGTCTACACGGAGGTTCAAAAAGACTAACCAAGACTATGATGGCAGTGAGGAGAAGTATTATGTTCACAGTGATGGTGCAGAATTTTCTTGTGATACTGACTCTCTTGATGATGATCTGGATGATAGAGAGCAGGATGATGAGTTTCGGGGTTCAGCCGTCAGGAAGTCCTTCAGCTATGGCTCACTGCAGACTATGAATGTCGGTGCCCTACTTTATGCACCTAGGATTGATGGAGATGATGAGGGTTGGGTACATTACAGTCACCGAAACTCCGATGTCAGTTATCATGTTGAGCAAGTGCCATCCTCCACAGCTGAGGAGCATGCTTCCATCCCTTTGCGGCGAAAGAGGAGCATATTTCCAGCTCGATGGAGAAAGACAAAATTACCAAAGGCTAAAGGGGAGCCTCTGTTGAAGCCATATGGAGAAGAGGGTGGTGATGATATTGACTATGATCGGCGGCTGTTGACCCCTTCTGATGGATCTGTTTCAGAGGTACATATTTTCTTGATATCTCAAGATTTTTTTTTGTTTCTTTTTTTGTACTAGCATTATGCTGGAGATTAATTGACAGCATATCATCTTCTCCATTTGCAGGGATCAAATGGCTCTACTAATAGTATGGTGTCGGTATTTGGTGATGACGATTTTGTTGTGGGGAACTGGGAGTCAAAGGAAGTATTTAGCCGAGATGGCCACCTGAAGCTTTGTACACAGGTGTTCTTTGCATCAATAGACCAGAGAAGTGAACGTGCTGCGGGGGAGAGTGCTTGCACAGCACTTGTGGCTGTAGTTGCAGACTGGTTCCAAGCAAACCAGGACCTGATGCCAATCAGGTCACAGTTTGACAACCTGATCCGAGAAGGATCTCTAGAATGGAGGAAACTTTGTGAGAATGAGACCTATAGAGAACGCTTTCCCGATAAGCACTTTGATCTTGAAACTGTCCTTCATGCAAAGATCCGCCCACTCACAGTTGTTCCCAGTAAGTCGTTCATTGGGTTCTTCCATCCTGAAGGTACTGAGGATGTAACTGGATTTGACTTCCTTGATGGTGCAATGTCATTTGATAACATCTGGGATGAGATAAGCCGAGCAGCAGAGTGCTCCTCTGGAAAACCTACCCTATACATTGTCAGTTGGAATGACCACTTTTTTGTCCTCAAGGTTGATGTGGATGCTTATTACATCATTGATACACTTGGTGAGAGGCTGTCTGAAGGTTGCAACCAGGCATACATCTTGAAGTTTGATGACACCACCACCATTCACAAAGTGCCTGCTGAAAAGAAGGAAGCAAATCCTGATACCGGTGGACGCCACAACAAGGATTCCTCAGAGATCTGCTTAGCTGAGCAGGACAGTGGAACGGACACTGAAGAGTGTGAGTTTGTGTTGAAGGGTAAGGATGCATGCAAGGAGTACATCAAGAGCTTCTTGGCCGCTATCCCAATCCGTGAGCTGCAGGCTGACATCAAGAAGGGTCTCATGGCATCAACTCCCCTGCACCACCGCCTCCAGATCGAGTTCCATTACACGGAATCATGCCCCGCTGAGATCACCGTGCCTGCTCCACTGTCCCCATTTGAAGCCCCTTTCGAGTTCTGTTGGCCTGAGCCACCGTCACCGCCACCGGCCATTGAATTCACCGTAACCCATCCACCTGTCATGGAGGTCGCCATAACCCAGGCCGTCGCCGATGTATAGCCAGCCTTGGCTGCTGCTGCTGGGACCCAGGGCAGGCAGCGGCTGCTTAGTTTAACATATAGAGAGCCGCGCTTTTCCGAGCGAATTGTGAAGTGGACCAGATCGAAGATTTGGCTTCGTTTCTAGTTTGCTCCGTTTGCTGTCCAGGTCCAACTAAGATGAACTGACTAGTATAGCTTAACTGTCTTTTGGTCTGCGTGTGCGTGCGTGTGTGTTTCGTTCACTTCTTCCAGGCTTTTGGGGAGCTTTCATTTTGTAAAGAAAGAAAGGGTGTTTGCTCCTGGATATCTTTACCTGAGAAGTGAGTTTGCTGGACTTGTAATCCTTGCTACATTATCATTATATTGTTAATTATGTCCTGTTCTCCTCAGATACTATACATCTGTATCCTGGTGATGTTCTCTGAAGATATTTACAATCTGACATTTTCCTGGTTCCTTGGACTCTGAAGGAACTAATCAAATGTGAGTGTGATTGAATGAAGTGTGTGATTTGGAATGCACTGTAGCTGAACTGGGACAAGGTCACTGAGTGGCGCCACACAAATGGACAAATGGTCCCTGAGCCTAACGAAATCGTTGGAGAACCATTGGGCTCGGTGTCTCCATCAGTGAAAAGATTTATGCCAAAGCTGACCTCTCGCTGTCAAGGCCTCTGCTTTTCCGGCGCCGATCCACCACAAGCAAAGCAAAGCTTCATCACGGAATTAAGGGCGCGAAAGAACCGTCAAATTATTGGTGAGCAAATGTTTCTGGTGAGTGCGACAGGTGAGCTGCTGCGACTCACTGACAAATAGACGGAGGTCCCAAATAAACCGGCCATACCCAGAGGTTCATGCACTGTGCGTGTAATCGCAGGTCAAAAGATGCATTTGGGGTGTAGCCTAGTCGTCGCCAATCAGAGAGCCATATGGATTGATGCATGGGTTTGACATGGAATATATTCTTTCATAATTCTCTCCTTTTTGAAGGAAAAAAAGGTTTGGTCTTTGTGTTGTAGTTTATTGCAAATTGTAAGCGTGAGTTGCCACCACATCGTCTCTTTTAACTGGTCAACGATGATTTATGTATGTTCGTCAGATGGGCCAGAGCTGATCCGATCAAACAACAAGATATAATAATAATGCAAAAGCGAACGCAAGTGATAGCTCAGTTTTTATGAAAAAAAAGTGAAATTCTTAAAACGCTACTAACAGATAACACCTTGCAGCACTTTGCCTCTTCTTGAAACCTACTACCCTTTTCAGTAGAATCAGGCCAGGATGGCTACCCTTTCAGTAGAATCAGGCACAGGTGGTGGTTGTGGCCTTTATTTCCGCTCTCATTCTCGGTAGAAAGGTTCAGAGATTTACATTCACCAATCAAAGACAGACCCATTCACAGCACTGAAACTGACTAGAATTATTGGATCCTCCTAACTACGAAATTCAAACCATGACCGCCGCAAAGATGTTCTTTTTAGAACAAAAACGACAACAAAACCTACCTTTCATGGTCTTGAGCGTTGACTACCACATGACATGGCAGTAGAATCAGACACACCAAAGGTTTTGGCCCTCCTAAGCATGGGCCAGGAGGTTGAAGACAGACATGTTCAGGCTTGAGAGCTTCACCAACCAACCAAGGCTGCATCAATGCGCGTCACTGAAACCAACAGTTGGGGGTCGTAGTACTACTAGTACTAGCACTAGCAGTAGGTGGCAAGGCCATTGCAGGACTGAAAGGCTGCTGCAGACCAGCAGTGCAAGGCCCTTTTGGCTGACCAATGGTTTCTCGTTTGGGTTTGGGTGTGGAAAGTCTTCAGAGATCGGCCAAAGCGGATTTGGTTCAGTAACCTGCTGCTGGCAGCAGCAGCAGCAACACTAAATTTCGTCTGAAATCTTGGTGTGGATCAGATGTCGGAGGCAATCCATCAGGCGAGATCGACGGTGCTGGTAGAGCATCCGGAGACAGATTTTTCCGGCTGTGATGAATCTCTGAGATGATCAAGGCTAGCGAGGAACGATCATCAAGGCTAGCGAGGACAGCGTCTGAAGACGTATTTTTCAGAAGCTGTGTTCCACAGACACACCATTGTGCATTTGCACTGTGTATACAACATGTGGCAAATCCGCAAATAGCACTTGAGTTTGCTTCCTTCCTACGTACAAATACTGAAAACGACGCAGTATGCCTGGCCTGGCTCACTGGCTGGCTTTGCACTTTTGCAGCAGCTGCTGCTGGAAAACAGAGACAAGAGGAAGCTGATGCGGCCCAGCCCAGCACCTTTGGTTTTCAGGACGGAAGCGAAAGGCGAAAGGCGAAAGGCGAAAGGCGAAAGCTACGGCCTGGTACTACTGGTACAGCACTGAGCATGTAGCTGTCCGTTCGCTGCTCGGTTGGTCTCACCCTGTCTTTCTCTCTAGTCTATTCCTCGCTCGCTATTTGTTTTCAGAACCACGTAGTACTTCTTGGATGTTTCGAGCACTCGCTGAATTCCAGTTCCAGAGGCTAATGATGAGAAGAGCATAACAGACAAGCACATATACAGTCTGCATCACTGCATGTGAGTTCTGCATCACTGCATGTGAGTTCGTTCGCTCAGAATGTTCAGGCATGTTTTGTTAGTTGATTTCCACCAATAGGCTCAATGGTCTATTGGGCCCTTACCTCTGCGCTCTGATCGGGGGCGTTCAACCATAACTGGTTGGTGGGCCTCTATCGCACAACACATATATATATAGGAATGGGAAACTAGGCTCAGCTCACGAGGTTCGAAGGAGCCACCACACCCACTTACAGAAAACCCTAATCCGATCAAAGGTCGTGCTGCCAGCGACGGGATGTGGCTTGCCACCGCCGTCGTTCCCCTGCAGGTCTACACCGGACCGCCGTCTCGCCACCGAGCCGGAGCTGCCCCTACATCGGCGTCTACGCTGCTGCTGTGCCGCAACAGTGAAAGGCGAGAAGGGTCTTCCCCGGATCTACGGGTTACACACACAGAGGTACTAATCATCGATTCTAACAATGGTATCAGAGCTAGATTGCCTCTGTGTAACCCTAACCCTAACCGGGTAAAAGAAGAAAGAAAGAAAGAGAGACCGGGGTGGCGGACGTCACTGTCTACCGGTCACCACCGCCACCGCGCAGGGGAAAAGAAAACAAGATCCATTCATATCAGAGAAGAGATAGGACCCTCGGCTCCCGAAGCCGAACCCTAACCCAAGAACAGAACAGATCCAATTCGGATCTAAGAAAAGAAAAGAGTTCCTTTCGGATCTGAACATATAAAGGTTCCCCAAGCCTAACCTTAACTGGGTGAAAGGAAGGGCTATCGGCACTTCAAGCCGAACCCTAAACCCGTAAAAGCCTTAAACGGGAAGAGAAACAGTAGAAGAAGAGTGGATTCGAATTTGGCCAAACCCTAAGACTAACCCTAATTTTAACCCCAATCCCAAATTGGGTTAATCCCAAAAGAAGAAGGGGAAAGGAGAAGAAGGGAAAAGAATCCGGGTTCAACCGAACCCTAACCTTAACTCGCATGGAGAAAGGGAAAAGAGAAAACCATTCGGATGAACTCCAAAAGAGGAAAAGAAATCAAAAGAAACGAACCCTAACCCTAGATCCCCTTTTCGGGTGAACAAGCGAAAAGAAAAGAAAGAAAATGCAACTCAAATCCGAAGGGGAAGATCCAAACCCTAACCAGTTCAGAAAAGAGAAACGAGATCCAAATCGAAAAGAAGAAGAGGATGGGAAAGGAGAAAGGGAAAGGGGAACGGAAAAACCTCGCCGGGCGTCGGGAAAACCCTTCGCCGGTGCGGGAGAAGAATACCGAGCCGGGACTCGCGTCTCGCTGGTTTCGGCCAAGGTCATCATGGCCAAAGCCGCTCGGCAATGGCAGCAAGGCTCACCCGTTAGGGAGCCTTGCGCCGGCGCAGGCGGAGGCCAGCAAGGTGCCATGGTCGCCGCTCGCTCGCTCTTGGTCGCTCTCGTTGTGCTTTCATTGCTACCGAGGTAGAGAGAGAGAGAGGCGGGGAAGAAAGAGAGGAAGCAAATAGAAAGAATGAGCTAGGGTTTTCCCTCACGGGCGCGCGGCATGGCGGCGCTTTTATCTGAGCGAGATCTTGCGCTTCGGCCGCGTCGGATGTGAATGGATGGCCGAGATTGAATGGGCCAAGTCGCGGCCTAGGCGGGCGAGCGGGCGCGCGGGACTTTGCCGGCCCAGGCCTAGGTTGCGGCCTGGGTGCGGCCTGCGTGCGCGAAAAGAAATGGGCCGAGCCGTTTTTGCGGTTTTTGGGCCGAAACAGTAAAGTTTGAGTCCAGTTTTGCATTTTTTCTTTTTCCAGAAAATTGAAAAATGCAAATTGGCTCAAAAGGAAAATAGAAAAGTAATTTTTCCCTGTGGGTAAAATTCAAGAAATTGAGTGAATTTTTCCGCTGCTAAAGAAAAAGTATATTCTCCAGTGATTTTGAACCGACATGATATTTAACTAGAGAAAAAGAAAGTTTTTTCAATAAATGTTTATTTCCTAGAAATTGATTAATGGATTAAAGAAAATAGAAAAAGCAATTTTCCCTGTGGGTAAAATTTGAGGAAAAGAGAGTTTTTCTACAACCAAAGAAATTGTTGATTCTCCAGTTATTTTGAACCAATGTGGTATTTAATTGGAGAAAAATAGTTTTGATAAAATTATGATGTTGTTATTTTCGGACCAATGTTGTTAATAACAATATCGTAATTTTAATGATTTATGCATTGATTCTACTTCTGCCCAACGGTGATGTAGAATTAGTGTATAAGAAGAGTTATAAATTTTAATGATTTATGCATTAATTCTACTTCTGCCCAATGGTGATGTAGAATTAGTGTGTAAGAACAGTTGTGAAAGTTAAAGATTTATGCATTAATTCTATTTCTGTCCAACGGTGATGTAGAATTAGTGTATAAGAATAATTGTATGTTTTGATTTTGATCAACGTTGGAATCAAGGCATGTAAATGGTGTTAATTTTATGATAAGAAAAGTTTTGACCTAGTTTTCATCTTGTCTAAGGTGGACTGTGTAACACCCTCGGTGTTTGGCTTCTACTAATTGCATTTCGTCTCATAAACATGTGCATCATTTATCTCATCATGTCATTTTCCCTGAAACATACATATGAAACATTCGCATATTCTGTTTGTTTCGTACTAGATTGCTTGTGAATGGTAGTAGTGCAACATATCAATGAAACATGAAATTCCCATGTCTTGAAGCATGGCAACATGGTAGTAATGTGACAAGTATAGGGTAACAACAAGGTCATGCAACATGTGAAACATTGTATTGAAACATATGTATGAATTGCTTGTTTTACTTTCTTTATCACATGTGATCAGTAGAAGTGGTATAACAACTTTGTAAAATGGGTGATCATGGTCTAATACACCTTAACTATACTTAGTTTACTTGTTGGAACATTGTTCATGTAGACCAAAATGACCAAAATGCCCTCAAGTGCAAGTTTGACTTAATTTGACCCATGGAGTGCCCTCGTTTGACTGATTCAAAAGTCCAACTTAGAAGCTTTGCATGGCTGTGCACTCTTTACAAAAGTTGTAGCTAATTTATCAAGGAACAAAAGTTGTTTTATGGTCAACTCATGAAAAGGTCTAGAACATGGTCAAACATGGTCCACAAGTTAGAAATACATGCTGTTTTCAACACTTAGAAAAATATTCTAAGTCATGGTGCATCTCAGTTGGATCAAGCCAACTTTGGCTTGATGTAACTTCTAATCCATGGCGAATTAGGGAATGGTCCTTGAAGCGAAATGGTAGAGGAATGATAGGCCTACAATTGTCATGTACACTATTTTTGCAAACGATCCACGGATTAGCAGTGTTGACGCGTTGAAGTGTCGCTGACAGTCACGTTCGTCGAGTCTGAATCGCAATGTTTCTGAAAAACGTTCAGTCGCCGTGGCCGACCGACGCAGAGTCTTGACGCCGCGTGTCCGCCACTCGTCGCCGGGCCTTCGTCAAGCGAGCCCGCGCGCCGTGGATGTCTGGCGTCGCAGCTGCGCGCTTGAAAACCACCCCCGCCGCGCCGATCGCACTTTCGCCGCGCCATTTGCTTTTCCTTTCTCCTTCTTCCACCACAGCGCCGCGGCGACCGGAACACCGTCGAGCCAAATCCCGCATCACCGAGCTCCATTAACCGATTCATCAAAGCCACGGCCCGCCGTGAACCGCTCTCACGCTGCAACACCACGCCACTCCATTTTCGCCCAGTAGAGCTCACTGCGTCGGCGGCTCCACCGGTCGCCATGACCGCCGCCGGCCGAAGCGCCAGCAGCGGCCGCCGTCTTTGTGAGCCCTTCCATCCCTTTCTCCCCCTTGCGCTGGATTCTGTGAACCCTTCGAAACTCTTAGAGTCGGCCATGAGGGCCGAGACGCTTGGCTTAACCGCCGAGCCGGCCGTGTTGCGTGGCGGCGCCCGCCAGTGGCCATCGACACCCCGCTAGCGGCGTCTATAGCTACGACTAAGGGCTCCCCTAGGTCCGCTAGGATGAGGCGAGCACATAGACACCCTTGCCTTCGCCGAGAAGCTCCGGCGACGAGCTTCGCCGCCCCCCTTCCTCTCCTCCCTGTCTCGGCCGACGCTGTCCTCCTGTCATTGCTGTCGCTGCTGAAGGCGGGAGCCCAGCGTGTCACAGCGTGTCTTTGGGTCGCGCCAGTGTTGGGCAGCATGGCGCCGCGTCTTGGGCAGCACACCAGGCGCTCGTGGGCCATTGCCTTCCTTGGGCCAAATTTCACCGGTAGTGTTAGGTTTTCTTAATTAATTTGTTTATTTTGTTTTCACAGAATTTTGTGCATGATTCAAAAATCAGTATTTCTTAGTATATAGATCCAAATGCCATGGTTCTAATTTTGTTGAGTTCCTAGTATTGTCTAGTATTTAACAAAAATAGTATATGAGTACATGTTTTAGAAAAATTGGATGAATTAAATAGGAGTTTGAAATGTGTTTTTAGAAGCATGCAAACTTGTTTGAATTTTATCTTGAGTTTCTGTGGTCCAAAAATTATGAAATTTTGTGGGTCCTCTATTTTGGTTTATTAGAAGCTCTGGTAAAATTTCAGAGCTAGTGCATGTGTAGTTTTAAGTTATAGAATTTCCTTTTATTAATAGGTGGATCTTGTGTGAATTTTCATAATTTTTCTATAGATCCAGTGAAGGTGAAATTTTATGGGTACTATTCTTATGCTAGAAGGATGCTAGGAAAAATGGGAAATATGTTGCTTGACACTTTTTAATAAGGTTTCCTAATTATGCTAGAAATAGACATGTCATCATTATTTTGGATACAGCAAGTTATGTTGGTCCAGTGGCTTTGAAATTTTTATGGTAGTCTATGTGCAGCATGAGATAGCTACTGTAATTTTTGTAGATTTTTATGAATAGTTTTACTATATATTGCTTAAATCACCTAATTAACTAAATAAATTGGAAAAGGATATTAAATAATTTATTTAGAAGTTAGCACTATACTTTCTGATGTTTCTTAGATATGAAAAACAAGTTGGTAAACTTGGTTTGGTCAAATTAGGCTTTTGCACCATCATTAAATAATTAAGTTAGCAACCCCGTCATTCTGGACAGATTCTAGGTCCACTGGAATTTGATTTGGTTAACTTCAGAATCATGCTTTGATGTTTACAAGTGAATTGTAGAGAATTTCATAAGCTTTCCAGAATGTCCTCTTGCAAGTCATTTGGAGTTATAGAACTCTGGTTATGATAGAATTAAGTTACTACTTGTTGCATATGAAGATTTAACTGTTATTTTAAGTATGTCTTTACCATTCTAAGTTCATGGTACTGTTCCTAGGTGTTAGGCCTTTAACTAAAGATGAGCATCTTTATCTTAGGTTATGCAAGTTAGGTAAGTTGCTCTTGTTATTTAAGTTAAGTTGGATACATGCTTAAAGTGATTTGAATAGAGCTAATTACTCGGTAAACGAGTGTCCAGTGATGTTTTCATAAACACCCATTGTGATTCATTCATCATGAGCATCATGTCATTCCTTATGCATCCATGATATTTATCTTGTGCATCGGCATGCAATAGGTGTACCGGAAGGAGTAACCCTGCTGGAATTCAAGGAACCGAGCGAGCAGCAGCAGCCGACGCCGGAGATTCAGGAGGAGCAATATTCAGGAGAAGTGCCAGACGAGGTCGCCGTTGAGTGCCCTGACCACCGTCCTTGCAACTTTGTGAAAGGCAAGCCCCGGAGCATATTAAGCCTCCTATTTTCCAAACTGCAGTTACAGTATTATTATTACATATATTGTTGCATTAAGTTTAGGTGTTGGATGCAAACACTTGCGCATTGGTTACCCATTCCTTGTCCAGATATTGTTACCACAGAATCCTATGTAGCTCAAAGCTCGAGTAGTGCTTAGCCCTCGCTTAAACGCGTAGAAGTTGGGTGATTTCACACCGCGAGATATAGGAAGATACATGTGGCACGGTTGGCTATATTTGCTATCGCGAAAAGAACCATCTTAATTTGAAATGAAGACCGGACGGAGGCTTGCCGGTTTGCGGTGACTCCGTCTGTGTCGCTTAAGGACCCATTCTTGGAGCCTTTCTGCTTCATGTTGAACGCATGCCTCTCTCTTAGTTGGCAGTGTCCGATGACCGACCCATGAAGCCGAGTAGCTCACCTCGGCCGGGAGTCGATAAGTATAAAGTGCGCCTCGGAAGGAGCCGTGGCGTGAGTCCAAGGGGTGATTTAAAAGTCCTGATCGTCCCAAGCGTAAGGGTAATCCACGAGAGTCTTGGCCGATCGAACCCGCGAATTTGGTTCCCGAGATGTTCCAAAGGTGACCCATGGCTACCCTTGCAAAAGTATGCCGGGGTGAGAGTTAGGAATACCCCTCAATTTGAGTTGTAATTCGATTCAATCGCCGTCTCTCCGGTTAGTGAGAACTTGACGGGCTTATCTCCAATGTAGATACACTTAATATCTTAATGGTTCGGAAATGATGATATGATGATGACACCTTATTATACCCTGCTATGGTTAATATTGTTTGCTCCTAATAAGTGAGTGCTCTAGTACAAAAAGCTAATCTAGTGGACCGGTAAGTAATGATAAGCTTGATAATAAGTTTAAATTGATTACTATACTCATAAGCTCTTTTATGCAACTGAGTCAAGCTAGCCCACCTGAAAAGCCTTGCATGATCCTTGGTGTCTTTATTTCTGATTTTTGTCGGGTAAGTCTAGCTGAGTACCTTCTCGTACTCAGGGTTTATTTCCACACATTGCGTATGACCGCCTCTTCTTTGGTTGCTGCAAGTACTGCCTTCTCCCTGCTGGGGATGAAGACTAGACCGTTGGGCGCGGTCTCTACTAGTTCTCGTACCTGATAATGCTTTTGTGGGACATGACTCTGATCTGGCAATGTATTTGAAACTATGGAGTTAAGTACTAAACTATGTTGCTTCCGCGCATTCAAACTTGGTTTGTAATATTTTATTTGAACTCTGATGGATGTAATCCGAATGCTACTTGTGAAATGTTGTAACGAATGATGTGTTGTGTTGAATCATTACGATCTTGGTTTGTATGTCGAGAGTTGGTTGAAATCCTTCGTGATTTCCGGACTACCGGGATTATGGGAGCTTAAGTACAGGAATTTGATCGCTTCGGTGATTGTTTTTGTACTTACGTTCTTATGATTTGGTCGGTTCTGTTACAGCTGGCATCAGAGCAAGATTTGACACTAAACACGTCATTTGTGTATTTAAAACAAAAGTATTTGTGAAAATCCTAAATTAAATACTAAGTATTGCCAGTAGTCATATCCCTTATGCCCAAATAAGGACTCTTAGGTGGCTTATTAAAGTACTAACTTGGGGGTTCCTGCTTGTTTCTGTTTCGTCGTCCATACGGCGTGCTATTGTATGGATGCCATCCGCTTGGGTGGTAATGTTTGGATCAAATACCTCTACGCTCTGGTAAGTGGGAGTTGTGAGAGCATGACCGTCCAATTATCGGTCTAGGGGAGGGTAGTTGTGGTTGCTCGCATATTTACATGTTCAATCATGTATCTATGAGAGTACTTAAATGTGGGTATCTCTCGATGTGTAGTCGTGGTACTAGAGTATGTGCATCGGGGATGTATGTATGAAAGTATTTAGTTCTTGCTTGCTTTTATGCATTGTGGGAAATTATCGGGCTGAAATGAAATTTTCTCAGGTACACTAACAACGTATTGTTGTAGATCGACTAGCTACCGTATACGAGAGAACGTATGTATGCCACCGTATATTTCGCTAGCCTTTAAATTTTTCTAGGATGGTGAGGACGTACGGATCATGCATGCATCATGTTTAAGCATACATGGCATTTCTTGCATTACTCCTCCTTTAAAATATGATTGTCCCGACTAATTAAATTTCAGATCCCTTAAATGATTCTCCCCTTACATTGTAACTTTTGCTACAGATGACGCTTTACAAGCGCCTTTGCTATCGCAAGTCCGGCTGGAGGCGTGGCGCCTCGTCACCGCTTAGCTCCTCGTGAGCCCGTCCCGAGCCTCTTGAGGAGGAAAGGCTGAGGACAGAGCTAGCTCGGGTGATCACTTTGAGAGAATGCGGCTCAAGACCGCTTGGAGCAAGTAACACAGAAAGGGACCAAGAGACCCTTGAGGTTCGAGGGTTGACAGCTGCTCACCGCAATCGTGAACGCATGTTGATTCACGTGATGAACCAACGGAATGAAGCCCAACACGAAGAGAATGTGTTGAGAGCGCGACAGTAGAGCTAGAGCAGCAAGTGGCGATTCTTTGAGGAGTACAATGACAATCTCCATGAGGAGGTTCACCACACACAATCAACTTCACCCTCTCCGCCACCGAGGATGAGGATGAGATGGGTTCCGTGTGTCATCATGGTGAAGGTGATGATGACATGGAGGTCAATGGACTGAGGACATTCCACGATGAGGAGGAAGATGAGGAGTTGGAGCCTCGCTAGTGATGAAGATGGAGGAGAGATCTTCGACAACGACTCCGAGGACGATCGTGGTTTAGCTTACTACTTAACTAATGCGCAAGAGCTAGTCTTTTGTTGATCCTCATGCATGAACGAGTAGCTTTGGAATAAGTAATCGTTGGGATGTAATATCGAACCATAAGTTATCTTTGGATGTAAGTTTGGAACCACTATGGCTTGGATGTAACCTATCGAACGTATTATGCTCCACGTATGTGAGCCTTTGATAAATTCCATCTTTGCGGTCTATGGATCGCGTGGTTGGTTAAGTTCATCGCATTTATGTGTCCATTGACGCGCTTGATGAGTTGTGTGGTTGTGATGAATGATTGTGCCTCTGTTGATTATCTAAATGCATTCCTCCAATGGACTCGGTTTGGGCATAATTATACGATTCATCTACAAAAATTTCCACATCGTCGCTGCTCATTGGCTATACATTTTGCGATGGCTCATCATAACCTTCGTCATGGTCGTGGCATGGGAAATGAGGAACAACCACCTCCGCCACCCACCACACCACCGAGCTAATGCGCATAGTTGTGGAAAGTCAACATATGTTAGCCGAGGCTATCGTCGATGGCTAACCGTGAGGATCGTCATGTCCGCTTAAGGACCCAAGCCAAACCAAGACAAAGCTTTAAGGACTTCATGGATACAAAGCCTCCTATCTTTAGTGAGGCGGAAGAACCATTACAAGTCGATGAATGGTTGAGCACGATAGAGCAAAGGTTTGGATTGCTCCGCTTGATTGAAGGTATGAAGGCCACATATGCAGGACACACGGCTCCAAGGCCCTGCGCAGTATCTAGTGGACACATCACAAGACCACCTTCCCCGCAAACGCCGAGATAGTTTGGGGTCGATTTCAGCAGCTTTTCGAGGACACTTTATCCCTCCCGGTCTCATGGCCATTAAGCATCTTGAGTTTATGAAGCTCACCCAAGGCAACAAGAGTCTCAATGAATACCTCCAGGCATTCAACAACCTAGCAAGATATGCTCCTGAGTTTGTCGATACTGACGCTAAGAGAATAGCTAGCTTCAAGAGGGGACTTTCCCCTAAATTGATGAAGTCAATGGGCAACTGCAAGTGTGTCACCTTCAATGAGTTTATTAGTGACACTCGACTCAAGAGAACAATGATAAGATATATGCCGCTTCTAAGAACCGCAAAAGAAACTTTGAGGCGTGGTGCTTCTCGACCTAAGGCACCAATGGTATCCAAGGCCCAAAGATCAGCCCACCCAATGCTAATGTCCTGCACACCCACCTCGTAAGAAGAATCAAGCTAAACTGGTTTTCGCAAGGGGTACACAATTTCCTTGCCAAAGAATACCTCTCAGGCGAGGCAGCTCCAATGTCCCACCACCTAACAGTGCGTGTTGGAACTGTAACCACCGGTCATTGGGCAAATAGGTGTCCCCATCCTCCCAAGAATGCTCAAGGAAACGTCCGTCGTAGGGCGTGTTCATTACACTACTCATGGAGGAAATTCCTCGCTGGTGAAGTGGTCACCATTGGTAAGTTTCTTGTTAATGATCACCTGCGCAGTTGTGCTCTTTGATTCGTGCTTCACATTCCTTTGTGAGTTCTACTTTTGCATCTAAGCATAAGATGAATGTGATTACAATTGTCAAGGGTGGTTATTGTATTAGTCTTTGGGAATAATATCATGACTAACCAAGTAGTAAAAGATGTAAAGCTTGAAATTGGGGATCGAGAGTTCCTTACGGATCTTGTAGTGCTACCGGGGTAGGAATTGATATAATCCTAGGAATGAAGTGGATGAGTGGGAATGGAGTGTTGATCGATACGCCCACCCGTGTGGTAATGTTGAGGATCCTGTGGATAAGAAGGGTTTTCTAGTGCGCTACCTCGTGATATCTCTCTTCACAATACAGCCAATGCTACCCTAGCCAAAGCCATTGAGGATCTACCAGCTTGTCCAGTGAGTTTCCGATGTCTTCCCGATGACTTGCTCGGATTACCTCCGGACCGTGATGTAGAATTCAAGATAGAACTTATTCCTGCACGCGGCTCCTATATCTCGAAGGCCCTATAGAATGCCGCCCAATGAGTTGGCTGAACTAAAGAGTCGCTTGAATGAGCTATTGAAGAAAGGTTTGATTCGCCCTAGTTCTTCTCCTTGGGGTTGTCCGGCTATCTTTGTGAAGAAGAAGGACGAATCTTTATGCATGTGCGCGAGATTATCGCCCCCTAAATGTTGTTACCATCAAGAACAAATACCCTCTTCCTCGCATCGATATTCTGCTTTGATCACTCTCTCTAAGGCTAAGGTATTCTCCAAGATCGATTTGAGGTCCGGTTACCATCGATAAAAAATTCGTCCTAAAGATATACCTAAGATGCCTTTCTCTACCCGTTATGGTTTGTTCGAGTACCTTGTCATGTCTTTTGGGTTGACAAATGCTCCAAGCACACTTTATGTACCGATGAATTCGTATTCATGCCGAAATGGACAAGTTTGTTGTCGTCGTGTTTATTGATGATATCCTAGTATATTCTCGTAATGAAGCGAGCATCTTTGAACATCCGAGAATTGTCTTAACTCGATTAACGTGACAACCAGCTTTATGCTAAGTTCAAATAAGTGTGAATTCTGGTTGAACAAGATACCTTTTCTAGGTCATGTGTTATCCGGTGATGGAATTTCGGTTGACCCTACGAAGGTGCAAGAAGTCCTTGAGTGGAAGGCACCTACTACGGTCCATGTAAGTTCGAAGTTTCTTGGGATTGGTCGCTATTATCGTCGCTTTATCCCGGATTTCTCAAAAATCGCCAAGCCCATGACTCGACTCATGCAAAAAGATGAGAAGTTTGTGTGGACTCAAGTGTGAAGAGGCTTTCCACACTTTGCGGACCTCGCTAACCTCTCGCTCTGTCAGATATAACAACCTCGACATCGAAAAGCCTTTTGATGTCTATTGTGATGCATGTGGCACCGGTTTGGGGTGTGTTCTTATGCAGGAAGGCCGAGTAATTGCTTATGCTTCACGCCAGCTTCGAAAGCATGAAGTCAACTATCCTACCCATGACTTAGAGCTAGCCGTAGTTGTTCATGCCACAAGATTTGGAGACATTACTTGTCGGGTAATGTGTGCAACATCTATACTTGACCATAAAAGCCTCAAGTACATCTTTACTCAAATTTCGAGTTGAACATGCGCCAACGGCGCTGGTTAGAATTAATCAAGGACTACAACCTTCAAGTGCACTACCATCCTGGTAAGGCGAATGTGGTTGCTGATGCCTTAAGCAGAAAGGCCCATTGCAATTCCTTAGTTAGTGAAGACTTTCATCTGTCACACCTCCTTCATCCTGTAGTACTTCACAATATCACTGTGGATTGTTCTCTTAGAAGTCGAATTATCGAACTCCAGAAGACTGATGTGGGTGTGTTTCACATCAAACGGAAAATGAAAGAAAAAGAGACCAAGCACTTTAAGGTCGATGACAAGGGAATTCTCTGGTTTAATGATAGACTTGTGGTACCCAAAGATAAAGAACTTAGAAATCAAATTATGGCTGAAGCCCATTCTTCTAAGTTGTCCATCCATCCTGGTAGTAGTAAAATGTATCAAGATCTCAAGCTGTATTATTGGTGGACCAAGATGAAGAAAGAGATCGCAGCTTACGTGGCAAGGTGTGATAACTGTTGCAGAGTCAAGGCTATTCACATAAGGCCCGGACTATTGCAGCCACTCTCTATTCCTAGCTGGAAGTGGGAAGAGATTAGCATGGATTTTATTGTTGGATTACCCACTACCAACAAGGGTTGTGATTCTATCTGGGTTATCGTAGATCGTCTAACTAAATCTGCTCACTTTATTCCGGTCAAGTCTACCTATCATCCTCACAATTATGCTGAGATTTATTTTCAACAAGTGGTACGTCTCCATGGTGTACCCAAATCCATTGTTTCTTGATAGAGGACCTCAGTTCACGGCTCGCTTTTGGGAGTGCTTACATCAAAATCTTGGCACTCATCTAATCCGCAGTTCTGCCTATCATCCGCAAACATCAGGACAGACTGAGCGTGTTAATCAAATTCTTGAGGACATGCTTAGGGCTTGTCTTATTTCTTGCAAAGGCTCTTGGGAAGACTGGTTACCTCTCGCTGAATTCTCTTATAACAACAGTTATCAAGAGAGTATCAAAATGGCTCCTTTTGAAGCTCTTTATGGCCGCAAGTGTAGAACTCCTTTGAACTGGGTGGAACCCGAGGAAAGAAGATTCTATGGTATTGACTTTGTAAAAGAAGCTGAAGAGCAAGTCCGAACTATACAAAAGAATATGACTGCCGCACAGGCTAGACAAAAGAGCTATGCTGACAAGAGAAGGAAACCTATTGAGTTTGAAGTAGGTGATCATGTTTATCTGAAGGTGTCCCCTATGAAAGGAGTCAAGCGTTTTGGAATTAAAAGGAAGCTTGAGCCTCGATATGTTTGACCCTACCACATTATCGAGAAAAGTGGAAGAGTAGCCTATAAACTCGATCTACCCTGTGAGATGGGAGCTATATTTCCGGTATTCCATGTGTCCCAGCTGAAGAAGTGTCTTCGTATTCCCGAGGAAAGAATAGCAGCAAGAAAAGTCAACTTGAAATCTGATCTTTCTTATGAGGAAAAACCCGTGCAAGTTTTGGATACACAAGAAAGAGTGACTCGTACACGAGTGGTTAAGTTATACAAGGTAGTTTGGAGTAATCATAGTGAACGGGATGCAACCTGGGAACGGGAAGATTATTTAAAGGAAAACTATTCAGCTTTCTATACTGATTGGTACGCTTTCCAAATCTCGGGACGAGATTTTTCTAAGGGGGGAGGGCTGTAACACCCTCGGTGTTTGGCTTCTACTAATTGCATTTCGTCTCATAAACATGTGCATCATTTATCTCATCATGTCATTTTCCCTGAAACATACATATGAAACATTCGCATATTCTGTTTGTTTCGTACTAGATTGCTTGTGAATGGTAGTAGTGCAACATATCAATGAAACATGAAATTCCCATGTCTTGAAGCATGGCAACATGGTAGTAATGTGACAAGTATAGGGTAACAACAAGGTCATGCAACATGTGAAACATTGTATTGAAACATATGTATGAATTGCTTGTTTTACTTTCTTTATCACATGTGATCAGTAGAAGTGGTATAACAACTTTGTAAAATGGGTGATCATGGTCTAATACACCTTAACTATACTTAGTTTACTTGTTGGAACATTGTTCATGTAGACCAAAATGACCAAAATGCCCTCAAGTGCAAGTTTGACTTAATTTGACCCATGGAGTGCCCTCGTTTGACTGATTCAAAAGTCCAACTTAGAAGCTTTGCATGGCTGTGCACTCTTTACAAAAGTTGTAGCTAATTTATCAAGGAACAAAAGTTGTTTTATGGTCAACTCATGAAAAGGTCTAGAACATGGTCAAACATGGTCCACAAGTTAGAAATACATGCTGTTTTCAACACTTAGAAAAATATTCTAAGTCATGGTGCATCTCAGTTGGATCAAGCCAACTTTGGCTTGATGTAACTTCTAATCCATGGCGAATTAGGGAATGGTCCTTGAAGCGAAATGGTAGAGGAATGATAGGCCTACAATTGTCATGTACACTATTTTTGCAAACGATCCACGGATTAGCAGTGTTGACACGTTGAAGTGTCGCTGACAGTCACGTTCGTCGAGTCTGAATCGCAATGTTTCTGAAAAACGTTCAGTCGCCGTGGCCGACCGACGCAGAGTCTTGACGCCGCGTGTCCGCCACTCGTCGCCGGCCTTCTGTCGCGCAGGCCACGCGCCGTGGATGTCCTGGCGTCGCAGCCGCGCCTTGAAGCCACCCCGCGCCTGCCCGATCGCACTCGCCGCGCCATTTGCTTTTCCTTTCTCCTTCCTCCACGCGCACGGCGACCGGAACACCGTCGAGCCAAATCCCGCATCACCGAGCTCCATTAACCGATTCATCCAAGCCACAGCCCCGCCGTGAACCGCTCTACGCCTGCAACACCACGGCCACTCCATTTTCGCCCCAGGTAGAGCTCACCGCGTCGGCGGCTCCACCGGGTCGCCATGACCGCCGCCGGCCGAGCGCGCGCGTGGCCGTGCTGCTCGAGCCCCTTCCATCCCTTTCTCCCCCTTGCGCTGGATTCTGTGAACCCTTCTGAAACTCTTAGAGTCGGCCATGAGGGCCGAGACGCCTTGGCTTCGCCGGAGCCGGCCGTGCCGTGGCCGAGCGCCGCCGTGGCCATCGACACCCCTGCTAGCGGCGTCTATAGCTACGACTAAGGGCTCCCCTAGGTCCGCTAGGATGAGGCGAGCACATAGACACCCTTGCCTTCGCCGGAGAAGCTCCCGGCGACGAGCTTCGCCGCCGTCCCCTTCTCCTCCCCTGCCTGTCTCGCTGACGCGCGGGTCCTCCCTGTCAGCGTCGCTGCTGAGGCGGGAGCCCAGCGTGGGCCGCGTGTGCTGGGTCGCGCCGTGTGTTGGGCCGCGGGCGCCGCGTCTTGGGCCGCGCCTGTGCGCTCGTGGGCCGCCGTTCCTTGGGCCAGCCCACCGGTAGCTGTTAGGTTTTCTTAATTAATTTGTTTATTTTGTTTTCACAGAATTTTGTGCATGATTCAAAAATCTGTATTTCTTAGTATATAGATCCAAATGCCATGGTTCTAATTTTGTTGAGTTCCTAGTATTGTCTAGTATTTAACAAAAATAGTATATGAGTACATGTTTTAGAAAAATTGGATGAATTAAATAGGAGTTTGAAATGTGTTTTTAGAAGCATGCAAACTTGTTTGAATTTTATCTTGAGTTTCTGTGGTCCAAAAATTATGAAATTTTGTGGGTCCTCTATTTTGGTTTATTAGAAGCTCTGGTAAAAATTTCAGAGCTAGTGCATGTGTAGTTTTAAGTTATAGAATTTCCTTTTATTAATAGGTGGATCTTGTGTGAATTTTCATAATTTTTCTATAGATCCAGTGAAGGTGAAATTTTATGGGTACTATTCTTATGCTAGAAGGATGCTAGGAAAAATGGGAAATATGTTGCTTGACACTTTTTAATAAGGTTTCCTAATTATGCTAGAAATAGACATGTCATCTGTTATTTTGGATACAGCAAGTTATGTTGGTCCAGTGGGTTTGAAATTTTTATGGTAGTCTATGTGCAGCATGAGATAGCTACTGTAATTTTTGTAGATTTTTATGAATAGTTTTACTATATATTGCTTAAATCACCTAATTAACTAAATAAATTGGAAAAGGATATTAAATAATTTATTTAGAAGTTAGCACTATACTTTCTGATGTTTCTTAGATATGAAAAACAAGTTGGTAAACTTGGTTTGGTCAAATTAGGCTTTTGCACCATCATTAAATAATTAAGTTAGCAACCCCGTCATTCTGGACAGATTCTAGGTCCACTGGAATTTGATTTGGTTAACTTCAGAATCATGCTTTGATGTTTACAAGTGAATTGTAGAGAATTTCATAAGCTTTCCAGAATATCCTCTTGCAAGTCATTTGGAGTTATAGAACTCTGGTTATGATAGAATTAAGTTACTACTTGTTGCATATGAAGATTTAACTGTTATTTTAAGTATGTCTTTACCATTCTAAGTTCATGGTACTGTTCCTAGGTGTTAGGCCTTTAACTAAAGATGAGCATCTTTA
This sequence comes from Miscanthus lutarioriparius, assembly GCA_904845875.1. Classification (NCBI taxonomy): domain Eukaryota; kingdom Viridiplantae; phylum Streptophyta; class Magnoliopsida; order Poales; family Poaceae; genus Miscanthus; species Miscanthus lutarioriparius. Next base: position 9,644,374 of record CAJGYO010000014.1, read on the forward strand.
TCTTAGGTTATGCAAGTTAGGTAAGTTGCTCTTGTTATTTAAGTTAAGTTGGATACATGCTTAAAGTGATTTGAATAGAGCTAATTACTCGATAAACGCGAGTGTCCAAAGGATGTTTTCATAAACACCCATTGTGATTCATTCATCATGAGCATCATGTCATTCCTTATGCATCCATGATATTTATCTTGTGCATCGGCATGCAATAGGTGTACCGGGAAGGAGTAACCTCATGGAATTCAAGGAACCGAAAGCGAAGCAAAGCAGCAATACGGACGCCGAGATTCAGGAGGAGCAATATTCAGGAGAAGTGCCAGACGAGGTCGCCGTTGAGTGCCCTGACCACCATCCTTGCAACTTTGTGAAAGGCAAGCCCCGGAGCATATTAAGCCTCCTATTTTCCAAACTGCAGTTACAGTATTATTATTACATATATTGTTGCATTAAGTTTAGGTGTTGGATGCAAACACTTGCTGCATTGGTTACCCATTCCTTGTCCAGATATTGTTACCCTGAATCCTATGTAGCTCAGGCTCGAGTAGTGCTTAGCCCTGCTTAAACGCGGTAGAAGTTGGGTGATTTCCTGTCACCTGCGAGATATAGGAAGATACATGTGGCACGGTTGGCTATATTTGCTATCGCGGAAAAGAACCAGTCTTAATTTGAAATGAAGACCGGACGGAGGCTTGCCGGGTTTGCAATGACTCCGTTCTGTGGTCGCTTAAGGACTGATTCTTGGAGCCTTTCCTGCTCATGTTGAACGCATGCCTCTCTCTTAGTTGGCCGTGTCCGATGACCGACCGCTGGCCGAGTAGCTCACCTCAGGCCGGGAGTCGATAAGTATAAAGTGCGCCTCGGAAGGGAGCCGTAGGCGTGAGTCCAAGGGCAGGTGATTTAAAAGTCCTGATCGTCCTGGCAGAAGGGTAATCCCTGAGAGTGCTGGCGCTGATCGAACCCGCGAATTTGGTTCCTGAGATGTTCCAAAGGTGACCCACGGCTACCCTTGCAAAGTATGCCAGGGTGAGAGTTAGGAATACCCCTCACCTGAGTTGTAATTGATTCAATCGCCGCCTCTCCAAGTTAGTGAGAACTTGACGGGCTTATCTCCAATGTAGATACACTTAATATCTTAATGGTTCGGAAATGATGATATGATGATGACAACCTTATTATACCTATGGTTAATATTGTTTGCTCCTAATAAGTGAGTGCTCTAGTACAAAAGCTAATCTAGTGGACGGTAAAGTAATGATAAGCTTGATAATAAGTTTAAATTGATTACTATACTCATAAGCTCTTTTATGCAATCTGAGTCAAGCTAGCCCACCAAAAAGCCTTGCATGATCCTTGGTGTCTTTATTTCGATTTTTGTCGGGTAAGTCTAGTGAGTACCTTCTCGTACTCGGGGTTTATTTCCACCAAGCGATGACCGCTCTTCTTTGGTTGTCGCAAGTCACGCCTTCTCCTCTGGGGATGAAGACTAGACCGTTAGGCGCGGTCTCTACTAGTTCTCGTGACTGATAATGCTTTTGTGGGACATGACTCGATCCGCAATGTATTTGAAACTATGGAGTTAAGTACTAAACTATGTTGCTTCCGCGCATTCAAACTTGGTTTGTAATATTTTATTTGAACTCTGATGGATGTAATCCGAATGCTACTTGTGAAATGTTGTAACGAATGATGTGTTGTGTTGAATCATTACGATCTTGGTTTGTATGTCGAGAGTTGGTTGAAATCCTTCGTGATTTCCGGACTACCGGGATTATGGGAGCTTAAGTACAGGAATTTGATCGCTTCGGTGATTGTTTTTGTACTTACGTTCTTATGATTTGGTCGGTTCTGTTACAGACTGGGTAGTCACCTCACCGTATTCCACTGAGTTTGTGGCACCAGTGAGGGAAACAAAAAAGAATGATGCCACTTGGGCAACTAAAGAGAGGGATTTTGAATCCCAAAAGATAGTCCTATGACTTTTATACATAGGAAGTGGGTCACTGCCAACAAGAAATATTTTGGGCTGTGATAAAGAACATGATTGAACTTGCAATTGTGGGTTCAATCCTAGAGTGTGACACAGTCATCCGAAGTACCTCGATAGAATAAAGAGCCAGTTCACTGACTCTTCAAAGACATGTGCTACCCAGCTGATAAAGCAGCTGGTGACAGAGTGTTACTCTGGAAATGGTGGCATAAGAGAGCTCACAATGCGTTGTCAAAATTATGGCACAGTCGTTTATGTCATATTTCGAGAGGGAGAATAGAAAGACAAGTTAAGAATGATATTCTTCCTCCATTAGAGCTCTCAGATTAAGAACAATGCAGGGAATGCATAAAAGGAAAGTATGTAAAGAAGATTAAGAAAGATGACAAACGAAGCGTAGGAATTTTACAGATTATTCACACAGACATCTGTGGTCAACTTTCCTGTAAAGAGTGTGGATGGTTATGATCTGTTCATAACATTCACAGATGATTACTCCCATTATGGCTATATTTATCCAATCAAAGAAAGAAAAGATGTATTAGATAAATTTAAGATATTAAAGATTAAGATAGTCAGGTCTGACCGTGGGGGAGTACTACGGTCGGCATACCCTAAAAGAATGGCATAGTAGCCTAGTATTTTACATCGGATGAACCTCAGCAAAATAGAGTAGCTAAAAGAATCAATCGCACCCTGATGGATATGGTGAACAGTATGATAAGTTACTCCACCTTACAGTTGAGTCTGTGAATGGAGGCGTTAAAACCGACATTCATATTCTCAATAGAGTATCAAGTAAGTCGGTGCCCAAAACACCGTATGAGTTGTGGACAGAAAGAGTACCCTCACTAAACCACTTGTGTGGGGAGGGAGTCCTACTGAGGCAAAAGTATTTAACCCAAAATAGTAAGTTGTCATTTGTTTGGCTACCTAGAAAAGTCAAAAGGTTTTTGTTTCTACTGTCCAGAGAGACATACAAAGTTTGTGGAAACGAGACACGCTGTCTTCCTAGAGGATGAACTAATGAGGGGGAGCATGGTAGCTCGAGAAATTGACCTTGAAGTGAAGCGGGTGTATGCGCCCACTCCAATGATTCATGAGCCAATTTTCTCACTATCTGTTGTTGCTGCACCGATAGTGTAAGAGACTATGGTGTCAGCAACTATTGTTATCTCACCTGTGGCAACAATGAATGACGATGAGTAACCTGTTCTTCAGGATTCTATAGAACCTATTGCCACACATGAGGAGGAGCAACAATAGCCTCAAACAGAAGATGTGCCAAATGTGAAGGCCCCTAGAAGGCCTCAAAGAGTTAGAAAATCAGCTATTCCTACTGATTATGAAGTGTACAACATTGAGAAATTTCAAATGGAGGATGATCCCACCTCATTTGAAGAAGCTATGAGAAGTGATCATTCATCAAAGTGGCTTAAGGCCATGGAAGCTGAAATAAAATCAATGAATGCCAATAAAGTTTGGGATTTGGAAATAATTCCTAATGGAGTCAAAACAGTAGGCTGTAAATAGGTCTACAAAACAAAACTTGACTCTCAAGGGAATATAGAGAAATATAAAGTGCGACTTGTGGCAAAAGGCTATATGCAAAGAGAAGTAATTGATTACAATGAGACCTTTTCTCTAGTCTCATGTAAAGTTTCCTTTAGAATCATAATGGCATTAGTGACACATTATGATTTAGAATTACATCAGATGGATGTAAAGACGGCATTCCTCAACGGGGACTTGGAGAAAAATATTTACATGGCACAACCGAGAGGTTTTGTCATGGAAGGAAAAGAACGAATGGGATGCCGCCTAAAGAAATCCATTAATGGATTAAAACAAGCTTCAAGAAAGTGGTACTTGAAGTTTGATCAGACAATAAAGAATTTTGGGTTTAAAGAAAATGTAGAGGACAATTGTGTCTATGCAAAGTTTAAGAATAGGAAGTTTATCTTCCTTGTCCTGTAAGTGGATGATATCTTACTTGCTAGTAGTGATGTCAGTCTACTACAGGAGACAAAGAAATTTTGTCCTCAAAATTTGATATGAAAGATCTTGGTGAACCTTCGTTCGTTCTAGGGAACGAGATTCACCGAGATAGAAGTAAAGGGGTATTAGGACTGTCACAAAAGGCATACATGGAAAAGATCTTAAAGAAATTTTGTATGCATAAATATAGTCCCTCACCTGCTCCTATAGTCAAGGGCGACAGATATAGGGATTTTCAATGCCCCAGGAACCAATATGAGCTCAATTGATAAAGTGAAAGTGGTTCCATATACTTTAGCTGTCGGAAGCTTGCAACATGCTCAAGTATGTATGCGCCCTGACTTGACATTTGTTACCGGGTTTTTACTTGGTAGATTTTAGAGCAATTCTGGAACAGAATACTGAAATTAATAAAGAAAGTCTTGCGTTATTTGCAAAGAACGAAAGGCCTCATGATGACATATAGAAGATCTGATTCACTCCACATGGTGGGATATTCAGATTCTGATTATGCGAGAGTGAATACATATCCAGACGTTGATTTTCTATCATCTCACAAAGGAGAGCTATTTCATGAAAAAGCTCAAAGCAAACTGTCACTACATCGTCCACAATGTATGACAGTTTATAGCGTGTTATGAGGCAACGGACAGGTGAGCTGACTAAAGAAGTTCATACCCGGTTTGAAGGTGGTTAACGACATCTATAGACCACTTAAGTGATACTGCGATAATAATCAGGCAGTACAATATACTCACAACATAAGTCAAGTGGTGCTGCCAAACACATTGACATAGAGTATTATGTTGTGAAAGATAAAGTCCGGGATCAGGTCATAAGTCTTGAGCATATAAGTATCGAAAAGATGCTTGCGAATCCGCTTACAAAAGGCTCACCACCCAACATGTTTAGAGAACATGGTGTTCAGAGAATATGTAGCTAACATGGGTTTAAGGGGAAGCCTAAAATTCCTGGACAAAAGAAGGCCCAAAGATAAGTATCTATTTCAGAACAGAGTAGTGTGTTGTGGCTGTTAAGTCTATCGGCAATGGACCGTGACGATAAGACATGCTCTATGTGCTAATCTGTAATGGAATGAACAAAAGTAAATGATATAAAATTAAAAGATGTAATGAGATCAAGGAGGAGAATGTTAGTTGATCTCCACCAATATCTATTGGGCCCTTACCTCTGCGCCTTGATCGGGGGCGTCCAACCCTAACTGGTTGGTGGGCCCCTGTCGCACAGCACATATATATAGAGGAGTGGGGAACTGGGCTCAGCTCACGAGGTTCGAAGGAGCCGCCACACCCACCTACAGAAAACCCTAATCTGATCAAAGGTCGTGCTGCCAGCGACGGGATGTGCCCTGCCACCGCCGTCGTTCCCCTGCAGGTCTACACCGGACCGCCGTCTCGCCATCGAGCCGGAGCTGCCCCTACACCGGCGTCTACGCTGCTGCTGTGCCGCAACAGTGAAAGACGAGAAGGGTCTTCCCCGGATCTACGGGTTACACACACAGAGGTACTAATCATCGATTCTAACATGTTTGAGTCTACATTGCTGCATTCCAAATCCAAAGCCTGGATTCTGCAGCTCAATCTGCAGAGCAAGCAAAGATCTTCGAGATGCATGAATGCATGCTAGTTCAGAGTTCACTGATCCAACACCACAATAACTTGCTGGTATGGTTGTTCGTTGGAGAGAGAGAGAGAGAAAAAAGGAACAGAATCGCTCTATATCATGATCTTAGCGCTATGGGCTCTGAGAGGAGAGGATGGATAACGGGAACTCGTGTGGGCCGCGCCGATCTTCTCTTGCTGTTGGCCCAGATCACCATCTCCAGCCCTGGCCACGCTGATACGGCCCATCCTGGAACATACCAACGGCCGAGAAAGAGATGCGCCCGGCCCAATTGACAGCGCTAAAAGCCGAAAGGAGGTCAATGTGTCATTTTCTCAAATATCTCACGCACGCCTTTCCTTGTCGTATATAACATGGGTCCCAAATAAAAATGTATATGTCATGTTCCTCGTTCTAAATTAGAAGATATTTTTGTCTTTCTAGATACACCGGCTTTACTATGTATCTAGACGTGAAGTATGTTTAAGTCCATAGCAAAACTTATATATTTAGAAAAACCAAAAAAATTTATAATTTGTACTGGAGGGAGTATCATTTTAGCGAACTTTAATGTTTTTAAGTTTAAGTAAATACTATTAATATCTCTATCTCTATTTTTTTATTATGAAGATATATTCTGCTCTTAGTCTCTTGATATATATTAAAAGCATTAGTACTTTTACGGATAGAAAGACTTTATCAAACTTCAAGAGAATTAACTCATAAAAAAACAGATGTGTACTCCGTCAATAAAACTAATAAAGAAATGAATAGAATAGTACTAGTAGTGAATATAATAATGGAAAAAATGAGAGAGACGGGAGCGGGGGGCCCGCGCGGCACGCCCGCGGTGACACGACACGGCCCACGAGGCGCGCGTGCGGGGCGCTGCGCCGCGGCGTCCATCCATATGTCACCCCCGCGCTCCGCCCACCCGACCGCACAGACCGCCATGTGCGCCGGGCGCACGGCGCCGCGCCTGCACCGATCCCTCTGCGGGGGAGGGTTATCCGCGCCGAGGTTGCCACGTGGCTGGCGCGCAGCCCCCGAGGGGGAGAGAAAGGGCCGCGGCCCGCGGCCCGCCCAGCGCCCAGTTCCCGCCCCCGCGGACTCCACGAGGCGGTAGTGCAATCCGGTTTGCCGTCCGGCCTCTGAGTCCCGCCGTCCGTGCCCCGCGCCGCCTCCCTAGACCCGGTCCACGCAGTCCCTCTCACAGCCGCTCGGGCCCTCCGCTGCCTTCCGGCGCACGGACCGCGCCCACGCGGCACGCGCCACGCCCCACGCCGTCGACACCGCACCGCGGTCCCCCCACGTCGTCCCCGACGCCGTACCAACCGCCCCCTCACTCCGCGCTCGCTGCCACCGCGACCCCACTCCCGCCTACAGCGCGTCGGACCCACGCGTCAGTGCCGGGCGAGCGCGGCGCGTCCCGTGGCGGCCTACCGAAGGGAGCCGTTATCCGCGCGAAGTGGGGTTGCATTTACTTTTATTATTATTTTACATATATATAAAATGGAAATGAAATCCCCACGCGCCAGTCATTTGTCCCTTTCCCCCGACCTGCACAGTCTAGCACCAACACCAACACCAAGCGGCGAGGGCGGAGAGCGCGTGACACTGACAGCGACAGCGGGAGGGACGGGGCAGCGAGCCAGAGAGCTAAGGGATAACCCACACCCACCACCACCACCATGGCGACGCCCGGCGAGCAGCAGCAGGCGGCGGCGGAGGAGGTCGTGTCCGTGGAGATGCCTGCTCCCGACGGGTGGACCAAGAAGGTACGGGGTGATGACGACCTGCTGCCCGCTTCCCGGCCTGTTCGCTCGCTCGCTCGACCGACCTGCGCTCTGCTCTGCTTCGTTTCGCGTCCGATTCGGGGGCTCTAGGGGTGGAAATCGCGGGGCTCGCGGGTCCTGGGAAGCGGAATTCGACTTCCACGGCCGCGAATTCTAGGGTTTCGGCGGTGCTGGTTTTGGTGTTCGAGAGCTTCCGTTTCGAGTTTGGGGGTCTAGGGTTTACGAGGCTGCCCCCGGCTGGCCGCCGCGATTCAGCTGTGGTTCTGGAGCTCGATTCGTGCTGGGACTGGGAGTAGGTGCGTCGCGAGCTCGGCCACGAGTGTTCGACCTCTCTGTTCCGGCTGGAGCGCGACTCACTCTACCCGATGGGTAGGTGTGGTTGGTGTGCTACGCCCCTTGCCCGGTCCGTACGGTGATGATTCGGAGCTGGGCCGCTCGATTGGGATTAGGGCCTTCTAGAGATTGTCGGGGGCGACCTGAGCCGGGGGAAAATTCCTAAATCTCGGCGCGAAGTGTCGCTGTTCACTTGCTTTGTTTGCTCGCTGTACTGTGTTTGCTGCTTACATGGACTGAGGGATATTTTGCTATTTGCAGTTTGGGGCTCTTGCAATTAGGGGTGCTAGGGTTTAGCCCATCGGTTCCCAAATTTTATATTTGTCATCTGGTGATAGGGTAGGAATTGCAGTGCTTTTGTTTAGACTGAAATGCTTGAACTTGGTATTGGTACCCAAGCTATTAATTCAGATTAGGATGTTGATTCTGATTAGTAGTTGTGCTCTTCTAGTGAGGCTGGAATGGGGAGTCTCCTGCAGTGCTTGGAGCTATGGCAATCGCTGCTAATAGGGGCTTTAGCCTACCCGTTTCTAGTTGGATGTTGATTTCTTTATGATAGGTTACAGGTTCCAGTGTTCTGTTTGGGCTTGAAATGCTTCATCTATTACTTCAGATTAGCGGTTGATGTTACTTGAGTAGCAGTGCGTTTGTAGTGAAGCTGGAATGGGGAATCTCCTGCAGCTTCGAGCTATGGTGATAACTGCTAATAGGGGCTTTAGCCTACCCTTTTCTAGTTGAATGTTGATTAATTGATGATACGTTACTGGTTCCAATGCTTTCTTCTGTTCGCGCTTGAAATGCTTCATCTATGACTTCAGATTAGCGGTTGATGCTACTTGAGTAGCAGTGTGTTTGTAGTGAAGCTGGAATGAGGAATCTCCTGCAGCTTGCAGCTTTGGCAATCAGCCAGTCACTGCTACTAGAGCTTTATCCCCTGATCTCCAATTGGATGTTCAATTGTTCATATTATTAGATGGTGGGTTAGTTTAGTGCTTTGTTTTGTTCTGACTTCTAATTGTTCGGCAATTACTTTGGATTCAAGGGGTTAACATTGCTTTAGTAGTAGTGTACGTGTAGAGAAGCTGGAATGGGAGTGTTCTGCAACTAAGAGCCGTTGATTTGTTGGTAATAGGGGTTTGTCCATTGTCCTACCCATTTCCTGGTTGATGTTGATTATAGGTGATGTGTGCTTAGTGAATCTGGTCATATTTCGGTCCATGGTTTTGGTTTTAGTTTCATTTTACTGTGATTAGTGCCAGATTTGCTAGAACAAGTGCTTGTTGAGCTGAATCATGCAAAAAATGAAAGCTTGATGCAACAGAACAGGGTGCTGCCACACTGATATGGGCTCCTATTGAGTGTTTGGAGGGTTTGAAAATGATCCATTTGCTCAGATGTATTATCACTTGAATACCCACCTGAAAATCTCAAATATTCAAGCTTTGAGTTTAGGGGTCTGCTATTTGTTCATTATCGGATGTGTTTATGGTCGTTTCAGTATCCTTTTCAACCGGATAACAGAAAAGTGCCAAACAACCTTATTAGCCTAGGGATTACCTGTTCTGTGTAGTCTAACATGGTTATTTTTTATTGCTAGCTGGAGACTGATGGTGCTTCATAGGATTTACTGTCGGTGTTTTGCATTATTGGTTGTTGGAATGCACTTTTCATGCTATTAATGGCTGCAATATCTAGTTTCTCTATTGGCGGGAAGCATTGAATAGCTCAGGCAGTTGATATAGATTGTCGTCTAGCGTGATCTATTTCTGTTTTTAGCTGGGCGAAACCGATGGATGCTGGATAAAGTTCAATGTTGGAATCATCTAAAAAGTGGTTTGGAGCTGGAAATAGTTCTTGCGGATTGTACCTTTAATGTCTTACGTTGCCGCATTAAAATGACCGTTAGAGGTGACGTTCTAATTCTTTGTTGGTTACCTGTTTTTTTCGATTTGGTTATTAACTGTTTGCATGCTTGTCGTTCTTTTGGTCACATAGCAACCTGACACGTGGTGTTGCTAAATCAGCCACTAGGTTGGCTCTTGTTTGTTGTTGTGTCGAATTTTTGTTGTTTTTCAAACAAAGGGATAAATGTTTCTAATACAAATAGATATTATGATCAAATGTCTTGCATTATTTTGTGCACATTTCCATTTTTTTGTTGGTTTTGCAGCTTTCTGTTATGTTTAGTAAAAATATTGTTTCCATATAATGTGATGTTCAAAATTTACTACATAGTTGTTGATGGCAATGTATCTGAAGTGGGTGATAAGGGTTTGGAAACACTCTATAACCCTCCTTTGGAGTTTGCTAAGGCATTCAAATTCTCCATTATAAGGCCATCATTTTATTTTTGCTGATAAGTGATAACCTTCTAGGTAACTAATTTTGCTAGGTAGATACCCAATAAAGATCACTTTTATTAAGCTGTGAGATAACTGTTTTTTCCTGTTCATTTCTGTAGACACTGAAAATCAATCTGCTAGTAACTAGAAGTTTATCTGGTGACACTTTATCTCTGCTAAGCTGTCCCATAAGTTTCACACTAATATTCGTATGAAATCTACCTGTTTATTTTTTTCCTTGCTGAACTTGAGTGGATTGAAATTGGTTTCTGGCTAATTATATATCCAAATTCCAATTACTTTAGCTATTTTTTTTGGCTGTTTGAGTTACATTGACTTTAGTGCAAAAATAATCTACCTATCTTTCTGCTTCTTTGGGTCACTGACATCTGAAATGTCTCCTTTTGAGGATAGGTTCTGCCTGCTTTCAAGTTCTATTCCTGTCAGGGCAGTAGCTAGTTCTTGGCACAGTTAGCATACTTCCAGTCTAGTTCATGTGGGAGGAGGATGGCACTGATTATATGGTGGTGAAAGCCAAGAGTGTAATGTGAAGCTAAAACTCTAATACTATCCGTTTAACAGTGTAACAGTCTAGTTCTTTGTTGATTGTGATGCATACCTAGCAGTAAATTGGCAAGTATGCATTCCACTGTTTCCAAGCATTCTGTCTTTTACTGACCCACCTGTGTCCTAGCTGTTCTTCTGCTTCGCAATATTTACATCAGTGCAGTTTTCCCACGTGGTGTTAATGACTACCTGGTTGTGGAGCCAGCAGTTTTCTCAGTTAGTGGTGCCTCTGTTTTTCAATATGTAATCCTCTGGATGATAGATGAACGTCCGAACATTAGATGAGGCTAGTGCTGTTCCACAAAACATTATTTTCCTGGTAGCATGTTCATGTGTTCCTTTGACTTCTTCTGATCTTTCAAAGGAACACTTCTCTTTTTCTTTTTGCAAGGAATCAGAGAGCATAGTAGGCACTCATTTCTTTCATTAGTTAATGTGTATTTTATGGGGATATCTGATTGCATGAACTAATATACTTTCTTTTTCAATGTTACAGTATACTCCCCAGAGAGGGGGAAGATCTGAGATTGTTTTTGTATCACCAACTGGCGAGGAAATTAAGAACAAGAGGCAACTAAGCCAATACCTGAAGGCACACCCTGGAGGCCCTGCTGCTTCAGAGTTTGATTGGGGAACTGGTAGATACCTTTGACTACCACTCGTTATTTCTCTAAATCTCCGGCTCAAATAGAAGTGGATGGCTTTGGAAGTCTTGTCTTCTCCATCTAAAATGCTTTGCAAACAGGTGATACTCCAAGGCGTTCTGCTCGCATTAGCGAGAAAGTTAAGGTATTTGATAGCCCAGAGGGCGAGAAGATCCCAAAACGCAGCAGAAACTCAAGTGGTAGGAAGGGTAGGCAGGGGAAGAAGGAAGAAGCCCCTGAAACTGAAGAAGCCAAAGATGCTGAAACTGGCAAGGAGGCTCCAAGTGAAGATGCTGCAAAGGAGACTGATGTGGAGATGAAGCCTGCTGAAGAGACTAAGGAAGCTCCTGCTGAAGCTGAAGATGCTGAGAAGGCTGCAGACAAGGCTGATGATGCTCCTGCTCCAGCACCAATGGAAGAAGATAAGAAAGAAACTGAGAAACCAGCTGAATCTGTTGTAGCTCCTCCTGCATCAACGGAGGAGAAGAAAGAAGATGCCAAGCCAGCTGAGCCTGAAGCTGCAGCCCCAACTGAGAACTCAGCTCCTACTCCTGCTGAGCCTGCTGTTGTTCCTGCTCCAGCGCCTGAGACGAAATCAGATGCTGCTGCTGCTGATCCAGCGCCTGAGACCAAATCAGATGCTGCTGCTGCTGATCCAGCGCCTGGAACCAAGGCAGATGCTGCTGCTGCAGATCCAGCACCTGGAGCCAAGCCAGACGCCGCTCCAGTAGAGAACTCCGCCGACAAAGGCGGAAACCAGGAGAGCCAGCCCGTCAACAACGGGCAGCTGCCGCACTCAACGGTGAAGTGCATCTGAAGCTGGAACCGGAAGCCTGAACCCATTCTGGGCTCCGGAGCCGTGTATCTCATTTAGGAACAAACAAACATTTGCATTTGCATTCGCATTGTAATCAGTTAAAGAGTCGATGGATCGGTAAGCATGTTAATTAGTCAGTCTGACGCTGCTGGGTGACAGGTCGGTAATTAGGCTTCTGCATTTTAGCTGTTCTGTATGGCTGGTGTCGCCGCCGTACATGTATCCACCACCTTCTTGGTTGTATTGTACCTATGCTCTGCGTAAGCATATTAATCTTAGGCTATGTATACTCCGCTCTAATGTGTCTGTATCCGTGTACCTGTGCTTTTGTGTATTGTGAAACTTGCATAACTAGCTGCATGTTGTTATGAAAATAAAGAGTGGCTTGGGGGTATGTGTGGATGCGGGATACACATCCCGCACCGCGCCAATAAACCCAGCCAGGAACAGCAGGACGAGAATCTCATCCGAACCTGATGCTATTTGTTGATGCGATGTTCCTGCTGAATTCGTGTGGTTGGAATGGATGGGTTTGTTTCTCAACTTTTTTTTCTCCCATTCTATATACTGTATGCTACAATACAATGCTTCTACTTTACATCTGATACCCCGGAATCCGCTAAAGTATAATAGATCATCAGGACGGCGGCGAGGGTGGTTTGGCGGGGGTGGCGACGGGGGTGGTCACCGGCGGCGAGCGGCAGACGGGGCACGTCGGGTGGAGCCGCAGCCAGCGGTCGACGCAGCGCTGGTGGAAGGCGTGCGCGCACTGGGGCAGCACCCGGAGCACGTCCCCGGCGGCGTACTCGCCCAGGCACACCGCGCAGCACGCCACCGCCCCCTCCTCCTCGTCGCCGTACACCACCTTGGGCAGCGCCCGGAGCGCGGCGTCGTCGAGCCCCGCCTCGACGTCCTCCACGCCGCCCACGAAGACGGCGTCGGCTACCGCGCGGGCCTCCGACGACGACCTCCGGCGCGCGGGCTGCGCGGCGCGGCGGGAGCACGCGCGGAGCAGGGCGGCCACGGTGACCACGGCCAGCACGCTGGCGACGGCGAAGGCCGCCTCCAGCTCCACCATCCGCGACGGCGACGGACGGCGACGGCGAGCGGTCGAGTGAGTGAGCGAGCTTGGCTGATGGCTGGCTGGCTGCCCGGCGATGTTCTGCTCCGCGTTGCGTGCGATGCGAGTGTGCGTGGTGTGTGGGGTGACGGAGGTGGCGCTGCTCAGCTCAGTGGGTTGCTTGTGTGGATGGGGTGGGTCGCATCGCCTGGGAGAAGCCTGGCGAGGCTGATGGCACCCGGCGACAGTGACGTCGTGAAGTGACACAGAATCTAGACCACCACCATCATGGCCTACTGGTTGTCTTGTACCTTTTGTACAGCTTTGTAAATACCTATAACCGTCTCTTTCTTTATATATAAAATGAAAAAAAGGGTAGGAAGCTTCCCTGCCGACTGGTTAAAAAAAAAAGGTTTGAAGGATTATGTGCTCATGTATACAGCTGTAAAACAAGATCTTTTACAAACATCGTTGCCAAAAAAAAAAGCACAAACATGCGTCTAGAGTGACAACACATGCTGAACGAATAGGCTATTTGTCTGCGTTGTTTAGGGTGGTGGAAGTGGGAGTACATGTGGAGCCAACTTGGTGGCACTGTGGGCCCTAAACCACACTTAAATTTTTTTGAGGTTAAACTGTCTAAAATCATGAAGGTTGCACGTTGATCTCCATATCTTTTTACTAAACATCTAAGATGGACCGTCCTGAACTCCTGAATCCCGATTCTAAACTATAGCTACGCCTTCTCGTAAATATGAGCTGTCGTTCTCAGGGGAGATCAGAATTTCTCGGAGAGGAATATATGATTCTCAGAATTTGAACTCAAACATGAAACTTGCATGCAAAGGTCGTGAGGTCACTGGCTCTTTATTTGACTCTTCTTACTTAGGGCTCGTTTGGTTCGCAGCCGGTGCATGCCACGCCAGAGCTGCGGCGGCGCCAATTTCGTTCGCCGCACTTGCGGCATGTTTTGGCAGCAAAAATGCACTGGCACGCGATGGCGAGGCCGCGGAATGCCGCAACTGCCGCAGCAAATCAAACGCACGCCAAACTTGTGGCGCGGAAGGTGCGGTGCGGTGCGGCAAAGTTTGGGTGCAAACCAAACGGACCCTTACTCCTTTGGAAAAGATGAAGAACTTCACCTCGCCACCACGTCAGACGCCACCGCGTGTTTTAATGTAAAAACAGCAGGACCTTTGTCTGCCTTTTAATTAGATAGAAAGAACTTTTATTACACTGTGATGACATAGGATGTGGCCTTTAAAAAAATAGACCCAGCACACAAGGCATTATAGGAGCAACCTAATGGCACCACCACATCACGAACCAACATAAACATGAAAAGTAGAAAATAATTAGTAGAATACAAATTGAAAAGCCCTTTTGAAAGTTGTATTTCGAATATGCATCGTTTTCGCTCTTTCCAAATGTTCCATATGATATAGATGGCGATACAATGAGACAACATGTCTTCTCCATTTTTTTCAATGCACAATTTTATACAAAATCTGGTATCAAGGAGATTTACAGAATTACAATGGCATGTGAATGGTCTATACTTATTTCTAAAAGTACTTGAAAGAATTTGGGCCATGGAATTTTCATAAGTGCTATTCGTCTAGATGTTAAAAATGACTGATAAACAATAAAGGCACTATTAATCTAAGGGGCAATATTAGAATTGTAGCTTTACTTCGTTGTAATAATTTTTATAGGCATAATTTATAATTTTCGCTTCCGAGAATAAAAAAAAACTCTTTAAACAAAACCACAAATCAGATCGGCACAAAGACAATTAATAATTTACAATTATTTCTGTAGTGAAACAAGGACAAAAATTTGATATGTTACGACACAAAGACAAATAACAAATCACTAAAGTAACATTTACTTGTACTAGTTGATAGTAAGAGTGTTCCCTAAAAATCATCTTAAAATTTAGACACCTAAAGTATAGGATAAGTGTTAATCTAAATGTGTCATTTTCTCTTTTGATGGTTGGTCAATTTCTTCTATCTTACGAAATGAAGATCCAGTATCTATGTTGATTATATATATAACCTTTTGCATGCATATCAGCCTCGCATGCAGATATATCTGTGATGTTATTGATACTCTAAGTTCTAAACAAGGGTTTACACTACCACTACTCTTCTTGTTGTATTACTGGAATGATATATACTAGCCCTGTTTGGTAGGTGTCATATTCTAGCTGATTTCCGTTTGGAATGATATGATTTTATTTGTCTTGTGTACAAGGAGTAGAATACTTTGTGCATCAGAGATGTGATTCATGCAGGAATAGAAAACCACTGTCCATTTCACAGAGTCCATCTGATTTCTGGCAAGAAAACAAATCCATAATCCCTTCCAAACATGGTCTCAGGCCATGGAGTACTGTCCAGTTGTGAACCTCAAATAACAGAAAACTGTGAACATCACTAAAAAGGGACATCCTTAAGGAATACTCCCTCCATCCCAAAATAAGTGTCATCGTGGTATCCGCGCCGATCAAACTTTTATAAATTTTACTATGTTTGTAAAAAATATTAGCAATACTTATAGATCCAAATAAGTTTATTGTGAAAACAGATTGAATGATATATCTAATGATACTAATTATATATACTATAAATAATAATTTTTTTTTTTGTATATTTGGTTAAAGTTACAAATGCTTGACTCCTTGAGAAGCAAGAATGACATTGATTTTAGGATAGGTAGAGTATATGGAAGACTAGAAAATATAATATGGGTGGTTGGCACTTGGTTGCATTGTGTACCATTCATCCATCCATCCCATTCAGCAGCACTGAGTGAGGATGAGAGTCTAATCCAAACTTGCTTCCTTTGTGACTGACGTGATGTTTCAACTGAATTTTCGTGGCAGTGTGCACACACACGTAGTTGTGTGTGCTGGAGGATTTGCTCATCTGCCTAGCTTGCCTTCATTCTCAATCTGCATTGCTCTTCCATTCCATTTCATACACACACACACAAAAAAAAAACTTTTACTGTGTGTATGTACACACCGGGGTTTAATTAGTTCCGTGACCCTAGCTAAGAGAGGATGCATGCATGGGTAGGTAATCAGAGGCTCGATCAGAGCTGGGCGGGTGCAGCGAGCGGCGTCGCGGCAGGGCTGGGCCTGGGCACCGGCGGCGAGCGGCAGACGGGGCACGTCGGGCGCAGCCGCAGCCACCGGTCGACGCACAGCTGGTGGAAGGCGTGCGCGCACTCGGGCAGCACGCGGAGCACGTCCCCGCTGGCGTACGCGCCCAGGCACACCGCGCAGCACGCCGTCGTCTCGGTGGCGGTCGTGGTCGTCGTCGTAGTCTTCCTCGCTTCCTCCTCCTCACCGCTGTCGCCGTACACCACCTTGGGCAGCGCCTTGAGCGCGGTCTCGTCGAGGCCGGCCTCGACATCCACGACCACGGCCACGGCAGTGTCCACCTCCCCCGCGTCGCCCCAGCTGACGCGCGCCGCCGCCGCCATCACGGGCGCGGCGCTGCGGGCGCACGTCTGCAGCAGGAAGGCCACGGTGACGACGACCATGATGCTGACGACGCCGAAGGCGACCTCCATGTCAGCAACCCTGAAGCACCGGCGTCTGACTCAAGCGGCCTTGATCAAGACAATGAGCTGGTACCTGGGCCTCGGCGTGGCGCAAGGAAAAGGCCGCCCAGTACCAGAGTTCGTGGGCCAGAATGGGCGTGAAGTCCGTCAGCTGGAGAAGACGGCAGAAGCCAAGGCATAAGTAGCCGAGTGAGGAGGAGAGAGAGGGTTATGAATTAACAAACAGAATTGTAAACTCTTCCTAACACTCTTCTGTGTTCTTAAGTTCTAAGAACTCCTCCGCACTAATCCCGCTCTTATTGCTTGCTGTTCTTGTCAATTCCTACTGCTTACATCTGGTATCAGAGACTCGATTCTTTTCCACTCCTTCTATTCCGCTATTACTCTGATTCGTTCTGCTCTCCTTTTTCTGCTCCAACTCTGTTCGGATTCTAGATCCGTCGCAACAGCCCCGGGTTGTCGAGATCGATCGACTTCGTCGATTTGGATTTCCGTAATTCCCAGCACGCGATCGGGTCGATTCGGTAGCCCAAGCTCTGGATGGAAGTCCACCACCACCGCCGCCGCCACCGCCACCGCCACCAAACCATCCCCACTTCACCCGGTTCGCTCGATCTCGCGGCGCCATGTCTCCCGAGTCGAAGATGCTCTTGGATGAGATGCATCGTCTCTTCACCGAGCAATCGACGAAGATCGACACGCGCCTCACCGAGTCGGATCACCGGATCGACGAGCTCTTCGCTGAGTCCGAGCGGAAGCTCGACTCCCGCTTCACCGACGGTGACCGTCGCCTGGAGAAACGCTTCGTCGAGGTTGAGGACTCCATCAACAAACGCTTCATCGACATCAACGAATCCCTCACCAAGCGCATCGCCGATTCCGACCTCAACCTGGAGCGGCGCATCATCACCGACTCCGAGCTCCGTCAATCGACGCTCATCTCCGACTCCGAGCAGCGCCAGGACCTCCGCCTCATCACCGTCGAGCACGCAGCGGGGGCGCTCGAGAGATGGCGTCAGGAGTCCGAGGGCGCTGTCGATGATCTCAAGTTAAGATGAGCAAGCTCACAAAGTACATGGATCGATCGGTCCTTGACCAAGCTTCGGCATCGATTGGACTGATCTCCACTACTCCACCACAGTCGGAGCAGGCCGCCGCGCGCCCACCTGCCTGCTTCATGGCTGCTCGGCCCAGCGGGCATCACGTCGAACTGACTACACGGGTGGATGGAATTGGGGATACAACTTCCCAATTCCATTGCTCGGCCAACGGTATGAGTACAATCCCCAACACAGTTGTTCCTCCCACTCAGTCTGTTGTTCATGATGGTCAATTGCTTGAGCATGAGTCTGACACCACTCATCCCAACACTGGCCGATTACCTAAGTTCGATTTTCCTGCATTTGAGGGCGACAATCCCAAGTTATGGATAGTTCAGGCTGAGGATTATTTTGACATGTACCACATTCCCAAACCTATCTGGGTTCGAGTCTCGCGTATGCGTTTCCGCGGGGGTGCGGGTCGGACGGTCGGTGGATTAGTTCCCTAAACCAACCTGATCGTCTCCCTTGGCCCGACTTTTGCCAACTCCTTCATGATCGTTTCGGGCGCGATCAGCGTGACACGTTAGTTCGCCAAATGCTTCACATCGGCCAGACATCCATCGTTATCGACTATGTGGAACGGTTTTCGACCCTGTTCGACCAGCTCAAAGCTTATCAGCCCAATCCTGATTATCATTACTACATTACTCGTTTTGTGGATGGCTTACGGGATGACATTCGTGCTGTTGTTACCTTGCAACGTCCATCTAGCCTCGATACTCCGTATTGAATGGCATTGTTGCAGGAAGAGGTGACTGACTCCATCTGCAAGCCGGAGGGTCCCAAGCCTATATTCAGAGGCAATATCCGGAATGCTGCTCCACAGCATCGGGTTCCAGCTGCTGAGAAGCCCGGTGATGACAAGGTGGCGATGCCCACGTCTGAAGATAAGCTCTCCACACTGCGGTCCTACCGACGGGCTCGCGGTCTTTGTGAGCGTTGTGCAGAAAAATGGGTACGTGGTCACAAGTGTGCTGCAACCGTTCAGTTACATGCTATTCAAGAGATATGGGATATGTTCAGTATTGATGAACCAGTTGAGATGGCTGTCGACGCTACTGAGCAGTTACTTCTGGCTCTTTCTCATGATGCAAGAATGGGTTCTCAGACTCACCGTACCATCAGTTTCAATGGCAGCATACAAGGGATGCACATTGTTGTGTTGGTTGATTCGGGGAGCTCCGTTTCCTTTCTGTCGGCATCTGTCGCTGACGCTCTTCCTCAGCTGCCAAGGGTGCCTATGTCAGCGTATGTTAAAGTTGCTAATGGACAGCTTTTGCGCTGCAATTCAGCTATTTTGGGATGTGAGTTTTCTCTGGGTGAATATGCTTTTCAGCATGCTGGGAATGGATTGGTTGGAACTTTACAGCCCGATGCAGATACATTGGAAAGCAAAATGGCTGTCTCTACCCTATAATGGTGAACACATACTTCTCATAGGTCTGTCTGCTGGCTCTGACAGTGATATGGTGTTTCAATTATTCTTAGTCGAACAGCAGTCTGAACTTGTGTCCGCAGCATCTGTGCCAGTGGATATTCAGGCTATTTTGGATTCATTCCCCACAGCGTTTACCACTCCAAGTTCTCTGCCACCCAAACGAGCTTGCGACCATGCAATTCCACTGATCAGTGGTGCTACTCTAGTTAATGTGAGAGCTTATCGTTATCCTCCAAGTCTCAAAGATGAGATCGAAAAGCAAGTGCAAGCTATGCTCACTCAAGGGTTGATTCAACCAAGCACCTCTCAGTTCTCATCTCCGGTTCTTATGGTACGCAAGAAGGACGGTACCTGGCGGTTTTGTGTTGATTACCGGTACCTTAACACCCTCACTGTTAAGTCTGTCCACCCGATACCCATTTTTGATCAGTTGGTGGATGAGCTTGGTCAAGCCTCTTGGTTCACTACTCTTGATCTGCATTCTGGGTACTAGTTGATAGTAAGAGTGTTCCCTAAAAATCATCTTAAAATTTAGACACCTAAAGTATAGGATAAGTGTTAATCTAAATGTGTCATTTTCTCTTTTGATCGTTGGTCAATTTCTTCTATCTTACGAAATGAAGATCCAGTATCTATGTTGATTATATATATAACCTGTTGCATGCATATCAGCCTCGCATGCAGATATATCTGTGATGTTATTGATACTCTAAGTTCTAAACAAGGGTTTACACTACCACTACTCTTCTTGTTGTATTACTGGAATGATATATACTAGCCCTGTTTGGTAGGTGTCATATTCTCTAGCTGATTTCCGTTTGGAATGATATGATTTTATTTGTCTTGTGTACAAGGAGTAGAATACTTTGTGCATCAGAGATGTGATTCATGCAGGAATAGAAAACCACTGTCCATTTCACAGAGTCCATCTGATTTCTGGCAAGAAAACAAATCCATAATCCCTTCCAAACATGGTCTCAGGCCATGGAGTACTGTCCAGTTGTGAACCTCAAATAACAGAAAACTGTGAAGATCACTAAAAAGGGACATCCTTAATGAATACTCCCTCCATCCCAAAATAAGTGTCATCATGGTATCCGCGCCGATCAAACTTTTATAAATTTGACTAGGTTTGTAAAAAACATATGCAATACTTATATATCCAAATAAGTTTATTGTGAAAACATATTGAATGATATATCTAATGATACTAATTATATATACTATAAATAATAATATTTTCTTTTGTATATTTGGTTAAAGTTAAAATGTTTGACTCTTGAGAAGCAAGAACGACATTGATTTTAGGATAGGTAGAGTATATGGAAGACTAGAAAATATAATATGGGTGGTTGGCACTTGGTTGCATCCCCGTTCACGTGCCTTTAAACCCGGCTTAGATCCGTTTATTTTTTTTTATCCGAAACAGTGTTTTTCTCTCACAAATTCCTCCAGCATTTCTCCAAATCATCCAGATTTCTCCAGAATTCAGACAAGCGAACGGGCCCAATGGAGCACTGAGTGAGGATGAGAGTCTAATCCAAACTTGCTTCCTTTGTGTACCATTCATCCATCCATCCCATTAAGCAGCACTGAGTGAGGATGAGAGTCTAATCCAAACTTGCTTCCTTTGTGACTGACGTGATGTTTCAACTGAATTTTCGTGGCAGTGCGCACACACACGTAGCTGTTGTGTAGCTGTGTGTGCTGGAGGATTTGCTCATCTGCCTAGCTTGCCTTCATTCTCAATCTGCATTGCTCTTCCATTCCATTTCATACACACACAAAAAAAAAAAAAACAGAAATGCTATACAACATACGTGTTTTTAGCAAAAAAAAAAAACATATGGATTTTTCCTCTCTCTCTCCTTCTCTTTCTCACCGGTGACCACCGGCGTCGGCGATACGGCGTCCGGCGAGCTCGCCCCGGCGTCCGCGCCTGCGCCCGGCGATGCCTCCCCGCGCCCGCGCCGGCCATGGCGGTGGCGGTGGCGACGGCGGCGGATCCGGCTCTAGGTAGGCCTCTCCTCCTCCTCTCTGCGATCTGTGATTTATCATTCCATAGAAAAAAAAATTATTTCTTGTGATCTGTGAATCTGTGGATCTGTGATCTTATGATTTATGATTATCTGGAGGTAGAAGAAGGCTGGAGCTTAGAGGTAAAAGGATTGTGGAGGCTGTTGTATCTTAATTCTATGGTGCAAAAAAATTCATGTGTTAAAACTGCATAAAACACATGATTGTGTACTAGACATACTAGAAAAAAAAAAAAAGCTTTTACTGTGTGTATGTACACACCGGGGTTTAATTAGTTCCCTGACCCTAGCTAAGAGAGGATGCATGCATGGGTAGGTAATCAGAGGCTCGATCAGAGCTGGGCGGGTGCACCGAGCGGCGTCGCGGCAGGGCTGGGCCTGGGCACCGGCGGCGAGCGGCAGACGGGGCACGTCGGGCGCAGCCGCAGCCACCGGTCGACGCACAGCTGGTGGAAGGCGTGCGCGCACTCGGGCAGCACGCGGAGCACGTCCCCGCTGGCGTACGCTCCCAGGCACACCGCGCAGCACGCCGTCGTCTCGGTGGCGGTCGTGGTCGTCGTCGTAGTCTTCCTCGCTTCCTCGTCCTCGCCGCTGTCGCCGTACACCACCTTGGGCAGCGCCGTGAGCGCGGCCTCGTCGAGGCCGGCCTCGACATCCACGACCACGGCCACGGCGGCGTCCACCTCCCCCGCGTCGGCCCAGCTGGCGCGCGCCGCCGCCGCCGCCGCGGCCATCGCGGGAGCGGCGCTGCGGGCGCACTTCTGCAGCAGGAAGGCCACGGTGACGACGACCATGAGGCTGACGACGCCGAAGGCGATCTCCAGCTCCACCGTCATCCCGCCGGCTGGCCGGCGCCCGGCCCGCTTCGTGCGTGCGACGATGAGCTAGCTGGGCTGGTGTTCCATTGCGTGCGCAACGTGCTAACCTATTCGATCGAGGTTGGCGCAATGGAGCTTCTTTTAATTTCAACTGGTGCAGGTTGCAGTAGTGTATCGTGCAGTGTGTAAGCTGACGAGTGGTTGGTAGTAACCGGGTGACGTGATGTGAGACGACCGACCTAGACGACGACCAAATGACAAATCTGACTTTTCACGCGTAGTTGAATTGAGAATGGTTTCACTTGTTGTGTTCTGGCAGTTTGATGAATTTTCAAATGGTCGTGTATGGAGAAGAGGGCTTCGTTTGGACGTAGGACGTATGAAGGGTCATGACATGTGTGCTGGACTGCCTTCCATGTCAAGATCACAGCAGTCTTGCATAAAAGATGCGTGTACAAGTCCATTTACACGTTCAACTATCTTGTTTACATGTAGTCGTAGTAGCAGCATTGTGTCGATTTGCAATTAATTTTGCCGTTCGAATAACCTACTTCCTACAATCATTATCAATATGTAAATAGTTCATTTAGGCCTCGTTCATTTCTTACGGAACGGCCAAGACACTAGTAGAGAACAGACCTTTCATCTGAGGTTAAAATGGGCTTTAGTCCCGGCATTTTTTGCGCCCGGGACTAGAGAGACTTTTAGTCCCGGTTGGTGTCTCCAACCGGGACTAAAGGTCTCTGCCCAACGGCTACTGCGCTCGGCACAGTGGCAGGCGACCTTTAGTCCCGGTTGGAGACACCAACCGGGACTAAAGGTGGACCTTTACTCCCGGTTGGAGTCACCAACCGGGACTAAAAGTCCTCCAACCTTTAGTCCCGGTTGGTAACACCAACCGGGACTAGAGGGTGATCTTTTAGTCCGGGTTGATATTACGAACCGGTACTAAAGGTCTCCCACCCGGAACTAAAGGTCCCTCATGGGTCAATTTAAAAGTAGGAGCAGGGAGGACTATGTCACATGTAGTGTGCAGTTGAGTTGGTAAGGAATCTACGCGTGATGAGAGAGGTCTTGTGTTCGAATCCCACACAGCGCACGCGAGGTCTCAAGAAATTCGTTTATTTTTTTAACTGAGGAGGGGGCTTTACTCCCGGTTATTGACCCGGGACTAAAGGGTCTTCCCTTTACTCCCGGATTCTTACTCCCGGTTGGGAAACCGGGATTAAAAGGGGATCCCAACCGGGAGTAGAAGCCTTCTCTCCATCAGTGAGAACGAGACCAATCCGCCCGGATCAGAACGACATGGAATAAAACCCCACCCAACAAAGATTGCCATTCGGTTAAGCTTGACCTGGAATGGAATCCGACCAGTCTTGGACATTCAATGTGATCTACGGCCAAGTTTGCTTCCTTGTCTCTTGACATCCGGAACCAAATCACAAATTGTCGCCCCACATACCTCCTGGTTTGACAGTGCCTTCTCACCGGCATTCACCTTGTTTATAGCATCCCACATTTTTCACAGTAAAATGCCCACCTTGAGGCATGTATCCGACTCCAAGTCCAAGATGGCATTCACAAAATCAATCGCAGATCGGGCCTGCAGCAATTGTAGCATGATTCCTTCTAGCTGCATTCCTCGCTAGCATGCTCGCGCCATGTTGCATTTAAGAAAGTAGTGCCCACCGTCCTCATCAAGACGCCAACAGACTGGGCATCTAGTGTCGAGATCAATCCCTCTCCTCTTGATGTTCAACTTCATTGCCAAACTATTATGTCCCACTCTCCATATATAGAAATTGTTTGATCTTTGGTGGCCAATTCAACTTCCACAACTTCTTCCACACCCTATTAGCATTTCCGCCATTTTCAGAATTAGAGCTTTCATCACGTTGAGAACAGCGACTAAGTTATTGATTGTCCTCTAAAACATGATAGGCAAATTTGACACTGAATGTTCCTTTCGAATCAAATGGCCATGCAATTGCATCTTCACAAGCCGGTCTAATAGGAATGGAAAGTATATTTGTCGCATCCTTCTCCCAAAATATATCTTGGATTAATTAGCTGAGAATCTGTCGACTAAATGTGCTTGGCAGTCCACCGAGGGGTATACCCACGATGATAGATTTATCGTAGAGGTGAGCGAGATGGTGACAAGACACAAGACTTAGACAGGTTCAGACAGTCAGCTTGACGTAGTAGCCTAATCCTGTGTCCCGTCGGTTATATTGGCTATCGTATATGATTGTGTGTGTCTTGAGGGGGTCCCCTACCCGCCTTATATAGCCCGAGGTAGGGTTACATACCGATCAGGTCAGAGTCTGATCGGGTAAGAGATAATCTATACATGGAATCGTACATTCAGCACATCCTAACAGATTCTACGCAATCTTCAGGATGTCGCCGAGGAGCCTTGCGGTGTGCGCCGAGCTGTGCCGTGAGCCACAAGCCATCATCTTGTGGGCTGAACCGTCCCTTGCGGTGCGGCCCATGTAGTCCGCCGTGGGTACCTAGGGTCAGACCCCCACAGAATCCCACGTGCCTGTTATTGGATCAATGAGTTCAGAAACCTTGGATAGGAGTACTAAGCCTTTCGGCGTCTAGACCTGTATATTTGATTATTTGCAACAAATATTTATTTATTTTTTCTAAAATTAAATTAAAAATTACATATACCCTCAGTCTATGTATAGTCGTCGTTATATAACGAGTTATCATATCTCTAGCTAATTTTAGTTGATTTCATGAAATATTTTTCAGGTGAAGATAAGTTTTTTTTTTCAATTTTAGAGTTCAGTTTTTTATGTGGACCTACATTTAAATGTGACACCGATTCATCAACTCAATCAATTTTGCTCATTTTTTAAAGTGTGATGGTTTTTTTTTTTTTAGAATCTAATGGTCAACTAAAATTTACTTATCAAAACCTATGCAAGATACTATTTATAGATGTGCACTACGGCTTTGCTGAGTGTTGCTATCTCTAACAAAATAGTTTTGCATTATAAGTTCCAATCCTATAGGGAAAAGTAAGCACGCAACCAAAGGACTGCAACTAACTGTGAAAACGAATGAGTTAGAGAATACAAACTCCCGCATCAACATACATTGTTAATAAAGTGTCATGCATGGTAGATGTGTGCCTGAACAACGCATCTTGCTATACAGAAGAGAATTTTTTTTGGAAGGTTAAGATACATTTAAAGATTAAAGTGTTTCTTTGCCACCTAACAAAGGAAGTCGTTTTAACCAAGGATATTTTGGCAAAAAAGAGCTAGAGGGGTTGCACAAAATATAGTTTTTGTAACTCGAGGGAGACTATACATCATCTATTTCGAATGAGACTCCTATCGGCTTTAATATTCAACCAGGGCCTATTCCTCAATTGGATTGCCGTTCCCGGCCGGCCCAGGGGCTGAGTCCGTGTCCGTGTCCGTGTCGGCCCAGTTAGGAAGTCGAGTCCGAAGTTATCAAGCGGCCTCAGCGCCGAGTCTATATATATATTATAATGGCGACGAGTCTATATATACTCTTATTATGGTTATAATATAATGGTGATCACCACGGAGCTGAGAAGAAGATGATGATGAAGACGACGATAGATCCGGCGGCTGCGGCTCCATCAACAGCAGCAGTCATCCTGCCGGACGAGCTCATCTGGGAGGTGCTGCTGCACCTGCCGGCCAAGTCCCTGGCGCGGTTCCGCTGCGTTTGCCGGTCCTGGAACCACCTCCTCCGGTCGGACTCGGACGCCGCCTTCCAGCGGCTCTACAGCGACAGGCAGCAGGCGGCGGCGTCCGTCGGCCTCGGCCGCCTAGCGTTCGCCGCTGCCCGGTTGGCGCCGCCACATCCCTGCGAGGTATGCGAAGGCTTGACCATCATGCCCTGCGACGGCTGCCCCAGGTTCGTTGGCGGCGGCAAGCCGTGCCACCGTGGCGTGGCCCTCCTCAGCCGGCCGTGTACGGGCGCCTACACGCTCTGCAACGTGTCCACGGGCGGCCTCCTGCGCCTCCCGCCGTGCCCCACCGTGGGCTTAATCTCCGCCGCCGGGGTCGGGTACCTCGCGGCCACCGACGAGTACAAGGTCGTGCAGCTTGCCCTGGTGACGGACCGCCCGGTGTGGAGACTGCCACGTGCTCACGGTGGGTGCGGCCGACGGTGTCCGTGGTGGCTGGAGGTCCCCCGCCATCGACGGCGGCGGCGGCCTCCTCGGTACCGGTAACATCCTTATTGAGCCCATGGACCCTGTTTTCGCCCATGGTTGCCTTCACTGGACGCTGGTGACGGGCATGCTGCTGCTCCGGGACGACGACGGCAAGCCGCAGCCGCCGGAAGGCATCCTCTCCTTCTCCCTCGCCACCGAGTCGTTCGCGACGGTGCCAGTGCCGCCATTCGTGGCAGCGGACCTCGTTCCCTACGACGATGACCAGCCACGCGCAAGCCGTCTCCGCACGGCCAGCACGTCGGAGTGTCGGACTACCGACTCGTCATGCAACCCATTGGCACAGCGCTCGCCGAGCTTGACGGGTGCCTGTGCATGATCCGGGACCTTCGCCGCCGCCGTGACGTGGCTGCCATGTTCGAGGTCTGGAAGCTCAAGGACTACGAATCTGGCGTCTGGTCGTTGGACTATCGTATCTACGAGGATCTCCTCGCTACGTCGTCGTCGTCGTCTCAGCTGACGAAGAAGAAGCTGATGGAACCATGGCTGGTGATCCCAATTTGCTATCTACCTTCTGATGACGGTGACGATGACGACGGCGACGACAGGCAACCACGGCACACGACGTGCACCTCTACGACCCGCAGACCGCCACGCTTGAGACGATTGCATCGGCGGCACATTGTTGTAACTACCCCGACCCGACCAACGAAGATAACGAACTGTACCTGGTTATGCGCCAGGAGAGCCTCCTTCACATCGACGGCATGGAATATGGTGCAAAAGGGATCACTGAATTAATTCATGTATGTTCCGTTGATCGATGTTGATACGTACCCCGTGCAGTGCAGTGCAGTCGTTCATATATATATATATATATATGGAAATTATTTTCTACTCTCTGAAGTAGTTACCCCATGTGTATATATATGTAGACTTAGGACGTATATGGCCCAACAAAGTGTATGCAGAAGGAGTATATCATTGTACTAGACCATCTAGGGTACTATGTATGTCAAGTATGTATGTATACTTAGAGTATATGGTTATACTTATTTTATATGATACTATCATAGTTTTATATAATATATTAAAAAATATGTGTTCTTTTGAAAAATTTTTATATAGTAAAGATCTGGAGTATCTTAATATTAATATGTCAACGTACTCAAACTGAT
Organism: Miscanthus lutarioriparius; assembly: GCA_904845875.1. Classification (NCBI taxonomy): domain Eukaryota; kingdom Viridiplantae; phylum Streptophyta; class Magnoliopsida; order Poales; family Poaceae; genus Miscanthus; species Miscanthus lutarioriparius. The sequence continues at coordinate 9,671,855 of CAJGYO010000014.1, forward strand.
AAATGAGTATGTACACATACGCAACGTAATTTATTGATTATGAGAGTAACTACTCCCAGGAGTATATAAAACACACACACAGATATATATATATATACACACACTACAAAGAATTGTACAAATATGGATTTTTTTTTGCAGCATTGTACTTTTGAATTTGTTTTCTCAAATACGTAAAAGATTTATGTATGTTTGTATTAAGGTAGCAAAATTTGATACACACAACGTACTTCTGGCGAGTGTCATATGAGGTCTACAGGTAAGGCTGGACGAAAAACTCGAAGCTCGTTAGCTCACTTGGCTCGTGGCTGGCTCGGCTCGGCTCGTTATGATAACGAGCCGAGCCGAGCCAAGATTTTAGCTCGTTAGCTATAACGAGCCAACTCGAGCCAGCTCGGGAGCAGCTCGCGAGCTAAACGAGCCAAGCTTTCAGGAAAAAAAGTATCAAAACTTATTAATTTTTGTATTACTTCATGTCTTGCACTTTACAATTGACTGGTAACTGGTATAGACCCTATAAATTGACTGGTAACTGGTCTAGATGCATTTCTTTTATATTATTATTATTCTTTCTTACTCAGCATGAGGCCTATGATACTTTACAAAATTGCAAGACATTCTCAACTCAATTCCAGTGATCTATATCTGAACTGGACTTCTGTCAAAATATTCCGGATACCTAAAATATGTTAGGGTAAATTCTTACTTGTACTTGTATACACATCAACCTTCCAACAGCTGAAGCATATGGAACCACATTCTTTTGATCGATCTCATATCGGTTCCTAGAACACTTAAAGTTTCCAAAACTATTACCCTTGACTATAGGAGCATGCGTAGGTTTACTCACATGCATACTTTACTTCTTTAGAATCTTTTCTAAATATGCCTCTGCGATAGTCCTAATACCCCATTTTCTTCTATCTCGGTAAATTTTGAATCCTCGAACCAATGACGCTTCACCAAGATCATTCACATTGAAACTTGAGGACAAAACTTCTTCTCCAATGACAGATTAGCATCACTACTAGTGAGTAGAATGTCATCTATTCACAGGATGTGGAAAATGAATTTTCCTTTTCTTGAACTTTATATGAATGCTATTGTCCTTCTCATTTTCTTTAAAAACCCAAACTTTCTTATCGTTTTATCAACTTCAAATATTACTGTTTAGAGACTTACTTTTAACCCATAGATAGATTTCTACAGGCGGCATCCCATATGTTCTTTTCTTCCATGACAAAACCTTTTGAGTTATGCCATGTAATCGTTTTCATATAAATCCCCGTTTAGGAATGCCGTCTTTACATCCATCTGATGTATTTCTAAATCATAATGTGTCATGAACACCATTATGATTCTAAAAGAGTCCTTGCATGAGACTAGAGAGAAAACTCTCATTGTAATCTTTTCATTCTCTTTGCGTAAAGCATATTGCTATAAGTCGTGCTTTATATCTTTCTATATTCTCTTTGGAGTCACAATTTATCTTTTAGACCCATTAGCAGCCTACTATTTTGGCTCCATTAGGAATTACTTCTAAGTTCCAAACATCGTTGGTATTCATCGAATTCATTTCAGCTTCCATAGCTTCTTGCCACTTAAACGAGTAAACGCTTCTCATGGCTTCTTCAAATGAGGTGGGATCACCCTCCGTTTGAATTTTTTACGAACATAAACTTCATAGTCATCAGAAAACTGGTTTACTAATTCTTTGAGATCTTCTAGGGCCTCAGCTACTAGCACTTTTCATATGGGGCTATTGTTGCTCTTCATTGCCAAGAGACAATTGATTCTACAGGCTCCTGTATAACAAGATCCTTATTTACATTATTCATCTTCTTCGAAGAGCTAACAATAGGTGTTGTATTGGTCATGCAACATCAACAGGTATTGAGAAACTTGTTGCTCCTGAGTCACTAGAGTGGACACACAGTCTCTCTTCTCATCAAGTCTTAGGTCTCTACATACCATGCTCTCCCAGATCTTCTCATCTTTTCTAAAGATAGTGTATCTTCAAATATCTTATTTTGGGTTTAATCTGTTAAAATCTCATATAGCGCTTTAAGCACCACATTAACATCTTTGAGACTGACTACGCTATTTTTCTGTCGGAACTTTAAAAAGTCCAGGAATTTAGCTATTCTCTGCTTAGGGGTATCATTGTTGTAACCATTGTACAACTCCGACGGTCACATTCATCTTAATTAATCCTTATCTCCCTCTTAATGAAAGTATCTTTCTTAATTGATCTTTATATTTTTCTCCCCCTCGAAATATGGCATGAACTTTACTGCTATAATTTTGTCATGTAAACAAAGTTATTTCTTGATCCATTTAGAAGTACACTTTCCTTAATTCACTTTAAAAACTCAATGAGGTCTTTCATTAGCGACACTTTTGCAAGTTACACTTGCATCTTTTCTTATCTTTTGGTTAGTATTGACCATGACTATGTATTTCTCCTGTGCCAAGGTCAATACTAGGGCAGCATAAGAGCTACCCAAACTTCTCTCGCTATGCGGGATATAATACATGTGAATCATTACAAAACTTCTCCCGCCACGCTGGATGGACTAGCATAATTACTATGCCAAAACTTCTCCCCATGCGGGATACATCTATACGAAAACTTAGTCATGACGACTAAAACATTTACTTATACTTTATTTTCCAATTAAATCTTCCCGTTGATTCTAATTTCATCAGAAAATTAGTAAACTAACAAAACTGTCTTGAACTGGCTTGACTCAAGCCTTTTTATTCACATACCCCAGCATTGCAGCCCGTTGGTATGCAACCAAGTGATCTCGCCGGTTAAAATAAAACATACAATATGCTTCTACATCAATTCTACATCACCATTGGACAGAAAGTAGAATTAATGCATAAAACTCATAAATTAACTTGAAATCAATATAACTACTCTTCAAAATTAAATTATCCCGTTGGTTCGAATTTAATTAAAAGATAATCAACATCATTACAGCGAAAACTTAATAATAAAATATATTCTTTTAGTTCAGGAGCATTTCTTGGTCCTTATCAACTCTCTGAAAAATTCACCACGTTGGTGTAAAATTTTCCAGAGATTTAAACTTCAAACTTAAATTCGTTATAATATTGTCATCATCAACGTTGGTCAAAAAATGACAATACCATAATTTAACACAAACAAAAATGGACAACTCTTCTAATTAAATTTTCCCGTTGGTTCCAATTTAATTAGAGGATCAACATAATCATAATTTTCTAAATATAACTGCCCTTCAAATTAAATTCTTCCGTTGGTTCGAATATAATTAGAAGATAATAAACATTAAACTTTACAGCGAAAACTTAAAGATACGGGGCTGATGTAGTATACGGGGCGTTGTACTTTATATACGCGCCCTTCTTCTTCTCTTTCCACAACTATCGCTGTGATGATCACCGTAGAAGTTGCCGCAATGTACAGCATCATGTCTTCGTATTTCTTTGGTGGCGTGAGAATGGGCGATGATGTGAGGTATGCTTTAAGTCTTTTGAAAGCTTCGTTGGCTTCCTCTATCCACTCGAACTTGTCTGTCTTCTTCAGTAGTTTAAAGAAAGGTAACCCTTTTTCGCTGAGTCTTGATATGAAACGATTGAGGGCTGCCATGCAGCCTGTTAGTTTCTGTACATCTTTGACGCTTCGAGGGGGTCCCATCTCTGTTATGGCTCAAATTTGTTTGGCGCTGGCTTCGATTCCACAATGACTGACTAAGAATCCGAGTAGTTGTCCTGAAGGAACTCTGAATACACACTTGCTTGGGTTCAATTTCCACCTCCACCTTTTCAGGTTTTTGAAGGTTTGCTTTAAGTCTTCAATAAGTGTGTCCGGGTTCTTTGTTTTCACTACTACGTCATCCACGTATGCCTCCATGTTTTCGCCGATCTGTTCACCAAGGCACGTCTGGATAGCTCTTTGGTAAGTGGCACCAGCATTCTTGAGTCCAAATGACATGGTCTTGTAGCAGTAGGCACCGAATGGAGTGATGAAAGATTGAAAGCATCTAGGCCCCTAGTTGGATTTCGGTGATTGATGTCAATACAAGATTACTATGACTAACGTGTGTTTTGAAGAGGCAATTAAGTTAGGTCTTGGTAATGGAGATCGATTGGGCAATTGAGGTTGTCATGCCCCTACGATGAAAATCGTTTCGGTTTTCAAAGGATGGACGACAAGGTTAAGGATAACTAGTTCTAAGTGTCAATTGAAGTTGGAGAGACACTTAGAGTAGTTTAGGACTTTGTTTTTTCCTTTGGCCGTACTATGAAGGGGGGTATGAACGGGTAGCTTGACCTAGTTAAGTCTAGTGAGTTAGGTGTGGTGCACACTTGTTTAAACTAGCTCTAGGTAGCTCCTATGATTGCCTAAGATCTTTTGGAGCAAAATTCATTCTCATATATTCGGAAGTTGGAAGTGAATGGAGGGTCAAACACTGACCGGACGCTGGCTCCGATGCGACCGGACGCTGGCCGCAGGGTCCGGTCAGTTCATTTGACTGAGGTGATCAAGTCTGATGTGACCGGACGTTGGAAGGTCATGTGGCCCGGACGGCGAGGACCAGCGTCCGGTCGACTCCAAATAAGGGTCTAGACTTGGGAAAAAGAGTGACCGGACGCGTCCGGTCGGTCTTAACCGGACTCGAGGTTCAGTCGTCCGGTCGACTCGATGAAGGTTCGATAAGGGTTTTATGCGACCGGACGCGTCCGGTCGGTCTGACCGGACCTGCCAGCGTCCGGTCGACTCTTTATCTTGGTTCATGGGGTTGAACTGACCGGGCGTCCGGTCATCACGATCGGAGCATCCGGTCATCCCGCGAAGCTCATAACGGTTCGTTTTTCAGGCTGGCTTATAAATAGAAGGTCCACTCGTGAGTGGAGTATCTTTTGCTCATTCCAACAGCTGAGAAACACGTTTGTGAGTGCCAAGAAGAGCAAGGTCCTAGTGAGGTGTTTGTGATTTGAGAATCCAAGAGAGTAGCCTCACTAGCAAATCAAGAGTAGCAAAGTGTGCATCCATCTTCTCATTAGGCTTCGCGTGGTCAAGTGAGAGTTCGTGCTTGTTACTCTTGGTGATCGCCATCACCTAGACGGCTTGGTGGTGATTGGGAGTTTGGTGTTCACCGGCGAGCTTGTGGGTGACCCAACTCAAGTTGTGGCGGTTTTGGGTGATTCGCCATGCGACGGAGTGTCGAAGAATCAACCCATAGAGAGCACTTGATCCTTGCGCGGATCAAGGGGGAGCTACACCCTTGCGCGGGTGCTCCAACGAGGACTAGTGGGGAGTGGCGACTCTCTGATACCTCGGCAAAACATCGCCGCGTTCCTTTCTCTCTCTATTTACGTTGAGCACTTACTTTGAGTATTTACTTTGAGCATTTTAATACTTGTCTTACATCCATAGAATTGCTTGCTAGAGTAAGTTTGGAACGTTGGTTGCGAGGTTGTTGTGCATTAGTTTAATATAAACACTTTTTAGGCACAAGGGGTTAATTGGGCTATCCGTAGGATTTGATTATTGCAAGAAAATTTAGAATTAGCCCAATTCACCCCCCCTCTTGGGCATCTTGATCCTTTCAATTGGTATCAGAGCCTCGTGCTCACGTTTTTAAGCTTAATCGCTTAGAGCAAGATGTCTCACGGGGATGGACCTCCTCCTATCTTTGAGGGAGATGATTTTCCATATTGGAAAATTCGCATGGAGGCTTACTTAGAAGCTCTAGATGTTGGAATTCTTAGAGCCGCCTCTCAAGGGTTCCCAGCACCTAGGAATGCCGCACAACTTCAAGGCGATGAAGTGAATTATGAAAAATGGAATGCAAAGGCTCGCAACACCATCTTTAGAGGCCTTTGCAAAGATGTGTTCAATCGTGTAAGGAACCACAAAGACGCCCATGCACTATGGTCGGACGTTTGTGCGCTCCATGAGGGAACCAAGAGTGAGCGTGAGGAACGCTATCATCTTGTGATTAAAAAGCTAAATTCTTTTGAGATGTTTCTCAAAGAAAGTGCTAATGAGATGTATTCTCGATTAAATGTTCTTGTAGAGGAAGTCAATGGGCTTGGACTCACTCAAATGTCACCATCCGACGTTGTGAGAAAAATCTTGAGTGTCCTCCCCATTGACAAATATGGGCACATTGTGACCGTGCTACATCAAGGTGATCTTTCCGCCGCTACACCAACACAAATCTTGGGAAAGATCAATGCTCATGAGATGTACATGCACATCACACCACAAGATGGCTCATCCTCTACAAAGAAGAAAGAGAAGGACTTAGCATTCAAAGCTAGCCAAGACAAGGGCAAAACAAGACTTGAGTATGAGAGCTCAAGTGATGAAGATGATGAAGAAAGCCTTGCCCTCATGGTGAAGAAGACCACCAAGATGCTAAAAAGGCTAAACAAGAGTGGCATCAAGTTCGACGGCAAGAAGAAGTTCTTCACTAGCTCAAGAAGAAAGCCAATCTCCGAGATGGATTGCTACAATTGTGGCGAACTTGGTCATCTAGCTCATCAATGCACAAAGCCTAAGAAAGACAAGTTCAAGAACAAGGGCAAGAAAGATGATTCAAGTGATGAAGATGAAAAGAAGAAGAACAAGCCATACAAGAAGAGAGATGGCAAAAAGAGGGAGTTCTACAAGAAGAAGAAGAGTGGCAAGGCCTATATTGTCGGTGATTGGCTCACGGACATTGATTCATCAAGTGGATCATCATATGATGATAGTGACGATGAAAAGGTGGCCGCCATTGCTATTGATCTTGCATCTTCACCACCACCATCGCCATCATCATCTACACACCTATGCCTTATGGCCAAAGGCGAACGCAAGGTAACTAAGAGTGATGATAGTAGTGATGATGAACATGCTAGTAATGATGATAGTGATAGCGATGATGATGACTCACCTACTTATGATGATCTTGTCAAAATACTAAGAAAATATACTAAGATCATTAGAAAGAGTAGAGCTACAAATGAAAAACTTGATGCTAAAAATGATTCACTCTTAGCTAAGTGTGATACATTAGAAAAGGCTAATGATGAGCTCAAAGAAACAAATGATTCTATATCATCCAAACTCAAGGAGCTCAAATCTTCTAAGAAAGAGCTTAAAGATAAAAATGATAAACTTGAGTGGGTGCACAATGAGCTTATCACTAGTCACAATAAGCTAAAAGATGAATATGCAACTCTAAAGATCAATTATGATACCCTTATTATTGCACAAGAATTCTTACCAAATGAGCCACATGATGCTACTAACCATGTTGTTAAGATTGATATAGCTACCTCATGTGATGACTTAATTGATGAAAGCATTGAGCATGGATCTAGTAGCAAGGGCAAGCAAGTGGTTGAGTGCAATGACTATGATGAGTATGTCAAGCTCAAGAGTAACAATGAGAAGCTCATGAAAGATCTTGAAGAGATGAAAAGTCACAACACCATTGTGCTAGAAACTCTTGATCATGACAAAGAGGTGATCCTTGAGAATGAGAAGTTAAAAGAAGAAATCAAGAAACTCAAGGAGGAGAAGAACAATGATCTTCTCAAGGAAGAGAACAAGAAGCTCAAGATGGAGAAAGAGCATCTCAAGGTGGGATTGAGCAAGTTTGCTAGAGGCAAGCATCTCCAAAGTGAGCTACTCATGAATACCGTCATGAAGATGGATAGAAGTGGCATTGGATATATGGCAAGTGTAGAGAAGAAGAAGGCTCAAGCTCAACACCAACAATCAAAGCCAAAGCCAAAGCCAAAGAGATGTTTTGAATGTGGACAAGAAGGTCACTTTGCTCATGAGTGTCAAACTCCACCACCACAACCCTTGCCCAAGCATGCTAGACCCTTTGCTTTCAATGCTCACTACATGCTTAGAAAAGATTCGAGTGGAAAGATGAAAGTCATGTTCTTAGGTCCTCCCAACAAGAGTAGGCCTAAGAAAATTTGGGTGGCTAAGTCACTTGTTGAGAAGGTGAAGGGCCCTCAACAAGCTTGGATCCCTAAAGCTTGAATCTCTTGTGTGTAGGTGAACTACAAGACCGGTGGATGTCATTGGGTTATTGATAGTGGTTGCACTCAACATATGACCGGTGATTCTCGTATGTTCACCTCACTAGATGAAGAGGTAGATGGACAAGAGAAAATAACTTTTGGAGATAATTCAAAGGGCAAGGTTAAAGGATTGGGCAAAGTGGCAATATCAAATGATCATTCCATCTCCAATGTGCTCTATGTTGCTTCATTGAGCTTCAACTTGCTATCCGTTGGGCAATTGTGTGGTCTTGGCTTTCAATGCCTATTCACCGAGAAGGAGGTTGTTGTATCCAAATTAGATGACAATCAAGTGATATTCAATGGATTTAGATACAACAACTTATATCTAGTTGACTTCACCTCCGAAGATGCAAACTTGAAGACTTGCCTATTCACCAAAACAACACTTGGGTGGCTATGGCATAGAAGACTTGCTCATGTTGGAATGAGCTCACTCAAGAAGCTTATGAAGAATGATTTGGTGAGAGGGTTGAAGGATGTGAAGTTTGAAAAGGACAAGCTTTGTAGTGCATGTCAAGCCGGCAAGCAAGTTGCAAACACTCATCCAACCAAAGCTTTCATGTCAACCACAAGAGTGCTAGAACTCCTACACATGGATTTATTTGGACCAACAACATACAAGAGTTTGGGAGGAAATCTCTATTGTCTTGTGATTGTGGATGACTATTCAAGATATATATGGGTGTTCTTCCTTCATGACAAATCCGAAGTTGCATCTTGTTTCAAGAAGTTTGCCAAGAGAGCTCAAAATGAATTTGAAGTGAAGCTCAAGAAGATAAGAAGTGACAATGGCAAAGAGTTTGACAACACAAACATAGAAGCTTATTGTGATGAAGTTGGAATCAAACATGAAGTCTCCGCAACCTATACTCCTCAATAAAATGGTGTAGTTGAGAGGAAGAACCGGACTTTAATCACTCTTGCAAGGACAATGCTAGATGAGTACAGCACCCCCGAAGCTCTATGGGCGGAAGCAATCAACACCGCATGTTATGCATCCAACCAACTATTTCTTCAAAAGTTCCTTGTCAAGACACCATATGAGTTGCTCAATGGGAAGAAGTCGGACGTCTCCTTCTTTAGGGTGTTTGGTTGCAAGTGCTACATCTACAAGAAGCGGCAACACCTAGGGAAGTTTCAAAGGCGTTGTGATATAGGTTTTCTTGTTGGTTACTCATTGAAGTCCAAAGCATATAGAGTATTTAATCATGCCACCGGCTTGGTTGAAGAAACATATGATGTGGAATTTGATGAATCTAACGGCTCCCAAGGAGCACATGAGAATCTTGATGATGTAGGTGATGAACCATTGAGGGAGGCTATGAAGAATATTCCGGTGGGAGACATCAAGCCAAAAGATGATGAAGATGGTGTACAAGTCACTAACCAACCCTCTTCATCAAATGTACCACAAGATGGTGAAAAAGTTGGGAGAGTAGAAAATGAAGATACTCATATCTCCCATGAGCAAATGGTGGTACAAGCACAAGATGTTGATGCTCCACAACCTCCTCCTCAAGTGGTCAATAGAAGAAATACACCTCTCCTACAAGATCATCCTCAAGATCTCATCATAGGGAGTCCAACAAAGGGAGTGATGACTCGATCCCAAAAACTTACTTCATTTATTGCTCATCACTCTTTTGTCTCTTGCTATGAGCCTACCAAAGTAGAAGAAGCTCTTAAAGATCCGGATTGGATCAATGCCATGCATGAAGAGTTGAACAACTTCAAACGCAATGAAGTTTGGAATCTTGAAGAGCGACCAAGAGGTGCAAGAGTCATTGGAACAAAGTGGGTGTTCCGCAACAAGCAAGATGATCAAGGTGTTGTTGTGAGGAACAAGGCAAGACTAGTAGCAAAGGGTTCTCTCAAGTTGAAGGTTTAGATTTTGGAGAAACCTTTGCACGGTTGCAAGATTAGAAGCCATCCGTATCCTTCTTGCATATGCATCACATCATAAAATGAAACTATATCAAATGGATGTGAAAAGTGCATTCTTAAATGGCTTTATTAATGAACTAGTCTATGTTAATCAACCTCCGGGTTTGAAGACCCTAGATATCCTAATCATGTTTATAGGTTGTCCAAGGCACTATATGGGCTTAAGCAAGCCCCAAGAGCTTGGTATGAGCGCCTTCGGGATTTCCTTATTGAGAAGGGCTTCACCATTGGGAAGGTCGACACCACATTATTCACCAAGAAGCTTGATAGGCATATCTTCATTTGTCAAGTATATGTTGATGATATCATCTTTGGATCATCAAATGAAGACTCATGCAAAGAATTTGGTGAATTGATGTCTAAGGAGTTCGAGATGTCAATGATTGGTGAGCTTACATTCTTTCTTGGTTTTCAAGTCAAGCAAATGAAAGAAGGCATCTTCATCTCTCAAGAGAAATATACAAAAGATCTTCTCAAGAGATTCAAGATGGATGAATGTAAGCCAATCAAGACCCCAATGCCTACCAATGGGCATCTCGACCTAGATGAGGGAGGTAACTCGGTTGATCAAACTCTCTACCGTTCTATGATTGGTAGCTTGTTATATTTAACCGCATCTAGGCCCGACATCATGTTTAGTGTGTGTATGTGTGCTAGATTTCAAGCTAGTCCTAAGGAAACACATTTAATTGCCGTAAAAAGAATCTTTAGGTATCTTAAGCACACACCAAGCATTGGTCTTTGGTATCCCAAAGGAGCTTTATTTGAATTAATTGGTTATTCCGATTCGGACTTCGCCGGATGCAAAGTTGATAGAAAGAGCACATCCGGAGGGTGCCATTTGCTTGGTAGATCTCTTGTGTCTTGGTCCTCCAAGAAACAAAATAGTGTGGCTTTGTCCACCGCCGAAGCGGAATACATTGCATGGGTGCTTGTTGTGCACAAATTTTATACATGAAACAAACTTTACTAGACTATGGAGTAGTTCTAGAAAAAGTTCCTCTTCATCATGCGACAATGAAAGTGCGGTAAAACTTGCAAATAATTCGGTTCAACACTCTCGCACCAAGCATATAGATATCCGCCATCACTTTCTAAGAGATCATGTAGCTAAAAATGATATATCACTAGAAGGTGTAAGATCCGAAGATCAATTAGCGGATATCTTCACTAAACCGCTAGATGAGGCTACATTTTATAGATTGCGGAATGAGCTCAATGTACTTGATTTTAGTAACTTCACTAAAAATTGAGCTTGTGTTGTCCCTTGCATTCATTGTAATATACAACATGTTTAATTTGTGGCAATGCATATAGGGCTTGTCTAACATGGTTAAGATAACCGCCGAAAAGCGTGTGAAGAAGCTTAACCTTGGATCAAACTTGACAAGCAACTAGATTTACTTACAAGTATTACATATGCATGAATGTTGTTTTTGTCGTTTTGTTCCATTTGCCCTCTTGTTGCCTATTTCCTCAAAAAGAATTATAGCCTAAGGCAAAATATTTTGAAAAATATGAGGGTTTGAGAGAGGTCACTCACATCAGTCCCAATTGGTGTTTATTTGGATCTTATTCAAGTTGGGACTTGATTGGGAACAGGCAGCGCGAAGGAAGGTTGAAGGTTTGCTGGAAAAGGTGCACCGGACGCTGCACCGGACGCTGATGTCCAGCGTCCGGTCAGTTCACAGGAGGTGAACTGCTGATGAAGGAGTGACCGGACGCTGCGTCTGTGCGTCCGGTCAGGAAGGGTTCAGCGTCCGGTCGATCAAGGAAGGACAAGTTTTTTTGACCGGACCCTGCCTGCGTCCGGTCATGGACCACCGAACGCGTCCGGTCCCGATTCGGAGGATTTGGACCTCTCTGGAATCGATCGGACGACTGGTGGTAGCGTCCGGTCGCTACCACCGGAAGCGTCCGGTCGATGGATCTCGCGACTTCGTCTCTTTTTCGCTTCCTTTTACGTCGCGCGTTTGGGGATTATTTATCCGAGCCGTGTTCCTCTTCTTTGACCTAACCAGCGCCGCCACCTTCTCGCGCCCAATCTCGCGCCCGCGCCGCCGTGCCCTAGCTCGAGCGGCCGCCCATCGCCTAGCCGCGCCGCCGCGTTTTAGCTAGCGCGAAAGCCGCCCTTTGCGCCTTAGCCAGCGTCGTCGTTGCCCTCGCCTCGCCGTGCCTCCACTTTTCGGCACCCGCTTCGCCACCAGCGCTCCAGCCAAGCCAGCAGTAGAGCCACCACACACCTTTCGACATCTCGCCGGCCTCCTCGCGCCCAAGCTCACGCCAATCAATCGTTGCCAAGGCTGCTGGTCTTCGCCAAGTGCTCTTGCCCTGTCCTCCCATTGATTGGTATGGCAAGTTTTTGTGTTTCAATCTTGATCTCCAATTGTGACCTAGATCAAATTCTAAACGCACCGATTCCCCATTGCATTCGTGGCATTTGACCTAACCCTAGCCCGGTTCCGAGGATCCCCCACGTGGCATCTTATCTCTTCTCGGTTCGCTGATCGTCAGGTAGAAAGCCATTTGATTCAATTTCGCATCTACATTGCTTTCTTTCCTAGGGTTTCGCATCTATTAGCAATATGGTATTTATTTGTATATCTATCTATTCTATCGTGCGCCGAGTCGGTTCCGTTGTGTTTAAATCGGAAGTTGGCGGTCATCTCGAGCCAAGCTCATGTGAGTAAGATCGAGCCAAGCCTCGAAAGCGGCGATTTGACAGTTTGATCTTCATCATCGCGATTCACCATCTTGTCTGCTCGGATGGCTCGCACCAAGAACGTTGGTGGTGGCCCGGTGATGATGATCGGAGGCCCCCTCTCGCCCAAACCACCGGATCGAAGGGCAAAAGCAACCAAGCGGTGACATCCAAGAAGCGGAAGTACCCGGCGAGAGACAATGAGAGCAAAGAATTTGTTGCGAGAGGCTGCAGAGCGTGCTTGAGAGAGAGGTGCCCGCAGCGGAGTTGTCATTGCAGATCGGCCGTTTTCACCAAAGACTCGAGCAGCGATTGAGGAGGTTGGCGTCATCACGGTAGTCCAAATAGGGGATCGCCATGCTTGCAGGACGACGGTCGCCATTGAGGAGGGTCCGTCGGCCTGGCGCCAGCAATTTCCCCCACCAGCGAGCCTCACCAGGCCAGGAGACTCGGGAGAGTCGGGAGACCGAGCCGGCACCTCAGCTCGCCCGCTTGAGTCGTACTCGATCTTTGCAGATTCCACCTAGGCCAGTTACACAGCGCAGGGGTTCTCGCCCTCCGCCTGCACCACGAGGTCCGCCTCCGATGGGTTCACCTCGACTTGAGGGCCGCTTCTGACCCGAGCGGAGTTCAAGCAGCTGACGGTTTGTTGAGTTTGAGGTTTGGTTTCCTCCGAGGAGGATGTGTGAGAGCAGGTGAGGGTTCTACACGCCCTTTGCATGAGGATTTCTACAATGCATATCTTAACAAAGGGGGGGCGATTCGAGATCACAGAGGGTCATCGGATAGAGTCCATTGTGGCGGCAAATGAGAGAGGGCATTCGGCAATACTTGTCATATTTGCCAGATCGACAGATTTGATTGACCGGACGGGCATATATGTACCTTCTTGGGTCCGTCGGTTTTATGCCTCGCTCTACATTGATCCTCATCACGCCTTCATTCACTTTGCTTTCAAAGGCAAAGACTACAGAGTGACTAGTGGCGAGTCGGGAGATACTTGAGACTACAGGAGCAGCTGTAAAGATGCATGAGGTGTGCTATAGACATTGAGAGGCCTCCTCGAGGCGTCCTCATGGAGGCGGGTGTGCCCCCTGATTTAGTGTGGCATTGCTTCAAGGAGCCGTTTGGAGAGGGGTCGGCGGGAACCCCAAGTGACTTGACTCCTACAATGAGGATACTAGAGGCCATCATCGGGGAGGACACTTTGCTTCCCGTGTTGGGATCTGAGGAGGGCTGACTCGCTTCTGACTCACAGCTTCTCAATGCCATCATGCAGATGATGTGTTTGACATCTAGGACCTCCTTCTTTCGAGATGGAGGATACTATAGTGAGGATTCAAGGGTCGCAGGCAGCTTCCCTATGCTCACTGGATCACATTCCTCATCCGCAGAGTAGTGCTTGATAAGCCCCCTGGCATGATGGATGAGTATACAGGTGCCACTACAGAGTTCCCAGCCTACAACCTATCACAGAGGGATCGAGACACGCCCACTCCTCGGGCACCTAGTCACCTCCCGCCGCGCCCCAACGTGCAGTCTGCAGCTCGGCGGGATGAGATAATCGAGAGGATTGCAGCCACCGAGGAGGAGGAGCTAGAGGCACAGCAGGAGGTGAGTGAGTATGCAGTGATGGCCTCGGCGACGACTACCACCTATACCTCGATGCCCTCCACGCGAACCACGATGCGAGAGGCGGTGTAGCTCTAGTTCTGCTCCACCTCCCACAGACAGACCCCGCTCTCATTGCTATTCTTGGCGGATGCAAGCAGATCGAACCACAGCGAGCACGAGACAAACGCCAACCGCAAGACAGATTTGAGCTCGTCAGATTTAGTTTCAATGGCGGCAAGAAGCAACTTTCAAAGACCAAGATTACTTATGCAAAGAAGCTCATTCATGGGATTCATGCAAAGATGTAGTAACAGCTCTTGGGGTCCCCCTCGCCACGGCCTTCTTCCCCCACTTGCACAAACCTCCCACCACTTGACGACTCCAAAGAAGACAGCCCGGTGGGCTTGAGTCGAGGGCGCCTCCACTCGGTTTCCTTCACCTCCTCAGACAGTGTCCCAAATGGTTAGCCTCACAGGTGTAGCCCCGCGATTCACTCCTTATCACACGGGTTTCTCACCAGAGCAGACTTCCTCACTATTCGTGCCTGAGTCGTCAGTCTCCAGGAGTCTTGGAGCATCATTCAGTGAATTGACCGGCATGCCTACTCCGCCTCACATGCATCCTGCCGGTCCGTCTCACAAAGACCTCCAAATATCATGACTACTCAGAGGCTCCCTCGTCATGTCAGCCTCGTCGAGATCCTCGACGAGACATACTTGCACTTCACAGGCGGCCTGGCCCACTCGACCCTGACCGTTTTGACACTTCACCTTGGAGGGTCATCGGTTCAGAGCTCGTGGTCGATGATGATGGCGCCTGGTTCCATCTTGCTCCACGTACTTCAGCGCCCGACTTGTCCGCTGCAGTCCCGCCGTCCGACCCCTAGGTTTTGGTGTTTGGCGCCAAAGGGGAGAGGGTTTGAGTATGTAGACTTAGGGGAGCGCGAGTTTTAGGGGAGCTAGTTATCTAGTATTAGCTTATTATATACTTTTGGACTTTTATTTGTGTGATACACTATTACTTATGCATTCGTGTGTTTACTTTCATGCATACTATTATTTATATGTGATAGTGCTATCTACGTGATTGTGATATTTGACATGTGTGACTTCTACTTTGCTTTATCTATATGTCATATCACTTGTGTGATGCTCATTTGATTTTGCTTCCGTGTTTATACTTTGAAGCAAATGAGCTTTGTTATTTGTACTCATGCTTAATCCATATTCTTTGAGTACATTGTGTTGGCTTGGGTCATATAAGCTTGACTAACTCTTTTGTTCTTCTTGACAAAAGCTTATATGAACCAAGCCCGTCAAAAACCTCACTCCATAACATACTCGAGGTGGTGTTGTCATCAATCACCAAAAAGGGGGAGATTGAAAGCATCTAGGCCCCTAGTTGGATTTCGGTGATTGATGTCAATACAAGATTACTATGACTAACGTGTGTTTTGAAGAGGCAATTAAGTTAGGTCATGGTAATGGAGATCGATTGGGCAATTGAGGTTGTCATGCCCCTACGATGGAAATCGTTTCGGTTTTCAAAGGATGGACGACAAGGTTAAGGATAACTAGTTCTAAGTGTTAATTGAAGTTGGAGAGACACTTAGAGTAGTTTAGGACTTTGTTTTTTCCTTTGGCCGTACTATGAAGGGGCGTATGAACGGGTAGCTTGACCTAGTTAAGTCTAGTGAGTTAGGTGTGGTGCACACTTGTTTAAACTAGCTCTAGGTAGCTCCTATGATTGCCTAAGATCTTTTGGAGCAAAATTCATTCTCATATATTCAGAAGTTGGAAGTGAATGGAGGGTCAAACACTGACCGGACGCTGGCTCTCGGTCTTGACCGACTGACGCTGGCCGCAGGGTCCGGTCAGTTCATTTGACTGAGGTGATCAAGTCTGATGTGACCGGACGCTGGAAGGTCATGTGACCGGACGCTGAGGACCAGCGTCCGGTCGACTCCAGTAAGGGTCCAGACTTGGGAAAGAGTGACCGGACGCGTCCGGTCAGTGCTGACCGGACCCTAAGGGTTCAGCGTCCGGTCGACTCCAGTAAGGTTCTAGTAAGGGTTTTATGCGACCGGACGCGTCCGGTCAGTGCAGACCGGACCCTGCCAGCGTCCGGTCGACTCTTTAATACTGGTTCGCGGGTTGAACTGACCGGAGCGTCCGGTCATCACGATCGGAGCGTCCGGTCGTCCCGCAGAAGCTCATAACGGTTCATTTTTCAGGCTGGCTTATAAATAGAAGGTCCACTCGTGAGTGGAGTATCTTTTGCTCATTCCAACAGCTGAGAAACACGTTTGTGAGTGCCAAGAAGAGCAAGGTCCTAGTGAGGTGTTTGTGATTTGAGAATCCAAGAGAGTAGCCTCACTAGCAAATCAAGAGTAGCAAAGTGTGCATCCATCTTCTCATTAGGTTTCGCGTGGTCAAGTGAGAGTTCGTGCTTGTTACTCTTGGTGATCGCCATCACCCTAGACGGCTTGGTGGTGATTGGGAGTTTGGTGTTCACCCGTGGAGCTTGTGGGTGACCCAACTCAAGTTGTGAGCGGTTTTGGGTGATTCGCGCGACGGAGTGTCGAAGAATCAACCCATAGAGAGCACTTGATCCTTGCGCGGATCAAGGGGGAGCTACACCCTTGCGCGGGTGCTCCAACGAGGACTAGTGGGGAGTGGCGACTCTCCGATACCTCGGCAAAACATCGCCGCGTTCCTTTCTCTCTCTATTTACGTTGAGCACTTACTTTGAGTATTTACTTTGAGCATTTCAATACTTGTCTTACATCCATAGAATTGCTTGCTAGAGTAAGTTTGGAACGTTGGTTGCGAGGTTGTTGTGCATTAGTTTAATATAAACACTTTTTTAGGCACAAGGGGTTAATTGGGCTATCCGTAGGATTTGATTATTGCAAGAAAATTTAGAATTAGCCCAATTCACCCCCCCTCTTGGGCATCTTGATCCTTTCAAAGATGTCTTGCTCTAGTCTTCTTCTTTTAAAGCGATTTGGTGATATCCTGAACAGCAATCAAGGAAGGACAATAGGGCAGATCATGCTGTTGAATCAACTATCTGATCAATGCATGGTAGCCCAAATGGATCTTTCGGGCAGTGTTTGTAGAGATCTGTATAGTCGACGCACATGCGCCACTCGTCTGTATTCTTCTTTTGTACTAGAACTGGATTTGCTAGCCAATCTGGATGAAGGATTTCTCTAATGAATCCGGCTGTCATTAGCTTTGTGATTTCTTTTTTAATTGCTGCCTTCTTGTCGGGTGAGAACCGTCGTAGTCGTTGCTTCACATGCTTGGAGCCTTCGTTGATATCGATTCTATGCTCAGCCAACTCTTTTGGGACACCTGGCATGTCGGTCGGCTTCCAAGCGAAGATATCTTTGTTGTCCCAAAGAAAGTTGGTGAGCGCGAGTTCCTATTTTACCGAGAGGTGAGCACTGATGGTTGCCATTTTGGAGGGATCACCGGTTCCCAGATCGATTTGCTTGACGTCGGCTTCTTTTGGTGGTGCGAGGATGCTAGGCTTTTTAGCTGGTATCTCTAGTTCTTCCGGGCTTAGTTCCACGGCGATAGCAGCTATTTCTTTTCTACCATTAGTGGCTTGTGCTTTGGCTGCAATTTGAATTGCTTGAACATCGCAGTCAAAAGCGCGCTTCAAGTCACTTCAAAGGGAAAGGACTCCGTTAGGCCCTGGTATCTTTAGCAATAAGTACAGGTAATGTGGTATTGCCATGAATTTTGCTAGTGCTGGACGTCCGAGGATTGCGTGGTATGATGATTCAAAGTCTGCAACTTCAAACTTGATGAACTCTGTACGGTAGTTTGAGGGAGTTCCAAAAGTAACCGGTAGAGTGATTTGTCCAAGTGGCATGGCTGCCTTGCTGGGTGCTATCCCATAAAAAGGGGTGCTTGTTGGTGTAATCATCCCGACGAGTTGTAGTCCCATCTAACTTAGTGTTTCTGAAAAAATGATGTTGAGTTCAGCTCCTCCATCAATTAGTACCTTTGTGACAGTTATACCGGCGATAGTTGGATCTAGAACTAGTGGGTAATGGCCTGCATTTCCTACGCTAGTCCATTGGTCTTCTCTTGAAAACTGGATCAGATATTGTGACCAATTGAGATATCTTGGAGTAGCCGGTTCTGTTGCAATGATGGTTCGGAGAGCTAGCTTTTCTTGATGTTTGCTTCTAGAATCTAGAGCCCCGGCGAAGATCACTGCTACTGTTCCCCTAGATTTTTGAAATCCCTGGTCTTCGTGGTTGTCTTCATCTTTTTTTGATTGTCTTCTTTAGTGCTCCCCTTACTATCTTTTCTTGTGTATCGTTCATTGAAGGTGTAGCAATTTCCAATGGTGTGCTTTCCATTAGGGTGCAATGGGCAATGCATGTTTTCAATGTCGTCATACCTTCTAGGCTTGGAAAACTTCCTTGATTTGTCAGTTACCGCTACGGTGTTGTCTGGTCCATGTTTTCTCTCTTGGTGTCTGTTGTTTCGATGATTTTGCTTATTCGGGTTGTCTCGGTTGCTTCTTTCCGGGAACCTTTCTCGTGTCTTCTCCTTCGCAGTAATCATTTTTTCTATTGTGCGTCTGAATTCTTCATTGTTTCTCGGGTTCTCTTTGCAGAAGTCCTAAAATTGCCACCTAGCCATGATTCCGTGAGAGAAAGCTTCGATTACTTCTCGTTCGGTAATGTCATGTACTTGGGCACGTAATTCGCCAAATCATCGATAGTAATCTCTAAGACTTTCGCCCCCTTTCTGCTTGAGTCCCTTTAATTCTGTGTGGGTGATTGGGTGCATAATGATACCTGCAAAATTTTGACAAAAAACTCTTTGCAAGTCCTCCCAATTTCTGATTGATCCTGGGTTCAATTTGTCGAACCATTGGAGAGGCATGGTTTCCAGGGCCATGGGAAAGAATAGGGTCTTGATATCGTCGTCCCCCCCAGCGAGTTCAATCAATTGTGAGTAGATTCTGAGCCACTGCCTTGGTTCGGTCTTGCCATCATATTTAGAGTGGTTGGACGGTTTGAACTTGTGAGGTAATCGTATTGAAGCGAGTCTGCTTGCAAAACAGGAGAATCTATCATGCGTTCCGGCTTCTCTGTACTCTGATTCGGCACCTCCTTCCAACCAACTGTTGTTTTGATGAGAGTAGTTCTGCGGGGCAGTCTGAATGGGTGCTTCGCTTCTGATCTGTCTTGGTTGTTTGGCTCGGTAGTTTGACTGTGGTCCCTTCTACTTTCTCTGTTGTGACTTCCACTTGGTCCAAGTCTCTCGAATGCGGATTTCCTTTGATTTTGATCTTCCTTCCTATGAGATGTTGATCTGGCGGGTAGTCTTGAATGGGTTCTTCCATCGTGTGTCTTTAGGGCTGCTGTCCGGAGAAGTTCTCAGAGCTGTTCCTGTTGTTCGTTGGGATGCGAGGTCGTTCCGAGTTCTTCAAGTGCTTCTCGGATCCTGTTGTAGGGTTTGTTCGCCGCACGTCTTTCTTCGACTTCTTGTTTTGATTTTCTTCTATTATATTCGGCCAGATCTAACTCATATCTGATCCAGGCTTCTTTACGCTGCCTAGCACGTCGTTGGCGTCCTTGTTTTAGTTTGTTTCTTCTTGCTCTGGCTTGCCTCTGACTCTCGGTCTCACCATCATAGCCCTGGGCAAAGGGTGATATGTTGGACTCAGATTCATTTGATGATCTGACGTTGAGTACTTCTAGGGGGATCAATGGTGATGGAGGATGGCGAACCATGAGTACTTCCCGTGCGTGAACTGTTCTGTTACTGGTGTTGGTTTCCATACTGTCGGAGTTGCTGATAACTTTGGTAGAAGCTTTAAGGTCGCAGATTGAGTCTCCTTCTTGGTAGGGTAGAATTGTCGTTGTCGTCGTGCCGACCAGTCGGGTACTGCTATCCTCAGGAATAGAACCTGGCTAGTGGACAATGCAGTCCTGAGACGTTATGGTTAGCACGAGACCTTCCTGAGCTCCTTTCAGTGGCATTCTAAGCACCGGATCGAGGGATCCTTCGAGCCGTGCCTGATAGGACTTTGCCATGTTGTGGAGTCCGAATGAAAATGATCTGACTTCTTAAAAAGATTATGAGTGTTCTCCGAGTTGTATTCTTGATATGCCGAGGCCACGTTCTGGAGCCCCATCGGAAGAGAACTCGGATCTTCGAAAGAACTCGGGTCAGACTCCATCTCGGATGCGGAGCCTAAGTTTGAGTCCGATGCGCAAAGCTATAAAACTTGAGTTGAATCGGATGTCATGAGCTACGTGAATCTTCTGGTGATTTGATCTATCGTAGTCGCCGAAATGGAAAAGTCTTCATGGTAAACCGAATCTTCGAGAAGACGGCTTTGGAGCTTGCCATCGTCGCTTGCCTCGCAGATCCACGAACCGAAGATGAAGGTTGATCCCGTTGAGAAGATCATGTTGTCGAGGTCCGTCGAGCTCTCGGATGCAAATTCGCCGAAAGCCCCTACCTAGCGCGCCAGCTGTCGATGTTTTACCACCGATAGCCTGTCATGGGGTTACCCAGGGCAGTATGTTCGGTCTTCAACATATGTGGAACTCGACGGTGAACACAAGAGATAATCGATTTATCCTGGTTCAAGCCCTCGACTGTGGTCGAGTAACAGCCCTACATCCAGTCAGCGTTAGCCTTTGCGTTGTATTGATTGTTCAGTGTTGTTGTGTTCTATGGTCCTTCTGTCTCTAGGAACCCCGCCCTCCTTTATATAGTCAAGAGATCAGAGTCCTAGTCGGTTTTCAATGAGAGTTCCTAGTAGGATTACAGAATAATACTACTACTAGGATTACATGGGAAGAATCCTAGTTGGACTAGATCATCTCCCTTCCTGGCGGGGTATCCTGTGGGTCCCGCATCGACAACGTGGCCGTGCACGCCCGCCTGGGCTGGCCTTTGGTCCGGCTACTCTCTGCCGTCCATCTTCATTCGACGGCCACGCGCGCGTTTCGCTCGAACAAAATCGGCGACGGCTAACTCCCCCGGAAACCCTAGGTCATTCAGGTCTTCCTCTTCTCTCTCGCGGCGCAGTCGAGGGCCAGAGTGCAGCGATGGCCGGAGGAAAGTAACGGCGCCACCGCAGGCCCCCTTGCCGACACGCGCGTTCCCCTGAGGGTGAGCGCGCCGCCATCGAGCGGCCTTGTGGTGGTGCCCTGGTCGCTCGCGCGGCGCAGCGGAACGCCGACGAGCCGGCGTGGCTCGGGAGGATTCTGTGCGGTGGCGGGGTCACCTTCCCGCACGATAGCGGTGCGACGGCGGCGCGCGTGCTCCCAAGCGTGGTGGAGCGCCGAGGTAGGCCTCTTCCCCTCTTCTGTCTTTGGATTTTTGCTGTGTTCTTCTCGGTTCTTTGCTGATTAGGGATTAGGGTTTGGGTTAGGGTTCAAACCTTCTGTCCCTTTGCTCCTTCTCCTTCTCTGGTCACAGATTATGCCGGTTAGGGTTAGGACGAATCCACTGTTCATATTCCCCGCCTTTCGAACCCGCACGTCGGTGTCTCATCGGCGAGCGGCGGCTCGCCTACCCACGCGGCGTCGGAACTTTCTTTCCGCGCAGCGGCGGTGCGATGGCGGTGGAGAAACTCTGGTAGGTCCTCCCCTTTCCATCCTTGGTTTTCTAGGGTTAGGGTTCAGTTAACCCTTCTGCCTCGATCCAAATTGGATCTCTCTCAACTTTTTCTAAACTGCTACTACCCCGATCTAGATCTACACTAGAAATCGGCTCTGGTACCATTGTTAGAATCATAGTACCTCTAAATCGTAGATCAGGGGATAAAGTTCTTACTTAGATGGTGAACTGTTGATGTACCTCGACCCTAGGGCAATTGCGGCCATGGTGCCGCAACGATGTAGCCTCTGTTGTCGTAGCAGCGTAGGCACGGTGGTGGCGTTGCAGAGGTGATGGTGAGGTCGGCGGCGGCTTCCCGTCGCTAGTAGCATGCTCTCCTTTGATCGGATTAGAGTTTCTCTTGGGAGTGGGTTGCGGTGGCTCAGGGGAACCTCGTACCTTGTGCCCTGGCTCCCACCTCCATTTTATTGTGTTGTGCGACGGCGGTCCACCAACCATGGAGCGGTTGGGCGCCTCCGATCAGGACGCAGATCCAAGGGCCCAATTGACCGTTGGACCAATTGGTGGAGATCAAACTAACATACTGAATTAATTCATGTATGTTCCGTTGATCGATGTTGATACGTACCCCATGCAGTGCAGTGCAGTCGTTCAATATATATATATATATATATATGGAAATTATTTTCTACTTCCAGGGAGTAGTTACTCCCATGTGTATATCTCTAGATTTAGGACGTATATGGCCCTAGCAAAGTGTATATAGATGGAGTATATCATCATACTAGACCATCTAGGGTACTATGTATGACAAGTATGTATGTATACTTAGAGTATATGGTTATACATATTTTATATGCTACTATCATAGTATTATATAATATATTAAAAAATATGTGTTCTTTTGAAAAAAAATTCATATAGTAAAGATTTGGAGTATCTTAATATCAGTATGTCAACATACTCAAACTGATAAATGAGTACGTACACATACGCAACGCGATTTATTGATTATGGGAGTAACTACTCCTAAGAGTATATAAAATGCACCATATTATATATATATATACACACACACACACTACGAAGAATTGTACAAATATGGATTTTTTTTGCAGCATTGAACTTTTGAATTTGTTTTCTTAAATACATAAAAGATTTGTGTATCTTTGTATTAAGGTAGCAAAATTTGATACACACAGCATACTTCTGACGAGTGTCCTATGAGGTCTATAGGATTACAGCCGTGAGCTGTACCATCTTAGCAAACATTTACATATTTCGATATTATACAAATGGTACAGCCAGGATAAGGACACTATTGAATTTGTAATCTGCTGCTGTATACATTGTTGGATAATGGATATGGAGCCTGCTTTAATTTCTTCTGCATGCAGCATCAAGTGATCGATGACGACAATGCCTTCTTATGAGGAGCTCTATCTTATCGTCTTAGGCCCTTTCAGAGCGTAAAGTTTTGGGTTGTCACATCGGGTGTTACATCGGGGTATCATATGGGGTGTTCGGATACTAATAAAAAAACAAATTACAGAATCCGTAAGTAAACCGCGAGACAAATTTATTAAGCCTAATTAATCTGCCATTAGCATATGTGTGTACTGTAGCACCACATTGTCAAATCATGGATTAATTAGGCTTAAAAGATTCGTCTCGCAAAATAGTTATAATTTGTGCAATTAGTTATTTTTTAGTCTATATTTAATACTCTATGCATGTGTCAAACATTCGATATTATAGGTGTAAACTTTTAAGGAGTAACTAAATAAGGACTTATTTTCATTTATAGTAGAGATAGATCGATGGTCATACTACATTAGATTATTATTAACTATACCATCAATCCGCACGCAGGCAGCTAGCTAGTACTACGTCTATCCCCAAAAGAATGTAATTCTAGCACAGTGTCACGTTTTAGTATATTAAGTTTAACCAATTATAGATAAAAAATATCTATATTTATGATACCAAATAAATACCATCAGATTAATTACAAAATATATTTTCATAATAAATTAATTTTAAATCATAAATGCGAATATTATTCACTAAAAATATGGTCAAACGTGTACTACTTTTCGTGGCACGCAACTCATAGTTACATTCTTTTCAGAACGGAGGTAGTACAATCTTAGGAAGCAGCCTATAAATTATATCCAAGACGTGTTTTGCAAGTTTTTCACGTCAAACCCGAAATTCCCAGCAAATGATCAGTGAGCTAAAAAAGACAGAATATGTTACATTTTTCATATGTTCTCTTATAGATAGAATGAATAAAGAAGAAAGTTTTTCGATCACTTATTTTGCTCGTCCTTTCTTGATCGTTTTTTAATATAAATAGATTCAATTTAATAATTATTTTTTTATATTAAGTCTTAGGTCTCGTTTGACCGAGATGAGAGTTAGACTCAAACCAAACTCGGACCACAAAAACCGGCTTAGTCGGATCCTGAAATCAGCTAAGCCAGTTTCTTTGGGCCAGGTGGCCGTTGCCGGACACATTACAGAGAAACCGACCTAGCGGGCCCAGTTTTTCATATAGAAAACTGTGGGTCAAGAATTTATTGGAACCAATCACATAGATGGCCTGGTATTTATCATCACCTAGGTGCCCTAGTGGAGACTATGTGACCTTTCCTTTGGTGGAGTTCTTATCGTTATCGAAGGCTCCTACTTATGTGCTTGTTGGGACCCATCGATCTAGAGTGAAGAATGGATTCTCTTAGGACGTGTCCAACGCTCCAAGGTGGCTGGTGGTCTTGTCAGACCACGTAGGCTCGGATACCAAGCGGAACCAAAAAAACCAAGTAGGTGGTAGCTTGGCGGGTGTCAGAATAGCGATTCCTCACCTGACAAACCGCAGAAACAACTATCGTCATGTTCGCTTGGCTTATAAATCGTACTTTTTCAGCCAATAAATAATATTTTTCTCTAATAACAAATCAGCCAACAATATTTTTAGTCATGCTTTTTCAGCCAAGCGAACAGACCATAGAGAGCCCGCTTGCCGTGAGGTCGAGGCAGAGCAGCAATGTCAGCCTGCGCTTTCTTTAGACAGCTGGTGGTACAACGCCTCTCACACGTGACCCAGAAGAGGGAGAAATAGCAGGGTCAAAAGATGGCAGGGTAGTGGGGGGCAATAAAAAAATGAGCAAATGTATCATAGGCCTTGTTTAGTTGCTTTCAACTCCTAACTTTGACACTATGCAAAAAGAAGATTCCCCGTCACATCAAACTTATAGTACATGCATGGAGTATTAAATGTAGACGAAATCAAAAACTAATTGCACAGTTAGATTGTACTTTACGAGACGAACGTTTTGAACCTAATTAGTCAACAATTGGACAATTATTACCAAATACAAACGAAATGCTACAGTGCATATAGTGAAACCGGCGGCGCCGAATTCGGCCAACTAAACAAGCCCTAGTACGTTGGAAAGACGTTAGCTTCTATTTGCATTCGATGCTCCGTGTGTCATAGCTTTTTGTCGAGGCTATTAACAGCATATGCTTGCATCGGAGGTGCTCTTGAGCCTTGGTGACATAATGGAGCTTAACGCTCAGTGGATGCTCCGATATGGACTAGAGTAGTAGTAACAAAAAAAAAATTCTAGTTATCTATTCTCCCGTCTTTGTATTCTTACACTTGCATTCCATGCAATTTTGCGTGCTCGGTTTATGAGTGACTTGTAGACATGGATAAAAAGAGTCGATGCTGATGGACTATACATGCATGCAAGATAAGAGCCATGCGCCGTTGTTTTTTTTTAATATGAACAATATGTGGGTCCCACATATAAACCAAACCTAAACCTAGATCTACCTGCATGAACATGGCAATAGGATAAAGCTCTACTCATCCCAAATCATTTTCCTATCCAAACCAAATGAAATGACTATCCGAATGCTACAAATAAATATTACATGGATATCCCGCTCTAGATGGCACGACCACCGAGCCGGATGACCAAGAGCGAACTGGCAATTCAGAGGAGACGGGCCCGAGACGACGCCACGCGGGCTGGGCCGGCGCGCTTTCATGTTCGCTAGACCGGTTCGAAAGCTGTAGTAGGCTGTGGGAGCGAGGGCCCTTCAATTTCGGGACAACACAGCTGTGGGCTGCCGGCCTGCACAACTTTAGGATCTGTTTGGTTCGTGATCAAAACGTGCCATGCCACAGGTTTTATGTTATAGTTTTTCTAGAAGCTGTTTGGGTTGCTACCACAGTTACGGCGTGCCACATTTTCTTAGCATCCTGTCCCACACATCATAGAGCTATTTTCTTGTCAAACTTTGTCACAAGTGTGGCTTTCATTTTGCTCGTCAAACTTTTTCCGACAGAGACAGTTTGGTTTGCTTGGCAGATGAGCAAAGCCAACACCTGCTAAACAGGATTATTATTATTATTTACAAACAGTGAAAGGGGGGGAATACTCCTCTTTTCTCTGCAGTGTCAACATCGTACACGAGCAGTGCCTTTGGGTAAACACCTCGCATGATCCTCTGTCTCACAGGTGTACGGAAAAAAGAGGAACTATTTTTTTTTACTTTGTTTTTTCTTTTGTGAAAGGAAAGAAAGCACAACCATGTCTAAAAAAGTATGCGCCCTGCTCGTTTGGGCTTATTTGGCTTATAAGCCATGGCTGAAAGTACTGTTGGCTGGTTTGGTGTGAGAGAAAAATATTGTTCGATGGTTGATAAGCCATGGCTTATAAGCTAAATATGACCGAGCGAACATGCTGATGATCGGTTTAACATGGTATATGTATTGCTTAAACCTTATGGACTACTGTTTATATAGAAGTGCAGTACATGAGGTTCTCCAAAGATAGACAGAGCTATAAACAAGGGCGGATCCAAAAAGTTAATTTTTGAAATGTTAAGAGGAAGCCAACAACGTTGAATTTTCAAATTTTATTTAAGTTTAAAAAAAACTAATGGAAAATTCACGTTCATATAGGGGCCTAGACATGAATGATAATAGTATACATTATGAAGAGGACCATACATATAGGGGACTCATTTGCTGCCGCTTCATTTTAAAAATAAAGGAGCGTACATATCTAGGGATCGTTTGGTGCACAATGAAGTGGAGTGCGGGAGAAAATGTAATTTGGTGTAATTTAAGAGATCGTGTCACGTTAAATTATGTCTCATCTTAGAATAAACACGCTTCCTAAAGTGCTGGTGCCTGAAAACACAGAAACAAAGGCACCTGACAACTGGATGAAAGATATCAAGAAAGAAGAAGCTCCAAAGCCATCTGATCTAGATCCAATGAATGAAAATCATTGTCTGATTAGATGCAAAATTTCAAGCACCTGCACTTAAATATAGCAGTTCCCAAAAATAAAACAGAATGGAGGGAGAACGTTGGCCGCCGATCAGCCAGGTGCCCAATTTTCGACCCACCCGGTCCCGGACTCCCGGTGGAACGCGTGCCGGCATCCGGGCAGCTAGCCACCGGCGGCGGACCGGCCGGAGCCCGGAGCTCGTCGCCTCGCCTGTGTACAAGGCGGTCGACGTCGGTCGTGGCGTCCATTAAATGCAAATGCAAATGGCGGTTGGCGCGGCGCAAGACTAGCTGAAATGTCATGTTCGCTTGGCTTATAAGCCGTACTTTTTCAGTCAATGAATAGTATTTTTCTCTCACAATAAATTAGCCAACAGTACTTTCAGTCATGGCTTATCAGCCAAACTATACCGTGGAAGAAAATTGAGTGGACTCTGGGCCCGTTCCCTCCAACATGCGACCTTCTCCCAATGCACGACACGTGGTGTTGCTTCTAATCACGACGGCCAGCACGAGGCACACGTCGTCGGCTCCCTCGGCTCCTCGCGTTCTCTTGGCTCCATGGTCCAGTGCCGAGCCGTCTATCGATTGGCTTCAGTCGAGAGGTCATGTATAGCTGCCGTCGTTTAGCGTTCCCATCCACGGAGCATCCATCTATTAGATGATATGATATCGTTGGTAGTTGAGATAGCAATAGACTTGAGATAGAATTGTAGTACACGGTATATCCCTAGTATCTAAGAGAAGTTTGTTGTAACAAATGTAATCTCGTGTATACCATGGTGATATAAATACAAGAGCCGGGACCCAAGATGGGGTAACCTGTTCCCATATTGTTTTGCATGGTACCAGAAAGCCTGTCTCTCCTCACGGAGTAAGATCCAATCCACGAAATCCATGGCGGACTCCTCTGCCAATGCGCCGCTCGCCTTTGGCCTCCTTCCCGTCGTCTCTGAAAAGCTCACCCGTGGCAACTACAATATGTGGTATGCCACAGTGTCCTCGGCGTTGAAGGGTGCCCGGCTCGGTGGGTACATCCTCCCCACTGCCGCGCCGCCAGCCGCGTTCCTCGCTGTCGACGCTGCATCGACGGCTGATGGCAAGAAGCCGGATCCCCAGCCAAATCCGGCCTATGAGAAGTGGGTCGCTGAAGATCAGATCGTGCTCAGCTACCTCTTCTCCTCTCTGACCAAAGAGATCTTTGGCCAGGTCACCAAGGCGACCACCGCGGTGAAACTTTGGGCCGCCATTCAGGAGCTTCACGCGTCGCAGTCACGGGCGCGTCTCATGACCACGCGCGTGGCGCTCACCACCGCCAAGAAGGGCACGTCGTCCATCGCGGAGTTCTTCGTCAAGATGAAGGGTCTTGCTGACGACATGGCATCGGCGGGACGCAAGCTGGAAGATGAGGAACTTGTGACGTTTATCCTCACGGGTTTGGGCGAGGACTTTGAGTCCATTGTCAGCGCCATCGCCTCCCACGTCGAGCCGATCTCTGTCAATGAGCTCTATGCTCAACTCGTTGCTTTTGAGCAGCGCAAGCAGATCAACACCGACGGCGGTTCCCAGTCGTCTGTCAACGCGGTCACCAAGGGTGGCCGTGGCGGGCACTCCTCCAGCCCCAACCAACCTCGCGGCCGTGGTGATGGTGGCCGTGGGGGCTTTCGTCGCGGCGGCCGTGGCAATGGTGGCCGTGGCAATGGGGGTGGCGGTGGCGGCGGTGGCCGCAACTTCCTCTTGGGCGTCTTCTGCCAGCTCTGTGGCAAGGAGGGCCACACCGTGGTGCGCTGTTTTAAGCGCTTCGACGCCACATTCACTGGAGTTCCTCAGAAGAGCGCCTCATCCGCCACCACTTCATAGTACGGGGTGGACTCGATTGGTATGTGGACTCTGGGGCCACAGACCATATAACTGGAGAGCTG
This sequence comes from Miscanthus lutarioriparius, assembly GCA_904845875.1. Lineage (NCBI taxonomy): Eukaryota > Viridiplantae > Streptophyta > Magnoliopsida > Poales > Poaceae > Miscanthus > Miscanthus lutarioriparius. The sequence continues at coordinate 9,701,048 of CAJGYO010000014.1, forward strand.
GAGAAGCTGTCATCCTTCCACGACAGGTACTTGGGAGGAGAACAAGTGCACACGGCAAATGGGGCAGGTATGCGAATTGATCACATTGGTCACAGTATTTTGCATTCTCCAATTTGTGATGTTCATCTAAAAAATATTCTTCATGTCCCTAGTGCAAATAAAAGTCTCCTTTCAGTACATCGTCTTGTTAAAGACAATAACGCTTTCCTTGAACTTCATCCCAATCACTTTTCTCTTAAGGAGCAGGAGACGAAGAAAACCCTCCTCGAAGGGCAATGTGAGGGTGGCCTTTATCCAGTGAAGCCGCAGAAATCCACACCATCCACTCCATCAAATAAACAAGTTCTCGGTGCCTTCAAGCCGTCTACTTCTGTGTGGCATGGTCGACTTGGTCATGCCTCCACTCCGATCGTCCAGAGAGTTCTTAGTCGAAATAAGTTGTCTTTTTCAAATAGTCCAAATAAAGGTGTGGTTTGTGATGCGTGTCAGATGGGCAAGGCTCATCAGTTACCCTATCCTAAGTCAAATAGTGTTTCTTCCAAACCTTTTGAGCTTGTGTTTAGTGATGTGTGGGGGCCGGCTCCTACTTCTGTTGGCCGGCACTCCTATTATGTGAGTTTTATTGATGATTTTAGTAAGTTTACGTGGATCTATTTGTTGCGCTATAAATCTGAAGTTTTTCAATGTTTTCGTGACTTCCAAAGCATGGTTCAGCGTCAATATAATCATAAAATCCTAGCTGTCTAATCTGATTGGGGAGGAGAATATCAATCTCTCAATTCTTTCTTTAAACGTCTAGGAATTGCTCACCATGTGTCATGCCCACATGCGCACCAACAAAATGGGTCTGTGGAACGTAAACATCATCACATCGTTGAAGTTGGCTTGTGCCTTCTTGCACACGCCTCCATGCTGCTCAAATATTGGGACGAAGCCTTCTTGACGGCTGTTTTTCTTATAAACCGTCTTCCATCCAAAGTCATAGCCAATGCCACACCACACGAGCGTCTTCTCGGTTCACCACCGGATTACTCTTTTCTCTGAACCTTTGGCTGTGCGGTTTGGCCAAATTTGAGACCCTACAATGCAAAGAAAGTCCAATTTAGATCTAAACGTTGTGTGTTCCTTGGTTACAGCAATTTACATAAGGGCTTCAAATGTCTAGATCCATCCACTGGGCGTATCTATGTGTCACGAGATGTAGTTTTTGATGAAACACTTTATCCTTTTGCTCAACTACATCCTAACGCCGGAGCGCGTCTCCGTGCTGAATTTGCCCTCTTGCCATAAATTCTCCAAAATCCTTCGTCCGAGTTTGGGAATGCAAAAATCGGTGATCAAAACGTGATTGATTCTAACCCTGCTAATGATGTACCAAGCACTGCCTCTGTTGTGGATGAAACAGGTGAAAATCCGATGGAAAATCGTGAAGAAACGGCGCGTCCAGGGGGTCATTTTGTGCATCGGCAGCACCACGTCAGGACAACGGCGGCACGGGTCCCGGAGGTGATCCGCCTGCCACGCCTGATCCTCGTACCGACTCGGCGGCGGGATCAGCCTCGGGTGCTGGGCTGTCGCCTCCACCGCACGGGGGCGCGTCTGCCCCTGGATCTTCTACACCATCAACATCGGCACAGCTATCTTCGCCTGCGTCGTCCTCTGACACAGCGGATCCGAGCCTAGGGGGCTGTCTCCTCCGGCAGCGAATCTGCCTTCTCCGGATTTGGATGCGGGAGGTGCGCCTGTGCCTTCTCCTGTGTTTGACGCTGCATCACCTACTCCTTCACCGCCACCACCGCATCAACATGGCACTTGACTTCAGCATGGCATCGTTCAGCCTCGAGTTCGCACAGATGGGACTGTTCCATGGGGCTTGCATAGTTCTATTGAACCCAAGGAGCCAAGCACCGTGAAGTCTGCTCTCGCGGATCCTCGTTGGGTGGCAGCCATGGATAAGGAACATGATGCTTTGCTAGAGAATAAAACATGGCACCTTGTTCCACTGCCTAAAGGCAAAAATGTTATCGGATGCAAATGGGTTTATAAGGTTAAGAGGAAAGCTGATGGCAGTGTGGATCGCTTACAAAGCTTGGTTGGTTGCCAAAGGATACCGGCAGCGCTATGGTGTTGATTATGAAGATACGTTCAGTCCAGTTGTGAAGGCCGCCACTGTTCGTTTGATTCTATCGGTGGTAGTCTCTAAGGGGTGGTCGTTGCGGCAGCTTGATGTGCAAAACGCCTTTCTTCATGGTGTTCTTGAGGAAGAAGTTTTTATGCGGCAACCTCTAGGATACGAGGACAAGCAGCATCCACATTTTGTATGCAAGCTGGACAAGGCGTTATACGGTCTTAAACAGGCGCCTCGTGCATGGTATGCTCGTTTATGTGGCAAACTAGTTCAACTCGGCTTCACTCCTTCCAAAGGTGACACCTCCTTGTTTTATTATAGCAAGGGTTCTGTTACTATTTTTGTGCTGGTCTACGTCGATGATATTATCGTTGCTAGTTCGTCATCAGCAGCGACTAAGGCCTTGCTTGCTGATCTTGAGAAAGAGTTTGCTCTCAAGGACTTGGGTGATCTCCATTATTTTCTTGGAATTGAAGTAAAGCGGGGTGAAGATGGTTTGGTTCTATCACAGCAGCGCTATGCTGCTGATGTTGTACACCGAGCTAATATGGGGAGCTGTCGGCCCGTGGACATACCTATTTCTACATCAGAAAAACTCAGCATCACCGATGGATCAAGTCTTAGTGAGGAAGATGCTACACGGTACCGCAGCGTCTTTGGCGCACTCCAGTACCTTACTGTCGATGCGGGACCCATAAGGTTCCCCACGGTGAAGAGAGAAGAAAACTTAGTCCAAATAGGATTCTCCTCATGTAATCCTACTAGGACTAGTACACGTAATCCTACTAGGATCTCTACTTTGTAACCGACTAGGACTCCCGCCTCTCCTAGACTATATAAAGGAGGGCAGGGGTCCCTAGATCGGCAGACCTATCTAGACCTACACATAACCGACAGAACTCACAACCACAACATACCTCACAACACAACAAATAGCGCAGGGCGCAATATACTATCCACACCAGACTGGACGTAGGGCGCCGTGACTTTCCGGCGTGCCGAACCAGTATAAATCGTTGTCTCCCTGCGTTTACCATCGAGTTCCTGCAAACGCCGATACCCCTCCGAACAAATCACCGTCCCGGGTAACCCCGTGACGGGTTGCCGGTGGTAAAACATCGACAGCTGGCGCGCCAGGTAGGGGTTCTCGGCGCTTTGCGTTCGAGAGCTCGGTGGACCTCAAGATCAAGATTCGTCACGAAGACCTCATCGACAATTCACCATCTTCAGCTTAAGCGTGTTCACAACAACGGAGGATGCCATGCAACCGCATGTTCCGTTGATCCAAGAAGAATCTACATGCAATACTAATGGCATTAGACAAAGCACAGCGGCAAGGAAGCACCACGTGTGGACTTGAGCCCACTCGGAGCCGAGTCCGACTCTAACCCACACACGCTCTCCGTCGAGCATCGCTGGTTCCGAATTGAACTCTACTCAAGTTGGTGCCGACTTCGACCACAACTCGGACAAACCAGAACAAGACAGACCGCCACACCACCTCCGTCAACAATTCGGCTCCATGCAGATTCTAATACAACTCGGACATGCCGAGTCCAGCTCCTACACAAACCGGCGACATGCAAGCAAGGAAGAATACCAGCTAATTACGGCTATGCAAGATGACGTCAACGACTAAACTTAGAAGCTACTAGAAGGCAGCTCAAGACATGCAAGCTACGGATCTATGCGGTGCATGTGTACCCGTACGATTGCGAGCAAGAAGCAAATAAGGAAAGAGGCCTGCGTGTGTGTGTGTGTGTGTGTGTGTATATATATATATATATATATATATATATATATATATATATATATATATATATATATATATATATATATATATATATATATATATATATATATGTCTAAGACATGCAAGAAGCCACGGAGTCAGGCAAACCAAAGGAAGCAAAACAATTTGAACCACATCCGACTACTCGGATGCTACGCCAAACTACTGGTTGCACATCACGCCGTCACGTCCAACTACTCATTGCAAGGCGATCGACAACTCTGCCATGAACCAAGCTAAGTGACGCTTTAATTTTTTACATTCCGGATATTATTCGTATGCCTCTGTGGCCATATCATCTTCCCTTAACGGTTGTTAGTTTCCTCGGATAGTAAGCCTTAATTCGTGAAGCTTGTTTTCTCGAATGGATGGTCACGTCAATGAACCTCTGAACCATACGGATGGTCACGTCAAAGAACCACTGAACCATATGGGTGGTCACGTCAATGGACCTCTGAACCATACGCGAGATTCAAGTGCTTAAACGTAACAGGCTACTACTCAGGAAATTAACCGACCTAGCAAGGGAAGACACAAAAAATCATCATGCGAGCAAACATAGTGCTCTAGGTCTTCTCTTAACGGTCGCCGAATTCCTCAGGTAGAACACGCCTTAATCCGTGAAGCTTGTCTACTCACATGGACGCCAGTCACGAACCGAGTACGAGCTCACATGGTCACGTCATGAACCTCTGAACCATACGCCAGAGATTCAAGTGCTTAAACGTAACAGGACACTACCTGAGGAATTTGCATGGCCTAACAAGAGCAAGACGCAAAAAAAAGAGTTTATATGCATTTTATGATGCCGGGGCCCGCCCCTGATTGATTATCCAAATATGGGACATGCTCCCGACTTCATATCCGGAATGTCATTTACAACATATTTTTATGTTTAACATGCAGGGGAGCTACATCCGTACCATGAGATCAGGAAAAATACGCTCCTGAGAGCTAGTCCAGAAACAACCTGGTTTGATAAAAAAAAAGAACCCCGACATGGTACGGCAAGAACCAAGACAAGCTCAGAAAGAACTCGGATTGATCAAAAAAGAACCCCGACAAGGTGCGGCAAGGACCAAGACAAGATCAGAAAGAACCCGGATTGATAAAAAAAGAGCCCCGACAAGGTGCGGCAAGGACCAAGACAAGATCAGAAAGAACCCGGATTGATCAAAAAAGAACCCCTACAAGGTGCGGCAAGGACCAAGACAAGATCAGAGAGAACCCGGATTAAAGAAAAACAACCTAGATAAGTTGGGAACAGAAATCAAGACAAAAAAGAATTTGGATTGATCAGAAAACAACCCGGATGAGGTACATACAAGTCCAGAAAAAACCTGGACGAAGTGCAAACAACCTGGAAGAGGTACATCAAGAACCAGAGAAGTCTAGAAACGACCTTGATGAATAAAAAACAACCCGGATGAGGTACATACAAGTTCAGAAAGAACCTGGACGAAGTGCAAACAACCTGGAAGAGGTACGTCAAGAACCAGAGAAGTCTAGAAAACGACCTGGAGGAATAAAAAACAACTCGGAAGAGCATCACGGCTTAGTCAAACACTAAGCTCGGGGGCTCAGCATTCGCTTCAACTACGCCTGGGGCTCAATTCAAGGATGAAAGACCAAGAATACAAGTACTCAAGACTACAACAACGACAAGACATCAGACCCTTCATCCGATTTCTATTCTAAAGAAAAGTACTGGAGAAGGCTCAAGGGTTGCGGGATACATAACCCCAAAAATTTTGAAGACAAGAATCTGGACCTCCAACTTTTGCAAGCAAAAGCAAGAGGCTCGGGGCTACACTTTCGGTGAGTGCAATTTTTACTAAAAAATTGCACCAACCGAAAAAAAGAACTCGGAGCAACCAAGAAGACTAAAGGGACCCTCCGCTTCTTGTCCCAACAAGCAAGAGGCTCGGGGCTACACTCCATCGAAAGTGCACTTTTGTGCAAAAGTGCACATCACCAAGAAAAGACAAAGAAGACCATCTCAAGATCTCGCTTCAAGAAAGAACCCGGAACAAGTCTACAACAACCCGGCCCTTGAAGCTCAATCATGAAATGCTCGGGGGCTTGTCGATGCGGGACCCATAAGGTTCCCCACGGTGAAGAGAGAAGAAAACTTAGTCCAAATAGGATTCTCCTCATGTAATCCTACTAGGACTAGTACACGTAATCCTACTAGGATCTCTACTTTGTAACCGACTAGGACTCCCGCCTCTCCTGGACTATATAAAGGAGGGCAGGGGTCCCTAGATCGGCAGACCTATCTAGACCTACACATAACCGACAGAACTCACAACCACAACATACCTCGCAACACAACAAATAGCGCAGGGCGCAATATACTATCCACACCAGACTGGACGTAGGGCGCCGTGACTTTCTGGCGTGCCGAACCAGTATAAATCGTTGTCTCCCTGCGTTTACCATCGAGTTCCTGCAAACGCCGATACCCCTCCGAACAAATCACCGTCCCGGGTAACCCCGTGATGGGTTGCCGGTGGTAAAACATCGACACTTACACTCACCAGGCCTGATCTTTCTTTTGCCGTCAACAAAGTGTGTCAATTTCTACACTCTCCAACAACAGCACATTGGAGTGCAGTGAAGAGAATTCTGCGCTATGTCAAAGGCACTTTAAGTTTGGGTTTGAAGATCAGAAAGTCCAGCTCATCTCTCGTCGGTGCTTTCTCTGATGCAGATTGGGCTGGGTGTGTTGATGATAGGCGTTCGACTGGTGGCTTTACAGTTTTCTTTGGCCCCAATCTCATCTCTTCGAGTGCTCGGAAGCAGCCGACTGTGTCACGTTCTAGCACTGAGGCGGAGTACAAAGCACTTGCCAATGCAACTGCTGAAATGATGTGGATTCAGCGGTTGTTAACTGAGCTTGGCGTCTCTCATGTTCCTGTTGCTCGGTTGTGGTGTGACAACCTCGGAGCTAAGTACCTATCGGTCAATCCGGTCTTCCACGCCAGAACAAAACATATTGAAATCGATTTTCATTTTGTTCGTGAGCGGGTAGCACAGAAGCTCTTGGATATACGGTTCATAAGCACAGGTGATCAGCTCGCAGATGGATTCACGAAGCCAATCACAGCGTCGAAGTAGAAAGAATTTAGATTCAATCTCAACCTTGTTAGTGGCTAAGATTGAGGGAGGATATTAGATGATATGATATCGTTGGTAGTTGAGATAGCGATAGACTTGAGATAGAATTGTTGTACACGGTATATCCCTAGTATGTAGGAGAAGTTTGTTGTAACAAATGCAATCTCGTGTATACCATAGTGATATAAATACAAGAGCCGGGACCCAGGATAGGGTAACCCGTTCCCATATTGTTTTACACGATCGGCCATGAGGTCACACGCGAGGCGCGCCGAACTCGTCGCCCGAATTTTTTATTTTTTACTCTTTTTTTAAATTTTTTTACAAATATATCCCTGGAGTAAAGATTTCAAAATCTGGACCCTTAGCTCGGTGCCATCGTTGCTGGTGCCGAGGTTACACTGCTCGACGCCATTGTTGCTGGCGCCGAGCTCTTGGACTCGACGCTGACGTGGCGATGATTTGGCAGGCAGCTCGACGCCGTAGATTTTGACATCAAGCTCGACGGCATGGTCACTGGCGCCAAGGCGATGACTTAGCTCGGCTCCGATCCACTGGCCGGTGGGCGCGCGAGAGTACAGACGTGTCAGTCGCGCTTGCACCTAGTACCTAGCAACATGCATGGCCTTGCTGCTAGTGCTAGCTAGATCGAGCTAGACCGCCGCGCTGGCTGGCTCGGCCTCGGCAAGTGTAACACCTCGGTGTTTAAATATTAAAAATAGGACATGTTATCATATGCATTGCAAGGCATTGGTCATATTGCAAACTTTGATATGTATTCACTAAAACAAGTTTATATTTATGTTATGAGTGTTGAATTAAATTGTTTGAATCAAGTTCAAAAATTTGGTTTGGATTTGGAATTTTCGAGACAACCCGGATTTTTAGCATTTAAATTCTACCCTAAAACTCATTTCAAAATCTAAGCATATTTTGGGGTTGAGCCCAAAAGCAAAAGTGTAGAGCTTGTCAAGTTATACAAAGTTTGTTTTTGGAGTTTTTAAAGTTGTTATGAAAAATTTGAAGTAATTCGAAAAGGCGTAATTCGTTAAATATCCCCAATTTGAATTAAAAAGTTTATTTCAAAATGTAAGCCGAATTAGGGGTTGGTTATAAAAGCAAAGTTGTAGAACTTTGAATTTTGAACAACTTTTATTTTTGGAGATTTTTGAGTTGTTATACAAATTTGGGAGTAATTTGGAATTTAAAGCGAGTGGCAATTCTGTAATTTCGATGAACAGTAACCGTGGAAGCCAACTCATCGCCGGCGACCTTCGGTTTGCTTCCAGGCGCATCGTGGCCGTCTGTGGCATCGTGCTGGCGCGGGAAAGGGTTCCATCGTGGCTTCCTTGAGCTTCTGAGCCGCTCTTTAAGGCCGAGACGCCATCGTCGTCGCTCTTTCTTCTCCTCTGCTTTTGCCGTCGCCACTGCCATAACTCCGGTGAGCTCTCGCCGTCGCTTTAGCGCACCCCAGCCGCTGCAAAGCTTGTCACAGCTTCGCCTTGCCCTTGCGCCTTGATTGAGCCCAGCCTAGCTACTGCTACCGGCCGGAATCGCCTTGTTTGCCGGAACGCCGTCGCGACGTCGGTGCGGACTGCCATGAACGCCGCCGTCGTCGGCAGGGAGCTCCAGCACGTCTCGGCTTCATCTAGTTAGCCACTCAAGTCTTGGTGAGTCTCTTCATGCCTAATCCAGCTCCATCTTGATCAGTTTTGCGCCGTAGTCGCCATTCCAGCGTTGCGCCGTCGTGGTCAGCCGTGTGCGCCGCTGGTTGCCGTGGGCAGGCCGGTCGGGGTCATCCCAGGCCACGCCAAGTCCACCTATCGGTGCGGCCAAGTCTTGCGATGATCTTGCGCCACCTCACCACCATTTTTACTGCCTTGATCGGCCAGCAGCATCGCCGCCGTGTTCCTTGTGCCGTTCGGCTCACGGAGGAAGACGATGGCACTGTAGCGGGTGCTAAATGAAAAGTCAGTGATTATTTTAAATAGTGATGTGATTTGTTATTTTTGTCTAGAATTAAATAGAGCTTCAAAAATTATGAAATTTTTTGTGTAACCTCTCTGTGATGTATAATATTTAAGAAAAATATGAACTGTTGATTTTCAGTACTTTTTGAATGTAATAAAAATTGCTCAAATTAATTAATAAATGAGTTTCCATAATTTTTCTAGGACAAAATAAATATCCAGTGACCATGAGACTTTTATTGTATTTGTTTATTGTTAAAGCCCACCTCCACAAAAAGTTTGGAATTAATTTGATGATGTTTAATTATACTCTTATTTATATGCCTTAATTATTAGTTAATAATTGTCAAAATGATAAACATAGATCATAAGATGTCCTGATTGGTTTTTGGAGTTGATTATAGATCATGAAACACCCCACCCCTGTTGTGTCATGACCAAGTGATTACCTTCTTGATATGCTTATGTTCGCCCTTTGGTTAATAATTCTAAATGACTTAATTAAGAATTTCGTTAGTAAATGCATGTTAATAAAGTTGATTGCTTCTTAGATGCAACCTCTTGGGTAAAAAGTAAAAGTTATACATTTCCTTGTATATTGTTTATACATGTCTTTTCATGATGAGGCTTTAGTTGGTAAGCATGTATGATAAGTGAACCTTTGACTTGTTAGAAGAGCGACTAAAAATGCTTTATGATAATTATTTGTAACTGTACCGCGAAGGAAAGTTGTATTCAAGTTATTAATTTTTATATCCATCATCGAGCATCATGATTCGTATTTTGCATCATGTTAAACACGGCATTGTTACTACGTGTAGTGAACGAAGGTAAACACGTGGTAGTTAATCAAGTCGTGGAGGAAGTTAATCCGTCTGTTGAGGTCGGATCGAATACTTGTGGAACGTCGCAGGAACCGGACTTTTTCGTCAACGAAGGCAAGCCCCGGATGCATACAACCCTACCTTGTGTTTTGCAAATTAATTTCGCTTTTGCTTTTCTTTACTGCATCAAGTGATTAAGAGTTAAGTAAAAGCCTAATTGATGCATTACCAACATTGTTTTTCCGTACCTACCTTGTTACCCGTTTTACGTCATAAATGTCTAGTTATGCTTAGCCATGCTTAGACAGGTCAAAGTCGGGTGATTACTTATCACCTGCAGGTTTTAAATGGATCTTTGGTTACTTATGTTATCATGTGATATGAGCATAGGAAGTAATAAATCTAGACCGGACGGACTCGGTGTGTGTGAGCCACAAGACATGGAGGTCTTGTGAGCGGATTCTTTTCGTCTGTGTCGGTTAAGGTCCGTACTGTTGTTGAACTGTGTGCGGTGAGACTTTGTAGTACTAACCACATACTCCGGTAAGCCTTAACTTGGCGATTCTATGACGAGAATGGCTACTTGCGCACTGGGAGTGGAGAGATGACGAGAATAGCGTGTACCCACGTGGCAATGGGCTGGATTGGTGGAGTACTGTATTTTCGGGTGGCGCGGACCCATTCTTGTTTTAGAGGATCCGAGGGTAGGTTGATATATGTGAGTCAGGGACCTGCATATGTCGTGTGGTCTGAAATCCCCAACTGGGTTTATAATCGGTTCGAATTGTCGTTGCTCCTCGATTATGGAGACTCACTTTCTCTGTTCATCATCGTAGTTTAATAACTAGAACTCGAATAAGGTTTGTGAAGGTGTTGGATATGAAGTTTCATGATCTCATTACGGATCGTGTCAGCTTTATATATGATCTTATGAAATATTTAAATGTTGTTATAAATAATTTTGTTAAAGAGCTTTTACGCAAAAGAACCTTGATTATTGCTAAAGCCATACCTTGAATCTCTAAACCTGCATTCCTGTGTTTTATTAATTCTTATTTCGGTTAAATCTTGTTGAGTACTTTTGTACTCAGGGTTCGTTGACCCTTGTTGCAGGTGAGGCTCATGAGCAGATCTGTTTTGGATCGTGCTGCATGACTGTTGTTCAATGCGATGACGATAAGTAAATGTGTGGCCCTTAGGCAGGACAGTTTAATTGTGTGTTTTGTATTATGTTATAATGCCACTCCACTACTACGTTTTGTAAAAATCATCGAACTTAGTTTGTAAGGTTTGAAACCACTGGTTTGTAAACTAAGTTATTGTAAGATTTCCGCTGTTTTTACTCTGATGTATCTATTTGAATAAACTGTTGTAATACTGCAATGACTCTGTAATGTGATCCTGCTCGGAAATCGTGGATGATTCGGGGTTTCCTCGAGGACACCCGACAGTCTTCTTAAGTTACCGGAAACGTATGCATATATGTCAAAGGTCGTTGGACAACGACAGGTATATATGGACCCTATAATTTAGGAGGTTCTGCCACAGCAAGGCCACGTGCGTGGGGCAGCCGTGCCTGCTCAGGTGTCAACGTGCCGTTCTCGTTGCCGGTGCACTGCACTGCCGGGTCGGCGCACACTTTGTTATAATCTATAATGCGCTGCCAGGTCTACCTTTTCTCTTTATTAAAAAAATAAAAATACGTTGCCCCGACCATGCATCATGCATCGTACCCCTACTAGTTTCGACGCCGACCAGCACGCCTCTCGTCTCGTCTGGTAAAAGTCAAGAACGATAGCTAGCTCTACTCAGCAAGTCAGACCGCCCCGCAAGTTCAGAGGGCCGGGAGATGTGTCCTGTCCTCGTCTCTGAAACGCGCGCTGCTTTCCGTTAGAACGAGCGTGCACCACTCTGAGTTCAATTACGACGATTAATCAAATGCTATCATCGTATATATACATGATGGCTTAGCTTACCATTATCAGTTTTTCGAGTGAAAGCAATAAGATATCATACATATCTTGTTCCTACATCAACGATGTCCAATCTAGTATTGATAAAGGGCCAGTGAGACTATGTTCAGTCAGATTTGTTAGTTTTCTTTGAATCTTGGTTGTTCATGTGTTATCTTTTCTTCGAACCGAGGGGATTCCTCATTTATCATAACGGAAATACATGAGTGTTAGAATGTTCATGTGTTATCCGTGAAAGCGGTTGGTTGGTCTTTGATTCCACGATTTCAACATCTTATTTTGATTTGTTCTGCGGCACGATCTGATTTCCCCAGCATTTTTTCTATGGTGAAATATTGTAAATTTGAGTTTCTTGAGCTATTTTTTACACGTTCTTTTAACGGGTACTAGGCTGTCCTTTTAGAGGTTACTAACCTCATTTGAACTTATCAGTCCACTTATCAGCCATGATAAAATATTTTTCTCTCACAACAAAACAGCATCAGCCGACTTATCAGCCGCAAAAATCATCAGCTGAACACATGCCCATGTTTTTGTGGTCTTTAAAGTCTTGTGTTATCGTAGTGCATGTATGTGTCGCTTCATTTGCTTTTTTTTCAATACGATTTACAAGCTCTAGTGGACGCTTCAGTTTTTTATGGACTCTTATTTTATTTTAGTAGAGGTCCGATCCGTTTTAATTTGTGTTGAAGTTGTACTTGTCGCTAGTCACTAGCTACTTGTACCGACTTGTTTTGAGTGATTTTTTTTTTTTGTGCGACGACGAAGGAGGCTAGTAAGAGGGTGTATGTTTATTTAGTCGCTCCTAAAATTTATGTCATATCGAATGTTTAGATACTAATAAAAGCATTAAATATAGATTAATCATAAAATCAATTACATAGATGGAGGCTAATTTTCGAGACGATTTTTTAAGCCTAATTAATCTGTTATTAGCATATGTTTACTGTAGCACAACGTTATCAGATCATGGACTAATTAGGCTTAAAAGATTCGCCTCGTAAATTAGTCGTAAGTTATGCAATTAGTTTCGTAATTAGTCTATATTTAATACTACATACATGTCCAAATATTTGATGCGATAGGAATTTTAGGAGGAGGTGTAATTAACCAAACAGGCCCTAATTTGGTGATCCCGCCCATCGAGAAGCAGCCGGCAAGCGTCCGTTTTCCATGTACCGTCGACGTGTCGCTGTCGTGTTCCGCTCCACCGGGACTACAGGGCCAACCTGGACCCCGCGTGAGCCTCACGTGGACGCGCATGCATGCACAGTCGATCGACGCAGCACACCCCGGGCGGTCGCGTTCACTGTAACAAGCTAGCTGCCTAAGGCATCGTTCGGTTTGATAGGGAATGATGCCCTGGGAATGATAGACTAATTTATATAAACTTTGATGAGGTGGAACAAATCCTGGGCAAATCTTGTTAACCGAACGAGCCCTGAAGGCGATCGCGACGACGCGTCGGACGGACGGCAGGCGGCCTGGTCTAGCTAGCTAGCTCTAGCACGCACAGAGCGCAGGCGCATGCATCATGCAGCTCCCCTCTGCTAGCTAATTAATTAAGCTAGGGACGATGGATAGATGCATCGTCGTGTGCATGCGTACGTGTTGCGTTACACATACACCGTGCCTGGCGTGTGCGCCGACCCGGGAACGAGAACGGCACGTCGACACCTGAGCAGGCACGGCTGCCCCGCGCACGTGGCCTTGCCGAGGCCGAGCCAGCCAGCGCGGCGGTCTAGCTCGATCTAGCTAGCACTAAAGCAAGGCTATGCATGTTGCTAGGTACTAGCTGCAAGCGCGACTGACACGTCTGTACTCTCGCGCGCCCACCGGCCGGTGGATCAGGAGTCGAGCTGAGGCCCCGTTTAGTTCGGGAATTTTTAGCTTTCGGTTACTGTAGCACTTTCGTTTTTATTTGGTAAAAATTGTTCAATTATGGACTATTTAGGCTTAAAAGATTCGTCTCACGATTTCTTGGCTAACTGTGTAATTAGTTTTTTTTCGTCTATATTTAGTACTCCATGCATGTGCCGCAAGATTTGATGTGACGGAGAATCTTGAAATTTTTTAGTTTTTGGCTTGGAACTAAACGGGGCCTGAGTCATCACCTTGGCGACCACGGCTCCAAGCTCGACGTCGAGCTCTAGGGCGTTGAGCTGCCTGCTAAATCATCGCCATATCAGCGTCAAGTCCAAGAGCTCAGCGCCAACAACGATGGCGCCGAGCTAAGGGTCCAAATTTTAAAATATTTCCTCTAGGGATATATTTGTGAAAAAAATTCAAAAAAAAGCTAAAAAAATAAAAAATTCGGACCTGCCGCCCCCACAATTTTTTTCCTATATATACCTTTGGGGCTTCCCTCTAGAGTTGCATCAAAATGTATTGGAATCACATAAAAGAAAAAAAAAGAATGATATCTAATAAGTAGAGATACTTAGGTCAAGATAGAATTTTACAGATATAATAGGTTTACACTTACTATCGTTCTCTAAATAGACTAGTAAAACATACGGAGTATATCAATAATGTGCTGACAACGTAATGAACATATATAGCCAGCAACTTAAGGGCCTAAAACCGTTACAGATATGTTCACATCGTATCGACTATGTGTGCTCACTCTAACTGTGGGACGGAATGGAGGACAGAGATGTAGACATCGCCCTAGATATCAGACATTCCGTCAAAGACGTAGTTGATAATGAAGTGGAAAAGATGTCGAAAGCACAAGACTTGAAATACACCCGCAATCTTCCTCTTCTCTTCCACTGCCGCGTAGGGAAATGTTAGAAGTAGAGATACTTACAATTAGAGATAAAATATATAATCCTAGATATATAATAGGTTTATACCTAGTATTATTCTCTAAATAGACTTAGAGTTCTAATAGTACATGTATCAATTATTATGTCGACTATATAATAAACATAGCCGGTAGCTTAGGGGCATAAGCTTTTCAAATATTTCACAATGTCAACCTCCACGGCAACACTTATATTTTTTCTATATAACTTTCCCCTATATGTTTAGAAAACAAGGTGAATCTAGAAAGAACACAACTTTGTGTCCATAAAAGTAAGCACCTAAATTCATCTAGGCAAAGGTTTCGACAATGTGCTTTAGAACTAGAGATGGCAACGTGTCAGGTGTGATACAAGTGGAGCAAATACCTGTTCAACAACACCCACAAGACAGCCACCCTCGAAACATCCTGCGGGTGCAAACTCAAATACCCATTCAACAACACCCACAAGACACCCACCCTCGACACATCCTGCGGGTGCAAGTTTGCACCTGCGCCCGTGCCTGTGGGTCGCCCGTGGGTTTCGGGTAACTGTCGGATGTGTTAATCTCAGAACAATATATCATCATGATTGCATTAATAATTGTAGAAAGTTGAAACAAGAGAAGTTTACTATCTATATATCACACATCTACCACATAGGTTTCAGATAATTATATAAGTTTTTGATGGACTAAAATTTAATACTTGGATGCTAAAAATGTTGTTACCGTTAGCAACTAGATATGGATACTTAATTACAAAGAATGTTCCTTATATTTTAGGCCTAGATAGCCATCCTGCGGGTGCGATTGAGCACCCGCTCCCGACCCTCGTTCATTTCGGTCCCCGATCTGATGAGACCCATGGCTGCGATTTTTGGCACCCGCACCTGTTGGTTCAACTATCATCCTTATTTAGAAGGAACATCGACACCCTTAATTTGAGATTTAGTGCATGGACACTCGTTCTTCGGCACGTTGCACCAGCTACTGCCGGCGGTGAACATTCACACAACAGCGCCTTGTTTTATTTTGAACGAGCATCTTCATTGAAGAAGAATCCGTCGTGGTAAATGGATAAGGTTGCCATGAATTTGTCAAGACAACAAGCCGTTCCAAATTTATTTTCAATGACCATATGATTAGAGATTTTAGATGGGCACGTGAGAGCCGTATGGGAATGTTGTCCTTTGGGTTTGGGGTTGACAACCACCAGCATATATATATGGACGAACCTCCATTTTCCTCGAGTAGGTGGAAATATCATGGAACAAAAGGTGTCTTATATGCACTGGTGATGTACTATGTCGGATATTTCAAGGTGGAATACCGAGGACGGGCACGACACGTTGGACGAATCCAAAATCAACAATCTTGAATTCCTTGACTAGCCTACATATATACTCATATAAATAATAAGACCACGACCACTACTCGATTGAAAATTCCATCCTACCAAACAGATTTTGTGCACCTCCTAGTTCATTCATACAAATGTACTGCAAACCATCACACGTGGAAGTTCCATGTGTTATCTTATATAGCCAGACGACTGACTTTGTACATACGTCTACACTCGGCACCGACAGTGACTATACAAGATTTAGAAGCATTGGTGTAGATTTGGATTATAAGTCGTACTTTTTCAGTCAACAAATAATATTTTTTCTTACAATAAATCAACCAACAGTACTTTCAACCATGATTTATCAGCCAAGCGAGAACATGCCATTTGAAACGGACATCGTCGTCCTCGTCTGCCACGAGAAAAGACGACAGGCAGCGTCGTCGTCGCAGTCGCACGCAGAGTTGGCTGCTTTGACGGCCGACGACCTGTAGGTACGTACCTGTAGTAGCTAGCCTTGGCTGGAAGCATGCGTTTTCATTCGATAATAACGAAAGGAATTATTAGAATTTCCAGAAAAAGAAAATACGTGGATGTGATGAAACAAGCAGCTTCCATCTCTACTAAAACAAAACCATATGGGTGGTAACCAAGATCCATTTGAATTTCCTGAAGGTTTCTCTCACCATTTGAATTTCCTATCACTCTGCTCTCGATTATACATTTGAATTCCATTCAATTTTGCTGCAACGAAAACGAACTTGCTGAGAATTAACAAGAATAACAACAACAACCGTACATGCACAGCTCCAAAAAAAGATACCTCTGTTTGAAAGGAGTATCCATGATCTATTCCTTTCCTGTCACTGAACACAAGCTAGCTAGTATGTACAAGGAAGAGGAGAAATTAATAAAAACCAATAAAAACAATCTGTCAAGCGCTTAATAATTCCGCCGCTCTCCTCGATCTACCCTCCGGTGCAGCGGTCCTGCATTGCGCGCAACCTCCTACGCTACGACGACGTACTACCCACGCGCCGGCCGCGCGTCTCGAGACTAGCTTCACGACGAGCCGGCAACCTACGCTGCAGGGCTGCCGGCTGCTCCCTTGGCCGCCGGCGGCGGCGGCGCGCGGCACACCGGGCACGTCGGTCTCCGGCGCAGCCACTGGTCGACGCACCCGCGGTGGAACGCGTGGCGGCAGCCGGGCAGCCGCCGGAGCTCGTCGCCGTCCGCGTAGTCCGCCAGGCACACCGCGCATCGCGCCGCGTCGGACCCGGACCCACCTGCTGCCGCTGCCGTCTCCCCGGCGCCGTCGCGCGGCCCCTCCGTCTCTTCATCCTTCTCCTTCTCCTTCTCCTTCTCCGACGACGAAGAGTACAGCAGCGTCGGGTACGCGGCCAGCGCGGCGTCGTCGAGCCCGGGCGCCGCGCCGTGGCCGTGGCCCAGCTCCACGTCGTCGCCCGCCGCGTCGCGCCGATGGGACGCCGACGGCGCGCGCCGGCCGTGCCTGCGCCGTTTGGAGCACAGGAACGTGGCGGCCGAGAACACGAGCAGCGCGGCCACGGAGGCGGCGATCAGCACGGTGTTCTTGGTCATGGCCGGCGCTGCTGGCACCGACTCGCGTGCACGGCTCTCGTTCTCTGTCCCATCCCCCTTATATGATGCCCCACGCGCGCGCCAAAGCTTGTGCACCGCTGTTAAAAAATCAAAACGCCTAATCCTCTTTACCGCTAATCGCCTAATCCTCTTTACCGCTGCTTTGTTCGTTGCTTCCTGCAGGAGCTATTCCTGAGACCGACCGCCTGAGCCTGACACCTCGCCAAAATTCGGCGAATTTTCTACTGGCCTTCTTTTCAACCGCTTGAATTCGCCTAGGATTTATCAGTGTGTTTGAGGCATATTCGTGTCAAGTTACGAGTGCAGAAAAGGCAGCTAAAAAGGCTGCCTCTTTGCCAACTAGGTTATATATAATGATGCAAGAACAGGGTGCTTAGGCTGGCGATTGCATGACCGAAAAATAAACCAAAATACTGTTCCGACTAATTATTGTAAAAGAAAAATACTGTTCTGTCTGAAATCACTATTTACATGTACAGTGATGATTTTGTGAGTGGGCTGGCTAGCCGGCCGGCCAGCGGCCAGCCCCTAAGGAAGTAAAGCGCTCGTGCACTAGATTACGCAGGGAATGAGATCTCTGTAGCTTGATCTGACAGGAATGAATATCCCCTGATTCGACGTATTTTTATTCGTCCGGGTTTGCTGAGAATTTGACTTGTCCGTTGTTGAACACAAGCAAGACTGAAGCTTTGGGAAACTGAGATTCGCAAAAACTGTTGAGAAATTGTTTGGGAGGGGAGCTATGGCTGGAATCTTTTAAGAAGTTTGGAGCGACTTCATTTGTAAGGTTTGAAAAAAAATTGTTGGTGGGATCCATCTCTTGGTGTAGTGAGTTGCTAGAATTTAAGATATTTGGACATACAATCTGATGAGCCTTCTCTCTTTTATATAGACGTTGGCGTAGGGGGGAGTGGGATGATGTGCTGTGCAGGCAACAGCCACCTCTCAACGACTCGTTGGAAGGAGCCGATCGTTGTCTATTTTTTATTCTTTTGTGTATAGTGTCATCAAAAAGTATTCTTATTTATTTTATCTGACCAGTCATAGCGGTATGACCTACTTTTGTCATTAATACCATAAAAACTGATTGGACAGTGTATGAAGCCAGGCTATAGTGCCATATTAAATGCATAAGAACTGCTTTTATGCTCCATTGTGGCTGCCCTTATCAGCTTATCGTCAGTCAGCAAAACAAATAAAGCAAATGTTGTTCAAATTCCGTCACCCAGAGACCACGGGTTTGGCTGGCTCTCGTGCGCTCGCCGAGCTTGACGGGTGCCTGTGCATGATCCGGGACCTTCGCCGCCGCCGTGACGTGGCTGCCATGTTCGAGGTCTGGAAGCTCAAGGACTATGAATCTGGCGTCTGGTCGTTGGACTATCGTATCCACGAGGATCTCCTCGCTACGTCGTCCTCGTCGTCTCAGCTGACGAAGAAGCTGATGGAACCATGGCTGGTGATCCCAATTTGCTATCTACCTTCTGATGACGGTGACGATGACGACGGCGACGACAGGACGAAGAAGAAAATCCTACTGGCAACCACGGCACACGACGTGCACCTCTACGATCCGCAGACCGCCACGCTTGAGACGATTGCATCGGCGGCACATTGTTGTAAAACTACCCCGACCCGACCAACGAAGATAACGAACTGTACCTGGTTATGCGCCAGGAGAGCCTCCTTCACATCGACGGCATGGAATATGGTGCAAAAGGGATCACTGAATTAATTCATGTATGTTCCGTTGATCGATGTTGACACGTACCCCGTGCAGTGCAGTGCAGTCGATATATATATATATATATATATATATATATATATATATATATATATATATATATATATATATATATATATATATATATATATATATATATATATATATATATATATATTATTTTCTACTCCTAGGGAATAGTTACCCTATGTATATATCTCTAGATTTATGACGTATATGGCCCAACAAAATGTATGTAGATGGAGTATATCATCATACTAGACCATCTAGGATACTATGTATGCTAAGTATGTATGTATACTTAGAGTATATGGTTATACTTATTTTATATGATACTATCATAGTATTATATAATATATTAAAAAATATGTGCTCTTTTGAAAAAAAATTCACATAGTAAAGATTTGGAGTATCTTAATATTAGTATGTCAACGTACTCAAACTGATAAATGAATATGTACACATATGCAACATGATTTATTGATTATGGGAGTAACTACTCCCAGGAGTATATAAAAAACACACACACATATATATATATAGTACAAATATGGATTTTTTTTGCAGCATTGTACTTTTGAATTTGTTTTCTCAAATACGTAAAAGATTTGCACATCTTTGTATTAAGGTAGCAAAATTTGATACACGCAACGTACTTCTGGCGAGTGTCCTATGAGGTCTATAGGTAAGGCGGACGAAAAACTAGAAGCTCGTTAGCTCGCTCGGCTCGTGGCTGGCTCGGCTCGGCTCGTTATGATAACGAGCCGAGCCGAGCTAAGATTTTAGCTTGTTAGCTATAACGAGCCAACTCGAGCCAGCTCGCGAGCCGCTCACGAGTTAAACAAGCCAAGCTTTCAGGAAAAAAAGTATCAAAACTTATATTAGTTTTTGTATTACTTCATGTCTTGCACTTTACAATTGATTGGTAACTGGTCTAGACCCTATAAATTGACTGGTAACTGGTCTAGATGCATTTCTTTTGTATTATTATTATTCTCAAACTTTAGATAAATGCAAATATTATATTTTATGTATTTTTTATACCTGTCTCGCGAGCTTAACGAGCCAGCTTGAGCTTTTAACGAGCCGAGCCGAGTCGGCTTTCTGGCTTATTAGGATAACGAGCCGAGCCGAGCTAGCTCGTTATCTTAACGAGCCGAGCCGGCTCGTTATCTAGCCTTATCTACATGATTCCAGCCGTGAGCTGGACCATTCTAACAAACACGTATATATTTCAATATTATACAGATGGTACAACCAGGATAAGGACACTATTGAATTTGTAATCTGCTGCCGTATACATTGTTGGATAATGGATATGGAACCTGCTTTAATTTGTTCTGCATGCAGCGTCAAGTGATCGATGAAGACGATGCCTTCTTATGAGGAGCTCCATCATATCGTCTTAGGCCCTGTTTAGTTTCAGGGCGTAAAATTTTGAGGTGTCACATCGAGTGTTACATTAGGATATCACATGAAGTGTTTAGATACTAATAAAAAATAAATTACAGAATCCGTCAGTAAACCTTGAGACGAATTTATTAAGGCTAATTAATCCATCATTAGCACATGTGTTACTGTAGCGCCGCATTGTCAAATCATAAACTGATTAAGCTTAAAAGATTCGTCTCGCAAAGTAGTCGTAATCTGTGCAATTATTTATTTTTTAGTTTATATTTAATACCCCATGCATGTGTCCAAACATTCGATGAGATATGGTGTAAACTTTTAGGGAGGAACTAAATAAGGACTTATTTTCATATATAGCAGAGATAGATCAATGATCATACTACATTAGATTATTATTAACTATAGCATCAATCCGTGCGCAGGCAGCTAGCTAGTACTACGTCCATCTCCAAAAGAATGCAATTCTAGTACGGTGTCATATTTTAGTATCTTAAGTTTAACCAATTATAGATAAAAAATATCCATATTTATGATACCAAATAAATACCATCAGATTAATTACGAAATATATTTTCATAATAAATTAATTTAAAATCATAAATACGAATATTATTCACTAAAAATTTTGTCAAACGTGTACTACTTATCGTGGCACGTAATCCATAGTTACATTCTTTTCAGAACGGGGGTAGTACAATCTTAGGAAGCGGCCTATAAATTATATCAAGACGTGTTTTGCAAGGTTTTCACATCAAACCCGAAACTCCCGACAAATGACCAGTGAGCTAAAAAAAGAAAGAATATGTTACATTTTTCATATGTTCTCCTCTTATAGATAGAATGAATAAAGAAGAAAGTTTTTCGATCACTGACTTTGCCCGTCCTTTCTCGATCGTTTTTTAATGTAAATAGATTCAATCTAATAATTATTCCTTTTAGATTAAGTCTTAGGTCTCGTTTGACCGAGATGAGAGTTAGACTCAAACCAAACTCGGACCATAAAAACCAGCTTAGTCGGATCCTAAAATCGGCTAAGCCAGTTTCTTTGGTCTTAGGCGGCCGTTGCCGGACACATTACAGAGAAACTGTCCTAGCGGGCCCAGTTTTTCCGTATAGAAAACTGTGGGTCAAGAACTTATTGGGACCAATCACATAGATGGCCTGGTATTTATCATCACCTAGATGCTCTAGTGGAGACTATGTGACCTTCCTTTGGTGGAGTTCTTATCGTTATCGAAGGCTCCTAGTTGTGTGCTTGTTGGGACCCATCAATCTAGAGTGAAGAATGGATTCTCTTAGACTGACTCCAACAGAGCTACCCAAATCAAAAAATGAGTCTCGCACAGTGCTTTGCCTATCAAATACCAGTTCCAACGGATGACCCAACCATACGACGCATTTTGCCTGCCAGCCCAAACGAAACGCAAAAAAGCGTCGCCTCTCTCCTCGCTACGCAAATCTCTGAGCGGAGTCTGCTGCACCTTCTTCTCCGCGCGCGACCTCCATCGGCAAGCACGCGAGCACGCGACCTCCACCGGCAACCACCAGATCCCCCACCGCGACCTCCACCGCAAGCACGCACGCGAGCACGCAGGAGCCTCCGCCGGCAAGCACAAGCACGCGCGAGCACGCAGGAGCCTCCGCCGGCAACCACGAGCACGCAGGAGCACGCTGGCCTTCACGAGCACGCTGGAGCACGCAACCTCCGCCGGCTAGCACGAGCACGCCGGCAAGCACTAGCAGCAGACGAGCAACGGCGGGCAAGCACAAGCACACCGGCCTTCACGCTCACGCCGGCAAGCACGAGCATGAGCAAGCCGGCAAGCATGACCTCCGCCGGCCTTCTTCTCCAGCTCGCAGGAGCCCAAATCGAGCCTCCCGGCGCCCGAATCGAGCTTCTACGCCTCCGAATCGACTTTCCCCACCGCCGAATCGAGCTTCCTCGTCCCTAAATCGAGCTCGTCGTGCGGTCCGCCGCCACCTTCCTCCTCTGGCTCCACCGCGCATGTTCCTGCGCCTGGGCAGGGACCTGGCCAGGCGGTACGGGACGTGGGGGATGGTGGAGGCGCCCGTATGGGAGGCCGTGGCGCGGGTGAACGTCTAGGACGCGGCGGGCGAGGTAGGTAGCTCGGCGGCGTCCTCGGTCGTGCGGTCGTCCTCCGCTTCAGGTTGGGTCTGCTGTTGCGTTGCTGTTGGAGAGGGCTGA
The DNA here is from genome assembly GCA_904845875.1 of Miscanthus lutarioriparius. Lineage (NCBI taxonomy): Eukaryota > Viridiplantae > Streptophyta > Magnoliopsida > Poales > Poaceae > Miscanthus > Miscanthus lutarioriparius. The sequence continues at coordinate 9,723,967 of CAJGYO010000014.1, forward strand.
GTTATGGGTGCGTTACCTTTGTCTGTGCATAACCTAAAACCGGGAATGGGTGTCGTATTTAGGGGGTGTTTGGTTCTTTAGTCGCTCCTAAAATTCATATAATATCGAATGTTTAGATACTAATAAAGAGCATTAAATATAGATTAATTATAAAACCAATTATATAGATGGAGACTAATTTTCGAGACGAATTTTTTAAGCCTACTTAATCTGTCATTAGCACATGTTATTGTAGCATCACGTTGTCAAATCATGAACTAATTGGGCTTAAAAGATTCATCTCGTAAATTAGTCGTAAGTTATACAATTAGTTTCGTAATTAATCTATATTTAATACTTCATATATGTGTCCAAATATTCGATATGACAAAAATTTTAGGAGGTCCCGTAGAAATCAAACAGAGCCTTGAGTTTTACTGGTTGGAGACGGTCTTAGGACGTGTCCAACGCTCCACGGTGGCCAACGCTCCACGGTGGCCGGTGGTCTTGTCAGACCATGCAGGCTCGGATACCAAGCGGGACAAAAAACAAGTTGGAATTTTGGATTACCGTAACACTTTTGTTTTTATTTGGTAATTAGTGTTTAAATATGGACTAATTAGGCTCAAAACGTTCGTGTCGCAATTTCCCACCAAACTGTGCAATTAGTTTTTTTCGTCTATATTTAATGCTTCATATACAGTCATAAACATTCGATATAATGACTGCTGTAACAATTTTTGGAATTTTAGGTTGGACTAAACATGGGCCGTGGTGGCTTGGCAGGGTGTCAGCATAGCGACTCCTCACCTGACAAACCGCAGAAGCAACTGGTTGAGGCAGAGCAGCAACGTCAGCCTGTGCTTTCTTTAGGGGGTGTTCGACGCGCGGACTAAAGTTTAGTCCGTATTATATTAGACGTTTCAATGCTAATTAGGAGAACTAAATATAAACTAATTAAAAAATTAATTAAACAGGAGTAGACTAATTTATGAGATAAATCTATTAAGCCTAATTAATCTATCATTAGTATATATTTATTGTAGCATCATATTATCAAATCATGGATTAGTTAGGCTTAAAAATTCGTCTCGCAAATTAATCACAATCTGTGTAATTAATTATTTTTTAGTTTATATTTAATACTTCATGCATGTATCAAACATTTAATGGAACATCGACTAAAATCTGGTCTACGGAACCAAACACCCTAGACAGCTGGTGGTACACCGCCTCTCACACGTGACCCAGAAGAGGGAGAAATAGCAGGAGAAAATTCCTTAGTTGCCACTAAAAATTATAATCATCCCTTCACTGTTATTGAAATTTGATCTTCCCTTAGCTGTCATTCCGTCAATTTCATGCGTAACGATATTTGGAGGAGCTTTACTGTGCCTCTCGGATCAAGTGTGCGTGGTATGATGGATCATGGATAGGATTGGGGGTTGAGTGCCTGGGCAGCCGCAGCGGTGGCGCAGCACTTCTGGAGAGGGCGGTCATCGTCAGGCACGCCGCAGCGCCTCCGCCAAGTCAGACCGCGACCTGCACGGCTGCACGCGGCCACGCAGGGGCGGCTCTGCACGCGTGGGGCCGCGCTGGGTCACGTCCATGCGCTCTGCGAACTCGGGTACTGATTCCAAGGGCAGGTCGACGAGCTGGCTCGTGCTGGCGGTGTCGCGGAGCAGCTCGAACGCGCGGGCGCGGACCGCGGCCTCGACGGAGATGTTTTCGGTGCGTTTCTGCGGCTGCGCCGTGCAGGGGTGAAAGAAGCAGGCGGCGAGGACGACGGCGTGCACGAGCAGCGACGGCAGCAGCGGCAGGGATGCCTTGGCCATTGACGCCTTGTATTCGTTGGTGCGCTCGCTCTGCGCCGGCGTGTGACGACGGCGGCGGCAGGAAGCCGCCATCGCGACGGAGAGGAATGGAATGGAACGGAACGGTGGGGGTTGGAAAGGCCAAGCTGGGCACGGAGGCTAATTAGCAAAGGAAGGAGGTGAGTTTGCTTTATTTAGGAGGTCATGGCCAAGGGCGTTAATGGCCGGCCGGACTATTATATGCATCGAGCAGGAGAGCTGGGGCATGGACCTCGCTAGGCAGATACAGAGGCAGCAGACGCGCGCTTAGCTAGCTAGCTTTTCCCTACGGGCTCCGGCAACGGCAACTGCCGAGAGCAAGTGGCCAAACCAACCAACGATTCCGGCAGCAGGCAAACGAAACTCGCTGTCTTGAGCGAGCACAGGGAGCTTGAGCACAGGGAGCTTATCTGACGACAAGACAATCACACATTCCATTTTCTTTCCCCATCGAGGAGCAGTTGATGCTACTGCTCTAGAACTAACACAATACTGTGTGTTTGCAGTGGCCTAGCGGCCGGTGCAGTGAATTGTGGAAGGCTAGTGCGTGAGTGCAGCTGACTGATTGGCAGGCGGCAGCTTTGTTGGAGCTCTCATAGGAGGAGTATAGGACTAGGACGGCAGGTGGCCGGCACATGACAGATGACGGCCGGCCATGGACCAAGGTTAAAAGTGATTGGCATTTGCAGGTCGGCCGTTTGACGAGGTGATGCGAGTGGGAGCAGGTTGGCTGCTCAATGCTGATGCCTCAATCTCCAGTGGCGACTGAAAATTCCTATACGCCACCGTGGTAGAAGTGGCAAAAAAAAATTGGCCTAAAGGGCCCTTGCTTTCCTATTGTCCAAGGACCTTGAAATCTATAGAGCCGGCGCTGGGTGAGGCCTTGTTGGTCGCTGTACGCCACCGTGGTCTCGTCCTGCAGAAGGTAGGATACGCACTGGATGGCACCACGGAACTGGGGCAGGTGGAGGTCGCCGGCGAGATGCGCCACGATGCGTGCCGCGAGCTTCCTCATCTCCGTGTTCTCCGGTCGCCGGGCGTCTCTCCATCAAAGCGAGTCGATCCGCTTCTGGATCTTGGGCCTGGAAGGAAGAAGCAGCTTTCGGAGACGCTCCACCCGAAGTCCGGCAGGAGCAGGAGTCCTTCAACGCCGACGGCGACCGTGGCGGCGGCGAGAGCCAGCGCCGAAAGCACAGTGACCAGGAGGCGGTGGCCCTCGATGAGGTCCCGCCGCACGCCATAGCCATCCTGGAGTCAGTACCCGAGCTCGCAGAGCGCATGGACGTGACCCAGCGCTGCCCCACGCGTGCAAAGCCGCCCCTGCGTGGCTGCGTGCAGCCGTGCAGGTCGTGGTCTGACTTGGCGGCGGCGCTGCAGCGTGCCTGCCGATGGCCGCCCTCACCAGAAGTGCGGTGCCACCGCTGCGGCTGCCCAGGCACTCAACCCCCATCCCATCCATGATCTATCATGCCACGCACACTTGATTGGAGAGGCACAGCAAAGCTCCTCCAAACGTCGTTACGCATGAAATTGACGGAATGGTAGCCAAGGGAAAGGAAAGCATAAATCAATGGCAATGAAGAGAGATCATTTTTTCAATGGCAATGAAGTGATGGTTATAATTTTCAGCGGCAACTAAGGAATTTTCTCAAATAGCAGGGTCAAGAGATGGCAGGGTAGTGAGGGCCAATAAAAAATGAGCAAATGTACCCTAGTACGTTGGAAAGACGTTAGCTTCTATTTGCATTCGATAAAGCTCTACTCATCCCAAATCATTTTCCTATCCAAACCAAATGAAATGACTATCCGAATGCTACAAATAAATATTACATGGATATCCCGCTCTAGATGGCATGACCACCGAGCCGGATGACCAAGAGCGAACTGGCAATTCAGAGGAGACGGGCCCGAGACGACGCCAAGCGGGCTGGGCCGGCGCGCTTTCATGTTCGCTAGACCTGTAGTAGGCTGTGGGAGCGAGGGCCCTTCAATTTCGGGACAACACAACTGTGGGCTGCCGGCCTGCACAACTTTAGATTCTGTTTGGTTTTGACCAAAACGTGCCATGCCATAGGTTTATGTTACAGTTTTTCAGCCAGCTGTTTGGTTTGGTACCACAGTTACGGCGTACCACATTTTTTTAACATCCTGTCCCACACGTTATAGACATATTTTCTTACCAAAATTTGTTACATGACTTCAATTTTTCTCGTCAAACTTTTTCTGACAGCCACAGTTTGGTTTGCTCGGCAGATGAGCAAAGCCAACGCCTGCTAAACAAGATTATTATTATTATTATTTACAAACAGTGAAAGGGGGAATACTCCTCTTTTCTCTGCAGTGTCAACATCGTACACGAGCAGTGCCTTTGGGTAAACACCTCGCATGATCCTCTGTCTCACAGGGGTACGGAAAAAAGAGGAACCATTTCTTTTTCCTTTGTTTTTTTCTTTTGTGAAAGGAAAGAAAGCACAACGATGTCTAAAAGAGTATGATAGGTTTAACATGGTGTATGTATTGCTTAAACCTTATGGACTACTATTTATATAGAAGTGCAGTACATGAGGTTCTCCAAAGATAGACAGAGCTATAAACAGGGGCGGAGCCAAAAAGTTAATTTTATAAATGTTAGGAGGAAGTCAACCGTGTTGAATTTTCAAAATTTATTTAAGTTTTAAAAAACTAATGGAAAATTCACGTTCATATGGGGGCCTAGGCCGTGCCGCCCGGTCTCCGCCATAATAGACTGTAGTCGACTCTAATTTAACCATGATTAGACATGAATGATGATAGTATACATTATGAAGAGGACCATACATGTACAGGACTCATTTGCTGCCGCTTCATTTTAAAAATAAAGGAGCGTACATATCTAGGGCTCGTTTGGTGCACAATGAAGTGGAGTGCTAGAGAAAATATAATTTGGTGTAATTTAAGAGACCGTGTCACATTAAATTATGTCTCATCTTAGAATAAACACGCTTCCTAAAGTGCAGGTGCCTGAAAACACAGAAACAAAGGCAGGATGAAAGATATCAAGAAACAAGAAGCTCCAAAGCCATCTGATTTAGATCCAATGAATGAAAATCATTGTCTGATTAGATGCAAAATTTCAAGCACCTGCACTTAAAATATAGCAGGTCCCAAAAAATAAAACAGAATGGAGGGAGAACGTTGGCCGCCGATCAGCCAGGTGCCCAATTTTCGACGCACCCGGTCCCGGACTCCCGGTGGAACGCGTGCCGGCATCCGGGTAGCTAGCCACCGGCGGCGGACCGGCCGGAGCCCGGAGCTCGTCGCCTCGCCTGTGTACAAGGCGGTTGACGTCGGTCGTGGCGTCCATTAGGTACGTACTCGTCTGCCAACGACCTGTCGTCGCAGTTGGCGCGGCGGTTGGCGGTTGGCGGTTGGCGCGGCGCAAGGCTAGCTTTGAAACGGACATGGTCGTCCTCGTCTGCCACGAGAAAAGACGACAGGCAGCGTCGTCGTCGCAGTCGCACGCAGAGTTGGCTGCTTTGACGGCCGACGACCTGTAGGTACGTACCTGTAGTAGCTAGCCTTGGCTGGAAGCATGCGTTTTCATTCGATAATAACGAAAGGAATTATTAGAATTTCCAGAAAAAGAAAATACGTGGATGTGATGAAACAAGCAGCTTCCATCTCTACTAAAGAAAACGTCTAGGTAACAATCGGTTATTTTTAATCATCTCAACAACCAGATTTTTTCCATGCACTTACACTGTCATATAGCTATATTTACATTATCATATTACTATATTTACAATAATCTCTTCACTGTAATTTATTGGACAGAGTAATGTAATTTGGGAATAACACAAATATATACCAAAATTTTCAAAATAAATACAAATTATTTTCATGAATTACATATATTAGAGAAATATACGTTAAACTGTCCTCGTGTCTCGCTCCCCGAATCTTCAGTGCCGCCTGCACACCCACTCGTAGCTATGCCTGCCGTAGAGGATCCTGGGAGGGAGGGCTTGCACAGGCTGTCGCGGGGCAGGCTACGTGTCGCGGGACATGCTGGTTACTGGACACGCGCGGTGCTCTAGGGACGGGCCCACATACTGCTACTAAAATAAAAACCATATGGGTGGTAACCAAGATCCATTTGAATTTCCTGAAGGTTTCTCTCACCATTTGAATTTCCTATCACTCTGCTCTCGATTATACATTTGAATTCCATTCAATTTCGCTGCAACGAAAACGAACTTGCTGAGAATTAACAAGAATAACAACAACAACCGTACATGCACAGCTCCAAAAAAAGATACCTCTGTTTGAAAGGAGTATCCATGATCTATTCCTTTCCTGTCACTGAACACAAGCTAGCTAGTATGTACAAGGAAGAGGAGAAATTAATAAAAACCAATAAAACCAATCTGTCAAGCGCTTAATATAATTCCGCCGCTCTCCTCGATCTACCCTCCGGTGCTGCATTGCGCGCAACCTCCTACGCTACGACGACGTACTACCCACGCGCCGGCCGCGCGTCTCGCGACTAGCTTCACGACGAGCCGGCAACCTACGCTGCAGGGCTGCCGGCTGCTCCCTTGGCCGCCGGCGGCGGCGGCGCGCGGCACACCGGGCACGTCGGTCTCCGGCGCAGCCACTGGTCGACGCACCCGCGGTGGAACGCGTGGCGGCAGCCGGGCAGCCGCCGGAGCTCGTCGCCGTCCGCGTAGTCCGCCAGGCACACCGCGCATCGCGCCGCGTCGGACCCGGACCCACCTGCCGCCGCTGCCGTCTCCCCGGCGCCGTCGCGCGGCCCCTCCGTCTCTTCATCCTTCTCTTCTCCTTCTCCTTCTCCGACGACGAAGAGTACAGCAGCGTCGGGTACGCGGCCAGCGCGGCGTCGTCGAGCCCGGGCGCCTCGCCGTGGCCGTGGCCCAGCTCCACGTCGTCGCCCGCCGCGTCGCGCCGATGGGACTGCGACGGCGCGCGCCGGCCGTGCCTGCGCCGCTTGGAGCACAGGAACGTGGCAGCCGAGAACACGAGCAGCGCGGCCACGGAGGCGGCGATCAGCACGGTGTCCTTGGTCATGGCCGCCGCTGCGGGCACCGACTCGCGTGCACGGCTCTCGTTCTCTGTCCCATCCGCCTTATATGATGCCCCACGCGCGCGCCAAAACTTGTGCACCGCTGTTAAAAAATCAAAACGCGCTAATGACCGGGCCACACATGTGTGGCTTAATAATAATAATTTTTTATCTCGGCCTAATAATTAATTAACTACTGCTAATCGCCAAATCCTCTTTACCGCTGCTTTGTTCGTTGCTTCCCGCAGGAGCTATTCCTGAGACCGACCGCCTGAGTCTGACACCTCGCCAAAATTCGCCGAATTTTCTACTGGCCTTCTTTTCAACCGCTTGAATTCGCCTAGGATTTATCAGTGTGTTTGAGGCATATTCGTGTCAAGTTACGAGTGCAGAAACGGCAGCTAAAAAGGCTGCCTCTTTGCCAACTAGGTTATATATAATTAGCCTGTTCGTTTGGCCGTGGCTTGTCGTAAACGATCGTAAATTTTCAGCCGAAATAATATTTTTCTCTCACACAAACCAGTCAGCAGTACTTCTTCACGAACCAGCAACGAAACGAACCAGTCAACCGAACAGGCTAAATGATGCTGAATGATGCAAGAACAGGGTGCTTAGGCTGGCGATTAAGGAAGTAAAGCGCGCATGCACTAGATTACGCAGGGAATGAGATCTCTGTAGCTTGATATGACAGGAGTGAATATCCCCTGATTCGACGTATTTTTATTCGGGCCTTATTAGATTGAAAAAATTTCAACCCGATGAATAGTAGTATTTTCGTTTTATTTGATAAATATTGTCCAATCGTGGACCAACTAAGCTCAAAAGATTCATCTCGTGATTCCCAACTAAACTGTGCAATTAGTTATTTTTTTTACCTACATTTAATACTCCATGCAAACGGCTAAAAATTGATGTGATGGAGAGAGAGTGAAAAAACTTGGAATTTTGAGGATATCTAAACAAGGCCTCGTTCGGGTTTGCTGAGAATTTGATTTGACAAGTTGGTCTCCTTCCTTATCGGCTTATCGTCAGTCAGCAAAACAAATAAAGCAAATGTTGTTCAAATTCCGTCACCCAGAGACCACGGGTTTGGCTGGCTCTCGTGCGCAGCCTCACGTGGGCGGCGCACTTTTTGTGGAAAGTTTGTAGACCAAATTTCGCAGGAAATACGCAGGAGTTCAAATTTCGTTTGCTTTCAAAGCAATTTTCCTCCCAAACGAGGCCTAAAATCGATTCAAATTCCTGGACTGTTTAAGGTCCGGATTGTTGCTTGTGCAGATGGAGCGAGAAGGAGAGCTCAGTTTGTTTTTTTATTTTTATTTTTTAGGAAAGAAGGGGAGCTCAGTTGCTTGTGCGAGCTGGCAAATGATGTCTGAACATAGGAGAAACCCGTCCAAATAAATACGATAAAAATTTGGCGTGTACTCCTACGTGTATGAACGTGTGATGCTGTGATGGACCCGGTACAATACCTGGGGTTGCAGCACTGACAAGTTATCGGACTTTTGAAATTGACTCATCATTGGACCCACCGGCCGCACGAGCAAATCTCAATTTTTTATTCAAGGAACTTGACCATTTCTTGTGTGTTTCCACGAGCGTGCATTGATCATGTATTCATGTTCCAGTCATCTGGATCTCTTTTGAAAAAGAACCAACAATTGTTTACGCGAGGTCATAAACTCATATTGTGAACAAAGCCTTGAATCAATTTTTTTGTACCGAACGTGTTTGGCAGATTCAGCAGATGCTTCCTATCATCCTATGTAGTCGTGATGTGAGGTGTTTGGACTTTGGAGCTCAATCATCTTAGGTGATTGAAGCGAAAAATCTGAAAGATTATGCAAGTCATCGTTGTTGCCTAGGATTTTGTTTCAGTTCTTAACTGATACAACTTGCTGCCTAGGAATCTTTTTTGAAGAAGAAATCCCCTGACGGGAATGTGACATGTATGTGACAGGATGGGCACATATGATATTTGCCATTGCTAACAGCAAATTGATGTATGATGACGCCTCCAGATATGACATTTGCCATTGCTAACAACAATTTGATGTATGATAACAACAATTTGATGTATGATGACGCCTCCAGACATGATATTTGCCATTGCTAACAGCGATTTTGATGTATGATGACGCCCCCAGAGATTGCACAGGTACAAGTCATCATGTTACTTAAAACCAACCACATCAACACATTTGTTTTGTTCCTGCAGATGCTGTTGTTTCTGTTTCTATTTGCTAAGAAACTCCAGTCAGATCTCAGTCGTTCAGCAAGACAGTTCACCAGTTCAAGGACACTGAGGGCACTAGTGACATCTTTTTTTTTTCTTCTCAAAAACAGCAGGAACACTGCTATATCATATAAGAAGGGCAAGCCCAAGTCTTATGAGGGTTTATTGCCGGTAATTTAAACCACTCACACTTAAACTTCTGAAACCAAATCACTGAAGGAGGCACCAAGCCAACTCCACACGCCAACCGCAACAACTGTAACTCCCTGGGAGCATTCCAAACCAGCTTGCAGGGATCAAGGCTATGCACTCTTGCAGCTTAACTTAAACATTTATTACTTAAGATATAAAAATCAAAATTACAAGCAGGAACAGCGAACGCTATGTATGAAGTACATCTAAGACCAGAAACTTCAAGGTGATTCATGCTACGCCATAACGTTTTCCCTTACAAGAAAAATATCTGAAATGTCCCTATGTAGCTAGGATGCTGATGCTAATCCTCTGAACATGGGCACTCTCTAGGAAAACATAACTGCAAAGCTGGGCTTCCTTTATGCAAAACGTAGGCAATAACTAGAGCAGTCACATAAAAATCAGCTCTTGTTTTCAGTAGTTTCTGCTGAAGTAGAGGATGTTGTCGACGCTGTGAGGTCCCTGGCGCATTGTGACACGTATGGCTTCAGCTGCAACCATTCACACATGACATCTCATTCATGAGAAAATGCAGGCAAAAATTGAAACTCAAACTCATCTTAGCCACATAACAGGTTATAGGTGATAATTGTCCATCTTCAGGCCCTCCCTTTCCCAGTCCTAAACTCAACTTTTCTACGGTAAAAGTTTCATAATATCAACTCAAAAAAAATTAATAATTATTCTGTGTTGGGTTTGGCATTTACAACAACTTCTTTACTATCACAGGTTTGCATTTTTTAACTTAAATTGGGCAACTGGTGCTCCAAGCTCCAGGTGCTGAAAGTAAAGTAAAGTAAACTGAATGTCTTCCAATTTCGTCCAGCAAACTAAATTGTGGAGTGAAGAAGATAATTTTGGTACTTGATATTTAATTAACTTAACATGCTATATTAAGTCTGTAAAGTGTGAACCAGAAAAAGGCCAATTACCTTGAAATCAGTCAAGTCAGGAACCACAAATCTTGGCAACTTTTCATCAACAATCACATATCCACCTGCAAAAGAAGGTAAACTTTTAAGATAAAAAAGGTAATGAAAGTAAAATTACTCACACCAATGAGAAAGGATTGGATGGCACTGAAATTATTCTACTACAGTTTTTTGATAATTATAGTATGAAAGTGGTGAATGAAGATACTGACTCAACGAAGTAACATCAAGAATCCGGTGGAAAGAATGACTTCTTACAGGATCTCTAGAGCTACATTGTGGTGGTTACAAACTAGGTACAATCTAAGGCTGAAACAAGAAAAGGTACTAATAACATCTATACATTACAACCATACGCCACATATGCTGATCTACATATCAAAGGACAGGAAACAGGAGAGACAGCTAACCACGTGTAGGCGGATGAAGAACGAACTTGTTAAACATGATGTAACTACAAACACTGGAGGAGGTTTGGCTAATTTCCTCTACCATCACTAGTTCAGTAGTTCGTATGGCTTAAAACAATGCTAAGTTTCAACTGACGCCGTTAGGTTGTTTCAGCGGATGTCCTTGTACGTCAAGCTACACCGATCGCATAATTTCACTCCTGTGAATTCTCATTCCAACATTTCAACGATCACCTGTCTTGCAGGCGAGGCTGGAACAGCTAGACCTAGATCACTGGATGGCAAAATGCTACCTTTGCGGGTGTGGAACCCGGTGGGCTTGCAGTTCTTGCCCTTGTAGTAATCCCGCGGCGCCCGCTTGGAGGAGAGGATGTCGAGCGAGGACAGCCGCTTCCGCCGCATCGCCCGCCCCAGCGAGCCCAGCGTCAGCCCCAGAGGCATCCTCCAACACCGCGGCGAGCGAACGAGGTTCCTGCACAGCCCAGGGGAGAAAGGATCAGCGCGTCTCGGCGGAGATCAGCGACGGCGGCGCGAGGAGGAAGTTGAGGGGAATGTACCGGACGGTGAAGGGGATAGGAGGCGGCGGCGGGCGCTGCTGGAGTGCTGGGTAGGGTTTGCCAGGGAGTCACCGCATCCGACAGCCCGCAAGGCCCAATGCAGCCCACCACGGGGATGCTGAGATGATTCTTTCTTTTCTTTTTCCTTCTTTTTTTTCTACTTATAATGTTGAATGAATCCATTTTTGTAGGAGTAGGTTCTATGCTAGGCCATTTATATGCAGTAAGTAATCATAAACATTTGGATACAAGATGAAAACTAATTCAACAGTTTGGTTTATGTACAGTATTATATATGTATGTAAGAGTATCTGGGTAAACAGCTTACACATGCCGCCACCAAATTGCAGTGTTGAAATATTTCATTCGTTCATTTAAATTAAAAAATTTATTTTAAACATATTCTTGGATTTTTTTATTTGGCTGATCCTCTAACGCATGAGCAAGTAAATCGCATATTTTTTTTAAAAGGAAAAGGAATCCCGTATTGTTTTCACATGAAGCTTGCTTCAGTTTTCTTGATAGACATTTGGTCGTTTGCTCTCTTTTTTAAAAGGAAAAGGAAAAAAACAACTAGCGTACATTGACCATGTTCCAATTATCAGTAACCTGGAAAAGGATTTATCAATTATTTAAGACTGTAGTCTAATATGTGTAAACAACGTTATATTTGATTGGCAGGTGCAGCTAAGGCCCCGTTTGGCAGAGCTCTCAGAGCCGATTCTCTGCTGAATCCAGCAAGAGCTCTGCCAAACAGTTTTCCAGAGAAAAGTGATTCTCCGTTGATTCCGTGAAGTGATTCTCTGAAACGAGCTAGGAGGCTGAGAGCTGGAAAAAGTAGCTTCTCCTGATTCTATGAAGTGATTCTCTGTCACGATTTCAAGAGTTTATGTTAAAGAATCAAAGAGAATCACTTTTACCCACAGAATCACTTCTCTCAGAGAATCCGCTTCAATAGAGAATCAAAATCAGATGGAGCTCTACCAAACAGGTCCTAAAAGTATACGCAACTCGAGAACTATTGGCTCATTGTTCAGGATTCTAGGGTGTGTTTAGTTCCTCCCAAATTCCCAACTTTGATACTATGCAAAAAGAAAATTACCCACATCAAACTTACGGTACATGCATGGAGTACTAAATGTTGACGAAATCAAAAAACAATTGCACAGTTTGGTTGTACTTTGTGAGACGAACGTTTTGAGCCTAATTAGTCAACGATTAGATAATTATTACCAAATAAAAACAAAACGCTACTGTATTTTCGACGGCGCCGATTCGGACGAACTAAACATGGCCCTAGTTGCTATCAGAAGCAACATGTCTGACAATCAGAATTCAGAAAGCACATTCAGTAACAGGAATGACTTAGTGGGAGACATCCATCTATCTGCCATACATAGATACTAAAGGGAACAGTACAGACCCACTCAAATTCTAGTTTGGCAGGAGCTCGAGTCGTTTCGGTGTGACCGTTCCAGCACAAAATAAGGTACAGCCTCACCGCTCCCGTGCTCCGGCAGCAGCAGAAATCTCTAACTACGATTCTCGCACCAAAAGAAGGCCGGTGAGCGTGGCCACGTCGCCAGCAGTTCCTGGCCGTCGGATCGGGCGCGTGGACGGCCCAGAGCGTGCGAGCCCCGGTCTTTTGCAAAAAAAAGTGTCAAACTTTAGTTGAATCAATCTGTAGTTCTGGCCTCCTCTCAGGTTTTTTTTGTAAAAAAAAGTCCTCGAACTTTACGAAAATCAACACGCAATCCAGGCCTTTAAAATGGGCCGGCCTGCCCCCCGCTCGGGCCTATATATCGCCGGACCTGGGCCTTACTGGGCCAAATTCGGCCCGACGACGTCTTTCTATTTTCCTGTGAATTTGTTATGTATCTAAAACGATTGAAATTTTGTAAAGAACATAATAAAACAAAAAAATCAAAAAAATGCCAAACCAAGTTTGTTGAACTCTACACAATTAGCACTGCACTGTAAACACATAACACCGCGTGCCTTTTCTAGTGCCACTGGAAATACGAATAAGAAAATCCTCATACGACATCATGTACTCATCAGCTGCTAAAAGTTTATCTTAAAAAGAAGGTACGATAACACCGGCTTATATTAATAAGCAGGGAGCTGATACATGTCTTAGAGACGCCTATCTGATGACTTATTTGTAAAGATCATCGACCAGGGTGAAAAATCTAAAGGATTACTCACCACTAGTCACTAGAGAAGCGATAAGGAGAAACATGCTAAAAGGTACTGCAGGCAGTACGTGGAATGAAGTCAGCAGACAGCCAGGGCATTATTATGGACGTCGCGGTTGCAACACTGACACCTGATCGTGTAAGCCACTGTCCCAAGGAATGTTGTCGCCGCGGCAGGGGAAGGGGCTAGTGGACGAACACATCACCCGGGTGATTTGGGTGGGGGCGTAGTGCCTGCTGCCCAACGGCGACTCCACAGCCGCCCAAACGACAGAGTTGTGCAGGTAGATATAGCTACAGAAATCAGAATTAAAAAAATACAGCATGGAAATTACGGCATGCATCAATTCTTGAGCAAAAAAGGAAACGAAGCCAAAGTCATTTACCTTCCGAAGAAGGAGCTATCAGCAGAACCTCGATACATTAGCCCGCCTACAATGGACGGCGCGGTGTCGGCGGCGGGGCGTTCGTGGGCCACGACCACCGAGGTGGGCTGGCCATCGGAGATCAAATGCACCACTTCTTGCTGTGCCTGCATACATCGTTGACATGTTATTATTGATTTATGGGCAGCAGTGAGGACCAGAATAAAAATCCTCCTTCCAGCGTCTAATCAAATTCTTACATCGATGCTGGCACAGTACAGAACATCAGGCTTATCTGAATCGAAGGAACATCCTCCTCGGAATACCCAAACCGGTCGCGAAGACGTCGGCCTCGATGGGCATGTCACCGGTTCCTGACGCAGATCATCAGACCATTAATGATGACGCTGATGCGGTCAAGGGATGAAAGATGTAATAGGGGCAGACGTGTCAGGCAGATCGAGGGGTCATACCATCGAATGCATCCGTACTAACTTAAGCTGTGTGGCAACGACCTGCTGGTACTCTCTAATAGGTCGTCATGTGTCGAGATTGATGATCAGGCTTATCTGAATCGAAGAACTCCTCCAGGAATACCCAAATTCGTCGGGGTCGTAATTGTGTTGGCGAATAGATCAGCCGGAGATGGACGCGCGCAACAGACCACAAATGAAACAACATGCGGTAATACAATCTGATTAACATACATTCAGCCGTGTTTAGTTGCAGATTTTGTACAACATCGAATGCATCCGTACTAACTTAAGCCGTGTGGCAACGACCTGCTGCTACTCTCTAATAGGTCGTCATGTGTCGAGATTGATGAGCCCCCAAAGGAGGCCGAACTTACAGGCAGTGATGAATTCGTAGGGGTCGCAATTGTGTTGTCGAATAGATCAGCCGGAGATGGAGGCGCGCAAACCTACACAAAGGAAACAACAGATTAATACAATCTGATTAACATGTGAACTAAATGCCCCCTCGTACCATCTCTACTCCTAGAAAGAGTAAACTGGACCCGTTGACCATGCGTGGTGATGCCGAGCCGCTCCAGCGTCCCCGTCCTACAGTATTTGTTTTGCGCCGACATGTGGGTCCAGGACATCTGCCCCCGCATGCCTGCGTCCGTGCATCTGGAATTTTGGATCCCCCCTCGCGGCGGCCTCGCCCTATTCTCCGCTCAGCGAGTCAACGCCTTCCCCTTCCGAGCTTGACCAGCAGCAAGCTGCCCTGTGCCACCGACGAAGGCCCGTGGCCCAGCCTCTCACGGCGCCCATCGAGGAGCAGCGGGGCGACTCGAGGGGCAGGACGGCAGGGACCTCGCCCGCATCACATCAACGCTGCGCACATCCTCCCTGCACCGAGGCCCTCCTCCGGTGATGCCGAGCCCGCCGCCCAACCGCCCGCTGGTTGCTCTACAGATGCAGGTTGTCGTTCAGGGCAGCACAGTGAAGGTACGGCTGCACCTCGAACACCAGATATCTTGGTTTTTGTTGGAAGATTTCCACCACCGCTGCAGCATTAATCCGGCGATAATAGCATGCCCACTGGGTGTTTGTAAAAATGCCAAACCACTGAAACTTGCAGAGCCACAGGTGCCTGGGTCAACGTTAGGATCCACCACCAGGTGCTCACGCTCGCCATATCCGTCATAATTGTTTCTTTGTCTTTCTAAATAATAATAATTGTTTACTATAAGCCTAGAATCATATCATTGCTCATGAATTATGAAATGTCTTATAGTTATGCTAATTCTCAGATGTGTGCCCAAAATGTCATTTTGTGTTGATTACTGTTTGGTAGGACATAATCAAATTAATTTGTTTACCTTTCAAACGTTGAGTCGCATGCTTCTTTGTCCATTTTCCTATTTTATCCTATTTGGTTTTTAATAGCAGCTTTTAATCTGGACTAACATATTATTGTCACAACGTGAACAGCGGCATGGCTCAATAAGGACTTGCTGCAGAAACATGCTTTGGTAGGCTTTGACCATGGAACAATTTTGTTCTTACAGGTATAAGCATATTAACTCATTTACTTGAAAAGAACGGTAAAGTGTATATTTAAAGCATGGACTCATGGTATGTTACTGTTGTTTGTATACAGTAAGCCATATTTTATTTTTCCATTTCCATTACTTGTTGGAAGTTGCAACTGTCAACTCTAAATGAAATTTTCAGCTTAATTTGTTTTAGGAAGACTGGTTGCTAACTTCATTTGTGAGCCTTTTGCATTTGAACAAAACAATGTTTGGGACTGTGAGCTCTAATTTTGCTGGGCAATTTGATGTTATGAAACCACATATTGATGCTATACATGAGGGAGCCCCATGTACGTTTGGATGTGTGCATTCTACTTTGCTACTGTATACATGTATTTTGTTGGATGTAGTACTGAGAGACTTTTTTTTCTACTTTTTCCCTAGCACCAACTTGTGTACTACTTTGCTCGGCCTGGTTCTGCTCCTCAGCCAGATCCACCTAACCAATCACGCCCTGAAAAGATCAGATCACTTCTCCTGAAGGGACTACCATAGCCGGGTTTAGGAGCTTGAGAAGGACGCGTTTCGTGGAATGCTGAATAGTGCTGTTGTTGCTGTGGCAAAGCGGTGCCGCAAACTGTCATATAGTTTGATTGATGTTCCATTTTGGCAGATTTCGACAAGGCTGCATTGCCTTATATAGTTTGATTAACATTTTATTTCTACCTAATACCTATACCAGTAATGCAAATTAATAGATCATGTGTCTCTTTAATTTCATTATTGGTGCCAACATTGTTTCAAAAACCTTTCTTATGGGAGTAACATAGTTTTATCATCCATAGCAAATTAATAAATCATGTGTCTCTTTTAACTTCGTTATTGTTGCTAACATTGTTTCGAAAACCCTTCTTATGGGAGCAACAAATTGGATTAACATAGTTTTGTCACCCGTAGCAACGCACGGGCATTGGCTAGTAATCTACTAGGAGTCTAGGACGACATAAAAGCAGCTAGTACTCAGAAAAAATTACAAAATAGAGTAATTGCTTTCTGAACAATTTAGCAGAGCAAGAATATCCTTAGGAGCATTCTCTGCAAAGGCAAAGTTCTGGGAGCACTATGCAGTGATAAGGGATCAGTTGAGTTAATGAGTACTATGCCTAAAATCAGTTGAGGAAAACATGTTCAGATAATGGATTTAATGCGCGCACTATGCAGTGATGCAGTGATGCTTGTAAGTCAGTATTCAGAATATGCAGATTACCAAACGGCTCGTCTTTTGACTGATGTCATAGGAGATTTTAGGGGTTGACAAACACACTCTTGTTTCCAGGACAGGAAGCTTCTTGCAAGAGAACAAAACAGTCACAGCAACATCTTTAACTCTCATTTTTCTTATCTTTTTTTTTTGTGAGGAAACTCTCATGTTCATGCTGTAAAAAGTAGTCGCAATGTAATGTTTTGTGAACACAATAGGGTGCTAGGCAGTGTGTCAGAAACCAAACCATCAATAGATGCACGACGGCGCCAAGCCCCATCCTAGATGCAAGATGCAGGGGAAACGCCGTGGAGGCGCGCGTCGGGTGAAGAGGCGGCGGCGGATCTCGCGCCGGTTCTTGCGCGATGGAGAGGCCGTGGATGGCTCGACCGCTTGAGTTGGTGACCTGCGGCAGCGGCGCGGTGCTGCTGCTGAGCGGTAGGTTCGGAGGCGGCGCTGGGATGGGGACTCAAACCACGGCCCGGAGCTTGAGGGCTGAACCGCTGACCGGACCGGGCGGCGCTAGGCGGCTAGGGGAGAAAGAAAGCGTTCTGAAGAGGAGGGATTTTTAACTTTTTTCCCTTCACGAGGGATAAGCTCTTCTACGTTTTTAACATTTTTTTGCTGCATGCCACGTCGGTGACCACGTAGCAGTGAGCCTTATTAAAAAAAGCCCCTGTGCAAACCTTATAGTCAAATCTTCTCCTACTAAGTCATTCTTGAAGCCGCCTTTGTCTTCAACCTCCTGCCATCACCCAGAGAGGGAAGGCGAGGAGCTCATGCAATCCCGCATAAATTTTTGAATCGACCTCCTCGTCATGACTTGTCAGTCAAAAAGCGTGTCAAACGCCCATCCATTTAATTTGACGGGGCGGATTGAGTACAAATCGAAAATACACCAAAGCTATGCACGCGACACGCTACCGCGACGTCATCCTTCATTGAAGCCGGCCATCCGGAGAACGAGTCACGGAGATGGCGCAGAAGAATCGCCGACGGCGAAAACGGACACCGCAACATCCACGCCGCCGCCTCGCTTCCTCCTCCGCCGCCACCACCGATAGCGAAGAAATGCGTAGGAGTCGGTCGGGGCTGCATCGCACGCACGCGCCGCAGCAGAGCGCATCGCGAAGCGCCGCGTGGTCGCTACCACCAGACCGCATAGGTGACGAGCTAGGCGGCGGCGACTCGTGCGTGTTGCAGGTCTCCGCCCACAGCACCTCGAACTCATCGAGCTCTTCCATTGCCATGGCAGAGATGGCCAATGGGCAGAGCACAAGAGCACCGAGCGAGTGTGGCAGGAGCCGTACTTATTTGGTAGTCGTGTCTTGAAGCTTAGAATCACGACGGATTTCGGCGAGCGCGCGACGACGTCTGTTGGCGAAGCGACTCCGGGTCGCGCTCGTGAAAGGCGCTGCGACGAGTGGGTGTGGATCCTGTTGTTTAAGGCGCGGCGAGACTGACGAGCTTAGCGTTTCAAATGATGGCGATGGGAGGTCGAGGAGGGCAAGCAAAGCGGCCGAAGCGGATCGACGAGTTCTTCCTCTCTGCGTGGTGATGGCGTGAGGTTGAAGATGAAGCTGACGTGTGGTGTCCACGCGTCAGCGAATGGTGAGAGAAGCTGCAGGGGTAAATATGTCATTTCGCATGCTCCACCTGGCGTGACATGTCAGCAAAAATAGCAAAAACGTAGGAGGTTCACTATTTACAATGGTAATTATGTAGAAGCGCGTATAAAACTGGTAAACGAAGGAGTATCGTCCGTAAGGATGGCCAAAAGTTAAAAATCCCTTAAGAGGACGATAGCCAGGATCCTTTCCACACGATCCATGGGCTCGGCCCTCTCTCACGGTCCACACGCACTGATATGGGTCAAGCTAAGATCCGATCCATTAGAACACAGCTGTTGCTAAAAAAAAAATAGAACACAGCTCAATCCGATCCATTATAAGATCCGTAAAAAGTGTCCCATTAAGTTGAGAGCCCGTACGGTCCTCGGGGCTACACAGCCCATTATCAGGCCTAGTTATACATACGGGCCGTGGTCCTAGGCGTTGCCCAAAACTCCAGTTAGAATTGCCCTATAGGCGTGGCTGAGCCAAGCAAGAAAGGCTGGACGGACTGTGTCGTGTCGGCCCCCCGATCTGCTGGGCCAGCGCTCGTCTGCCGCCGAAGCAACGTTACTGCCACTGACAAGTGGGTCCGTAGCGCACGTGTACTCGAACGGTCAAAGCCAGCACCAAGGAAAGGAGGCAGCACGGGGCAGTCGGCTCTCCCGGGCAAGGACAAGGGTCGCCGGCAGCACGGTTGATGAGGGAGTTGGATCCACGGCGGCGGAGGTGGGGAGCTCGCCGGCCTCCGCCGGGCGGAGGACGTAGAGGCCTCTACGTACAGCTGTATCTTCACCCCCATTCACTTACTCGTACTTTTTCAGTCAACGGACAGTTTTTTTTTCTCACAATAAATTAGTCAACAGTACTTTCAGCCATGGCTTATCAACCACTTATCGACGTTTATTAACCAACCCCGTGCGCCTCTGCGGCGTCGACCTGCAGCTGGTATACAAGGGAACGAAAGAACCGGAAGTGGGGTGGAATGGAAATGGCGACCAGAAGGAGCGAGGGCACCCGGCCTCGTCGCGTGTGTTGGCAACAGGAAGTACGGGAACGGTAATACAACCAGCTGTCCAGCTGACAGTGCCTACTGTTGCAGTTCGGCTATGGATAGAAGTTGCCATTGAGGAGAGGCCATGGACGCGTGAAGGTGAAGTGGTCCAGCTCCTAGGGAAGTGGCGTGCCATGAATGGCTGCGCCGTGCTGCTGGTGCCATGAACCGTGGCGGCGAGCAGGAAGGCCACGGTTGTTATGCGAGAGAGGCGCTCTAATTTTTGCTGCTGAGACTCCGTGAAGGAACCGGGTAACGCTCGTAGGGGAGGGGCAACAGAGTTCTACTACTGGGTCAGATCGATTTACGCTGCGATCATTACAGACCAATCCATCTAAACATAAAAACAGTGTTATGCATTCACGCCGGGAATCGTTGGCGGTCTAAAAACGTCGAAGCAAACAGCTCCCTAGTACTATCAATATTAAAAACAGCATTTGTAGAAGCTTGTGCTTACCCTGCACATGCTTTGATTCAGCTGCTGGTGATGTCGATGGGCCGTGACGGGAACGCGTGATGAGTTTGTTTCAGCCGCGACCGTCAACAAGCACGGGAGAACAATGACCATTAGGATTGGGATCACCATCTCTAGGCACGCCATGGCAGCGCGACAACAGAGAGCTCGAGCGATTTATGGTGTCAGAATGGAGATGTGTGCTTTGTGTTGTTCTGGTCTGGCCGTCAGTGCAGCTAGCTGCCTCTGCCCCGCCGCCGGCGATAGGATGCATGGACTTTATGGACAATCGTGTGGGCCAGCCGCGCCGAGTGGTGGGGACTTGGGACAAATCACTCTTAGTTAGTGCCAGTCCCAGCACCATCAAAACGTCACACGGCTAAATGAGATATACTCCAGAGCGTACTTTCAAAAAGAGAGAGAGAGAGATATAAGAGCGACTTGTTCTCGAGGCGGTTGCGGCCGCGGCCATGAAGCCTCGAGGAAGCTTCTTGCGGCGCATCACGCTGCCACATGGGCCCGCGCATGGCCAGGACTGGGGGAGCTCGTTCGTTCCCCACGTGTCACGTACAGACTTGGAGGTGGCCCACCAGTCCGTGTCCGTGTCCAGCGGGAAGTAACGATCGGATCGGACGCTGCTGTTACTTGAGGCTCTCTATGGTGACCAACTGACACAGGGCAGCAGAGCCAGTGCAGCACCGCAGGTCTGGAGAATGCGGAGTCTTGGTTACTTCCTAGGCCTCGTTCATTTTGTAAAAAAATAAACCCAATGAATAGTACCACTTTCGTCTTATTTAACAAATATT
Source organism: Miscanthus lutarioriparius (assembly GCA_904845875.1). Taxonomy (NCBI): domain Eukaryota; kingdom Viridiplantae; phylum Streptophyta; class Magnoliopsida; order Poales; family Poaceae; genus Miscanthus; species Miscanthus lutarioriparius. The sequence goes on from CAJGYO010000014.1 coordinate 9,744,923, forward strand.
GTCCAATCGTAGACCAACTAGGCTCAAAAGATTCATCTCATGATTTCCAACTAAACTGTGTAATTAGTTATTTTTTTACCTACATTTAATACTCCATGCAAGCGGCTAAAAATTAATGTAATGGAAAGAGAGTGAAAAAATTTGGAATTTGAATGGCATCTAAAGGCGCTAATCACTTCGTTGGTTCTCAAGTCTCACAGAGCGACAAACAAAGCAGCGGATAGTACTCTCAGCTACTATGTAGTAATTCATAATAATTTTTTTTATTTTTACTCGACGGTCTCAGAAAAATGGTTAAAAACGTATCCGGCGCATACCTGTGACTCTGAGCTTACATTGTCTATATTGGACTTTTGGTAGCAATTTGTTAATGTACAATTTTTTTTTCATAATTACTGAGATAATTGGTGATATCTCCTTTTACTTGCTTCCTGATTGGTGGTGGTCTGACCGCCTCCGGCTCCGACTCTTATGGCGTGTTTAGTTTCAGGAATTTGGAATTTGAGGTTACTGTAGCATGTTAGTTTTTATTTAGTAATTAGTGTTCAAACTTGGACTAATTAGGCTCAAAACGTTCGTCTCGCAATTTCCCACCAAACTGTGTAATTAGTTTTTTTTCGTCTACCTTTAATGCTCCATGCATAGGCCGTAAATATTCGATGTGACAGGTACTGTAGCACTTTTTAGGATTTTAAGGTGGAACTAAACAAGGGCTTATCTTTTATCTTCAAAATGAACAGGAGGTGGTAAAACCATACTTTTTAGTTTATAGCAGTAATCGATATGTTTACGTGAACTTGTCCTCCATTCTTATGTTCGCCAGGGCTCTAGAAAATTTCTGGGTCCGCCACTAGCCGACAGGTTTCAAATGGAGACGGAAACAAATTAAAAAAGGTCAGGTCGAAGTAACTGCAGCGTGATGCGCCGGAGAAAGTTACAATGACTCGCAGCCTTTTTTATTGGCTCGTGCCTGTCGTATACGATCGTAAATTTCTAGCCGAAACAATATTATTTTTCTTTTTACATAAGATCCGATCCATTAGAACACAGCTGTTGCTAAAAAAAAATAGAACACAGAACATGCCGATCCGATGTGTTCTCGTCTTTCTGAAATAAAATTTCGTTATCGGGTCTAAACCCGCGTTTGAAGAATCCATAACCCGCCTCTACTTTTCTCTTTCCATGGTGACTCATAATCCATCACCCTTGTTCGGCCTAGTTATACATACGGGCCGTGGTATGTGAGAGAAAAGTTGCCCAAAACTCCAGTTATCGATTCTGCAGTTACACTGAGGCTTTCAAATGGAGACGGAAACAAATTAAAAAAGGTCAGGTCGAAGTAACTGTAGCGTGATACGCCGGAGAAAGTTAGAATGACTTATAATTTAAGATGGATGGAGTATTTTTTATGCATATGTATTCACCTTAATTCACACACGTGGATCGGTGAAATTAAACTAGATTTTTTGCTATTTATCTGTCAATAGATTTTTGTTGTTGAAATCTGTTGAATTTTGGACCATTGGATTTGCCTTAAGATTTGTGTTGCATGTGTTCCCGTCTTTCTGAAATAATTTTTTCGTTATCGAGTCTAAACCCGCGTTTGAAGAATCCATAACCCGCCTCTACATTTCTTTTTCCACGGTGACTCACACTGCATCAGCTTGTTTATTAATTGGTTCGTATCATTGATGGTTTATTTATATAAGAAAAAAATACTGCTGAATAATTTATATGAACAGTGTTCACGTGAGCAAGGCCGCCCCATCCGAACACACTGCATCTTCCCCATCTCTCTCTCTTCAAAATCGGCTGCTGTCCCCTCGAAAAAAATCGGCTGCTGTGCTGGTAGGACGGCAAGAAGGGGAGCTTGCGGCGGCCACGGGGGCGCAGGGGGGCCAGCCTCCGGCGGCCGGGAAGAAGCGCGGCCGCACCGCGGGGGACAAGGAGCAGAACCGGCTGCTGCGGAACCACGTGTCAGCGCAGCAGGCGCGGGAGCGGAAGGCGTACCTGACGGAGCTGGAGGCGAAGGCCAAGGACCTGGAGCTCCGCAATGCCGAGCTCGAGCAGCAGGTGTCCACGCTCCGGAACGAGAACAACACGCTCCGCCAGGTGCCGGCTCACCTCCATCCATCCCCATTCGTTTCCGCGATTCGATCTGAGCTCTGAAGTGTTCCTCTCGTTCTGAGTGACTGACCCCCCTGGTGCTCCCGCCGCGCGGATTCTGAAGAACACGACGGCGCACGAGCTAAACTAATTCGTGTTGTTTGTTCTGAGTTTATGTGGATCTATAGTGTAGGTAGTATCGAGTCTATTATGTATTTTTGGTTTGCCTTTGGCCTGTAAGATCTGCTGCCTTACTTTTAGAAGAGCAATTGCCTTTAATAACAGTCGCATGAGCCGAACTATTTTTAGAAGAAGAGCAGTTGTAGTGTTAATTATGCATGGCTCTTTTGTTTTGGAAAGGGATTTTTTCATGAGAAATCTGTGATATTCAGGGTATTGGGAAGGGCTCATTTTCTGATACTGCATTTTTTTTGATCTGTTAGATACTTGTTGGGCTATGGCTTGCTGCAACTAGGTATTTTCGCTGTTACTTGCAAACATGATTGAATAGTTTTTTTTTTCCCTCCGTGGCCTTTGAATGGCCGGATTGGCTTCGTATTATGCTTCCAGACACGGAGTGAATCAAATCTCTTTGTGTGGTAATAACGTAGTTATCATGGAAAAAGGCAAGCTTGCTGAATTTTTCTACAAATTTGTCTGGTGTTATCTAATGTGCCACTATTATTTAGGAGATGTCCATATATAAGCTAGTGTGCATTATCTATCTTTGTTCATAGATAATTAAGTAGTTCTGATTCTATTTTTATCTGGTTATTTGAATGCATACAATTTCCTAGTGTTAGTGTTTATGGCTGTGCTCGGATGCCTTTCTTCCCCAGTGGTTGCAGCTGCTGCTGTTTGATTTTTGTGTGCAACGACAACTTGCTTGTCTCTCCTTGTCCATGCGCTGTTGGTCTATCTATCCTAAAACTGGATTATGCTTGAAGCTATGGGATGTTTAGTTTTGTTTTTGTACCTTAGCTCCATGAGTTCTTGATCTATTCAAAGCATGTAGCATGTACTTGTAAGTCGTATAGCACTATTGCACCATTGTTGTTGGCAAATTTCCAACTGATTTTCTACTGTTTATTGTGTTTGCTAACTGAATGTGCATAAGACAATGCCTATGCATCTGCTGTGGTTTTCAACTAGAAGTGCACTTTGGATCAAGTTCTTTTCGTAGTTAAAATTACAATTTGTGTTGCCGACTCATATAGAGAATCATGAAAGTAAGTGCAGCAAGCTGCCGCTGGCCTGAAATTAGAGAAGTCATTTTCAAACAGTAAATTTTGCCAGTAATTGCATGTTAGTTTAATCTTTTAGAGTTCTGAAAGCTGTTGATTCTTTTAGGTGTTTGGTTGAGCCTTTTAAATCAAAAGCACAGACACTCAGGTGTGGTCTTTGGCATTCGATTAGTTACCTATTACATTTATGTGCGAGATGCACCTTGCATTGTTACATTGTCATCTGGTTTCTATTGCACTTGTAGTTGTAGATGATTAGGTGTAGTCGTTGTCTTGCAAGCAGACGGTCATCGGGAGGTATATGTCTAGTTAAGTTTTGAGTTGCCAATGTGTGTTTTGATTTAGGTTTCCTTTCCCTTGGATGGATCAGGGCACATGTACTGTGGTGAGATAGCTGTTTCAATAGCGTAGTTGCCAAACTTTTTGTGTGTGCTATATGGATCAGGGAACCCGCTTTTGCAGCAGAGATTTTATTCTGTGTTTCTGCTGCCAGTAGTCACCTGATAGCTAAATTGTTTGAGTTCTGAATTTTATTGACCCTTTTATGTGTTTTATCTCAATGTCTGCTACCAAACTAGTTTTTGAATACTAGCACATCAATTTTTCAGTACTGCTTGCTATGATGGATGAATCTGGAAACATAGGAATGCTTGTGTTTTTGAGGGTGTCTCTCCTTCAGTTAACTCAATCTTGAGTATGCTTAAGGATGAGCACAGTCTTTGGTGTTTAGCAGGCGCTAAGAAACTGCAAGGTCTAGGCCTTGGAAGGGTCGCCTAATTCCTTAGGCGTGGTCAAGTCTTGGTGTTTTCTGGTTTCTTTAAGCAGGGCCGGCCCTGATTTTTTTGAGGCCCGGGGTGAAACTACAATCCGGGGCCCTTTATACATACATGACATTGATAGTACTAAATGTGTGTGTGTGTGTGTGTATATAGAACTACTGTTCTGCAGTTGGCCATAGAATAACTTATTCTGTGGCCACTTTGAGTTACGATAGTTACTATGCTAATTCACGAGACTACAATAACTCCTTACTAAGTGATTTACTAGAACATTATGGTAAATATCACCGTGAGTTATAATAACACGAGTATCGTAAATGCATATTCATGTTATCGTAAATTGGTACAAACATTATCGTAAATCAAAGTGGCTATACAATAAGTTATTCTATGGCCAGCTGCAGAATAGCCTTACCCTACACACACACACACACTTAGAAGGGCGGGCCTGGTGCAAGCGGTAGAGTCTTACCGCCTGTGACCGGAAGGTCCCGGGTTTGAGTTGCGGTCTCCTCGCATTGCACAGGCGAGGGTAAGGCTTGCCACTGACACCCTTTCCCAGACCCCGCACAGAGCGGGAGCTCTCTGCACTGGGTACGCTCTTTATATATATAAACACTTAACTGCAGATGCAATAGCAATATTCATGTGAAACAATTCATAAATATTAAATTACCTTAAAAATTCCTTCTAACATTCCTTGATGCGAAGTCATTGATGATGGTATCAATATCGATCTCATCCAACAATCGCCTCTCAATGCATAATGTTGCCAAACCATTTAACCTCTCTTGAGACATTGTAGATCTCAAATAGTTCTTCAACAATTTTAGTTTTGAGAAGCTTCTTTCAGCTGATGCCACAGTCACAGGCATAGTAAACAAGATCCGATAAGCAATGGAAGCATTAGGATAACAATCAGCCTTTGTAACAAACTAAAAAATCTCCATAGCTGTCATTGGTGTATCTGGCAAAGTGAATTGTAGAACACTCAACTCGGAAATTAGATCATTTAAATCAATGTCAGATGAACCATTTAGAGAGAAAACTGCTGCTAGTGTTGTGCAACACACTTTTAGCTCAGGACCATCCAATGCCTTCAAGTTTGCTGAACTCATTAAAAATCCAAATAATTCTCTGAATGATTCCAATTCTTGAAACCTAGTCTCCAATGAACGGACTGCCATATCAATTATAACCGCGAAGTAACTAACTTTAAATTCCTTCTCACCTTCCAAGAGTGCTTCCTCACTATTATTTTCATCAAACTGCTTCTTTCTAAGAGCACGGCGCTTTACTGGGAATGATGGCTCGACACCCATTTCAGATGCAATTTCCGTTGCATTGACCTTACTAGAAGCATACCCATCATTTCTATAGGTTTTAAAGTAATCCATTATGCCTTGTATCTGCTGCATGGTAGACTCAATGCACATAGATGGTGACTGCAACTTCTTGCTTACTTTATTGACAGCAAATAAAACATCATGCCAAATAACCATGCCAAATATAAATTTAAAGCTGCCAAGTACTTCAAATAAATTCTTTGCATCACTTCTATCCTTTGGTTCTACATCTCTATCTTCACTCAATGCAAGTAAAGCTGCCCTTAGCTGAGGAGCTTGATATCTAATTGCTGCAACACTTTTAATACGACTCTCCCAACGTGTGTTGCACAAAGATTTCACAGTTAAACCATCAACATGATCAAGCAAAAATTTCCATCTTTTAGTAGAACCAGCAAATAAGATATATATCCATTGCACAATTCCAAAAAAGGAGTCAGCTTTGCTACAAGACTTAGCCATATCACAAAGAGTAAGATTAAGACTGTGGCAAGTACATGGCATATACAAGGCTCTTGGATTTATATCACGCAATCGACTTTGAACCCCTTTGTGTTTTCCTTTCATATTAGAACCATTATCATAACCTTGTCCCTAATGTCATCAATATTAAGACCAAAGGACTTAATGGAATCAACCAAAACATTGAAGAGCCCGAACCGGATGTGTCATCTACCTTGAGAAACCAAGAAAGTACTCCTCTATTTTAATTTTACCTTCACTCATGTTAACACATCGAACCAACAAAGTCATTTGTTCTTGATGACTAACATCTGGGTGCAATCAAGAATAATCGAGAAATATTTGGCCTCTTTAACAATCTTGATGATAGAATTTGTAATGTCGGAAGCCATAAGAGGAATCAACTCATTCTAAATTTTGTGGCTAAATGATAATGATAATGAAGATCATTATTTTGAATACGTCTAAGATGGTCTTGCATTACCAAATCAAACTCTGCGACCATCTCAACACAAGCTAAGAAATTGCCATTTTGGTCATTATAAAGCTTTGTTAGATCCTCTAAAAGCCAAATTACGTCTACCAAGGAATTTTACAATGGCGGCGCAACTCAAGCAGTTAGGTGACCCAGTGGCACTCCTCGGTCCTCATGGGCTAATTTCAGTGAGTTTTTCTCCTTGGAAGGCTCAGATTTCACGAGGTTACTGGCAACTCTTTAGGATTGGGGCGGGGTTGTTTTCTTGTCTTCTTCTTAGTAAGAAAATCCGGGGCCGTAATCTTTTTTTTCATCAAGATTGCCTTATCGCTCTTTTCTCCTTGGAGATTTGTCAATTTTAGCATTGTCTCTTGTTTGCCTAATCTAGTTCTCAATTCATTCCCTGAGTTCATATTGGTAATATGCTCAATAGTAATTTCATGTTCCTTCAGCCTCTCATTGATATGTTTCCAGTCTCTATACCCATCATTCCCCAATGAACTCTTGCACTTTTTAGAATTAAAAAGCTTAGTAGCTTACAACAAAAGCAAAATACTTTATCCAAGTGTTTGGAATAAACTAGCCATTTCCTGTCACGTAGCTCTCCATTACTCATTTTTCTATGATAATGAGAATATGCAAAATGCCTTAAATTATCGTCGAAAGGGAATACGATATTATCTTCTCTTATAGGCCCTTTTTCAACTAATATATCCCTTGCTTTGTTATCAAGATTATCCCAATTTCTTGGATCATAAATATCCATGTGACACACCGGTTCCTCATCAAGACTACTATTTTCTGTAGTATTTGAATTAAATACGTGCTCATCATTACTCACATTGTTTTCTTCCATGTTAATGCCAACATTGTCATCAGGAGAACCTTCATCTTCTGGAATAATCTGTGTTGGTTCCTTCCAGACAACTATCGCCAACTCGTTTGGATCTCTTGAAGTGTTTGGATTATTCTTCAAAAACTTATGCATAGAACCCCTCTGTGATTGTATGAACTCATCTATTCGTGCTTTCTTTTTCCTTTTCTCACTGCCGGAAGCATACTTTCTTGATGACATGATGCTATTAAGATTTAGAGAAACGATTAGCTAAAAAAAGAAGATGGCCTAATACCAAAGAAACCAAACAAGAAGATGGCCTAATACCATTCTTCCATACAAACTGCAACGCAATTAATCAGTGCATCTCATCCCACAAAAGATAGCTACCAATCAGTTTACTCTTGTTTAAAACAATTACAACTAAAACCAAAAACACTAGGCTTCTTAATGAAGAAACAAAACTAAAACTTCAACCACATCCATTTCCTAGTTCTATTAAAATCCATAAGCACAAGAACATTGCAACTGATAATTAGAAACCCATTCATTTGAAAACAATAGGCTATCATTTTTCTACCAGAACTACAAGCATTGCTAATCAGGGTTAGATAAAAAGTGCACCTTGCAATCAAAATGACAAATGCACTTAATCTAATACTCCTGAAAAAACTAAAAAACAATAGGAGTATGTATTAGTTTCACATGTACTTACAGCCAAGGTAATAAATAACGTGTAGCGGGTTGATAGTGGATTGGCGTCGAGGTAGCAGATTGCGGATAGCGGGCGATATTGCGGACGATAAGTTCCACTAGCGGCACCCAATAATCACACGTAATTTTAAGTACATATATCACGAATACTGAGTATAAATAGACATTTAATTACACTCAAATAATGCCTAAACTTGGACTTGGAGGCTACATCCGATGCGTGAGTGTTTGAGTTGGGGGCGGAAGTGTTTGAGTTGGGGGGGGGGGGTGGTTGAGTCATAGTGGCTGGCCTGGGCTGATTAGGGTCATTTGCTTCCACGCTATTGCAGCCTGCTACGTGCCATTGCGGCGGCTACCGCAGCTATTTATTACCTTGCTTACAACCACACACCAATCCGAAAAAACTAAACAAAAAACTTAATATAGGCTCCTAAGCAGAATGCAACATGACAGAAACATAGGTTATTTGCATTGCTAGCAGTACTTATTTCCATTTCATTGGAAAGTAAAACATGACAGCCCAAGGGGAGCGAACGAGCAAACGCCTTCGCCTTAGGTTCCTGCACAGACCAGGGGAAAAAGGATCAGCGCGTCTCGGCGGAGATCAGCGACGGCGGCGCGAGGAGGAAAGGAGGCGGAGGCGGAGGATGGCGAAGAGGATCGGAGGCGGAGGCGGAGGCAGGCGGAGGCGCTGCTGGGGTAGGTTTGCCGGGAAGTCACCGCATCGGACAGCCCGCAAGGCCCAATGCAGCCCACCACGGGGATGGTGAAGTGATTCTTTTTTTTTCCTTTTCTTTTTTTTTGCTACTTTATAATGTTGATGAATGATGAATTCATTTTTGTAGACTCTATCGTTACTTTGTTGGGACTTGCTAAAATTTCAGGTGCCTGAATTTTAATTTTTTTTCAGGTGATGGTTATTGCATATATTTTATATTAAAATTGTAGTTTCAGTTCGTTACAATTTTTGTACGCACAATCTGCAATTTTTTGTTTCAAGAATTAAAAACCCGTCGGACAAAATCATAAACCCGACAAAATCTTATTTATGTCGGCACAAAAACAATTAACAAATTATAATGGTTTTATAGTCAAGCAAGGACAAAATTTTGATATGTTATCACACAAAAACAAATAACAAATAACAAAAGTAATAATTTATTTGTACTAGATGGTGATATACAAAAGTGTTGCCTAAAATCATCTTAAATTCAGACACCTAAAATATAGGAGGTACTCTGTTGGGCCATTTATATGCAGTAAGTAATCTTAAATATTTGATTAAAAGATCAAAACTAATTCAACAATTTGGTTTACGTAACAGCTTTCAAATGCCACCACCAAATTTGAGTGTTGAAAATATTTCATTCATTCGTTTATTTTTTAAAAGGATTAAAGCTTGTTCTTGTACTTTTGATTTGGCTGATCCTCAAACGCATGAGCAAGTAATTCCCATATTGTTTTTATATGAAGCTTGCTTCACTTTTCTTGATAGACATTTGGTCGATTGTTGTGGCAGAACCGTCCGAAATAACACGCTTTTGGAGGCGCTCGTCTTCCACCAGACACTAAGCACCCCGATACAGAGCTAATTTGGACAGTTCCGTCGAGCACACCCTAAGGGAGAACTCGAACAATCCACGTTTTACATCCAGAATCTAATAATGAGTATGAGTTTACATTACTTAATCCATTTCATACAACAAGAGTTCTTGAAAATTATTTATTACAATACCAGAGTTCAGTTTAGAGTGCGATAATTAAACAGCGAAATGAAATTAAACATCTAGCGGAAACAATACAAGGATCCCGTCTGTGCCCATCAGAAGAATCCTCCACACAAGAGTTACTCCTCAAGCTACACCTGCAACAAGGGTAAATAAACCCTGAGTACACAATGTACTCGCAAGACTTACCCGACTAGTGGGAGTAATCTCCCGACTCCAAAGGGATATGATAGGCAATATGGTTTGCTGTTTCTTTTGTTTGCGAAAAAGCATTACTAATAGTACATCCTTAAATCATGTTTTATTAGTAGTCATGATTACTTCATTAACTAACTATTCTAGGTAAGCTCATATGCTACTTTCAAGTAGGGGTTGAGCAATTAGATCCATTTCACCATCTTTCATCTTCCAGTTCTTACTACGGTGATAGACCATAGTCAAGTCGTACCGTCTCATAGAAATGGCGATTCGCGAATCAATGTATCCCAGCTGGGTACCCCAAAACACACGCCCCGTTTGTACCCCAGGCACAAACAAAACCAACCCATTCCACTCCTATCGAGGGGTCCCAGTCCCCGTCCAAACTTAGACTCCAAGCCCCCACACTTGAGACTCGGTCTCAACATGGTGGTTAGACCTCCACCTTTCCCCGCATCCAATCAGTCGGTCCAAAAAGAGCCGGAACCCACGACAAGAGCGTAACGAGCCTTCCCGCTCCCATAAGCAAGTATGTGACCAGGATAAAAAAGTCTGTGACCTGACTACCATCCATAGCAACGGACGATCCTTGATCGACACGGACAGAGAAAACAGTGTAACCAAGCTAAGCCTCGCTGGCCATGGGACACAACCTGTTACACCCACCAATACTCATACTATATCTCTGCCCGGTCTCTATTTTTTTTCTTTATTTTATCATGAGAGTAATTATAATAATTACCTATTGTGAGTAACGGTAGGTTACTCACGCTACCAAAAACTTAAGCATAGCAACTACTCGATCCTATACTAGTAAGACTCATAGGTAGATATATCTATGCATGTGGTTTCTGTAACACCTCTGGTGTTACGAGCTTGCTTAGCACCAAGATTTAGACCTAAGATGATTTACCGAAATGATTTTCTCGGATGTTAAAATTTAACTTATGTTTAAAAGTGTCATTTTGGCGAATTATATTGAACAACGGATTAATTAGTTCCTAGATGTTTTGTTTCTACGAGTCAGTATGACGTATGGACGAGTGTATAAAATGCGTAGCGGTTGGAATTAATTAGGTTTAGGCATATTAAAAATTACGGTAAAAGCGCTAAAGGTTGTTAGTTATAGCTAAGTTATTATTCTCTCTAAGTCGGAAACGATGATAGTAGGCAATGCCGATTTGACATTCGAATTCTAACAAAAGTTGTTAGGCACTAGATTCGTGATTTTGGGTACTGTTGGTTGTTCCAAGGTGAGCACTCGAGACGGGTGTAGGTTATAGTCGTGTGAGTGTCACGTGGGGCTCAGAAAAATTTGCCTAAGTTCATTAGAATGCGCTACGAGCTCTGTGTCGACGCTCTGTCGCGAACCAAAACTTTGAGGACGAACTCATTTTGGCACGCATGTATCTTCCTCTCGGGTGGTCTTTTTGTTGTGCGGGTTGCTCCATTAGATAGCTGATAAGATCAACTTTAGGGTCATGGAATTTGTTGAATCTCAATTGTGATCATCAGCAGTTTTCGCGTTGCTTTAAATTTTGTGCTCGTCATCATTCGTCATCGGGCCGCCTGAGCCACAGCCACCGCACGCGCACGTTGTCGTTCTAGGCCGTGGTTGTGCCTGTGGCCGGCCCTGCTAGCCCGACCACACGTTGTGCTAGTGTTGGTCACGGTCGTCTTCGCGAGGCCGAGCTGAGCTGCAAGGCCGCTGCGGCGCGGCCGTCGTGTGCGCGTTGCCGGCCTGACGGTGCGTGAGCCGAGCTGGTGCCGCTAGCCGACATAGGATGGCTGACGTGGCACCTATTTCACCGTCTATCGCACCTACCTCGCTCCTGCCCGCGTCCTCTGCCGCTGCGTTCGATCGATGGCCCGGCCACAATGAGGACGGGACGTCTCCCTGCCCTGCTCTGACGCTAGTTGACTCCGACGACCCCGCTCAGACCCCGCTGCTATGATTCAATGCATCGCGCCAAGTCCTTTTCTGTTCATCGACCGGGCCACGTGCTCGTGGTCGCTGTCAATCGGACTGCTCCGCCTTAACCTGGTGAGCTTGCTCAAGTCTCCTCGCTCTTCATCTTGCGCTGCTCTTCTCTGCTCTGTCTGCCTTTGCTTGCCCCTGTTTCTGCTTGCTCTTCTGAGCCGAGCATCAACCATGGCTGCGCCCATCGTCGTCGGCCCTCCCTCGTGAGCGCACGTGAATCCCCATAGTCCCACAGCGCTGCTCCTGCTCGCACCCCATGGCTCCTCCCGTGCCCCGCGCGCCGACGCCCCCGCCGCCGCTAAGGCGCATCGTGGGCGCATGCTGCTCATCCGCGCCGGCCCACCTGCTTCCTAGAGCCAGCGAAGTGCCTCCTTCGCCTCCATGACCCGCTCACATCGCCTGCCGCCGTGCGCGCGAGCGCGCCCGTGCTGCGTGGACCCGTGCCGCTCCACCCCGTGCCTCGACTGCCGATCCCACCGTCGTTCGTGGCTGGGCCATCAAGCCCCGCCGTGGTCGGCCCTCCTTCTCGGTCGGATTCCGGCATGCCGCTTTCCCTGCCGCGGTCGCGTGTGGCCCCGTGCGATGCCCTGCCTCGGTCCATGCCACAGCCAGGTTCGGGTCCGGTCGTGATCCGCGCCCCTCCCCGCGCCGTTCCATCTCCTGTGCCGCCTGGCCGCCGTTCCTCTGGTGGAAATCGGCCGGAGCCGGTCCACCTCTGCTCCTCTGCTGCGCCCATGGAAGGAGAGAAAGGTGAGAATTGAAATAGAATATTTCTAGGGTGCTTGATATAAATTACGTGACTCATATAAATAGTGCTCTGGATCTCGGGTTGGTTTCACAATACTATAGGGTCTTTTATGCGAAAGTGCGTCCCCACCTAAGCTCTCCCGAGCCGGGCCGGCCTTGTGCCGCCCCAGGGCTCACAGTGCCACGCGCCCTCGCTAGGCCGCTTTGCCCTTGCCAGCGCTGGGCAGCTCACGCCTGCGCCTCGTGGGTCAGGTACTGCTGGTGCATGCGTGGCCTTCCTTGCCCGCAAGGCCACCCTGCACAGGCGGCCGACACAAGGCCTCTGGGGCGACCTTGTGCCACCCTTGCCTGTTGTCGCCGTGCACGTGGGCCGAGCTGGGCTAGTGTTGGCCCAAGCGGTCCTCTTTCTTTTCTTAGTCTTTTTCTTTTATCAAAAATAGGGTTCTTATAAAATTCATAGTAAATCATAGAAAAATCATAAAAATACCAAATTAATTTTGTTAAGTTTCTAAAATCATAATCTATCTGATAGTGTATTTTGTTTGCATAGGTTTTATATATTTTAGGGTTGCTCTAATTATTTTAACATGCTTAATATTAATAAGACATAAACTTGTAGGAGTTTTTGTGAGAAAATAATGATAGTGTTGACTCTAAAAATTTTATAGTAAATTCCTAATATTATTAGCTGCTCACTGTAATTTTTGTAGTTCTAGAATAATTAGTTTGCTAGATAGATAATGATGCCCTATTTTGAATAAAAATTAAATCGATAGAACGAAATAAAGAAATACCTTGAAATTTTATAACTAAAGCACTCGTTGGGAAATAACACCTTTCTCGATGATGTTGATACATAGATTAGTACGTTAGTCATTAGAGGTAACTTGTTAGTTCGTAGTATGTACTCTGTTTTAAGAGTTGTTGTGGCCATGCTAATTAACTGTTGCATCATCTCTGCATCGCATTGCATACCATAATAGGGACGATGATGGATCGTGGAATCAACTGGAGTAGCTGAAAAGATGGTGCCAAGAATCATGTCACTACAATAGAATGCTAACTTAATGGTTATATTTTACAATGGAACCCCTACTTTTCTATACTTTAAATTATATTTGTGCATTAAGTTTTAAGGGGTTGAATGAAACCCACTTGCATATATATATATATATCCTTATCCTATGAGTCTTACTAGTATGACATGGTCGCATAGATTGCTATGCTACAGGACTCTGGTAGAGGTCGAGTGATTGCCTGTCACTCACTAGAGATAGGAAATATATTATTGTTGTTACTATATTATTATCACTTGGAATATATAAATGGTGAAAGGAAAAATGGAGACCGGACAGGGATATGGTTTGAGTAATGGTGGGTGTAATGGGTTGTGTCCTGCGGCCAATGGGGCATAGCTTGATTACACTATTTCCTTGTCTATGTCGGTTAAGGACCGACCGTTGCATTGGACTCTAGGCATGTCACAGACTTATTATTCCGAACACATACTTGGGTATGGACGCAGGGAAGACTTGTTACTCTCTTGTCATGGGTTTTGGCTCTTTTCGGACCGACTTTCAGGGTGATTTTTGGGTGGAGGTCCTAGCACCGCACTGAGTCCGGGACTCAGAGGCGGGGGCTTGAAGTCCAAGTTTGGACGGAGACCTAGACCCTATGACAGGAGAGTAGTGGGTTGGTCCTGCTTATGCTTAGGGTACAAGCGGGGCGTGTGTTTCGAGGTACCCAGCTGGGCACATTGATTCACGAATCGCCGCCTTGTTGGTATGACTTGTCTACAATCTAGCACTATAGTAAGAACTAAAAGATAAAAGATGGTAAAAAAAAATCTGATTGCTTACCACCTGCTTGAAAGTAGCACATGTGCTTACATAGAATGGTTGGTTAATGAACTAATGATGACTGCTAATAAAATTGAATATAAGGATGCATGCTTAGTAATGCTTTCTGCAGATGCAATAAACCCACAAGCCAGATAGCCTTGCATATCCTTGGAGTCTTTTCTTTCCTCTTGTCGGGTAAGTCTTGCTGAGTACAATTGAGTACTTAGGGTTTTATTTCCCCCTGTTGCAGATGACAGACGGATGCTAGAGCTGACTCTTGTGTGTGGATCCCTCCTGGTGGGCTCAGAGAGGATTCCTTTACGTTGCGATCATAATTTTTTTATTTATAACCCTCACCAAATATTTTTATAAATAGAAGTTTTATAATCTGTTGTCATAATTTATATATCAATGCTTCATCATGTCATGAATAGCTATATATTTCCGTTATAACTCTGATCACATATTTATATTTCGCTGTTAAATTAAATTGTTCATAACTCTAACAACATGATTACATTCCGCTGTTATAACAATAAATATTATACTCTGATATTGTATGAAAAGTGATGTAAGAAATGGCTAATAATGATATAAGCTTTATTCTCTCATTTGTGATCCTGATGAAAAATGTGGATTTTCGGGTTCTCCCCTAGGGTGTGCTCGACGGAACTGCGTAATTTGGTGTCCTCCCTTGAGTACTTAGTGTCTAATGGAAGACAAGTACTCGTGGGAGGCATTAGATTAGATGGTTCTGCCACAGTTTCCTTAAAATCTCTATAACATAAATGCACAACACATGTATATATAGTGATTATAAAAAATAAGGGTTATGCACCGGGGCTTGATTTGGGCAGGCGCGGTGTCAGCTGAGTCAGTCGTTGGTGGCTCTGGGACCTCCTCCCTCACGAGGATCTCCTCCTCGTATTCCTCGATGATCTCCTCGAACTCGTGATCGTCTATGGTTACTATCTCCACCAACTTATTCTCTACATGTATGCGATGATGATGCAACATTTAGTACTTAAGCAACAGCAACTCTTAAAATAAGACTATGCATACTAAGCTACTAAACTACCTCTAATGACTAAGATACTAAGCTAACTATCATTTTCATCAAACAAGGTATAGGGTTCATCTAACAAGTATTAACTTAGCAACTAAAGATATATCCTCATTCCTACTAATGATTTAATGTATATTGAAACAAGGAGCATCTCACTACCCTAATGCTTAGTCTTTTTTAAGGCTACAAAAATTATAGTGAGCACATAATAATACAATGAAGCTACTGTAAAAATTTTAAGGCTAAAGTCATTACCATTTGGCCACAAAAATTCCTACAATAATTAGCTTGATAATATTAGGTATTCTCAAACGATTTAATAGCTCATAATGTCAACATATATAAGCATGAACTAAATACACCAACAGATAGAGCACAATTTTAGAAACTTAACAAAATTGGTTTCACAATTTTTTGCTACCTACATGATTTTAGATGATTTACCAAAGATCAGCTCAAAATTAAATTAGAAAACCATTTACTAATTCCTTGGAAAAAAAAAACCAAACCAAATTCTCATGCCCCACCATGAGAGCCCCCATGCGGCCCACCTGACGTCCTGTAGCAAAAGAGCATTTTCCCTAATTCAGCGCCCAATACTATTCTACTTACTCACAGACCCTCTCCACTTAACCCCCGGCCTTTCTCTAAATTTACATGGCCCATGATGGTTCAGTGCAGCCCATTGCCATGGCATAGAGTCCCTTGTTGGTTTTGGTAATTGAGTGTTTTTTTTGCAAAAGAGACCATGCATTTTCCCTAATTCACAACCAAGGACCAATACTATTCTACTTACTCACAGACCCTCTCACTTAACCCCCCGGCCTTTCTCTAATTTACCCGCGCGCACCCTCGGCGGTTCGAAGATCGATGAACCAATATGATGACGATATCATGACGCGGATGGAATGGAATGCGCAAGGCAAAGGTATAACCTAGGGCATTTTATTTCATTTGGTCCACCTAGGGCCGACAGAAGTTTATGCCCGTCGGATGGTCGGGCGGCCTCCATCTATGGTTCAACTAGGTACCCTCGTAGCGGATCGAGTGGGGGATGATGGGAACATCCTTTGGGAAATGATTGTGAGCTAACACACATACACATGATGGTGTACACTTGGTGGTGTTGGCACGGCGATGGGCGCCATCTGCAAGTTCTTGTGACGAGTGATGCGCGACCGCCGCGAGATGTGAACTCAAGCATCAACGAACCCATCTAGCTAGCGAGTGAGCATTAGCAGGACGCCGCTCACGTCCGTGGGCCTAGCCGCGGTGATCATTAGCGAAGAGTCCGTGGCGGAGAGGGTCTGGCCACGTCCAGCAGCCGGCGTCCGGTCGGCCCGACCGCTGCGGTGGCGCACATGATGGGTGTCGCGCACCTCAAGGGACTTAGTGTCCATGCTTGTGCGATGGGAAGGTGATAGTGGTTCGGTTGGGTTGCGTTGGGGTGAAGAGGAGATGACACCTCCTAGGCGAAAATCTCCGGTGGTGTGGTGCGTGAATTTGGCTCGGGCGGGTGAAAGGGCAGCTGCCGCTTCCACGGCCGAACACGGCCTTATCGTCGACACGGGGACTAAGCGGAGGCAAATGCCAAATTGAAGCTTGTTCGGCGCCTCCTTTAAAGTTGGGTGGGTTAGCTTGTGTAGCTTACTAGAGCTCCCTTAGAGAGGAACGTTGAGGCATTGCTTAAGGTGCGCTCTCTAGGCTTTGATTGAGCTTTGAGTGAGCTTAGTTGGCTTTGTGCTTTTGCTTACTAGCATGCCCCTTGTTGCTTAATGTACTAGTGGCATAGGTTTGTGTGACCTTGCTCCTAGAATTGTTTAGGAGAGCTCTAGCGGCGTTGCATAATTAGAGAAGAGAGAGAGAGGGTGTAGGGCTAGACCGATTGTTTTAATTCGCGTTGGTTGGTGAAAGACTATTCACCCCCTCTAATCCGCATCTCTGCCCTTTCAACCGCCACCTGGCGGGGCGCCTCCATCTTTCAACGCGATCGTGAGAGGCCCATCTGGCGGCTGGCGGCGATGCCGACAAGCATCAACGAACCCATCTAGCTAGCGCATGTGGCTAACCGCGGTGAGTCATTAGCGAAGAGAGTGGCGGAGAGTGCCATAAATGGCATGGCGACGGCGGTGTGTGGTCGCCACTTGTGAGCGGTTCGACGTAGGGTGAAGAGGGGAGATGATGGCGGGTGCATCATTTGGCTCGACGGGTAAAGGGAGCTGCCCGCTTCAAGCGCGGACACGGCCTTATAGCAGTGGTGGAGCGGCATGCCAAATTGAAGCTTAGCGCCTCCTTTAAAGTTGGGTGGGTCGAGCAAGAGCAAACAAGTGCAAACGGCGAGCTCTACGCACGCGTGCGACTGAGCGGCGAAGAGATAAAGAAGCGGCGGTTGGTCCAAACGGGCAGACGCGATCGTGGAGGGCCCACGCTGCCAGCCAGGTGGCGCGCGCGTGCGTGTGCACAGACGGCGACATCGTGCCCCTAAGGCGTGGTGACCGCGCTTACCCGGGGAAACAAGCCAAAAACGTGCTATGCACGGATTTTAAAGCATCAACCACGACTAAACCGTTGCTTTTAAACCTAAACTGTCTTCACTAAACTCAAGGTGGTATATGAGGCTACTAAACCGAACTAAAACACCACACCTCTCCTTAACCCAATTTCTCAAAATAAATTGCTAAACATAGTAATGTCTAGCTGTCAACAAACTTGAAAATTATTCCAAGTCTTGCTGAACTTGATTCTAAGTTGCATTTCTAGGCTAATAGAAACACTAGCTAGCAATATCATTTTTCAACAGCAAGTATTTCATTGACATCTACAAAATTCATATTTCAAACTTTATTTAAGTGTCACATGTGTGTTCCATAGTATTTTTGTTCAATAAAAATTGGTTTACAACCCTACTTGATAATGACATAGGTTATTGGAGAGCTTTTCATTTAACATTTCTATTGATCATTTAAGTTGCAATGCTTCATCTATTCATTTCATCACATGCATTACCACATAAATATAATGCTCATGACGTGTTTTAGTAATTGTTTTAGGGCGTAACACCGAGGATGTCACACTTGCTGACCATGTTCCAATTATCAGTAACCCGGAAAAGGAATTATCAATTGTTTATGCAAGATTGTAGTGTAATTTGTGTAAACAACATTGTATTTGATTGCCAAGTGCAGCTAAAAATGTATGCAACTGAAGAACTATTGGTTCATTGTTCAGAATTCTAGTTGCTATCAGAGGCAACTTGTCCGGAAATCAGAAGGACATTCTGTGACGGAAATGATGAGGGTTAATTGGATACATACCATTACAAATATCGCGTTTCCGAGATATACCATTACTATTCACGATATTGGAAGAGTGCCATTATAATTTCATACATCTTTGAAATATACCATTGCTTACCCCTTTGATGCATTTATCACAATTTCTAGACCAACCTGCCATAGATACTAAAAAGAACAGTACAGGCCCACTCATCATATACAATCACCAACAACAATAAGATCTCTGATGGCAAATTCTACTTCTACCGAACCAAAAATATAACACACAAACAAACAAAACTAATTCATAACAGTTAATTTATTGTCATGTTTTGCAGTATATACTTGTGTTTCTGTTGCTGAGAGACTCTGTTCAATCTCCTCAGTCGTTCAGCACAACATCCTTGACCGTCTCAAGTTCTTTGAGGGCAGTCCTGATATGCATTCTTGCTCTGGAGGATTCCTGGGAGCATTGCAAACCGACTCGAAAGATCGATACCATGCACTTGTGCAGCTTTTCAGCGTCAATCTCGTCACAAGAAATGTCCCCCTTGCTCACATATCCGTTATCCAGAGGCAGTAGAACAGGGTCAACTATCTCCATTATCTTGTCCGGGTAGCAGGCTGCAACATAGCTCTGGAGTGTTTGGCCTCCCTGGAATGAGACATCTGTTGGCCGCTTTCCGGTGAACATCTCGAGCAGGAGGATGCCATAACTGTACAGATCGCCTTGGATGGAAACACTGCCATCCATTCCGTACTCTGCAGGTTTAAGCAAATCACTAGACAGTGTAAGAGCCTTATTTAATTTGGTTAGAAATATCTCAGTAGAAGGAACAAATTAAGCAATGAATTGTAAGGTACCTGGAGGGATGTATCCAATGGTGCCCTTGATTCCGATCGAAGTGCTGCTTTCTTCTGCTGAGTTGCTCACCATCTTACGAATGAATCGTGCGAGACCAAAGTCCGCCACATGTGCAACCATGTCACTGTCAAGGAGAACATTGCTTGGTTTCAGATCACAGTGGACAATAGGCACCTGGCCATGGTGGTGCAGGTAGTCAAGAGCCCCAGCGACGTCCCTCTGAGACATGGTCAATCTCCTCCTCGGTGCCACATCTTGTGTCTCATGCCTATAGTGTAGCCACTTGTCAAGGTCCCCATTCGGCATGAACTCGTAGACCAGCGCTTTGAAATCGTTTCCCTGGTGATCAACACTCAAGCAAGCGGTGATGACCTTAACAAGATTCCGATGGCGAACGCTTCTCAGGGCACGGCATTCAACCAAGAAACTATGCTCAGCTCCATGTTGATGAAGATCAATGACCTTGATTGCAACTTGCCGTGCACCTGGGCTCAGAATTCCTCTGTAAACTGACCCAAAGCTTCCCATGCCAATGAGATTATTTGGGGAGAACTGATCAGTTGCCTTTTGTATCTCCTCGAATGAGACTTGCCAATGTTGATCCTCTGCTAAAGGGATATTAGGGACCCTTTTCCGCTGCCTCATGATGAATAAGAGAAGACCACATGCAAGAAGGAGAAACAAAGATATAGAACCAATAACAATGCCTATAAGCACTACTCTCCTTGGTCTCCTCTTCTCAACACCTGGCTCTTTGACAGGGCATTGGGGAAGCTGTAAACTTGGAATGCCCCCACAGACCTTGTTACCAGCTACGGAAAATGCACTTGCATTACTGAAGACGCCGGTTACTGGAACAGAACCTTCAAAGCTGTTATAGGACAAATTCAGGTAGTCCAGGTTTGGCCAGTCAGCAAAGAATTTTGGAACAGGACCAGATAAGTTGTTTCTCGCAATGTTCAGTTCTTGTATTGCTTGCAATCCACTCAAGGATTGTGGGATGGTACCTTGAAGAAGATTATCATTCAGTTGAAGCTGCACTAGCTCGACGCATTTGCCTAAAGTTGCAGGAATATCTCCAGATAGTTGATTTACTGACAGATCCAATAATACTAGGTTTGTCAATTTTCCTACCTCTGATGGGATTTGACCAGTGAGAAAGTTGTATGAAAGACCAAGATAGCTGGTTAAAGAGGAGAGACTGACGACTTCCACCGGTATCGAGCCAGTAAGCTGGTTAAATGACAAGACTAAACTAGCAATGTTCTGCAACCTCCCCAAGCTTGTGGGTATGGATCCCTTCAAGTTGTTCTTGAATAGGTAAAGTATGGAAAGGTTTGTCAGGTTCCCTAGTGTAGGAGGAATTTTCCCAGAAATGTTGTTCTCGGACAAGTCTAAAATTCCTAAGTTGTAAAGCTCCCCGATTGATGGCGGCATGCTGCCTGTTAGGAAGTTACCCCTGAGAGTAAGTATGGTGGTATGGCTAGTGTTCAGCAAGGAAGCAGCAAGGAGTAGCACGCACATGGATTTGGTGGCCTGATAGGAGAGACAAGCTCTGCGGCCAGCTCTTGCTACCTCCATTCTTGAGTGCGGTTCAACCATGTTGATCCTGATGATGTATACATATATATCCTTGTTCCTTGAAATTCAACCACCAGAGCTCAAAATATCTTGTGTTGTTGTATCCTGCTAGTGCTATAGATATGCACAGAACTAGAGCTGCACGTAATGTGAGAGTCGTGTGAGTTCATTCATTCAATCCATGTCTCGCCAGCAGGTTTGCGGTCGGTGGAGTTCAACGCCCAACTGCAAGGCATGGCTGCGTCAGAGGCCGTCATCACTGACCTGGAGCTCACTCACATGGACTAGGTCGAGTCTCCTGCCAGCCTCAAATATGCACACGAAAGAGTAAAATGAACACACTGTCGATTTGGTGGCGGATCATATCGGAATCTATCAATTGGTAAAACCAGGACAGAAATTAAAAAAAAATGTTGCTGCAGTGAGTAAGGAAGATGAACTGAGGTTGAGGAAAAATGACAGGCATGATTATAGTAAAATGGTAACTAGTGGATCCTTGAGTAAATTCTGAATCGAACTAATGAACTGGCTGGCAGCATACCTGTCGCGTCGGCGCCTGCGCCACTGACGAGAGCTCCGGGAAGGGAGGCTGTTCGTCACCGGCGGCCAGCCGGCCACCTCCACGGCATGGAAGCTTGAGGGGGCACCTCGATGAAGAGGGAGAGCAGAGCAGTGGAGATCCGCCGACTCCAGAGTCCAGACAAAACAAGGATGAGGCTTCCCGGTCCTCTTCACACTTTTTTTGACACTATAAATGCGGATGAAAATGCGCTCCTCCCTGTTAAGAAAGCATTTACTCTTCTGGGCTCAACTATATTACTATAGCAGAATACAAGTCCCCCCACCCCCCAAAAAAAAAAAAAAAAAAAAAAAAAAAACTAAACTGTAGCAGACTACAAGTCAGCATTTTAACACACGGTCCACTCTCAAACTGAACAGAATAATTGTCCATCCACACTGTGCTTAATCAAATCATGAAATGGTTCCTTTCACTCTTTCAAAATGAAATTTTTTTCCGGTGCTATACTACTCTGGTCATGCTTCGTTCATCAGACATGCCTCTTGAGGCAAGCCAGCAAAAACCATGTTAAAGTATTGTATTGTACAACATTTTTAGCAGTAACATGCTGGTGTACATGCAGCTACTCATAAGAATCCCTTACAACAGCAAGCTCTCTGATAACATCTCTGGTTAGCATCCTTGCTCTCGGTGATTCCTCGGTGCATCGCAGCGCGACTCGGAAAACCGACACAAGGAACTCTTCCAGGTTCTCTTCACGCTGCAACAGAGCTTGATCAGCTATAGATATTACTCTCTCAGGATAAGCCGCTGCGACATAACCACGGATGCTTTGACCTCCCTGAAACAATGGATCTGTTGGCCGCTTTGCAGTGAACATCTCGAGCAGGAGAATCCCATAGCTGTAGACATCACCTTCCACTGAAATTCCGCCACCCATTCCATACTCTGGAAAAATTTAAGGGCAAAGTTATCAAATGCAATAATGCCACTGTTATTTAGGTTTTCCATTCTGCAAGTGACAACAAAAGCAATCAAACTAGTTTAGTGTGCTATGTACCTGGAGGAATGTATCCAATGGTGCCTTTGATTCCAGCAGTATTGGCTGTGTGTTGGAATAAGTCGCTGTTTGCTCCCTGAACAAACCGTGACAGCCCAAAGTCCCCTACATGGGCAACCATGTCGGGGTCAAGAAGGACATTGCTTGGCTTCAGATCACAGTGCACGATTGGTACTTGGCCATGGTTGTGAAGATAGTCAAGAGCCTCAGCGACATCGAGTGCAATGCTCACTCTCTCAGACATGGTTAGCGTACGAGAGGAACTCTCACCTTCCCCAGTGAATGGATGAAGCCATCTGTCCAGATCTCTGTTAGGCATGAACTCGTACACCAAAGCTTTAAAATCATGCCCGCTGTGATCCATGGTCGAACAGGCTGTGATAACCTTTACAAGATTGCGGTGTCGGATACTTCTCAGCACCTCGCATTCAGCCAGGAAACTCTGCTCAGCGCCATGCTGTAGGAGGTTCAGTACTTTTACTGCGACTTCCTGCTCTTCATTGCCTAGTGTTCCTCTGTACACTGAACCAAAGCTTCCGACACCAATGAGGTTAGCTGTGGAGAACCCATCAGTAGCCCTATTCAGTTCAGCATAGGATAATTTTCAGTGCTGGTCCATCAACTTTGGAACAGGAGATGTCTCATTACTCTGCACAAGCTGCTGATTCAGCCGTTTTCGAGCATGCATCACAAAAGTGCATGTGACAAGGATTAGGGCCAAGATAGATCCTATGGTAATAGACACGATCAGTACAGTTCTTGATTTGTGTAACCTATTACCAAAGTTATCAGTACCACCAGAACATTTTGGCAGCTTCAACTCTGAAACACCACCACAAACTTTGTTCCCAGCAACAAAGAAGTTCCTTGAATCATTGAACACTCCTCTTGTCGGCACTGGTCCATCAAACTGGTTGTAGGATAGGTTCAGGTAATGCAAGTACTGCAACATCGATAAGTAATCTGGAATTGAACCAGACAGGTTATTCTGTGACATGTCCAAGTATTGAAGCCCTTTCATTGAGTTAAGTGATTGGGGAATCCTACCAACAAGCTGGTTTCCCTGCAGAAATAAGTACTCCATTGCTTCGCACTGCAAGAGCGCCTGTGGTACCTCTCCTGAGAGCCTATTGTTCGACAAGTCCAGAACCCCAAGGCTGCTCAGTCGACCTACTTCTGAAGGTATTGGACCTGAGAAGATGTTGTGAGACAGGTTGAGGAACAGGGTTAGAGAAGACAGACTGACAAGCTGTTTTGGTATCATGCCACTGAACTTATTGTAAGACAAGTCCAGGACTGCAATATTTCTCATATTCCCAAAGCTCTCAGGTATGCTTCCTTGCAATTCGTTCTGTGACAGATCCAGGAAAGCAAGCTGGGTAAGGTTCGCAACAAGCATAGGTGGGATCTCACCAGATAACTTGTTGCCAGAGACATCTAGCCCAGTCATGTTGTGAAGACCACCAATGGTGTCTGGAATGGTGCCAGTCAAGGCATTATCAGCGAGCGCAATAACACGAAGGTTGCTGAATTTACCAATCTCTGTGGGTATTGAACCACTTATCTTGTTTCCATTCATTAAGATTTGTTGTATCCCAATGGTAAGGTTGACAAGAGAAGGGGGAAGCATGCCTTGAAACCTGTTATAGGAAAGGCTCAGTGCAAACAGCCTACTGCAATTCCCTAGTGATTGTATCAGAGGCCAGTCCCTGTCCCACTTATCCTCAAGCTGGTTAGACTCCAGGTTCAACACCTCAAGATCCTTCAGCCTGCCAATTTCAGGTGGAGCACTCCCCTGTAGATTGTTGATGTGAAGCTGGATCAGACGGAGTCCTGTCATGTTGCCTATTGACATGGGGATGCGCCCTTTGAGCCCACAGTTGTAGAAAGAAAGGAATTGAATTCTTGGTAAGGTGAAACCAATGTCAGCGGGCAGCACACCAGATAGATCATTGTTTCCCAAGTCAAGTACCCTAAGGGATGATATGATAAACAATGAGACTGGGATTTTGCCACCAAGGCCAGCAGAAGCTAGCCTGAGAAAATTCAGCTTGGTTAGTCTCCCAAGCACGTCTGGTATGTTACCACCCAGATTAAAATTCTCACTGGCATCAAATGCCAGGAGTGATGAGAGGTTACCCAGAGACGGGGGAATGCCGCCGGTGAGGTTGCTCCGATGAAGCCCAAAGAACTCGAGTTTCAACAGCGACCCGAATGATGGAGGAATACCACCGGACAGGGTATTCACACTGATGTTGAAAACCCTGAGCTCCTTGCAGTTGCTCAGGTTCACTGGGATGTCACCATGAAACCCATTCCGATGCAACTCCAAATGCGTGAGACGAGCACAATTGGAGAGAGATGTGGGTATCTCACCAGTGAGGGAATTTCCTCCTAGGCTGATGACTTGGAGGCGCCACAGAATGCCAAGCTCCGAGGGGATGCTGCCAGAGAGGCGGTTGCTAGAGAGGTTGAGTGTGTGGAGGAAGGAGAGGTTGGACAGCCTGGGGCTTATCACACCTGTCAGGTTGGATGACATGAGCTCCAGCGCGGTGACACGGCCAGGGTGCCGTCGGGAGCTGCATGAGACACCTTTCCACCGGCAGATGTTGTTCGTGGCATTCATGATGCCGTTGGTAGGCGTCCATGCAGCAAGCACCCTGCCTGGGTCGCCAGAGATGCCAGCCTTGAATGCAAGCAGTGCTTGCTCATCAATGGACTGAGCTTTGCAAATATGAAGGACCTGAACAGCATGGATGAGACAACTGGTTATGAGCAGGTATCTGCAATTGCTAATGCCAAAGAGGCCATGCCTCCTGCTACTGCCCCACATAGTTGCTTGCTATTCAACTGTGTGTTTGAGGGCTTTGTGCGACTGCTAGGGTGATATATGAACACAGTGTGAAAGATAAACTGAGGAATTCAACTAGAGCTAGGTTACTCATTCCAAGTTTGCTTATTCCTAGTGTAGCTTTCAGGAGATGTGAAACTGCTGTCATTAAGAGAGTTAAGACAGCAAGCCAAAGACAATGATGTTTTGCTCAGGTCCTTTTTCAACTGCTCACCTAGATTTCCACTTTTGAAGTAATTGCGTATCCTTGATAGAAGTAGCTATCAGCAGATGCAACTAATTAAGACATTGACATATAACAAACTACAATAATTTGTTATTTGCGCTCTCTCATGAACCAGGCAAATTAGTTGCAGCCTGCAGGCCAGCTGAGTTTTTCCCCTCTTAAAGTATGGAATAACCAAAACAGTGGTATGTTTTCCTACTCCTGCAAAGAAGGCATGCAATAATCAGCTAAGACTAGGTCCTGGTTTGAGATTGGTTATAATCGACATGACCAATGAAACTAACTGCACACCATTCCTGCTTTGTTTCCTTTCACCTATTCATTTAAAAGAAAATTTGAAACTCGCAATGGCAACTTCTTTGAAAGATTTCACCAAACCTGCTAAGGCAGGTAATCACCCAACTCTAACAAAAAATCAGCACGTGTGGGCCATAAACATAACAGGCAGATGAGAACAAAACAGTGTTCATTCAGAAACCTAAGGAATATTCCCATCACCCATCAGTACGCACCGTCGCCAGTTCAGATGTGATTTTTAAGAGTCCTAAAAAAGGATTAAGATAAAAAATCTTTGTTTGAAGCAATAACCATCCGATAGTCAAAAGGGTGAGTCATCAGGATATACTGACGATGTGCTTACATAATGATGATCATTATTCTTTGATTTTGCACACAGAAAAAAAAAGAAACAATACAAGAGTCACAGTGGTGCTATTAGTCAACAACGTACTAGAACATGTCATTAACATGTTGAAAGCGCAGAGTGAAAATCCCCCTTCTAGCCACTGTGTTTCTCATCTGGTCGTTTTCATACTCAACTAAGCTCTGGACTTTGACTGCAAGTGTTTTCTGCTTCCCTAGATTATATGCCGGCATTATGAGATGCACTCCCATTGAACTCTAAACAAAGTTAATGCAGATGACGTTGGTGTGTGGTTTCAGACTCATCTAACCAAAGTCAAACTAAATTCCTATTCATACAGTGATACAGATACAGGACAGCATGGATTCCCTGTCGTGCAAAGCAAAACTAAGAAAGCAACCTTTGTGGACTTCACGGCCTTCAGATCACGTCAACACCAAGTGTCATTGTATAAGCAACAGGATCTTTATGTTCAACTGATAGTCTGATAAG
Organism: Miscanthus lutarioriparius; assembly: GCA_904845875.1. Classification (NCBI taxonomy): domain Eukaryota; kingdom Viridiplantae; phylum Streptophyta; class Magnoliopsida; order Poales; family Poaceae; genus Miscanthus; species Miscanthus lutarioriparius. Next base: position 9,771,957 of record CAJGYO010000014.1, read on the forward strand.
TATCATATTATCATGGGATCAAACTACTCACGCAACGCAAGAAAAATTTCTGGAGAATAATCGGCACGCGCACTTGTGATGGGGCATAATCTTTAGATTATTAGTTGCACACAACCCGGACAAGTGTTTCAAATTGAAATTTCAGCGCGTGATTGTGGTCAGACTCAGGCGTTTACTGCATCTGCATTGTCAGGGAGGGGCGAGAGCGCTCACTGGGAAGTAGGTGGGTGCCGGGCCGGGAAGGAGGACGACTTCGTTCGAGGCGGACGCCACATTCACAGAGAAGACCCGCGTGGCCGGCGACCACCGGAGCTAGCCCTCGCCGCCGCCCGCCCCGCGCCATCCCCGGCCACCGCGAAGACGCTGCTCCCCCCGCAGTAAAAATAGCAGCACCGTCGCACGGTATGGGGTCGTCATCTCGCGGCGAGAGTGGCGGCGGAGGAGGGGGCGGGGGCACCTCCCGTCGAACGGCGGTGAGCTCCCCGCGGCGGGACGAGACCGGTGATGCATTGTTTTTACCTAAAGCCCCCTCGATGGCGGAGATTGCCGTATAAGAATATACTGTGCTCCCTTGCAAAAACAATAAAAGAGAGGGCCTTTCTATAAAAGTTGCCCTGCCAACTGCAGCAGCTGAAGCGCCCTGTTTCCTTGGCTTACGAGTCATATTTTTTTACAGTATTTTTCAACGTTATTTTCGGCCATAGAGACAAGCAAATAGGGCATTTGTTTTGTATACCCAAAAGAAAAACAAAAATTCGTCCAAAGTACAGTCCAAAAGGGCGAGGTGGTGGAGCTCAATCAATCCAAAGCTGAGGCGAAACCGAAAGCGAGAGGAGAGAGAGACAAAGAGGGGGAGGAGCGGCGCGGGGCGGGGCGGGGCGGTCGGCTGGTCGGCGGCGACGCCTTTCTGCGGCCGACGCATTCGCCGCGGAGGTGGAGCTTGCTCTCTCCCGGTTCACAGGAGCTCGAGTCGGTTCGGGTGTGAGGTGAGCTCCATGGAACAACTCCCGGGCGTGCGAGTGGGAGTGGGATGCTTGTTCTTGCTGCTGGGGTTGGGCGGCGGTTGCTGCCAGCCGCTCTGATCCGTGGCGTGGGGTTTGGCTTGATTTGCTCTACCCGATCCGTGGCCCTGTCCGTGAATTTGGCTCTCATTTCGCCCGCGATTTTTTGCGTCTCGCTCGATTTGGGTACCCGGCTGGCTAGTGGTTCTTCCATCCGTGGACTTCTTCTGGCGTTTTGCGACTGTTCTGAGCGTGAGTCCTGAATTTGTGTGCTTTTGCTGCATTTGCGTGCCTGCTGCGTTGCGAAGAGTTTGGGCACCGGTTGCAATGTCTGTCCCCTTTTTCGTTCCACCACGAAATTCAGGCTTCAAAGTTTGCAAGACTGTATCTTTTGTAACTGTGCATGCTTTTTCCGTGCTTCGTTTCGTATTTGGGCTGGGATCGATTTCCCTTCCATATTTGCTTCTATATGCTATAAAGAGCCATTTGATGCTATTGTCGGTGCATGTTCACCGATTTTACTTGCTTAGTTACTTCTTTGAGCTTTTGTTCTTCAACCTGTACTTCGTCTAATTTGTGGTTATGGTTGACAGAAGAATTTGGGGCAACTTTTTGTGCGTGCTTAGCAACATCACTTACATTGTGCGGTTATTCCTAGGTGATGTACAGCTGCTAGCTGTTGAACGCAAAGAGGAAAAGGCTGTCATGGGGATTTCAGCTAAGTGGATCAAATCACTTGTTGGGATAAAAAAGCATGAAAAAGGGCGAAATGCTGAATGCAGCGATGCGGTAAGTCAACCGTACAGATGCCTATAGCTCGAGTTTTAGCCTGCATTCCCGTGGGGTTCTTTGCTTTTGCCATTTTTTTTTTTTGTCCTTTAGCAGGCATAGAATGATGCTAAAATTGCTAACACAGATGGTTTACTAAAACTCATCTGAAGCCTGGACTCGGAACCACTTTTATTGTTGGCGTGTCTCTGTCATTTGATTCCCATCGAGGGTTGTTGCCCCACTATTTAGTTCCAGTTATGAGCAGTGTCACATGTTGGCCATGTATATTCCACCATTCCGTCAAAGTCATGCATCATGTAGTTAATTTCAACACATGCCATGCATTGATGTGGCATAGGTATCTTCTGCATTTCTGAGGATGTGTTGATGTGTCAAGACTGATAATGCTTCCGTCCTCTCAACCACCATAGGACAGAAAAAGGACTCGGGCCAACTACTCAATTTCAAATGTTCTAGTTTATATCTCTTCCCAATTGTTGTTGTTGATATGGTTAAACTCAATTTAAGCTGGTTTCTCAAATGGATACCGTAGCCGGTTCTGAATCTTTTACATCTACTGAACAACACCCTAAAGGATCAAACAGTTCAATTCAAGGTCTTCTATGCTGAGGTTAAGAGAATAGCACTGCTGTATTTTGGCAGGCACTGCCCATCCCATCCTCCATGGCATTATGCTGCACATATCTCTGTTAAACATTCTTTGTAATTTTATCCAGTTGGTTATGCTGCTTTAAGATCACACTTTCTGAAAATTGCAGAGGAGCTCTGCTGTCCAGTTGCTACACAAACGGGAGCATTCTGTAGATACAGAAAGTGTTCCTGCGGCTGAAGAGCGCAGAGTACAGGCTGAACCATTGGCAGGTGACACAAACACAGAGACAATATCAAATTCCGCTTTCTCGCCGAGCACATCTCTTCAAGTTTCTCAGACTGAACTTGGTACAAAGGAGCATCAGGCTGCTGTAGCTATTCAGTCTGCCTTTCGAGCATTCCTGGTATTATAAGAACACTTTAGTTATCATGTTTCTGCCAAAACTAAGAAAAATATGGAACATATTGCATTCTGCCGTAAGGGTTTCTGGTTGAGGGAACTTATCAAACAAAATTAACTGTTGCAAAATGCTGTAAGGGCTGTTAAACAATATAAGGTTATGGTTAGTCCTTCACTTGTAAAAATGGTAACCATGAATCAATCAAGCGGCTTCAAATGCGAGAAGTTTGGAATGTCATGTGTTTTAGTCATTTCTTCATTTGTCATTTCGTCATTAGTAGTATGCAGCTCAAAAGGTAGTTTGATATCTTTTGCATGGTCATATTTACCAGGCTAGGCGGGCGTTGCGGGCGTTAAAAGGACTAGTTAGACTCCAGGCACTTGTTAGGGGTCATGCTGTAAGAAAGCAAGCAGCAGAAACACTTCAGTGCATGCAAGCACTAGTAAGAGCTCAAGCTCGTGTCAGAGCGAGACGAGTCCGTGTTTCTTTGGAAAGCCAAGGGACCCCAAAGAAACCTCCTGAACAAAATGTTCAGGAGGACCATGTTCAAGATATTGAGGTGAGAAACAGCATTCTCCAGACATCTGGTGTCTTTAATCATTTTCATCCTTACATGCTTAGGATATATGTCATGACAATGCAAGTCATCCCTAATAAATTTCTCAATTTATATGGCTACCTACTTATCCTGGATCTGGGGGTGGTTTGTCAAGGAAAGTATAAGTATTAAGACTGTCCATGATGTCTTGTATTGTTGGCATGATTCACACTTTTTTTATTTAGACTGTTTACATTTTGTCAAGTTAAGAAAGTTCCTGTTGGCAACAGTAATTGAAGAAACTAAGAAGCTTTAACTTACTCTTTAAAGCATGCACAAAAAACTCTGGTGTTCCCTGACTTATATGAAGACTGAAGACAGTGGAACGGAATGTCAACTACAACTTAGGCAATACTTCCTCTGATCACAAAAAAAAACATGTCGTTTAGGACAAAATTTAGGGTCCATATGGCAAGGCTCCGGCTCCTTGCTACAGTGCACTTAGGAGTCGGAGCTGTTGAAGCCAAAATTAGTGGCTTCATTGGCTCCTAGTTCATTTTGAGAAGAGAGATAAAAACAGCTCATTTGTAGTGCACATAGGAGCCGGGGCTGGCTTGAGCTCCACCAAACGGGGCTTAGTCAAACCTAAAAAACTACAAATATAAATACAACAACAACAACAACAACAAAGCCTTTAAGTCCTAAACAAGTTGGGGTAGGTTAGAGTTGAAACCCAGCAGAAGCAATCAAGGTTCAGGCACGTGAATAGCTGTCTTCCAAGCACTCCTATCTAAGGCTAAGTCTTTGGGTATATTCCATCCTTTCAAGTCTCCTTTTATTGCCTCTACCCAAGTCAACTTCGGTCTTCCTCTGCCTCTCTTCACGTTACTATCCTGGCTTAGGATTCCACTACACACTGGTGCCTCTGGATGTCTCCGTTGGACATGTCCAAACCATCTCAACCGGTGTTGGACAAGCTTTTCTTCAATTGGTGCTACCCCTAATCTATCACGTATATCATCGTTCAAACTCGATCCTTCTTTTATGACCGCAAATCCAACGCAACATATACGCATTTCCACGACACTTATCTCGAAGTATGTCGCCTTTTTGAAAGAGCCAACATTACTCATCATACAACATAGCAGTCTAATCGCCATCCTATATAAAACTTGCCTTTTAGCTTCATGGTACCCTTTTGTCACATAGGACACCAGATGCTTGGCGCCACTTTATCCACCACGCTTTGATTTTATGGCTAACATCTTCATCAATATCCTGTCTCTCTCAGTATGCTTAATCCTAAATATCGAAATGTATCCTTCCTAGGCACTACTTGACCTTCCAAACTAATATCCTCCTCCTCCCGAGTAGTAGTGCCGAAGTCACATCTCATATACTCAGTTTTAGTTCTACTGAGTTTAAAACCTTTGGACTCCAAAGTCTCCCGCCATAACTCCAGTTTCTGATTCACTCTTGTCCGGCTTTCATCAACTAGCACTACATCGTCCGCGAAAAGCATACACCAAGGGATGTCCCCTTGTATGTCCCTTGTAACCTCATCCATCACTAAGGCAAATAGATAAGGGCTCAAAGCTGACCCTTGATGTAGTCATATCCTAATCGGGAAGTCATTCGTGTCTTCATCACTTGTTCGAACTCTAGTCACAACATTGTTGTACATGTCCTTAATGAGCCTGACGTACTTCGTTGGGACTTTATGTTTGTCCAAAGCCCACCACATAACATTCCTTGGTATTCTATCATAAGTCTTCTCCAAGTCAATAAAAACCATGTGTAGGTCCTTCTTCTTCTTCCTATACCGCTCCATCACTTGTCTTATTAGGAAAATGGCTTCCATGGTTGACCTTTCGGGCATGAAACCAAATTGGTTCATAGAGACCCACGTTATTGCTCTCAAGCGATGCTTGATAACTCTCCCATAGCTTCATAGTATGACTCATCAACTTAATTCTCCGGTAATTAGTACAACTTTGAATATCCCCTTTATTCTTGTAGATCGGTACCAATATACTTCTCCTGCACTCATCAGACATCTTGTTCGATCGAAAAATATGGTTGAACAGCTTGGTTAGCCATACTATAGCTATGTCTCTGAGGCATCTCCACACCTCGATTGGGATACCATCCGGTCCCATCGCTTTACCTCCTTTCATCCTTTTCAACGCCTTTCTGACCTTAGATTCTTGGATTCTCCGCACAAAGCGCCTATTGGTGTCATCTAAAGAGTCATCCAACTGAAAGGTTGTGTCCGTATTCTCACCATTGAACAATTTGTCAAAATACTCTTGCCATCGATGTCGGATCTCACCCCCTTCACCAAGAGATGCTCCCTTTCATCCTTAATGCACTTAATTTGGTTGAAGTCCATTGTCTTTCTCTCACGAACCCTAGCCATCCTATAAATGTCCTTCTCTCATTCCTTCGTACTCAAATGTCGGTAAAGATCCTCATACGCTCTATCCTTTGCCACACTTACAGCTCGCTTTGCAGTCTTCTTTGCCACCTTGTACTTCTCTATGTTGTCCACACTCCTGTCATGGTACAAGCGTCTATAGCATTCTTTCTTCTCCTTAATAGCCCTTTATACTTCCTCCTTCCACCACCAAGTATCTTTAGCCTCGTCTCCACTTCCTTTGGTTACTCCACACACCTCTGAGGCCACCTTCCGAATGTTGGTTGCCATCTTCTCCCACATGTTGTTTATGTCCTCTTCTTCCTTCCAAGAGCCCTCTTTGATAACCCTTTCCCTGAATACCTCTGACGTCTCCCCTTTTAATTTCCACCACTTTGTTCTTTCAATCTTAGCTTGTTTATCCCTACGGGCACGCACCTGAAAACGAAAGTCTGCCACCAAAAGCTTATGTTGGGAAACAACACACTCCCCTGGTATCACCTTACAACCCAAGCATGCTCGTTTGTCCTTTCTTCTTGTGAGGACAAAGTTAATCTGGCTAGAGTGTTGTCTGCTACTGAAGGTCGCTAGATGAGATTCTCTCTTTCTAAAGAAAGTGTTGGCTATCATCAGGTCAAAAGCTACCGCTGAAGTCCGAACTTCCTCCCCTCCCGATTCCTACGACCATACCCAAAACCTCCATGAGTCAAAAACTCAAAGCTGTAGTACCTACATGCCCATTAAGATCTCCTCCTATAAAAGCTTCTCACTACTAGGTACAGCTCTAATCGTGCCCATCTAAGTCTTCCCGGCTGTCTTTTAGCACTCTCGCCGAGGCCTACTTGGGGGCATACGCACTAATTACGTTCAAGACCATATCACCAATGACAAGCTTGACTAAGATAATCCTATCTCCTTGCCTTCTCACTCCCACCACACTATTCTTGAGGCTCTTATCAATCAAAATTCCTACTCCATTTCTATTCAAGAATCGCCCCTGTGTACCAAAGCTTGAAACTGTATTGTCCACCTCCTTCGCCTTTCCGACCTTCCATTTAGTCTCTTGAACGCATAATATATTTACACGCCTCCTAGTCGCGATATCAACTAATTCTCTTAACTTACACAGTAGCGACCCTACATTCCAACTACCTAAACGGATCCTAGTTAGTTGAAGCTTCCTTACCTTCAAGCCAACTTAGATGTGAAGACACTTGCTCATTTTTCACTACACCCGGCGCCGATGTAGCGCCCACTAAGGATCTGACGACCCGATCCTTGCTCACTTGACACTGCGCCCAGATCGCGACACCAACAGTGACGACCCGCCCTTGCTCATTTAACACCATACCCTTCCGATATGATTGCTAAGAGGGTTACGCCCCAACGGTTTTCTTTCGGGTTTCATCTCCATTAGAATGGCTAGATTTAACGTTGGCTCGCCACGCCTATCACAACCCTCCTCCTTTACCAGGGTTTGGAACCTGCTATGTTGAGACAACATAGGCGGAGTTAAACTACAAATATAAATAACTTAAATTATTTAGTCTGAAAACATCTAAGTTGTATGATAATTCTCATAAATGTGTAGGATTTTAAGAATAAATTCTGAAGAAATTAGTGCTCAAAGATATACATCGAAGACCGTGCAGAGTCAAATATGACAAGTATTTCTTTTACCAGAGGGAGTGTCAAGCTTGTGTGTTTAATCAAGTATGAGTTGAATAATCTAATGTGGTTACTGACCTTTTGCCAATTGCCACTGAAGAATTAACAATTCTGAGATGTGTTTATTGAAGTAAATGTTATTGAAAGTTTATTACCTGTCAATGGCATGCAGGAAGACTGGTGTGGCAGTATAGGCTCAGTAGAAGAAATGAAAGCTAAGGCATTAAAAAGGCAAGAGGCTGCGGCTAAGAGGGAAAGGGCGATGGCATATGCTTTAACCCATCAGGTAACTTTGATCAATAATGTTATATCTGGAATGTGTTAATAGCTTGATGTTAATACTTGAAAAACTAAAATATTTCTACACTAAAAACTAAATTAAAAGGCTCATCAGAGTCTTTTGATCATTTTCTTTTTTTTTCGTTTCTGTTATTCAAAGTATATAGTCACAATATTCTAGTCAAGAAGGATATTTGTGACTTCTATTCTTGTAGGTGTTTGTGTTGTGGATCACTATGTGTGGCTTAGCTGAATTGGCATTCTGTTGCTGCATACAATATTGCATATTCTGTAGTTTAGCAATTTGAGATGGGTATAACTCCATCTTTATCAAATTTCTAGCAAATGGCTGTGGATAAACTGCTTCCTTGACAAAGTAGCCTGGACCACGCACCAGGTTAAAATAGATTCTGGTTGACTTACTGGAGCAATAGTGCTAGGCTGCTAGCGTACCAAAGCTCGATAAATATGAAAGCTCAAAGTTCACTTTCGGCTCGCCTAAAATGTATCCTGTTTTTGGCTACAGAACCTGCTACTGTTGTGTGTAAACTCACTTTTCTTTTCACTGACTGTGATCTGTAGATGCACAAGTTGTGCTAATTTGTGCTTACTTTTGTCAGTGGCAAGCAAGTTCAAGGAAACAGAAAGCAGCAAGCCTCCAAGACCAAGGACTTGTAGGGGATGAGAATCAGTGGGGACAGAAATGGTTAGAGAGGTGGATGGCTGCACGCCCATGGGAGAACAGGGTACTTGACAGCAATGCCAAAGATAGTGTCACAGTTGGCGATGACAAACCAGCTGAGGAAGACAAGGCTAAAGCTCCGAACAAACCAAAAGGAAAAGTACCTGTTTCAACCACACAATCAAATGGATCACAGCAGAAGAAAGGTGCAGGCCATAAGAAGTCACATTCTGATGTAAGTGGCTCTTCTTCGGGGCACTCTGCAGCTGTTCAACCAACTGCTTCTTCGGGTCATCCAAGATAAAAGTGAAGCCATCGAACGAGATCACAGATGAAGTCAGCTCTGAACCTTTGAATTTGGCTTCCCGGTCCACAAGCAATCCAAAAGAAAGACCAGCACAAATCAATGCACCAGCAAAGAAGCGATTATCCCTTCCTAACAATGGTAAATCATCTGTCTGTGTATATTATTGTCATCACAGTTCCTTAGCCCTCTTTCAGAAAACTGCATATACCTGGACTCTCAAAAAGTGCTATGTCCTACTCCTACTCCTACAATAATCTACAGTTACATATTTGTGTTGATATGTTGTCATGCATTTGAGCAAGACATCAGCAGTTGAAGCTTTGAAAGCAATTGATTGATGCTCGTCACTTATGGTGCAGCAATAGCCAGTGGGGGAGTAGGAAAGCGCCCTACCAACAGTAGTCGGACAACCCAGGCCTCAAGATTGAAGAATGCCAAAGGAGCCTCCAAGTCTGGAACAACAGATCAGCCGGGGCCTGCTAACTCAGCCGCGAAGCCAGTTGAGACACTAGCCTGAGAATGAATCCCTTCCATTTTCTTGGGACACATTGCAATGCCCCTTTGTCATTCATGTTGTTGCATCTCTGTGTATATAGACCGGAAAACAAATCCCGCATCTGAACTGATGTCATGTGGTGTTCTGTGACTGCGCATGTGAGATTGTTAGCTAGTAGTGTCGCAGGTGTTCTGTGACTGCGCATGTGAGATTGTTAGCGAGTAGTGTCGCAGGGTGTTGTTGTACATTGTTGGTTTACGTTGCTGTTATGTACCATTGTGTCGTGTATTTTTCTCTTCAAACTGCCCCCTCTCAGATTGCTCAGTATGACAGTATGTGAACATTTGAAATACCATGTTTCTGAATTCCATGATTCCGGTCTTCAGCACCAGTGATGGTTGGTGGTGGTATTATGGATATAAAGTCTTCATGTTCTCATTACATGGCCTTTTTCTTCAAGCTTCCTGCAGACTAAAGGCCATCCAGGTTCTTATTTATGGGGCACAGGGGCACACAGGATTGCATGCCAGGACAAGGTGTTCATTTGGTTGCACACTTGTGTGTTTTGTAGTACGATAAAGTGCTGCAATGTGGTACTAGTGCTTTTGCAAAGAGGATATGGATCATATGATGGATGCTCAAGTGCAATCATGCAGATCAAAGCAGCCTCCTTTGCAGGTTACTTAAGGGGCTCAACGGAAAGCTGAGGCCTCCTCCTTGTGTGCCACCTGCTAGGAACTTGCTTATATCTCTTTGACCATGTTTATATGCTTGTGCTCTGTTGTGATGTATTGTGCTGACCCTGTGTGATGCATGCACCTGGCCATGCTGTGTGAAAGCATATATGCAAAGATAAGAAACACTCCCTAGTATTTGTCTATCATATTTAATATATCGGCAACCATGATTATGCTAGATTAAAAATGTTTCAAGACTGCTGCCAAGATTCGTTTTTATGTAGCGGTCGTTGGAAAGTCGATGTAGAGGAGGATGACCATGACAAGAGGGGAGAAAAAGGAAAATTGGCCATAGGCCAGTTGGTGTTGTTTGGATTTGTGGTTTGTGAAATTGCAAGCAAATTTGGAGAGGTCCACACCACGCGTAATATCATATTCCCGGCATCGGCCAAATACTTTTGTGGGCGGTGATATACTGATATATGCTGTCGTTGTTGGGAGGGAAAAAGGTCCCTGTAGTCTCATCTTCTGATGCTGAAAGCGCACCGAATGTGATGTGAAGTGCAGGCTGACAGGTGTAGCTACTGTATGTACTACTACTGGTTGAATTTTTCATGTTTACGAACAAATCAGAAAGATGCCCTTCAAATTGAAGTTTGAGGGTGGTTTTTTTTTTCTATCTATAGATATAGATAGAGCTTGCTTTGCCTGTATGGGAATATGGTGCAAAGAAAATGCAGTATATCTCGTATTTGTATCGAAACCATTTGGAATACACCTAATAATTTACTAAACAAATCGTTTCAAAAGATAATTTTTACTAAACAATTGGACACGCTTTGTTTTTTTATTTCCTCCACTTCTGCCGACAACCTGATAATCATGCCAATGACATGCAGTGTTTGTTATTGCTAGCCGAAAGAAAAAGGTACAGATGGTTGTGTTGTGTTGGAAAACACGGGCGAGCACAAAAACAGAATCTAATGTGTTTGGCATGCGTATGTACGTGTTGACCAGGACTGATTGAGCGAATTATACGATGAATTATAAATAAGTACTACTAAATAGCAATGAAAAAAAGGTGCAGCTGACGAACCGACATCTTTCCATCCGTCACTCTCACTCGTCTGCTACATACACCTGACCTGCTGCAAATTCGGTCGCCGGTCGGTCCACTTCACTCAACAGAGATGGATGGTTGGTTGCTGAACAAACTACGACTAGTAATACGAGTACTCCTATGTTTTGTTTGTACTAGTGAAACCAGACGTGCACACCGTACTGAATTGTCAAAAATATACTGGCACTTTGTTGTGATTAATTGTTTTACAGTGACTTACTAGTAGGAGAAGAGCATCAGTGTACCAAATTCTAGGGTCTGTTTGGAATGCGGGTTCAAAGCTAGAATTGTGTTTTTTTTACGGAGTGAAATTGAACTAATTACTGTTAAATTTGTGTACGATTCTTGCAAAATTCTTGCGTTTCAAACGTGCCCATAGTTTGGTCTGTACCTACCGTGTCTGTACAACTAGCGTTGCCCCCTTGATCAATACTACGAGTAGTATCCTCAACCTGTCTTTTCTTGTGTTCTCTGAATCCAGATTCTGTGATCTGGAGCAATGAGCTGCACGCCTGCACCTGCTGCATCTGCATGCCATGCAGTGCACCACTGTACCAGTACGCTCATGCCGTCATGCGATCCGATCCGAGTCAGGAGGAGGATTGGAGCCATGGCCGAATTCGGGAGCTGTGCTGTGCTTGCTCAGTTGCTCCTTGCCTGCCATACCAATCTGTGCTGTGCATTGCCATGCATGGACCGCATGTGATGTGAATGCAAGCATGAAGCGTGGGTGGTGTGTGCTGGTACTGATGAATGAGAGTGCAGGCAGACACTGACGACTCCTTCCATTAATAATTATCCTGACGACGACGAGGGAGCTCAGCAGGAGCAGGCGGCAGCAGAGCGCTGCTGAGTGCTGAGCTTAATTACGTACAGTACTCTGCTTGGAGCGGGACAGTGAGCGGATTGAGGCCATGTTTAGTTCTCCAAATCTTTTGGAGTGGAAAAAGAAGATTTCGTTAGTGGTTTGATATGCAGTATAAATGCTGAGCCTTAATTACATACTTTGGTCCGTGACGTTTTGACAATTAATCAACGATTGTCAAATACAAACAAAACGCTACATATCTGCTCGTAACTAAACACGGCCTGACTATAAAAAGCCTATATCCCTCCGTAACGCAAAAGTCTATCTGTCTCTTGATAAATTTGTTATAAAAGTATATTCAACGGTCCATCTAACTATACTAATTATATATTATAAATATTATTATTTTATATATATATAATTTATCAAAGTTAAAAAAAATTGACTTTTTAGAAGCGAGAACAGCTTCTATTTTGGAAACAGAGAGTAGAACTTTAGCTTATTTCTTTATTTCAGTTTGTTTCTTTTTTTAAAAAAAGGAAAAGATAGGGGGTGTAAAAGTGCGTGATGCATAGGTCAACATTTTCTTTCTCATTGCTTACAAATACAAAGACACCAAAACCACAAATTACAGTAAGTCCTTGTTTAGTTTCCATCCCAAAAATTTACCTGTCACATCAAATGTTTGATTCATGCATGAAGTATTAAATATAGACTAAAAAAAACTAATTACACAGTTTACGACTAATTTACGAGACGAATCTTTTAAGCATAATCAGTCCATAATTTGACAATAAGTGCTACAGTACACACATGTGCTAATGATGGATTAATTAGGCTTAATAAATTCGCCTAATGGCAAATTAATTAGGATTAATAAATTTATTAGTATTCAACACCTCATGGATTTATTTAACATCCGATATTCAACATCCCAAAACTTTACATCGCTAGATCTAAACCAGTAACATTAATTTAATATTAAAGCCCCATAAACCGATCAAGCTGATTTGACAGAAAATATCGTAGATTCTAGTTAATAAGCTCAAACGAACATGGCTTAAAGCAACGCACCAAAAAGCAAGTGTGAAACAAACGAACAGCTTGTGAACAGCAAAAAAAATTGTAAGCGTACTATAGGTTACGTGCACTGCACCCACGTACATGGTAAGCATACTCTATCTGTCCAAAAAAATTATAACTATAGGTTACGTTTTGGTTAGGATGGTTCAAGTTTGACTGAACTTCTATCAAATAGTATTTATATTTATGGCTCTAATTTATTTTATTATTAAAATATATTTTATAATTAATCTAATAATATTTATTTGATAATATTATAAAATATTGATATTTTTATCTATAATTGATGAAATTAAAGATATAAAACATGACATTCTTTTAGGACTGAGGGCTTTGAAAGAGTACACTGCCTGCTGGGGTAGTGCCGTGCGGTGCCGCTGACGCGTAACAATCACAAGCGTTGGAATTATTTTAGACAAGAATACAGAATGCATACCCAAAAAAAAGGCCTTGATATATATTCTTTATTTATTCTCAGAAAACCAAATGGTAAATTAAATAAAGGATCATAAGTACGCCTTAATATAATACATATATACTGGTACATATCCTTCCTGGTTTTCTGTATTACACACCGTGCACGAATCACGATGCAATGCAAAGCAAGCAGGGTTGTATCCATAAAAAAAAAAAGTGTCGCGAGGCGCAGGCGTGTGTACGTGCTCCGCGCACCACACGCGCCACGTGTGCATCTTATCTGCTGAGTCATCATATACGCGACGTTGACGATCCCCGGTGTCCACCGTCACTGGACTAATTACTTGTTATTTTATTTGTATTGTATTCTAACAAAAGCAAACGGTGGGTCGAAAATCTATATAATAACTGTAGGAGTACACGTCTTAAGCCCTGTTTAGTTGGACTATTTTTTTAAACCAGTTTCACTCTAAAATTTTGAGAAACTTTTGTTTAGATGGGTTTTTAATTTAGTACGGATGGGGTTTTAATTCTCTATGTGGTGGTTTTTAGTTATGTGTAAATACATAGAGTCTATATACTCTATGTGGTGGTTTTTAATTCTCGTCAGCATACCGTGCACGATGCAATGTGTGAAACTAGAAAGGAGATGATGCAGTGCAAGGAGAGGATTTGATTCCGTATCAAATGAAAAGAAAACGATGCACTGGACAGAGGATTTGATTCCCTAGCAGCAGATTAATTAACAAAAAAAGAAGAAGCTGCAGGGGCGGCAGGCGTGTACGAGTACTCCGCACGAAGGTTGCACCACGTAGGTATGTCATGCCTTCGTCCTGTAATATAATTCATTTTAGCATTTAAAATTTATTTTTAAATATAATATATTTTAAAGGATAAAAAATAATTTTACATTAAATACTTTTCATTTATCAACCAATCACCATTAATCATGTTAATGATAGCATATGATTAAAAAATAAAATAAGGGTGCGTCTTTTATGTTCTCTCTTAATTTGTCTTAAAATTCTTATAATGTACTCAATCCATTCCAAATTGTAAAGCGTTTGACTTTTTTGACACCAAGTTTGACCACTCGTCCTATTCAAAAATTTGTGTGAAATGTCACTTCTTTCGTCGTGGTTTGGTTTATTAATAAAAATTCTTCAAGAATGACTTAAATTTGACTATATTTGCACAAATTTTTTGAATAAGATGAGTGGTCAAATTTGGGAAAAAAAAGTTAAACGTTTTATAATTTGGAACTGAGGGAGTAGTATACTACAGGACAGTGGGAGTGTACGCTCGCTGCTTATCCGCTGAGGCATCATGTACACGACGTCGACGCCATGGATGACACGAGTATTCTACTACTGCCTGCCAGGAGGAGGAATCCACCATCACCACCAGTCCACCGCCACTGGAATGGAACTATGGAAGAAAAAGAAAAAGGCACACGAGGCGTGTGCGTGCGTACACTTGTGAGCTCCACGTTTTCCCAACCATTGAAAACTGCGGTTCAAATCGGAAATGGCCATGCAGCAGCCATCCACATGCTCCTCCCGGTCCCGGGCCCTGCCGACAGCCGCCACTGGGCCCCACGTGTCAGCCTGAACCCAAGGCCGATAGGCCAAAGGGGACTAGGGAAGTAGGGGACGTGAGTGAGCGAGTGGCACTGATCCATGGCTCCTTCCCATGTCCTGTCGGATCACCTACTAATAATAGTTAGGTCCCGTTTAGTTCCACTTCGTTTTGTCAAAATTTTCAAGATTTTCGTCACAAATAGCAATTACGGGTCTTTTAAGAATTAACTATGATTGGACACTAATTACCAAATAACCACGAAAATGCTACATTGCTCATTTTGCAAAAAAATTTACATCTAAACTGGGCCTTACTACTTGTATGCAACAAATAGCAACGGGTGATTAATACTCACTCCGTCCAGAAAAAAATGCAACTAAGTGTTGCGTGGCAGCAAAAGTAGTTTATATTTGATCAAATTTTTAGTAAATACTATTCGCTCCAAAATAATTTATTATAAAAATACATTTCGTAATTAATCTAATAATATTTATTTATATTATAAATATTGATACTTTTTATCTATAATTGATCGAATTTAAAATACAAAACCATGACACTATATTATAATTGCATTATTTCCTGACAGAGAGAGTAATTGATAATAGTACTTAGTCCGTCCCCAAACAAATCAATTCCTACTAAATAAATCAATTCCTAAAATCTGTGCAAGTGAAACTATCTTAAGTTTGATTAATTTATAAAAAAGAGTAACAACATTTATGACTTAAAATGAGCATATTATAAAATATATTCGACACTTCTCCTATATTTCAGGTGCTTGAATTTTAAGATGATTTCAGACAACCCTCTTGTACACCAATTAGTACAAATAAATTATCACTTTTGTAATTTGTAATTTGTTATTTGTCTTTGTGTCGTAACATATCAAATTTTTGTTTGCTTGTTTGACTATATAAATAATTGTAAATTATTAAATTGTATTTGTGCCAACACATATCATATTTTGTCTAACGGGGTTTTTTGTCTAACGGGTTTTTTAATTTTCAAACAAAAAATTACAAATTGTGTCTATAGAAATTGCAACGAACTAAAACCGTAGTTTTAGTATAAAATATATGTAATAATCATCACATGAAAGAACACTAAAATTCAGGCATCTGAAATTTAGCAATCCTTATATTCGATGGTATATTAATTATACTAATTTGATATTATAAATCTTTACGGGTTTTGTTAGAGATTCGGTAAAAAAATTAAAAGTTTGACTTAACACCTCTCTAACCATCTATTTATTCAGGGACATTGGTATGGGAGTATACCAGAGTAATCTATAATAATGAATAACATATAAATAAATTGAATTAATTAATTATGAATTGACGGGCAACCGCAACCCCGTTAGCGCCTGACTGATTTTAATCGACACCTGAAAATTCACGCCCAACCACTGCTGCCACTGATAGCAGCCAGCAGCCACCTGCAGGTCCGATGCACGGGACGGGCGAGATCCTTGTGTTCGTTTCGTACAGGTTTGGGATTTTCCTTCGGATTCGGCCGGTGATGATCGAAGCTCGCAAGGGCATCTCCAAGAATATTTGTAATGTTTAATAAATCATTACTTGGATGGTATTTGTAAAAATAGGTTTTTATATATTTTCATTCTCCAACATTTTTTTGGAAGGAGATGAGCCGATTGTGAGCTCGCTTCTAAAACGCATAACTGTATTTGTTGCTGACGAACAAATCAGCCCACGAGTAATTGAAAACCACACATTTTAAAAAATATTTTTTCTATATGTATACTTTAAAGAGTCATTGTCGTTTTTTATCTTTAGCTAGCAAAAAAATTTCGAAATAAAAGATGATTATACTCCCTTCATCCATAGAAGAATACAGTTCTCATATTTCGAGAAACCAAATGCTTTCAAGTTTGACTAAATTTATATCAAAGCAATACTAACATTTACGATGCAAAATAAATATCATTAAATTCGTTATGAAATATACTTTCGTAATAAACCAATTTAGAGAATAAGTGTAAATACTATTCACTATAAATTTGGTCAAACAAAGACAACTTTACAACTTTAGCAGACACGAATTCATAGTTGTATTCTTTTGTTGACGGAGAGAGTATTTAGATAACCAATTAAATAAGCTTTTTAGTGGATTTTTTAAACTAAAATACCTATTCCTAGTAATTAGGAAATGTATAGAGTCTCAAAAAGTTGCTCTAAAGTCATAATACATGTACTCCTCTATGCTGAAAAAAAAGATATACAGTGATTTAGAGCCCACAAATGACATTCTTCGCCTCTCCAATCCATGTTCTCCATAATTGCCTAGTTCCGAATGTTTTAAAACTCAGCGACCCTAATAATAACCTAGATGTTAGAGTCACTCTGATGTTAAATTCCCGGCTGTAAAGAGAGAGCAAAACTTGGTGGCCCATAAGGGCATTCCTAATGCAGAAACCACTATAGTTTTTATGGACATTAATTGTACTGTCATCTAAGCGTTTTGCTGATGTGGCAAAGTAGTTATTGAAGAAAGAGAGCAAAAATCATAGAAATCGGGTCTAAATTAGAAACCATGTTTACACGAGAACCAAGACATGAAGGGATGTGATTGGTAGAGAATATAGAGAGGATGTATGTGATTGGATAAAAAATTATTCTGTATAAACTATGTATTGGAACCATAGTTTCTATATGTAGTGTCTATAAAAATTGATAGGTATAGAAATTATATATAGTTTCTAGCATTGGCCATTGGGAGTGCCCTAATAAACTCAAGTCACTTTGAGTATAGGACTAATAATAACTACTACTAGATTAAGGTTGTGTTTGTTTCTTTTGGGCAAATGTTTTATCCTGTCACATCAAATCTTTGATACTAATTAGAAGTATTAAACATAGGCTAATTACAAAACTAATTACATAAATTGAAGCTAATTTATGAAACGAATCTATTAAGTCTAATTAGTCCATGATTTGACAACGTGGTGCTACAGTAACCATTTGCTAATTATAACCATATTCGCTTGTCTTATAATCCGTACTTTTCAGCTTATTTTTTTAGTCGGAACAGTGTTTTTCTCTCACAACAAATCAGCCGAAACAGTGTTCACTGCTTTTTTTCAGCGAAGTAAACGGGGCCTATGGATTAGTTTGGCTTAATAGATTCGTCTCGCTAATTAGTCTACTACTATGCAATTAGTTTTATAATTAGCTCATGTTTAAACTTTAGTATCTACAGTAACCATTTCGCTTTCTATATTAGCTCATGTGCAATTAGTCCTCCTAGTTAACATCCAAACGTCTCGATGTGACATAACTAAACTTTAGTCCATGGATCCAGACACAGCCTAAACTTGGCGCTCGTTGTCACTCCCCTTGCGTACACAAGTGTCTCCCCTAAATAGAGATTTTAGTTGTTCAGATACTTCTTCTATTATGTCTCTAAATATTGTCATCATTTATTTCAAATTTCTCGCTAGACAAATATAGAAAGCAAAAATAACTCTTTAGAGTGAACATAAGATATAGAGAAGCTATTGGAGAGCAGAGAAATATAGAAAACGAATTTTACTCATAACTCTCCAAATAAAGATTTACAAAGTGGGTTTAATCTTAAAGGTGCTCTGAGCATAACCTTGTGTGCACTTCCAACCATGGAATAGATGGTTAACCTCCGAATTAATCTTAGTTAGATCTACTGCCCCTCTATATTTTTTTAATTGGTCCAATATACCCTTTAATAGCATTTACCGTACAAACTGATTTTTAAGTCAAGACAAGATATTACTAGTTTTACACTTTTCAATCCCCTAGTTTTATTAATACTCCGTCACTCCCCTTCCTACACAAGTGTCTTCCTCCCTCTCTTCCTCTTTCCCCACCCCTGCTCTGCTTCGTCTCCACTCCTCCCCCCGCCGCCCCCCGCCGCGCGATTGGGCTCTAGACCCTCATCGGATCCGCCGCCGCACGCATCGCCATTCCCCGCGCCGCCTTCCCGTTTCACTCCGCACGGCGGTTCCCGTTGCTGCGCCTGAGGCAGGCGGTTTCCCTCCCGCGCCTGCCTTCCCCCCTTTCCGTTTCCTGATCCTGGTCCTGGTTCGCGGGTTCCCTAATTCGCGCGTTCTCCTCCTGCGGCGGCCGATGCCCGCGTCCTCCGCCGTGGTGTCGGCGAGATCCGGCCCGCGCGTGGCAGGGAACCGACCCCTCCTGACCTGAGCCGCGGGGGTTTCGTATCCCGTTCTCTGTTCTGTTCCGGCCAGAGAGAGGATCGCAGTCGCAAGGCTGAGGAGCAGGGGAGATGGCGCCGCCGTACGCCGCCTCGCCGTACGTGCTGTCGCTGCTGCTGCTGGTGCTCTCCGTGCCGGCCGTCTTCCTCCTCGCGCCGCGCCTCATCCCGCCCCGCACGCTCCCGGCCATCCCGGACGCCGACGAGACGGAGGACCTCGCGCTGTTCCGCCGCGCCGTGCTCCTCTCCGCCGCCCCCTCCAAGACCGGCTCCGCCTCCTCCACCTCGCGCTTCTTCGGCGCCGCCCACCGACAGAGGAAGCAGAAGGTGGCCTTCCTCTTCCTCACCAACTCCGACCTCGTCTTCGCGCCGCTCTGGGAGAAGTTCTTCGCGGGCCACCACGACCTCCTCAACGTGTACGTCCACGCCGACCCGGCCGCGGCGCTGCTCCTCCCGCCCACGCCCTCCTTCCGGGGCCACGTCATCCGGGGAAAAGCCACCGCGCGCGCCTCCGCCACGCTCATCTCCGCCGCGCGCCGCCTCCTCGCCACCGCGCTGCTCGACGACCCGGCCAACCACTTCTTCGCGCTGCTCTCCCAGTCCTGCGTCCCGCTGCGGCCCTTCCCGGCGCTCTACCGCACGCTCGCCGCCGACAATGCCGGCCCGCGCGGCCGCCACCGCAGCTTCATCGAGATCCTCGACGCCGAGCCCACGCTGCACGACCGCTACTACGCGCGCGGCGACGACGTGATGCTGCCCGAGGTGCCCTACGAGAGCTTCCGCGTCGGCTCCCAGTTCTTCGTGCTCACCAAGAGGCACGCCGTCATGGTGGTCAGGGACAGGAGGCTCTGGAACAAGTTCAAGATGCCGTGCCTCGTCAAGAGGAAGTTCTCGTGCTACCCGGAGGAGCACTACTTCCCCACGCTGCTGGACATGCAGGACCCCGCCGGATGCACCAAGTTCACGCTCACCAGGGTCAACTGGACCGACTCTTTCGACGGCCATCCGCACACCTACCAGCCGGAGGAGGTGTCCCCGGAGCTCATCAGGGACCTCAGGAAGTCCAATGGCACATACTCCCACATGTTTGCGCGCAAATTCGCGCCCGGATGCCTTGCGCCGCTCATGAAGATCGCCGACTCTGTCATTCTTCGTGACTAGGCTGCTTGCCTCCCTCCGTTTGCACAACTGGAAGATCTGAGGTAATTAACTTTTATTCTTTCTGCATTTGTTTCAGTTTCTAGTTTGCCAAGTTTTGTTAGGTTGAATTCAGAAACAGACAGCAGGAATTAAGAAATTGATCATAATCAGTGGGCAATGGGCATGCCATATTAGATTGTTGTGTGTGTCAAATCTTGTGGGTTTATTTTTCTTTTCGGATGCTATTTGTGAAACGCTGTGCAACTGTTTATGGTATGGTTACTAACCTCACGTAATAAGACTGTAGCGCCTTGTTACCCTTACCACCTTCTCACGTATTCACAAATTTGGAACTGTTAACTTGCAAGAGTAATAGCTTAATTGCATTCAGTTGAGAATTTCATATTTGATTGCGTCTGATCCAAAACAGTTGGGTATATATTTACTTCCGGATAGTATTGAAAATTGCTGTTATTGACTATATTATCAATACATATTTTCTTAGTATTATCACATTTATAACCACACGTATACAAACAGATAGTAGAAGGATGCTTTGTCACATACTTGCAAACTGTTAACCTGTAAAAGAACAAGACCTTGTATTAACTCTGATATTATGCAGAAGATTGCAAGATCATACTTGCTGCTGTAAATACTGAACCATTTCTTGGTCTTGGCAAGGTTCATGAAAAGAATATAACGGAAATTTTGTATTCCCCAGCAGGGTTGTGATGTGATGAACAAGCGTAAGCTGATCCATCCATTCCCTTTGGAATTCTTCAGAGAGGAGCAACCAGCACCAAACCTACTTTGTTTTGCGCCTGCAGTTGCTCTTTGGCAAAAGTTGGATGCCACGCTCAGAGGGTATGATGGCGGTGTTGGTGGCGAATGGCCCCAGCTGCCTCTTGTGAGTATTTTTTTTTTTGTGCATCTTGTTTCTTTTCTTTTTTTCCCAATGAGAGCTGCGTGGTGGCTAAAGATGATGAAGAAGTTGGCACGTAATAGGGTCGTAGTTAGCATGATCATCCTGTGTATTTGCATGGAGACAATCTGTCGGTACATGCAGTGATGGTTTGTAGCATCTGTTGCATATATTACATATGTCAATATCACGCCTTCTTAAAATACATCATTTGTGTCATGGCACCATTGGCTTGCCTTTCAAGCCATCGGTCAGTGTAGGGTTAACGTCTTGCAGCAGGCTTACACCTGTCTTTGCTTGCTTGCCCTTGTTTAAAGCCTGAAGATCAGGCTCTTCTTTAAAAAAAGCCTAAAGAGCAAAAGTGCAGTGTCAATACTAACAAAACAACTAACTAAAGCAACCATTAAACAACACATTACACTCAATGTAAATGTATCATGTTTTATGTTGGACGGATCAAGTAGTTCTGAGTTCTGCTTGGACGTGCACATTTCAAATCTTCTGTTAGTTATATCTACCCGAAGCACACAGATCTTGATTTCTTTTTTGGTTAGCTATATCTACCTGGAAGCAGCCAGTGGAGCGGTCCAAATGCTGTACTATAGATTTAGGCCAAATAAAGTGGGTTCCTGCAGTTCTCCATGTTTTCCTCCCCCCTGTTTTCTTTTGGTGTTCTTGTCCTTTTTTGGTTGCTTCTTGGTAGGGAGGTGAGGTGGGTGCATGGAAAGGGACACTGGGCCAGATTTGCATACTACTATTATGTGCTGATGTGCTCAATCAACGACCGCAAAGTCAGCAGCTTTGTCCTTGGGTGGAGATTTTGTGCACCCATTCATGACGGCAGCATGATGAGGATGACTTCATTATGTGAAGGTAGGTTTCTTGCCTTTGCTGCTTTGGTACTTCTGAGATGCTGGAGCGATACGGTGGTGAACTGGTGGCGCCCGTGGTGCCGCAGTGCAGTTTTATGTAGGCTTTCATGCTTTGAGCTGTAATCTGAAATTCTGAATATGATGTGCATTGCAGTGTTTTGAATGCACCTAGTGTGTGCCATGATGGTATGTGAGTGTTTTTTTCTTTTCTTTTTGATAGAGATGGAATGTGAGTTTGAGGGGCTGTTTGATTCAGGCCACAATTTGTCACAACTAATCTTAGGCAAGTGTGGTTACAATTTTGGAGCCACAATTTATCATAAGAGATTTTTCCATACTTTTTTATTCCATAACATGTAGAGCCTAAAAAGTCTTGTCTAAGTTTAATTGCTAACAAAACACCTATCAACTTGGTCAAACTTGTTTAGAGTGAAAGTGTAACAAAGTGTGGATGGCAGCCGAATACCCTGAGTCTCTAACACTAAGGCCTTGTTTAGATGCATCCTATCAACTTTTCACTCTCTCACAAACTTTAGCCATTTAGAGTTAAATGTAAGTAAAAAAAAAATAACTAATTACAAGTTGGAAATGGAATCTTTTGAATTGGTCCTGACAATATTTATCTAAGACTAACACTATTCATCGGGTTAAAAAGATCAAAGGAACAAGGCGTAACTAAATCAAAAAAAAAAAACTAACTAGTCCAGATGGGCATGAACTGGGTTGGTATGAGTATGGCAGAATTAGTGATACAAAATGGTATGAGTATGGCAGAATTAGTGATACAAAATGGTATGAGTATGGCAGAATTAGTGATACAAAATGGTATGAGTATGGCAGAATTAGTGATACAAAAAGCCATCAGAGAACTAAATATTTTGGAGAGCTTTATGTGCTACCTGCTGTGCAAATTGCGGTCTCATGCTACTCAAATTTTGTATGAGGAATTTAAAAATTTTAGAGTCTCTCCAAAATTAATGAATGTGGTTGGTGCCGTGGAGACCAAGAAGTCCGGTGAAGGTTCACACTGCCCTATCCCAGAAAAGTTCAAGCTAAATATAAAACCGAAAAAGAATGGTTCTTTTTTTATATAAAAAAAATGATTCTTCGCTTCATGGTTTAGGCAAGACTTGACGAATCTCGCGAGTCGCGAACAAAAAAGGACGCAACAGATAACACCGAAAGGCCATCAACTTTTATTCCGCAATAAAAAAACATTTCGTCAGCGCAAACATTTTTATAAATACCAAAAAAACTAGAATGGGCAACGAAACTGTCCTTTCAAACAGTCTGTTGGCCTGTCTGCCTCAAACCTTTCAAATATCCCGGAAATTCCGCACGATTCTGTACCGAAATCGCTCGACGTGCATTCTCATCAAACGAAAAAGAAAAGAAAAGAGAAATCGCTCGACGTTGACGTCTGAATGTCTGATCAGAGAGCTCTGACGAGGGACGAGCCAATTGGAGCATGGGCCACCACTCCGGTCGCCATTTGCAAACATTGGTGACGGCCCATTGTCGGATGATCCCCAGCCCAGATAGATAACAACCCAGCCCACAGACTACAGTAAGATAATACGGCCCAGTTAAAGCCTACATGAAATCCGCTGAATCCTGGAGTTGTAGGAAAGCTTACATGAATTCCATCCAACTTTTTCAAAGCCTGTCAAATGTAACCCAATGTCAACAAATGGCACTGAAAAGACCTTCAAAAAAAGGCCCTGAAAAGCAGCAGTAGAGATTGTTGTCTCCTCCCTGTAAAAGACACATCGACGAGATAACAATTTTTTTTCTTACAAATTTCAGTCATTTGAATTTGAACCTCAGTTTTTTAGCTGTGCTCTAGAAAAGCGAATCTCATCCAAGGTCAACTAGTGCATGGTTCTTCCTGACCATCTCTACGTGCACACTTCTATTTCAAACCAGTGTGGAATCTTTATGGTTGCAATTTGTTGAGTATTATAGGCTCTCTACGTTCTGTTGACCAAATGCTTAGAGCAGATAGGCAAATTTGAGTGAATGTACAGCCACAAGAGCGAAGAATTAGTTGACTTGTTGCCAGATTAAAAAACCCTATCCATTTGCTGTCTCCATTTCAGCAACAACCATGTTGCATTTGGTTGCGTACTAAACATAAGGAAATCTGAGCGACAACTTGGAATCTTGGAATCTTTTACTGTATATGTGAGTTTTTGACGTTGACTTGGCAGTTTCGTTGTGTTGGATCATGTGCCTATTGCTTCAATTGAATGTGTATCATTACAAACTGGGCTAGATCCACAAAATAATATCGACGGACATATTCTCTTTTTTCACACCTCTAGCCCCTCCTTTTAAGGTTCTATACCAATAAATTTATGAGAGAGGTTCCATGCTCTGAACAACGATTGTTGAGTTAGAGAAAAGACAGTGAAATTTAGGATTAGCATTTATTTGTAAATTTCCTAGTTCCACGAAATGCGTAAGGTAAGGTGGTGAAGGGTAGCCTGAACTTGATTACAAAGGGATGAAGGTTCAGAGTTTGGACTTTAAGATACACCTGAGGATGATCCTTAAGCTGTACATGTGGACAAAAATACAAAATAGTGCTTATATGAAATGGATCCAATTTTGAGAGTGCCCTCTGAAAAGGCAATCCAGTGTCACCAAATGGTACTGCAAAAGCAGCAGAGGAAGAGTGTTAAGAAAACAAGGAGATAGAGGGTTTTTTAAGAAAGAGAGAGAAGATAAGAACAAGTTGGTGCTATATAAGAAGTAGAGGAGTAAGAGTGGAAGCTTTGCACACTAAATTAAAGGTCTGAAACCACCACTGCATGATATTAATTTTTGTGTTTGCATCTTTGAGATATAAATTCAATATCAAATCATGGCAATATGAACAATAGCATTTTTTCGTAATCAACAATATTTTTGTTTGCGAAATATAGTGAGAGGACCCACCCAAGTTAATTAACTTAAACTGAGTGTTAACCAATTAGGCCTTATTTGTATACACTCCTGTCCACCTCAAACCACACGTATTGAGGTGGTTGGGGTGAAAAATTAACTAATTTCCACCAAATCCACTTTAACACATGAATACAAGTGTATCCACAAGCCCTAAAGAACTTAGTTTAAGCTAACTAACCCAGTATTCCTAAAGATGCATGGCTTGCACTCCAAGGTCAAGATTAGTTGAGCTCAGATGTCAGATGGTCTTGAGAGTAGTCTCTCTATTGTCCTTTCCTTGGGTTCTCAGAATTTCACTCGCTCATATATTTTCATTTCCAGGCACAACAGGTGTGCCCCACCTATTTGCTTTTTATGCTTTGGTTTAGTTCTAAAAATTTTCACCCCAAACTATCACATCGAATTTTACGGCACATGCATGGAGTATTAAATATAGACGAAAAAAATTAATTGCACAGTTTGGTTGAAAATCGCGAGGCGAATGTTTTAAGACTAATTAGTCCATGATTAGCCATAAGTGCTAAGTAACTAACATGCGCTAATGATGGATTTATTATGCTTAATAAATTCGTCTCACAGTTTCCAAGCGAGCTATGTAATTAGTTTTTTTTATTAGTATCCGAAAACCCTTCCGACATTCCCGAAACATCCGATGTGACATCCAAAAATTTTCATTTCGCGAACTAAACACAGCCTAAGTTTACTCAGGTGGCCATCGCTGTCTCTGCTAAACAATTTATTGGTAGCACCGTGAACATGGGAGGTACTTAATTATAGGACTTATGTGGGGTACGACCCCGGATACCCACGGCAGACCACATGGGCTGCGCCTCCGGGGGCGGCCCAGCCCACGAGATGAAGCCTTGCGGGGCACGACTCTGCTCGGCGCCTCCCGCAAGATACTGGGAAGATATCTTGAAGATGCTACGAGATCTGTTAGAATACGTATGATCCCAAGATTCCTGTAATTTGTTATTACTTTTCGGTTATCTCTCAGATCTAATCAACTTGTAACCCTGCCCCCGGACTATATAAGGCGGGCAGGGACCCCCTCCAAACACACGCAATATCATACGATAGCCAATACAAACCAACAGACCACAAGAGTAGGGTATTACGTCATACTGACGGCATGAACTTGTCTAACTCGTGTGTCTCTGTTGCCTTCTTGTTCTTGATTACACGCCTTTCTGCCGATCAATCTACCTTCGTGGGATACCCCTCGGAGGACCGCCGACGATATTCTGTCGACAGTTGGCGCGCCAGGTAGGGGTGTGCATGCTATTTCCTTATCGAACAAGATGGCTTTTTCCGTAGGCTCTTCGTCCTTCCTGCAGCCCGGTCAGATCTTCACGATCGGATCCATCTTGTGGATCATCAACGCTGACGAAGTCGGAGAGCTCCTCGAGCCGGTGTAGATCAATTCTGCGCCGATCACCCCCGCACCTGCGACTGTAGATCCGATCTCAGAACCGCCTCCAAGGTCGCCTTCATCGATGACTCGCCGCCCGCTTCCTCGCTACCAGAGGAGGCAGATCAACAATGACGATCTGATCGCATCCATCGATCGGGTTGGTCTGAAGCTCGCCAATTGCCTCTCCATCGCCGAATCGGCTCTGGACACTCTAGTTCAGCGTCGACCACCCTCCGATCTAGATCTATCGGAGGCTGCTCGGGAAACTCCAGGGATTACGGCTCTACCCTTGGGGTTCACCAAGGCCGCCGCCGCTTACCAAGATGCCCTAAGGGGTAGATTCATCAACCATGTTGGAGATGTCCATCCTCCCGCCGACCAGATCACCGACCAGCCTCCGCCGGCCGTCAACAAGCTCCACGTCGGCCGACGCTCCGGAGCGTCCCTCCAGACCATCCCGGAGGAGAATCCGACTCCGAGTCCTAGGGCTCTACGGAGACCATCGTCGAAACGACCACCGAACTACTTCTTCCCCCTCCATTCTGTGGCGACACAATCTTCAACGTCAGCGTCGACAGGCCCCCTTCGAACGGTGAAACCGAGGAGGAACGGGCCGCTCGTGAGAACCAAAACGTCAACCACGCGCAGCGCCGAGCAAACGAGATTGTTCTTGCGAGGGTCGAGCAGCAGCTTGACTCGCAAGGAAGACCATTCCAATGCAACCTCGACGACGAGTTTGTCCGTGTTGACGGCCATGATGTCTACAAGACCCCAAGCACCAACCTGGCCATGGCCGCCAACGAGCTCGCCTGGCTCCCGCAGACACCGGAGGTCGCCAAGGTCGCCGCAATGCTTAAAGCGGCGCATTGCTAGGTCAATGAGATCCGCCAGGATCAGAGACCTTCTTACTCCACAACCTTGATTCACCGATCAGTCGCCACAAGATCCGATCGCCACCCAAGTTGCTTCACCGACCAGCACCGCGATGACAGGCAACCCCTCTAGGGCAGAGCATGGGGCAACCGCATTGAACATCATCGCCAACCCAACCAGGAGGTCAACCAAGATGTCCGAGTGCACCTCAACAATCTCCAAGATGCATGATGATGTATCGACGAACGCCGTTTTGGTCACCATGAAGAAGTATGCCGCCGCCAGGAGTACAAGCAAGAGTACGGTAACCCGGACTTAGCTCTCGAGCCACTCACCACCGGCAATGCTGCAGACGATGGCGTCGACAACCCCAAAGGGCCCCCAGCATTCACGAGGGCGCTCTGAACACTTCAGTGGCCCCGTGGTTTTAAAATCACCGGGGTTGAGCCCTACAAAGGAAGGATGAATCCAACATAGTGGCTACAGGCTTACGCCACTGCTGTCCGCGCCGCCAGAGGCGACACCAGTGTCATGGCGAATTATCTTCCCGTCATGCTCACGCCAGCCGCCATGAGCTGGTTCACAAGCCTTGCCCCGGACTCCATCGGATCCTGGGAAGAACTAAAAAAAGTCTTCACCGATAATTACATGGCTACGTACACTCGGCCGGGCACCAAACACGATCTAAACCGCATCAACTAGAAGCCGCCCGAGCTCCTCCGTAGCTACATTCGACGCTTTTCCGAGATGAGGAACTCTATTCCCAACATCATGGAAGCTGAGGTCATCACCGCCTTCATCCGAGGACTTCACCACCGCGAGCTTCGCTCCAAGTTCAACCGCAAGCCACCCACAGGGATTGGCAAGATGATCACGACCGCCAACCAGTACGTCAACACCGAGGAAGCCGAGGTACGCTTCAACGAGGATGCGGGCACTCATCGCCCAACACGCCACTACGACGACCGCCCCGATGACCGCCGCTACGATGACCGTAGTTACCATCGTGATAGCAGCCGTGATCGGCCAGAAGGACCCAAGTCTGGCCAAAATCGCCGTCGCCGGCCAGACCACATCGTCGCCGCCATCAATGAACCTCGCGCCAAGCACAACTACGACGAGCAATACAAGAAGATCCTCGACGACCCATGCCCTCTCCACAAGAATGCTAGACATAAGATGAAGGACTGCCTCGATTTGGCTAAGGAGTTCTAGGACAAAAAGCTGGACGACGACACCAATGACGGAGCCGGAGGCCGTCGACCACCGGGGCAATAACAATACCTTCTAGGACCACGACAAGGTGGTTGCCACCATCTTCGGGGACCTCGCCTCCACCGAGAGTAGAAGAGAACGAAGCTCGCCGCCCGACGGGTGCTCGCCGTCACCACGGAAGACACCGCCGCTAACCCTAGCTATCGCCCATGGTCCGAGGTCCCCATCACCTTCAGTAGGGCCGACCAGTGGGCGGACATCCCCTACATAGGGCATTTCCCCCTCATCCTCGACGCAACCATCCAGAAGGTGCTTTTCAAAAAAACTGCTCGTCGACGGTGGGAGCGCTCTGAATCTCCTCTTCGTCGGAGCCCTAAAGGAGTTGGGCCTCGGGATAACAGATCTCACACCCTCATACTCCTCCTTCTGGGGTGTGGTACTTGGTAGGGCATCCAAACCATATGGAGAGATCACCCTACCAGTACAGTTTGGCACGGTAAGAAACTACCGCGTCGAGCACATCAACTTCTACGTCGCCGACTTCAACACCGCTTACCACGCCATACTTGGTTGGCCAGCTCTGACCAAGTTCATGGCCATACCGCACTATGCTTATCTGGTGCTGAAGATGCCTTCGCCTGTAGGAGTCCTGGCCTTGCGGCCAACCTCTCCATTGCCTACGCCTGTGAGACAGAGAGTCTCGCTCTCACCGAAGCCACCGACCTCTCCATCCAGATGGCTAGCGTGGTCACCAAAGCCAAGACGGTGCCCGCCAATGACATGGAGATCCCAGAGCTGGAGCCTCCTCGCGCCTCCGCCAAGTCCAAGGAAATAAAGGTGGTCGGCCTCGGCCTCGACGACCCCTCCAAGACCATAAAGATTGGGGCTCACCTAGACCCCAAATAGGAAAGCGTGCTCATCTCCTTCCTACGTGCCAACGCCAACGTGTTTGCTTGGAAACCTATAGACATGCCGGGGGTACCACGGAGAAGATCGAGCACTCCTTGAATGTCTCGCCAACCACCAAACCGATCAAGCAGAAACTCCGCCGATTCGCACCAGACAAGAAGGAGGCTATTAGGGTAGAAATAAAATGGCTCTTAGCTGCTGGATTCATAAAAGAAGTGTATCATCCTGAGTGGTTAGCAAACCCTGTTCTCGTTCAAAAAAAGAATAAAGAATGGAGAATGTGCGTTGATTACACTAATCTTAACGAACACTGCCCTAAAGACCCCTTCGGTCTGCCTCGGATAGATGAGGTTGTAGACTCCACCGCTTGGCTGTGAACTGCTCTCCTTCCTCGATTGTTACTCGGCTATCACCAGATCTCCCTCAAGGAAGAAGACCAGATCAAGACGTCGTTCATCACGCCCTTCGGTGCGTACTGCTATACCACCATGTCCTTCGGACTCAAGAACGCCGGGGTGACTTATCAAAGGGCTATCCAGATGTGCCTCGATCAACAGATCGGCCGCAATGTCGAAGCTTACATTGATGATGTGGTCGTCAAGTCTAAGTCCACCGATGATCTTATCGCCGACCTCGAAGAAACGTTCGCTAACCTTAAAAGGTACCAATGGAAGCTGAACCCTTCAAAGTGCATCTTTGGAGTTCCATCCGGTATGCTCCTGGGCTACATCATCAGCGCACGAGGCATTGAGCCCAACCATGACAAGGTTTCCGCCATCACCAACATGAAACGGCCAACATGCGTCAAGGATATACAGAGCTTATAGGTTGCATGGCTGCTTTAAGCCGCTTCATATCGCGCCTCGGCGAAAAAAGGGCTACCATTCTTCAAACTCAAGGCCTCTGAGCACTTTTCCTGGTCGGAGGAGGTAGACATAGCTTTCGAGCAGCTTAAGTTGTTCCTAACAAAGCCTCCGATCATGACGGCACCATGGCCAGACGATACTCTCCTAATCTACATCGTCGCTACTTCTTGCGTCGTTAGCACGACCATTGTGGTCGAATGCGAGGAGGCCGAGCACACCTATAAGGTGCAACATCGGTTATACTTCATCAGCGAGGTTCTTAACGAGCCTAAGACTCATTATCCTCAGGTCCAAAAGCTGCTATACGCCATCCTGATTATGTCGCGCAAGCTCCGCCACTACTTCGAGTACTACAAGATCACCGTGGTCACCGAGTTCCCTCTGGGGGACATTCTCCGCAATAAGGAGGCCAATGGCCGTATCATCAAGTGGGCTATCGAGCTCGGCACTTACTCCATTGAATTCAGAAGCAGGCCTACCATCAAGTCTCAGGCGCTTGCTGATTTTGTCGCTGAGTGGACTGAGATTCAAGAGCCTATCGCCACTACTTGTCTCGAGCATTGGGTGATGTACTTTGATGGCGCTCTCAACATCAATGGTGCTGGTGTGGGCATTCTGTTCATCACTCCGACCAAGGATAAGCTCCGATACGTTCTCCGGATACATTTTCCGGCCTCCAACAATGCCGCCGAATATGAAGCATGTCTCCATGGACTCCGTATAGCCGTTGAGCTCGGCGTTAAACGCGTCATGATATATGGGAACTCCGCGCTGGTCATCAACTAGCTCAATAAAGACTGGTCTTGCTCCAGTGAGAAGATGGATGCATATTGCGCCGAAATCAAGAAGCTTGAAAGGAAATTCTATGGTATCGAGTACCACCACGTGGTACGCGATCAAAATCAGCTCGCTGACCACTTATCCAAGTTAGGCTCCTCTCGCACTGTGGTTCTACCAGGGGTCTTCGTTCAAGATCTTCTAGCGCCATCCATTAAGGAAGATAAGGAAATTCAGGAAGCTCCCCCCGCCGAGTAGCTGGTACTTACGGTACCTTCGTCGGCCGCCGATTGGAGGGAACAATTCATCAAGTACCTCTCCAACGCCGAAGTACCCGCCGATAAGACTGAAACCGAACGCCTAATCCGTCGAAGCAAGCATTACGTGCTGGTGGACAGCAACTTGATGAGGAATAGTGCCAAGGAAGGGATACTGCAAAAATGCATCACCCAAGAAGATGGAGTGAAGCTACTTCTCGAAATTCACTCTGGTTCCTACGGCAACCACGCGGCCTCGAGAACACTGGTTGGCAAAGCTTTCCGAGCTAGTTTTTACTGGCCCACGACCATCTCCGATGCAGAAGGCCTCGTCTGACGTTGTGAAGGATGCCAATTTTTTGCCAAGCAAATACACGTGCCGGCACAAGAGCTGCAGACCATCCCAGCTTCCTGGCCCTTCGTATGCTAGGGACTAGATATGATTGGGCCTTTCAAGCCAGCACCAGGTGGTTTCCGGTACGTATACGTCGCCATCGACAAGTTCTCCAAGTGGATCGAATATAAACCGCTCGTCTTGGCTACTGCAAAGAAAGTAGTCAAGCTCTTCGAAGATATCATCCACAGATTTGGTCTCCCGAACAGCATCATCACCGACCTCGGAACTACGTTTACTGGCCATCACTTTTGGGACTTCTGCGAAGACCGGTGCATCTCCGTCAAATACATCTCCGTTGCCCATCCTTGAGCCAACGGCCAAGTCGAACGGGCGAACGGCATGATCCTTGATGCCCTCAAAAAGAGGCTATATCAGAAAGAAGAAAAGCATCCAGGCAGATGGCTCAAGGAGCTACCAGCTGTAGTCTGGGGACTGTGCACTCAAGCTAGTTGCAGCACCGGTGTGTCTCCATATTTCATGGTCTATGGCACAGAAGTCATACTACCAGCGGATATTGCCTTCCGAGCACCTAGGGTGGAAAATTATGATGAAGACCAAGCCGCAGCTGTTCGGACAGAGGACGTTGAAAGGGCCGAGGAAGAATGCCTAATCACTTGCGTCCGCACAGCCAAGTATCTATAAGGCTTGCGGAGGTACTACAACCGCAACATCAAAGGTCGTTCATTTGCTGTCGGCGACCTCGTTCTCCGCAGAAAACAAAAAACCGAAGGGATGCACAAGCCCTCCTCCCCATGGGAAGGGTCTTACATTGTCAAAGAGGTTACCCGACCAGGGTCTTATCGCCTATGTGACTTAGATGGCATCGATGTCCCCAATTAATGCCCATCGAGCACCTTATACGTTTCTATCCTTGAAACGCTTCGGATATGTATTCTCCACTTCATGATGAATAAAGTTTTGGTCTCCATAATTTGTCTCCATTATTTCTCCATTTTGGTTTAATCTCCACTTACGGTCGCCGAGCTTTTAGCTACTCTATAACGAACTCCAACACGAAATCGCTATAACTGTGCTGACCACGTTTCTCTAAATCTCCAACATTTTCACCGAACACGTTTCTCCAAATCGCCGAGCACGTTTCTCCAAATCGCCATCATATTTCGCCGAACACGTTTCTCCAAATCACCAAACACGTTTCTCCAAATCGCCGAGTACTTTTCTCCAAATCTCCAAGATATTTTGCCGATCAGTGAGCAGCATACGTTCTGTTCTGTTCTCTTTGGAGAAGACCTAGTCTCCGATCTCTCCCTACACGTGCACGGGCTCCGCGCCCGACATTATGGACTATGGGCTAGCCAAGGCCGAGAGCTCAATAAAGAACTAATTGCTCAGATGCCACTTATACTATGTTTATCTCCATGTTATTTTGCCACCCGCTGAGTAGCACACGTTCCGCTCTGCGCTCTTTGGAGAAGACCCAGTCTCCAATCCATCCCTACACGTGCTACGGGCTCCACGCTCTGTGTTATGGGTGGTCGGCTGTGGTTCCTTGGTGACACTTGTTCCTGCTACACGTGCATGGGCTCCGTGCTCGACGTTATGGACTATGGGCTAGCTAAGGCCAAAGAGCTCAGTAATGAACTAACTGCTCGGGTGCTACTTGTACTACGTATAATTGCATTAGGGTTATTACTACAACGATTTTTCACCGTAAATACTAGCAAGTTGCATAAATATGCACTTTATAACATTTATACAAATACATAAATGTTTTCTGCGCTCTCACGCGCTCTAACTACCCTTTCTAGATGTTACAGATAATACTCTCTGAGCAGATCACCGAGCTCCGCCATCGCCGTCCGTCTCGCCAAACAGGTCTATGTCGCCGGCCAGCTTTTTCGCCGCGTCCTCCACCTCATCCTCCAGTTGCTGGGTTTCCGCCTCGCCCATCCCTTCAACAAATCTGACCCCTATTGCTTGAAGGTCAACGGATTGATAGTGGGACCAAACCACCGCAAGGGCATGCCTAATGGCGGTAACAACGGCATCGCGGTTGAAGCTCTCCCACGCCGCCTTACACCTCTGGATGATAGTGTCTGAACGCGATGGCCTACTATCGGGCTGAGGAGCAGCCTCCAGGTCGACACAGTCGAGCACCGATTTAACCCTGGCGACTATGGCGTCGAACTTCTCCCGTTGGGTCCTGGCCTCCTGCACCAGCACATCAAACTGTGCCTTGACCCTCTGATGGTAGTCTGCAAGCATTACAAGGTTCCATCAAGCAAGGAAACTACTTCAGTAGTAACTCTAACCAGGAAGTACTCACCGTTCATCTCCTCAGCCAGTTTGTCTGCTCGTCCTATCTCCTTCGTCTTCTCCTTTCAGAGTTGTTCGACGGCTTGGTGCAGCTGGCTGAGCTCTGCATCTTGCTCTACGAGCACAACAATCATCACCAAATATATAACTATTCAGCAATACAATGAACATTCACCGATCTACAGTACCTGCTTTCTGCTCGGATACGCTTTTGAGCTGCTCAGACTTCTGCTCCAGTTGCGTGGAAGCACTTGCCAACTGCTCGGACTTGCCATGCAGCTGTTCGGACGTAGTCGCCAGCTACTCGGATAGGACGCCCTTCTGGTACTCTAGGTCCCGCGCGTTGGACTCAGAAAGGTCTGGCTCGCACTGGGCCCTCTAGATGTTTTTCTCTATAAGGTTGATCGCCTCCTTAAGTTTTTCATTCTCCTCGGCGAGAGGCTCCATCCTTTTGATCAGCTGGTGGCGCTGCTCGGCAGTCCGAGTTATCCCCTACAAGCGCACAATGGTTATGACGAACTACGATCTCCAACGTCAAAGATGAGGATCCCAGTTGCAGTACTGACCTCGATCTGCTTCATCAGTCCCGTAAGGGTGGACTTTAGTCTCCTCATCTCCCTGGTGGTGTCCTCCTCCTCAACAACCACCACCTCATCGCCGCGTTTGCAGAGGATTCAGATGGCCTGGGGTTGAGACTCCTCACGTTCAATCTCTTCCACCTCGTCCTCCTCCACCGCGGTTGGAGGCACCACCGGGGGGTTCCGTGGCTGGACAGTGGGTCCGACCATGCTCTGTGACACCTTGTGGGGTGCCATCTGCTCCTCGGGCGTGACTGGCCTCGCCGCCCTAGACTCTGGTGCATCGTCGACATCTCCCGCATTCAC
This sequence comes from Miscanthus lutarioriparius, assembly GCA_904845875.1. Classification (NCBI taxonomy): domain Eukaryota; kingdom Viridiplantae; phylum Streptophyta; class Magnoliopsida; order Poales; family Poaceae; genus Miscanthus; species Miscanthus lutarioriparius. The sequence continues at coordinate 9,806,778 of CAJGYO010000014.1, forward strand.
CATGGTAGACCCAGCGGCTTCCGCCGTTGCCTTAGGCACCGTCGCCGACTCGTCCACCGTCGGCGCCAACTGTTGGCCGCCACCAAGTTCACCAGTAGCGGCAGCTGACTCCTCTGTAGACCACCGAGCACTCGGGGATTCCTGAATGGGGTCTACTGCCACATCCTCCACTCCGGGACCAGCCTTCAGTTGCTCGACAATCTGGACAAGCGATGTCGGATCCTCCGCACGCTTTGCACAGCATCAGTTCAGCTCGTCAGTCACAAAAAAAGCTAAGGAACGACGGTAAAGTAACTCCAAGACAAGGATACTTACGGTTTGGTGTTCCGGTACAATTTCTTGAACCAGCGGTGCCTACCAGAGCCCCCAGTCGTGGCCTTGGGGTCAACGCCTACGTCTTGGGGTGGAGGTCCTGCGGTCTCTGTCATTGGCCTTTCCTCCGCCCGCCGCTCTGGGGCTCCCCTCGCCTGCTGCTCGGGGACTTCCTCCGCCTGCCACTCTGAGGCTCCCCTTGCCTGCTGCTCGGGGACTTCCATCGCCTGTTGTTGGGGAACTTCCTCCCCTCCCCATGATTGTTCCTCCACGCGCGCACTATGTGGAGGCGCCTTCGTGCTTGGTGGAGGAGCCACCGGAACGTCGTCGTCATCCGACCACTCGAACACCACGGTCCTTCACGTCCGAGTGGTCTAGTCGCCGCCAAGCAAGATGCTGCTCGGCTTGAGGGGAGCGGTACCCGCCGTCTTTCTCTTATTTCAGGACGGCTCGTCTGCCGCTGCCGTTTTCCCCTGGATTTTCTCTGACACCGGGGATGGACTCTCCGATGAGATGCCGATGGTTTCCTCCTCAGGCTGTGACGCTGGCCGGGTGTCTACTCCCTTCGGCCAATCGCTCCTCGACACGCCCGAGAAGTACACCGCTCTTTCCTGCGAGTGGATCTTCGCATAAGTGAATCAATCCACTGCTCGGCAACGACAAAAGATAAAAAGCATCAGGAATACACAACTAAGTTATTTACCCGAGGAGGCAGATTCTTGCAGTTAAAGGGTTTCATATACCCTAACATGCTGAAGCAGGCAAACAGAGCGAATAGCTCTGTAGCCCGCTCTTCCACAACATCCCTCGATAGCTTCTTCGGCCTCTCCCGGGTATCGTCGGTCTCCCCCTTGAACTCGAAGGCTAGGTGCGCCCTCTCCTTCAGGGCTGAACGCGGCGCACTATAAAGCTCGCCGCCACCAATCCACCGTTGGTCTTCACGCCTTTTATTAAACCAAGGAGCTCCCTCACTTGCTCCATATCAGCATTGCTTGGGAACTCCGACCTGCTCTTCTGGCTCTCCGGGATGTGGTTGGTGTCACAAAGGATGGCTAGGTGGCTCTGCTTCATGTAAAACCACCTGGTGTTCCACCCCTTCAGTAATGTGTTCAGCGGGACAGTAAGGTACTCGCCCGCCATTCCATTGCGCATCTAAAGGTGCACTCCGCAGACCACCTTGGAACCACCGCCGCCTCTCTTCTTTAGCCAGAACAGGTGACAGAAGAGGTTGAAGTGGGGAAGGATTCCTAGATATGCCTCATAGAAATGGATGAAGATCGAGATGTGCAAAATGATATTTGGGTGGAGATTGCACAGACTAACCACCTAGAGCTCCAACAGATCCCTCAGGAATGGATGGACAGGAAATCCCAACCCATGCCAGAAATAATCCTCAAATGCCACCGCTTCGTCGGTATGAGGCATGGGGAAGGGCTCACCGAGGGCCGGTCGCCATCCGGCGGTGACGCGGTCAGGTAGAACGCTCGCTTCCACCAATCTATTGAGCTCCGCCTCTCCCGTTCGCGACGGCACCCACTCTTCATCACGCCGGGCTTCGGCACTCGCCTTCTTGGGGCTCATCTTCTTTGGTTTCGCAGCTCCCTTCTTCGGCGCCATCTCTCAGATCTGATTAGGGTTTGGTGGCGGAAGCAAGTGTGGATGCGAATCTGGAAATGCGAGGGCTGAGGAGGAAGACGAAATGGCAAAGTGGCAAAGGTGGGAATGTGGGATGCGGCGACGCAGTTATAAAGCACTTTTCCCACCCTTTCGCATTCGAGGGTTTTTGGGAAACCGTTCCCATAATTTACGCCTCTCTGAATTCTCCACAATAGCAAGGTGGTCCGTTAGCTGGGCTTTCGCGCAACCGTGGCCCGTATCGCCGATTTATTTCCGTAATTTGTTACGGCCCGCCGAAGTTTCGCCAACTTCTCCGCCAATCGTTATGACTCAGTAATTACTACTGTACAACCATTACTCTGATATTTTCTCCGTGGTTTGTTTTCTCCAAGATTTCCTAAAGTGGCTCGGGGACTATGTCAGTATTACGTCTTGGTTCCTCACCACATTGGGGATTTTTTCTTCAGTTAACTGTTGTTTCTGACCCTGGCACCACGTGGCTTCGTCACCTACTATCAGGCTTGGGGACTAAGTGGGCACACTTCACCTTATGGTGAATGTGCTTTTTCTCACTTCAGGGCTATGCCCGGGGACTGGCTGCCTGCTCGACTGGTTTTTTACTATTCTTCTACTTTGGACCCTGGCACCACGTGACTTCATCACCTACTATCAGGCTCGGGGACTAAGTAGGCACACTTCACCTTGCGATGAATGTGCTTTTTCTCACTTCGGGGCTACGCCCGGGGACTGGCTACCTGCTCGGCTGGTTTTTTACTATTCTTCTACTTTGGACCCTGGCACCACATGACTACGTCATCTACTGTCAGGCTCAGGGACTAAGTGGGCACACTTCACCTTGCGGTGAGTGTGTTTGCTTAAATCTGAAAGACTTCGTGCCTCTTGAAGCTGAAGAAGACTACCTCCTTTTCTCGTGGTCGGACTCTAAGTGGGCACACTTGGTCCACTGCGAACAAAATTTTTGATTCTGAACTTGAGCTCCTTACACCCTTATGGCAAGCCATACTTGGGTTACACTGCTCGGTGACAGTTCATGCTGCTCGGCAATGGTTCACGCTGCTCGGCAACTGCTCACAGCTGCTCGGTAACTCATCACGATGGTCGGACCATGAGTTTGACTGCTCGGCTTCGCTCGCACCTGCTCGGACAAGCTCAAGATGATGTTGCACAACGGGTACAAGGCGCTCAGGGACTAGCTGTGGGGGGGTACGACCCTAGATACCCATGGCAGACCACATGGGTTGCACCCCCAGGGGCGGTCCAGCCCACAAGATGAAGCCTTATGGGGCACGACTCTGCTCGGCGCCTCCCGCAAGATACTGGGAAGATATCCTGAAGATGCTACGAAATCTGTTAGGATACATATGATCCCATGATTCCTGTAATCTGTTATTACTTTTCGGTTATCTCTCAGATCTAACCGACTTGTAACCCTGCCCCCCGGACTATATAAGGCAGACAAGGACCCCCTCCAAACACACGCAATATCATATGATAGCCAATACAAACCAACAGACCATATGAGTAGGGTATTACATCATACTAACAGCCGGAACCTGTCTAACTCGTGTGTCTCTGTTGCCTTCTTGTTCTTGATTACATGCCTCTCTGCCGATCAATCTACCTTCATGGGATACCCCTCGGAGGACTGCCGACGATATTCTGTCGACAACTTATCTATAGTTACTATATAATAATATGGTGGATGCAACTGTTAAATTGATCTCCACCAGTTGGCCCAACGGCCAATTAGGCCCTTGATCCACGCCCTGATCAGGGGCGCCTAGCCGTTATCCTGGCTAATGGCCCCCATCGCGCAGCGCTATAAAAGGGACGGTGGGGGCCAGGGCACAAGGGACGAGGTTCATCGCAGCCACCAGCCCCACCGAGGTTCCTAGCGCTAGTCCAATCTAGAAGGGCGTGCTATGAGCAATGGGAAGTACCACCGCCCTCGCTGCCGCCACTAGACAGCTCCTCCACATTGCTGCTACATCTACGGTGGCGCTATGGCCGTGACTGTGAGGTACATCATCAAGGTTTTATCGAAGTTAAGTAATTACCCACTGATCTATGCACCTAGAGGTCCTATTTCCTATCAATGGGACCAGAGCCGAGGTTCTAGGTGTAGATCTAGCAGATTGGGGTAGAAAATAGAATAAAAATCAAGAACCAAGTGATTCAAATCGGATCGGAACCCAAAACCATAACCCTAACCCTAACCCTAGAAGAGAGGTCGGTGAGGGGAGAGACCTATCCGGGTTCTCCTCACCGCCGGTGGTACCACCGTCGCGCGGGAAGACCGCGCACACTGGAAGAGAGCCACCGCCTCGCCGGCGCTCTGCGGCGCCTCCTACACGTGCGTAGGGCATAAAGAGTACTGCCGTGGTGCCGCTCGATGGCGCCACGCGCGGCTCCGGCCGTATGCATGCACCGGCGAAGGGCGCCACGGCGGCGCCGCCAACTCCTCGTCGCGTCCGCCCTTTAGATCTCGGGTGCGGCAGCTATGGTGTGTGGCAAAGAGAGGGATAGAGCTAGGGTTAGCATGTATGGGGAACTAGGGCACCATCGCCCAGACCGCTCGACGGTGGTCCACTCAGCCTAGGGCAAGCGCGCGCACTGACGAGGGGACCGGTGGCGGCGCCACTACACCGCTGCTCTTCTCTCCGGCTACGGCGATGAGCGAGAAAAGGAAAGGGCAAATGCGGCTAGGGTTTTGGGGAGTCGCGCACACGTGCTGAGGGCACCGTCGCTAGATCGCTCGACGACGGCGTGCTCACCCTACGGTGGGCGCGCACACCAACAAGGTGACCGGCGGCGGTGCCGCCATCTCTGACTTGCCATGCTTTTTAGAGAGAAGGAAGAGAAAGCAGCGTTGCGAAGAGAGAGAGAGAGAGGTAGGGGAAGAGTAGTGAAATTAGGGTTTGGGGAGATCCACTGGCCGGGGGTTTTCTCTCGCCAAGATTCATGTGCTGCCGTTCGATCGAGATCAACGGCTGAGACTGCTCGGTCCGACATTTGGCCCAGGCGGGGCAGCGAATTCCCAGCCCAGGCCAGGTTGTAGCTTGGGCGCGTGGAGGAGCGGGAGCACGCGATGGGGAAGCGGGTCGCTGGGCCACGTTTTCATCGCTGGACCACACACGCGAACACGCAATAGTGATGGCCGGGCTGTATGCACAGTACCGATTACGAAATGTTTTATTATTTTCAGAAGCAAATTTTGATGACTTTTGTTCAGTTTAAATCTCTGTCAAAATTTGAAACAACGGGATAATTTTTTCATAGAGTAGATGAGTATTGTAAAATGCTTCTGAAAAGTAGATAAATTATATTTTTTATGTTTCCACTGCAAAGTTTAATGTTGATTATCTTCTAATTAAATTCGAACCAACGGGAGAATTTAATTTGAAGAGCAGTTACATTTAGTAAATTATGATTATGTTTATCCTCTAATTAAATTGGAACCAACGAGAAAATTTAAATTAGAGGAGTAGTCGATTTATTTATATTAAATTATGGTATTGTTATTTTCTGACCAATGTTGATGATAACAATATTATATTGAGTTTAAGTTTGAAGTTTAAATCTCTAATAAATTTTACACCAACATGGTCAATTTTCAAAGAGTATATAAAAACCAAGAAATGCTCCTGAATAAATAGAATGTATTTTATTATTGGGTTTCCGCTGTAATGATGTTGATTATCTTCTAATTAAATTCGAGTCAACAGGAGAATTTATGAGTTTTATGCATTAATTCTATTTTCTGTCTAACGGTGATGTAGAATTGATGCAGAAGCACCTTGTATGTTTTAATTTGACGAGATCACTCGCCTGCATGCCGACAGGCTGTAATGCTAGGGTATGTGAATGAAAAGGTTTGAGTTAAGCCAGTTCAGGACTGTTTACTAATTTTCTGATTAAAAAATGAAGTATGAGTGAATGTTTTAGTCGTAATGAATAAGTTTTCGTTACAGCATATTGTATATAGATGTATCCCGCATGGGAGAAGTTTGGCATAGTATTTATGCTAGTCAATCCTGCATGGCGGGAGAAGTTTTATGATGAATCATATTTTTTATATCACGCATAGTGAGAGAAGTTCGGGTAGTTCTTATGCTATCCTAATATTGACCATGGCGTAAATAGAAATGCACCGTCATAGTCAATACTAATCAAAAGACAAGGAAAATATGCAAGCGTGACTTGTAAAAGTACTATTAATAAAAAGACCTCGTTGAGTCCTTTGAAGTGGAATGAGGAAAGTGTACTCCTATACGAATCAAGAAATAACTTTGTTTGCATGACACAATCACGTGAATGAAGTAAGTAATAAGTGTCTCCTCGGTCATAGTTTTTCTGAATAGTTCTTGAAATTATGGCAGTAAAGTTCATACCATATTTCGAGGGGAGAATTATGAGATGAATTAAGAGTAAGAATTAAGATCAATTAAGAAACTACTCTTCATTAAGAGTGAGATAAAGATGTTGATGAATATGTACTCTTCATTAAGAGTGAGATAAAGATGTTGATGAATGTGTACTCTTTATTAAGAGTGAGATAAAGTTTTTGATGAATGTGACCGTCGGTTATAACAATGATACCCCTAACCAGAGAAATAGCTAAATTCCTAGACTTTTTAAAGTTCCAAGAGGAAGATAGCGTAGTCAGCCTCAAAGATATTAAGGCGGTGCTTAAAGCACTATATAAGGTTTTAACAGATTAAACTCAATTAAGAAATTTGAAGATACACTATCTTTATAGAAGATGGGATGATCTAGGAGAGTATGGTATGTAGAGACCTATGACTTGAAGAGAAGCGGGACTGCGTGCCCACTTCAGTGATTCAAAACAACAAATTTCTCAATACCTGTTGATGTTGTATGACTTATACAACACCTGTTGTTGGCTCTTCAAAGAAGATGAATAATGTAAACAAGGATCTTGTAATACAGGAGCCTGTAGAATCAATTGCCTCTTGGTAATGAAGAGCAACAACAGCCCCATATGAAAGTGCTCTGTAGATGAGTGTCAGGTATCGATATTAGGGATACCCAAAGCAAGGAGGTTAGCGCCCACGCTGACTTCCTCGGATGGAGCAAGACATATTAAAAGGTCTCGCCCAACCCCAAGGCCGCGGGCTCCGTCTTGCCCGACCTCAAGGCTATGGGCTCCGTCTTCGCCCGACCTCGAGGCCACGGGGGTCTCGCCTAAGGCTGCGGGCTTCGTCTCACCTGACCTCAAGGCCACGGGCTCCGTCTTGCCCAACCCCAAGACCATGGGCTCTGTCTCGCCCGACCCCAAGGCCGTGGGCTCCATCTCGCCCGACCTCAAGGCCGTAGGCTCCGTCTCGCCTGACCCCAAGGCCACGATTTCCGTCTCGTCTGACGGGGACCCATACCGCCACCATCCACTCTAGGTCCAGGCGTATGGGCCTAGGTCAAAACTTTGACCCTAGGGAAGAGACAGGCACGTCTCGATGTAACCCATGGCAATAACGGGCCATACCTAAGGATTCACGTCAAGAACAGTGTTGGGCGTGCTGGTGCGGTTCTGCCTAACCCTTGTATGAACGCTAACAGGCATGTCAGTTCACCACAACGTCCGCCGGGACAGAATGGAACGCCATGACCGACAAATGAAGCCTATGCATGGCGCTAGTGATGAATAGGGCCATGACATGGAGCCATCCCTATTGACATCTATAGGATCGGCGGGACCCGCATGAAGGAGAAGAAGGACCCGACGATCCTAGAAGCCTTCTTCTCTCTCTCGTTCTTCTTCTTTTCCTCTACTATAACCCATGCTTTTCCTTCGCCTATAAAAGGGAAAGCAGGGTGCCCCTATCAGGGGACCAGATGATGAATGAATCGGAACACAAGAGCTTGACACGAGCACACAGCTGAGCGGCAATCAAGCTCTCAGCACCCATTCACTCCTTCCACCAGAGACTTGGGATTCTTTCCCTCTCTCACCTGTTTGTAACCCCTACTGCAAACCAAGTGTCGGTAACACTAGCAGCATCGAACTGTACATAGGGACATTCTGTCCGAACCAGTACAAACCCTTGTGTCCTCCGAGCACACCATTCGAGCCAGACACGCAAATACAAATTTACTCATCAGTGGTCTGAAGACACTGACAGTTGGCGCGCCAGGTAGGGGCTTTTTGCGCGTCTCGACGTACACATCAGGCCTTGGATGGCTAGTCATAGTGTCAGCTAGGTCCCGGGCGCGCACGTGCGCTTGGGGAACCTGGACTTCATTATTTCGACGGAGGGAGAGTTGGCGTAAGTTCCCGTCGCCGTCCAAACTCTCCACTCTGCCGGCCTCGACGCAATCGCCGAGGCGCTTGAGGAGCTGTAGCTGCATGCACTGGAGGCCTGCACCCCCGGGAGGGACCAGCTCCTTGGCTTTGATTATGGGAGGCTAGAGCGCCAGCTCGACGCCTTCATGGGACCTCGACCGTCCCGAGAGGACCTGCACAGCCTCATCTTCTCGTTCGCCAACGTCATGACGTAGCTTGCCGGAGGAGAGCTGCTCTCCCTAGAATATCTCATCCAAAGCGCCTTGACAGCGCTCCCGTTCATTCTGCGCAATGCCGCAGAGACCGTTGGCCACCTTGTGGCGCAATGCACGCCCTCATCCCCTACGAACGATGAGTTTGTGGGGATGACCGAATATGTCGTGGAATCTTTCCATGACCTCCTCACGGGAGAATCAGAGTCGCCCTCCAACTCTGACTCTAGCAGGGGGAGCCATCACCCCTCGCGAGAATGTTTCATGGCAGGTACCCCCGAGGGATATGTCGAAAGCATCCACGAGGGAGGGGCTACCCCAATAGATGACCTTGATGACGAGGTTGAGGGGGATGTAGGGGCCTCGCCTCGCCTACGGGTAGAGTAGCTGAGGGTGCGGTATCAAGAGCTCAAAGAAGCACGACTCAAGCTTGAGCAGGAACGCGCGGAGCTCGAGCGAGAGATCGAGCACCACGGAGACGGTGGGCGTGCGCATGCCATGTCCTATGATGTGAACCATAGGATCATCAAGGATGACAAAGCCCTCCCACACTTCACCCGGGCAAGCCAGAACGTCGCTGCCGTCAGTGGCCTTACTCCGGGGCTTCCGAGCCCACGACTCGAGCGTGCGGTGGCGCAGCAGGCTAGAGCTCGCTGTCCCGATGACATGAGCTCGATGCCAGCCAGCGCACACCCTTAGAGCGACTCGACAAGGATGTGTCAGTCCACCAGTGCATAGCAAGGCGGTAGGCCACGCGCCGCAGCACCGATGCATGAGCGTCTCGGCCTCCACCGTGACGCGCGTGACATCCTAGATGCATGCAGGCATGCCCATGGCAACAGAGGGAGGAGGCTAGCCGTGGCTAACACCCTCATCATGGCAGACACTGCGACAGCGGCGAGGACTGAAGCTAGAGCCTCGACTTGCCACCGTGGTGCCGATCGCCAACCAACATCCCGAAATACTCGGGAAAATGAACCCCGGACTATGGCTCGAGGATTAACGTCTTGCTTGCCAAGCTAGTGGAGCGGATAGTGATGATTTCATTATCCGCAACCTTCCATTGTTCTAGGCCAATTCGGCGCGAACATGGTTGGAACACCTTCCGCCCAACCGAATCCAAAGTTGGGCGGACCTAAAAGAGATCTTCATGGGAAACTTCTAGGGCACAAACACGCATCATGGGAACCCATGGGATCTAAAAAATGGCCAACAGAAGTCCGAGGTAAACTCTTTGTGGGTACATACGGTGCTTCTCTCGGTAGTGCAACGAGCTGCCCAATGTCGCCGACGCCGATGTCATAGGAGCTTTCCTATCCGGGACCACCTGCGAGTCCTTGGTTCACAAGCTAGGACGTAAGGGCCTGTGAACCACTAAGGAGCTCCTCGACATCGCCACCAGCCATGCCTTAGGTGAGGAGGCAGTTGGGGTGATTTTCGACCGCCCTAAGGGCAAGGCAAAGTGGGACGAGGACGCCGGCGAAGGCGCCTCCAACCGCCCCAACAAGAAGAAGAACAAGCAGCGGCATGAGGGCTCACTCATGGCCACTTCTAACCGCAAGGGGCGTCGGAAGCCCGCCGAGGGTACCCCAGACCACTTTGATAAGCTACTCAAAGGGCCATGCCCGAACCATGCTTTCCCCATCAAGCACCTATACAAGGACTAAGTCCTCATGAAGCGGTTCTTGTCCGGAGGCTCCAACAAAGGGGAGCATTGGAAGGAGCCCAAGCTAGCCACTGAAGACGCCGAGAGGAAGGATGGTGGATTTTCGGCGCTGGATGGCTACCTCATGATCTTCGGAGGGTCGGCGGCCTATGACTCCAGGCGTTGCCAGAAGCTTGCGCGTCGCGGGGTCTATACGGCCGAGCTGGCCGCGCCTTTCTTCCTCCGATGGTCGGAGTCTGCCATAACCTTTGATTGGACCGACCACCCAGAAAGCGTCCCGTAGCCCGAAAGATATCCGCTCATGGTTGACCCAATCATCGGCACGAAGCGGCTCACCAAGGTGCTGATGGATGGAGGCAGCGGCCTCAACATCATGTACGCTGAAACGCTTGCAGCCATGGGCATCGACCGATCATGCATCCGACCGACTGGGGCGCCTTTCCATAGCATTGTACCTAGAAAGTAGGTCATACCACTTGGACAGATCGATCTGCCCGTCACCTTCGGGAATCCAACCAATTATAGGATGGAGACCCTTACCTTCGAGGTGGTCGGTTTCCACGGGACCTACCACGCCATCCTAGGACGTCCATGCTACATAAAGTTCATGGTCGTCCCCAACTACACCTATCTAAAGTTGAAGATGTCAGGTCCATGTAGGTCATCACCATCGGCACCTCCTTCCAGCGCGCCTACGAGTGCGAGGTCGAGTGTTGTGAACACGCTGCGACAATTATCGCCTCCAAAGAGCTTACGACCATCAGGGAGGAGGTTGTCGAAGAAGCGCCCGACCCCAAGCGGTCGGTCGGGTCCTTCGAGCCTGTAGAGGGCGCCAAAGAGGTCCTCATAGACCCTAGCGGCTCCAAGGGCAAAGTGGTGTGCATTGGCACCACGCTTTCCTCCGAATAGGAAAGCGCGCTCGCCGACTTTCTCCGCGCCAATAGAGATATCTTTGCGTGGAGACCCTCGACCTGCTAGACATTCCGACAGAAGTCGTCGAGCATGCCTTGAAGATCAGGCTAGGCTCAAAGCCGATAAAACAGCGCCTGCGTTGGTTCGATGAGGAGAAACGCAGGGCCATCGGCGAGGAGATTGCGAAGCTTTTGGCGGCCGGGTTCATCAAGGAAGTATACCACCCCGAGTGGTTAGCCAATCCCATTCTTGTACAAAAAAAGAGTGGGAAATGGAGAATGTGTGTTGACTACACGGGTCTCAATCAAAGCGTGTCCAAATGATCCATTTCCTTTGCCACACATAGACCAAGTAGTCGACTCTACCTCAGGGTACGAAACCCTTTGCTTCCTTGATGCGTACTCCGGGTACCATTAAATCACAATGAAAGAGTCTGACCAGCTCATGACATCTTTCATCACCCCATTCAAATCATACCGCTATGTCACAATGTTGTTTGTCCTGAAGAACGCGGGGGCTATGTACCAACGCTGCATGCTCAAGTGTTTCGGGGATCTCATCGGGTGGACCATTGAAGCCTACATGGATGACATCGTGGTCAAGTCCAAATGGGCTGACCAGATCGCAGCCGACCTAGAGCAGACCTTCGCAAAACTCCAAGCAAACGGCATTAAGCTCAACCCCGAGAAGTACGTTTTTGGGGTCCCAAGGGGTATGCTGCTGGGTTTTATCGTCTCCGAGCGTGGCATCGAAGCCAACCCGGAGAAGATCTCGGCCATCATGAGGATGGGCCCGATTCAGAACATAAAGGGAGTACAACGAGTTACAGGGTGCCTCGCCGCACTCAGCTGCTTTATCTCGCGCCTCGGCGAACGAGGTCTCCCCCTCTATCGGCTTCTAAAAAAGGCCGACCATTTTGAATGGATGCCCCTTGACAAGGTCAAGCAGCTCCTAACAAAGGCCCCGATCCTAGTCCCTCCAACCGATGGGGAACCGCTTCTGCTCTACATTACGGCCACCACGGAAGTGGTCAGCGCCGTCTTGGTGGTAGAGCGAGAAGAAGAGGGACACACCCTCAAAGTGCAGCGTCCCATATACTTCATTATCGAGGTCTTGTTTGATTCTAAGACTCGCTACCCCCAAATCCAGAAACTCCTGTATGCCGTCCTTATCGCTAAGAGGAAGTTGCGTCACTACTTTGAGTCGCATCTAGTGACGGTCGTGACGTCCATCCCTCTCGGCGAGGTCATCCAAAACCGGGATGCCATAGGAAGAATCGCGAAGTGGGCACTCGAGCTGATGGGTCAAGGCATTTCATATGCCCCCGAACGGCCATCAAGTCCCCAATGCTAGCTGATTTTGTTGCAGAGTGGACCGAGATCCAAATGCCGCCAGCAGTCGTCGACCAAGAGTACTGGACGATGTACTTCGATGGATCACTGATGAAGAAAGGCGCTGGCGCGGGGCTGGTCTTCGTTTCATCCCTCGGGGTACGCATGAGGTACATGGTTCGCATCCATTTCCTCCTCCTCCAACAATGTGGCTGATTATGAGACACTCATCAATGGCCTACGCATCGTCATCGAGTTGGGTATCCGATGGCTTGACGTCCGGGGCAACTCCCAGCAGGTCATCGATCAAGTCATGAAAGAATCAAGCTGCCACAATGCCAAGATAGCTGCATATTGCCAAGAAGTCCGCCACCGTGGAGGACAAGTTCGACGGTGTCGACCTCAGTCACATCCCGAGGCGTCTCAACGAGGCGGCCGACCTGATTTTTTTTTATTTTTCAGCCCTTTTTTGAAAAATATTCACAAATAGACCCCTGGTGGTTTGATTTTCGTTTATGGACCCTGACCTCGGCGCCATGGCTTTAGCGCCGAGAAAACACGTCTTGACGCCATGGCCAATGGCGCCGAGGTCTTAGCGAGGCGTCGGACGTGGCGGTGACCTGGCGCCGACGTGGACAAGGCCTTGGCGCCATAGATCTTGGCGCCGAGCTTAGCGCCGTAGATCTTGGCGCCGAACTGTTACCCTATAGATCTTGGCGTTTAAAATGAAACAAGTATAATTGTTCCGAGGAATATGTAACAACACCATTGCGGTTCAGCTAGGTTAGGACGCGCGTGACTTAGCTCAAAGGCCTGGGTTCGAACCCTAGCGCTAGGGATGAAAACGGTACGGATATTTTCCGACCGTATTCGAGACCGAATCCGTTTAAAGGGGTTCAGATCTGTTCGTATCCGAGTCCGGATATTCAACATCCGATACCGTATCCATATCCGAATACTCAAATCGCATATTTATGATGTCGATATCCAATCGTATCCTCTCCGATATGGTTGACACTATCCGTATTCGAATCCGAATCCGTACAGAAATATGAAAACAAATGTAATATTAGTGATATCCGTTCGTATCCGATCCATTTTCATTCCTACCTAGCGCTGAGTCTTTTTTTTGCTACATTTTTATAAGCAATAGAACAAGAAAAATTATTTCAAGAAACATGATATATCTCAGTTGTAGTCTAGTTGGTTAGGATGCATAAGTTGAACTAATCACCAGACCCATGACAATTGCAACCTCGTTATTAGCCTACAACGTGCATATCTGATACACAGCAAGAAAAAGATGACGACGACATGTATACGAACACCAAAAGCACAACGCATATATAGCGCAAAAGCTGTTGCATGATCCGCGCTCAGTAGTAGTCTGAGTTTTGTGGGATATTGATCACCTCCTCTCTGGTAGTTTCAAGATCTTGGCGACGAAGGATTAGAGAAAACCGGCGGCGCGGGGAAGCTAAAATCGAAGTCCGGGATCTTTGTTCGTGCCTCCTACTAAGTTACAGGATTTTGAATAAAACCCAGTCAATCAAATCTGAACAAAAACCTCTTTTATTCAAACATATTCTTCATTAAAAATTCCTCTCGTTCAGATTATTGGCAAAGAACAACAAGTTATATTTTACAAAAAAAAAAAAAACTATCTTCAAGACTCATTCCAAAATTTGGAATTTCACATCTATACGACTTGTCATATCTTTGCAACACTTGGTGTAAGCTGGAAACATTGAGTAGCCTTGCAACTCTGATTAACTAGCCTTGAAACTCAGATTTACAAGAAGGCAACATCTCACATTCTCACTCAAGAACGGGAGGAGCACAGGGGTTCACTACTGCAGAGAATTGTAGAAAAGAATTAGGACGACTGAGATTCCAATAATAACAGGAAAAGCTGTCAACAAATACAGAGCACCATATCCCTGCAGAACAAAACAAAAGAATACGTTGTTAAAATAAGTGGTATAAGAACATTAAGGTATGTGCATTTCGTTGAAACTTGTTTTGTTTGTTCAAAATATATATTTCAGGGTGGGAGCAGAGATCATAATGTATCATCTATTGTGCAGTTGACACTATCTACAATACGAATTTGATATGATTAACAAAATTTTTAGAAAAAATAGGGAGACAAAATAGATAGGGGATAGCTCATCCATGTAGCAAAATTATAAACATGGAGGCAGAGTTTTATAGCAAATTATCTCATGTTATCTTTTGACTTTGCACTATCATTCAAAATGATATGTGGAAAGAAAGACAACATGGCTCGCATGACACAATGAAAGGGAATACTTGAGCTTTCTGGTCCACATTATTAATTTTATACCCACAACATTAGACTATGAGGTAGCATTTTTAGTTTAATTTCAGTGGAGCGTTACATTGCACCTAGAATACATAAAATATTTGCCGGTGGTAAAGCTAGATGATGATGCCAGTAAGCAATCCACAGTATTCACAAACGGAAAGAACAATAATATTCACTTTCAAGAGACTCTCAGCAGGACTCCTGGTAGCATATTGCAGGGAAACGGCGATGTACCTCAGCCAAAGCGTCAGCTAAATCATCCCTAGTAATTTCATCAGGATCCTCTATCCCGAGTGTTCTCTTTCTTTCTATATCTCTAGGGTCCTCAATCTTGATAGTAAGCTTAACCTGTGAATGTGATGCAGCAACAGAAGTAGCAATATAGTGTCAGTTTTTTTTTTAATAAGCAACAAGGAACATGCAGCGGCGCAGCGCTATAAAGTTTGGAAAGTGTAACGCACCTAGAATAAAAGATGGCAACACCTTTATTTTAGCACTAGGTAGCGTCCCACGCGTTGCTACCGGATAACTAACCATTTATACTAAAAACATACGGATCGTACGATAAGATAACAATACTGTTAAATTAAATACCAACGTTAAAATGACATTTAATCCAAAAAGCAAAGTTTATGAATTTAACACAGTCACGGAGTGCGCGACGTCGCAGGCTCACAAACTGAGATTGGGTCGAATCTAACCTAGAGCCTCGGAACCCTGCATCTTTTTCTGGACGGGCTTCACTTCGGATGCGCCGGTAGCAATATCAACGATCTCCAGTCGATGGACCAAGTCGTATAGATCCCCATACAATGGCTCAGACATGTAGATTTTGTTCTCCTTATACTTGGATACACTTGTTCCACTGAAGCTTTCATTGAAATGCTTAGACACAAACAGTGTCTGATCACCGATGTCCCTCATCCTGGACCACTCCAGCGTACGGTCGTGGAGGTTGCACTTGTAGATCGCGCTGCTGTAGGTGAAGCTTTGTGTCTCGTGGAACGTGCTCACCATGGCACCCACAATGTGCAGCTCACAGTTTGATTCCAGGTAGTTGTGGTGGCAGAGCCCCGCAGGTGGCGACAATGATGGCAGCAGCGTTGCAGTTGGAGTAGCGCCGGCGGCGTTGCTACTGCAGACGGAGATTTCTCCAGTGCAGTTGATCGCCAAAAACTTATCTTGGCAGTGGACGATGGACCCCATGGAGAACTCCAGTTTGGTGTCGAGCAGCGTTCATGCGCTGTCGACTCCAACCTGGCAGAACGCGACCTCCGTGGAGCACCCAAGCATGGCCATGGCCACGCACTCACAGCGGGCGGCGTCAGGCGGCGCCGAGAGCACGATCTCACGGAAGAACACGTCCCTCATGTCTTTTAGCTTGATGGCTCTGCCTGTGGCATCCGCGTCCCCGTAACCGTTGGTGGCATGGAGGACCCACCGGCCGTGGACCCTAGACACGTGTTCCGATGAGGACGCCGCCACGACGTGTTCGCCTGCTGGCGGGAGCTCAACGCGGGGGGCACGGGCACCGGCGAATGGATTTAGCAGCGTCACGGACGCTGCCTTGTCCATGAGCGCCAGCCACCCACACGAGGAGCCGCACGCCACCTTGCCGCGCATGTCGGGCAGCG
The DNA here is from genome assembly GCA_904845875.1 of Miscanthus lutarioriparius. Lineage (NCBI taxonomy): Eukaryota > Viridiplantae > Streptophyta > Magnoliopsida > Poales > Poaceae > Miscanthus > Miscanthus lutarioriparius. The sequence goes on from CAJGYO010000014.1 coordinate 9,823,113, forward strand.
TCTTGGACAAGACCTTCTTCTCCGGGACGCAATAGAAGCCGACGCGGTCCGAGTCGAGGTCGAACGGGAGCAGCAGGAGCGGCCCGAAGGTCGCGAACGAGATGGCAGCGCGCCATGGGGAGCAAGCGGATCAGAAGGACGCCGCGTCGTGGCCTGACGCGAGACACTGCCCGATGGACTCGAGGAGATCCTCTGTCAGGCCGAATCTCCAGTCAGGGAGAGGTAGGGACCTTCTCTTAGGATTTGGAGGCTGAGCCATGTAAGACAGATGACATCAACTATGGTTCACGCAAGAAACAGCAAGCGAGGGCGATGGAACACGTGAGCGTGAAACCAAATGAAAGGAGGAAAAAGCTGTCGCTTTTGCAAATGCAAAGATAGAAAGTAATTAAATGTAGACAGATTTGGTAAGGTTATCAGAAATGCAAATAGATTTCTTTTGTCTTAGTTCTCTTTCCTTCTGTGTTAATTCTCTTTCCTTTTGCTCGTTGCCATGTATGCTGGTGCGTGCAAACATGCAATGTGTATATGGATAGCACAATAATTTTCTACTTCCTATTTTGCCGTGATTCCTCTATCACATGACAAGCAATATTCAATCAAGCAGAATGACACGATCAATCAATAATTAAGATGTCGTGGGATCGCAGGCGTGGGCAAACGGACAAATCAAAATAAATGTCGCACCAAAAAATATTCACACTTTATTTTTTTTAGTTATAAGAGATATATAAGATCAGTACACAGGCGTAGGATAAGGTCCTTATCTGTCTATATCCTAATATTGCCAGCTGAATCACTCCAAACGTCCAAGTCATACTTGTTATTCTACTAAGGTCTTATTTAGATTGCAAATTTTTGTAATCTGGACACTGTATCACGTTTCGTTTGTATTTGACAAACTTTGTCCGATCATGGACTAACTAGGCTCAAAAGATTCGTCTCGTGATTTACAACCAAACTGTGTAATTAGTTATTTTTTTTTTACCTACATTTAATGCTCTATGCATTCGTCCAAAAATTAATGTGATGAAGAGAGAGTGAAAAAACTTAGAAATTTTAAGTCAATCTAAACAAGGCCTAACATGAATACAACTAGGGCAATATATTTTAATGCAAATGAGCACAAAAATCAAGCAAGAGAGCAACTAGTTTACCTCGCCAAAGGTCATGTCCCTGTTCTACTTCAGCAACTCCAGTACCTAGCAACAGAGCCAAACGAAAGCAAAGTCAGTAAGCACTATTCCAGTGACGCAAAACGAGCCAACGAAGGCTGGAATCAGCGGACCCTTTTGATTTCGCGGATGTTCTCCAGGTCCTTCGGGCTCGCGTCCGCCGGCTCGGCGGAAGTCGCGACCCCGTCCTCAGCAGCCGCGTCAGAGGAAACCGGTGGCCTTGGGTCTTCCTCGGGAGCGACTGTGGTTTCAGAGGCGCTAGACTCCTGGTCGAGGGAAGCAGCTGCGCCCCTGCGGCGGCGCCGGTGGAGCGGCCGGACGGGCAGAGTTCATCGTGGTGACGGTGACTGTGGGGGAAGAGACAAATGAGATGGCTGGGAACTGCCCCGGCCGCCAGGAGCGATGGAGACAAGACGCGGTGGCGAGACGGCGAGAGAAGGTGAATGAGCGGTGGCGTGAGCAGCGCCATCGGGCTCCGGCCAGCGGCGGGTTGCTTGTCCTCTCTCTTCGGGCCGCAGCATCCGTAGACATGAATGCATGCACTTGCTTTAAAATTTATCAATTTCTATAGCTCGGCGTCGTCCATCTTGACGCCGACCGAGCCCATGCCATGTTCGTGCCACGCAAGCAGCCACGTCAACGACACGCATAAAATGACCTTGGACCTCGGCGCCAAAGCATTGGCGCGAGACATAAACTCGGTGCCAATTGTCATGGCGCCGATGTCAGGGTCTATTTTTTAAAAGGATACTACTAGGGACGTATTTGTGAAAATCTTTCGAAAAAGGGGCTGCAAAACAAAAAATTCAAGCAGCCGACGTGTTGACGAAAATAGCGTCCGACCGAAAGCCGGTGCCGACGGACGTCTTCGCCAGCTATCGATCAAGACAAGCCCTCGGTCCGCTACGAGGAGCCGGAATAGACCAGTGACGGGCCGCCTGCCCTAGGCTCGGGGGCTAACCAGCCGTGACTCCATCCGACCCCGAAGTCATGGAGCTTGACGAGGATCAAACGACAGAGCCCAACCATCTGGCCGACTGGAGGACGCCTTACCTCGACTACCTCCTCCGTGAGGCATTGCCGATAGACAAAACGGAGGCTCGGCGGCTCGCGCGTCGTGCCAAGTCATTTGTCATTATTGAGGGCGAGCTCTACAGGCGAAGGCACACCGGGATCCTGCAGCGCTGCATCCCCATCGAACAATGGAAGCAGTTGCTGGGTGATATCCACGATGGGGTCTGTGGGTACCATGCCGCAGCTAGGACCCTGGTCGAAAACGCGTTCCGACAAGGTTTTTACTGGCCGACCGCAGTAGCCGATGCTGAACAGATTGTGTGCACCTGTGAAGGGTGTCAATACTACGCTTGACAAACCCACCTACCGGACCAAGCACTCCAAACGATCCCCATCACGTGGCCATTCGCGGTCTGGGGGCTCGATCTGGTCGGACCTCTTAAGAGGGCGCCCGGGGGCTATACGCACTTGCTTGTCACCGTAGACAAGTTTACAAAGTGGATAGATGCTCGATCAATCTCTACGATCAAGTCTGAGCAAGCCATGTTGTTCTTCCTTGACATCGTTCATCGCTTTGGAGTCCCGAACTCCATTATCACGGACAACAGCACGCAGTTCACTGGGAAGAAGTTCCTCCGATTCTACGATGAATACCACATCTGCGTCGATTAGGCCGTCGTGGCGCACCCCACAAGAACGGGCAGGTCGAGCGCGCGAATGACATGGTCCTACAAGGCCTGAAGCCTAGGATCTTCAACCGGTTGAACAAGTTTGGCAGATGATGGGTCGCGGAGCTTCCCACGGTGCTTTGGAGCCTAAGGACGACCCCAGCTGGGCCACTGGCTACACGCCATTCTTCATGGTCTATGGATCCGAGGCTATCCTCCCAACCAACCTCGATTATAGAGCGTCGAGGGTCAGGGCGTACGACGAACAGGGAGCCGAGGCATCCCTCGAGGATGCCATGGACCAGCTAGAAGAAGCACGTGACGTTGCCATCCTCCGCTCGGCCAAGTACCAGCAAGCGTTACGTCAGTACCACAACCGTCGAGTGCGAGATCGGGCCTTCAACGTTGAGGACCTGGTGCTCCGCCTGGTCCAGAGCAACAAGAACCGCCACAAGCTCTCTCTGCCGTGGGAAGGACCGTACGTCATCGCAGAGGTTCTCCGACCAGGCACCTATAAGCTTAAGACCATCGACGGTGAAGTCTTCGTCAATGCCTAGAACATCGAATAGCTACGTCGCTTTTACCCTTAAATATATGCATGCTTTCTCTTATCGGTTTTGCTATCGACTACTCGATCTTTAGTGACACCCGACCCCAGCAATGGCAAGGGGTTCAAGACCATCGACGGTGAAGTCTCCGTCAACTCCTGGAACATCGAACAGCTACGTCGCTTTTACCCTTAAATCTACACATGCTTTCCCTTATCAGTTTCGCTATCGTCTCCTCGATCTTTAGTGAAACCTGGCCCCGGCAAGGGCAAAGGGTCGGGCCTCACTCGGGGGCTAATAAGGGTATATATATATCCTTTCTGAAATAGTCATCATGCCCGACTCTTTCTCACGTTAAAAATATAAAGCCAAGGTTTGCGGAAACAAATGCTAAGTAAAACTGGTTGGATGTCAAGAAACCTACGCCCCAGCGGCTACGGCGTTTTTGACTCACTAGCGTGATTAGAGTTTTTTTGCCCGCACCCCGAGCTTTAGCCTCCGCCATCCTAGGAAGGGTTTGGAGGGGCCCACCGGTGGAATCTCCATCGAGGAGAGGCCAGCGGGTCACCCAAGTCAATTGGACGGCTCGGGCCACTACCGAGAGACGGGTAAGGAGCAGTAGGATGCCCATGCGGATTATGCCGACTCCATCATGAATGACGGACCCGGATTCCACTCGGACATATCCGATAAGAGCTCCATGAACCCATCACTCGAACTATCGAGAAAGGTCATGTGCCTAGGGGCCACCTCCTTCTCGATGTCATCCAGCTCGACATTGGTATAGACAGGCGCGAAGCCTTGGCTCATCGTCGCCAGATTGATGTACTTGTAGTGAGAACGGGCGATCACGAATGATCGGTTAACGCCAAAGCAAAGCACACTCCTTGCCATATCATGTGCTCGGTCTGTGATATGGGTGGCGTGAACCGCGAGCGAGCTTGTCTCCTGCTCTGGGGCTAGCTCGAGCTCATCGCAGACCAGCTGGACGGTGATGCGTAGGTTGTCATGTTCATCGCTCTCCTTCTAGAGGGTATCCTTCACCTCACTGAGCTCCTTCACTAGGCCGCGGCTCTTCACCACCTCCGCCTTGAGCTTGTCGTCGAGACCTGCCCAAGTCACGTACTGACCATGTCAAAAGGCTCACCACGGATTGTAGGGAGAAAGACAACAAGGGAAACCAGAGACTTACCATCCATGTCCGCCCGAAGCCTGCGTACCTCACGCGCTGCCGGGTCACCTCAGCCTCCAGGCGTCGGACCACTTCTTGGAGCCGACCGACCTCCGTGGCGAGCCCGGCGGACACGCCCTTGTCAGCAACCTTTAGGTCCCTCTCCCACTAAAGCTCACCCTCAAGGTGGTTGATCCACTGCTGAGTGTCGGCGTGCTCCTGGCGAGCCAGCTCAGTCCCCGTGCGGAGCTCCTCTACGGCCTAGAGCAAATTGTCCCCCTCCTTCTGTAGTCGTTTGGCCTCCACGGCGTCCTTGCACGCCCTCTCGATTAGGGCCATGAGCTTCTCCTCGGCCTTGCGAGTGTCATCGCGAGCGTCCTTCTCCCTGACTCGGAGGCCAGCCACCTCCCGGGCGGCAGGGACATGCTCAGCCACCTCTTGACGGGCGGCAGCAAGCTGTGCGGCTAGCCCCTCACTCCGTCATGTCTCCTCTCAGCAAGGAACTGGGACTTCTCCCGGCTATGGGCCATAAGTATCTGTGAAGAAGACAAGACTTAGAGGCACATGAAGAGAACATAAGGGTCAGAAGCACGGTCAATTCATACCTAGCCAACCGAGGCGACAATGTTGCGCATCGAGCTCAACATGGTGGTCAGGGCGTGAACTGCGTCCCCAAACTCCATGTGGATGCTCCCCCATTCCCTCTCCTCTGCCTCTTCATCTAGGGTAGCCACCCGGACTAGAGACCGGGACGTCCCCGCGCCGACCTCAAGCAACGCCGACCTCTCTGGCAGCGGTAGCTCCTCTAGAGTGACTCCTCTAGCGATAGAGGGGGCGGGTGACTTAGACATGGAGGCCTACCCTGTCGCCACATCCACAAAGGATGCCTTGGGTGCACCCCCTTCTGTCCACCCCGCCGTGGACATGGCCACCTGCACGGACGGCGGCTCCGGTCGTGCCTCCTCAGCCTGCGACGCCGAAGACACAACTGGCCATGCCATGCCCTCCATGGGTCCCCCAGACACACCCTCCTCCGCTTGCTCTCCTGTGGACACAGCCATCGGCTGTGCCTCCTGGTAGATGCCGTGGCCTCCCCAACGCCACTCACGCCCTCCACCGACGCGGCGCCTGCCGGCTCCTGGCGTGTTTGCCGGAGGAGGATCTTTTTCAAAGCGAGCCACAGGAGAGTCCCACATCCTCCGATGCTGCAAGGGACATGGCGGTCAGTTCACGACAAAAATTTGTTAAGACAAAAGGACAAAAAAACTTTCAACTCACCCTGATGCCATCATGCAAGGACGTTTTGGGGCCGGCTTGCCTGACCCCGGCTACTCCTCGTCGGCACGTTGCCGCTTCGAGCCCTCCCTCGGCTCAGAGGGTTCTGACGAGTCAAAACCTGTAAAAATTTAAGTACAAGTCAAGTAGATGAAAGTGTGACTTGGGTTTTGGAAAAACAAATGTTGTTGCGCGTTCGTAGCCGCTCGTTTTACCTACCCTGCCATAGCCAGCAGAGCCACGCGATGCCCATGTGTTCAGCTATCTGTCGTGGTTTAGTTATTGACTAGCGTGCGGACTGATCCACAGCGAGGATAGGACGTCTCCCTACCCTGCTCTACCGCTAGCCGACGCCGGCGACCTCGCTCGAACCGCTACTATGATTCAATGCTACCCGCCAAGTTTGAGTTGTCCTGTCTTTGCGAACAACAATGGTGCGTCCCCCTGCTCTGAATCAGTCATTTGATTTATTGCGTCGCGTCGCGTTGCTCCTGCCGGCCACGTTGTGCTAGGCCACCCTGCCCCTGCCCCCATGCTGTGTTTATGAGGTTGGTGACCAATTGCATGGCTCCTCGCTCTCTCTTGTGCGCCTGCTTTTCCTTGCCTCCATTCGCTTCCCCCTCTCTGCCTCCTTCCCAGACCAAAGCCACCATGGTCGTGACGACCGAAGGCCGAGACGGTGCCAGCCATGGCACCACCACGGCGTCGCAGCGGCTCCACGACCACGACCTGGCCCGATGTCGATGCCTCATCGAGCGACCTCGCTACCATGGGGCTCTGCCACACCGAGCCATCACAGCATCGCCGCCAAGCCCCATACTCCTCCACGCCAGAGCCTCCATCGCCAACGCCTAACCTCCCTCTGCTGGTCTCGCGTGGGTCGGCGCCCGCCATGCCGCTGCCCTGCAGCACCTGCCAAGGCCACGCCCACCATCGTCCTACCTCTCCCGCGTGAGCGCATGCGAGCCCCCATGGTCCCGCGCTGCTGCCGCACGCTGCCGGGTGCGCCCGCGCTAGGTCCACCTAGTGTCGTAGAGCCCGCCTGCGCTGGCCGCCGTGCCACAGTCACCCCCGGTGCGCCGTGGCCATCCGTCGCTGCCCCCACAGTCGACTGCGCCCTGGCCGCCCACGCGTGCGGCCGGAGCCACTGAGTTGCGCAGCCACGGTGTGCGCGTGTGGCCGTCGTGCGGTGCCCTGCCTCGGTCCACGCCGTGGACAGGCCTGGGTCCGACCGTGGTCCGCGCACCTCCACGCGCCGCCCCGCGATAGCACCGCCGCCGGCGAGCCGTCCACCGGCCGGTGGAATACTTCCCCCACTGTGTGCTCTGTTTTGAGGTACAAGAGGGACCCTAACGCAAATAGCAAATCTTACCATGTTCATTTTGAGAAAATGCTAGACTCATAACTTTACAAGAAATGGCTTAGTTAGTTCCAGGAAATCTCAGGGGCTTTACTGCAAGTTGGCCACCGTGCCTGGGCCGTCCGCGTGGGACGGCCGCTTCTGTCTTACTGGGCCAGCCTGTCGCCGCACTGGTTGGGCTGCTGGCCGCATGTCCCTCCTGGGCCTCTGGCCACGCGCGCGTCGTGCCCCGCCTGGGCTGCCTTGCCGCTGGGCCATCAATATAATTTTTTTTCAGTTGTCTAAAAATTGTGAAACCAATTTTGTTAGGCTTCTAAAATCATGATCTATCTAATAGGGTATTTTGTTCGCATAGATTCGGTATGTTTTTAGGGTTGCTCTAATTATTTTAAAATGCTTCATATTGTAAAAATATAAACTTGTAGGAACTTCCATGATAAATTGGTGATAGTTGTGACTCTGAAAATTTTAAAGTAAATTACTAATATTATTAGCCGCTCACTGTAATTTTTATAGCTCTAGAATAATTAGTTTGCTAGATAGATAATGATGCCATATTTCGAATAATGATTAAATCGATAGAATGGAATAAAGAAACACCTTGGAATTGTATATCTAAACGCTCGTTGAGAAATGACACTTTTTTAAATGATGTTGATGCATAGATTAGTACGTTAGTCATTAGAGCTAGTTTGTTTGTTCGTAGTATGTACTCTGTTTTAAGAGTTGTTGTTGCCTGATTAATTAATTATTGCATCATCTTTTCATCGCATTGCATACCATAATAGGGACGATGATGGATCATGGAGTCATCTGGAGTATAGAAAAAGATGGTGTCTCGATGATCGTGTCCCCAAGATGAAATGCTAACTTTTGGTTATATTTTACCCCGGCAAGCCCGGTGCATAACCCCTACTTTTCTACACTTTAAATTATACTTGTGCATTAAGTTTTAAGGAGTTGAATGAAACCCACTTGCATATATAAATCTTTATCCTATGAGTCTTACTAGTATGACAAGATCATGTAGATTGCTATGCTACAGGACTCCGGTAGAAGTCGAGTGATTGCCTGTCACAAGCGAGAGATAGGAAATATATTACTGTATTATTATCACTTGGAAAAATATAAATGGTGGAATGGAAAAATGATGACTGGGCAGGGATATGTTTTGGATATTGTTGGGTGTAAGAGGCTGTGTCCTGCGGCCAATAGGACATAGCTTGGTTACACTGTTTTTCCTATCTGTGTCGGTTAAGAACTAGCCGTTGCATTGGGTTCTAGGCAGGTCACAGACTTATTATTCCGAGCACATACTTGGGTATGGGCGCAGGGAAGACTTGTTACCCTCTTATCATGGGTTCTGGCTCTTTCCAGACCTACTGTCAGGGTGGTTTTTGGGTGGAGTTCCTTGCACTGCACTGAGTCCAGGACTCAGGGGCGGGGGCTTGGAGTTCCAGTTTGGACGGGGACCTAGACCCCATGACAGGAGGGTAGTGGATTGGTCCTGCTTGTGCCTAGGGTATAAGCGGGGTGTGTGTTTTTAGGGTACCCAGCTAGGGATATTGATTCGTGAATCGTCGGCGTTCCGGTATGACTTGTCTATAGTCTAGCAACGTAGTAATAACTAGAAGATGAAAGATGGTAAAATGATTCTGATTGCTTACAACCTGCTTAAAAGTAGCACATGTGCTTACATATAATGGTTAGTTAATGAACTAATGCGACTGCTAATAAAAATCAAATATAAGGACGCACGCTAAGTAATGCTTCCTGCAGATGCAATAAACCCATAAGACAGATAGCCTTGCATATCCATGGAGTCTTTTCTTTCCTCCTATCGGGTAAGTCTTGCTAAGTACAATTAAGTACTCAGGGTTTTATTTCCCCCTGTTGCAGGCGACAGGTGGAGGCTAGAGCTGACCTTTGTGTGTGGATTCCTCCTGGTGGGCTCAGAGAGGATTTCCTTTACACTGCGATCATAGTTTTTATTTATAACTCTCACCAAATGTTTTATTAAATGGAAGTTTTATAATCTGTTGTCGTAGTTTATATATCAATATTTCATCACATCATAAATAGATGTTCAATTCCGCTGTAACTCTGTTCACATGATTATATTCCGCTGTTCAATTAAATTGTTCATAACTCTGATAATATGATTACATTCCGTTGTTATAGCAATAAATATTATACTCTGATGTTGTATTAAAAGTGCTATAAGAAATAGTTAAGAATGATGTAAGCTTTATTCTCTCATTTGTGATCCTGATGGAAAAATATGGATTTTCGGGTTCTCCTTTAGGGTGTGCCCAACGAAACTACGTAATTTAGTGTTCTCCCTTGAGTACTTAGTGTCTAATGGAAGACAAGTACTCATAGGAGGCATTATATTAGGCGGTTCTGCCACAGGTGGTATCAGACCATAAATGAGGAAATAAAGCTTCGAAAACCTTTCCTAAAATAAAATTTGACAACAAATTCTTTTCAAAAGGATAGGACATTTTTATGCGAAGTTATATAAGTAGACCTATTACTATGGTTATGTATCTAGGATAGATGGCACTCTGCTGACTTAGGTAGACTTAATCAATTTTTTTGCAGGTACACTAACCACGAGCATAGTTCGATAGTATCGACTAGCTACAGGGAGAGAATGATGTGCCAAAAATCTAAGAACGGCTTGCCCTATATATTGGCAACAGTGGAAGGACGTATAGGACGTGCATTCATGCATATCCTGGATGTGCATTGTAGTGCCGTATTGCTTGTAGATTCGCCATCCATAGGTGTCATGCATGTCGTATTGTGCACGGCTGACTCGTTCCTGTTCTGGAGTTACCGCTAAACTGTGGCTTCGTGTTTCGCGTTCGCTCGTGGTTCACGCCTATCATGACCCACGTCCCCCGTACTCTTTTCTGCGCTATTGTCGAACCCTTGCTCTGTAGTCGTACTAGTCAGTAATGGCCTCAGACATCGCTCGCCTTGAATGCACGGAATTTTGGTTGATTCATTCATAGTGATCCCACGTAGGAACCCTAGTGGACCGTGCCAGGATCACTGAATGCTCCACCTTTATAAGTAGAGCCTGGCTTAGCCACTGGTACCACCACTCGGTGCACTTTAGCTAGTCTAGCTTTTCCTTTGAGCAAGCTTTTCGCTCAGTCCTTCCTTTCGACCACCGCTAGGAAAGACAAGAGCCTGAGTTAGTTGTTACTGCCTGAACATTGAGGGTTTTCCTAGAATCCTGCATGCCACCCAGCAAAATCTTGGAGTCAAAGATCGTCCTGAGTATGAGGGCCGTGAGGATGAGAAGCGTGGCACCGAGCGGTATGAGGTTACCATCTACATTGGGAATAGTGAAGAGTTCCCCAACCTCACTAAAGCCTGGAATGTGACCGCAACCGGGCTTCGCTTCATTGACACCTACCAGGTTGTGGCCCACAAAGCCTTGCGATACCTTTGCCAGATCTATGAAGAGCCCGTTGCCCATACGCCCATGAGGTTCTTTCCACCCATGGAAAAGAATTGATGGGCATGGAGGGCTCGCATGGAGGCTTTGCAAGGGCACGATGCGCAAGAAGATAGTCCAACTGTAGTACACTTTACCACGTACCTGCTTGCTCTGGATGAGCAGTATGACATGCAAGCCTTGGAGTTGAGGAAGTGCCTCTGGCGAGTCGAGGAAGCCAAGATCTTCTCCAGGATGCTCTAGGTGCAGCTCGACGAAGCGCATGCCAGTGCAGCAGCCGCTGAGACTCGGGAGACTGCCATGTTAGAAGCTTTGAAGGAGGCTGAAGATCAGCATGTCCATCAGCTGGGTGAGGCCTATCTTGTCACCAGGGCCAAGCGGAGGACGCTGGTTGCTGAAAGGCAGGATTCCTTGATTTTGGAGGGGATCCCTGTCCACCCGCCAGAAAGAAGAACCGGTGTAGCAGTACCTCCAGCACCCCCACACTCGGAAGTGTTAGAAGTAGAACCCTTGATTCCTCTCACTCAGCCATTGCCAAGAGAAGAGGCAGATCCATAGCCAGGGTGATAGAAGAGTCCACCGAGCCCAGGACTGAAGATGTGAGGTCCAGAGTAGCTTAGTTGCCTTGGGATGCTATACCCTTAGTAGTAGTGCTTTTTGTCGTTGTTCTCCAGTACTGTACTCTTGCCGTTGTTTTTCGTCCGTAGTTGTTGAGATCGTCCACCAGTAGGGAAGGTGAAGCATGTGTCGTGAATGGGAGATTGGATGCCTATATGATGTACCCATATAAGACCGTTGGAATGTGCATTTTATTTATTTCGCTGTGTTTATTGCATCCATCTGCCTTTAGGTCTTAGTAGATGTGCTTAGGGTTTTCAAGGGTGATATTAAGAGGGTTACAAGAGAAGTTGCTATTCAGATACCAGCAGACCTGCCATGATTACATAACATAGGACATTATATCGACTAATTGTGGATGTCCCCACAGAACACTTGAATCTCTTTAAAATCAAATCCATCATTGGATTTGAATTCCTTGTTCCTTGTTGCGAAAGGAACCCCTGTTGTTTAAATCTTCCCTTGCAATACTCCTCTGATTCTGTGGTCTATGACCCCACCGCCTTTATTGCGTGTAAGTTGGTAGTAGTTGCCTGGTTAATAGCTTATGGTGCCGCGATGAAACTGAGGGCCCCTGTGGAACAGCTGCCACATGGTGACGCTATTCGGCACGCTCTGGTATCGAGGTTGTTGACCAAGTACCTTTATCAAGTTACACCATAGTACTGCTTTTGCTACAAAATATTCTCCTTGGAAATATTCAGATGTTCAAACGGGAAATCCACAACGGTTTGATGAAATAGTGTTCTCTCAAGGTACATAAAAGAATGTGGTTTTGGAGGAAGAATGTTTGACATGGTCTTAGTTTACATAAAAGACGAATGTGATCAAGAAAGGGAAAGAAAAAAGAAGAGTAGTAAGGAAAGTTAGCCTCGGTAGTAGAGGGTGATTGGAAAAGCCTGAGTGGATGTCATGTCCCCAGGCCTTGTGTTTAGCTTGACCGTGCTACGCATGCTGGGTTATTTCGCTGCGTGCCCTGCGGACGCCGTCTGTGTCGGGCCCTTTAGCACTCCGTTTTCACATGGTCGCGGCATCATGCCGCACTCGCCGTCCTTGTGCACTGTGCGCTTTTCCTTTCCTAGCATCCGGTCGGCTCTCGACCCCCACGCTCTCGTCCCCATATCGGACCCCCCTTCCCCCTCCCTTCTTTCTTCTTTTGGGGACATGACCGCCTGCACACCTCCCTTGTTGAGCGCACCCTCTTATCTCTCTTCCTTTATTTCTCCTCTGCTCGCTTGCGTAGGGAGCACACCATGGCCGTGTTATTGCCCACAGCATGACTCGTTTGTGTGTCCCATCCATGCCGTCTCCACTTTTGGTGTGTTGTGTTCCACCTCCGTTCGCCACTATAAGATACCCTTGGTCCTTGCTCCTCTTCTTCATCCCCATCCCCTCAAACCTAACGTAGAGCTATGAGGTCCGGTCATTATTGTGGAGCTAGGTTCGTCAGTCTGAGGTGATGGTGTAATCTAAGAAGAAAGGATCTGGTTTCCAAAGAAGTTCAAGTTCCCGTTGGTTAGTTTGGTTTTAGGGTTCACGGTGTTCGACTTCTCAGTCTCCCGTTTCTAGATTTGTTGGTCATACGCCATGTTTTGGATACTTATTATCTTGTTGTTTCTCCATTGCCCTCGTCTATTTTGTCTTCTGGATTAAGTCTCGGTTGTATTAGGTTGCTCTTAACCATGTATCTCTGACTCTCTGTGTGGTTTAGCATTCGAAGTCGTGTAATCTTTCGTGTAATCTCTGATCTACGAAATATAATCGCGTTTTCCCCTCTTCTAGTTCTTGCTTCGAATCTCGGGACGAGATTCTTTTTAGGGGGGTGGTTGTAATACCTCTGGTGTTACGAGCTTGCTTAGCACCGAGGTTTAGACCTAAGAGGATTTATCAAACAATTTTCTCGGATTTTAAAATTTAACTTATGTTTAAAAGTGTCAATTTTGGTGAATTATATTGAACAATGGGTTAATTAGTTCCTAGATATTTTGTTTCTATGAGTTAGTATGGCGTATGGACTAGTGCTTAAAAATGTCTGATAGCAAATAAAAGGGCGAATGGCTTGTTTATTTGATTAAGCATGAAAAACTAAATTTTATAAATTAAAATATGATACGACTGGTATATAGTACTTAAATAAAATTCGGAGCATGATTTTTGTTTCATTTAAAATATCGAGTAACAAACTTTAGTGCTTGAGCCGTGTTTGAAAATATATATAGTCGGCTTGGAAAATGAATATCTGAGAGCTAAAATGATATATCATGTCGGTAGAAAAATTATGCCATCAGCAAGGTAAGAACGTCGTGAATGTGTTAGTATGTTTGTTTCGAGTATTGCTGTGATGTTTGTTAGTTTCAAAATTAGTTTGAAAAGGAACAAAAATGAAAACCCGTTCGTAGTTTGTGTCGATAAATATTAGTCAATTTGAAAAGTGATTTTTATAAAGCAACAATAATATAGAACGTGTGTTTGGGTTTTAATAAAAATTGAAGTAGAAGTCGAGTAGATGAAAGCGCAACTTGGGTTTTGGAAAAACAAATGCTGTTGTGCATTCGTAGCCGCTCGTTTTACCTACCCTGCAGTAGCTAGCAAAGCCACGCGATGCCCATGTGTTTAGCTGTCTATCGTGGTTTAGTTATTGACTAGCATATGGACTGATACACAGCGAGGACGGGACGTCTCCCTGCCCTGCTCTGCCTCTAGCCGACGCCAGCGACCCCGCTCGGACCCACTGCTACGATTCAATGCTACCCGCCAAGTTTGAGTTGTCCTATCTATGCGCTAGTGTGACGACGATGGTGCGTCCCCCTGCTCTGAATCAGTCATTTGATTTATTGCGTCACGTTGCATTGCTCCTACCAGCCATGTTGTGCCAGGCCGCCCTGCCCCTGCCCCCACGCCGTGTTTATGAGGTTGCTGACCAACCGCATGGCTCCTCGCTCTCTCTCTCACGCCTGCTTTTCCTTGCCTCCATTCGCTTCCCCCTCTCTGTCTCCTTCCCAGACCAAAGCCACCATGGCCGTGATGACCGGAGGTCGAGACGGTGCCCGCCACGGCACCACCACGGCATCGCAGCGGCTCCACGACCATGACCTGGCCCGGTGTCAGTGCCTCATCGAGCCGCCTCGCTACCATGGGGCTCTGCCGCGCCGAGTCTTCACAGCATCGCCACCAAGCCCCATATTCCTCCACGCTAGAGCCTCCATCGCCAACGCCTCGCCTCCCTCTGCTGGCCTCGGGCGGGTCGGCGCACGCCATGCCGCTACCCTGCAGCACCCGCCGTCGCCCTACCTCCCCCGCTTGAGCGCATGCGAGCCCCCACGGTCCGCGCTGCTGCCGCACGCCGCCGGGTGCGCCCACGCCAGGTCCACCCAGTGCCGTAGAGCCTGCTCGCCCCGGCCGCCGTGCCACAGTCACCCCCGGTGCACTGTGGTCGTCCGTCGCTGCCCCCACCATCGGCTGCGCCATGGCCGCCCACGCGTGCGGCCAGAGCCGCCGAGTTGCGCCAACATGGTGCGCGTGCGTGGTCATCGTGCGGTGCCCCGACTCGGTCCACGCCGCGGCCAGGCCTCGGTTCAGCCGTGGTCCGCGCACCTCCCCACTCCGCCCTGTCATAGCACCGCCACCGGCGAGCCATCCACCGGCTGGCGGAATACTTCCCCCACTGTGTGCTCTGTTTTGAGGTACAAGAGGGACCCTAACGCAAATAGCAAATCTTACCATGTTCATTTTTAGAAAATGCTAGACTCATAACTTTACAATGAAGGGCTTAGTTAGTTCTGGGAAATCTCAGGGGCTTTCCTGCAAGTTGGCCACCGCGCCTGGGCCATCCGCGTGGGCCGGCCGCTTCTGGCTTACTGGGCTGCAGCCTGCGCCCGGGCCGCCATGCCCTGCTGGGCCGGCCTATCGCCGCCCTGGTTGGGCCGCTGACCGCGTGTCCCTCCTAGGCCTCTGGCCACGCGCGTGCCGTGCCCCGCCTGGGCAACCTTGCCGCTGGGCCGATTTGGTGGCCGCTAGCCCTTTTGTTTTTCCAAGCAATTGTTAATTTAGTTTCAAAAATAAACTTATAAAATCAATATAAATTTATGCAGTTGTCTAAAAATTGTGAAACCAAATTTGTTAGGCTTCTAAAATCATGATCTATCTAATAGTGTATTTTGTTTGCATAGATTCGGTATGTTTTTAGGGTTGCTCTAATTATTTTAACATGCTTAATATTGTAAAAATATAAACTTGTAGGAACTTCCATGATAAATCGGTGATAGTTGTGACTCTGAAAATTTTAAAGTAAATTACTAATATTATTAGCTGCTCACTGTAATTTTTGTAGCTCTAGAATAATTAGTTTGCTAGATAGATAATGATGCCCTATTTCGAATAATGATTAAATCGATAGAACGGAATAAAGAAACATCTTGGAATTGTATATCTAAATGCCCGTTGGGAAATGACACTTTTCTAAACAATGTTGATGCGTAGATTAGTACGCTAGTCATTAGAGCTAGCTTGTTAGTTCGTAGTATGTACTCTGTTTTAAGAGTTGTTGCCCGATTAATTAATTGTTGCATCATCTCTTCATCGCATTGCATACTATAATAGGGATGATGATGGATCGTGGAGTCATCTGGAGTATCAAAAAGATGGTGTCTCGATGATCGTGTCACCAAGATAGAATGCTAACTTTTTGTTATATTTTACCTAGGCAAGTCCGGTGCATAACTCCTATTTTTCTGCACTTTAAATTATACTTGTGCATTAAGTTTTAAGGAGTTGAATGAAACCCACTTGCATATATAAATCTTTATCCTATGAGTCTTAGTAGTATGACAGGATCGTGTAGATTGCTATACTACAGGACTCCGGTAGATGTCGAGTGATTGCCTGCCACTCATAAGAGATAGGAAATATATTACTGTATTATTATCATTTAGAAAAATATAAATGGTGGAATGGAAAAATGGTGACTAGGCAGGGATATATTACTAGGGTCATTGATATCGCCGGCGTTCCGATATGACTTGTCTACCGTCTAGCAATGTAGTAAGAACTGGAGATGAAAGATGGTAATATGATTCTGATTGCTTACCACCTGCTTGAAAAGTAGCACAGGTGCTTACATAGAATGGTTAGTTAATGAACTAATGTGATTGCTAATAAAAATCAAATATAAGGACACATACTTAGTAATGCTTCCTACAGATGCAATAAACCCACAAGCCAGATAGCCTTGCATGCCCTTAGAGTCTTTTCTTTTCTCCTATCGGATAAGTCTTGCTGAGTACAATTGAGTACTCAGGGTTTTATTTCCTCCTGTTTCTGGCGACGGGTGGAGGCTAGAGCTGACCTTTGTGTGTGGATTCCTCCTGGTGGACTCAGAGATGATTTCATTTACACTGCGTTTATAGTTTTTATTTATAACTCTCACCAAATATTTTATTAAATGGAAGTTTTATAATCTACTGTCATAGTTTATATATCAATATTTCATCACGTCATAAATAGATGTTTAATTCCGCTGTAACTCTGTTCACATGACTATATTCCGTTGTTCAATTAAATTGTTCATAACTCTGATAATATGATTACATTCCGATGTTATAATATTAAATATTATACTCTGATGTTGTATTAAAAGTGATGTAAGAAATAGTTAAGAATGATGTAAGCTTTATTCTCTCATTTGTGATCATGATGGAAAAATATGGATTTTTGGGTTCTCCCTTAGGGTGTGCCCGACGGAACTGCGTAATTTGATGTTCTCCCTTGAGTACTTAGTGTCTAATGGAAGACAAGTACTCCTGTGAGGCATTAGATTAGGCAGTTTTGCCACAAAACGGCTGCCTTCCATCGACTCCGGAGGGGCCGCTGAGGGCTCGAACGGAGTGGAGCGACCCATTTTCGCCGGCTCCGGAGCCGCCGTCGAAGGCCCAGACAAGGCAAGGCAGCCTGATTCCATCGGCTCTGAGGCTGCCGTCGAAGGTCCGGACGAGGCGAGGCGTTATTATTCCGCCAGCTCTAGGGGCGCGTCATCCCCCTCCTGCCCCATGGCATGCCGTAGGAAGGGCCCTGCCTACGGCGAAGGCGGGTCCTCGTCCCCGGCGGCCAGATCATCCCATGGGATGGGCGACATGGAGCCATCATCCTCCTCCTTCTCCTCTTCTTCTGACGAACCTTGACGCCGCTTCCCTCACTGTAGCTTCGCTCGATGCTTCAACCGTCATTTCTTCTCCTCATCGTCCTTCTTCTTCTTCTTCCTTCATTCATCCACGACATGGTTCACCGCCCTCACGGCCGCGTGCTCTAGCAATGGCGCGATGGAGTCCCAGAATACTAACCCCATAGGTAGCTCGATGAAGCCCACGTCTAGCCGCACCACGGGGTGCCTCGAGATCGGGAACACGGCATCGACCTCCCCTATGGCCTCCTTGATGCGCTGCGTGACCTCGCTGTCGTGGAGCAGCCTCTGGGCCAGTGTCGTCCCAACAAGCTGCGCTCCAGGCGTCATCCCGTACAGCGGGAGGACGCGCGCCATCAGCGGCACCACCCTTCTCTCATGATACCCCCCGATGATGTTGGCCCCGTGGAGGCTATGGGTCTTCAGGAACGCAATGGTATCGAGCAGGTCGTGCATCCTCGTCTTCTCCTTGATGGGTGGCCCCTATGGCCATGACGGCGGTACCTCTTCGATCAAACACCCAGAGAAGACCGGCAAGGGAGCGGCAGGGTCGTTCATTAGGTAGAACCAATGTGAGTGCCACCCCATATAGGATCTAGAGAGCTGACAGGGCATGTACTCAACCGCCCACTGCCCCCGGTGGTGGATGCCCACGCATCCCATCGGCACCGGGGTCTCCCGCCCTCTCTCCTTCTTCTTGATCAAGGATGTAGAGAAGAAATATCTCCACAGCTCGAAATGGGGCTCGATCCCCAGGTACCCCTCGCACATCGTGATGAAGGTCGCGATGTGCTGGATCCTATTGGGGTTCAAGTGCTACAGCTCGATCTGATAGAGGTGTAGCAAACCTCAAAAAAATAGGTGGGGAGAAATCATGATTTCGCGCTCATGGAAGGGCGCGAAGGAGACGACGTAGCCATCGGGCGGCGCCGGCGCATCCTCGCGGCTGGGCATAAGCCACTCCACCACATTGGTCCTCCCATGAAGAAGACCATGCTTGGTGGGGCCCTTTATGCGCACATGGGTAACATTGGAGCGATACCATGAATCCATGAAGGATGGAGGCGGCTGTGGAGAAGCAAAGGCGGCTGTGGAGAAGCGGAAGCTACAGATCTAGGGCTCAGGCAGCAGATTAGTAAGCATGGCAGATCCGAACGGCAGCGGCGAAGAAATGGAGAAGGTAAGGCTACGGTTTTGGTGTGCAGAAACATGAAGGGGGAGGCCGCTACTTATAGGACAGAGCGGGATGAGAAGGCGAACCATCCGCCTAGATTCACGCGCTCGCTACGTCGCGTCACGTCACCTCCCTCCGAAGATTGCGCGCATGCTATCTCTAGCCGTGCCCTCGAAGGATACACCGGATGATGGTTCACCCGTTCAATGGGCCAAGAACCATCGTATGTAAGGAGGGATATAGAGCTGAAAATGCTCATACGGTCCATTTAGGACCAGGAGTTCAAAGGCTGGCCCACCGACGGGTGCAAAGCCGCTCCAAGGCACCCTTAGAGCGAGGGATGGTAACGGATGGGCCCACTTGCGGCTAATAACTAGGCGGATGAGCGCCATGGGCATCCCGGCCCACGTTCGAGTCTTGGTTGGTTCCCAGTCCATAATTTTTCCTCGAAGAAAGGCAATGGGCCCTTGGGACCGGCCGAACGGACCCAAGAACTATATGGACTGGTCGCCAAGAGTCTGGAGTCGGTCACTAGCTGACCCATGCCTGACCCCCACGAATGAGAATCCGAGGCCCCACTTGGACTAGCCCGTTAATAGCCCACAGAGCACCAAGTTTTCGTCCAACAAGGAAAAACGTGGCACGGCTCAGCCCCTCTATTTTATCGAAAAAAACGCTTGAGGGATGACGATCATAAAGACGAGCCGACCCTCGACCGGACCCCTGCTACGCGTGGGGGCTTGAGGAAAGTTGGACTCACAAGGAAACCAAACGTGTGGTCACACTACAACGGCGGACTGATCGGATTCTAGGGGACCAGAAACAAGAAAAATCTTTCCGACATCCTAAATCCTACGGTTACATGCCCCAAAGAAGACTGATCGTGACAAAAGGGAACTACCATCTTACCAGAACATGCCGCGGGTTACAAAAAGAAGGCCAAGGCCCTCAGAGTCCTCCCGTCTAGAAAAACATTCAAAAGAGTATTCTACTCCTTCGCAGGCTCGGGGGCTACTATCAGGTATCGATATTAGAGATACCCAAAGCAAGGAGGTTAGCGCCCACGCTGACTTCTCTGAATGGAGCAAGACGTATTAAAGGGTCTCGCCTGACCACAAGGCCGCGGGCTCCGTCTCGCCCGACCCCAAGGCCGTGGGCTCTGTCTCGCCTGACCCCAAGGCCACGGGCTCTGTCTTGCCCGACCCCAAGCCCACGGGCTCCCTCTTGTCTGACCCCAAGGCCGCGGGCTCCGTCTCGCCCGACCCCAAGGCTGCAGGCTCTGTCTCATCTGACGGGGACCCATACCGCTGCCAACCACTCTAGGTCCAGGCATATGGGCCTGGGTCAAAACTCTGACACCAGGGAAGAGACTGGCACACCTCGATGCAACTCGTGGCCATGACAGGCCATACCTGAGGATTCACATCAAGAACAGTGCTAGGCGTGCTGGTGCTGTTCTGCCTAACCCTCGTACGAACGCTGATAGGCGCATCAGTTCACCATGATGTCCGTCAGGATGGAATGGAACACAATGACCGACAGATGACGCCTATGCATGGCGCCAGTGACGAACAGGGCCACAACGTGGAGCCATCCCTGTTGACATCTATAGGATCGGTGGGACCCGCATGAAGGACAAGAAGGATCCAGCGATCCTGGAAGCCTTCTTCTCTCTCTCGTTCTTCTCCTTTTCCTCCACTGTAACCCATGTTTTTCCTTCGCCTATAAAAGGAAAAGCAGGGCGCCCCTACCGGGGGACTGGACGATGAATGAATCGGAACACAAGAGCATGACACGAGCACACAGCTGAGCGGCAATCGAGCTCTCAGCACCCGTTCACTCCTTCCACCAGAGACTTCGGATCCTTTCCCTCTCTCGTCTGTTTGTAACCCCTACTGCAAACCAAGTGCCGGTAATACGAGCGCAGTGAACTGGACGTAGGGACGTTCTGCCCAAACCAGTACAAACCCCTGTGTCCTCCGAGCACACCATCCGAGCCAGACGCGCAAATACAAATTTACTCGTCGATGGTCCAAAAACACCGACAATGAGGCCTCAGAAGGTCTCAAAAAATTAGTAAACCATTTTTTCTGATGACTATGAAGTCTATGTTAGTGAAAAAATTCAAATGGAGGGTGATCCCATATCATTTGAAGAAGCCATGAGAAGCGTTTACTCGTTTGAATGGCAAGAAGCTATGGAAGTTCAAATGAATTCGATGAATACTAATGATGTTTAGGACTTAGAAGAAATTCCTAATGGAGCCAAAATAGTAGGATGTGAAATTATCTACAAGACAAAATGTGACTACAAAGAGAATGTGGAAAGATATAAAGCATGACTTGTAGCAAAATGCTTTACGCAAAGAGAATGAATAGATTACAATGAGAGTTTTCTCTTTAGTCTCATACAAGGATTCTTTTAGAATCATAATAGTGTTATTGGCACGTTACGATTTAGAGTTACATCAGATGGATGTAAAGACGACATTCCTCAACGAGGATTTATATGAAAACGTTTACATGGCACAACCCAAAGGTTTTATCGTGGAAGAAAAAAAACGTATGGGATGTCGTCTATAGAAATCCATTTATGGGTTAAAATAAGTCTCTAGATAATAGTATTTGAAGTTAATGAAACAATGAGAAAGTTTTGGGTTTAAAGAAAATGAGAAGGACAATAGCGTTTATGCGAAGTTTAAGAATGAAAAATTCATTTTCCACATCCTGTGTATAGATGATATTCTACTTACTAGTAGTGATGTTAATCTGTCATTGGAGAAGAAGAAGTTCTTGTCCTTAAGTTTCAATGTGAATGATCTTGGTGAAGCGTCATTGGTTCTAGGAATCGAAATTCACCGAGATATAAGAAAATAGGGTATTAGGACTATCGCAAAGGCATACTTAGAAAAGATTCTAAGGAAATAAAGTATGCATGCGAGTAAACCTACGCCTGCTCCTATAGTCAATGGTAATAGATTTGGGAACTTTAAGTATTCTAGGAACCGATATGAGATCGATCAAATAAACATGGTTCCATATGCTTCAGCTGTTGGAAGCTTGATGAGTGTACAAGTACAAGTAAGAACTTACCCTGACATAGTTTACGTATCCGGGATATTTTGGCAGAAGTCCAGTTCAGATATAGATCACTAGAATTGAGTTGAGAATGTCTTGCAATTTTGCAGAGTATTATGAGCCTCATGCTGAGTAAGAAAGAACAAGTACTCTCAAATAGTTGTGGGTACAAAATGTTAAGTCTTGGCAAGATGTGTAGTGAAATCCACAATAGTTGGTAACACTCGCAGTTAGAGTATTATTGTGGAAAAGCTCCAAAAAATAGTTGTGGTGTCATCAATGATGCATACCATAGTATAACTTGTCATGAGGCCTCAGGAATAGGCAAAAGTGGTTAAGGAAATATGTACCTGGATTTAACAATGATAGTCAACAGCAATAACCATTTAAAGTAGTTAACTCCTAAGACAACAGGTCAAGTGTGCTGCCAAACACATTGACATTAAGTTATATGTTGTAAAGGAGAAAATCCAGAATCATTTAAAAACATTGAGCATATAAGTACCAAGCAAGTACTTGCGGATCCGCTTACCAAAGGCTAACCACCCGATGCGTTCAGAGAACACACAGTCGACATGGGTTTACTGGAAAGCCTATGATTTCTGGATACTAAGGGCCTAGTTGAAAATCTATTTCAAAACAGAAAGGTGCATTGTAGCTGTTTAATCTAATGGCAACTGACCGTGACGATGAGGCACGCTCTATGCACTAATCTGCGATGGAATAGAAAAAAAAAGATAAAGTAAGTTAAGTTTAAGTCATAAGGTGAGATCAAAGGAAAGAATGTTAGATTGATCTCCACCATTTGGCTCAACGGTCAATTGGGCGCTTGATCCGCGCCCTGATCGGGGGCGCCCAGCCGTTATCCTGGCTGATGGACCCCCGTCGCGCAGCGCTATAAAAGGGACGGTAGGGGCCGGGGCACAAGGGACGAGGTTCGCTGCAGCCGCCAGCGCCCCACCGATGTCCTAACCCTAGACCGATCGTGAGGGCGCGCTGTGAGCGACGGAAAGCGCCATCGCCTTCATCGCCGTCAGCAGATCGGGCCCGCACTGCTGCTACTTCGTCGCCGGCACCATGGCCGCGACTGAAGACTCGAGATGAGGTACATCATCATCAAGTTCTATATCTAAGCCTAGAATTTACCCACTAAATCAACACCTAGTGATCTAGGATGCTATCAGCAACCTGCTAAACACCTCTATTTTCATCTTTTTTTGCTAGAACGAGATGAACGGGCTTGGCATGACCCTTCAAGCTCACCCAGGGCGGCACGACACTGATAACCTTGGCATCGTGTACCTGGGCCTCAGGTTGAGCACGCCGGGCGCGGAGAGCAAAGCTCATTACCCTACTCATGCCGCTCGAGCATATGCCTAAACAGGCCCGTGTTTTTTAGGGCCATGCCACCTATTTGTCGGTCTATAGGCAAATGGTTACGATGAGAGGGGGCAAAAATAGAAGAAGAAAATGTAACCACTTATAGATGAGCTACGTGCACGCATGGGTAATGATGCTAGCATGATGGGTAGGATCCCAAAATAGCTAGCCTAACAAGACCATTTAGGGTCATTTGAACATTTTTTATCTAGCTATAGTAGTTGGAATATTTTTTATTTACTCGGATGTTGATATGCGCTTAGTTGGAACATTTTTTTATTTAAAACTGCTTTGAGTCCGAACAAATGTTCTAAGTTCACAGGTCTTGAAATTTAAAATTTAAATTTTTTCAAACAAGCTCGGATGTTGACATGATCTATGCCAAAGTTGTAGGTATCAATAGAATCTACAACTTTGTAGTTGAAAAGTTTTTTATTTGAAGTCGTATAGAGTCCCAAATACGTGTTCTAAGTTTGTAAGTTTTAAATTCAAAAATTAGAATTCCTGAATGACCTTGAATGTTCACATGGTTAATATCAAAGTTATAGTGGCCGGCCTTCTACATATTTGCTGTTGATAAGTATTTTATTTAAAGCCGTTTAGAGTCTCATTTTTTTGTTTTAAATTCACATATTTTGAGATACAAAATTTTTAATCTTTAAAACAATCTCGGACGGAGAGACAACATATACGAAAGATGTAGTGCTTGACAAGATTTAAAACTTAGTAATTATTTTTTTTCATTTCAGTTCATTTAGTACCCAAAAATTTTAATATAAGATTGAGAAATGCTGATATAAAAAGATAACATCTTATATAAAGTTAGAAACAAGTGTGTGGTGTAGCGGTAAAGAGGTGCTAGTGTACGTTCAATAGCAGGTCATGGGTTTGATTCCCTATAGTTACAAAAAAAATTTGGTTTTTAGGGTTATCTGAAGACCTAAATGGAATTAACGGAGGCAACTGTTAATGGATGATGGTTTCAGTAGTAGTGCTATCCTGATGGTGAATGGGATTAATGGAGAGCCTCCGAAAATGATTTCAATAGTAGTGCTACTCTGATGATGAATGTGAGCGCGAGGATGTTTGCATGTGTCCCTTTTCTTTGCAGTTTGACAGTGTGGACGTTCGAAGCAAGAAGATGTCTGATTTGGTTTTTTATGTACTCTTATTTTTCAGAGGTCACTTTGTGTTTTGTTGTCTATATTTTGTACTAAAATTTGTTTTTGAGATATATCAGATGTCAGACACTTCTTTCTGAGTGTCTTCATAAAAAATTAAGAAATAACTATGCCCGGCTCAACACCCCCCCCCTCCCTTTTTTTTGAGAAAAATGCGGCAGGAGCTAAACAAGGAGGAAAAGAGGCTTCTGATAAAGACAAAGATAGAACACAGACGACTCTGAAAGAAAAATAATAATTGAGACGTACAGGGATATTAACGTAAGAGCTTAGGTATGCAGAAAAAAAGCTTTACTATTGTATTCTTAAACTGTTTGACTATATATCTGTACCCTAATACAAAGTACTCAAAGCTTTACTAATGCAACGACCAGGTGGCCACCGAACAACTTTTGTATGCAGAGAACTCGTAGCCCTCGACCAAACAAAATCTACTGAGAACTCAAAGCTGGAGGCTACAAAGTTTTAAACAAGCCAAAAGATGCATTGGGACTACAAGATGCATTATTGGGCGCAAAAGACCAGCGTACGTGTCAGCAGATCAGTGGATCACTACACTCCTTTGTTTGCCCAAAAATCACAACATTTTCGGTTGCAAACAGTACATGTACTCTCTAGCTTGTGGATCAGTGAAATTTTCTACAAACAGTACATGTACTCTCTAGCTAGAAAGGCTACAAATCAGGACTGGATTCGGTTGCAAAGGTGATAGATATGTTCCCATACCAGTCTAGCTAGTTGCCTCTCCACTAACGAATTGGCCTTTTGGATCACATCATTTTTTTTTGTTAGTGGCCTCTTGATATATTTTTTTAAACGTGTCTTTCTTTTCCTTTTGTCTTGGAAAGTAAGTAAAGTTAGGTTTATGAATAGGGCTCTCTGAGACTGAACCTATTTAGTGCATTCATCAGTGACTTGATCTTTATGGGCTGCAAAAGGCATGCATATAACCTGAAATAATAAAGCTAGACATCTCAAGATGAAGTTCTTGCTCCATACATTCAATTGGTCTATGGAAACAAAAATTATTTCAACTAGTTTTTCAAATATAAATGGTTTATATTTTCCATGCGTGATATAAAGCCATTAGTGATTATGATATCCAGGGGTGAAAATTGATGAACCTAAGGATATTGGTGCACCCCCTTTTAGTTCAATAAATACCATAAAGTGACCTGAATTTTTTTTAAGAAAATAGTAAACAACTATTATATGAACTAAATGGGGTTAATCGGTGGATACCCTTAGACTCATCCTTTTGGTGCCTAATTATTTGATCAAATTAGGACTATAAAAGTTTACATACAAAAGTGGAGTCCTTTTCCTATTGCCAATGTGGCACGCCGCATTCACTAATAATCTAATATTAATCACTATGGCCCATTTCAGAAACAAGCCACTCTCAAAAGAATTTATGACTTCAAACCCTTTTGGAAACTATTATAATCGGATTCACGATCGCCCCACCACGAGAATCAAAAATTCTGTCAAACTTATTTTAACTTAACCCATCATTTATATGAAAAATTATATAGATTGACAAGACATGGTTGATGTTACTAAACTGTTTCATGGAAAAAAAAACTTTCATAATATGTAACTTCAGTATTTTAAATGACATATACTTTAGAGTATCTCCGGCAATGCTACTTATAAAACAGCCTCTACTTGTCTGTTTGGGTAGCCACATATTTTGATGCTACCTGTTTTTTCTAGGTCCATAAATACTACATAAACCATGGCTCTCAAATTCATTCTAGCAGTCAATGGCATGTGGGACCCATGTGTCATCCTCCTTTCTTCGTCGCTGTAGTGTAACTTGGCCATCGGGGTAGCGGGCCACCGACGGGAGGGGAGACACTGGATGAGGTTAGGAGTCGTCGGGAGGGGCGCCGCTGTAGATCCGACGTGGAGGCGGCGAATGAGGCCCTGCAGCGAAGGTTCTCAGCGGCAGACCGGCGTCGGCATGGAGGCGCCTCCCCTATAGCGGCTCCCCTGGGCATGGAGGCAATGGATCGGGCGCTCGACATGGAGGCGGAGTCAAGCGGGATGGGAGGAAACAGATGCAATGAGAATTTGGGTAGCCGAGTTGTGGGGCAACAGGAATGGGTGGTGGGGAGAGGGAAAATAGGAGGCCAACAAATTTGAGAGGGCTAGTAGAGGCATGCTGGTGTTGCATTTTTGTCCCCACTACCCAATTTGGAGATAGGAGGTCATTCAGGTAGTGTTGCAAGAGATGCTCTTACAAATATTACAAGTCAAGTCAAATTGCAACATTGGATACAATGCCGATTTATGTTTTTTGAATCAAAAGGAGTATATATTTAAAAAAAAGGTTCAATGCTTAATGAAGTTTCTATTTAGTTAACAAATTATCAGAGGAGAATTATTCGAAACGTTTTACACATGAGCGTGCTGATGTCACACCGTGTTTGGTCATTTGTAGAGGGAAACGAAGCTTCCCAAATCCTTTCGCGAGGTGAAGTTCACATGCACATGCACGTAGCCAGCTCAATGTAATGTGGACTCCAACACAGCGTCACTACTCACTACCCTAAAAACTGATCCTCATTACCTATCTTTAATTCCTTTTTATCCTTTATGTGAAACTTTACTCATCTTTCATCCTGATTTCACTTATTTCAATATTACCTTGCCAGTGGAGGAGAGCCTCTACCTCTTGTGTGCATCCACTAGCTGAATGAGCAATCCTACTCCCGAAGCACTAGCCCTTGATATATATATATGTAAATAGCTGTCCCTTTTCTTCTGATAACAATTGAGTAGTGACTCACCTATTTTGTTTGTTATTACTAGTGTTGCGTGCTGTGAATCATGGTCACTTGATAGACCAACTCTGTTCAAACAAAAACGCATTTTTGCCATCCTTATTAGCCAATGAGGTTATCGGTGAAATATGTGATGACCTTGAGGTCGTAACTGTGCCCAGAGTGAGGATTCTTCTCCAATCAGTCAATCACAAACGTAGGTTGACCTCTAGCTAGGTTTTGTTTTAAAAGCTTCGACTAATAATAGGTCTGTCGGAAATCAAATATTTCTACTCTTGACTATCAATACATAATTTTTTTTGTACATATTGATAACCTAAGATGGGTATTGCTAAATTTGTAACAAATGTTTTTTTTCACCATATAATAATTTATTTACCTATAATGCAGGTCAAAGTATTCTCCTACGCTCCAAATTGTAAGTCATTTTAACTTTTTAAGATGTATAATTTAATTTTTATTATGTATCTAAAGATAAATTATATAACTGCATAGTAAAAGCTACATACTCTAGCCTCTAGATCTCCTTCCTATAATAAATGTTCATCTCGCATCTTGAGTATCATTATATTAATTACATCATACATTTTCATAATAAACTTGTTATTAAGAGATAATAAATGTTGATAGTCAAACTTAAAAGTGTAGTTGTCTTCTCGAAATACGAGATGAGTACTTATTTTGATACTCAGGGAACATCTCGAAAAGTCAAAACGACCACAATTTAGAATGGAGAACTATATATATGTCGGTGCGAAAAGTGATCAACACGTAAATATTTGTAGTTTTACCGTATGTTGTAATCGGATGTGGCCTAGCACTCAATGACACATGGTTTATACCGGTTTAGGCAACGTGCCCTACGTCCAGTTTGAGTCGGTCGGTGACTTTATTCCTGAGTCCAGGTGCTCGAAGTTTGCTGTGGGGTTACAAATGAGTGGGAATAAGATGGGGGTATCAGAGGTCCAATCGAACTCTGGACCGAAGGGCCAAAAGTGACGGGAGCTTCAACGTGTACTAAGTATTGGAATGTATGCTCTGTGTGGCTTTAGAGTTCTAGAGTCTATCAGAGTGAGTGTTGAGATCAATTGTTAGAATCAATCGTTGGTTGTTCGGATCCTCCTCTTTTAGGAGAGAGCGCATCCTCTTTTATAGACGAAGGGGGTGGCCTTACAAGAGAGAGAGAGAGAGAGTGTGTGTCCTAGTCTTGTTGCCCACGCCGTTGGGTACAAGACGGTTTGTCGGCGCCCACAATATTGTTGATGGTCAGATGCATGTGGTGGGTTCCATCGTGTTCCTCTAGTATGGCAAATGTCGGCGCCTACCATACTGTAGGACAAATGTCGGCACCCACAACACTGTTTGTATTCTGACATGTCTGGAAGGTCATAAAGTACCATTCTGACATGACCTGACAATATTGTCTTGCAGGCATGCAGGGTACGGTCCTCGGTATCGCGGTTTGACTTGAGCGCCATGTCTTACTTGCTTCGCCTGATTCTTTGGGTCCTTACTGAGCGGGTGTCCCCGTTCGGTCGTTTCCCAGTCGGCTCCGACCGCACCGGTCGGAGAAGAGCTGTAAGCAGAGGTTCGGTGTACTTCCGATCGGAGAAAGTGGGTTGGAGTCGGAAGCGAGCGTCGTCCTCTCCTTGCCTAGGCCTTCCGGTCGAAGAGGCGGGTCGGAGTCGGAAGCGAGCGTCGTTCTTCCTTGGCTAGGCCTTTCGGTTGGAGACTGGATCGCCCTTCCGGCCTGTCAGGTATCTGGGCCAGTCCAGGAGTTGCGCGCTGTTCGTAACGCTGTCTGCTGGGCCGAGCTTTTGCTGTGAAGCAGGTCCATTGGGGACGCCGAATTTATGAACCCGACAATATATGTTGTACTACTAGCTAACTAGAAAGCACTCCAATGCAACCTTTTATATCACTATAGGAGTATATGGCCATTTTTTTTGGCATAAAAGGTTATGATTATCTCATCAATGAAAACATAATAATGCAGGAGTTGAAATTTTCGGCTAGGACATGCTTGGCAGTGCTCTTCGGAACGTGCTCCCCGCAGGCGGAGCCAGTTTTAAGCACTCTGGATATACACACACTCGTTTGATGTTGCTTCGTCCACTCCGATCCGCTGCCGGAGGCACACCATGCAAACGGGCCCAAGTGAGCGTAGTAATCTAGTACATACGTACGTAGATCCCTATATATATGCGGCATAGAGACTGTAATAACTAGTGTTGCATGCGTACATGTTTAGGCCATTTTCACTCAAGCTGCAATGAACATAGGGTAACTTTTTTCTTCTAACATACGTATGATGTATTACTTAAATCAAGTGCATCTAGCTTACATGAAGGGGTTAATTAATTTGAGCCACCAACATCTTGAGTGAGTACCTGTAAATTCGCCAGCTAAGGAGTTTGACTAGAGTTTCATATTGGCCTCGTTCGGCTGGTCTGAAATTTGGCTTGTTCGGCTTTTTTTTTTAGCTGGAACAACGTTTTTTTTTCTCACAATATTTTAGCCAGAATAGCGTTTTTCAATCAGTTTCAGCCAAGTTTCAGACCATCGAACGGAGCCTCGTCGGATCGGAGATGTAGTTTATTGCCTCTTGAAAACGTAGGCGGTGTATGTATCTGTGGTGCCGCCATCGCAATAAGGCCATGTTTAGATCCCACAAAAATCTAAAAATTTTCAAGATTTTCCGTCACATCAAATCTTGCGGCACATGCATGGAGCATTAAATGTAGGTAAAAAGAATAATTAATTGCACAGTTTGCCCGTAATTGGCGAGACGAATCTTTTAAGTCTAGATAGTCCATAATTGAACAATTTTTGCCAAATACAAACGAAAGTACTACCGTAACTAAAAAGCCAAAAAAATTCGCATCTAAACGGAGCCTAATATCACCACGCACCTGGGGACCAGTGTACTCCAGTATACTCCCTCCGTCCCAAAATAAAAGACGTTCTCGCTTCCCGAGAAACGACTGCCGGCAATTATATATTAAAATATATAAATATTTATGCTAAGTAATTAGTATCATTGAAAAGATCTTTTTGTCTAGTTTTTTAACAAATTTATTTGAAGATATAAATATTGCACGCACCGAAATGGGGAAAACCCAGTGTACTCCAGTTTAGGACAGGGAGTTGGGTTGAATTGAAATTAAATTAAAAGCAAGGAGCGAGCTGCGAGCGTGTAAACCGAACGAACCCTGGTTGGTTGGCCCCCTACATGAGCAAGTCCGCGGTAGTACTGTGCACGTGCATGATGCAGCGTACGAGGTTACTGTAACTTGCTTACCCGCTGCGCAGACATGTCCGTCGTGTGAGATGGGCCGGACCGGGACCGCCTTCTCCTGTCTCCGGTCGCAATTTTGACGTACGGGGTTCGTGTCATGCACGATGGACGACGAAGGGAAATAGCCAACAAACCATCACTCGTATGTACGTACATCACTCCTGGCTCAGGCTCATCAGTCAAGACAGCAGGAGGCTTGCTCGCTGAAACAAAAAGAGGGAGGGCCTAGATATTCTCTGACAGGTCGGTCGGATTGTTTGCATGCACCGCGTTGGAGGGCCCACACATCAGCTACCCAGACCCACCACCTACGCATCCGCTAGAGCACCTTCGGAGCCCGAGCGAGCCGTTTAGGCTATTCAGGCAAACAAACACATCCATCTACACCATCCGGATCTGTCCCTGGCCCTTGTCAAAAAAAAAACACACTCATGATTAGAGAGAGCGCGCGGTGGCTCCGCTTTAACGCGCCACCATCACTTTCAACTTGCTTCTTGTGCGGCCGCACTCGAGGTTGTTTGCATCGCTGCACGCGTTTAGTCAATTAATACATTTTTTCATAATAAACCAAGCTACCCAGACCTTATCAGCATAAAATCTAATCAACCAACAAGCCGAGTAATTGCTTCTCCTACCACTACTACCGGCTCGTTTAGGGCAGGGTTCAGGCAACGGAAACACGATGGTCATCTACACCATCCGGATCTTCCACTTGCAGGGTTGTCAAAGAAAACAAACCATCCAACACACACCATTGATCGTCCCCGAGTGCGCGGTGGTGGCTCCTGCTTTAACAACTTGGGGCACTGTCCAAAATACTTCCACTTTTCTAAAAAGCTTCTTGTGCGGCCGCACTCGAGGTAGTCAGCCCGTTGGGTCGCTGATTTCGAGCCTAATTAGTCCATCTATTTGCCAAATAAAAACGAACGTATTTCCTACGACTAAAGACAGCCTATGAAAGAAGATTTCTCGTCATCAAACTTATATATTTTCTCATTAAATGTTGATTTAAATAAAAACTAATTACGCATTTGGTTGTACTTTACGAGACGAACGTTTTAAGCCTAATTAGTTTGAACAATTATTACCCAATAAAACAAAACGTCGAATCGATCGGCGCCCGACTTTTGGTGACTTATCATAGAATCTGGCTCAACAACAGCGGAGCCAGCTGCGTGCCTTTTCTCGGTGTCAGTGACGCTCGCTGCCTTCTTCAGCCCTTTTTAGTCGTAAGAATTTAGATTTTAAGTTAACGTAGCACGTTCGTTTTTATTTGGTAATAGTATTTAAATATGGACTAATTAATCTCCCCATTTATACGGATAAAACTAAACACGCCGTCAGCCTTCCCCTTCCCCCATTTATACGCGCCTCCCCCGTCCCGTCTTGTCCTCTCTCTCCCCTCCCGCCTCGTCTTGGCCACTCACACGGTCACACACATCTCTCTCTCTCTGCTCTCTGCTGCAGTGCAGTGCTCTGCTCAGTGGCAGCGCTAGCTGCGGTGGTTCTTCTTGTCCTGTTCCGGCCCCGCCCGCTGTCCCTGCTGCTGCTGGGGAGCGAGCCTGGGATACCGAAACGTGAGTGCCTCTTGTTGCCTTCCTCCTCCTCCTATTGGAATTGGATTGGATCCTTCCCGTTTGGTGCCTTGCTGCGCCTACTCAGATTCTTCTAGCTCTCCTCCTCCTCCTCCTCCTCCTGCTGCTGCTTCTGCTGCTGTGCGTGAATGCCCTCGCGTTCTTGATATCTCCTGCTCGGGCTCTTGCCCCTCGAATCCAAACGGAGCCCCAGGCCTGGTAGGGAGCCCCGTGTTCCTCTCCGTGCTGGTCTCTGGATTCTGAGGGGGTAAATTCAACTCAAAATCTTTGCATTCCCCCCGATTCATATGACTTCGATTCGAGTTCTACGGCGCTCCTATTTTTTTCATCACAAATCATGGTTTTTGTTGCCCCCTTTCTGCCTCCTTGGTTCATGGGTTTCTTGGAGCAG
This sequence comes from Miscanthus lutarioriparius, assembly GCA_904845875.1. Taxonomy (NCBI): domain Eukaryota; kingdom Viridiplantae; phylum Streptophyta; class Magnoliopsida; order Poales; family Poaceae; genus Miscanthus; species Miscanthus lutarioriparius. The sequence continues at coordinate 9,855,474 of CAJGYO010000014.1, forward strand.
AGCAGTTGGGTCTCGTCTCCTCGGTTCTTGGTCTGACTGACCCGCGCGCTTCCCTCGCCTTCATTGCTCTTCTGCATTTCCCCATGCGGCTTCTTTATGGTTCCCCTTTCCTTTTTCAACACTCCCTCTTCCATCCTCAATCCTTAATCCTCACTGCTTCAATCTCCACTAAACCATTTTTTTACCCTCCAATTCCTTTTTACAGTTTCACTTTCACCTCTCCTCCCGCATCTTGTTCTTCTTTTCCCTCCCTCTTTTCTTTTTTTGATTTTTAATGCTCCTGCATCTTGTTCTTGCCACAACCTGGTGCGGTGCTTGCTATGCTCACTCCACTTTTTTTTTTTTTTTTTTTGGTGGGTGCTCTTCATTGTAGCAGCTGGTGGTTCGGTTAGGTGCTCCGCCAGCCACATCCCTCGTCAACGTCGTCAGACGGAGCAGAACACTTCCGCCAGCAGCACCACCAGCAAGATGATGAGCTTCAGGAGCACCCACGAGGGGGCCGGGTTCGGCCACGCCGCTGCCAGCGGAGCGCCGTTGCCGTGGTGGGCAGGGCCGACGGCGGCCCCGATGCTGTGCGGCGAGCCGTTGGGCCTGGGGAGGCCGGTGGCCGCCCTGTCGCCGGAGGACCACTGCCGGGATGGCCGCTTCCAGGTCCTCCAGGGACCGCTGGATCCTCCCGTGCCGTCGCTCAAGGCTCCTGTGGCGCAGCAGCAGCCGGAGAGGGGCCTCCCTGAGCTCCTCAACCTCTCCGTGGCTCATCAAGGTGAGGATTTGCTTCTGTCCCTGTGTGTGCTTGTACAGTAGTGTGCAAGTAAAATTATGCAAGAACATGGCAGGGACTAGCGGTCTAGTTTAATCTGCTGAAATTATTTGGCTTCAGGGATGTGAGGGACGCACTATAAGATTCAGATTGCAGTAATCTAGATTTCGAGTACGAATCTAGCAGTATTTGTTTGCTCTCCTTATTTCATAGCTAGGGGCGTTTCGGTATGCAAAAATATGGTTTAGAACTAAGTGTTTGTTCCCACTACCTATCTCAAATCCATGAAGCACATTAGGCATAATTTTGTGTTGATATTTAGCAAAGATTATCTGTAGTTGACATGACTGAAAGCAGGTGTTGTAGGAGTGTGGCAAATATCCATACCTGTCGCTACCTAAGAGGCTAGGACAAGAGGAGCATGGTGGCATCCATCATGCCAAATAGAAAGATTCCATGATTTCATCTATTTATAGGACCTGGTACAAGGGTGGATACTCCCTGTTTGTTTTTCTAAATTTGACTTGTCCTTGTGTGCAACGGTTGGTAGTTGCTAAAATGGGAAAAGAGCGATGAACTCTTCTTCCCCAATAATCATGATATGCTGCACTTAGATTTTCTTCACAGACTAATGCGTTAGATTCAGAGAAGTAGGAGCATACATGCTGTAAGTTCCTTGGTGCTTTCTTAATACACACCAATACTTGGTATGGTTGCTGACTTGCTGTAAGTTTGATGTACATGCCATAAGTAGCATACATATGGTTTCTGTTATATGACAGGCACCTGGTATGAAACCAAAATCTTTGATAGGTTTGCCATACAAATATTCAAACTTGATCCTCTTTTATTAAACAAATATGATGCTGCTGTTGAATTTCTCTCATTCCAAACTTCAAATGCTGGTGTGACCCTTAGAAACAACTACCGGAGTATATGGAAGAGGGAGGGCGAGGTGAATCATGTGTTTGCTATGTGCGTGAGAATTAAGGAGGCAAGGAAATATGTTTGCTTGCTTAAAATCCCAGACATTTTTATCTCCCTATAGATGTATAATTAAGGAACTATATTTGTCTCGTACACCCTTAATGTGAGCCGGCTCCTAGCCACTAACTTGATCCTCTTTTTAGAAGCCATCAGCCGCTGGAAGTCGAAGTAGACGTCGCGAAGATACCGGAGAGGCTCCCATCTTATACTTGCACACCGCGCACACGCCATTTATTTGGTTTGGTTCACTGTGCCACACCATGGAGCAGACAAAATAATCCCGACGGGCATGCTGCTGTTGGTTGGATTATTTGTCTTTGCTTTAGCAAACTTCAAATGATTTTGAATCCTGGAGTTTATCTGATTTGCAATAAGGTTACACACCAAGAAGATACATTATATTCCTTGCAGTTCAACACACAAAACAAGACCTTATTTAGCTGGATACTTTTTGCTCTCGGTGACAACGTGGTGCCGTGGCGGCGATAGGAAGAGCGCCCTCGCTGCTGCTGCCCCTAGGGCTGTGAGTGAGAGGAGGCAGGAGGCAACAACAACACACACACACACCTCCACATCCCACAAGTCAAGATGTATATCTAATTTGTCGCCCAAATAACTTAGTCGCGATTAGTCGGGCTGATCGGTGCCATGGTTATCAGCTTATTCACTTGCAGATCAACACACAAAACAAGATTAGTCACGATCAATCATGACTAATCCTGATTAGTTGGGATGATCGGTGCCATGGCTGATCAATTTGATAACATCGCACCACACACACAGCCTCCAAAATGATATATGTCACACTAACAATTTTAGCAAGTGTTGTTAAGGTTGCTATGCAAACATTAATTTTCCATCCCATATTTTGCCAATGGCAACGAATTGTCAGGGTCACAAGCCAAACAACTGCCTTTTGCTAGTGTGTTGGTGCTGTCCAAGTTTTGAATACACTGACACCAAAAACTGCTGAGGTTCATGTTGGATAGGATACAAACAGGCCCTGGTATTGCTAATCGAACACCACAAATTACAGTGTCATCGGTTCAGGAACTCATAGATGATGTTCTTTCATATGTACTGTCATTTAATTGTTGATGATACTAAATAGGTTTCTTTTCTTAGTTATCGGAAGTATCAGTTTTGCTTGAACAGTTCCTTGGCTATGGCAACTTGAATGTTGATGCATTCATACTTTACTTCCGTTTTAAAGTACAAGGACCATTCCTGAGTGCTTCTATGTTTTGTGGCATTTGGTTTCAGGTAAAGGGAAGAAAGGTTCTGAGCACTCTGCCACTGTTGCTTTGCAATCACCATTTGCAATATACAATGGTCGTTTTGAGTTGGGCCTTGGTCAATCAATGGTATGATTGTCCATTTACCTCTTTGTGATTAAAATTGTAGTGCATTTTCCCTGTCTTCAGAATTCAAAATGCATCTTCACTCTCAGCTGCTGACTGCTGACTGATTTTCTGTGGTGTTAGATTTCTGCTGATAATTCTTATGCTGACCAACACTATGGCCTGCTTTCTCCTTATCCAATGGGGGCAACGGTATGTTCTGTTGGTTTTGGGTCAGACATATATGAAATTTGTTTGGCTGATTTTGTTGTTGTGGTAATATACCAATATACCACAAAACTAATATGGTAATACATATATGATATATGTAAAAAGCAGAACTCATTTCAGTGGTCGATTCCACATTTTCAGCGATTTATGTGATAGTTCTTTTCAGTTTTTCCTTCTCTTTCTCAAACTGTTTTTAATGCTGTGTGTATTGTTTAATGAACACGGAATTCACCTGTACCTTAAATGTACTGTAAACTTACCTTCTACTGCCTATCTATTTCTTAAATAAATAAAAATAATAGGCTAATATAGTATTCTACCATGAAAAAAATAAAAGAAATACAATGTAACCCATAGAACAAATGTACTATAGTTGGATGAGCAGTTGTAATAATAGCTATAATCTGGTGAGATTTTCTTTATAAATACAGGGCTGAAGCCATATCTTTTCCATGGATTGCATTATGATTAATGAGGATGTAGAAAGGGATATTATACCATAAAAAAATAAAAGGAATACAATGTAACCCAGGGAATAAATGTCTGTCCTTAAATGAGCAGATATAATATAGCTATAGTCTGGTGAGATTTCTTTATAAATGCTATGCTGAAGCAATATCTTTTCCATGGATTGCATCCTAATTAATGAGGATATAGAAGAAAGGAGATATCTTTGTTTGATGCTTCCCTTTTCAAGTAGGAAATCCGTAGAATATTTATGAGTAGATCTTATTGCTTATCTTCCAGCATTTATGTTTGTGGATGCAGCCTGGAGGTATGCAGCCTGGAGGTCGTATGCTTATACCACTGAATATGCCAACAGAAGCACCAATTTATGTGAATGCTAAGCAATATGACGCTATTATGCGTCGACGCCGTGCCCGTGCCAAAGCAGAGAGGGAAAATAGGCTGGTCAAAGCCAGAAAGGTATCTTGCACATCTCAAAACTATTAATTGAACTCCTTAATTGTCACTTTTTACTGATGCTATATCACCATGCCATGCAACAAATCTTCTGTTGTCTTAGTAGCATTTATGCAGTCAGCTGTCTCTATGAGTCATGCTCTCATATCTAAAGCTATTAATTGAACTACTTAATTGTCACGTATGACTGAATGATGCTATATCACCATGCCATGCATCATATCTTCTGTCGTCTTGCATCTGATGGTGCATCCATATCTCCATGAATCACTCTCTCACATCTCAAACTATGAACTGAAATCCTTAAGTGTCACCTTTGACTGAATGATGCTGTATCACCATGACATGCCTTCTGTTGTCTTCTACCACTACATTCATGTTACTGCCTTCATGATGCAGCCATATCTTCATGAGTCACGCCATCAGCATGCACTGCGTCGCCCACGAGGCTCTGGTGGACGTTTCCTGAACACAAAGAAACAATCCAACGGGAAGGATGCTGGTGGAGGCAGCAAGGCAACGTTCAGCAACCCCCTTATGCGCCAGGTGGTGTCTCCAAGTTCAGAGATCCAGCAGTCAGACCTGGGCAACCCAAGCAGCGTCTCCAGCTTGTCGGGTTCGGAGGTGTCAAGCATGTACGATCGTGAAGACATGGATCACTACCACAGCTTGGATCACCTCCGTACGCCCTTCTTCACCCCGCTCCCGAGCATCATGGACGGCGATCATGGGGTCGTCGGTAACCCCTTCAAGTGGGCAGCAGCCTCTGAAGTCTGCTGCGACCTCCTGAAAGCATGACTAGAGGGGTTGCCGGACAGCCAAATGCTAGGAGCTGGTGACTGCTGGCAGTTTCCAGCTCCAGGGTCAGGGATTGTCCCTCCCATCGTTTGGCTCCCGGTAGGCAAATCATTCTTGGCTGAAGGCATTGTTGAGCGCTCCACTCGTCCCGCCTAATTCTCCTAGAAACTCTGAAACCTAGTTTCTGGGATCCTGTGGTGGTGGGTGGAACATCCTTTGCCTAAAAAAAAACCTAGTTGGTTGTACTATCGACCAACCAACTTCTAAATGGTTTCACCTTAGCTCTCTGAATAATAAAGCCTGATACTTCGGGCTCGTCTGAAGTTTCAGAGGTACTGGAACTGTGCTATGTGTGGAGTCTGTTAAGCGTCAAGAACTACGGCTTTGTTGGTGATGAATTGTAGTGTGCTTGAAGCTTGTGTGGACTTGATTCGTACTTTTGTGGTGTGCTGAAAACTTGAACTCAGTAATGTAACCGTAATGTAATGAAACTCGGGCTTGGTTTGTATTTTGTTGCTGTTGCATGTCTAAGGATGGTAACGGGTCGGGTTCGGATCGGGTGGAGTCTCCGTGCATCTAAAACCGAAACTTGAAATCAAAACCCGAATCCGCCTCGAAAACCGATTCGGGTGGAAATTCATCACCAAAACCAAACCCGCGGATACTCAAAACCCGAACGGATACCCGAAACCCGAATGGATACCCAAAACCCGCGGATATATATACACATTCACATGTATAAACAAGACGCAACAAATAATAAATATTTTCATGAGTCAACTTTAAATAAATTTAATAATCTAAGTAAACAAATTATTATTAGTATATTATAAAACATGAGTTTTAATTCCAAATGATTTATTTCGGATATCCATCGGATATCCACGGGTGGAAAACCAAACCCGAAACCGAACCCGATTGGTTTCGGGGCCCCGAACTCGAAAACCGTGGGTGAAAAATCATCCCTAAACCTGAACCCGCAGAACCCGAAACCCGCGGATATCCGCCCCAAACCCGATCCATTGCCATCCTTATGCATGTCTCATGCTCTCTTGCGCCATGGCTCTGGAGTGGGCTTTTTGGAATTCGACCATTATGGGAAGTGGGCTTCATCAAAATACCATCTCGCAACGGAGTTTCGCTGGATCGCCATTATGAAACATGGCCACCATGTCAAAATGCCATTGGAGAGCTTTGTGACTCTTTTTTCTTTCTCTTCTGCCCCTGTCCCTTTCCTTTTTGTTTCACAGGATGCTGCTCGGACGGAACGGAGGCGTCGCAAAATGGAATGAGCGCTCATCTTCTCCGAGCACGGCGAGCTCCCCACACCCACCCGCCTCCCCATGCCCCCACGCCGAGCACCCCCACGCCCAGCGTCACCCGCCTGCCCCGCACGCCATGGCCGGCCCCTGCTCACCTTGGCGGCGTCGCTCGCGTGCGGGCACGCCATGGACGTCCCGGACAGGATGTTGAACTCCGTGCGGCGGGCATCGCCCTCCAGGCCGGTCGGGCCCGTGGCGCCCGTCCACGCGGCGAGGATGTTGACGCCCGGCGCGATGAAGTCTGGCTTGAGAATTTCCGGGACGAGCCCGTTGGGTCCACGCGCCGAGAAGGAGGCCACCACGGGTGCCGGCTTGACGGCGATGACCGTGCCCCCGAAGCTAATTGTCGCCGTCCGGTTGGAGGCGTTTGCAGCATACGCTTTGACCGTGTCGCCCTCCTTCTCGCCCACCGCGCAAGCAGGGAGGACGTGGGCGTCTCCAACCAGCCCCTTGCCGTTGGCCTCTCCATTAGTAAGAACCATCGCCGCGCCACCAGCTTCCTTGACGACCATTCCCTTGGCCACACGCGGGCTGCTGCCGCGGTCGCAGACGACGATCTTGCCTTTCACCAGTGAAGGGTCGATGGAGTTCTCCATGCACAGCGAAGCGGAGAGCCCGCCAGTCCTCCCAGGGTAGTACAGAGACAGAGATGAATTGGCTAGAGGCTTCCCGGAGTACAGGGACACACCTGACAAGCGTCTGCCGTTGCCCAGCACGATTTCAGCGGGGAAATTACGGTCGATGGTGCCGGCGCCAACGGTGGCTAGCCACGGGGCGAGGTTGGTCACTGACATGGAGGTCGGCCCTTCGTTTCCGGCAGAGGTGGCCACGAACACTCCCCGGGAGACTGCACCGTACGCGCCGATCGCGATCGGGTCGAGGTAGAACGGAGCCGTGACACCGCTGCCGCCGCCGATTGAAACGGAGATGACGTCGACGCCATCGGCGACGGCGCGGTCGAAGCCCGCGAGGATGTCGGAGTCCATGCAGCCGGCGCCCTTCCAGCAGACCTTGTAGGCGGCCACCCTGGCCTTTGGCGCGACGCCCTTGGCGACCCCGGACGCGTAGCCCTCCATGCTGGCGTCGTACGCGACGCTGCCCGCGGCGGTCGTGGCGGTGTGCGTGCCGTGGCCGTCCGCGTCACGGGGCGACATGAACTCGACGGAGCCGTTGGACGCGACGGCCGCGGCGCTAAAGTGCGCGCCGTGGCCCTGCGAGAAGAACCGCGCACCCACCAGCTTCCTGTCGCAGGACGAGGCCGGGAACCCCGGCCCGGCGTCGCAGCCGCCGCGCCAGCGCGCGGGGACGGGCGGCAGGTTCCTGTCCGACAGGCTGCGCCGCTCGGGCCAGACGCCGGTGTCGGGCAAAACGGAACGAGCGCTCTTCTTCAACTAGCGCTCATCTTCTCCGAGCACGGCGAGCTCCCCACACCCACCCGCCTCCCCATGCCCCCACGCCGAGCACCCCCACGCCCAGCGTCACCCGCCTGCCCCGCACACCATGGCCGGCCCCTGCTCACCTTGGCGGCGTGACTGCAACGCCTCCCCGTCGCCGTCCCCCACGCCGGCCATGGAGTACAGCACGACAGCGACGCACCCAAGGCTGGCCATGGAGAACAGCAGGTACTCAGTACCCCCAAGGCCAACCATGGAAGGCAGGGCGCGCGCACGCCTGGAGAGGACAGCGCGCAGGGGGGAGGAAGCGTGCGGAGAGAGGCGCATCATGGGAGAGCTAGCCGTGGGAGAGGTGGGCCGCCGTGGTAGAGCGCGCCCGCTTGCTCCTCGCTCGGCGCTCGGAGAAACAGCAGCAGCCTGCTCGATGTGCCCCTCTGTTCTGTCCGTGCGAGCTCCGGTGAAAGGGACATGGACAAAAGAGGAAGAAAAAGGTTCCAAACTCATCAGATGGCATCGTAGTGAGTAGGTCGTGTTTCATAATGGCAACATGGTGAAGCGTCCGTTGTGGGATGGCAAATCACCGAAACCCATTTTTCATGGTGGTTGAATTTCAAAAAGCTCCTCTGGAGTTGTTTCTCATCGCCAGGAGGAATTCTGTTTGAAGCTTGGAAATGGCAAATCTGCAAGAATGTTAGTTATGACCGATCTTTGGAAATTAGTTCTTGATCTAAATGGAATGGGAACTCAGCTAAAAACTGAATGGTGTTTTCGTGCTTGATTTGCAACGACAGTCGCATGATCAGAATTATCCACTTTTTTGTCGCTGATACTCTTGTGTTCTTGCATAACCAAGGTTTCAGAATAGAAAAAGTGAGCAAATGTGCAAAATGCAAGACGAGCGAATACAATCCTCCATCATTTGGCATTTTGACATGTAGAAAACTAGAGTAAAATCCGGCTAGAACACTTGCGTGCCAATTTGCCGTGCTTTGCTTCTCTCTCCCATGGCAATCCAATTACTCAATTAGGGACTTATATGAAAATATCTGAGGACTAATTTACAAATATTTGGACCACGATGAATAGTTGCGACAAAATGAGGGGCCATTTTACAAAATTCGGACCGGCGTTTGATCCACCTGCAGCCTCACCTTCGTCCGCCGGCGGCGCTTCGCCGTCTCCGTCTTCGCCCACCTCCGTTCAATAGTCGACCCCGGCTAGGGCTTTGCGCGCCAACTCCCCGCCAATGCTCGGGTCAGGGCCTTCTGCTACCGCCTTGGTGGCGGAGGCGGCGGCGGCGGGAGGTGACAAGTTGTTCGTGGATGGGCTGCGAGCTGGTCAGGGTGCGGAGAGGGTATGGCCGGCGGCCGGCGGTGCGGAGAGCGTGCGGGAGCTCATCACCTGCCTGGCGCCTGATCAGCGCGCTATCGTGCTCTTGGGATTTCCTAGGTGGATAAGGAGGAATGGCGGATGCGGCAAGGGGTCTCCGGTATCCATGGTAGTGAGCCGTTCACTTGTCATCTGTTTCGCATTGCGACGCGTTTTCGTGCCACGTTGTTGGATGAATATATGAATAGTGTCTTTGGGGTTGTTTCTTGCAGACTATCTGCCATGGAATGCTTGGATGATCACGGATGTGATTACCACCACCAAATGGTGATCCTGCCTCGATCAATGGTCCAATGGAGGAAATTTGCAAGGTTAGCCGAGAACTTAGATTTTACTGTATCAGCACTTTTCTGCATCATTCTGGGCATTTGCATGATATTGGTTTCTCTGTAACTCTTGACAACTGAAAAAGGCTGTATGGTATTAAGTCTCCGCGCTGTATATTGACCTGTCAGTTGATCTGGAGCTGCCCTATGACGGAACCAGAGTGGTTTTTGCGGTTGTCAATGAAGATCAGTGACATGTTAAAGGGTCTTGTTTTCATGTATGCAATGAAACGTAACTTGTAAGTGCCAACTTGATTGAAGTCAAGGAAACGTCTCAGAAGAACGCCAGGAAGGAACAATTATGCAAAGAAAACACGTATTGCCAAGCGGTTCATAAGAAAACAAACAGGCAATTTAGGAACCATACCGTACCTTGGTGTTTAAGGCTTCTTGATGACTTGTTTTTATGTTGGAAATTTTAGTTCTGCTTGTAATCATCATAGATCCAATTTCTCAAGCAGTTTGTTACGATTGCAATGGCCTGAGTGTGTTGTTGTTTGTTACGATTACGAATGAGTGACTGGTGATAGTGATGGACAGTAGATGCTGTAAAAATAGCTCGCGTGAGGAACATGGTGGTACTTGTAGTGGTCACCGAGTAGCATGGTCACTTGATCCTCAACTAAGGATGCCACAAACAAGCGAAGTTGTCATTTGTCATTGTTGTTTGACAGGAATAAGAGTAGAATGGTTGGGTACAGGTAACATTGCTCATTGAGATGAACATCGGGGAGGATTCATGGGTGTGGCACCATACAACAGTGAAAATATTGGTTGCAGTTAATTAACAACTAGGGTGTTTCCATGCCAATGAAGGATTAGCGTAAATAAGTGACAAATCACTTAAATTGAGGTGCATCCTGTAGTTTCGTTTGTAGGAGTTGCGAGTGAAACAAAGGAGGGTGATAATAAGAGGTCTGGAAAACCTTAAGTTACCAGAAGTTTGTCCCTGAAAAAAAAAAGGCTCGACCAGGGGGAGAGACGCCCTGATTTTCGTCTTAAGAAGATGGTGCCGTGACTCGAACCCGGGCTGGCTCAGCCAACCGCTTCTTTGGCGTGTTGTGCTGACCAGTTGCACCGTGAGAGTGTTGGCCAGAAGTTTGTCCCTGATGGAATGAAGACAAGTTCCTTGTTGAACATGGGTATTTACTTGTCAGCACTACTAGCAAAAGTTTGGTATATTAAGCATTGGAGAATGATTGCCTGCATGGAGTGATGGGAGGTCTTCCGTCATCTGTAGAATCCCACTTGTTATTTTTTCTTCGGAGTGTTAGGAAATAAACAAAATCGAGCAATGAACATTTTGAAAGGTTTATGTGGTTTAATAACGTATGCCTTAGATTTTGTTATCTATGGTTTTAGGATACTATATTTGCCCAGAATGAAGTTATCAACTTTCTTTGGAAGCTTCTCCAACAGGAAAAGGGTTAGCTTTAGGTGCATGTAAAACTGTGAAATAGTTGACATTCATGCTATTTTAATTTTCAAATATAGACTTCAGGTTGTATGATGAAGTGAGAATAGATAATTTCTTACGTTAATGATTACACAATCCAGCTAGAATGTGATGGTATGACATATTCACACAGCAAACGTATCTGGAGTTTCTGGACCTAGGTATGGTGCCTCTTAATATTAATTTGCAAATTTACATGAAACAGAATGGTAATTGAGTTCCATTGTAATGTACCTACAACATACAAACGTAGCACCAATGGACCTAGTAGTAGGAATTGATGTTTTGCCATTAGCCGATAGCTATAGCTTAAATGATGACACAGTGGCTATTAAACAGAGCACATACATTGTAATAACACTTACATATGACAATCCAAAAAGTTTATAAAAGAATATTAGACAAGTCAAAAGTCAACTGAAAACATTATACTTCAGTATGTTCCATTTTGTAGGCTCAGTAAAATCGGTAATGACTATTTCAGTTTTTTTTTAATTAAACCAACTTCTGTGCCAAATACTGAATTCATTGTATACTACTCAGTTAAGTTTCAGTACATTGTTGGATACAATAAATGGGTATTTGTCACTTTGGTGTGATTTGACCAGCATGATTTTTGAATCATTGCCTAGGCGTTGAGGCGTACCCGAGGTGCCACAGGACGGCACAAGGTTTTAGTTACGCCATATCGCCTAGGCGTCGCCTAGAAGGCACCTAGGTGTCCAGGTGTACCCCAGAATACATGATACCACAACGCCGCAAAAACATGATTTTGTTAATAACTTTCCATCTATTAATGCATATCTTGTATTCTAGGCTCTAGCATTTAATCAGCCATGCAGAAGTTCTCTTGCCACAGCAATACAGGATACAGCTTCATTCTAGCCATAACATTTATATTCTGATGATATGACGGTGTTCTACCCGTGGCATTTATATACTGATGATATGATGTCCTTCCACATTAAGGAGCGAATCTGCATTATATCTTGGATATCATTTTTTTAGAAGGCGAACGTTACCGCTCCTATGCACCTGCTGGCTATTTATATCCGCCGCTCAAGTGTCCTCTCTCAGTTGCCTCATAATCTCCTTGTTGCTCTTTCACCAGGAAAGGTATTTGTTTTCTTATCCTCCTTTCATGTATCTTGGATATCTTCTGTTTCTGATGTGTGTGGCTATTGTTCTGCTATGTTGCATAGCCAGGCCTTGTTCTTGGTTTCTACTTTCTGGACTCTATCTGATCCTTGACAACCCCCATACTTCAACTTAATATGTTGTGTTCCTTCTGAGTTTTTAATTCGATCTCTTTGTTCTAATACTACATGATGCCACCCACCCCTTTGCATGCTCCTGATGATTATGCAACAACTATGATCTATCTCAGCGAGGTAGCGGTGAGCTTCATGGGTCGGATTTGAACCTGTTACTTCATCGATGTCTCAAGGTGAGGATGCTCTAATATCCAACTTTAGTACATATTTATACTTTTTGCACAGGCCATGGTGAAAATGGAAAGAATGATTTATGCATGATCCAATAGTAGATATGGAAAAATCCACGTGGGATGTACTTTCTAACCGATGATTAGTATATGATATGTCGTGTATTCATCTCTTTGGAATTCTATGGGATATAGTCAAGATGCATGGCGAGCAATATCTACTCTGCATATCCAATGGCCATTGGTTTCTCTGTGGCTGCTTCAAATACGACCTGTATCTGAATTACTAGTAGGAATTGAATTACTTAGCTGTTTCTTGAGAATTCCCTGCACTAATAGGCTATGATCTGACTTACATCTTATTCATTGATGTCTGACTTCACTTCTTTCTTATTAAGGACCCTTGATGAATTTTACAGATATTGACATGTAATAGTAGCTGATTTGTGGCATTTATATCCAGGGAACACAACAAAGGCATCTGAGTGCTCTACTCCTGCAATTCTGAATATGTCTGATGATAATGGTCCGTCTGAGATGGGTGTTGGTCAGCCAATGGTAAGTTATTCTTTCAATTTCCTTTTCTTGAAAAGGGTGAAATTAACCACATTTGACCTTTTATTGTGATATATAATATGTAACAGTTAGGTTCATTGATGGTTTGACTGTTTGTTTAAATTGACTTTTCTTTTAGCAGTGGCATGACCTGCCGATAACATAAGAAAATAATGAATGACCTCCAGTAATATCCTGCCATGAGTGATCTACAAAGTAAATATCATGAGAGAATAGTAGGAATATTAGTTGGAGAGCTATCTGACAAAGCAGTTTGTGGCTTGCTAATAAATCCTTCAATATTTGTTGATTTTCTCTTTCATGAAATGTAGGTTGTTGGCCGGAAGCTGCTTCCACCGATTGTACCAGGTGATGAACCAATTTTTGTGTGTGAAAAGCAGTATGCTGCTATCCTTCGTCTGCGTGAACGCCGGCTTCGTATCAAACAAGCAAGGGAGCAAAGGTTGCTCCAAGCCAAGGTGTGTTCCACTTAAATTCTGGATAGGGTCCTATTTTGGCCACAGTGGGGTTCTATGTTTGTTCCTGTCATGTTAATACAGCATTTCTTCTGCTTTCTTTCTGTTGTCTCTGTAACTATAATGTACTGATGCAGAAGCTCCGCCCAAGAGGTCCTAATGGGCGCTTTGTCACGATCAAGGACAATCAGGAAGGGCCCAATGGAGGCAGCATGGTGGAATGGAACCCTGCCCTAACCAATCGATACCAGCAAGTGACCACTGTTGGCAGCGAGGCGCAAAGCAGCACCCCATTAGGTTTCTATTGGTATGTTTTCACAACCAATGAAGGTGGGGAAAGCAGCACCCCTGGAATAGGCTTCTATTATCCCTTCATCACAACCAATGGCGGAGAAAATGTTGGTGACGTGGCCTCTGGAAGTGAGGTGCCAAGCAGCAATGCCCCAAGCGGCTTCTTTTGGCCCCTCATCGTGGCCAGTGGATACGAGGAAAACATTGATGAGGTCGCCTACGGCAGCATGGTACCAATCGGCACCCCTGCGGGATACTTCTGTTGGCCCGTTGTTGCGACCAATGAATATGGGGAAGACACTGGTGAGTCTGCCTATGGGAGCGAGGCGCCAATAGGCAACCCTGCAGGAGACTTCTGTTGGCCTGTTGTCGCAACCAACGACGATGAGGAAAACGTCGGCGAGGTCGCCTACAACAGCATCCTGAACCTCGAATCACCTGATCCCACCGATCTCCTCAGGATCATGATGGGCAACAGGTACAGCATAGATGAAGTCTCAGAGCAGTTCCAGAATGTGGCCTGCCTCCAGGCCCCTGGCTTCACCACCCTCCTAACCGTCATGAACAATGCAGGGTATGATCCGGCTGCGGATCATGGCCCCTATGATGTGGACAAAGTAATGACAAAGTTACAAGGGTGGTAAACCAGCGGCAGGTCACACTATAGGCCTGCCCCTGCTACCGTTCTACAGGTGGTTGATTTACTTAGTTCTCTGGTTGTTGGCTATCTGTTCCCTTTTGGTTGTGTTCAGACTCTCAGTATGTGTGGTGGTCCAGCTGAGAAGGTTACTGAATCTGTTTGGTTAATAAGGTTATGTACTGAGCCTAGCTATCACCCAGGTTTGAGTCCTCATGAACTCAAATTTGGATGTCTGTTTCTTCTTATTTACAGTGCTACCTAGTTTCTTCCAGATTGGTTAAGTTTTTGTAAGGTCATGTGCCGTACTGGTACTGGAGCATGCTTAAACCTGAATGGTTTAATGGACGTGGTTTATGAATGACGTTAAATCTTGGATTTTATTAATTTGGTATGCATGCGGATTCACAGTTCTATGCGCAACAAATTGAAGTGTGCCCGATAAATTGCCTGATTCTGAAGTTTTTTTTTTAATCAATTCAGAACAAGCAAAGTGGTAATGCTCGTGTTAGAAATGATGTCTTTTGGGAATTGATGTGCTAGACAGCTAGCGTGTGCTCAAGGGACCTGCACTTTTTTTTTTTTTTGTGAGACTGCCCCTCCAATCAGATACTGAGATGCTAGTGAGAACTAGCACCAGTTTGAATGGATTCTGAAATTCGAAGTTCTGACTGGGTAGCATTGTAGTATTTCCAACCGGCTGCTGGCCAAGCCCGACGTCAGTGCACATTGTTGTGTCCCGGCGAACTATGTGATCAGTGGAGACTAGAGGTATACAGCCTGTTCGGCAGGCCGTATCGTATCGTGGATTATTTACTGCTGGCTGGTTTGGTGTGAGAGAAAAACACTGTTCCCGACTGAAAATTTACGATCGTTTACGAGCAAGCGAACAGGCTGATAATCGAATCGGATACGGCAAACTGTGCGATCAGCGGAGGACTAGGTATAATCGAAATGGATATGGACAGATATTACTGACCTTGTACTGTTTTCATATTTTCTCTCGGATTTAGGGTTGACACTGATATCTATCAATATCTATATACAGATGTGGAATTACGGATAGTCTCAGTTACAAATACGAATAAATGTGTACCGAATCAAGGATGAGTCGAAAACGAACTAGACGCGAATATTTTTTTTTTGGATACCAAGTAAAAGCAACATTCATATATATGACATGTATAGCAATCATTCAAGTACGTCAATTTCAAATTCAAAGGAAAATGTCTATAACCCTCTGACTTCCTCTGACCATTTTTTTTGTTTGAAACGGACGTTCCTCTTACCTACAAAACCTGGTATTATACCTCTCTTACTTATCTATAAACAACCGTTTGATCTACCCCTTAGGTGGTTTTAGTGGGTGGCTTTGCCTAGGTAGGCCCATATGCATGTCAGGTGGTCTCTTATATCAAAATAATTCATAACTTTTCATATATAAAATCAAATGAAGACAAACTTTGTATCAAAATTATAAAGCTCGACGCGGTCTACAAGATTGTAGTTGAAAACTATTTTATTTGGGATCATTTTGAGTTCTTTTTTTTTGAATTTTTCAAATGACTTCAGATGTTGACATTGACATATTGTCTATACCAACATTGTAGCACATAATGTGATCCATAAATTTGTAGTTCACAAAATTTTTATTTGAGATAGTTTATAGGCTTAAATATTCATTTTAAGTTATTGGATTTTGAAATTCATTTTTTTTGAATTTTTCACATGACTTCATATGTTGACATTGTCTATACCAAAGTTATATCCCTTAAATGTGATCTATAAATTTGTAGTTGCCAACTTTAGATAGTTTAGATGCACAAATATTCGTTTATAAGTTATTAGATTTTTAAATTCAAATGACTTCAGATGTTACATTGTCTATATCAAACTTGTAGTCCTTAATGAGATCTATAAATGTATAGTTGATAATTTTTTTGAGGATCAAATATTTATTTTAAATTATTATATTTTGAATTTTGATTTTTTTAACAACTTAGGACGGAGAAATGATCTAGACCAAAGTTGTACCCGTTGAAAAATTTTCATGTCAGATTATTTAGAAGTCATGTAATATTTTATTAAATATTTGGGCTTCTAAATGATCTCAAATAAAATAACTATCAACTATAAAATTGTAGATAATCAAGCTTTATAGTTTTGATATAAAGTTTTTCTTCATTTGATTTCATATGAAAAAGTTATGAATTATTGATATAAGAGACGCCTTACATGTAGGCCCAGTGAGGCAAAACCACCTACTAAAACTGCTTAATGGGTAGATCAAATGATTTTTGATAGGCGAGGAGATAGAATTATCTAGTTTTATAGGTTAGATGGTGAAATAGACACACTGCTAAATGTCAGAGGTCGTTTAAACTTCTTTCAAATTCTGAAGAATTACGATTAAGGAAGCAAAATAATACGATGGATAATGCGTTAGTTGTCCAATTGTATTTGCATGACATGCATAAGTGTCTGATGTCTTTTTGTTACTTGATTTATGTGACATTCAACTTATTACTCCGTCTGTGCGAGAAGTAAGCAATTCTCGGATATCAAGGAGAAAACAAACCATGTCACCAAAAAAAAGAGAGAGAGAAAACAAACCTAGGATCAAAAGACATTTGCCCCTGCACTGTCCTCCGTAGAGGCGTGCGTGGCTCCTATGATGACCATTGCACTGACAACCAGCAGAACAAAACGCAAAAATAAAAATATATATACATGTATCTATCTTAATCATGTTTGTTGGAGTGAATTAGGGTGAAAAAAATTCCACCCTAATTTACTCTAACGTATATGGATTAATGTGGTTAAGTGTGCAACAAACAACCTCTTAGGGAATATTTTTTATTATCACAAAATACATGGCAAATAAAAGTATAGAGCTAAAACAAATAAATATATATATATAAAAGAAAGAAAAGAACTCTAGGCCTGTTCGCTAGTTGATGCTGATACTGATTTAGACTGACTGATACTGATTTTTTATAAGAATAAAATACTATTTATTGACTGGTTTAGGCTGCCCAGAAGCGAACAGGCTGTCTATCTTGGTGCGGAAGAAAGAGCAGAGGAAAGAGAAACAACGGGGGAAATTTTTGGGGGAACGTGCCTTGTCCCGCCCCTTCTCTCTGGACGACAGTACAACGCTTCCGTCCGGAGCTCATTTCGCTAGTGCCGCAATCCTTCAATCAAGTACGGCTTCCCACTCACTGCTGGCGTCTCGCAGGGGTTCGGCCGCGGGCGCGAAGTGATGGCGGGCGGCGAGGAGAAGGCGAAGAGCGAGGGGCTCGGGGGCGCGCCGATGGGGGCGACAGCCACGGAGAGGGGCGAGGCGCTTCCCTTCGCGAGCTCGATGCCGCTCGACATCAGCGACGTGGACGCCGAGGAGAAGGCGAAGAGCGAGAGGCTCGGGGGCGCGCCGATGGGGGCGACAGCCACGGAGAGGGGCGAGGCGCTTCCCTTCGCGCGCTCGATGCCGCTCGACGTCAGCGACGTGGATGCCGTGCTGCAGCGGGCCGCGGGGGCCAACCAGCTCGCTGTGGTGGCGTCCGTCTCCTCCGACAACACTCACCTCCTCATCGACCCGCCGTGAGCTCCTGCCTCCCTTCCCCGCCGTCCTCCGTGGGGGAAAATGAACTCCCGCCTCTCGTGCTGTCGGTGCTGCTAAATTTGCGTGTTCCCTCGTTGTGTATCCTAATCGGGCTGGTTTGGTTGCGCGCACGCACAGGGATGCGACGGGGGAGGACGACGACGAGAGGCGGAGGCTGCGGACGGAGCTGGAAGCGCTTCTCGCCACCATCCCCATTGTCCCTAGGCCGTGAGTATATTTCTGATCGCGTTGCTGTTTGTGTGTTGTTTGCAATTGGTCCTTGGATTAGGAATCCTGTGTCTGTGATTGCAGTTGCAGATTGCCGTGTGATAGTCAGATCACCGGTGAGGAGCTTGATGCTTATGACCGGTGGGATTTCCTGATGTGGCGAAAGAAACTTGTGAGGTTGGGTTCAGATGCTTTTACTTACTCAGCTGTTTTTGTGCTTGGAAATGTTTAGTGGAACCGTATTTTCGTGTAGAAGTACATGTTTGGGAGGCCTGGTGCAAGCGGTAGAGTCTTACCGCCTGTGACCGGAAGGTCCCGGGTTCGAGTCGCAGTCTCCTCGCATTGCACAGGCGAGGGTAAGGCTTGCTACTGACACCCTTTCCCAGACCCCGCACAGAGTGGGAGCTCTCTGCACTGGGTACGCCCTTTAAGTACATGTTTGGGGGGCTATGTATTGCATGGGTTAAGTGAACCTATGAGATTTAAGATGACATTATCGTGTATATTGCTTGGTTATTTTTGGACCTTTTATGTCACAGATTTATCATCTGGATAATCTAAATATGTGGCTTTACATTCTTAGACATAACATTATGTATTGGTTGTAAAATGTGACATGGAGTGTTTAGTGCATTTTGAAGCACCATTTCTTCAATTTAATGCTTAGAGTATGTAAGTCTGATTAGCAATGTCCTCTGCAGATTGGAGCAGGACTATCATCTTGTCTTTACCCCATACGAGAAGAATATTGACATCTGGAGACAGCTATGGAGAGTTCTTAAATGCAGTGATTTGGTAAGCTATCACTTATGCTTGACCTGAATTGTCAATGTCAGCATTATGGATTTGGTATTTTCATTGGTTGCCTTACACATCCTTTTGTCTCAGTGTGTGCTCATACCGGACCATTTGTTAAACTACTCTAAGAAAGTAACTTGCACAGATTTGATGTGTAGCTTGCAAACGTCAGTCTATTTGTCGGCGCTTATGTATAATTTCCCTGGAAGTATGCTACTCTGCTGTGCTCAGTCATGTTCGTGCTATTCTGATTGTAGAGTAACATCTTTCTTGTGCAAATTGCTGACTGTCGTTTTTTTTCTTCCATGAAGTTGGTTATGGTAGTGGATGCTCGAGATCCATTATTCTACCGCTGCCCTGATCTTGAGGTACTGCTTTTCTTGATTTTGGTATAAATTTTATAGCTTCCAAATGGTATATAACTCTTAAATCAAACAAGATAATGATCACTTGTCACTTCTTAAAATTCCTTAGATGTTGCACAACCAAAATGGTTACAGAAGCTTTATTCACGAGTTATTCAGAGTTGTCTTAGCATTTGCCTTATCCATTTTACTCAGTAACTGTATGACTGGAAACTGCTCTTCCTATATTTCTGGAAGAAACAAGCCAGTTTTTGTATCATGAAAAAACAACTGGAATTGAGCTTTCCTAGATATCGTCACTTCGAATATTATTTGCTTCCAGATTGCAATGAAAGGCATGATCCCCAGAATTACATTCCTTTCAAAGCAAGCATATATCGATCGCTCTTTGTTTTGTTCTGCAATAGGGTAAACCTGCTGTGACTTTAATTTTCTAGAAATGTAAAGTATGTCTTTCTGGAATCTTTGCTGTGCCTTCTTAGGAGACCGCCTTACACCAATCTTTTTATGTAGCACATTATGTTTTTTTTGTTGGTGAGCATCCTTCCTTTTTTTTGAGTTGTATAAGTTGTTACATGGCTTTCTGTGTGTGTACTAGGCATATGCAAAGGAAATTGATGAGCACAAGAGAACAATGCTCCTTGTTAACAAGGCTGATCTGTTGCCGTTAAATATCAGGTCTGCATGTTGTTCATATGACTTGATTGTGTACTACCTTTATTGCCTTAGCAGTGACGTCATTTTACATTTGTTTAATGCAGGAAGAGATGGGCTGATTATTTTAAGGCACATGATATTCTCTACGTGTTCTGGTCGGCTAAGGCTGCCACTGCCACATTAGAAGGCAAGAAGTTAAGTGGATACTCTGAAGAAGAATCTGCTTCACTTGATTTGGATACCAAGATATATGGTAGAGATGAACTGTTGATGAAGCTGCAAGCTGAGGCAGAATCTATTGTAGCTCAGAGAAGGACCTCAACTTCTGTAGATGATCAGGAAGCCAGTTCTTCAGATTCTGTTTCTTCAGTGGCTAAGCATGTAGTTGTTGGATTTGTTGGTTATCCAAATGTTGGAAAGAGTTCAACAATAAATGGTTGGGGAGAAGAGGACTGGTGTTACTCACACACCTGGCAAGACAAAACATTTCCAGACACTGATAATCTCTGAAGAGCTCACTCTGTGTGATTGCCCTGGTCTGGTCTTCCCATCCTTTTCAAGCTCAAGTCATGAGATGGTGGCATGTGGTGTCTTGCCGATCACTAGGATGACAAAGTACCGGGAAGCTATTCAAGTGGTGGCAGATCGTGTCCCAAGGGATATCATTGAGCAGATTTACAAAATCACCTTGCCAAAGCCATATGAACCTCAGTCTCGGCCGCCAACTGCTGCTGAGCTGTTGTGGGCCTACTGTGCTTCTCGTGGGCTTGTCAGCCAAGCCGGTCTGCTGGATGAGTCCAAGGCTGCCCAACAGATACTGAAGGATTATATTGATGGTAAAATCCCACACTATGAACTCCCTCCTGGTGTAACAGACTCTGAGGCAGATTGGGAACAGATATCATGTAGTCTGACTACTTCAGCCAATGAAATGGGCACGCATCAGCACAAATTCAGCTTACCCAGGTTAGTTTTTGCAATAATTTCCAGATTTTCTCTGAATTTGTGACAACCTCATGTTCCCGTTGTTTAGGTAGAACAGTGCGTAAGTATATTGTGAAATCTGACATCTAGTGCTTCATACATACCATCGCTACTTTGTCAATTAAATGCTTTGGGTATGAAGTCTATTAATTATGAGCTCATGACAACATTCTTTTTGCAGATTAACGAGACGTCAAAATTTGCCTACACCCTCTTGGAAGAACATTGACACCTGCTTTGACACCTGGAAGCAACTCTGGAAAGTCCTCAAGAGCTGTGATTTTGTGAGTGAAATCTCTCTGTCTGAGTTCTCATGCTGAACCATCCATACACTGACTGTTATTTTCTTTTCTTTTATGAAGTTGCTTTTGGTAGCTGATGCACGAGATCCGTTACTCTCCCACTGCCCAGATCTTGAGGTATTGCATTCATGGTTTTTGGTGTAAGCTTGTAAACCATCCAAAATTATGGAGACTTTCCTGACTTGCTGTTTGTTCAGTGTTATACTCTGCCCAACTGCACAGTACTAGTAAATTTGCTCCATCAGCCTTATTCATGCGCTCTTCATTCTTATCCTTTGCTTTGCAATAGCTATCCAACTAGAATGTTGCTTTCTACCTTTCCCTTTAATCTAGCAGAAGCAAGCTGGTTTCCTTTGTGAATGATGAAGAAACAAGTGAACGAAGCCCTTTTCCCAGATATTTTTCTCTTTGAACATCAGTTTGCTGCTTGCAAATGATAACCATGTTTATTGTAATAAAACTGCATTTCTCTGATAGCTAGGATGTCTTGGTTTTACCCTTTTCTTTGTTCTGCATTGAGACTTATTTCCTTGAAATGTAGATTATTCTGGAAGATAGTATTTACACTGATTTCACACCTTATGTCTTTTGTTGGTCATTGTGCTGCCTTATTTTTGACTTCTAGCATGGCTTTCTGTGTACTAGCATATGCAAAGGAAATTGATGAGCACAAGAGAACAATGCTCCTTGTTAACAAGGCTGATCTGTTGCCGTTAAATATCAGGTCTGCATGTTGTTCATATGACTTGATTGTGTACTACCTTTATTGCCTTAGCAGTGACGTCATTTTACATTTGTTTAATGCAGGAAGAGATGGGCTGATTATTTTAAGGCACATGATATTCTCTACGTGTTCTGGTCGGCTAAGGCTGCCACTGCCACATTAGAAGGCAAGAAGTTAAGTGGATACTCTGAAGAAGAATCTGCTTCACTTGATTTGGATACCAAGATATATGGTAGAGATGAACTGTTGATGAAGCTGCAAGCTGAGGCAGAATCTATTGTAGCTCAGAGAAGGACCTCAACTGCTGTAGATGATCCGAAAGCCAGTTCTTCAGATTCTGTTTCTTCAGTGGCTAAGCGTGTAGTTGTTGGATTTGTTGGCTATCCAAGTGTTGGAAAGAGTTCAACTATAAATGCTTTGGTTGGTGATGAGAAGGCGACTGGTGTTTCTCACACACCTGGCAAGATAAAGCTTGTTCTCTATGATTGTCCTGGTCATTTTTTACCTACCTTTTCAGTCTCAAGTTATGGTTTGTTACTAGAAGAAGGGATTAGTTTTGAACAGTTAGCTATTCATAAATTGCACCTGGCGGTGAATGCGCTTTTGGCTGGTGTGGAGGTGGGGAATTGTCCTTCTCTTTTAGTTGTTTAGTGATAGGAAGTTTTCTGATTTTGCGTGTTTGCTTTTGGTGTCAGGCCAGTAGAGGAAAAGTAAATGATGGCTTGGGTGGGATGACCAGGAGGTTGAAAGTTTTAGCAGAAGATATCAGAGTCTGGTTGCAGTCCACTTGTGAAGTCAAGGTAAGTTTTGTATTCTTCTCTTGTGCCCTTTTGCCATATTTCTTTACATATGTTTTATATTTTTCTTAATGTACCATTTTTTAACTATAGTACTTGTCTGCAGGTTTTAATTGAGCTCTATCTCAAGGCTGGAAAAGGAATTGCGCGGTTGATTGTAAGTCTCCCCCCATCCACCACCTCCCCACCCCTTAGCTTCTGAAAATAATGTCCAGATCTGTAAATATTCAACTATGAACTTGATAGTGAGAGCTCTGTTAATGTCATCTATCCATCTTATGCTATTCATGGCCTGCTGCATATCATTATATTAAGAAAAAAGGGATAAAAACCCTTACAACACCACACACACCTCCAACACACTAGGCTCCTAAAACATGTGCACCATCGAAGACACACTTATTGTGGTGATTCCACAAACTCCATCAGTACATTGGATAGGAGTGATTGAAATCTTTATTTGTTATGTGTGGAGATGAACTCATATCTGTTATATGTGCAGGATGAAAATGAGCATGGCATAACTGAAGTGACAAAACTATTGAAGAATAAGATATGCGATTTTGAAACCATCAATGCCAATCTTGAGTCAAAGAAAATCTATCTACAAAAATAAATGGAGAATCGGTCAAAGTATTCGAAGGCAGCTACTTACAGGACTTCATAACAGTAAATTTGTGGATAGTTAAACATTTGGAGTTCTTATTAGCTAAGTTATCACTGTGGAAGGGTGATTCTAGCCCTTCTCTTCTTGTTAATGATGTTCAGCAGCTTTAAGTAGAGATCGAAATATACAAAATTAAACTGAATATGCTGGTAAAACGTTTGAAAGGACCTCGAGAGGTAAAGTTTTTTTTTTGTTCTACAAAATTCAGAGCTACTGATTTTACTATTTGTCTTATTCATACATGCTTATAATTTATTATCAACTTTATATCAGATACCGTGGTATGATGGTATTTTACCACCCAAAACCCGTGGAATTACTGGCTGCTTCGATGTGATTAAAAGGAGGAGTTATTTCAGTCGTGAATGTGCTCCAACAGATGTGAATCTGGGCACATTTTCCTCAGCTGAGGTATGTTTTTATTCATGTTCTGTCATTTTCTATGTGTAAAACAAATATTTGAATATATTTGACGCTTTTCACTTGTCTAGAAAAAACTTCACAAGACATTGAGGGAGTCAAGGCGTCAAGGAATCTTGAAATTTGTGCGAATGGTTAATCCTTCATTCAAGGTTAATATTTCTAGTCCCTTATATGTGCTATACTGCTATATAAAGTGGGTATCAAATAAGAAAATTTTGAATTTGTAAGGCCAAACAAGGCATTTTTAATTTGAATAATTGACTCTCTTATTCTTATGCATGCATGTGCTGACTTTTACAGGGCAAGGAGAATATTGTTTCAGATGAAGTGGATCCCAAGTGCATGTGCTGTTTTGAGAATGCCGGCTTCTACTTTAATACTTGCTGCAACCTTATTATGTGCAAATTGTGTGCCGCAAAGAGATGCTTGTTTTGCAAGCAACCACACATGCCTGGAGAGAACCTACTCTTTCCCGTCATCGTGAGAAGGCCAGTGTTGCCTCCAAATCCACTCCAAGGTTATCTCCTCATCCTCTCTTATCACCTAAGGTTTTGCATGGTGGATACATAGTTTGTGATTCTGAAAATAGTATTTTCTGATATGAAATTGACTGAGCTATTCATGAAATAGTTTGTGGATTCTGCCCAATTGCACTTTACATGAGTATTTAGGCTTACATATCACCAGCCAGTAGTACTAAACCAGAAGCTTCTTCCTGTGGCATATATAGTAGCATATTAGCGCCAAATAGAATGGACATTAGTGGTGACATACTGGATTATTAGTTGCCCAGTGCAACTTTTTTTTTTGAAACTCAAAGCGCTTTATAGACCACAGGCTCCCGGCAAATCGCTTTACAAAGCTTGGTGCCTGGCACCAGAACGCATGCCCTCCATCAGGATAGGCTGCTACACCATGGTTGGCCATGCAATCGGCCACCCTATTACAGGTTCTAGGACAAATTGAGATGGAATAAGAAACAAAGTTGCTTGCCATCATTTCATGGATTTGTCTAAAAAGGGCACCTTCCTGACAACCATCCATCTGATCTGTTGTTAAAGCCTTGCCCAAGTTTGAAGCGTCCATCTCCAGGATAATCCTTGTCATTCCCAGCTGCACTGCTCTGCTCAGACCATGGAAAGCTGCCAGAGCTTCATCTTGAAGAACGCTCGCTGCCCTTTGGATGAAGCCCGCCCCAATGTCTAGCACGGAGGCTGTGCTGTCCCTTGCCACAGAGCCCCATCCTCCCTTTCTTGTGAGGGTCGAGAATGCCGCATCAACATTTAGTTTGTAGTATTCTTCTTGTGGTGGCACCCACATTGGCTGCACATCCCGTCTTGGTGTCTTGTTTGGGCCTTTCAATTTAGCAAACTCATTCAGGTGGTACTGGACTGCGTTGCCCACTTCTCCAGCAGCTTGCACCCTTTCTCCCGCATTAGCTTTGTTCCTAGCCATCCACCATCTCCACAGCCAAACCACAATTTTGAGTTGGAGATCCAGTTGCATTGCCCATATCTTTAGTGCTACTTCCTTTCCCGAGCTGCACCTCGCTAAGCTGCACCGCACTTCCTCTAAGTCCATGGACCTCCAGCACTCCTGGGCCCTCTTACATTTAAAAAATAGGTGGCCACAATCTTCGTCAAGTCTGTTGCACATAGGACATAGAGTTTCAGTTTTGACTTTCCTTCTTTTCAGATTATTCCGAACTGGCAAGCTGTTGTGGACAAATCGCCAAAAAAACATTTGGACCTTGTTTGGCACTTTCAGCTGCCATATTTTGTGCCAAGGGAATTGAGTATGCACTGAACCCCCCTCCGCAGGCGTCCCAGCTGTCCGCCCAATCTCGCTATCTCTGGTTTGTACAGCCAGCTTGTATGCCGATTTAACAGAGAAAAGGCCCTTTGAATCGAAGTGCCAAGCTGGCCAATCCGGCATGCCTTCTCCAATTGGGATTGTCAAAATAGTCTCAGCATCATCATCCCAGAATGTGTCACGTACCAGTTGTTCATCCCAACCACCAGTGTTCGGATCAATGAGCTCATCCACTCTTGTCAGCAAGGAAGCCCCCCTTGGGGTGGCCGGCCGTCGGGTTGCTCCCCGGGGAATCCAGGGGCCGGCCCAAATATTAATTTGTCTCCCATCACCCACCCGCCAAATCAGGCCCTTCTTCAGAAGATCAACCCCTGTAAGATACTCCTCCACGAATATGAGATGCCCCCTTTAGCTTGGCACTCCAAGATGCGCTGTTGTGAGGGAAATATTTTGCTTTCAGCACCCTGCCACAAAGATTGTCCGGGTTGGTCAGCAGCCTCCATGCCTGTCTGGCCAGCATAGCTAGGTTAAACAGGTGTAAGTCTCTGAACCCCAGGCCCCCCATCTTTTTTGATCGAGTCAATTTCTCCCAGCTGAGCCAATGAATTTTATGTGTCTTGTCTTGCTGACTCCACCAGTACCTGCCCACCATTGCACTAATTTCATCGCACAGGGTCTTGGTTATGTCAAAACAGGACATGGCATAGGTTGGGATGGCCTGGGCCGCAGCCTTAACTAAAATTTCTTTTCCAGCCTTCAAAAGCATTTTTTCCTGCCAACCCTGTACATGGCACCAGATCCTTTGTTTGATATATGCAAAGGTCTTCTTTGATATCCCAATGGAGACCGGAAGCCCCACGTACCTTTCTCCCCATTTCTCTTGTGAGATCGAGAGGGTGGCTTTCATTTGGACCCTCACTGCTCTTGTTGTGTTAGGACTGAACAAAATAGATGATTTGTCCTTGTTAATCATTTGTCCAGACACCCTCTCATAAATCCCCAGAATTCTCTTCAGCTCCTGTGCTTCCTCATTTCGCGCTCTCATTAAGATTAGCGAATGGTCCACAAAAAAGAGATGGTTGACACTTGAAGCAGCACGACACACCTTGATACCCACAATTTTTCGGTCAGTCTCATCCTTTTCCAACATAGCGGACAGCCCCTCTGCACAAATGATAAAGAGATAGGGAGATAGGGGTCCCCCTGTCGAAGCCCCCGCTGTGGTATAATCATCTCTGTGTACTCACCGTTGACTTTGATACGGTAGTTCACCGTTGAGACACATCTCATCACCAAATCAGCCCACTGTTGTCTGAAGCCCAACTTGATCATCATACTATGCAAAAAGCCCCACTCGACTCGGTCGTAGGCCTTGCTCATATCTAGCTTAATTGCTGCCACCCCATTTGACCCGCTCCTCTTGTTTTTCAGATAGTGTGTTAACTCATGCCAATAAGACATTGTCAGTTATCAGCCGCCCGGGGACAAAGGCACTTTGAGAATGAGAAATAACCTCTGGCAGCACCACTTTCAGCCTGTTAGCAATCACTTTGGAGATAAGCATATACAGGACGGTTCACAAACTGATCAGTCTAAGCTCTTTGAGTTTTTCTGGTTTATCGACCTTGGGAATAAAAAGGGGGGGGGGCAGACCCAGTGCCAGAGGCTCCCACATGAGTGGGGTCTGGGGAAGGGAAAAACCGAGGCAAGCCTTCCCCCCGCAAAATCTGCGGAGAGGCTGCTTCGAACCCGCGACCTGGTGACTCAGTGAGACAGCTCTCACCACTGCACTAGGCCTGCCCTTCCAGGTGGCATTTCCCCTCCATTCAGAATAGCCAGCACTTCCCCTTTCACCCGATCTGCAATTAGACCCCAGAACCTCTTGTAAAAAACAGCCGGAATGCCGTCCACCCCAGGGGCTTTGAGGTCTCCAATGCTGTCCAGTGCCTTCCACACCTCATCTCCTGAATATGGGGCCATTAGCAATTCATTCAGCACGCGTGTAACACGCGGCTGAACACAGCTGGTCACCTCATCAACCTCTCCTCCAGCCTGTGTTAAAAATAGAGCTTGGTATTGATTAGCTATGTAAGATTTGAGTCTATCTCCCTCCACAACACCACCCCCCCTCCTCAACTAGGCGTTTCACCCCATTTTTCCTCCTCCCTGATGCACAGGAATGGAAAAATTTAGTATTCTGATCGCCTTGTAGCAGCCAAGAATTATGAGCACGTTGTTTCCAGAACACATGAAGCTGATCCTCCACTCTTTCTAATTTATATTGCAGTACATGCTCCCGACTTACATTCTCCTGAGAGATCCCCTGCCTCCTGCATTTTTTTAGTTCCCTCCTAGCATTTTTCACCCTCTTCTCCAGCTCTCCCAACACCGACCGGTCCCACTCCCATAGCTCCCCCAGAACCTGGCTTTGCAACTCCAAAAGGGTGGTGGTGCCGTCCAGCAGGGCCGAACTCCAAGCCGCCTCCACCTTAGCTGCACGATCCTCCTCCTCCAGCCACCGAGCTTCAAAACATCTCAGCACCTCCCTTGGACCATCCCACCTCCGCAACTCCCTTTCGCCCACCTCCACAATCACGGGTCTATGGTCTGAGTGCCGTGGATCACCGTTTATAACCCGGACTAGAGGAAATTTGCATCTCCAGGCCGTGTTAGCAAGGGCCCGATCCAACCGCTCTCTAGTGTAGCTCCCCGCATTGTGATGATTGTTGCGCCAAGTGAACAGATCCTCCACACAGCCTAGATCATGAAGGTCGCAATCTTCCAAAGCCATCCTAAAATTCTCCATGGCTGCCTCCTCCCTCGATGCCCCCCTCCTTCTCATGAGCAAAAAGGACCTCATTGAATTCGCCCGCGCAAACCCATGGTAAAGAAAGGCGCCCATGTAAAGTTCAGAGTGTATCCCAAGTATTCTCCTTCTCCTCCTTCCTTGATTCTCCATAAATCCCCGAGAACGTCCATTCAAAACCATCTTCCTCCTTTATTACCATGTCTATGTGATATTTAGACATGCTCTTGACTGTGAGGTCGAGATGTTTCCTCCAAAAAACTGCAAGGCCTCCACTTGCCCCTGTTGAAGTGTATAAGTGGATTGCCTACCTCTTCCCAAAGGCTTAAGCTTTTGGGTTCATGTGGGTAGTGCAGTCCACTCTAACATGGTATCAAAGCCTAGGTTCTAGGGTTAGGGTTTACCTCGCTCCTTCCCTAGCGTGCTCGTCCGTCGCGCTCTTCTGCTGCTCCGCCGCCGTGCTCGTCCGTCGCGGCCGCTGTCGCACTCCTCTGTCTATGACTCTTCTACAGTCGCTCTTCTTCTGCGCCATTCGCGCAAGCCTGCTTCTTTGGGTGTGGCCCGCCGCCAGTCTTGACCCTCGCCGTTCTTGCACCCCCCGTCGCGTGCAGGGCCCATTGGCCCGCAAGCCCAGCGTGGTCGCCACCGGCGTGCCCCTGCTGCTAAGCGTGGTCCGCCGGCGGGCGCTGCTTGGTGCGGTGCCTCCTCCAGTCGCTCGCGTCCGCTCGCTGCTCATCCTGCGGTCGCACGCGCTACGTGCTCTGTTTTGTGAGTGTGTGCTCTGTTCTATGAGTTTGGGTAAAAAAAAACAGAGATGGCATCTCCTCCTGTTCCTCCCTCGGGTGGTGCTCAAATCCCACGATGTCCAGTGATTTTCAATGGCACAAATTATCGTGACTGGGTTCCACATATGTGGTGGCATATGCGTGGTCTCCGGCTTTGGGAGTTTCTTAGTGGTGAGCTACCTTGTCCAGCCTTGCCTGATCGTCTAGTGGAGCCAGTCTGAAGATGAACAAAAGAAGTTGGACGAAGCTTATGACGATGATATGGCCTCTTATGTCTCATTTTCGGGCTTATCGGACTTGGTTGGATGAAGATGCTTGTGCTGGGGCTGTTCTTGTTGCTAGTATGGAACCGCATCTAGCTGGAGAGGTTATTCGGCTTGATCATGTTGCTCAGAAGTGGGCCTTTCTTCGCCAGCACTATGAGCCCTCTGGTCAATCCACTTATATTGCCGCCTTACGTCAGAATAGCTGATACAGCAAGGTGACAACTCAGTTGAGGATTTCTTTCGTCAGCTATCTGCAGTATGGCGTGAGCTTGACACTCAGTCCTCAGTTGTCTCCGGACACTTGTGATTCCTGCCGGAAGCAACAGAGTCACCTTGAGCTTCGTCGCACCTATAACTTCCTAACTCATTTGCGTGCCGAGTTTGAGCCTCAGTTGCTTGCTCGTGAGCCATGTGTGTCCTTGATGGAGGCTCTTGTTGCTGTTCGTAATGAGGAGACTCGCCTTTGTTCTGCTGGTCTACTTCAGTCGACGTCCTCTTCTGTTCTGGCTGCTTGGTCTGGAATTCTTGGTTCTTCTCCCAAAGTGCCTACTTCAGTAGCCTTTGGTGGCTCTGGGACTCGCAGTTCAGGTAGCCTTCATTGTAATCACTGTGACAGAGATGGACATGACGAGGATCATTGTTACAAGAAGCGACAGGCTGTCTCGCCGAGGTGGGCGTCCCTCACAGGCTCAGTCTCAGCATACTGATGCACAACGTGAGATACTCATGTTACTTCGCTGTCTTGTTGTCCTTGCATCTACTAGAGCTACCGGCTCTGTCACTACTGGAGCTGCTGGTTCTGTCACTCCTGCTCAACACTCTCTGTTGCTACTTCTTGGTCTTCTATCGAGAGACCACCATCCACTTCAGGTATCTTGCCATGGATTCTTGACTTTGGTGCTTCTTTTCATATGACGCCTAATAGTACCCATCTTTCTTCGATTTGCTCTCCTTCCATTCCTCTCACTGTTCAAACTGCTGATGGCTCACCTCTTTCGGTTGTTGGTCGTGGCACTCTTTCATCTTCTTCTTTTCATGTTCCCAATGTTCTTATGTTCCTGATTTGACCATGCAACTTATTTCTGCTGGCCAGCTCACTGACCATGGTTGTCGTGTTATTCTTGATTCTGACTCTTGTCGTGTTCAGGATCTCAGCACGGGTCTCCTAGTTGGTACTAGCCCTCACCGGCGTGATTCTCAGCGTCTCTGGGAGCTCGATTGGCTTCGTCTTCCTTCCGCTGCCTTTGCCGGTCTTGTGGGCTATGCTTCTCCTGCATCGGCTTCTTCCTCTTTTGCTCAGTGGCATCATCGCTTGGGACATCTGTGTGGTTCCCGATTATCCACTCTTGTTCGTCCTGGTGTTCTGGGAAATGTCTCTAGTGATGTTTCTTTAGATCAGTGTCAGGGTTGTAAGCTTGGCAAACAGATCCAGCTTCCATATCCCTCTAGTGGGTCTATGTCATGTCGTCCTTTTGACCTTGTTCATTCAGATGTATGGGGTCCAGCACCTTTTGTTTCAAAAGGGGGTCATCAATATTATGTCATATTTATCGATGATTTGTCTCGCTTCACATGTCTTTCATGAAACATCACAATGAGTTGTTATCCATATATAAGACTTTTGCTCGGATGATTCACACTCATTTTGATGCTCCTATTTGTGTTTTTCTTGTTGACTCTGCTGGGGAGTATCTTTCGGGTGCTCTTCGCCAATTTCTTTCTGAGTAGGGGGCTCTTTCACAATTTTCTTGTCCTAGTGCGCACGCTCAGAATGGTGTTGCTGAGCGCAAACATCGCCACCTTCTTGAAACTACCCGTGCTCTTATGATTGCTTCCTTGGTCCCACCTCATTTCTGGGCTGAAGCAATCTCCACTGCCACCTATTTAACCAACATTCAGCCCTCATCCGCTCTTAAAGGTGGCATTCCATATGAGCGCCTTTTTGGACATCCACCTGATTACTCCAGTCTTCGCCTTTTTGGATGTCTGTGCTATGTTCTTCTTGCTCCTCGTGAACGCACTAAACTGACCCCTCAATCTGTTGAGTGTGTTTTCTTAGGCTATAGTGCTGAGCACAAGGGCTATCGTTGTTGGGATCCGGTTGCTCGTCGTATGCGGATCTCTCGGGATGTTACTTTTGATGAGTCTCATTCCTTCTATCCTCGGCCCTCCTCTGATGTTTCTCCTCAGGCCGCTGTTGAGCCTTTGTCCTTCTTGACTTTTCCTGATACACCTATCTCCACTGTGCTTCTTCCTCCACCACCATCCCCACCATCTCCACTTCCTTCATGTACATGCTTGGGCGTTTGTCCCCTGGAATAGATTTGAGCTTCATTTCTCCTAACATGGTATCAAAGCTAGAGGTATCGAGTTCGAGTCCTGGCAGAGGCTTCATTTCTGCCTCCGCCCCTTTTATTTCCACGTTTGCGCCTTCGTCTCTGGCTGCACTTGGGCTCACGTTTGCGCCTTCGTCTCTGGCTGCACGTGAGTGGGGGTGTTGAAGTGTATAAGTGGATTGCCTACCTCTTCCCAAAGGCTTAAGCTTTTGGGTTCATCTGGTTAGTGCAGTCCACTCTAACAGCCCCTACACTATCTTTCGCCACCATACTGGTCAAACCCAGCCTCCACTGCAACCATTCCAGCCACTTGCCGTCATGCTTTGTTTCCGAGAAAAAAACATCAGGGGCCTCCTCCTTCGGTAGCTCCAGACGGCCACGAATTGCCGGGCCGTTCCCCAATCCCCGGCAATTCCACGCTATAAGTCTCATTTGGTCGGGCAGGACTGACCCCGCAGTCCTGCCATTTCATCCCCACCTGCTCCTCGACCACCTCTGCTGCAGCCCCTATCACCCTGTTCTTCTTTGGGTCCAAATCAGCAATAGGGGCCTCCAATTCCCGGCGCCTTTTCTTCTCTGTACCCCCACTTTTTGCTTCAGCCTTGTCACCTGGAACCCGTGGCCTCCGTTGATACGAACCAGGCTTCTTCCCCATTTCAACAGCCACCTCTAGACCCTTGCCCCCAACACCAGGTGGTACCAGATTTTGCCCTCCCTCTTGCAGCCCCTGGAACAGCCCCACTCCCTGTGCATCTTCCTTCCCTGTCCCCATCACCCCCACCAAAAAACCATCCACATCCATCTCCTTTTCCCCATCCAGCTGCCCGTCCTCGCCTTGCACAACAAAAAACCCAACATTGTCAGGTGCCTTCACTTGTTCAAGACTCGACGCCACACTGTTGTCCACCAGCTTCGGCCCCTCCTGCAGTTTCCCCCCTGCTTCTTGTTGCTGTCCCCCTACTCCTCCTTGTACTGTACTCCACCATCCTCCACTTCCTCATAGTCCAGAACCTTTGGCTTCCCCAACCTCTCTACTGCTTTGCCCAACGTTTTAACCGGACTGGTGCCATCATCTTTCAGCTCTGGATCAAGATAGGAGCTCGTCTTCAAAGACGCCGTTGGTGGCCTGCCCCGATCCTGAGCCAAACTCAGCTTGCCGCTATCCCTGCTCCCAAATTTTGCACTACCTGAACTCCCCCCTTCCGACCATCTGTGCTTCTGTTCGCCTTGCCCCTTCCAGCGTGTTGGGGTCACGCGCATCTAGTCCCCATACTGTCTATTCCCCGCTTCCTCCTCAACACAGGAATCACACTCCTCCACATGGCCAAGCCGCCCACAGCCATAACAAAAATTTGGGATGAACTCGTAGCGGATCGCACACCAGCAATCCTCCTCGCCCTCCTCCCCTTCCACCAAAATACCACGCCTCAGCGGCTTGCGAATGTCAATCTTCACCTTAATCTGCAAAAACCCGCCTCCCGCAGTTCCATCGTCCTCTGTATCCACTGCCAGAGCTCTCCCAATCCGGTTGCAAACATCATCCCATTTGTCGAATCCATCATCCCCAGTGGGAGATCAAACAATCGGACCCAGACTGGGATGTGTGTGAACTCTAGGTCTTTTAGCCACTTGTTGCCGTCAAAGTCTGCCACCACCAGGAGGTCACCCCCAAACTCCCATGGACCCTCCAAGATGGCTCTCCTCTTCTCCCCTGCCTGCAGAAAGGTGAAGAGGAACAGGTTTTGCCCGAGCTCCTTGCATCGAATGCCCTGCCCCGGGCACCAAATCCTCCCAAGAGCTTGCGCCAAACCATCCTCATTACCTGCCTTGCGCGCGAAGAGCTTCCCCACCGCCTGTGGGGCTTGTTCCCCATCATCTCCTTCCTTCCGCCTGGTTCCTTTCACCTTGTTTCTCTCCTCTTCCGAGAGCTTCAGGCCCTTCAGCAAGCCTTCCAGACCGGCACCACCGCCACTTGCTCCTGGCTTGCCCATCCCAGCTCAGCACACACTACCGCCAAAAGCACGCCGACACCCCCAGCTGAATCCGCCTCCCCACTGACTCAGCGCCCTGCCCCCGTCACTGAACCTCCCGCCACCACCGACACAGCACCCACCACCGCAGCAGAAACACCCACCCCGTCGCAGCTCCCCCCACCGCCGCCTGTGACGCGGGAAACCACGTTCACTCCCCGTGAGGAGCAGGGAGGACCGGGACATGAGATTGTTGGTTTGTGAAGGAAGATTGGGATGGAACCCGGGGGTTCTCCCCTCCGAAACGCTAGATCTGGTCTAGGTTCGATACTCGCTCCAGTCGCCAGAGAGTCGCAGCGACCCTCAGCAACCAGAGACTAAGTGAATGTTTGCCCAGTGCAACTTTAGTCCTGCATAGGGGGCATGCATAGAGTAATGATATTTTTCTGCACTTTCAGAGCAAGTCATGAATACTACTTCCATGTCTCATTTATACAGTGTCTCATTTATACTACTTCAATGGCACATTCATTTCTATATTACTTCAATGGCACATTTATACAGTGTCTCATTTATACTACTTCAACTGCCCTTGTGTCTCATTTATACTACTTAATGGCTACTGAGATTGTGTGCATGATTTGTTCGTTCCTTGATTAGGAGGAGGATCCTGACAGTGAAGAATGGGAGTGGAGTGATCGCTGCAGTGCTGCAACTTCACCATCAAGGCATCAAGCACAAGCTGCTGCGAAGAACTGAAAGGCCTGTCATAATCTGTTGGAGGAGTTCCTCACATCTTGTGCGCTGTTTTCCTGTCTGGGCATGTAACGTTCAGTTCATTTCAACTTTGTAGAAAGTTTATGTTGAGCCCTTGCTTGAATATGTTTGTGGATTTGCCGTTCGTCTAGTTGTTGTGCACTGTCTCAAACCTAAACTCTACAATTTTGTTACAACTTGAGCGTGGTATGCATTTTGTTGCTGTTGCATGTCTCTTACTGTGGCTTGTGTCATGTCTTTGGAGTCGTTTTTCATGGCCAGGAGGATTTTTTTTAAGCTTGGAAATGCCAAATCTGCAACAATGCTATTTATGACCTCTCTGTAAATGAGTTCTTTGAACTAAACTGACTGGGAGCTCAGGTAAAAACTGAGCGGTTTTCGTATTTGAAAATTATCCATTTTCTGTTGATATTCTTGTTTCACAAGGTGACAAGTTGTTCGTGGATGGGCCATGTGCTGATTAGGCGGCGGAGAGGGCGTGGCGGGCCGCCGGTGGTATTGGTATGGACAGCGTGCGGTGCGGGCGCTCACCAACCTGACGCCCGATCAGCGCGCTATTGTGGAGTGCTCTTGGGATTTGCTAGGTGCAGAGTGCAGAGGCAGTGGATGAGTGTTGAGTGGAATAGCGGATAAGAAGTGGCGGATGCGGCAAGGGGTCGAGTCGAAGTCCCAAGCGCGAGCGACCTCCGGTATCCATGCACTGCAAATTTGCGAGTCGTTTTCGTTACAGTTCCACATAGTTGGATGAATAGTGCCTTAGGGTTGTTTCCAGGGGCGGATCCACCAGTATCCCCTCCGGTGAGCACCCCCCGACCAGGCAGCCATGGCCCTGCAGTGGTTCTCTGTCCGACGAAGGAAGAAGATAACTTTTTTTTAAAATTTTATCTTATTAACAGGCTCTCATGGCCCTGAATTTATAACCAAGTGCTCGGTACAGGAGAGGAAGAAGATGACTGGTTCAAGTCTTCAAGATGACTGGTTGCCGAACAGATACGCACTGCTGGGCCTATTTGGCCGCGCCCACGTGATGAGAAGCCCACACACCAAGGGTTAGGCGGAAGGTATCAATAAGCGAAGGAGGGGATTTTCTCAAAAAAAAAAAAAAAAAAGCGAAGGAGGGGAAGGTAAAGGGCCAATGTTATTTTTTTATCAGTTTTTTAAGTTCCTAAAATAGCTCGTAGCATATTGTCTTTGCGTTAACTGACTTTTTCACTGTCGTTGGTAGTCCCCTTATGTTGTTTGTGTCGTTTTTTTTTTTTTCGAATCAAGAGAGAGCTGTATTAAAATGGAACTCAGTCATGAGCGATCAAAGGCTCAACACAGAAAGGAACACGAGAATGCCACACGGCACTATGACGCAAACGCATAGCCATTTGCGCTAGCTGGTGCTCTCTTAACATGGTTGAAAACAACCCCGGACATCTCGCCGCAGCCTTAGTTTGTCGTAATTTTTGTTGCGTTCACGTAAATAAAATTAATTAACGACCGATCCTTGAACCGGCAAGTGGTGTCATTTCGGTCACGTACTCTCTAAATGTTATTTTTTTTTTGCCTCTAAACTTGGTTGTGGTGTTGTCTCTAGATTTAAATGGGACGTAACCCACTCTGTATGGTGATGTGGCTTGTTGATCGAGCTTTGACATGGACTCGATATGTGGGGCCCACATGTCAGGTCCACCACTTCTCTTTATTTCTTATCTCTAACATTAAGAGCAACTCCAACAATACTTGGTTAAATTTGGTGGCAACATGGATACTATTCACATAAACCAAACCAAAGATATTTCTTTCTTGAGAATTACGCTACTTCTCTTTTTTAGTAGCTACCTAGTACTACATAAAATGCACCCTACTACTTTTTTTTGAGAATTACGCTACTTCTTATTTTTGGTAGCTACCTATTTTTGTTGTTGTTTGCTCTAGCAGTACTACCTAAAACACCCCCAAATCTATCTAGTAGAGAATGGCATGTGGGACCCACATGTCATTCTCTCTATCTTCTTCTCCATGGATGAGCTCCTCCGCCTCGCTACCTCGCGCCTAGAGGTCCACCGGCGCACGTGCTGGGAAGGTCCGCCATGTCGCATAGGGGCAGACCCACGTCGAGCCAGTGGCGCTCGAGTCACCCCCACTCATGTTGGAGGTGGGGGCACGGCTCTGTATCGGCGCTGAGACTTGAGAGGAGAGGGGGGAGACGACGACTGCTTGGTGCTCGACGGTCATGCTAGCGCGGAGAAAGGCGGGGACCAACTAGATCTGGCCTCACCGGGAGATGCTCGGGGCACGGAGAAAGACGACGGCAGGAGATGGGGCCGTGCCGGGCATGGCTCGCCACGCCAGAGGAGCATGTCCAGGAGAAAGATGCCGGGGAGCAGCAGCTGACGGGCCATCGCCGGGGAGGCTCGCCACGCCAGGGAAGGCAGCGGACGGAAGGAAGTAGTTGTGGTTCGCACGAGGAAGAGAGGAAAATTTTGAGTAGGCACAAGTAGGGGACCAACAACAAGAGGTAGTTTGGAGGAGAAAATAGGAGGCCAACAAATCTAAGGGTCTAGTAGGGAGCTGCTGGAGTTGATTTTTTTTTGGCCTCTAGTACCTAAATTGAAAGTGGAAGGGTCAAGTAGGGGTGTTGCTAGAGATGCTAAAAACTCAGCTCCAGCATGCCCTCTACCAGACCTGTCTAGATTTGTTGGTCTTCTATCTTTCCTCTCTCACTACCCATTCCTATTGGCCCCTACTCCACTACCCAAATTTTCTTGCATCGATTTTCCTCCTCGACGACTCTTTTTTCGCCCGACGCCATCGATCCAACGCCTCTAGTCCATCCCGACGTGGGCTTCCCGGCAGTGGCCTACCCCGGCATGGGTGGCGTTGCCCATCATGGTGGCCATCCCTCGGCGGGGTGGCCCTGCCCAGCGTGGTTAGCCTTCCTCGGCATGGTTGTCATCCCGACACGGGTGGCCCTGCTCGGCGAGGCCAACCTTGACGGCCTACGACTCCCCGTCAAGCTCCCATAGCAGCTGTGGCTCCTCGTCGAGCTCCCCATCGTGGATGCGACTCCCGATGGCGCCCCTCCACGGCTGTAAGCCCTAGTTTGGTTTTGGATAATTGATGAAACCTAAGTGTACTAACCCTTGTCATTAAGTGTTGTGATTTAGATAGGGTTGTACACACCAAATGATGGAGCTAGATGATGGTCATGGTGATGGTGGTGACCAAAAGAGATGATTAAGTGCTCCAACCTGGAAAAGAAGAAAGAGAAAAACAAAAATTAAGTGCTGATCAAGGCAAAGCTATCAAATAAGTTTTTGTTTTGACACTCAAGACACCATAGAGGGTGTGAGTGTGTTTAGAATAGATAGTCGTACTATAAAAAGGGGGAATCTTTGGCTAAGCGGTTATCGAGTGCCACTAGGTGAAGTCATAATTGAATATGCATTTAGGGACCTAATGTGCTAACAATTAACCCTTGAAGAATTCTTGGAAAAATGCTAACACATGTGCACATGAGTTATACAATTTGTGGTTAGTAACTTGGAAGCAAGGGTGAAGTGTTTGAGGAGATAGAAAAAGGAAAGGAGGAGACTATATAGGACTGAACCCTGGCTCTGCTAGGACTGGACCTTGACAGTCTGAGTTCGGCCAATGCAGTGACCTGGCCAAGAGGACCAAGTCAGGACCAGACCTGGTGATGGGACAAGACCAGACCCTGATCTCAGAGTTCGGTTGTGCTCAGGCACGGGCATGAGGTGACGTGGCAGTCGGAGAGCGATCGGACTAGCCCTAAGTTCGGGTCATGTATGACCGGACCTAGTCCAAGGTGTCTGGGAGCTCTCGGTGTAAAAATTGACACTGTGTTGGTGTTTCTTAGCATAAGCAGAGGAATCCACAAGCGCACGGATACACTGTTGTAGCACTTCACCCAAAAGTATTCAGGGTATCATATTTTTTCTAAAGGAATGGATGTGTAAATCTCATAGCTAGTTCACCTAAGAAAACAAGAGAAAGGTAGCTTGGGTAGTTAGGTTTTCTAAGGATGGATATCCTAAGCGAAGATAACTTTGACACTATAGACTTGCTTCGGGCACCGGGTAGCACTTGGTCTGCCAAGAGAGCCCGGCCTATAGTTCTACGTCGAACCTGGACGTGGGGGATTACAAAGGATGGACATGGCTATCACCACATGCCACCTACCCCTCAACCGTGGGGAATGAGACAAACAAAGATAGCTTCTAGCCTAGACACCACGTCTACGCTATCGACTATTACTCTAGCGCGCATGCAAGGGTTATCCGTCTCTATCAAGGCCCTTCGCTATCGACTATTACTCTAGCGCGCATGCAAGGGTTATCCATCTCTATCAAGGCCCTTCTACTAGAGTACCCGCCATAAGGACAGATGACGAACCCGCATGTTTATAATGAACAAAGGTAGCTTTCTTAAGTTATCAATGCCGAAGTTAAACACGAACTTCTTACTCCAAGTAGTAAGACGATCGTAGAGGTACAAGTGGAGGAGTTGCTAGCTCCGACACTCTTCCGCTAAGTGTAGCGAGCACACTAGGGGAGGTTGTCGACAGCCCTAGCACTTCTCCAACTATTTCCTCTCTCACTCCCTCTCTTATTCTAGCTAAGCTAAGTAAAAATGAAGCTATACTTCTCTTCTTGGTCTCTTGATGTGTATTGTAGAGGGAGCTCTACCCCTCTATTTATATAGGGAGTAAGGCGGTGCTGGAGGCTATTCTTGGTACAAGGACAGAGCTACACCACCTCTGCATGGAGCCATGCCACCGCATGTTGAAGGAGAGGCAGAGCAGCGCTAGCAGAGGGTCGCTAGCCCCTAGGGGTCGGTCGCCCCTTGACCACGCCGCCTCACCACCGCCTTCATGTGGCAGGCTATGGGCTGACCTAGATTTTTCCTCGATGGTGTTTTGCCCCAATTGAGTTGAGTTGATGGGCGTCTTTGTTATTTCTTTGCACAAATCAGCGTCGAAAAGCGCCTTTTGGTGAATTTCTCCATGTATTTGTGTTTGTGACCTGCAAAAAATGCTTGTACCAAAACTTATGGAAAATGTGAGTTAAAATCCTTAATCCTAAGTTTTGGTGTTCACTTTTTGTTTATTTTGTTAAATGTTGGCGGTAGGATCTTGAGTTTAAGCACCACCAACACACCAATCGGACCCTGAAGGAGGAGAAGGACCGGACCCTACATGAACACTGTTCACAGAGTCTGGTCACAACTCAATGAGACGCATGGGAGAGGCATGTGAGGACTAGACCCTGGTGTGAGTCTAGTCATCACAATCGGACTGAGTTCGGTCACATTTTTAGTGCTTGGGAGCTCTCTGTGTTCGTTCGGACTCGCGCGTGTTTGAGAGACCGGACCCTAGCTCTGAGTCCGGTCCAGAGCTGCTGTTCGCGAGTAACTTAAGTGAACATTGAGATTCGATGGATGTGATTCAAATCGGGGACACGTGGCACCCATCGGATGTCTGGACCCTGCCTAGAGTCCGGTCACATAGTCCGGTCAGCTCTGTGTAGCCCAACGGCTCTTTGAGCTAAGGGGGCTCTATAAATAGACTTGGGCTGACTCTAGCTCACTCTCTTGCACATTTTCATCAGTGATACATCCTTGTGAGCTAAAGCAAATGCCTCCCACTCATCTCCATCATTGATTCATCATCAAAGTGAGATTGGGAGTAGTGCATTTTTTTGAGTGATTGCATCTAGTGGCACTTAGGGATCGTTGTGGCTGTGGATTTCTTGTTGCTCTTGGTGTTTGCTGACACCTAGATGGCTTGGAGCAGCGGAGGAGCATTGGCACGAGTTGGTGATTGTTCGTGGCCATCTTCCGGTGATTTATGAGGGGTATTGTACCTTTCCCGACGGAGAGCCGAAAGGTAACTCTAGTATATTGCTCGTGTCAATGAGTTACCTCACTTGTGGATAGGTTCTTGCGGTGCCCAAGTGTTGGGTTAGGTGTGTGATACCTATTAGCCGCCAAACCACCAAGTGTTGGTCGACATAATGGGGACTAGCGTGTCGGCAAGCACGTGAACCTCGGGAGAAAAATTAATTGTCTCTTGTCCATTGGATTTCTTCTGGGTATTCATATTATGATTGATTGTCTCTTGCCGGCATTGGTAACCCTCTCTATCACTTGAATTATATTCATACTTACTTGTGTAGTGGTAGTTGTAGTTTGAGTAGAGTAGTTCTCTTGCTAGTTAGTTGAGTAGCTTGTTTAGTCTCTTGTTAGTTGTTAGCTAGCTCAACTAGAGTAAGAGTAGTGACATAACCATTGTGTGTGCCTAGAGATTGTAAACAACTAGAATTGTTGGTATAGGTGGCTTGCAACCTTTGTAGAGCTAGAGCAAAATTGTATTACGCCATTTAGTGTACTAACCACTTGCTCTAGCGAATTTGTAGAGAATTTTTATAGGCTATTCACCCCCCTCTAGCCATTTAGGATCTCTCAGCGGCGCAGGTACGACTCCCAGTGACACTCCTACCCTGCTAGCTCTGCTCCATTCGTCCATGGGAAGGAGCTGGTAGAGGATGACATGTGGGTCCCACATGTCATTCTTTACAAGGATGGATTTGGGGGTCTATTTTAGGTAGCGTTGCTGGAGCAAACCAAAAAAATAGGTGTTGTCGGCACAAAAATGTGGTAGCCGTGCCGGGTGGACACGCAGCAAGCCGGAACGATCTGGAGATCTGTCTGGCTTCAACACAGGACCAGTCGATCCTGCGAATTCCCAAGGGCGTTTCAGTCAATTTGACCTATAATTGACAATGAGAGAAAGTTTATCAGTAATTTAGGGTGGAACATTCTGGTTTTGCCCAGACAGTTCCAAGTGTGCCGCATCGAGACCAGCCAGACGGGAAAATTGACTAAAACAGTCGATACGAGAAGAAATCGACTATTAGGGACTGTAAAGCTCACGGGTCATGATTGATTTTATAATAACGAATACAATGCACCTAGTTTTAATGATCCTTTCCCTTGAGCTATTAGCATGTATGCGTCAAATATACATCACTGGCTAAATCAGATTTTGATCGATACGTGGTGTAGAGCCAATGAATCCGGTGAAAAGGGATATGCCACGCAAACAATCGACTATTTGATATAGACAGATCTACGAACCGTCTAGATCTAATTTATTATCATTAACAGTGAGGTTTGACCGGATCGATGTAGCTATAATGATGATGACAGTCTAGAACCAGAAAATCCATAGAACCGACTATACTTCAACAAACTCATGAAAGTGTGCCATATCTGTAAAAGCACAGGCGAATCGGCTAAAACAGCGGATTCAAGTAAAAAAGGGATTACAGCATGTGAACAATCGACTATTTAACATGGACAGATCTATAAACTCATCAGATCTAACTCGTTATCCTTAACAGTGGGGTTCGACTGGATCGATAGTAGCCATGATAAGGATAACAGATCAAACTTTTAAAGTAAACGGATCTATTCACATTTAACAGAATCATGGAAACACACTATAAGCGTTAAAGTACAGGCGATCGGCTATTTAGCCGATGCAGGCATAGCAAATAGCCAAGGTCGCGCCTGGTCGAAAGCAAATCTACCAGCTAGCATACTCCGATCTAAAGTGCTAACAGTGGGGATCGACCGAATCGTTACAGCCATAATAGCGAGCTATAGGCCAAATTCAACTAGCTAGTAAACTTTCTCAAGATCAGATATGTCTTGACCGCGTACTATGCACGATCAAGATCGAATTAGAATAGCCGATAAAATATAATCTATCGTTTAAAGTAAGAACCATCGCAATGTGACAAAATAAATGATGGACTAAAAGGATGTGAGGCCGATCTAGATCGATCTCGATCGGACAGGTTGATATTGCTAAAACTAATGACAACGAGAACATCAGCAAGATCGGTAACTTAATGAATCTACCCGAAGGATGCCACCCTTAGGTAGAGCTGATAACTTGACATTGATCTAATTCGAGCAGTGGAGGTCGAACTTAACCGATACAGCCGTACTTGAACTAGACAAGGATCGATAACTAACTCATACTAGAGCTCATAAGAGATCGGCCGAACCGATGCAGCCTTATAAACAAGAGTATAAGCCATGACGGTACTTACAGACAAGCCAGAGGTCAACCGGATCGATACAGCCCTGCTTGTTGAAGAAATCGCCGAGATTTACAGTACTCCTACTCCTAAGGGTTGACGTGAAGCCGGAAAAAAGTAATTGATATTGATTGATTGGATATTCTCTTACAATAGTCGGGGTCCAATATTTATACCCGGAACTTAAACACGAATCCTACTCAAACACGACTTATTACAATTTTTGAAAGAAAACATTTCTAATTTAAGATAACTTGGACCATAATCCTTTTCTTTTTGTAGAGTCCGACATATCTTCCTCCCTCGAGCCATCCGTACTTAGTCCGTTGATATTGTTTGCTGACGTCATCTATAAAATAGCCGATTCCGACACTGCATCAAAACCAGCTGACCTCGGTTCAGACCCGATCGATCCCTTGATGATACAATTTTATATGCCTTGTATTCCCGCGTTCTTCTTTTCCAAATTTTGGTGTAAACAGGTGTCTACCCAAATCAAGAAGTAGGATGTCTGATTTGGATAGCATCGTTGAAGATGTTCTAACATGTAGGATCCATCTACAAGTAGAATATATTTTTGTTTTAATTTTTCTCTCTCTCTTTTCCTATCCCACCTGTTGACTTGCCCAACTTTCTCTCCCTTTGCGCCATCAATGCAACTACCTCCACGCCTTGCCAGCCCCCTCCCTTCCCTGCCCCTCTCCCGCGCAGACCTGGCCACACCAGTGACCATGGCGTTGCACATGGCATGGAGCCAGTCCACGGTCTCGTGCACGCTTGGTCGCTACCTGTCTTAGGGCCGTGTGGGTCTTCAAACGCGCACGCTCACTGCACCCTGCTCGCACCTAACTCGGATCCTCGTCACTACTTCCTCCTCGCATCCCATGGGTTGTGCCTTCACCTAATCACCCTGAAGCCCACAAACTGGAATGAGATCGAGCTGGAGCAAGTGAAGGGGAAGCTGGATGGAACTATATGAAAGTAATCGATAGAAAAGTGGGATAGACACAACATGCAAGAGCCACGATGGGAGTGGGGCAAGGAAGTCGGGCAAAACAGGGACTACATGGGCACCGATGTCGCAGCGGCCCTGCGGTATTGTGAGGAAGAGACATTGGCGAGAGAGGTGGTCGTGCGGTTTGGTGCATTGTGTACTTGTGTACAAGGCAAAAATGGTGGTTTTGACCGTGGGAATAGAAGGGACAGTGCATGGGCAGCGCCGGACCCGGAGGAGGGAACATGGATAGGTTGGAGAGCATGGTCGGTGCTGCCTCTACAGCTGATGGATAGAGAGATGCAGCTTATATGCGGGTTCGTAGACTAGCCCACCTGCATCCCTACTGACGAATGACAAAGGAAAGGGAGAGAGAGAATTAAATAGAAAATATATATTCCACTAACATACAGGTTCCACGTGTCAACTAGAAACCAAATTCAAAGACCCAGATACACATCATTTTAAAAGTTCGTGGACCGGAATGAAATCGCCCGTCAATTTTAAGGATCAGCGTTGAGTTTTCCACTGTTCGCCTTTGTGGAGAGAGAATTGCTGCGGTAGACCATGCAAGTTTCACGTTTCTTCTTGTGCAAGTATATATATACTTGTGAAATTAATGTGCTATA
The DNA here is from genome assembly GCA_904845875.1 of Miscanthus lutarioriparius. Lineage (NCBI taxonomy): Eukaryota > Viridiplantae > Streptophyta > Magnoliopsida > Poales > Poaceae > Miscanthus > Miscanthus lutarioriparius. Next base: position 9,899,842 of record CAJGYO010000014.1, read on the forward strand.
TGTCTTGCACTTGCCAGCGCGCGCTGTCAGTTGTGCAATCTTTCAAATACTAGTCCATCAACCCGTGCTCTCGCACGGGACAAAATTTTGAAACACATAAGCATTAGTTACTGTTTAGTAACCTCTAACTAATAAAAATATTATAAGTAAGAAATTGCATGTTTTTTTTCACTTTGTTAATTTTCTAACACAATAGATACTATGATGTCTTTATCCAATTGTGATAAACGTGTCAATTACTAAACTCTTAAACTATGGTGGCTCTTGTTGTAGCCCATATCTTCGGATGTCATAAATCTAAAATAAATTAGTAATATTAAATTGCACGTTTTTCACCTTGTTCATTTTCCAACACAATAGACTCAACAGATCTATACAATGTTGTATCTATCTAGTTACGATCAATGTATCAACTACTAATCTATATGTTTTTCTATCCATATGCATAGTTTTTTGGCACCTGTATCTTGAATATGCATTTAGTTGAAACATTATCTTAAAAAAAGATAAGCTTAAACTGTGGTGGCTTTTATCGCAACCACAATTTTTTATGCCATAAATCTAAAATTTTGATTTTCAAATTTAATCTTATTAATGACTATAGATTTTTTATTCCCAAGCCAAGTTAAAATTCTTATTATATCTTTATTAACTCTCCTTCTGTACTTTTTAAATAAAGATTTGAGGTCATAAATTGAATTCTTAAGTATTACAACGACATAACAGTCATTTCAAATGTGCACCACCTCACTCAAAATCAATGGTAGAGCTTGAAGTGAGATCTAGAATGGTGCTAACCTAGAGATAATATAAATATTTAAGTATTATAATGATTGTTTACTTTAAAGTAATCTGAATGGTCAGGAAGATTAGGCACATATGCTTTGCACTATCCCCGCTTCTCAAGATGCGTTAAATTTATTTCTCAATAAATTATATGTGCAGTAATGGTTATACTACCAATATAGATAACATTTTAGTTAAAATATATACCTTCCATTCCAAGTTATAAGTTGTTCAGACTTTTCTACATAAGCTTTTGCTATATATTTAGATATATACTATGTTTACATACATAACTTCACTATGTATCTAGAAAAGTAAGAACAACTTATAATTTAGAATGGAAGGAGTAACATATCTAAAGTAAAAATTATATTAAATTATATGTCATTGTTAGTAATATAGTTTTAAATAATTTATTAGTGTCATTAGTATATGACTTGATAAGAAAAAATATTTCACCGTTGTTAAAATCAAACATACATATTTATCGCTCAAGCATGCATGTGTACTTAATATGTTTGATGGCATAATATGTATATTTACTTCAATAAAATTATAATAATATTAATATTAGTAGATTTTGGTAACATAGAAACACATATGTGCTTTGTGGTAGTTTAAGTATTGGTTGTAATAGAAGATGATAACTTAGATGTAGATTTGAGGGGACCTTTTAGTCTTTTAAATAGTAAAAAAAAGTGGTAATTCAGATATAGTTTTAAGTGGTTATGATAGATTATCTCTCATAAAAGCATGTGGGTAATTAGAATTACATTTAGGTTCAGTTTAGATCATGTTTTTAGTAGTGGGTTATTTAAATACAGATTTATGGGGTTCTTTAACTATATTACACAATCACAGAGGTCGATCATTATTGACGGTGCCATACTCTCAGGATTCCCGACTATCGGATATACTGACTACCGATTCGCCACGCCGAGGGCGCTTCGCCGAGCAGCGGCAGGAATAGAGTCACGTTGCACGTCACACGGGGACCCGCGGTGTTTAGCTTTCCCTCTCCTCCGTCCCTCGAGTCGTGGATCTTGAGCGGAGTCCGAACTCGGAATATAATCAAGCGAAATTGCAATGCACGGAACCTAAGAGGAAAAAAACGGCTCGTCGTATATTTTCTCCGGTTCTTGTTTTCTTTTCCGAATCGATGTCGAGTCCGTTAAGGGACGTCGTCCTAGTGGAGATCAATTTTAGCATACGGTGAGATTCAAATAAAAAAATAGCATAGGTATGTGTACCTTTCGCAAAATTGTACAATGTATGAGTTGGTTTCTCAGACTTCTTTTCCTAGCATACGTACGTCTACCTTTTGCAAAATCATATATATAATTTATATGAGTCGGTTTCAGATTTCTTTTCCTTTTGCAAAATCATCATAATAGAATAACATGTCTCTATAAATCTATGTACTCTACCTAGGCGGCAGCGCTGCATGCTTGCTTGGGCTATAGAAGAGGAAGTGACTGGGCACTGTTAGGTCAAAAGAAAATGGGCTGGACCAAGAAAATACGCTGAAAATGGGCCTTCCCTACCTGTCGGCTTCTGGATGGCCGACAATCGTATGCACTGCAGACAACAAGCCTATTGGCCACTCAATTGACGGCAGGAACCAGTCAGCCCCCCACAAGCCGATAGGATGATTGACCAACGTTATTTTTTCACCGCAGCTTGCTCCTGCCTGGACTGGACATATGCTTTGTTTTTTTACACTGCTACCTGATACAGTGATAGGGACAGGACAGGCAATATTCTTTTCCTTTTGTTTTTTTATATATTTTGCATGGTTATCTCAGCACTATAAGGGCACCGGCATACAAGTTGCCTACATTCCTTATTGTTCGTATATCTACTCCGCTGTCATTTTTTTTTGCAATTCTAGCTTTTTAAGAAATCAAACAATTTAAAGTTTGACTAAAGTTATATAAAAATATACTGATAACGATAAGACAAAATAAGTATCTTTAAATTGATTACAAAATATACTTCTGTAGTAAATTAAGTTAGAGATAAATATTAATACTATTTATTTACTATAAGCATGGTTAAATCAAACAATTTCACCACGGTGAACCTAACCAACTGAGTTGGCTCAGCTCGCCGTTGAATACTACTTCTAATTTAATTAGTGGTGTCAAAAGTGCAATATTCATGTTTGCATATGACCTTATCGTAGCAATAGAACATGGCCAACATCACATGCATAGACAACGCAAAGCGAAGACCGATGATGACATCGTCATTGGAGGTGTTCTGCAAGCTCGCACTATTTTTTCTATGCACAAAGAGAACTCCTGTGTGATTTTTCTGGCCAAACAATTCCAAAATACATAAAAGATTTACATTGTATGGTGAGCAAGTATGCATATAATTAGTTTAAATTGGCTGTTGTACCACATTCCAACTCCAGCTAATTTGTATTTTCTTAAACAAAAACTTAATATTGAACATGTGCTTTATTAAGAAACTTTGGATTTTACCAAACATATACTCCCTCTGTCCCATAAATATGGTTGTTTGGGAGCAAGGCTCTTGTACCAAGGAAGGTGGTGAAGTACCTGCATACCCCTACTATCCATGGTTACAATCGGTAAAAAAGTAGCAGTACAAGCAGCAGCAGCAGGATTCCCACTAGATGGGAGGAGCCAAGGGAGGCTGGGCGCTGGCCGCTCGGTCAGTGGACATAGACACCTACATTGGTCCTTGCAGAGCAGCATACCTAATTTTTTTTATCAAAGCTATATTTATGCTTTTCTTCTTAGAAACCTCACCTAGCACGTGAAACCTTATTGGCATCATCGGGAGCTTGATCACATCACCACTCTTTCATGCTCCTCTCTCAATCTTGCTCGATCCGTCCTAGTCTTTTAACGCTTTCACGTGAGCAGCAGCACGCAATCTCTCTTCTGGTCCGCATTTAGTGTTAAGTGGAAATTGATCGGCCTCATTCATATGGCTCTAGTTCTTGGTCCGATCTCTCACCTTTCTCCACGTTCAGCTAATCGCAGGGAATGCTCCTGACCGTTTTTGCATGCCAACTCGCAAGGCGAACTTGAACTCCGAGAGGCTGGATGCCGGTCGCCTCGCAGTCGCAGGGCATCTCCAGGGCCTCCGACGTCACCGTCGTGCACTGCATCGCGCCCGCCACCGGATGACAATGGCGCCGGCTCTCCAGCTACCGCTGAGCACGGATGCCGCGACGTCGCCACGTCCGTCCCATCAACGCCACAGACATCGGTGCTCCTAGCCAGCCGCCGCGATGTCCTTGCATTGCTCAACCAAAGAGGACGAGCCCTAGAGCCGTGCGCCATGGTCGTCGTCCGCTGTCCATCATCGCCACGCCAAGGGCGCTTCGCCGAGCAGCGGCAGGAACAGAGTCACGTTGCACGTCACACGGGGACCCACGGTGTTTAGCTCTCCCTCTCCTCCGTCCCTCAAGTCGTGGATCTTGAGCGGAGTCCGAACTCGGAATATAATCAAGCGAAATTGCAATGCACGGAACCTAAGAGGAAAAAAACGGCTCGTCTTATATTTTCTCCGGTTCTTGTTTTCTTTTCCGAGTCGATGTCGAGTCCGTTAAGGGACGACGTCCCACTGGAGATCAATTTTAGCATACGGTGAGATTCAAATAAAAAAAATAGCATAGGTACGTGTACCTTTCGCAAAATTGTACAATGTATGAGTTGGTTTCTCAGACTTCTTTTCCTAGCATACGTACGTCTACCTTGTGCAAAATCATATATATAATTTATATGAGTCGGTTTCAGATTTCTTTTCCTTTTGCAAAATCATCATAATATAATAACGTGTCTCTATAAATCTATGTACTCTACCTAGGCGGCAGCGCTGCATGCTTGCTTGGGCTTTAGAAGAGGAAGTGACAGGGCACTGTTAGGTCAAAAGAAAATGGGCTGGACCAAGAAAATACGCTGAAAATGGGCCTCCCCTACCTGTCGGCCTCTGGATGGCCAACACGCCTATGCACTGCCGCCGCCAAGCCTATTGGCCACTCAATTGACGGCATGAACCAGTCGGCCCCCCACAAGCCGATAGGATGATGATCCTACGTTATTTTTTCACCGCAGCCTGCTCCTGGCTGGACTGGACATATCCTTTGTTTTTTTACACTGCTACCAGATACAGTGATAGGGACAGGACAGGCAATATATTTTTTCATTTGTTTTTTTATATATTTCGCATGGTTACCTCAGCACTATAAGGGCACCGGCATACAAGTTGCCTACATTCCTTATTTTTCGTATATCTACTCCGCCGTCATTTTTTTTTTTGCAATTCTAGCTGTTTACGAAATCAAACAATTTAAAGTTTGACTAAAGTTATATAAAAATATACTGATAACGATAAGACAAAATAAGTATCATTAAATTGATTACAAAATATACTTCCGTAGTAAATTAAGTTAGAGATAAATATTAATACTATTTATTTACTATAAGCATGGTTAAATCAAACAATTTCACCACGGTGAACCTAACCAACTGAGTTGGCTCGGTTCGCCGTTGAATACTACTTCTAATTTAATTAGTGGTGTCAAAAGTGCAATATTTATGTTTGCATATGACCTTATCGTAGCAATAGAACATGGCCAACATCACATGCATAGATAACGCAAAGCGAAGACCGACGATGACATCGTCGTTGGAGGTGTTCTGCAAGCTCGCACTATTTTTTCTATGCACAAAGAGAACTCCTGTGTGATTTTTCTGGCCAAACAATTCCAAAATACATAAAAGATTTACATTGTATGGTGAGCAAGTATGCATATAATTAGTTTAAATTGGCTGTTGTACCACATTCCAACTCCAGCTAATTTATATTTTCTTAAACTAAAACTTAATATTGAACATGTGCTTTATTAAGAAACTTTGGATTTTACCTAACATATTCTCCGCCTGTCCCATAGATATGGTTGTTTGGGAGCAAGGCTCTTGTACCAAGGAAGGTGGTGAAGTACCTGCATACCCCTACTATCCATGGTTACAATTGGTAAAAAAGTAGCAGTACAAGCAGCAGCAGCAGGATTCCCACTGGATGGGAGGAGCCAAGGGAGGCTGGGCGCTCGGTCAGTGGACATAGACATCTACATTGGTCCTTGCAGAGCAGCATAGATGCAAAGGGCTCAAGGAGGCGTGCTTCAAGTTTCTCAAGTCTCCGGGCCATCTAAAGACGATCATGAATGGTAACGAGTTTCAGCATCTGACAAGCAGTTGCCCCTCTCTTCTTAACGAACTGCTCGCTAACGTTGCGCCGTGACCTCAACACATTATTAATATCATAGTATGCTTATTCCGTATGCATGCCACTATCTCACTTTCGTGTTATATTTTGACAATTTGGTTATAACTAGCAAACGCGGCCGTGCGTTGCAACGGAACCCAATATGTTTTGGAATCAGATTCTATATTCTCTCTCTCTCTCTCTCTCTCTCTCTCTCTCGTTGTTCTAACTCGTGTGAGCACGATTTATAAGTTCTTATCACATACGAGATGCATATGATGCAAGGGCAGTAAACGTTAAAAAAAACAGGTTCCTAATATGTCTTGGATCAGACTCTGTATAATCATTAACCGCGAGTTGCTCTAACTTGTGTGAGCACGGGTCATGAGTTCGAGTCATGAGACATGGAGAACATGATGGTAGTTTATGTATACCAAAATTTTTTATCAAAGCTATAGTTACGCTTTTCTTCTTAGAAACCTCACCTAGCACGTGAAACCATATTAGCATCATCCGGCGCTTGATCACATCACCACTCTTTCATGCTCCTCTCTCAATCTTGCTCGCTCCGTCCTAGTCTTTTAACGCTTTCACGTGAGCAGCAGCACGCAATCTCTCTTCAGGTCTGCATTTATTGTTAAGTGGAAATGGATCGGCCTCATTCATATGGCTCTAGTTCTTGGTCCGATCTCTCACCTTTCTCCACGTTCAGCTAATCGCAGGGAATGCTCCTGACCGTTTCTGCAAGCCAACTCGCAAGGCGAACTTGAACTCCGAGAGGCTGGATGCCGGTCGCCTCACAGTCGCAGGGCATCTCCAGGGCCGCCGACGTCACCGTCGTGCACTGCATCGCGCCGCCACCGGATGACAGCGAGGCGCCGGGCTCCTGGCTACCGCCTGAGCACGGATGCCGCGACGTTGCCACGTCCGTCCCATCAACGCCACAGACATCGGTGCTCCCAGCCAGCCGCCGCGATGTCCTTGCATTGCTCAACCAAAGAGGACGAGCCCTAGAGCCGAGCGCCATGGTCGTCGTCCGCTGTCCATCATCGCCACGCCGAGGGCGCTTCGCCGAGCAGCGGTAGGAACAGAGTCACGTTGCACGTCACACCGGGACCCATGGTGTTTAGCTCTCCCTCTCCTCCGTCCCTCGAGTCGTGGATCTTGAGCGGAGTCCGAACTCGGAATATAATCAAGCGAAATTGCAATGCACGGAACCTAAGTGGAAAAAAACGGCTCGTCTTATATTTTCTCTGGTCTGGTTTTCTTTTCCGAATCGATGTCGAGTCCGTTAAGGGATGTCATCCCACTGGAGATCAATTTTAGCATACAGTGAGATTCAAATAAAAAAAATACCATAGGTACGTGTACCTTTCGCAAAATTGTACAATGTATGAGTTGGTTTCTCAGACTTCTTTTCCTAGCATACGTACGTCTACCTTTTGCAAAATCATATATATAATTTATATGAGTCGGTTTCAGATTTCTTTTCCTTTTGCAAAATCATCATAATAGAATAACATGTCTCTATAAATCTATGTACTCTAGCGTGTGTTTCCGCAATGCCATGAACCCTAGCACCATCCCTAAAGACAGAGACCCATCGCCGACCGCCATCTCGTTGGAATGGTGACCTCACTGTCATCATGATTGCGCTGTCGTGCCGCCATGCACGTGGTCGAAGCTCACCGCCGTGGCTCGATCCGCACCGTAGAGCTCCGCTAAGATTCGTAGAAGCCATAGCCATGCTTGCTGGGTCACGTCTCCACCGGAGACGGCAAATCCACCACCGCGCATCGCCGCTAAGTTACCATGCTCACCTATGAGGTCGCTCAGGTGATCCGCCAAGCCAACCAAGGGAACCAATGGGTGCGCGCGAGGGTGGGCAACACGATGGTGAAGACCTCAGCACCAGTGACCTCACCGCCGGCGAGATATGGCCGGTCAAACGCCACGCTCTGCTCTTGTGTCGCTGACATGTGGGTCCTGTTGACCGTGGGCCCCTACTGTCAGTCACAGTGGGTGCACTGGACTGGGTGCACCTAGCAGCTGAGCTCGATTTGAAATTTGATTTTCTTTATTTATTATTCCACATTTTGTAGCAAACTTCAAAAATTTATATTTTGAGCTAGGAGTGTCCAATTTGGGTGAACCAAATTTTGTTGGGTTCATCATGAAGTGTACTATTTGATAAAAATATGAAACCTACTATTTGGCATATTTTTCGAGGGAATTAAATTGAGCTAGTTAAGTGCTTTTAAAATAGTTTTTATCTTGTAAAATGCTTATCTTGAGCCAGGGAAGTGCAAAAATTGTGATTCCAATTTTGCTGGTCTTTGGTTGACATGCTGTAGCTAGAAAAATACTAAACCTACAGTAGGCATACTTGGAATATGGTCTTCCTATTTAATCTTACATAATTGCTAGTTTCTAGTGAAAATAAATGGGGTAAAAATACATAACTTATGATCATGCAAATTTTTACACAGTGTTCTTATGCTAGGATGACAGTAAGAAAAATATGAAATCTGTTGTTTGGCACTTTTCATTCCACTTATTATATCATTCTCAGAACCATTTATTATATCATTCTCAGAACCATTCTTAGAACCATTTATTATATCATTCTCAGAACCATTCCACTTGCCATTATCACTACAATAGAAGGAAGCTCAATCAAGTTTCTCACTATCCGCGAGAGACAGTGATTCGAATCAATTGCAACCAGCTGGACAGTATTCCTAACACAAACCCAGATCTACCAGCCACGGTAGCCTTAGGTCACCTTTGGTACAACTCAGGTCTAATTCGTGAGTTCGATTAGCGCCGCACCCTCAGGGACACTACCTGATGCTAGGTTGATCAGGACCCTAACCTGCCCTTGGCCTCACACCAGCTCCCCACACATCCTTACTACCTCTAGTGTGCACACCTTGACAGAACAAGGCCCGGCCTGAGTTGAGCTACTCGGCTTCACGGTCGAAACGAGTTATCCGGCCAGTTAAGTGAGAGGCATGCGTTCAAAATGACCGAGGACCAACAACGATACGGTCCTTAATCGGCACAGACGGAATCACATGAGTCAACGTACAACATAGACTTTGTCTGGCCTCGATTTACAGCCTCCCATGGTTCTTTTACTTGATAGCAAATATAGCCAACCGTGGTTCAGTGTCCACCTATATCTCGCAGATGACAGGAAATCACCCGACTTCTACCGAGCTAAGCATTGCTAAGCAGTTATTCGATCCTGGACCTACATAGGATTCAAGGTATATTTCTAGACAAGGTAGTTCTATGCATGTGTTTCCAATCAACTCTTATAACCTAATGCATCAAACATAAAGGACTCAAGTGATATTTTATAAAACATAGAAGGCTTATAATGCTCCAGGGCTTGCCTTTCAGGAAAGAAGTGGGTCGGTGGTCAGGGCACTCCGGAAGTTCCTCAGTATGTGGCTGCTCACCTTCGAGAGCTGCTGGTTGTGGTGTCTCCTGATTATCCTCTGCCTCTTCTTCAAATTCTAGTAGGGTTACTCCTTCGGGCGATCCTATATGTATGAGCATGAAATAAGATATCATGGATGCATAGATAATAACATGGATGATATGATATGATAAAATGCATACTCATAAGTGTCCTTAACGGTAATGTATTAAAGTGATAACACGATAAATTTTCTTTAACTGAGTAGGTGCATATCTCCTCTCTAGTAATTAAACAAACACCTATTTAAACATTTTCTGGGCTGCAAGACAGCAGCCACTTGTTTTGATCATAATTGGAGTTATACACACCCAAACAATATGATTGTGGACTTTCTGGAAAGCTTATAAATTTTCCTATAACTTTATTTTAATCATCTTAAGGTGATTCAGTAGCTATCTAGGTCAAACAATTCAATCTTCCAGATCTATCCAGAGGACAAGCAAATCTGATAGCAGACTTCTGACAACTATAAATCTTAAACCATTTAGCCTATAGCTATGAAATTTTAGGAAGAGCAAGATGAGTAACTTTCCTACAACTTTTTATTAACAAGTTTAACAGGAAAAGTCACTATCATCATGAATTTGTCAACACAACAGAAACTACTCCTGTAGCCATCTAGTTGAATTATAAAGCAATGATTAAGTAGCTGCCTACAACCAATCAATTCTAAGCATAACTACTAATATCAACAGGTCATATGCATCACAAGCACCATAGAAAACATCATGGTTAAGCCCAAATAATTTACTTATGTGCAATTATTAATTACCTTATATAATAAGGTGATTTAAAAGATAAATATTTCTAGTGCTCAATAAATTCTGAGAAAATTATAGTAGCCTACATTTGACCCCAATAGTCTACTATACAAATTCTATGCTATTTAGATAAGTATAGCAACCTCTACAAAAATGACAAGTTGCATAGGCTTATTTTAGCAAAAATAGTTTAACCTAGTAAAAGTGCCAAACAACAGATTTCATATTTTTCTTACTGTCATCCTAGCATAAGAACACTGTGTAAAAATTTGTATGATCATAAGTTATGTATTTTTACCCCATTTATTTTCAATAGAAACTAGCAATTATGTAAGATTAAATAGGAAGCCCATATCCAAGTATGCCTACTGTAGGTTTAGTATTTGTCCTAGCTAGATCATGTCAACACAAGACCAGAAAAATTAGAATCACAATTTTTGCACTTCCCTAGCTCAACATATGCATTTTACAAGATAGAAACTATTTTAAAAGCACTTAACTAGCTCAATTTAATTCCCCTAGAAAAATATCCCAAACAATAGGTTTCATATTTTTATCAAATAATACACTTCATGATGAACCAACAAAATTTGGTTCACCCAAATTGGACACCCCTTGCTCAAGATATAAATTTTTGAAGTTTGCTATAAAATCTAGAATAATAAATAAAGAAAAAAAATTAAAAACCCTGGCTGACAGGTGGGCCCTGTGGGTCACCGAGCCCACGCATCAGCAAGACAGGAGCAGAGGACGGCACTGACCGGCCAAAGCTCGGCGACAGCGAGCTCGCTGGCGGTAGCGTCTTCACCATCGTGTCCTACTCAACATCCCGCGTCGACTAGTGCCCTTGGTTGGCTCAGCGGTTCACCGAAGCTACCTCGCCGGCGACAATGGCAGCACGACGGAGGTGCACGGTGGCTGGATCATCATCTCGGCAATGACACGGCTAGGCGAGCGACGCTACAACATTAGGGAGTCCTAGCGGAGCTCTAGGGTTAGGTCTAAGGCAAGGTGAAGCAGTGGTGTACTTCGGCCACGTGCATGGCGTCACGGCGGTGAGAGCGCAGCGGCGAGAGGCCGTGTTCCAGCGTCGACATGTCGGTATTGGCTAAAAGCCAGCAGCGTGAGCTATACCTAGTCCTAGGCTATCCCTAACATGAGAACAGAGAAAACGAGAGAGCTCGGAGGAGCAAGGCCACGTGCGAGCGCGAGTTCGGTGGTGCTCCGATGATGGCCACAGCGACAGTGAACTCGTCCTGAGGCCTTACCTAGGCTCGATTGATGCAGCTAGTGGCTCGGGAAGGTGGAATGGCTCATGGCGAAGCTATGGGCGAGGTAGATTGGGTGGTGGTGGTGCATGGGCGGGAGCATTACCAGCGGAGTGCGGCGGCGACGGCGCTGCTCGGCTGTGGGAGAGAGAGAGCGAGAGCGAGAGCGAGGCGAGGTAGAGAGAGTGAGCGCGAGAGAGTGAGCGAGCGCAACGCGGCGCCCTCATCTGCCCGCTCCAGCCTGACACGTGGGGCCGGCACCGACGTACGGATGCCAAGCGACGGCCATGGCCTGTGGCTGGTCGGCCATGACGGCTGCTGCCCCAGTCGGTTCAGACGGGTGAAGGAGCTGACTAACAGAGCAACTTTGTGCACCTGTAACTCCTGATTCGTGGTGATTTAGTGAAAATGGTATTAGTGAAAGTTGTAGTGCTACGTGAGATCACCAACTTTGCTTCAAGAAGCATTGTCAAAATTGCCATGGTTTTCAAACTACAAAGCTCCAAAGTGGTGCACTTGAAACTGAAATCTGCATTTTGACTTAGCAAAATTTCGAAGTCTAGAAACAACATTTCATTACTACTTTGGAGCTGTTTTTGACTATGTTAGGCACTGAATTAGCTCATGGACCTAAAACAAAGTTTGTTACACATGTTAAGAACTACAACTTTTATTAAGGGTGCACTGCCATGCAAACACTCTAGGCTATAGTTCAACTTTGGTCAAAGTAGGATCATGAAAAATGACATTATGAGTAAACTAGGACTTAGAAGCAAAATTGGCCCATGTCATGAATACAAACATTGTTTCATTAAACATCATAGACATGTCTAAGGTGTTTTTGTGACCTCACAACCATCTCTCGCATTGGTCACACATGACCACAAGCACATGCATGTATATAATCAACATCACATGTGATAATATGTAAAGAATAAGATGAAATTCCATATGCTCATGCTCATGAATGCTTGGATGATGCTTGTGCTCATGAAATGCAAGTGCCAAATGCAATGCTTAACAATAGGGTGTTATAGCCTTGTAGTATGATACTTGGGTCAAAGTCAAGCTGGCGGCTTTTGATGACTCTCACCACATGCTCGACAGCAATAACGGCGCCCTCGATCAGCTTCTCCTCAACAGCGGCCTAACGCTCTTCGACAGCCTCAAGCTTCTTTTGCAACTCCTCAGCTTGTTGCTTCAAAGTTGCCTTCTCCCTCTCTAGGATATCGACATGTTTGCGCAGGCCTGAGGAAAACAACAAGAAGTTAGGGCCCGATAAGAAATGGGCGTATTTCAAGATTACATCAAAACATAACTTCATTACCCTTTAGAAGATCATAGAGTCAGACTGCTCGGCCTTTTTGAGATCTCCTTCCCAAAGATCACAAAAGCCTTGCATCTCTTGGATAAGAGCACGCAGCCAAGAGGGGTTCCTCTCTAGGAGTATTGCCTAGGCCCCTTGAGCCTGGGCACTGGTTGCCAAGACCAAGTTCAGTGCCTCAGGGGTTGGGGTAACACCAGGCTCTTCGACAGCCGCCTTTGTTGCACCTTTGAGAGTTTTGGCTCTTCTGTAAATAGCAACAAAGCGTCAAGGAGAAACTTAGGAGAACATAATCAAAGCCACTAGCCATTCACTTATGGATCAAGCAGGATCAGACACCTCAGCTTCTTCGATCGCTAAGTCATCAGTTTAGGAGCTAGTGGGGTTATGGCTTTCTCCTGAGTACAAACCTCCCAAACACGTTCAAGGCTATCCACATAGCTAAAAACCCCAATTATTCGGTCAAAAACATGTCTGGGTGGTACCTAATTGCTGGAGCAGGGCGGTATCTCCTACTCGGTCTCCTGGGGCATTGCTGACTAGTTTTCACTAGTTCCAGTGACTGACTGGGGGCTCTTGGACATACCTCGGCTTCTTTTAGAAGCAGGCAGCTCGAGTTCTTCCGCACTTCCATGCGATCTGGTCTTCCTCTTTTCAACAACCTGAGGTGGCCCAGGGGCTAGCTTTTCCATAGATATGCTCACCTCAGCTTGCGCTTCATCAGGCATCTCCTTCTGCTGCATACCCGAGCCTGCCTTGGGAGCAGACGGGGTAGCTCGAGCAGCATCGGCCCGAGTTGCCTCACCTTCAGAGGCTGGGCCAACCGCTGGTTGCTCTAGGTTGTCATCGTCATCCCAGCCAATCTCCATGCCCCTAGCAATAGGGCCCAAGGGGACAACATCCTGGCATACCACTAGTAAATGAACATCAAGATTGTTTGAGAAGCAAGTCAATAAAGATCCAGCCTTTACCTGCGATAGAGGGTTTTCGACGTTGAATGGCAATGGGACGCCAGTCCAGTCCGGCCGAGCAACATCGAGGATGCCCTTCACTCGCTGGGCGATCTCTTCATCTGACACTTCTAATACAACATAACAAATTAGACTTTAGAAACAAAACATCATAAATAAAACTCCCAAACAAGAGGCAAACTCGGAATAGAGGTTTTTACCTTCAGTCGATTCCCTGTTCGGGTCAAGAATCCCTTTGTAGGTGTAGGCCGCATCCTACTGCTTCAAGGGAACAATCCTACACTTGACAAAGGTCTCCACCACGTGTGTTGCAGTAAGTATGGCTGTCCGAAGCTCCTGGATACGCATGATATGCCTCTTCATCCTCACGTTCATAGGGGGATCGATCTCCACCTTTCATTGGACACATGCATCAACGCTTAACCCTTGATCAGGCTCTCTTCATGGAGTTGGATGTAAAACCACTTCTTCTGATATCCTTTCCAAGAGGTTTTGATCGGGAACGTTATATAGTCGCTTCCCTTCCTCAGGGAGAAACCGACTGACCCGATGGCCAAATTCTTGGCATAATAAATGGCAGAGTAAAAGTGGCGCCACAAATCCAAATAAGGGTTAACTCCAAGCCACGCCTCACACAAGAAGGCAAAGACGCTAAGCATTGCTACCGCATTCGGCAGCAAGTGTACGAGCTCGATCCCGTAATGTCTACAGATTTGTTCTAGGAACTTAGACGGAAAACCCCAAAGCCACACTTTAAATGCGCAATAAAAACCGCAGCTTGGTGGGTATCGGGGGTGGGATGCTCCTGACCTTTAGTGGCGACCCACTCGTAAATCTGTGGATCTAGGAGTAGACCTCGCTCCCTCAGCTTCTTCAAATCCTTCACCTTTGTGGTCGACATCTTCCAATATTCATCAAGCTACACGACCTTCGAGGGCTGGGAAGACTGCAACTTCTCAGCGCTCATTTGGTTGGAGGCACTCATCGAACCCTCAGATTGCTGTTGGGCGGAGGCCATGCTAGCGCAAGGAAGACGAAAAGCTCGAGGGGGAAGGAGGGCGACTGGCAAATGTGGAAATGTGAAAGGGTGCAACAGTGGTTGCCACCAAAGCGAAATGAGGGGTTAAATGGCCGCACGGCCCACATGATCCCCGAAAAAACGCACGGCAACCACAGTGCGCACCTCAATTCATGCACCATAATTATCATTCGGTTAGTTTTTCCTTTATATTTCATTAAAACATTTCTTTTCTTGGAAGAAAATTTTAGTTAGATATTTCCGCGTGTTTGGTTGACAAATGAGCAAATGCTAAAAGCCCGAACAACACGAGATGAGCGGAACGACTCGTGAACACACCAAATAGCCGGAACTAAGATAGAATCATCGGCCTGTTTCTATGCACATGATGTATAAACACATTTAACTACAAAAATAGACCGACTAAAAGTTCTTTCATTAATAAACTTCGTTTAAACATGGATTTACAACGGGAATTCTTAAAGCACTAATTAATTATTCCTGGACCGAATCACCGTGTCGGGCTCTGCACGAATCATGATCTGCAAGGACGAAATCCTTGTGGTACAGGGACAAAATGGCCCAATCAAGGTGATCATCACCAAGCTCAGGCGCTTGGTGGAGGACTGGGAGGCGTGGCGGCTTGCTCCGGCGGCTTGTCGTCTGCCGCGACATCCTTCTCCTCGCCGCCTAGGGCGACTTCCTCCTTCACCTCACCAGCATCGGCTTCCACGATCTCCTCGTTGTCACTCACCAGGTCAACCAGGACCCCATCGTCAGGGATTCTGATGGCTTCCTGGTTCAGCTCAACGAAAAGCTTCCAGGTGAACTCCCAGTCGCCGCTTATGTCAGACACGGCGCCGACCCGAGGAGTGGAGGGTCCGGCTTCAGAGGGACTAGCGTTGGCGGCAGCAGCAAGGGAGGCGATCAAATCTTCTGACTCATCGTCGGAAAGCTCGATGACACCCTCTCTTAGCGCATTGGACTTTGGCTCCCCCGGGGCTAGGGCGGTGACCTCCTTAGTACTCACCACGGCCTCTCCTTCCTCCTTCACGAACGCGGCCTCTTCTTGTGAGGGCGCTGTGGCTGGCGATGGGGTCAGGGATGAAGCGGCAGGCGACGCCGGAGCAGGAGACGATGACGCCAAGGGAGATGACGAAGGTGAGGCCCCCACAGACTGTCCAAGCGAATCCCCAAGCAATAGGCGAGGGATCTTGCGGTGGCGGCTGATGGTCTTAGTCCTCATGACTGCAAAAGTGCAGATGCTAAGTGGATCCAATCCAACACTCAGACGCCCGCTTATAATGGTAGGGCCAGGGTGATTGGGAGGGCAAGCCAACCGTTGCCCATGAATCAAAGCGACACATTAATCGCAAACCACACGTAATCCTTGGAAGTCGAACCGGCACGGCCACTCGAGTGCCTGACAACCGCCACCTGACTCGGACGGAGACCACGTTGACAAGACAAGATGACTCCAAAGTATGGCTTATTTTATTTTTACAGCTCATCGCCCAACTATGCGACCCTATAACTTCTACCTGACCAGCCTCGCTCTCATAGGTATGAACTCGGGCTCTTGAAATAAAGTCCTGATTCCGAACACCCTGAAAAGGCTCGAGTATAGGAAGGTTACCGAGTCTTACTTGACCGATAAGCTCGGGGCTATTGATGGTGCCATACTCCTAGGATTCCTGACAACCGGATATGCTGGCTACCAAATCCGTACCAAAGAAGGCCCGAAGGATCACGACTCGTCTATTCAAGGAAGGATATATGAAGATCACGCCAAAACTCCGACTGGGGCACGACTATGTAACTTGTAGGGCAAGTAGGCCTCGGATATAAATAGCTAGCTATCCGCCCTGTTGTAATCATCGAAACTCTCATAGGCATAGCCATCTTGTAATCGCCATCTCGCTATTCGACGAGATCATAATACAAACAAGTAGCAACTGGACGTACGGCTTTTACTCGCTTCCTAGGGGCCCAAACTAGTATAAATTCTGTGTCTCTACTATGCTTGCTCTTTGCATCAGGCGAGTTCCTCCAAGAAACGAATATCTACCGGTAAAAACACCGATAATTATTATTCAAAAAGGATAGATCCTAATGGCTATTATTATGACCGGTATTAGAGTGTACTAGTTTGATGGCCTTACTTTTTCCTTTTTTGTGAGAACAATTTTACGATATGTATTTAGTTGAAACCTAAATTAAGTTATATAAGTTCTTGTTGCATATCTTTCTATAACATCATAAATCAATATTTTAACATTCAACTTTTAGTCTACTTGTTGCATTTTTAACCACATGTTAAGTTAAACCACTAAAGCTTATTATGTGTTTTGTTTAACATTTTCTTTTAGTTTATTTAAGAAAAGATGTTAGATCCAAGGCTACCTTCTTAGTCATTACAATGGTCTATATAGTCATTTTAGCTTGCAATGCGGCCCTCAAGATGCTCGGTTTTTTATATCAAAGTTTTATATTTGTAGTAGTATTTTTTACAAATATGGAGCCTAAATTAAAATACAAATATTGATTTGACATAATGTTTAAGTCAAGATGTATCAATTTATTCAAAAATAACAACCTGAATTTTATTGTCATGCTGTATTAATATGTTTAAAATATATTGTTAGTATAATTTGATATGTGGTTTTGTTTAAGGACTATTTTCCATGTTTGATAAGCTATTAAAATAGATATTTATCCTAAACGTATATATGTTTACATGCTCTATATGACAGAACGTAGCGAGCATTGAAGGGTCCAATTTATAAATATATATAACATACTTTTATAGATATTGGACTACTTGTAACATATTGAATTGGTATTTGCATATAGGTTGAAGAGACAGTTTTATTTGTTTTATAGAGACTAACGTTGATAACTTTGATACAAACTAAAAGGTATAATTTTATATTATATTTATAATGCATAAATGGGTATTTTGAAAGCACATGGGTTAGTTTGTATCTTTTCTCATAATGACAAATATAGGTAATTTATAAAATGTATTAGAAGACTATTTTGAATTACCTTTCGTAAAGGCAAAGGTCTAGTTAAGTTATAAATTTGGGGAGTTGTTTTGAATTATCTTTTACTCCATGAACGAAAACAACCGTACCAATGCCGAATAGAAGGATTCCTGATTCCGCATGGTTGACGAAAATTGGACCTTTTTAGGGTAAATACATTAGTGTTGTCTAATAGATGGTTTTATATAGTACTCCTTCAAGTCCAGATTATAAGATATTTTGGCTTTTTTTAGATACATTATTTTTCTATGTATCTGAACATAATGTATATCTAAGTGAATAACAAAAGATATGTATCTAGAAAAGCTAAAATATCCTATAATTTGGAATGGAGGGAGTACAATGTATTCTTAGGGAGAACTTAATAGACAATATGTATAATGGTTTTCTTTTGAGTTGTCACATAGTAACTCCTAATTTTTAATTTGTGCAGCAAAAAGTAAGTTGTGGGTTGTATGACAACAACTACTCATACAATGGCGTAATAGGGATTTTATAGTCCTTGATTTTAGTCTATATAAAATAGTTGTTTGGTGAAACAGCAACCTTTGTCTCACCTCCATCTTTTTCCTCTGTACCATAAAAAATATTACATAATGATGATAAGGCGGGTAATAATGTATTTGTTTTTATTTATATATATGGGTACACGTGTATATCTTATTTGTTGAGGTTGATAGGTTCTATCTCATGTTTTATATGAATTAATATCTTAACCTTCTATATGATTTTTTGATTTTTTATTAATAGATTATCTAACGCAGATGTGATGGGCATTGTTGTCCTGATATTATATTAATATCTAACCAATAAAATATTAGTTTTTTAATGAAGTGTGGACATGAGTACGTTTTTTTTCTTGAAGATTTTTTTCTGTACGCTAAAGGCTTAAAGTTGTGTAAACGTGACTACAGGAGATTATTCCGTACGTTTTTTCTTGAAGAAAATATTTTCCGTACGTCCAATTTGTTTTTTTCTACCGTGGATCGTTTTTAGTCTGTTATCTACTATATAAATGCGGAGGTCGATAACTTAAAGAAACAAAACAGATCTCATGGCTAAGGATAGAACGTCAGTACAGGATATTTTCCGTACGTTTTTTTCTTTATAATAATTTTTTATGTACGTTCTAAGTTGTGTAAAAGTGAGTAGGAGTTTTTCTTGTACATTTTTTTCTTGAAGAAAAACTTCCCCGTGCGTCGAAGTTGTTTTTTCTACCACAAATTGATTTTAGTCTATTTGTTATTATCTACTATATAATTGTTGAGGTGGATAACTTTTTAAAAACAAAACAAATCTAGTGGTTAAGAATAGTTAGAGTCTTTTGATTAATGGCCAGATGTTTCTAATTAACGTGAGAATTTCTAAAATTTATCTTTTTTTTCTAGCGTTTCTGGTGAGGTTAATGTGGAGGCTCCATTTATTATCAACTACATAATTGTTGAGGCGGATAACTTTTTTAAAAACAAAACAAATCTAATGGTTACGAATAGTTAGAGTCTTTTGATTAATAGCCGTATGTTTTTAATTAATATGAGAATTTCTAAAATTTATCTTTTTACTTAGCGCTTCTGTTGAGGTTAACGTGGAGGCTCCGTTGACCTCTGATTAGTAAAAGCCTGTCATGTTCGGACGGCACGGTAGGACGACCAGAGTAAACTATTTTTGTTGTGTGGTCAATTGTGCGGTGATGAAGACAACTAAGGCAGCTAGCACCATAATCTGTCACACCGGTCGTATGGACGAACCAGGCTCTCCTCCCATAACGCGGCGGCGAAGAATCTCTTGACAGGCTTCTCCGGGTCGGGACCATACAGCGAACACACCGTCTCCAGCGTCCGCCGCACCGGGTCGTAGTACCCCAGTGAGCTCCCGGTGTCGAGCAAGATCCGGCCATCGGTGGCATCGATGGGAACCACCAGCTCCACCGTCTTGGGCGAGAACTCCGGCCACCGGCCCAGCTGTATGACGTACTCCCTACTCCATGCTCCATCGTCCCAGCCGGCGCCGGCGGCAGTGGACCAAATTGTGATCGTCTCCGTGCTTGGGCACGACTGGACGACGCAGAGCAGCCGTCTCAGCTCGACGAGGAACTCCGTGCCCGTGCCGCTGGTGTCATCGCCGCCGCCGCCCGTGCCTGGAGCTGGAGGCGCCGGCACGACTTGGAAAGCTCCTGCGCGTACGCAGAAGGCAAGGATTGCGCGCGGCGAGCAGCACATCCAGTGTATCCTGCCGTCGATGTACACGGGAGGCACCGTCGACGCAGACGGCAAGAACCGCGGCGTGATCGGCGGCGCGGGCACCGTCCTCGCCCTTCCGACGTCCTCTCTCAGCCTCCACACCTTGCACTCCGTACCGGCGGCGAGGAGCACCAGGACGTGCTCCTGCCTCGACTGGTCGTACCCCAGCCCGATGCTGCTGCTGCCTGACGACACGTCCAAGCTGCGGTCCACGTCGTCCATGACGAAGATTCTGTGTGCTCTCGTGACAGGATTGAACAATTCGGTACGTTCCCCGCAACAACGACTGCGACTCATCACCTGTGCGAAACCATGGCACGGCTTAGAGACGACGACTCTGCTGTTCATCAGCGGCGGCATCATCACGAAAGCCGAAGCCAAGCACAAGCGGAGTGGCACAGCGGGTTCATCTTCAAGCGGCGGGCAGCACGTGAAGATGACGCGGTCTGCAAGAGACGACGACGGAGATGAAGCGGCGTCGGCGAGCCGCCGATGGTGCTCGTTGTGCGCCGAGGCGAAGCGGTCGCTCTCGATGACGGCGCGCCAGCTACGGCAGACGGACTTGAGCCTCCCGAGCGTGCGAGCTGGAAGCCGGTGCAGAGCCATCGACAGCGCCTGCAGGTACGTCGTCGACGCGAAGAGGACGTCCTCGTACGGCCGGCCAACGGGCTCCAGGCTCTCCTCGTACAGGTCGTCGTCTCCGCAGTAGCCACTGCCGACGACGGTGCCAAGCTGTGACCACAGCTTCTTCTGCGGAGGATCTCGGCAGCCCGAGCCCGCCGGGTTCTGCACGTCAGCACGCCGCCATGCATAGTCCTCGGGCGCCGGCGTCCATATGTCACGCGGTCGATGTCGGTAATAGGAGACAAGGCCCAGGCGGCCACCGTGCAGAACCGTGAGCCCGAGCGACCTGCCGCAGGCATGGGGCGGCAGCGGGATGGACGTGAACGTCTCGTCCACGAGCGAGAAGGACATGACGGAGTCCGGCTCGGGGCGAAGCCGCAGCGCGTTCGCAGACAAAGTCGGCCTCCTGCTGGTGGCGAGCCAGTGCACGCGACCTTGCGCAAAGACGCCGGCCGTGTTGCTGACGCCGAACCTGTCGACGGCGAAACAGGGCGGCTTCGCTCCACTCGCCGCCGGCCTCCAATAGCCCTTGGAGCTTACGCCGACGTCGTAGACCTCGCACCCGGCGGGGAGGCCGACGGGGTAGTTGAGGCGCACCACCTTGTGTCGGTCTGCGCGCGCGTCGTGCCCGAGGCCGAAGCTGACGTAGCCGAAGATGAGTCCATCCCATGCGCCGCCGCCGCCGCCGCCGTCTAGCTTCACCGGCATGCCGTCAGGAAGCGAGGCTGCCTGACCCGTCGACGGGTTGCAGACGTAGTAAACCCCCGTGGAATAGTTCTTCACGAGGCCGAGGCCGCGGCAAGAGCGCGTGAGCCGCCGCCCGGCGAGATGATGCTCCTGCAAGCACGCGGACAAGGCCGCGGCCTCTTGGAAGAAGAAGCGCCGCCTGCAGGAGCTGGTGCTGGTGGGGAGCGCGGCGAGGTCGAGGTGGCGGTTGATGAAGCCGCGGGAGGACAGCACGGCGGCCCAGGCACGGGATAGACAGCGGCAGCGGGCCACGGATCTGGCTGGTAAACGCATGAAGATGTCCTCGATCACCTCGTCTGGGAGGATCTGTTGTTGCCATGCCGGCGGCGTCGTTTGCCTACTAGTCTTCTTGCTCGGCATGCAGCAGAGTCATGTACGTACGTTCGTTCTGTTGATTGTCTCGCAACAATCACGATCACGACAGCACATCAATGGTGAACCATGTGATGCGTGTGCTCTCTATATATTCCCAACAACCAGTTAGGCCTACGAGCGATCGAGTTTGGTAGATAGAAACCTAATCAGGTTAGAATTCCTCTTGGGAATTCCGTATCGGTTCTGAAACCAGATCAGCGCTTCCTTGAAAAAGATTTGGCGTGTGGACAGTCACCCAACAAGACAGCACACAACGGCCACCTACCGCATTGAACACTTGAACCAGCGGGGTTCCGAGCTCCGAGCTCAGGGCTGCCGCGACCTCAGGTGAACGTGCACAATACATTTGAAAGTCAGCATCTCCACGATCTCTCCAAGATCACGAAGATGCACGGTGGCTGCTGTCGGGGTCAAGATAACACGGGTGTCTAAAGGCACCGAATGCAAGGCCACTCAGGCAGCCCAGCTAGCCAGAGCCCTGCAACCACAACCCACTTGAGCCACAAAGGTCTCGGGCCCAACGCCAAAGGCACGCGGTCCTCCACGACCTCTTCCTTCTCCTTCTACCGCACGCCTTGCCGTCGTGCTCGACCCCTCCCCCATCTTGACCCCTAGGAAAGGACAGGGAGAGGTAGGGCGCCATCAAGTACGCCTACCCTGACAGAGACAGGCACGCTCCGCTTGCTCTGCCAGGACGGAGAGGACGGCCGTTTCTCGGGACGTGGGATCTCGGGACAGTCGTCATCCCACTGTGCACCTCTGCAGACAGGACAACACCATGGCACGGTGACAATTGGTATGGCACCGCACCGCCCAAATCCAACCCGACAAGACCGGAGTATGGCCCCACCCGCTACAGGATGGGTCAGACGACTCTGACCTTTTCTTCATAAGACTCACCAAGCCTCCAGGAGTCTCAACGCGGTGACCCAAGGTCAAGGTCCACAGCGCCACGACCCTGGGAGGCGACCCGCGACCATGGAGCAGCCACTTGCTCCCTCACTGTAGCCATGACGAAGAACAGGAGACGAGGACGAATGCCACGGCATGACCACACCGTGCAGGACATAACCAACATTGTAGCGCCATGCCACACCATGACGTGGGGAGCAAGATTACAACAACCACGATGATGACCATGCCTAAACGTGCGATGACGCCAGGACAAGACATGATGGATTGCTAGCCAAGTTTACTCGCTTCTCCCTCCCTCGGGCTCTCGGTCACTCGGGTCAAGAGAACCCATCTCTCTACTATAACCTGGCCCCGAACTCTATATAAGGGCGGCCATGCCTCCCTTCAAGGGGACAAAATCTTCGAGACTCGATTCGGACTTTCGATCTACCGATTCCTCCTACCTCAAATCTCTTAGGTTACACACCCCCATTGTAAGTCCTCAGAGCACTTTGAACCGAGGAACACGAACTCGCTACCCTCTCTGAGACTGGACGTAGAGCTCTAGCCTGGACCAGTATAATTTCTTGTGTCTTGAGTGCTACCATCGTCTTCCTAGAGTAGCGCGACACTTAGAAATTTACTCGTCGGTCTACAAAACACTGACAATAGGTTTGTGTGACCTTGCTAACTATAATTGTGTAGGTGAGTTTTACCTCGCCTGGCACCTTAGTTGCTTAACTAAGATCTTTGTAAGGTGCTTGAGAACTTAGATAGAGAGGTGTAGTCTTAGCCAGACCATTTAGTTTAATTCCACATTTATATTGACTAGCCAGCGCGATTAATTTTAGAAAGGACTATTCACCCTCCCCCCTTAGTCTACCATCTCGACCAATCAGCCGGTCTTCTGACCGTTTGTGCTAGCCCCACGCGTCAGCTGGACTTGGATGGTGGCGCAGTGACCGCGTGTGAGAGTGGCCGGCTGGCTTGTTGCCATTGGGGCCTAGCCGAAGGGATAAGGCAATGCCTTCCCTTTCCCTTTCCTCTAGCTCCTCTCCCGTTCTTACACTTGGAGTTTCAAAGTTAGGGTTCTTCCTATCCTCTCTCTCTTGTTATGTGCCAAATCTTGTAAGAGATTGAGTGCCCTATGTGGGTGTTGTTGGGAGCTTGAAGATCCACCTCCTCCCTTCTTCTCCCCCTCTAAGCTTAGTGCTAATTTGTGAGAGTTGTTGAGAGACCTAGTGTTTGCATTTGAGGATTGCATTTGGTGGCACTAGATAATCTTTATGATTGGGGATTTCTTATTACTCTTGGAGGTTGCCACCTCCTGGACGGCTTGGTGGATTGTGTGCTCTGTTGTAGCATGCTCGGAGATTGGGCGGTGCTCCAGAAGTGACCACATGGTGAGGCATGTTGTGCTTGCACCGCGGGAGATTGTGAAGAGAGCAACTCTAGTAAGGTGAGGTGCGAAGAGCATCAAGTGGTCCAGCAGGATCAAAAGCTAGAGCTCGTGGTGAGCACTCCACGTGGGAGAGTGTGACCGGTGGGTCACCACTAGCTAGAGGATCGATGGCAACCTTGGGCTTGCCTCAGCGGGGATTAAGTGGTTGGCAAACCACCAAACCTCAGGATAAAAATTGTCGTGTCAACTTTGTCTACAACTTCCCGTTGGTTTGCAATCTCCAAACACAAGCTTGTTCATATATTGTGCTTGTATTGTTGCTCTTGCATAACTAGTTTGGCTTGTGTAGCCTTGCTAGTTGAGAAGTGCTAGTGTACTTAGGATTTGTGCGCTTTGCTTTTTTTGATCATTTGTGCGCTTTGCTCACTAGTATGTGTAGGAGCTCTCCAGTTGCTTGAGTACTAATTGCATAGGTTTGTGTGACCTTGCAAACTAGAATTGTGTAGGTGAGCTCTACCTAGCCCAGCACCCTAGTTTCTCAATTAGGATCTTTTGTAAGGTACATGAAAACATAGATAGAGGGGTGTAGTCTTGGCTAGATCGAGTAATTTAATTCCCCATTTGTTTTGGTTAGCCGGCGCAATTAAGTTTTAGAAATAACTATTTACCCCCTCTAGCCCGCCATCTCGACCTATCGAAGTTGCATATACAACATGTGAACATGTAACATCCACATGATGAACTTTCTAGATAAATGGTGAGCATGCATGAGCCCTATTCGCCACGTTCATGGTAAGTAATACTTCAAGATATTTTGCATGGTAAAAATTATGCAAGAAATGGACAAATATAGGGTAGATTCTAGAAATATAGAAGAGTGTGGAAGGTTGCTATGTCATAACATAATTGTGACTATAAGCAACTATATATAGGGGTGCTCCTTATCAATACCAAGCCACATGAGAGATATAATAAGCCATAGAAGTAGACAACATCTTATCTTATACTCTTATAAATCAAAACCCCACTGTCGATGTTTTACCACCGGCAACCCGTCACGGGGTACCCGAGACGGTGATTTGTTCGGAGGGGTATCGGCGTTTGCAGGAACTCGATGGTAAACGCAGGGAGACAACGATTTATACTGGTTCGGTACGCCGGAAAGTCACGGCGCCCTACGTCCAGTCTGGTGTGGATAGTATATTGCGCCCTGCGCTATTTGTTGTGTTTGTGTTCCGGTATTGTCTCTCCCGATCTAGGGACCCCTGCCCTCCTTTATATAGTCCAGGAGAGGCGGGAGTCCTAGTCAGTTACAAAGTAGAGATCCTAATAGGATTATACGTAACTAGTCCTAATAGGATTACATGTAGGGAATCCTAGTTGGACTAGGTCTTCTTCTCTCTTCTCCGTGCGGAACCCTATGGGTCCCGCATCGACACCCACTACCATATTTCTCTGTGATTTCATGAGGCCACGTCATCGGAAGGGTCCACAAATCACTAAGCTCCAGAATCACGCAGTTGAAGCCCAAGCGTCTTCTCGCATCTTTCCTATCCTCTAATCTCCTTATGTCTAATCCACTTCCTCCACCCAAGACACTATCTGGTAGCCTTTAAATTTGAATCATTCATTGAGTCAGCCCATAAGATAGCAAGAAAATATATCTTAAACACGATAAGGCTACTATGGTTGTATTAGAGCTTATGAGTATACAAGAGTCCTATGTACTAGTGCATGAGTTTGCTATGGTTGTATTACAGCTTATGAGTATACAAGAGTCCTATGTACTAGTGCATTATCATATTTTTATAAAGTTGTTTATGCTATTTAATGTAAATAGATTTAATTAAATTGTTAGACATACTTATAAAATAAAAGAAAAATTTGTACATCCAATATATCTTAAACGCGATAAGGTTGCTATGGTTGTATCAAAGCTTATGAGTATACTCCTATATAATTAATATATTCAAGCGCGTGCCTAATCAATACTAATAATCAATATTTCGTTTGAATTAGCAAGAGTCATAAACATAACGTACATAACCTCACATGTGAGCATGTGAGTAGAGGGAGGTGGCAAGGCAATGCGGTATTGTAGAGGATGAGGATAGTGTGGAGATTGAGGTCATTGCTCCTAGAGTAATCAAATAGCCTGTTTGGTAGAGCTCCTCTCTAAATTATTTGTGAAAGTTGATTATATGACCGAAAATATTTTTTTATGATTCACAAATGTTGCTCTCTATCTTAGATGGGACTAGCGTTATATATGTAAATGCCGCGGATGAGGCTTTTCCATCTAAGATAAAAGTTATTAGTCACAAAGAAAAGTTTTACAAAGTTTAAATGATGCATATGTTTTGTCAGAGTAAAGTTAATATTATTTACATTACTAATTAGACATAGGTATAAGTTTTACATGAGTTTATAGGATACTTTGTTATTTGCGGATACAAACAATGTCGGGTATTTGACATTTTTTAATATGAATGTGGAATCGGATAGAGAAAAATTATAGAAATTATATACAGATACATTAACTTAGTATCTAGATTAAAATCGAACACGAATACAAATACAAATATCCATATTGACTAAGACAAATATGGATACCGGACATGTCACGTAGTGTGAGACTAGTTCATGTATACATACATATATATATATATATATATTTTGAAAGTTTAGGCACCTAGATGACATACTCTGCCAAGTTTAAAGGGTGGTCTGGCATCGCGGGTGTCAGAGTAGACCGTCACGTCAGCAAACGAGCCTAGTTTGGACCTGTGACATACCATGTGCCAAGTTAAGGAGTTGGGCGTGCATTTTCAAGTTTAAGTTTCTAGTTGACACACTCTACTAAGTTTAGAGGCCGGTGCATTTTACTTAAAAATATCATATGAGAGTCAGTTATCCCGGCGCAGGCGCGACCGCCTCCCGTCCCCGAATTACGAAAAATTAGTAATGTTTCTAAAATTTGTGAACAATTTGATATATATTTCTCAAATATCTCCTCCATAGAAATAATTTGTAAACTTTTCTGAAAAATTTGGCATATATTTGTCTGAGATATGCAATCCTTAGAAATAAAAGTTGTGTTATCTCTAAATTACATCACCATGTCCAATAAATTACACCGTAGAAATCATTGTAATATAGTAATAAGACAAACATTCGGTTTTTGCCCAGACATATTCTTTTATATAGAAACTATATATACAAATTCGGTAGGATGACTGAAAATAGGCTGAAAAATAGGGGCTATTTGGCATGGCTCCAGAGCCAAAATCCAGGCTAGAGCTGGCTGTAGCTAGCCAAACACCCCAACTCCAAAAAATGTTGGAGCAGCCGAACTCCATGGAGTTATTGGAGCTCTAGTTCATTCTCTTGGAGCACGTGTTTTCTAGCTCCAGAACCCTCTGAAATAAACCTAGACATGGAGTTCCAAGGAAATTACCCATTTTTGCCATCGATTACACACTCCAACCCAGCGAAACCGTTATTTCTCTTGTTTGTGACCGCCCCCGACTCGCCCCTATCCAACGGTCGTACTCGGGATGTCGGTCTCCCACGCGACGCCGCAGCCCCCGCGCTCGCCCTCACCCTCACGGTCACCTCCGCCCCCTTGCTCGCCCACCCCTCCGATCACCGCCATGCCTCTATTCCCTCGCCGCCCTCGCCTCCTTCCCCATGCCTCCACTCCCCTAGGCCTCCATTGCGCCTCCACTCCCCAACCCTAACCCTCGACGAGAAGAAGGGCATCCTCCTCATTGACGGTCGGTTTCCTCCACATCAACGGCCGCTACACGACGACCTGCTCCAGCGCCAGACCCCACCGGCAAGCTTTCCCAACCTTGCCTTGAAGACCCGACTAGATCTGCTCGTCGTGCAAGGTATTCCATCCCCATTCTAGGCTCTATAGTTCATGTTAGTGAAATTTTGGTAGTGAAATAGTTGCTCCATACTACTGAAATTTTGGTTATGAAATAGTTCCTCTGTAGTTCATGATAGCAACTGTGCATGTTCTGAATACTTGTGTTGAGTTGGTATAGATGCCGAGAAATTGATTGGAACATAGAGAACACTCGGATCCTATGTGGTTTGATGGCCGAACAACTTGAGAAAGGAAATCGGCCAAATACATTCTCCAATTCAGTTGGTTATGTTGCGGGTGAAAAAGAATTCAAAGATAGGACAGGTATTGAATTGACCAAGGGGAAAATCAAGAACAAGTGGGATAAATTGAAGGAAGATTTCAAGGCATGGAAAAAGTTTAAGATGAGGCAAACAGGAACCGGTTGGAACCATAATAATGACACTATTGATATGGACGATGTATGGTGGAAGAAAGCTAGAGCTGTAAGTGTTATATGTAGGAATGTTACCTTATTTGTTAATTAGTTGCTGTTATTATTTGTACTAATATATGTTGCTCTCTTGCATATTTTTAGAACATTCCAGGCTGCGGGAAGTTGACGACTTGCTATCAAGGTATCGTTAATGTTGGTGCTAACCATTGGTCCCCTTGTGGCGCCAATGTTGCAATGGCTGCAGCACCTACACTTGGTAGTGCGACACAAGAATCAACACAAGATGAAGGTGCGGCACAAGTTGAGGAAGGTGCGGCACAAGGTGTGGCAGAAGGTGAGGAGGTTACCCCTTCCCCTAGTAGTGGCAAGAGAGCGGCAAGGCCTGTCTAGAATACAGGCAAGAAGGCTAAGACAGTTAATGTAGTTCTCATTCAAGAAGCAGACACTAGTATGGCTAGTTCAGCAAATGCATATGCTGCCAAGACTGGGATGGGTGACTGAGACCCTAAACACTCCAGGGGAATGCCACACAATGCTTTGGATGAACAAGGATATCTTTTTGGATCTTCATGATGTGTTGGTTGAGAGGTATGGTTTGCATGACACTAGTGTACTATACCATGCAATGGAAGTGGATGCGCAAATCTTCCCACATCATCCACAAGGTACAAATATTACAAACATTTTGCATGCTCAATTTCGTACTTCACATTCTTATGCTATTTTTTCATATGTGCAGGCAAGTACTATGTTGTGGACGCAGGCTATCCTAATCGTCCAGGTTACCTAGCTCCATACAAGGGTGAAAGGTATCATTTACCTAAGTGTCATCGAGGTATGGAACCAAATACTCTAAAAGAGAAGTTCAACTGGATTCATTCATCTATTCGTAATGTTATTGATCGTTCATTTGGAGTATCAAAGATGAAGTGGCAAATTCTATATAAGATGCCTCCCTATTCCATGCTCACACAAAAGAAGGTTGTAGCTGCTACCATGGTTCTTCACAATTTCATACGTAAGCATGCTAGTGGGGATGTGGACTTTGCTAATTTCGATCGAGATACGAACTATTTGCCAACTATCTCGAAAAGGTACAACAAATATGTTGTGTCTCAACATGCCTATGATGGATCCACTTTGAAATCAAGCTTTGTGACTATGGACTCATTTCATGATACTTTGGCTATGTTGACGGTAGTTAACAACAATTATAAGCCATCAATTAAACATGTATAAGGGCATAAATGTAATCACCAATGAAGGTTTAGGGGTTTAAACTAATGAATTCCATGAGCTTTGGTGATTTCATGACTGCAGGAGGATTTATCCAGAAAACATCTCTCGGGACCACTAGCATACACTCCAAACAAACAATCCGACATCAACAAGTGATTCAACCCGCGAAACCTATGAAAGACGACTCAAGATGGAGCCCAAGCCTCGCCACCAGAAGGAGGAGCCCACCTAGCACCATAGTGGGCCTGCTGGTCCACTAGGGAGGCCGCTCGGCCCATGGGGGTGGCCCATCACCCTCCGCCACCGTGTACTCCTTCCTATGATCTACACCGTTGATTCTAAGGCGGTTTTAGGTCGGTTCATCCAACGGTGGTCGAGAGAGTTGACGCGGATTGATGACGTGGCAATTCCTTGCCTCATACTCTACCTCTGGCCTATATATAGCAGCCCCTACCCTCTCCCTTTATTAGATCCTGAAACCCTAATTCATATTCTCCTCATGAGGATCAGAGCCAGCTATCAAGAGAAGATTAGTCCTCCATAGGATCTAGTCTTTAGAAATAGAGAGATGGAGAGTGAAGAAAGAGTTTCGAGATGCCGGCCTGTCGGTGCTCTCTCTACGGCTTGTACCTTGGCGGAAGTCAACCTTGAGTCTGAGATTTCTCTAGTAATCAACTTCTAATTCAAGTAAGCATCGTGTTTATATTGTTCATCAGGTTCATAACTCTTTGAGTGCTTTAATCTATATGACGCTCTAGGTTAAAGTAGTAATTGTAGGTGTAAGCGTGGTGCTTAGACCGGGTTACTTGTGGATGTACCCCATATTTCGGATCGATGGTAGCTCACGAGGGTGACTCTTATAGACTCGTTGAATCTTCTGCATCCCACCTCCCGTTTGTAGGCCTAGTAGGATCTAGTTACTATAGGAAACATACTCTGTCTGTGTTTCTCTTAGTAATATCCTCAATTGAACAATATAAGACATAGCTTATCGAGATTAAAACTAGAAGACTTTAGTGATCTCCTCTACACTTCCCGACTTTCTTAAGTCTTATTGCTACTCCGGGTTAAGTTGGACCGTAGTTAACCTCACACGTTTCCCTGTGGATACGATATTTTGAATACTTTTGGGTGAAAGCTATAGCGGTATCCGTGCGCTTACGGATTTATCTGCGTGCGTTAAATATATCAACAGGCTACATCCATCGCATTAGCTTAGAATTAATGTAATCATATTTTCAAACTATGGACTTATATCTCAGACTATTTGGTTGGACATGATTATCTTATAACATATTGGTATTTTAATTTAATTCACATGCTTGTTTTGCTGTTGGACGCATCATTGAAGTACACTTATGTCTATCAAAGGCAAACTGAGCAATCCACGTTGATAAAACACCATTCTAAAACTAAAAATATCCTTCTAGCCAAACATCCCTGCAGACAACTCCAATTTCACTCGAGCTGAGTTAAGCCATGCCACGCAGCCGCATAGACTCCTGATTTTGAAGTGCTTGGGAAATGAGTCAGTCTCTCACTCTCTCCTCGTCACCACACACGACTCCAACAGGTGGGTCCCACACGTCAGAGGCCCATTCGGTGGAGAAAACGTAGTGGAAGGCCCCCACCCTTCCGCCGCGTCGTCTCCTTCGTCCACCCTCCGCCCCGCCGCAAAAACCCTAGCCGCAACTTCCTCCGCCTCCACGGTTCTCAGCCGCGACCTATCTCTCCTCTATCTCCAAGGCGAAGACTAGGTGGTTTCTTACCGGCCACGGGCTCGAAGGCGATGGCGGGCGGCGGGAAGAAGGAGAAGGGCGAGGGACTCGGGCGCGCGCTGATCCGGCAGCGGAACAAGGCGGCGGCGGCCGCCAAGGAACGGGGCGAGGCGCTCGCTTTCGGCCGCCGCCGCGCGATGCCGCTCGAGTCCGTCATCGACGTCAGCGACATCGACGCCGTGCTCCAGCGGGCCGCGGAGGCCGACCAGCTCGCCGAGGGCGCGTCCGTCTCCTCCGACTCCGACCTCGTTATCGACCTGTGAGCCCTCGCCTCCTCCCCTTTTCCTTCATGGGGATAATGAAATCCCGCTTCTTGTTTTGCTGGTGCTGCGGAATTAGCGTGTTCTCTTGTTGTGGATTCTTACGGATTGGATTGGTTGCGCCAGGGATGCGACGGGGGAGACGGAAGAGGAGAGGCGGCGGCTTCGCAAGGAGCAGGAGGCCCTGCACGCCAGCAGCCTCAGGGTCCCCAGGCGGTGAGCATTTCTGACCGTTGATGGTGTTACTGTTTGTTCTTGATTTTAGGATTGTTCCTTTTCTGATTATTATATGAATCCTGTGTGTGTCATTCAGACCGCCATGGCATAGTCAGATGACCGTGGAGGAGCTTGATGCGAATGAGCGGCGGGCCTTCCTGGTATGGCGCAGGAATCTTGCGAGGTTGGTTCAGAAGTACATGTTTGGGCGCTAAGCTATAACTACTGAATTCTTTATAATTGGCAATCAAATAAGACAAGTGAGCTTATGAGCTTTATGATGCACCTCTACTTGATATTATCGGTATCGGCTATGCTACTGGTTTATTTTTAGAACACATTCCTGTCACAGATTACCTTCTGGATAGTCAAAGATGAGACTTGCATTCTTAGACTGAACAGTATGTGTTGGTTGTAAAATTTGACACGGGGTGCTTAATGCGTTTTTTTGTATACCAATGCTTTGAGTATGTAAGTCTGATGAGCAATCTCCTATGCAGATTGGAAGAGAATGATAAGCTTGTCCTGACTCCCTTTGAGAAGAATATTGACATCTGGAGACAACTCTGGAGAGTGCTTGAACGCAGTGATTTGGTAAGTTACGCTCCACTGAATTGTTAGTGTCAGCGTTGTGGCTTTGGTTGCTTGCCTTACAAATCTTTCTCTGAGTGTGTGCTTATACCGGACCGTTTGTTAAACTAGTCTAGGAAAGTAACATACACTGATCTGGGGTCACTTGCAAACTTTATAGGGTGTTTGGTTTGATGAATGACTCCATTCTAGATAAGGTGGTGCATCATGAGCCCATTCCTTCAATTTGGTGGAATGACCCCATTTCTCGTACTAGTACTAATTATTAGCTTATGAGGAATGAGGTGATGATGGATCAATCCATTCCACTCCACACACCAAACAAAAAAAGGTGATGCATTAAAAGATGGACTAACTCATTCCTCAAACCAAACACCCTATTAGTATAGCTGTTGGTGCTTACATATCATTTTCATGGAAATATGCTACTCTGCTTGCTCAATCACGTTTGTGCAATTCTGATTGAAGAGTAACATGTCGTGATATAGTTTCTTATGCAAATAAATGACCGTTTTCTTTTCTTCTGTGAAGTTGGTTATGGTGGTTGATGCTCGGGATCCTTTATTCTACCGGTGCCCTGATCTTGAGGTACTACTTTTCTTGATTTTGATATAAATTGTTTAGCTTTATTAAATGGTATATAACTCGTAATAGGCCAAACAAATGATGATAGCTTGCCAGACACTTCTTAAAACTCCTTCGATGTTGCAGAACTGCACAGAATCAGTAAAATTGTTACATAAACATGAGTCATTCAGAGTTATGTTTTAGCGCTTTCCTTGTCCATTTTATAACCAATAAATGTACAAATGGAAACTGTTTTTCCTGTATTTCTGGCAGAAGCAAGCCATATTTGTTTTTGTATCATGAAAAAACAATTGGAACTGAGATTTCCTGGATATCGCCACATTGAAATATTATTTTCTGCCAGATTGCAATGAAGCCATGTTTCCCAGAAATTATATTCCTTTCAAAGCAAGCATGTATTGATCTCACTTTTCTTTGTTCCGCATTAGGATAAACTTGCTATGACTTCTATTTTCTAGAAGTGTAAATTATGTTTTTTTCTGGAATCTTTGTTCTTTCTTGGGAGTTTGCTTTCACGTCAATCTTTTTATGTTGCACACTGTTTTTTTTGTTGGTGAGCATCGTACCTTGTTTTTGACTTGTATAAGTTCTGACATGGCTTTCTGTGTGTGTACTAGGTACATGCAAAGGAAATTGATGAACACAAGAGAACGATGCTCCTTGTTAACAAGGCTGATCTGTTGCCATTAAATATCAGGTCTGCGTATTGTTCATATGACTTGATTGATTGTGTACTACCTTTATTGCCTTAGGAGTGACATCATTACATTTGTTCAATGCAGGAAGAGATGGGCTGATTATTTTAAGGCACATGATATTCTCTCTGTGTTCTGGTCGGCTAAGGCTGCCACTGCCACATTAGAAGGCAAAAAGTTAAGTGGATACTCTGAAGAAGAATCTGCTTCACTTGATTTGGATACCAAGATATATGGCAGAGATGAACTGTTGATGAAGCTGCAAGCTGAGGCAGAATCTATTGTAGCTCAGAGAAGGACCTCAACTACTGTAGATGATCAGGAAGCCAGTTCTTCAGATTCTGTTTCTTCAGTGGCTAAGCATGTAGTTGTTGGATTTGTTGGCTATCCAAATGTTGGAAAGAGTTCAACAATAAATGCTTTGGTTGGGGAGAAGAGGACTGGTGTTACTCACACACCTGGCAAGACAAAACATTTCCAGACACTGATAATCTCTGAAGAGCTTACTCTGTGTGATTGCCCTGGTCTGGTCTTCCCATCCTTTTCAAGCTCAAGGCATGAGATGGTGGCATGTGGTGTCTTGCCGATTGATAGGATGGCAAAGCACCGGGAAGCTATTCAAGTGGTCGCAGATCGTGTCCCAAGGGATATCCTTGAGCAGATTTACAAAATCACCTTGCCGAAGCCAAAGCCATATGAACCTCAGTCTCGGCCGCCAACTGCTGCTGAGCTGTTGCGAGCCTACTGTGCATCTCGTGGGCATGTCAGCCATGCCGGTCTGCCGGATGAGACCAGGGCTGCTCGACAGATACTGAAGGATTACATTGATGGTAAAATCCCACACTTTGAACTCCCTCCTGGCGTAACAGACTCTGAGGTGGATCTTGAACAAATCATCGGATCAGAAGGTCCAACTACTTCAGCAGCGAATGAATCAGATGCTGATGAAGAGGGTGAGGATGGAGTGGATCCTGCTGAACCAGACATGAGAGATGTCCTGGATGACCTCGAATCTTTTGACTTGGGCAATGGAGGGTCCAAAACTACTGCAAAGAAGAAAGAGGCATCCCACAAGCATCACAAGAAGCCCCAGCGGAAGAAGGATCGGTCCTGGAGGGTTGGCAATGATGGTGGCGATGGAACAGCAGTTGTAAGGGTGTATCAAAAACCCGCTGTTAATTTGTCCGCAGTCAGCGCAAGCGGCAGGGTCTGATGCCTCAACTTAATGCTTGTACAACCACGGCACACATGGGCAAGGGCATGGGATCTCTTACTGTAACAATGGCTGAAGCTACTTCGATGGAAGGGAGAAAGTAGTGCTAAGCATGAGAGTTTGCAAAACCTTAGAAACAGCGCTGGTAGTCGTTGCCAGAACCTGTGTTGCCCTTGCATCCTTACCATATATATGCTTTGAGTTGTAGCGTGGTAGATACACACTACATCAGGTGGCATGTGCTGTTTTATTTGTTTCCATGTCTTACATAGTTGCAAATATACCTTTATATGTGAAAAAATATATTCAGATGATTGATACTGCTAAGTTGCAATGTCTGGATTTTTTTACTGCCCTTTTATTTTGTATCGATCACGTTCTCATTATGCTAGATTTTGTTATTTCTCATCGAGCGCTATGTAAGAAGGTCTAGAAATGCCAGAATGAGCATATAACTGCAGGAAGCTCAGTAACAAGCAGTCACCATTTACTGAGATGTGTATGTGTACACGGTACACCCATACATTCGCTAACATCGTACGCCTGGGGCAGCAAACTACAGAAAGCTTATTCAGCTACCGCTAGCATTGTAGCAGCCAACTACAGAAAGCTTATTCAGCTACCACTAGACTACATGAAACTCAGAGCTAGCATTGCATTGTACGGAGAGAAATACGGGTACGCCTGAGGCTCCAAGCTACAGAAAGCTTATTCAGCTACCGCTAGACTACAGAAAGCTTCAGAGCTAGCGTAGTGAGAGAAATACGAGGCTCGCCTGAGGCTCCAAGCTACAGAAAGCTTATTCAGCTACCGCTAGACTACAGAAAGCTTCAGAGCTAGCGTAGTGAGAGAAATACGAGGCTCAGTACCAGGTGAGAGCCTGTAGCTTAGAAAACGGCGCGACATGTTCGCTTGGCTTATAAGTCGTACTTTTCCAACCAACGAATAGTATTTTTCTCTCATAACAAATCAGCTAACAGTAGTTTTAGTCATTGCAGCTAAACGAACAGACACTCATCGTCGGCTGAATGTCGCGCTGAATTGCCGCGGACAGTTCGCCTCGAGGGTATGCGAGGTGAATCACCTCCATTACCTGTGGATCCGCTCCCCCCTCCAACTCCTGAAGATGATAGTAGAACAAGTGAACTCGATAGTTCTTCTTCACCGATGTGGCGAAGTACCACGGCGGGTACTGCGGCAGGTGCGCGTAGCTCTCCGGCACATCACTGCCTATCTCGAACTCGTGCGGGTGAAGTAGTGGTACAATCCTCAGGGCCGCCAGCCGCTTGCAGGATTCGTTGTGGCAGTCCCTTACGAAATCACGTAAGCAGAAGTTGCACTCGTTGTGGCAGTCCCTTACGAAATCACGTAAGCAGAAGTTGCACACGGGCTTGTTGCAGCACTCCAGGAGGAACACCGCCTTCTTCACGAAGCAGACCTCGCAGTAGTCGTCGGTGGCAGCCCGCTGCTGCTCTCTATCAGACCCTCCCCTCGCCGCCCACCCTCCTGCATCGGTTACTTAGCCATCACATCTAGGAACTAAATAAGAGTGGGAGATGGTGCGGGCAAACGAAGCAAGCAACTTACCAGCCGCTGCTAGAATAGCTGCCGTCACCACCGATAGGATCAGGAGCATTCGTCCGGGCGAGGAGGAGGACGAGGTGGAGGTGGGGGTCGTCGCCGTTCTGAGAGAGACTGTAGCCGATCGGACTCGCTGGGCCTCGGCGTCGACTGTCGTGGTTGTCGCGCCCCCCACCGTCGCGCTGCCTGGGGACACGGAGGCGGAGCGGACACACCGAATGCTCTCGGACGACGCAGAGTTGGGGAGAACCGACGCGGGTGTCGCCGAGGACCACACCGGAGCGGCGCCTAGGGCAGTGGCGCGAAGTGGTGAGGAGGAGGCGCAGGCGGTGGGGGAGAACCTGGTGATGACGGCGTCGAAGTGGAGGCGGAGGCGGAGGTGTCGGTGGATAGCTTGGTGAGGCGCGGCGAAGAGGAGGCGCAGGCGGTGAGGGAGGTCCTGGCGACGACGGGAGGCGAACGGGAGGTGGAGACGTCGGTGCAGAGGCTAGTGATGATGGCCACTTTTCTTGAGGAGGCAGGCGAGCGATGGGCAGTGGCGGAGCTTGGAGCCAACACTAGCTGTTGAAACTGGAAGAGGCAAGCAAAACCGAAGCATTTGTCAAATCCAGACCATAACACAAGTTCCATAGAAATAAGCTTTAGTTCTATACTACTATAATTAGGTCACAATTAACAAAACACATGTGACCATGGTCTATTGTCCATAGGATACCCATTACAGTATCCAGTCAGTATCATATTAGTATATATATATACCAAAAGACAAGTAACCCATAGAACTAGCACTCGTTAAAAGTCCACTTTTCTTTTCTTCAAATTCCGGAAATCAGTAATTATATCTTCATAGCTGTAGTCTCTTGTCTTGATCTCGCCATTATTTCTATGTGTACTACCAAGTTATTGGCAAGAAATTTGTCTTCCATCTTGTTTCGTAGTCTTGTCTTAGTGATCTTCAAGATAGAAAAACGTGGCGCTTAGATGATAAGTCAACACTTACAATAAAAACCAATTTCGGAAAAATGAAACTGGGAAGAGTAAGCAAGCAACAAGTTGTCTTTGTATCAAGCAGATTTGATTTGCCTTTGTCCTGTCTCAAGCTCATCAATTGAATTGCAAGCAATCTTGCATCGATCATGTTAGAAGTCCTATGGCGTCCTGTATCAACAAGACATCGACATAGCTCAGCTATGGTTGCAATATTTTCCAGCTCTTCACTGTTGGAAGCATCAACAACAAAATGCTTCAACTGATACTCTAATCTAAGCTTCTCTTGTTGGTTGAAATCTTCAACAAAGTTCTGGGTAGTACTTCTCAACCACTTTGCATATCTCACTAGCACTGAAAGATGGAAATCCGTTTTTGATTCAACAGTATTAATGTTGTTGTGCTAATGGACAAAAGGTCCATCACCTTCTCCATTGAACTTCAGGTTCAATTCAGCTAGAAGACTAAGTATCAATTGTTGCCCGAAATATCTCCACTCGAAAATAGCGGTCATTGGTAAAATGATCTGGTTGACGACATTTTTAAGTTTAGGTTGCACCTAACTTCACCACCACGCATAATGTATGTTGCTTCCATATCTGGAATGTCAATTTCATGACCCAAACAGAACTCAACAACGCCAGAAATAAAATTTTCCCATCCATCATCTGATCTCATTTCTTCAAGTAGAACTTTTGTGGATTGCACAAGTCGAATGGCATTCACTATGTCTTGTGTTTTCTTTTGTAAAGCCTGACCTAGTTGTTCTGTGATCTTCATTATTTCTCTCATCATCAGTAGGACAAATATAAACTCGAAAAATGTCAAGTAGTTGAAAGCAGTATCACCATCGGCACGGTTTGCACCAGCTAATGAGTCGGAAGCTAAATTTTGTAGAACTGAACTCACAGGATTGAACAAATCCATAAGGCTAGCAATAGAACCATTGCCGTTGCCAGTCTGGCAGGTGGCAGGCGTACGGAGTCTTGTGACGCAAGCTTGCTTGCTAACCGCTCGCTCGCTCGCGGTGCCCGCCTCCCCCCCCTCGATTTTCTTCGACAAATCCCCCCAGTGTCCCGCACTGGTGGATCGAGCGGGTGGCTTGGCGCGGGACGGACAGCGTCGGACCGGAGGCGGCGGCGCTGGGGCCCTGGTGCGGAGCAGAGTCGGCGACGCTGTTTCCTCGGCATTGCCCCCCTCCCCGGCCATCGCCGCGCACACCGCGCTTGCCCCGGTGCCCGCCACTGCCAGCCTCAGCCTCCCCCATTCCGATGGCTCGCCTCGCCACGCCGCCGCCAGCTATAGCGCGCCGCCTCTCTGCGTCGCGAGAGCGCTCCTCCTTCCAGTTCCAACCCCAGCCAGCTCCCGCCTCCGCATCTTCTGCAGCGGCGGGCGGCCCCTCCCCTGCAAGAAGCTTCTGAAGAAGCTCAACAGCCCTCGGGTGGGGGGTCGCGCCCATCGAGCCGGATGCCACGCGTCGCGTTCCGGCCCTCGGCGCCTCGACGCCGGACTTCCGCTTCCTCCACCGCGCGCTCGTTCGTGCTTCCCTCCGGCGGCCGCGAAGTGTCGCGCGCCACGCGCTGCTGTTCCACCTCATTCCCGTGGTGGACTCAGTCCCGCACCTCGCCCTTCATGCGCTCCCTGCCTCGTGCAAGAAGCTATGAGCGCCGCATCCACGACGACCTCCGATGCCTCGTGGGTACGCGCATGCAGCCCGGCCTACCGCCGCGTGCCGCTCCACCACTGCCGCGCGGTGCTCAGCCTCCCTGTCGACTTCCGTGCGCGTCGTATCCTAATCGACCCTAGGCCCAGGATAGGGACGGCCGTCACGTCCTCGATCGAGCTGGCGCGCTGGGGATTGGAGGGGACTGCCCCGCGCTCGCCGTGACGCCGTCAGCGCGACTTCGGTCGTGGACGAACGCCACCGCGTCCGGCGCATGTTCGGTTTCTCCGTCGTCCCACACCACAGGCCGCTTCACGCCGGCCGCCTCGACACCGCGACCGCGTTCCCGCTGGCTGGTCACGCCGTACACCAACGGAACGGCGCGCTGCTCAAGCCATGGAAGCACGAGGCGGAAAAGTACCGCGTCGGCCAGTTGTAAGTTTGTAACAGTATCATGTTTAGTCATGTGCCAATGTGTATGTACATCAAATTGTTCTTAAGAGCATCATGTGTAATCTGAACTATATATGCTGACCAAATGATTGGTATTTAAATAAAAAAATCAATTTTCATCTACAATTGGCTTATGTGTAATTTGGAGTTTGTTTACATAAACTAGGACCCTTCTGATTCATGTGAATTTGAGAAGAGTGGAAATAATTTGCTACCTCAATCCCTTTCAATCCACATGTATTAGAGTAGATTATTCTGTTTTTTTTATAAAAAAAAGTAAAAAAAAATACTCTCCTCAAGTTTCGGATATGTCCCGATACCCCCTAAGCTACTAATTTACTCACTCTAACTATTTTAGTTGTTCTAGCTAACACCTTCACAAGATTTGTCTTCTTTGTTTCTCCACATATATGTTGTGTTTCAATTTCGAATTTTG
The DNA here is from genome assembly GCA_904845875.1 of Miscanthus lutarioriparius. Classification (NCBI taxonomy): domain Eukaryota; kingdom Viridiplantae; phylum Streptophyta; class Magnoliopsida; order Poales; family Poaceae; genus Miscanthus; species Miscanthus lutarioriparius. Next base: position 9,940,046 of record CAJGYO010000014.1, read on the forward strand.
TGAGATGATAGAGAACATCACATTTTATATTAGAAATATATATACACATGATTAGATTATGTACAATTTATATCTCTCATGTTAACTTATTATTAAATTTCCTAACCTATCAAAGTAATGGCAAAAACTAAGATGTAACGTTTTTGAACATAAGAGTATGTTGTCCCCCATCACCTCACAAAATTTTAAATTAAAACTCAACTTATATGTGGAGAAATAAAAATAACAAATCTTGTTAAGAGGTAAATTGGACTAGCTAAAATAGGCCACGTTCGCTTCGCTGAAAAAACAAGCTGAAGCACTGTTCCGGCTGAAAAAGACGGATTATAAGAGAAGCGAACATGGCCATAGTTAGAGGAGTAAAATGAACCAAAGATTAGTTTGGGGGGTTATCTAGACATATGCCAAACTTGAGGCGAATAATTTGAACTTTTTTCCCTTTTATTTAAAAGCAAAATATACATTTCAATACTAACAACAACAATTTTTTATTACAAAAATTATACATTAATAAAGAAATTTTTATTTAAAGGTTTGTCTAAATGCAACGAAGTATGTCAACTAATTTCAAACGGAGGAAGAAGTCTATTTTTAACCTTTGCACTACCATTGGGGTTTGGTTTTGTCCATCAAACTAAAAACAACATATTGCTGGCCACGAAAGTAGATTTAGCCATTTAGTTGGTTTCAAGTGTGATTTTTCCTGTACATATATCTTCTAAAAACATTTTAAAAAAAACTAACTTAGTCTCTAAAAGATCATAACTAATTCATTTGAGTTTAAAAATACAATATAGTATCCATTTTTTGGAATAATATAATCTATTGAATGGTGCTATACTTAAAGTTATTCAGATCTTATTTATTTCTTTTCTTCTAGTGATTTATTGCACATTGTCACGTGCGTAATTTACTATACCAATCTGATATTAGGCAAGAGATCGACCAAAATGATCTAACAATACATGTAACAAGGTAGTAAAGACAACACCAATCTCGTGGATGACATGATCCATCATATAAATATCCTAGTTAGACATGCATGGCATGATTAGTACTTTTCTTTATTTTTATTGCTATATACTACTTTAATTACTAGGTAATAGGTTTTAAACAAAGATGGATAAAACTATGCAATCAACACAAACTAAAGCGTAAAATGATGGTCATGAAAGCGAACAATAAAACACTAACAACACAAATCAATAAAGTCCAAATAACTTAGCACCAATATAGATAGCTTATATTTAAATGTTTGGTACCGATATTTTCTAACTATAATGGATTGTTTTTTTAATTTAGAGATTAAACCATATTTTATTATTTTGTTTAGAAAATACATATAGGTACAATCATAATTAAAAACTAGCTAAGAGACTACATTTTTTGGGTTCCATAATTCGAACAAATCAAGTTTTTTTTTAGTTTGAGGGTCAAAAATGAGATTACAACAAGAGTTTGATAGTAAAACACGAACATCTCTTCTTATAATGTATAAGTGTTTTTATATCAACGAAACAACACACATGCAACTCTCTTGTACATAGTGTTTTGTTTTTAGCCACTTAAACTTAACATTATCAAAAAATTTAGACGTGTTTATTTACAAGCTTTGTTTTGTAGCTAGCTACGAACTATACATAGCTCAATTGATTACGTTTATTGTGGTGGAAAGTCATCACACCGGAAAAGATGCTCATATTTTTTTTTTGGATTTATTCAGAAATAAACTATGTTACGTTTTAATGATAGGCCATGAGTTTGTTGATATTGAACGCCTATGTTGCGTTTGTCAACCCCCAAAATCTGTTGACACAGCTCTCCCAAATCTACTGATATGGTGTAAGCATATTTGTGATCACTGTTCTATGCAATATATGTGAGTGTCTATATTTACACTTACGTCGTCAACAGTGAATCGTCCCTCTTTCTCTGTTTACATTTGTATCGTGTTTTGCAAATCTTATAATCTTATAAAGTAATAAAAAGAATTACACATCATCCATATTGGATCATTCATCTTTCTCTCAAAACAAACCAATATTGATGAACTATTATTTATTTATTTTCTAAATATTAATAATAATTACGTCAAATTTGATTAATAATATATATAAATAGTGTGGACAAGGGTGAAAAGTTTGATAAGAGGTATGATTTTGATCTAACGATTCCTAAACGGGATCATCAAGTCCGGTTGTTTTACAGCAAAATAGACTACACGCCACGGATTCGTGTTGGAGTCGGCAAAGCAAAGTTGAAAACCGTATATAAATGTATTCGCGTGCTTGTTGTACTTCGTCTACTCAATCGTCAGAAGCGATCAAGGCGATGGCTTCATCACCATGCAAAAACAACCAGGAGATCTTGGGGGAGCCCTCGATGAGCCGGGATCATGATGAAGCTTCGCCGCCGTGCCACCAAGACCTCCCGGACGAGATCATCGAGGACATCTTCGTGCATATGCCGGCCAAGTCGGTGCTCCGGTGCCGCTGCCTTTCCCGCGCCTGGGCCGCCACGCTGTCCTCGGACGCCCTCGTCGACAGACACTTCGACCTCGCCAACCGCCACCGCGAGGTAACTAGGCTCTGCTTCCTGCCGCGCTCGGCCGCCGCGTCGACGGTGTACGCGTGGTCGCCGGAGCTCGGGAAGGACGTCTTCACGCAGCTCATGGCCGTCCCGCACAACAGTCGCAACGGCAAACTACACGCCGTCACCCGCACGTGCCGCGGCGTCCTCCTCCTGCGCGCCACGGACGCGAGGATACCTCTGCAACCCGTCCACGGGGCTGATCGCCGCGCTCCCTGACGGCCGCATGGCGGATCGCCCTTACCCGAGCAGCGACTACGCGAGCTTCGGCCTCGGCTACGACGCGCGGAGCAGGAGCCACAAGGTCGTGCGCCTCTTGTACCACGACTACCGACCCGCCGGCTGCGACATCTACGACGTCGGTGCGAGCTCCACCGGGCACTGGAGACCGGCGGCGGGCGGCGCGGTGCTCCCGCCGGAACGTGTCCGGATGAACCAGATGGGTGTCTTCGTTGAAGGCCACGTGCACTGGCCCACCATGGGCCGCCACGGAGAGGAAGAACATATCGTATCCTTCTCCATGGCCGACGAAAGGTTCGGCTACGTCACGCCGCCGCCTGGCACGGCCGTCATTGCGTCAAGACATTCGCGCTGGCGGAGCTCGCTGGATGCTTGTGCCTTCTCTCGGCGCCCCATTGTCCCAAGTCGAGCCTGGAATCCGTTGACATCTGGTTACTGACCGACTACACCACGGGATCATGGGAGAAACACTGGCACATCGACCTGACCAAGCTGCCGCCGCCGCCGCCGGAAGTGGGCGACGACTTCATGTTCAACGGCGTCACTCCGCTCGCCCTCGTCGACGGCGGCCGGCGCATACTCTTTGTCTCGAGAGAGTATCAGGTGGCAGCGTACTGCCTCGCCACCGGGACCCTCGAGGAGCTCGTGCCGGACCCAGGCTTTGGCAGTCGCGGCAACGGAGGAGCGCACCATCACCTCCCCCGGCTCCCCGTGCCCTACGAGGAGAGCCTCGTGCCCGCCGGACTGCCGTTCCAGGACATCCTATGGTCGTCGCCGCCTGCGCGTGCTCTGTCCGTGGCGCTGCGCCGGCTGCCGGCGCGCACGCTCGGGCGCCTCAAGCTCGTGTGCAGGAGCTGGCGCGCCATACTCGAAAGCGACCGCTTCGCGACCCAGCACAACGCCACCGCCATAGCGACGGCGGCGACCAGTCCCGTGTCCGTCGCGTTCCTGGCCCGCTTCGGCGCAACGACAGCTCCCGATGTTCCTGGGGAGGTTTTGGAATTGGATCTCCTCACCGGGACGGTCGTCTCACTGGAGTCGTGCTCCGGTGACCCCGGAGCTGGCCGCTGGAACCCTCCCCTGTCCACGACCAGGGTGGTGTGCCGCACGCCATGCCACGGCCTCGTCCTCCTGAGCCACCTAAGTGGAAAGCGCCATGTCGTGTGCAACCCTGTGACGCGAGCCGTGAGAAACTTCGTCTTCCCCGAACAAGGTTACGGATGCGCCGGCCTTGGGTACGATCCGTCGAGGGAGGAGCACGTCGTGGTGCATCTCTCCTAGACGTCACAGCGCCTCGATACACGGACGTATGCCATGGAGTGCAGGGTGTGGCCGGCGAGGGATCTGTGTCCGAGAACACTCGACTCTCAGCCGCCCATCCCTGCGGCGGTCGACGTGCCGCCGGTCCACGTCGGCGGCAAGATGTACTGGCCCTGGGAGCCGCGGCTCGGGACCGCCGCCGCAGAGTTCGCCATCCTGGCGTTCGACGTACGTGCCGAGACCTTCGGGGTCGTGCCGGCGCCGCCTGCTCTGTTAGGTGACGTGGACAGCGGCGACAGGATGGTCCGCGCGGAGCTCGCCGGGAAGCTGTGCGCGGTGAACTTGTCCGCGAGCGTGGAGACCGTGACTGTGTGGGGCAAGAACGTGGAGGGGTGGAGCAGAGAGCACGTTATAGAGCTGCAGCAGTGGCCGGAGTTCTCACCACGGACGACGGAGCTAGCAGTGATGCCCATGGCCGTCGACCCCATAGATGGCCGGATCTTGCTGGACACGGGCAAGGCACTGGGCTACTATGGCATGCGGAACGGGACTTTGCAGACAGTGTACTCGCTCGAGACGCATCTCGAATATCGCTATCACAACCATGGTGATGGAGTGTTCTTCATTGCGACAGTTTGTGAGGACAGCTTGCTCCGTCCCTACGATCGAAAGTCTAGGCTTTGATAATTGTTGTTGTCAATCCAGGCTTCGGTAATTGTTGTTGCCAGTTTTTTTTTTAAATGTTGTTTTGAATTTTAATCTAAGTTGAATATTGAGGATGCTCTTATCGGGTGATGATGCAACTCCACAACGTACCATTTTTTTTCACTTCTCCTATATTTGAAGTGTTTGAATTTTAAAATAATTTCAGAGATCACCCCTGTACTTCCAATTAGTACAAGTAAATTGTCAGTTTTATGATTTGTTATTTGTCTTTCTGTCATAACATATAAATTTTTTATCCTTGTCGGACTATACAATTGTAAATTGTCAGATTTTATCAGGTTTGTAGTTTTGTCTAACGCGTTTTTTTTATTCTAGGAACAAAAATTACAGATCGTGTCTACAGAAATTGCAACAAATTAAAACTATAATTATAGTATAAAATATATGCAATAACCGTCGCTGAAAGAAACTAAAATTCAGGCATCTAAAATTTAACAAATCCCTTTTTTTGTTACAAAACCTTTATAAAATTATGATTTTTTGAGCCCGTCTGCGATTTCTTCCTTAGATCTAAAATAGAGAGCTTAGATCAAATCTCTCTTTTTCTCCATCTTACCTTCTCTCCTTCTTCCTCCACCTGACTCGATCCCAACATGGCGCCCACCCCCTCCTCCACCTCCCAGTCAGTGTCGACTCCCCCACCATTCACCACAGCCTTAACCCTAAAGTCCATCGGATGTGCCTCCTTCTCGCCATCTTCTTCATCTCCATCCAAGCTATCACCTTGACATCCCACCCTTTTCTCCGTCCAACTACCTTCCCCTGTTGCCCGGCCAGCAGTGCCACGGTCGCCCCCACGCTCGTCATCACCATAGGCCCAATTTTCTCCACCGGCGATCCCTCTAAGCCTGATGGACGACTTAGGTAAGCTTCACACCCTAACCTTAGCAATGCCGAAGTTGGGAAAGAAGTTCATGTGGCAACCTTAGATTGGGCAGAAAAAATCGAGTGAGAGAAAGCCTAGAATCACTCGAGTGAAGTTTAGCTTTACTTGTTTTTTTTAGGTGCAACCCTGCATTTATACGATTATATGAAAATCCGTATCCCACCTAGAGTTATTTTCTTCCTTTGGCTGATGTCGAAGTTGTTTACCAAAGATAACCATTGATACAAAGTTCTGTCGAACACAAAGGAACTAGAACATGCACATTATAACCGTCGGCATATGTCGACAAAACCAAACAACCCAATTAATAATACCGGGGAATTGGTTTCGGCTGACAGACACTAGACCGATGTACGCTTGCCCGGTGGGAGTAATCAAGGCAGCACGTCTATGATGATTGCTCTATAATCAACAAAGCCACCTTCAACCTAGATGGTGGTATCTTGCTCCGTGTGGGTAAGGCACTCAAATACTATGACACATGGAACCAGATTCTTCCAACAATGTACTTGCTTAAGTCACAGCTCGGCTACCACAACCGTGGTGAAGGCATTTTCTTCATAACTACTAGAACGGTGCTCTTAAATCTAGACTCTCTCTATGGTAGGAAATATAGCCTTTGGTTATTGTTGTTGCCAATTTTAATTCAAACTTGACATTAATCTCAATGGCGAGGATGATGCTCTTGTTTGACGCTCCCTCTCTCCCATAATTGTTTTTTGAAATCAGGATTACTACCAATTATAAACCAACAGTGGTAGTTATTCCCTTTTATGCCCACATGCATACTCCTAGTTCACTTTTGAGGAGTAGAGGGGGTTATGATCTGGTGGAGTAGCCCATTTATCTAGTGTCATACATCAATACAAAACCCACTTGTATTGTCGCCTCTGCCATTGTTGGGAGCTTTAGAACCGGTGAAAGGTACTAATATGGCTAGAGGGGGGTGAATAGCCTATTTAAAAATCTACAATATCACTAGAGTAATTTGATTAGTATGATAAATAGCGAAATGCAAATATGCTTTAGCTCTACAAGGGTTGCAAGCCACCTATCCAACAATTATAGTTGCTATGATCACTAGGCACACAGGAGACTAAGTTGCTACTCACTAAGAGCTCTCAAACTTGCTACACTAAAGAGCTCCACTAGATGAACTTAAACTACAAAGCAAACTCTCAATTCTAGCTACATTAAAGAGCTTGCTACAACTAGTTTGTGGGAATGTAAATGAGTGAGTAGGATGATTATACCGCCGCGTAGAGGAGTGAACCAATTACAAGATGAATACTAATTCAATCACCGAGAGAATACCAAAGGACAAGAGATAACCAATTTTTCTCCTTAGGTTCACGTGCTTGCCGACACGCTAGTCCCTCTGTGTCGACCAACACTTGGTGGTTCGGCAGCTAAGAGGTGTTGCACGAACCTCGTCCACACAATTGGACACCGCAAGAACCTACCCACAAGTGAGGTAACTCAATGACATGAGCAATCCACTAGATTTACCTTTCGGCTCTCCGCCGGGGAAGACACAAGACCCCTCACAATCACCGGAGCCGGCCACGAACAATCACCAACTCATGTCGAAGCTCCTCCGCTGCTTCAAGCCGTCTAGGTGGCGGCAACCACCAAGAGAAACAAGAAATCCACAGCCACAATGATCCCCAAGTGCCACTAGATGTAATCACTCAAGTAAATGCACTTAGAATCACTCCGAATCTCATTATGATGATGAATCAATGATGGAGATGAATGTGAGGTGTTTGCCTAGGCTCACAAGGATGTCAAGTATGTCAAAGTGCTAAGAGAAATGCCTTGGAGCTGGCCAAACACTATTTATAGACGTTCCCAAACGAATAGAGCCGTTAGAGCCAAAGAAGGGCGCCCTGCATACTGACCAGACACGCCGGTCGGGTTGACCGAACGCGCTCGAGCCAGCGTCCGGTCGATGATCTCGCGCCACGTGTCATGTACTTTGAATACCAAGCATCGATCTCCAACAGTCAGCTGATCAAGCGCCCTAGGTTTAAGTTGTGACTGGACTCATAGAAGAAACGATCGGACTCTGGATCACTTAGCGTCAGATCATTTCCAGCGAGGTTTCAGAGCCATTTTCTATTGACCGAATGCATCAGGTCAGAGGTGACCTGACACGCCCCAGCATCCAGTCCCTGCTCCTCTTCTCTGTGCGCGTAGGCAAGGCTGACGTCAGCGATCACCTGATGCTCTTCCTGTGTGGCATAACCGCCCGAAATAGCACGCTTTCGGAGGCGCTCGTCTTCCACTAGATGCTAAGCACCCCGAAAGTAAGCTACATCAGATGGTCCCATCGAGCACACCCTAAGAGAGAACTCGAACAATCCATATTTTTCATCCAAGATCCAATAATGAGAACAAGTTTACAATACTTAGTCTATTTCATACAACAAGAGTTCTCGGAAATATATTATTATAATACCAAGTTCAGAGTGCGGAATTTAAACAACGGAATTGAAATAAACATCTAATGACAAGATACAAGGATCCATTTGTGCCCACCAGAAGAATCCTCCACACAACAGCTAACTCCTCAAGCTGCACCTACAACAGGGGTAAATAAACCTTGAGTACACAATGTACTCATAAGACTTACCCGACTAGTGGGAATAATTTTCCGACTCCAAAGGATATGATAAGCTTTTTGATTTGCTGTGTTTCCTTTTTGTTTGCGAAAAGCATTACTAATAGTGAATCATTATGTATGTGTTTTATTAGCAGTCATGATTAGTTCATTAGCTAACCATTCTATGTAAGCACCTATTCTACTTTCAAGCAAGAGTTGAGCAATCAGATCCATTCACTCCCTTTTATCTTCCAGTTCTTATTATGGTGCTAGATCATAGCCAAGTCGTATCGTATCACACGGCGATTCATGAACCAATGTATCCCAGCTAGGTACCCCGAAACACACGCCCCGCTTGTACCCTAGGCACAAGCAAGACTAACCCACCACTCTCCTGTCAAGGGGTCTAGGTCCCCGTCCAAACTTGGACTCCAAGCCCCCACTCCTGAGTCCCGGACTCAGTGTGGTGCTTAGACCTCCACCATCCCTGCCTCCAATCAGTCGGTCCGGAAAGAGCCAGAACCCACGACAAGAGAGCAACGAGCCTTCCCGCTCCCATAAGCAAGTATATGCCCAGGATAATAAGTATGTGACCTGACTAGAATCCACAACAACGGACGGTCCTTAACCGACACGGACAGGAAAAATAGTGTAACCAAGCTATGTCCCGTTGGCCATGGGACACAACCTATTACACCCACCAATACCCATACCATATCCTTTCACTATTTTATCATGAGAGTAATAATAATAACCACCTATTGTGAGTAACGGTAGGTTACTCACGCTACCGATAGTCCAAACATAGCAGTTACTCGACCTATGCTAGTAGGACTCATATGTAGGTTTATCTATGCATGTAGTTTCAATATAAATCCTGTAACGTAAATGCACATCACATATATATATATCCAGTGATCATTTAAAATAAGGGTTGTGCACCGGGGCTTGCCTTGGGTAGACGGATTGTCAGCTAAGTTAGTTAGTGATGGCTCCGGGACCTCCTCCTGCACAAGTACCTCCTCCTCGTACTCCTTGATCACCTCCTCGTACTCCTACTCTTCGGCGGTCATGAACTCCACCAACTCGTTCTCTACATGCATGCAACAATGATGCAACACTTAGTATTTTGGCAACAACAACTCTTAAAATAAGAATACATATGCTAAGCTACTAAGCTAGCTCTAATGACTAAGATACTAAGCTAATCATTATCTCTACCAAATAGATTCCAAGCTCACCCTACAAGTGCTTAATTTTTATAAACCAATATCATGCCATTATTCATTTAGCCTAAATGGGTATTTAGCTACCATATTAAATAGTCTATTTTTGGGCTACAAAAATTACAGTGAGCACATAATAATACAATGAAGTTACTATAAAATTTTTAGGGTTTTTGCTATTACCAATCTACCACAAAAATTCCTATAATAATTAACTTAATAATATTGACACTTTCAAATGATTTAATAGCTCCTAGTATCAACCAACACATATATGAACTAAATACACTAACAGATAGAGCACAATTTTAGGAACCTAACAAAATTTGTTTCACAATTTTTGAATATCTATATTATTTTATATTAATTATCAAAATTCAGCTCAGAATTAAATGAAAAGCTATTTCTATTTTCCACGAAAAAGATAAACCGATTTCGGCCCAACGTGGCCCATGCGGGGCGCGGCCCACGCACGGAGGCGACACTCTTGCAAAAATGCCTCGCGTTATCAAACAATAGCGTGAACACTACACGTACTATTTCTATAGACAGCAACTTTGCAACGGAGCCCTCGTATCTTTTCACCTTCGCACCGGAGAGGTCCCCGTGACGCCCCGCACTCGTCGACATGGCGGCGGTGGCACTAGGCTGTACGCCAGCCACCCGAGACCCTTAGAGACCTAGCTAGGGGACCGATGCTCACCTATGGGCCTACGCATGACGATGGGCGGTTGTTGCATGAACGGGGGTGAAACAGAGCGGGCTCTTCCCGGCGGCGGCGACAACCGCGTTCCGGTGAGCCACAATGTGTACAATAGATAATAGAGGTGATAGGTAAGCATTAGTGATGCACCATGATCCTACCTATGGCGGTGTCCTAGCCGGAGACACCCTGAGCAAGTCTGGCCGCATGTGCGCGGCGAGCTCGACGGTGAACCGCAGCGACACGGCCATGACAGTGGCGTGGAGGTGGCACTAGGGCTGTGACTAATGTGCGCATGATGAAGAGGGGTTCTAGATGAGGCTAGTTGTGCGGTCAATTCGACGCAAGATGGCGAGGTTGGAGCTAGCCACGATGAGGCGGGCTAGGCCTTAATGGCGCGATGGCGGGAGCAAAGCTCCAAAATTGGAGCTTGGCCTGGCCGTAATCAAGGCGGGGTGGGGGCAGTCGGCAAGAGAACGTAAAGGCAAAGATGAGGGCATGAGAAATTGATGAGAGGTGCTCGCTCTCTGACTCGCTGTGACTGTGACCCGATGGCGGCGGAAAGCAGAGGAAGAAAGAGAGATGGGGCGTGGTAGGTGGGCTTGGCTCGTCCTCACCTTGGTGGGACATGAGCAGCAAGATTGGGAGCCCCACATGCCAGCGCTAGCCGAAAGGCACGCGCGCGCCCGACCGGCATGGCCCATGCGGGCGTAGTGTCATTAATAACAAGGCGACGGTCGAGCCCGACCACGTGCGCACGACAGAGGCGACATGCACTGGGCCACCAACAGCACATAGATGCAGCGGACACGCATGTACATGATGACGATGCGATGGCAGCGGCAGTGTCACGCGGCATGAGGTGAGTCGGCAACATGGCGAGGCAGCAGTGGCGGATGCGACGGCGAGGTGATAGCGCCGACAGTGGCTTCGTCATGGCATGGCGGGGCGTGGCGGCCGCCGAGCCATAGCAAGGCCAAAGGTAGCCATGGTTGGCCATGCGTGATAGCGCACACACGCGTGACCAATGTGGCAATGCCAAATGCCCGGTCGTGGTGATCGTGGCCACCCGGCCAACCAGCCCGAGACATGTGACGCGCAGGAATTTTAAAGCGCTCAACACGATCAAACGGTTGCTCCAAGAGCCAAACCAGCTTCACCATGCTCAAGATGGCATATGAGACTACCAAATCAAGCTATAACACTACACCACCCTTTAACCCAATCTCTTACAATAAATTGCTAAACATAGCAATGTCTAGCTGTTGGCAGACATGAAAATTTCTAAGTTTTTGAGCTGGATTTGTTTTCAAGTTCCGTTTCTAGACTATTAGAAATACCAGCTAGTAACATTATTTTTCTACAGCAAGTATTTCATTGTCATCTACAAAGTTTGCACTTCAAACTTTATTTAAGTGTCACATACATGTTCTGTAGTATTTTTGTTCAATAAAAATTAGTTTCAAACCCTACTTGATATGCATGAACTATCGAATCAACTTTCATTTAGCATTTTTATTGATCATTTTGAGTTATGAAAATTGATCTACACACTTTATCATATGTATTATCACAAAAACATGATGCTCATAACATAGTTTAGCAAGTTGTTTAAGCGGTAACACCAAGGGTGTTACATCCTGCGCGTCCGATCGCGTGATCTCGCCGCCATTCAACTTGTGACCGGACGTGCCGGTCGGTCCCGAACGAGTGTCCGGTCCTTCCACCTTGCTCTCGGCCAGAGCAGCGCTGTCACCTATAATTGACCGAATGTGTTGGGTGAGTCATGTCACCCTACGGCCAGCGTCCGATCATGGACTTTCTCCTCCTTTTCTTTTTCTAAGTCCACAACCACTTCACCCATGTATCCAACTTGCTAACCACAAAGTGTGGAACTTGTGTGCACATGTGTTAGCATTTTTCAAAGTATTTTACAAGGGTCAAGGTTAGCACACTAGGTTGCTAAATGCATATGCAAGAGTCATGTCACCTAATGGCACTCGATAAACCGTTTAGACAAAGATTTCCTTTCTTTATAGTATGGCTATCGATCCTAAGTCACTCACACCCTCTATGGTGTCTTGAGTGCAAAACAAAAACCTATCATATACCTTTGCCTTGATCTTCTCGGTTTTTATTTTTCTCTTTCTTCTTTTCCAAGTTAGAGCTTGATCATCTTCATTTCATGTCCACCTTCATCACCATGGACTTCTTCACCATGCTCCATCACTTGGTATGTACTAACCTTGCTCACATGACACTCATGACAAATGTTAGTACTTAGGTTTCATTAATTAGCCAAAACCAAACTAGGGCTTTCAATGTCCCCCTTTTTGGTAATTGATGACAACCTATTTACAAAGATATTCAATTAAATCTTTTTGGATTCATGTTGCTTGCCCAAGCATATTACCATGTGTAAAGGTTATGGACAAGTTTCATCAACCCAAATTTGGTAGTATTAGCTCTCCCTACATATGTGCTAAGAGTTTAGATTTGAAAGCTTGCACATATGTATGGATTGAAAGTTTGGGAGAGTAATAGCTACCAAATGATGCTAAGGTGTAAAGAATAGACCTTTGAAGCATGATACCAATTAGAGTTGCCATTTGAACACCATCCTTATCACCATTAGTAACTCATCATTCACAAAAACTAGAAAACCTTGTGAGATCAACATTATATGAAAGGGTCTAGTTTTTATAAGATAAGTACAAGTCTAGTTACCCTTCCTATGCATGCTAGTTTTTATTTCATCAGTCATTTTCTATGATCTAGCATACACCACACAAGCATGGATATAGAATTTAAAACTTATGCCATGCAAGCAAACATATGTAAATGCACATACAAATGCAACATACAAATTTATGAGCTTGCTCCCTCTACTTATGTGCTTCAAATTTTAATTGATCCCCTTACAATGTCATTTTATTTGTTTGCTCCCCCTATCTTTACTATCTTTGTGAATTTCTCTCCCCCTTTATCAACAATTAACACAAAAGGTGAGCTCCAATTTTAGATAGGTTGGGGTGAAACCATGTGAAGTGAGGATCATTTTTCCAATTTGGTTCAATCTAGATCACTTGCAAAAGTTATTTAACTCGGTTTGGTCCAAAGGCATGCTTCTTCACACCTCCAAATAAGGGTAATCATGCACCATGTTGAGTTAACACTTATAGCTCATTCTCTAGATTAAACACTAGGTTCATAAGCCCACAAACATGTCATATGCTACCACTAGATCATTTCAAGCATACAAGCAATAGTGGTACCAAACAAGCATCAAATTCATTTGATTTTCATGAATGATCCTAAGACATGTGAGGAATGACTAGATGCACTAAACAAGTCCTTAGCAATAGATGAATGACATGTTAATCAACATTACCTTATTTTGCTCGAAGGAGAGGCATGTCATATAATGAGGGTGCATCAACACATATTTGAGAAGTCAAGTATGTTCAATTCATTACTTAGCTTGCAAAACCTTTTCTTATCAAGGGGCTTGGTGAAGATATCGGCAAGTTGATCATCGGTGCCCACACTCTCAATGCATATGTCCCCTTTTTATTGGTGATCTCTAATGAAATGATGGTGGACATCTATGTGCTTTGTTCTTGCATGTTGAACTGGATTGTTGGTGAGCTTGATGGCACCCTCATTGTCACAAAGCAATGACACTTGTTTGAACTTGATTCCAAAGTCACTCAAAGTAGCCTTCATTCAAAGTAATTGAGCATAACAACTACCGACCAAAATGTACTCCGCTTCGATGGTCGAAAGTGCTACACTATTTTACTTCTTTGATGACCAAGACACAAGTGATCTTCCCAATAGTTGACATATGCCCGATGTGCTCTTTCTCTCAACTTTGCATCCCGCGTAATCGGAGTATGAATATCCAATCAACTCAAATCTAACTCCTTTAGGATACCACAATCCAACATTTTGTATATGCTTCAAGTACCTCAATATTCTCTTTGTTGCTTTCAAATGACTCTCTCTTGATGAGGCTTGAAATCTAGCACACATGTGTAACACCCCTGGTGTTACGAGCTCGTTTAGCACCGCGATTTAGGCCTAAGAAAAAAATTCGAATCGAGTTTTCTTGGGTTTTAATTTAAAACGTACTTGAGGCGATAAGCGAATCCTGTGTGACATAGTTTTGTGGATTCAAATAAATGTCCAGGTTAAATTTCAGTGCATAAAAATATTTAGGAATGTCGAACGATAATCCTAGCAAATAAATAGCGAACGGTTTGTTTTAGTAGATTAAGTAGGAAAAACAACTTTTATAAATAAAATAAAATCCATTAATAAATAGAATGATATATATATATGCTCATGTGTTTATTTTGAAAAGCACGCTCGGTTCAAAAGCCTTGGTTTAGTTTTGACTTGAGAGCGAACGGCTCCACAAATGATGACGGGGGCGCCTCCCCGCCTCGCTCCGCCGCTTGTCGCCGTGAGTGCGTTCCCCCTTGTTCGAAATCAATCAACTCCGATTTATTAGCGTCGCGCCGAATCGTCGAGTTCCATCGTCGTGCCACTGCTCCCTCTCCATCGCGTCCTTTCTCTGATGATCGCCTTAAATGATGTTGGCCGGGTCACTCATGTTTCTGCTGTCTCGGTCTTACCTTGCTTGTCTTCTGTCGCTGCTTGTCTTTGCTCCACTGTTTTCTCTACCGGACAAGCCGGTCGGTCACCTCCGAGCTGCTGCTATCTCCAGTCCCTGCTTAGGTCGCTGGCACATTCTGAAGCACTAGTATATTGATGAAGCAAGAACCACTGCAAGCTTACAAGTTACGTGAAGCAAGCTTAAATGCAGCAGCAGTAATACATGTACTCCTACTCGCTAAGCAGCCACAACCGATGGGACGAGTTTGTGTCGTCACTCGTTAGGCCTCTGTAGCTCCGCTTTACATGCAGTAGTCAACTACTGTAGCAACCGAATAATGGTCCCCCTTCATTTTATACCACGCTCTGCCACTGGCTCTGCTCTCCATCCCCAGCCCACCATCATATTTTCCTTTTCCCACCTCGCGCGAGCGCGCGCAAGTTCTCTGCGCTGCCCCTTCTTTCCGTTGCTGTGGCCGCGTAGCTCCGCCTCGCGTAAGCAACCGCCCTGAGCCCCGGTCCGCCTCGGACCGTAGCCGTCATCACTGCGCCCCCTCCCACGCCATCCGCACCGGAGTCGTCGGTGTCCCGTGCCCTCCTCTTTCCTCTCCAGTACCTCACACCGTGCGTGCACCATGCCCCGCTGCCTCTTCCGGTTTCCAACGCGCGTCCTCGGTCAGCGCCGCCGCTCCTTCCTTCCTCCAGCCGCCCACGCCCCTTGCCCTCTGCGCTACCTCTCTCATGCCGCGTGCTGGCGCTCCTGAGCCGCCTGACCGAGCAAACTGCCTAGGTCACACCCGCAGCGACCGCGTCACCTTGGCCTACCGTCCACGCTGGTGCCGGCCCTGCGCTGGGCCTGCTGCCCCTCGGCGCATCCGTGCCGCAGCGCGCGTCCTCCCGTCCGTGCCGGAGCCGCTCGCCTTCACGCCGTGTCCGCCGACCGGACCTCCTCTGCTCCATGCGCTCTGTTCCTGGGAAGAAGGAAGGTGAGATGGGTGAGAATCCAAGAAGAAATGTTATACGGGGTCTTTACTGCAAAATACACGACTCACTTAAATAGCGTTGTGTCCTGCGGGTTAATTTTGAGAAAACGTAGGGTCATTTATGCATAAATCGCTAGTCCGGTTTGGATCAGGCCACACGTGGGCCGGCTTGCGTCCACGCGTTGGGCCGGCCGATCGCCGCTGGCCGCGCCCCGCCTGGGCCTTTGGCCAGTCTGCTCTCATGGGCCGAACTCCCCGCCTGAGCCATCTGCCCGCGTTTGGGTTGTGCCTGCGCCTGCCTAGGCCTGCTGGCCGCGCGCCCGCCTAGGCCGTGTGCGCGCCCTCGGTCCAGGACGGTTTGCCAGTCATGGGCCACGACTGATGCCACGCTCCCACGCCTGGGCTGGCTTGTGGCCGCCGCGGCTGGGACTCTCGTGCTGCTCGCCCCGCCTGGGCTGCTTGCTCGCTGGAGCAGGCCGTGCTGGTCTGCTTCGGGCCTAAGGAGCTTTAGTTTCATTTTTCAATGTTTTGTTAATTTCAGCAAGCGTCTGAATACTTGGAAAGTGATAATAAAATGTAGAAAAATCATAAAAATGCCAAACTAATTTTAATAGGCTCCTAAAATCATGATCTACCTGTTAGTATAGTTTGTTCACCTAGAGTGATAATATTCTTGGAAGCTATATAATTAATTTAAGGTACTTAATATTGTAAAAGATAAACTTGTAGGAATTTCCATGATAAAAGGGTAACATTGTTGAATCAAAAATTTGTACAGTAGACTCCTAGCAATATTAGGTACTCACTATAATTTTTGTAGCTCCAGAATAATTAGTTTGCTAAATAGATAATGATGTCTTATTTCGAATAATGATTAAATCGATAGAATAAAATAAAGAAACACCTTGGTTTATATAACTAAAATTATTATTGGGAAATAACGCCTTATCCGACAACGTATATATGTAGCCTAAGTACGGTCGTCGTTAGAACTAGCCCATTAACTCGAGAGGCGTATGTCGTATTTTACGAGTCACGATTGCAGTTGATTAATTATATCTTTGTATTGCATCGCATGCATATCATATATGTACGATAATGGATCAACGGATCGATCGAAGAATGATTGGGAATCCGAAGATGGTGTAATGGTATTCTCTCTAGGAGATGATGCAATGACCTTTCTATTTAGATGATGTGGATGATCTGAAGATGCTGATACTAACTTTTAAATATCTCTTACCTAGGCAAGCCCCGGTGCATAACCCCTACTTTTCTGCAGTTTAAATTGTATTTGTGCATTAAGTTTTAAGGAGTTGAATGAAACCCACTTGCATATATATCTTTATCCTATGAGTCTTACTAGTATGACAGGATCGTGTAGAATGCTATGCTACAGGAGTCCGGTAGAAGTCGAGTGATTGCCTGTCACTCGCGAGATATAGGAAATATATTAATGCATTATTATCACTTAGAAAATATAAATGGTGGAAATGATAAATGGTGACCGGACAGGGATATGGTTTGGGTATTGGTGGGTGTAAGAGGTTGTGTCGCCGTGGACATGGGGAATGGCTTGGTTACACTGCTTTCCCTGTCTGTGTCAATTAAGGACCGGTCATTGCGTAAGGCTCTAGGCAAGTCACAGATTTATTATCCTGAGCACATACTTGGGTGCTCTCTTGTCGCAGATCCGGCTCTTTCCGGACCGATTGTCATGGTTTTATTTTGGTGGAGGAGGTACTTGCACCACACTGAGTCCGGGACTCAGGGGCGGGGGCTTGGAGTCCCAGTTTGGACGGGGACCAGGACACCCGGGATAGGAGAGTGATGGGTTGGTCCTGCTTGTGCCCGGGTACAAGTGGGGCATCTGTTTTTGGGTACCCAGCTAGGGGCATTGATTCTCGAATCACCGAACGATCCGGTACGACTTGTCTATGGTTTAGCATCGTAGTAAGAACTGAAGATGAAAGATGGAAGATGGAAAAAGAAAATCTGATTGCTTACCACATGCTTGAAAGTAGCACAGGTGCTTACATAGAATGGTTAGTTAATGAACCAATGCAGCTCTTAATAAAAATCAAATATAAGGACGCACGCTTAGTAATGCTTCCTACAAATGCAATAAACCCACAAGCCAGATAGCCTTGCATATCCTTGAGTCTTTTCTTTTCTCCTGCCGGGTAAGTCTTGCTGAGTACAATTGAGTACTTAGGGTTTTATTCCCCCTGTTGCAAGTGATAGGTGGATGCTAGAGCTGACCCTTGTGTGTGGATACCTTCTGGTGGTCTCAGCGAGGATTCCTTTACGCTACGATCATAGTTGTTATTTATAACTCTCACCAAAAGCTTTTATAAATGAAAGTTTTATAATATGTTGTCGTAGTTTATATATATCAATACTTCATTATGTCATGAATAGGTATTTATTTCCGCTGTAATTCTGATCACATGTTTATATTCCGCTGTTAAATAATAAATGTTATACTCTGATGTTGTATTAAAAGTGATGTAAGAAATGGTTAAGAATGATGTAAGCTTTATTCTCTCATTTGTGATCCTGATGGCAAAAATGTGGATTTTCGGGTTCTCCCACGGGGTGTGCCCGACGGAACCGAGTAATTTAGTGTTCTCCTTTGGGTGCTTAGTGTCTAATGGAAGACAAGCACTCCTAGGAGGCATTAGATTAGGCGGTTCTGCCACAACATGCATACACTAAACATCACATCCGGCCTTGATACGGTCATATAGAGCAGGCTTCCAATCATAGACTGATATATCTTTTGATTTACCATATTGTCACTAGTATCACTATCCAAGCTTTCATTTGTCTCCATTGGTGTACTAATAGCTTTAGCATCATCCATTCCAAACTTCTTGAGCATGTCTTTGATGTACTTGCCTTGACTCACAAATGTGCCATTCTTTATTTGCTTGATTTGAAGACCAAGGAAGTAACTAAGCTCTCCAATCACGGACATCTCAAACTCACTTGCCATCATCTTTCCAGACTCCTCACAAAAATCTTGATTTGTTGATCCAAATATGATATTATCAACATAGATTTGCAACACAAACAAGTCATTGGCTAGCTTCTTGGTGAAGAGAGTGATATCAACATTTCCCATCTTAAATCCCTTAGAGAGTAGGAAATCTCTCAATCTCTCATACCATAATCTTGGTGCTTGCTTCAAGCCATACAAAGCTTTTTTCAACTTGTAAACATGGTTGGGTTTCTTCTCATCTTCAAAATTGGGAGGTTGCTCAATATACACAAACTCATTGATGTACCCATTGAGAAATGCACTCTTCACATCCATTTGGTATAACTTGATGTTGTGGGCACAAGCATAGGCTAACAAGATCATGATTGCTTCCAATCTTGCAACTGGGGCATATGTTTCTCCAAAGTTAAGACCTTCAACTTGAGTATAACCTTGAGCCACTAGTCTTTCTTTGTTCCTTACTACCATCCCATCTTGATCTTGCTTGTTCCAAAAAACCCATTTAGTTCCAATCACATTATGATCCTTAGGTGTAACAACCCAAAAATCCACACACCAAAAATCACAACTACAAAATTTTTTTGTTTAAACCCTATGTGATGGTGAATGACACATGTAGAAGCCAAACCCTAGTTTTGGATTAGATGTGACCCAACTAGGTTAAAATCATAAGCATAGCTTGGTTTTATGCCACATGTGTAATTAAATTCCTAAATAAACAAATCATGCATGCATCCTTAATTCCACTTGTGATTTGAATTCTTTTGGCTTACGTGATGTTTAACTAACTTACTTAATATTTATGATAAACCCTAATATATGGGATGTATTTTGACCACCATTTGAAACACCTTGTGGGACCCATTACATGACTTGAAGCTCAAGTTTAAACTCTAACTAAATTTGAATCGAAGCAAAAGAAAGAAAAGAGAAACAAACATAAAAAGAAAAGGAAAAAGAGGGAGGCAAGAATCATTTCCTCACCGCCTCGACCGCCCAAATAGCCCAGCCAAGCCTCGCTTTGCCCACGCACGTATAGCCCACAAAGCCGCCCAAAGATCGCCGCCCACACACACACAAATACCGACAAGCCAGGCCCGCTCGGCAACCATCACGCGCACAAGACGCAGCCACATCATCCAAGCGCTGACGACCCGACCCGCTTGTCAAGATGGCGTCTTCTTCCCTCGCCCACGATTCTCCCCACAGGACCGAGGTCGACCGACCAAGGCGGTAGCGGGGCCGGGGTCACACAAGAAGCATGACCCTGTTTCCCCTTGCGCCGCGCCTATGCTACCGCACATGGGTCATCGGATGCGCCGCACGAATCACCACCGCCCGATCGTCGTCCGCCATTGGAGCCCTTGGAGCTCGGCTATAAAAGCCAACGCCCACGAGCCCTAACCCTCAGCCCGTTCCACCGCCGGCCGCTGGTGGCACAGCACCACACCGCGTCAAGCCAAGAGAGAGGGGAGGAGGAAGAAGCAAGGAGGAGAAGGAAGCCGTTGTGGAACCGGACCTCGCCGGAGCCGAGCGCGCCGCCCGATCAGCTCATACAACGATGTAGCTACTTCAAGACAAAGATCGCATCGCCTCATCATGGCCTCGCCTGCACCACCGCACCGCCATCCTACCGCCACAAGCCCTATGGTGAGCCACGCCGTTCGCCGCCACCGCGCTAGCCAGACTTCGCCATGAACGCCACCACGCTCCCACACCTAGGGGATGCAGAGGCGAGCATTCCCGCTCCTGGACACGCTGCACACGCACCACACGCACACAAGCCCAAGGCCTGGCCTCACCGACCCCTAGCGGCTCGGGAACACCGGCACGACCACCCTGCACGCCATGGCCGAGAGCACAACCATGGCGAGACCACTGTGTCTTCTACATCGCGGTAAAGGCGATGTTGACACCCCGACTGGCTCCGCCATGATGAGAGACACAACACGCTCACCCTAGCCGAGGATGAAGCCCACCGGAGCCCTGCGTTGCCGCACCACACCTCGTCGGAGCGCCACCGCCTCCGCTTTGCCCCCACCACCGTGGCCGAAGGCGTTGAGAGCTCCTGGAGCCCCTTTGACCAGCTCGCCATGGCCGTAGCAGCATCGGGGAGCTTGTGTGCACCACCAATCTCTGGTACCGCTGCCACAGCCACCACACCGTCGCTCGTCGGTGTACGAGGACCGCCGCCACCGCGGTCAGCCAACTGGAGCCGCCCGGTGTGATAGAACCGTCCAATTTATACAAGATCAAGTACGGATGTCCCCGCTAACACGTTGACACGCGCATTCTTTCACTTATATAAACCCGGTAGTCCGTCGAGTGTCTCGAAAGACCTCGGTAAATCAACATCACAACCAAGATCGCGTGATTAAGCAAATACACATCACATAGGCAGAGTTATAGCAGAAATAATATTACAAATGGGTTCACAAATAATAGTACAAGTTTGGGTTTCAAAACCAATTATTGAAAACAACATAGCTTTCAAATGATTACATTAATATAAGTTCCAAATACATTGCTAGCTTAAGTGACATCCGCAGACAAAAGCATATAGATGAGAAGTAAGTATAGAATCACCGAGCCCACCGGTGGTTAGCCACCATCATCAATAGGTTGAGAACTTCACCTGCAACAATGTGGGATAAACCCTGAGTACTCGAATGTACTCAGCCAGACTTCCCCGTCGTAAACCAGAAATAAAGTGACACCAAGGATTATGCAAGGCTTTCTTTAGTGGGCTAGCTGACTCGTTTGCGAAAAGCATAAGTTATCATGAATAAACCATTTTAAGTACTTTGCATCATCTTTATTATAACCTATCCATCTAGGTAAGCACCTGTACTATAGCAATCACTTGATTAACCAATAACATCCGGTTACCAATTTAGATTTAGCATATCCCATATCATCCAGATAACCATCATTGTTCCATAATAATTACTACGATGACATAGCTCGAGTCAAGTGCTCACTATCCAGGAGCGATGGCGATTCGAATCGATTCCTAACCAACTGGTGATTTATTCCTCACACAAACCACGCTTCCCCCGTCAGGGTCGCTTAGATCACTAATGACACTTTCCAAGTAGCCGCGGGATAACAGTCATGGACCGCACTACCCAGGGACCGCCCGACTGCCAGGACGCACCTTGGGCTCACTCTTCGCGTCCCTGTCATACCCTCTTCAGCACCTGTCTGCCAATCCAAGTTTATCCCGGCTCAAAATAGTGTCACTAGCCTCGCGGTCGAAAGGTACTTTATTCGGCCAGCTAAATGTGAGGCATGCGTTCAACATGACAAGAGGGACGAGCAACGATTGGTCCTTAATCAACATAGATGGAAACTAACAGCACCCTAGAACCCTGTCTGGTTGCCTCCAACTTTTTTTGTCCGATCTCCAATTATCCATCACACATGGTTAATTCCAGGATATCATTCTTTCCATAGCTAAATTCTTCCAGTAACCACCTATAATGTAGGTGACCGGATATCACCAATCGCTACCGGTCTAAGCAAGGTTAAGTAGTTATTCGATCCTGACCTAACAGGGTAAAAGGTAATAAGGTAGGCAAGGATAGTAATAAATGCATCAACGGTTTCAATCAACTCCTACAACTTAATACAACAATATATAAACTCATATATATAGAAAGAATTGTTTTTGTAAATTAGGAGACTTAGAATGCTCTGGGGCTTGCTTGGGATCTGATACAAGTCAGTTCAGTTAGCTTGCACCGTCCTGGTGACGTCTCAGGTCCTTGCACTCGCTTAGTCCTTCCATCTTCGGGATAGATCCTCCATACACCGTCTTTGGGTTCGGCTCCAACATCACGTTCTTCACGTGGTTCATCTAGCGCACCTAGATGAGATGCAAGATGCATGTGTATGAATGTGATGAATGGTAACACAAGATGCATCACATAAGCATTCAAAGACAAACCAGTTATTCACGGCAATCACAGAGTCAAGGCTGCAAACAACAGCAGCTAATTTTACTCATAACAGGAGTTGTACTAATCCAAAAGACATGCAACAAGACAATCTGGAAAGCTTATGAACTTTTCTACAATTCATCTTTAATCATCTTAGCATGATTCTCAAGTTAATTAAGTCAAATATACCCATTTACAGAAACTGGTCCACAATTGACAGAAAACAGTCATTTCTGAAACCCAACTTTAAACAGGCATAACTCACAAACCACAAGGCCAAATACCACCAAATTTTAACATAATCTAGATACATGAATTATCTACAACTTTGTTATTATCACCAAAAGCTCATTCAAATCCTAACTAGATCAAACACTAGCATCTTTCAGATCTGCTCAGAATACAAACAAAACCTAACAGAAGACTTAAAAGTCATGTAACTCCTACACTATCAGGCCTATGGCCTTACAATTTGAACACAAGCAAGATCATGAAATTTGCTACAACTTTTGTATAAATAAGGTTCACACCAAAGCACATTATCACGAAGAACTTTGCTAAGTTCCTAAATCTGTCCATAAACCACATTTGCAAGAAAATAAATATTAACTTATGTTGCAAACACATAATTGGGCAAAACCAACTTTACCAAAATATCACACATGACTAAAGAACACCAGAAAACCTAGTGTCCATGACCAAATAAATTCTTTTAATGCATTTCTTAATTCATTTTAGATAACAAGGTGACTTAATGAACATATACCAAAAGTGCACAATAACTTCTACAAAAATTACAGTGGCTCAATTATACTCTCAATAGTCTAATGTACAAATTTTACTCCATTTGAATATGTATAGCAACCTCTATGAAAAGGACAAGTTGCTAAAGCAAGAAATCACGTGAGAGCAAGATAAACTAATAACTCACTCATGCAGCAACCAATGACCATGAAATTTTTACCACACATCAAACATCACATGAGTAGCATGCCACAAAAATTTCACTTCATTTGGAGCCCTACAACTGCAGTTATGAAAAAGACAAATACAACTAGAATTGAAAACCTAGATGCATAAATCCATTTTCACAGCTAAAACTTTAAACTAAAACCTGAAATATTATAGATCTACTGCATAGAAAATTTCACAAGGATTCCAAAAAGTCCTTATTTGCTATTTTACGAATTTCCTATGATTTATTATGATTTTCTAAACTTTCAGCCGATTTAAAACAAATAGGTCCCTAGGAGCACTATTCATATGAGTCTACGGTTCTACAGAAAACCCCCTGGACTTGTTTCTCTTCTCGCGCGAGGTCCTCCTCTCCTTCTCTGGCCGAGCAGAGCAGAGGAGCTCGCCGGAGCTCGTGATTCCGACCACTGCGGTGCTCGTCGGCGACAAAGGAGGGGTGCTGCGGCTGGCTGCCCTAGGCGAGGAGGAGCGGCGCATGACGGCGAAGGTGTTGCGGCACACGAGAGAGACAGAGGGGGCCCGCAAAGGCCGGGCCACGCGCACCGACAGCGCTGCCCACGGTGGCTCCGTCGGCGGAGCAAACAGACGGCCAACAGGACCGGGGAAGGGGCGCATCAGGGGCGGCGCGAAGAAAGGAAGGTGGTCCTGCGGTCCATTTGGGTGGAGGGAGGCCGTAGGCAAGGAAATGCGGTGGCAGCAAGCTTGAGTCGCCGGCCATGGCGGACGGCTGCATGGGAGCGAGGAGAGCGCGAGAGGGAGCGAGCAGAGAGTGGAGAGGGGGATGGAGAGGGCGTGCTGGTGCCCCTCCTCATCGGCAGCAGGGCGCAGGGCGCATGGAGGCAAGGGTGAGCTCGGTGGATGGCATGGAGCGCGCGTGTCACCCATGGGGGGGCACGACCGTTTCATGAAGGCCATAGAGGCAATTCCTCGAGCACGTGGCGGGCATCAGTGTAGGCAAGGTGGGGAGCCGATTTGGGTCGGCTCGGGTTCGAATTGGACATTGGGCCAAAACCAAAGTTTGCTCACCTTTGGCCTGCTCTACATATTTCATTTAGTTACCAAGGTCATTAGGGCTGTATATTAGCGGCTAATTAGCTCCTAAAATGCCACTGTCAACAACTTAATAAGGATTAAGCCTTGCTCGGTTAGGACTCCAATTTGTTGGTCAAAACATGATCAAACTTGACCCAACTGTTTACATGCTCTTCTCTAATGAAATATCTCCAACTTCTATTTTTGGGTCAAAGCATGATGCTTAATAAAAACTCAAGAACGCGGCATGCCAACCTAATGACACTGAATTCCAGCAAATTCGATCTTGTGACCTCGATTTGACTTACTTTCAAGCTGATCTAGCTCTTAGTCCAAAAACAAAGTTTATTCTACATGATATGGACTACAACTTTCATTTAAGGTCCAACCTCAAAACTGGTATAGAACCTACTGTTCTACTTTGACCAAAGTAGGATCACGATGAAGCTTAAATTATCCTTTTTGATCCATTGGAGCATTTTCTTAACATTTGTCCAACATGAACCTTTCATGACTTTTATTGTAGAGTTCATCTAGAGTCATTTTGGCAAGGTTTAGTTGACATCTCATGTTCTCATTCACTTAATAGTGCAATTCAAGCACTTAGTAAAATCATTCCAACAAGGATATAACTTATTATTTCATGTGACTTTTTGATTTCAAACTTCATGAAACTTTTCGAGTGCTCAATATAGATGGGTATTGATGTGAGACACATGCAGATATCTCAATCACACCACCCAAGCATATATCTTGAAAAGGGGTCTATAGGCGAGCAAAGGTGCAATATCTAAGTTTAGGTTGGGGCTCGTTTCTATAGGTTTGACCTTGACATCTTCATCATCACTTAATATGCCATGTTTGAGCTCAAACCCATTACTTAACTGGTGGCAAACACCTGGGGTGTTACACCCAGCCACCACGTTAACTTCACCGGGGCACCCGCCAGGCAAGGCCAAGCTTTTGCCCACCTTAATTGCACACCCGCGCCACTGGAGGGGCTCGCCGGTGAGCTCACCACCGACGGGAGCACGCCAAGGAAGAAGATGGGGATTTTCCCCTCGCCGGCCACACGTCCGTGCACTTGGTGCACGTGAATCGAACCCTGGGAAGGAGTAAGTGGGCCAAGTCCTTCATAGACCGGCTCTGCAGTCTATGGACCAACGCAGGCGGCCTCACCTGTCAGTCACCGTTTGACCCTGGACTCACCTGTCAGTCACCGTTTGACCCCGGACCCACCTGTCAGTGACCAACTGAGATGCTGACGTCAGCGGAACCCACCTCTCAGCCATAGTTTAGCTCTGATGGCGCCATGCTGATGTCATGCCGATGATGTGACCACGCCAGCGTCGGGGACCTCGGCGAGCTCTCCGACGACCTCGGCAAGCTCTCCGACCACCTCGGCAAGCTCTCCAACCACTTCGGCGATCTCGCCGACCACCTCGGCAAGCTCTCCGACCACTTTGGCGATCTCTCCGACCACTTCGGCGATCTCTTCGACCACCTCGGCGACCTCGCCGACCACTTCGGCGATCTCTCCGACCACCTCGGCGACCTCTCCGACCACCTCACCAGATGATACACCACTCTAAGTCCCTACATGCCACGTGAACCAGTCACAGTGTGACACGTGTTAGCCCTGAATTAATCAGTCTTCATTATTTTTTAGAAAATGGATTTAATCTTCGGAAATTCATAACTAATTCATACGACCTCAGAAAAATACAAGACTAGGACCAAAATTCATCTAAAATCGAGATCTACGCAATGAACCCATGTTTGAGTGCATTTGACTCTTTTGAATTTTCATTGCTTCTTTGTGCTATTCTATAGACGTCGCTAACGCGACTATAATTCGATCGTATGCAAACTCGGAGGAGAACCAGACGGACGAGGACCGAGAGTACCATGAGAAGTGTGGGGACGACTTCACTGAAGGTGCCACATCCCACCCAACCTCGTAGCACCTATTACGCATGGCTAATATAGAACTACTATTGCTTTATTTTATTGTTATATTCACACCGTAATAGGACTTGCATGGTAGTATGCTTACTTGATGGCCTTTACCTTGATGCAACCTTACCCCTGCTTACCCTGCTATTAGGCTAGACACACGCTTGCTGCTATATTTCATTGCTTATTACTTCTACTACGCTTGTACTACATTGATGCGTGGTGGAAACTAGTGTTATCTGAACTATGGGGAGAGTGCTGCGTGTGTGACTTGGGTGCGTGGAGGGTGAGGGTTGTGTCAATCAAGTTGGAGTATACGACGAGCCTAGGGCAAGTCTTGCTGTGGGGTGCTACCTGGGCACCCCTGGAATGGATACCTGTGGTGGGTAAATAGAATATGAGGTGGCCTTGGGTGTGAACCTATGATGGGAGGAGCCCAGGGTGGAGGTGCTGTGGTGGCACGGTAAATGGAAACCCTGATGAAGACATTTTGGCTTGATCATCCCTAAGGACTTACTAGCACTCAGATTTACTGGGAAGCCTTACGTACCACTCGCCCTATATGGTGCGGGACGGTCGGACTACTTGGTAGGATATTGTCACTACTGCTAGGTTGATAGCGGACAGTGCGAGGGAGGTACGAGGCGCGGAGGATTTCCCCCACACCCTTCCGAGACTTCATGGAGACCTTGTGGACCCGGCTCATGACTCACAGTTTTAGCCACCCTAGACCAGACTTGGGGTGTACCAGGGCTGAATGGTAGAGTGGCATTATCCTAGGCTAGCAAGTGGCCGGAATCAGCCCAGTTGATGACGGTCAGCGAGGAAGGCGGATCTTGTGGTTATGTAAAACCTCTGCAGAGTGTATGGTTGATCGATCGATACATATGCCGACTTGTCGGCTATGGACCTTTCCTGGGTTTCGCTTAAACTAGATAGTGAGATGAGTCCTTCTCTTCTCCCCCTGGGAGTGAGTGTTCGGACGTAGCCAGGGGCTACGGACCATGAGACAGTGCCGAGAGGGAGTTGGCCTGTCGACTGAGCGATGGTATGGTGATGGTGTGGAGATGGTGGTATATCGATCCTAGGATCGAAACCTGGCTCTGGACGGAAATGGGGTGGAATGGGTGTGGGAATGGTGTTAAAACTTGACCAACTGTTATTATATACTTGATATGCTAAAACATAGGAAATCCTAGCCTTATAGGTTCCTTTTGAATATATCCAACTTGCATCCAATTTCCACAAAGCAATGCTCATACGGTGGGAGTGGCCAGTACAAATCGTACTGATAAATTTTGGCACACAGGTTCTGATGAGGAGTATAGCTCTGAGGAGTTTGACGGTTGAGGGGTTCGTTCCTATGCTCGAGTTTGGCGATCTTATCTTCAAGCTGTTCTAAATGAATGTTACTTTTGATTCCGCCAATGCAGCGATGTAATAATTTATGTAATTCCGCACTATTTGTACTCTGATATTATCATTGTATGGATGTGGTATTCGACTGGAATTTGGGTAATATGATCTACAACGGTCATAATACACTTTGACTCTGTGGATTTCCCTTCGCGGAAATTAGGTCATTTCATTAGGCCTGTCAACTAACTCCCATACTTGATTTCATGTGAAGTTGTTTAGCTCTTCATGCATAGCATTCACCCAATCAACATCCAACAAGGCTTCATCTATCTTCTTAGGTTCAATGGATGACACGAATGAGAAATATTCATAAAATGATGCCAATCTTGATCTTATTTGCACACCTCTTGAAATATCACCAATGATAGAATCCAATGGATGATCTTTTGCAACATTGGTTGGTTGGAGCACTTGCACTTGATTGCTTGCAATTGATTGATCATTTGGTTGAGATGATGTACAAGCCACTTGTTGATTTTGCATTTGAGATAATGAACTAGCATGACTTGTATCAACTCATATATTTGAGTTAGAGAGCACTTGATCTTTGTCATCTTCAACTTCAATCACCTCTCTAGGCCTTATGTCACCAATATCCTTATTCTTCATTGCATTGACTAATTGAGTGCCTCTCACATCATCTAGATTATCATATTCCTCTTGGAAACCATTGATTTCATCAAATTCCACATCATGAACCTTCTCAAGAGTACCACTAGCCAAATTCCAAACTCTATAAGCTTTGCTAGTAGTTGAGTAACCAAACAAGAAACCTTCATCACATTTCTTCTCAAACTTGCTCAATCTAGTGCCTTTCTTCAATATGTAGCATTTGCAACCAAAAACCCTAAAGTATACAATGTTGGGCTTTCTATCATTTAAAAGCTCATATGATGTCTTCTCCTTCAATGGATGACAATAGAGTCGGTTGCTATAATAGCAAGCCATGTTGATTGCTTCAGCCCAAAATAAATGACTCACATTGTACTCACTCAACATTGATCTTGCCATGTCAATCAAAGTTCTATTCTTCCTCTCAACTAGGCCACTTGATTGAGGAGTGTACTTAGTCGAGAATTGATGCCTAATTCTAAACTCATCACAAAGCTCATCAATTCTTGTATTCTTGAACTCACTTCCATTGTCACTTCTGACTTTCTTGATAGTTGTTTCAAACTCATTGTGAATTCTCTTGATGAATGTCTTGAAGGTTGCAAACACATCACTTTTGTCAACAAGAAAGAACACCCATGTATATCTAGTGAAATTATCCACAATCACAAATCCATATTTGTTTCCACCAATGCTAGTGTATGTGGTTGGTCCAAACAAGTCCATGTGCAATAACTCAAATGCCTTAGATATGCTCATCATGCTCTTCTTAGGATATGTGTTGCTAACTTGCTTTCCAGCTTGACATGTACTATATAGCTTATCCTTCTCAAATGTGACATCTTTCAAACCTCTAACTAAGTCATACTTGATCAATTTGTTCAATTGTTTTATTCTAACATGACCAAGCCTTCTATGCCATAACCAAGCCATGCTAGACTTAGTGAGCAAACATGTTGATAATTGAGCTTCTCTATTATTGAAATCAACCAAGTATAGATTCTCATATCTAAATTCTTTGAATATCAAGTTAGAGCCATCTACACTTATAATCTCTATATTATCCACACCAAATATGCACTTGAAACCAAGATCACACAATTGAGCCACTAATAGTAGGTTGAAGTTTAAGCTCTCTACTAGTAGCACATTGGAAATGCTCCAGTCATTGGATATTACAATCTTACCAAGACCCTTGACCTTGACTTTGCCATTGTCACCAAATGTGATACTATCAATCCCATTGCTCTCATTTCCATTGATTGAATTGAAAATTCTTGAATCACTGGTCATATGTTGCGTGCACCCACTATCAAGCACCCAATGACTTTCTCCGGCTTTATAATTGACCTATAAAAGAAGATCAATTCTTTTTAGGTATCCAAACTTGCTTGGGTCCTTGAAGCTTAGTTACCAAGGTCTTCGGTACCCAAATGGCCTTCTTCTTTGGGCCCACAATTGGTGTATCAATGAACTTAGCCTTCACACCATTAGTACCCTTAACAAGCATGTAACAAGAATCAAATCTAATTAAGGATACATTAGGTTGCTTGTTCTTGTTAGTCTTGCAATATTGCTCTATGTGCCTAACTTGCTTACATCTATTGCAAAACTGACCATTGCCCTTCACAAAGCAAGCTTTGGGAGTGACAAAGGTCACCTTGCCTTTATTTGAGGTATAGCCTAATCCGTCTTTATTGAGAGAAAACATTTGGCTACCCAAGCACTTTAGCAAGCAGGCATCTCCACCATAGGCATTATCTAAGGCACGAGTGAGCTCATTCACCTTCTTCTTGAGGGTCTCATTTTTCACCATTAGTGAGGCATCACAAGTGAAACCATCACTCAAAGGTGAAGTAGAAGTGATAGTGCTATAAGAAGGCTTAGTGGGAGCAACAACAATGGGCTTATAAAAAGATTCATCAATAATATCACATGTTAGTCCCACATCACAAGACACAATCACTTGCTCCTTCTTAGCCTCTTCCTTCTTGACTTGCTCGATGAGAGAGGAGTGAGGCTTTTCAAGCTTAGAGTGAGCTTTGTCAAGCTTCTCATGGGCTTCCATTAGCCTCTCATGAGTGACATTGAGCTCATCAAAGGATTGCTTAAGAAGTTTGACTTTCTTGCGTAATTATTTGCACTCCTTTCTCTTCATCTTAAAGCAAGTGTGCACTTGCTCACATATGTTCATGAGCTCCTCCTTGGTGTACTCCTCCTCATCATTATCATCACTCTTACAAGCATCACTTTCATATTCATCATCATCACTCACATCATATTTTACCTTAGTAGGCTTTGTCATTAAGCATGTCGATGGAGTGTCAAAGATAGAAGGCTTGTTGTTAATGGCGATGCTTGCTAGTGCTTTCTTGATGGATTTCTTGTCATCATCACTATAGCCATCACTATCCCAAGTGACCACATAGCTTCCACCCTTCTTCTTCTTTTGGAAGGTCATCTTCTTCTCCTTCTTCTCCTTCTCCTTTTCCTTCTTGTCCTTCTTATGCTTCTTCTTTCCATCCTCATCATTATCACTATTGTAGGGACAATTCGCTATAATATGATTGGGGCTCTTGCAATTGTAGCATCTTCTCACATATTCTTTGCTCTTGGTGTGGTATCTTCTCTTTCTTGCACCATAGCCCTTCTTCTTCATGAATTTTCTCATCTTGCGCACAAAGAGAGCCACAGCTTCATCATCAATGTCACTAAAATCTTCATCATCACTTGATTTTTTTTGGACTTGCCCTTGTTCTTAGATTATGAGCTAGCCTTGAATGCCACACTCTTCTTCTTCTTGTCTTCTTCCTTCACAAGCTCTTCACCATCACTATTGTATTGGTCCTCGGTCATCACATCACCAAGCACCTTATTTGGAGTGACATCCTTCAATCCACCTCTAAAGATGATAGTTCTCAATATCTTGAATCTCTTTGGCAAACACATCAAAACTTATGAGAGAAGTCCTCATCCTTCACCTTCTCACCCAAACTCTTGAGATCATTGATAATGACTTGTAGCCTATAGAACATCTCCGGAATGGACTCATCATCCTTCATCTTGAAGTTTGATAGCTTGTCTTTGAGCATGTAGAGCTTGGCACTTTTTATCGTTGAAGTGCCCTCATATGTTTCTTCTAGTCTCACCAAAACTTCACTTGCCTTCTCAAGATCTTTGATTTGCTCAAACACCTTTGAATCAATGGTATTGTATATTATGTTGAGTGCCATAGTGTTGCATTGCTTGTTGATCTTGTTATTGTCGGTGAGATTGGTAGGGTCACTAATCACAAACTCATTCTCTACCACATCCCACACCTTGTCATTGATTGAACCAAGGTACATCTTTATCTTTCTCTTCCAATAATCAAAAGATTTGCCATCAAAGAACAGTGGTTTACCCCCAACATGGTTGAACACAATTTGAGCCATATTTTGCACCAAAGGTTGTTAAGCCTTGAAACAAACCATGACCTCGGCTCTGATACCACTTGAAAGGTCCTAATATGGCTAGAGGGGGGTGAATAGCCTATTTAAAAATCTAGAAGATAACTAGAGCAATTTGATTAGTATGACAAATAGCAAAATGCAAACTTGCTCTAGCTCTATAAGGGTTGATAATGCAACTCCACAACGTACCATTTTTTTGTCACTTCTCCTATCTTTCAAGTGCTTGAATTTTAAAATAATTTTAGGCATCACCCTTGTACTTCCAATTAGTACAAGTAAACTATCACTTTTATGATTTGTTATTTGTCTTTGTGTCATAACATATAAAATTTTTATCCTTGTCTGACTATAGAATTATAAATTATTAGATTTTATCAGGTTTGTGGTTTTGTCTAACACGTTTTTTTATTCTCGGAACAAAAATTACAGATCGTGTCTACAGAAATTGCAACAAACTAAAACTATAATTGTAGTATAAAATATATGCAATAACCGTTGCCTGAAAGAAAATTAAAATTCAGGCATCTAAAATTTAGCAAATCCTTTTTTGTTATAAAACCTTTATAAAATTATGAAATTTTTAGCCCATCTATGTAGCAACTAGTAAACATCCCTCAATTTCTTCCTTAGATCTAAAATAGAGAGCTTAGATCAAATCTCTCTTTTTCTCCATCTTACCTTCTCTCCTTCTTCCTCCACCTGACTCGATCCCAATATGGCGCCCACCCCACCTCCACCTCCTAGTCAGGCGTCGACTCCCTCACCATTCACCACAACATTACCCTAAAGTCCATCGGATGTGCCTCCTCCTCGCCATCTTCTTCATCTCCATCCAAGCTATCACCGTGACATCCCACCCTTTTCACCGCCCAACTACCTTCCCCTGTTGCCCGGCCAGCAGTGCCACAGTCGCCCCCACGCTCGTCATCACCATAGGCCCGATTTTCTCCACCGGCGATCCCTCTAAGCTTGATGGACGACTTAGGTAAGCTTTGCACCCTAACCTTAGCAATGTCGAAGTTGGGAAAGAAGTTCACGTGGCAATCTTAGATTGGGCAGAAAAAATCGAGTGAGAGAGCCTAGAATCACTCGAGTGAAGTTTAGCTTTACTTGATTTTTTAGGAGCAACCCTGCATTTATATGATTATCTAAAAATCCTTATCCCACCTAGAGTTATTTTCTTCCTTTGGCTGATGTCGAAGTTGTTTACCAAAGATAACCATTGATACAAAGTTCTATTGAACACAAAGGAACTAGAACATGCACATTATAACCGTCGGCATATGTCGACAAAACCAAACAACCCAATTAATAATACCAGGGAATTGGTTTCGGCAGACAGACACTAGACCGATGTACGCTTGCCTGGTGGGAGTAATCAAGGCAGCACGTCTATGATGATTGCTCTATAATCAACAAAGCCACCTTCAACCTAGATGGTGGTATCTTGCTCCGTGTGGGTAAGGCACTCAAATACTATGACACATGGAACCAAACTCTTCCAACAATGTACTTGCTTAAGTCACAGCTCGGCTACCACAACCGTGGTGAAGGCATTTTCTTCATAACTACGAGAACGGTGCTCTTAAATCTAGACTCTCTCTATGGTAGGAACTATAGCCTTTGGTTATTGTTGTTACCAATTTTAATTCAAACTTGACATTAATATCAATGGCGAGGACGATGCTCTTGTTTGATGCTCCCTCTCTCCCATAATTGTTTTTTGAAATCATGATAACTACCAATTATAAACCAACAGTGGTAGTTATTCCCTTTTATGCCCACATGCATACTCCTAGTTCACTTTTGAGGAGTAGATGGGGTTATGATCCAGTGGAGTAGCCCATTTATCTAGTGTCATACATCAATACAAAACCCACTTGTATTGTCGCCTCTGTCATTGTTGGGAGCTTTAGAACCGGTGAAAGATCTTAATATGGCTAGAGGGGGTGTGAATAGCCTATTTAAAAATCTACAATATCACTAGAGCAATTGGATCAGTATGACAAATATCAAAATACAAACTTGCTCTAGCTCTACAAGGGTTGCAAGCCACCTATCCAACAATTCTAGTTGCTATGATCACTAGGGACACAGGAGACTAAGTTGCTACTCACTAAGAGCTCTCAAACTTGCTACACTAAAGAGCTCCACTAGATGAACTTAAACTACAAAGTAAGCTCTCAATTCTAGCTACACTAAAGAGCTTGCTATAACTAGTTTGCGGGAATGTAAATGGGTGAGTAGGATGATTATACCACCGCATAGAGGAGTGAACCAATTACAAGATGAATACCAATTCAATCACCGGGAGAATACCAAAGGACAAGAGACAGCCAATTTTTCTCCCGAGGTTCACATGCTTGCCGACACGCTAGTCCCCGTTGTGTCGACCAACACTTGGTGGTTTGGCGGCTAAGAGGTGTTGCACAAACCTCGTCCACACAATTGGACATCACAAGAACCTACCTACAAGTGAGGTAACTCAATGACACGAGCAATCCACTAGAGTTACCTTTTAGCTCTCCACCGGGAAAGATACAAGACCCCTCACAATCACCGGAGCCGGCCACGAATAATTACCAACTCGTGCCGAAGCTCCTCTGCTGCTCCAAGCCATCTAGGTGGCAGCAACCACCAAGAGAAACAAGAAATCCACAGCCACAACGATCCCCAAGTGCCACTAGATGCAATCACTCAAGCAAATGTCCTTAGAATCACTCTCAATCTCATTATAATGATGAATCAATGATGGAGATGAATGGGAGGTGTTTGCCTAGGCTTAGAAGGATGTCAAGTATGTCGAAGTGCCAAGAGAAATGCCTTGGAGCTGGCCAAACGCTATTTATAGATGTCCCCAAACAAATAGAGCCGTTAGAGCCAAAGAAGGGTGCCCTGTGTACTGACCGGACGCTCCGGTCGGGTTGACCGAACGTGCCCGAGCCAGCGTCCGGTCGATGATTTTGCGCCATGTGTCACGTCCTTTGAATACCAAGCGTCGATCTCCAATGGTCAACGATCAAGTGCCCCAGGGTTAAGTTGTGACCGGACTCATAGAAGAAACGATCGGACTCTGGATCACTTAGCGTCAGATCATTTCCAACGAGGTTCTAGAGCCGTTTTCTATTGACCGGACGCATCAGGTCATAGGCGACCTGACACGCCTCAGCATCCGGTCCCTGCTCCTTTTCTCTGTGCGCGTAGGCAAGGCTAACGTCAGCGATCACCTGATGCTTCTCCTGTGCATCCGATCGCGTGATCTCCTCGCCATTCAACTTATGACCGGACGTGCCAGTCGGTCCTGAACCAGCGTCCAGTCCTCCCACCTTGCTCTCGGCCAGAGCAGCACCGTCGCCTATAATTGACTGGGTGCACCGGGATGAGTCCAGTCACCCCGTGGCCAGCGTCCGGTCATGGTCTTTCTCCTCCTTTTCTTTTTCTAAGTCCACAACCACTTCACCCTCGCTTCCAACTTGCTAACCACAAAGTGTAGAACTTGTGTGCACGTATGTTAGCATTTTTCAAAGCATTTTATAAGGGTCAAGGTTAGCACAGTTGGTTCCTAAAATGTATATGAAAGAGTCATGTCACCTAGTGGCACTCGATAAACTGTTTAGCCAAAGATTTTCTCTCTTTATAGTACGACTATCGATCCTAAGTCACTCACACCCTCTATGGTTTCTTGAGTGCAAAACAAA
The DNA here is from genome assembly GCA_904845875.1 of Miscanthus lutarioriparius. NCBI lineage: Eukaryota > Viridiplantae > Streptophyta > Magnoliopsida > Poales > Poaceae > Miscanthus > Miscanthus lutarioriparius. Next base: position 9,975,973 of record CAJGYO010000014.1, read on the forward strand.
AACCTATCATATACCTTTACCTTGATCTTCTCGGTTTTTGTTTTTCTCTTTCTTCTTTTCCAAGTTAGAGCTTGATCATCTTCATTTCATGTCCACCTTCATCACCCTGGACTTTATCACCATGCTCCATTACTTGGTATGTACCAACCTTGCTCACATGACACTCATGACAAAAGTTAGTACTTAGGTTTCATCAATTAGCCAAAACCAAACTAGGGCTTTCAACCGGGAAGAACCAATAGCGATAGAATACCGCACCACTGCCGGTTGGTAAAGAAAAGGGAAATCACTACCGGTTCTAACTAAACATTGGCGATAATAATAGATGTTATTGTTGGGTCTAACTAAGAACCGGCAACAACAACTCTATTGCCTTTCTCCAACACTAGCCAATAGTAGCAAGGTTCGGAGTTGATCTTTTGGATCAAATATGTTTAGCTCATACTCACTTTTGTGCACCGCACTATATCTCTCCCTTTACCATCTCGCATCCCCTCCTCATTCATCTTTCCCTCCTCACGGGCCGATGACACAAGGCGAGGCAAAACAAAGGTGAGGCCTGGTGATGTGAGGCCCGACGACGTAAGGCAATCGCCCACCAACATGAGCTAGAGCATGATTCGCCCGCCTCAACCTGTCCCATGTGGATTTAGCATGGGAGGCTTAGATTTGGGTGCTTGTGTTTCAAGGGCAGTTGGCTAGGCTTGGGAGGTGACAATGGTAACGACGGGCACACGAGCAACATCAATCAACGCACATATGCTATTTTTTATTTTCTATTTTTTGTTTTGTGAAATGAAAAATATTGTTGGTTATTCACCTGACAGTGCTAAACAATGCTACCATTGTCGATTGACCATAGCTAGTTTCGGAAACCATGTCGTCCTAGTACATACTCCTGTTCTATGTGGATGGTGCATTGCATGCTATCGTTGCAAAAGAGGCTAGTGATCACCATCCATGGGCCTACGTTGTGTTCCACAACTTGAACACCGGGGTCATTATGTCCTTAGTTCGATGGAGTAGATTCGCGATAAATGCCAGAAGGGGCTCTTTTCCTTTGTCTTCCATCTTCAATCCCTCATTATAAGCTTCGTCACTACAAACTTTTAGCAAAATCTTAGGTGGGACTCCGTGCTCCTAGTCCTAGCAACTATAGGGCATTCTCAATGAAGAGTTTTATGGTATTGACTCCAAGACTGCAAATAATATGCAATGAAATGAAACATGGACAAAACATCTATTCTCGATGCAAAGTTTCATTCTATGGTTTCATAGATGTTTAATTTCATGACTTATACATAGTTGGTAATCGTGCAAAGCTTTTCTACATTTGCCGTGCCATAGAAAACGCCCACCAAGTCTGGTGTTAAGAGCAAGAACCTACATGTCATGATATATAACTTAGATCGGATGACTACCACAAATAATTAACTTTGCTTTGAAATCCACACATACTTAATAACTTTATTTAACAGCCAGATCATCAAACATATATTTTGAAGTTGTCTTGTCTCCCTCTGTTTGGTAGACAAAATGTTTGAATTAAAAAAAAGACACTACTAGAAATAAAATGATACCTCTTCATAAAATGCGATGAAATCCAAGGGTGAAAACGAGAATCCCAGCAGACAAACCCAACCTTTTGTACAAAAATTCCTGGGAAAATTCTGTCACACTATAGACACCACTCCACGGCGCCCCTCTCTCTGTCCGTCCTCCGTCGTCTTCCACTGGAGTCCCCCGCATTTCCCACTCCCACTTCCGGCCTCCCCCACACCCCCATCCTCACCACCACTCTCCCCGCGCAATTCCCAAATCTCCCAGGGGCTTCTCCGCTTACCTCCCGCCCGGCCCGTCCCCTCGCGATCCCATCGCCTCGCCTCGCCTCGACCCGAGTCTCGCTCGTCGCGGAGCGCCACCACCACGCCTCGCCGCCGGCGGTTATCCGAGGCTCAGCTCGTGCGCGCGCGTGGGGGGATCCCCGTGCTCAGCTCGCGAAACCCTAGGGGCAGCAGGAGGCGAGGCTTGGCGGGCGGCGATGGACGTGGACTCGCGCATGGCGACGGAGTCCGACTCCGACTCCGACGCGCGCGGCGGCGGGTCAGGGTCCGGGAGCGAGACCCCCACGGCGTCCCCGTCCCCGTCCCAGTCCCCGTCGGCGTCCCCGTCCCCGTCCGCGCCCGGGACGCCCACGGCCGCGGCCGCGTCCCCGGGGCCGGTGGCGGGGCCCAGGCCTGCGCCGGGATACACGGTGGTGGACGCCGCGATGGACAAGAAAGAGGACGGGCCGGGGTGCCGGTGCGGCCACACGCTCACGGCAGTGCCGGCAGTCGGGGAGGAGGGCTCGCCCGGGTATGTGGGCCCGCGCCTGATACTCTTTGGTGGTGCCACCGCGCTCGAGGGCAATTCCGCCACGCCACCCTCGCCGGCTGGGAGCGCTGGGATCCGTATGCCCCCTTCAACCTCAGCGTACTCTTGTTTCAGATGATTATTGTAGTTTTTTTGAGAGCTAGAGTTCAAAGCAAATTGAAAGGGAACAATAGGCAGGGTTTGCTTGTTAATCTCGCTTTGGAGTAGGAGCTGGGGAAAAACTTGTTTTGTGATAGAATACTTTAGGGGATATGCCATAGCAGATTGTGGCTTTAGTGTTTCAGTGTCTCATTCTAAGTTGCAATTCAGTGTATTGGCTGCTGGGCTTGCTTGCACTTGTAGGTGGGATTAGGATAAAAACAAATAATTGGCTGGGAATTTGAACTGCTTCCACTTATAGGTGGGATTAGGATAAAAACAAATAATTGGCTGGGAATTTGAACTGTTGTCTGATTTGGACAGTAATTATTAGCGAGATGCCAAGGCTCTATGTCGTCTGGTAACTCCATGTGTGCAGGCTGTTACTTGGGGCCAAGTATGGTGCTTTTATATGGTTTGATTTGATTTGAGTTGCCAAGCTTAGTTAATGAACAATAATACACTATTACTTTTAAACTGCAGTTACTTATCAAAGTACAAATTTTATTACAGCTGGGGGACATTCTTGTATTGAGAATAGTTAGGACATTATGGTTCTCTTTTATACCTATTTTTGCTGCCATCCTTTTGCTTTAGCATTATGGTTGTGTGGCAAAGAAATATTCAATTCAATGTCCCCATATTGGAAATTTACTATGAAATTTCGCTGTGGTCAGACATTATGGAGGTCCATCAAACACTGTAGGGTAAGCTTGATGCAGTTATTAACTAGATTGAACTGTACTGCTTCAAAAGCTAAACCTGAACTGAAGTCAGATGTCTTCCAACTTCTCTGAGGCATAACATTAGAGGGTCACACCTTTTATTGTACCAAGTACCATATAAATCACTCAAAACAATATTGGAAATGGTGCAGGACCTTAGCCAGTGTTGAAATGGAATTTTATCTCCTTTATTTAGGTGCAAAAGTTGACAAAATCTTACCATAACCTTGTTTTCTGTATGGATCTGTCACAGGTCTTGCTGGTGCCACTGCTGATGTCCATTGTTATGATGTGTTATCAAATAAGTGGACCAGGTACAGTGTTTCAGGAATTGTCTGTATTCTGTGCAATGCGGTGCTTAGATACTATGTTTTGTCGTTTTCTTTTCCCAAGTTTGTTGGATTTTATGCCCAATTCTGGATATCATGTACCACTTATAGTTCAATTTGACCACAACATTAATGTTGCCAGGCTTACTCCACTTGGTGAACCTCCTTCACCAAGAGCTGCACATGTAGCCACTGCTGTTGGAACCATGGTGGTCATTCAGGTACCTAGCTTAGCTGTGTCAATTTTACTGTCAGACGAGTGCTGATGCAACAGTGATTGTCATCTATCCCTTCGTATTTTGTTACCTTTTAGGGTGGAATTGGCCCTGCTGGCTTATCTGCTGAGGACCTTCATGTTCTGGATCTTACACAACAACGACCGCGATGGCATAGGTGGTTACTATTCTACTTTGGTTTAAATTTGGACTGTTAGTTTAACTATCTGCTGAGCATTCTATTTCTTGTTCACAGAGTTGTGGTTCAAGGTCCTGGTCCTGGTCCACGGTATGGACATGTGATGGCCTTGGTTGGGCAGCGATTCTTATTGACAATTGGTGGCAATGATGGTAGGAACTTGCTTATGCGTCTGTCATGTCTAGATTATAGCTAATGCAGATCGTTCCAACTAACCGATATTGATAGTAAGACTGCATCAATGTTTCAGGAAAACGGCCCTTGGCAGATGTATGGGCCCTTGATACTGCGGCTAAGCCATATGAATGGAGAAAACTTGAACCGGAAGGTGAAGGGCCACCACCATGCATGTAAGTGCAAGTGCTCCAATAATAATGAGGAAACTTTGGCCCTTTTGGATTCTTACTTAAATCAATGAGCTTAAAACACTTCGATTCATGGCATGATGTTGCTGCATACATTAATGAGCTGCTTTTGATTCATGTTAAATTGCTTCGTAATTTGTAGTAAAGTTCCCAGTGCTTTTCTTCCCTTTTTATTCTATCATTCTGTGTGGTATGCAGCTGCTTGTTCTGGCACCATTGTTAGTTTTAGTACTGCTTTTATGTCTTCTGGGGCAATTATGGAAAACTTTTTCTTTGGACCAAAGACCACTTGGCCCAGCTTTATTGAAAGCTTAATAGGAGTTACTGGAGTAAGCCAGTTTACAACCAAAAGTACTGAACCTCCCTACCATAGGAAGACTCAACAACCAGCTTCGACAACCAAACTTCTAACTACCGTGACCAACCAGATACCACCTCTCCAACCAGTTCCTCCCACATCACAGAAACCAACAGGACCAGCATCACTAAGACACTAACACTCTCTTGACCGAAAGTAAAATAGAAAGCAGCACTCAGCCTTAAAAGAACAAGGCTACACATTTGCCACCAGCTGCATCAGACTCCACACTTGTGCCTCCATCGTGGCCTTCTTGTCTGGAACCAGCACCTCCGAGCATTTCAGCAATGCCATCAGCTTGTGCATCATCGTCTTTGGATCTATCAGCACCTTGATGAAAACCAGGTCATTCCTTGCCTTCCATAATCCATAGCACCCACATTGCCCCTGCACAGAAGAATAACATCATCAGTCTTTTTTCCTTACCTTTCCCTGTACAGCTGATATTATTGTTGTCTTACAAAGCTGTGCTAAAACTACGAAGAAAGTTTTGTTCAGTCTATTTGTATGACAAACACCATACATCTGATTAGATGGAACCTTTCACTACCGACTATACTCCACATCTAGTTATTTGTTGTAGTGAGATAATCTGCTTGAACCATATTTCTGTAAGCTGCTGAATGTATATATGTTTCTTTCCCTGTATATTCTCTGTTAACTGTATTACATGGTGATGCACAGGTATGCAACTGCTAGTGCCCGTTCTGATGGTCTCCTTTTGCTTTGTGGTGGAAGGGATGCCAATAGTGTGGTAAGTGCCATGTTATTTGTGGGAGTAGCATCTCCTGTAGTCTAGCAAAATTTAGGAGTTGCTGATTGGGGATATTTGGTTGCTTGACGATTTATAATTTATTCTAATAGGAGTATAGGTTATTAAATTTGCCTGTCTCTGTTTTTTGGAGTTAAAGGCAGCTTAAGTTGCATAAGGGTTCATGTGGCATTTCTGGTAATTAGAGGAATGATAGTTAGAAGCACTGTCTGTTATATGCTGCATATTTTTCTTTTTAGTCTTGTTATCACATCCTTTTCTGTGACATTGGATGAGTGCTTTTTAAGTGATTTTCAAGTGTACAGAATACATAATGGTATGTTTGAGTCAGTTACCTACAAAATTGTGTCCTATATGAACTTTGGGTCAGTCTGAAAAAAATCCTGCTCACCTGGCCATGAAACTAAATCTGTATCCACTTGATCAGCGTGCTACTAGTGAATCAAATTAAAGACCTCTAAGATGGGACTTTCTGTAATTGCACTGGATTTTGGAACTACAGTGGTCCCTGTGTCTAATTTCCTTTGCAAAGCATACTTAGTCACAAATAATGACATTCTTTTGTCTTTTCCCCCCTTGACTCCGATCATCAGCCCCTATCGAGTGCATATGGGCTTGCTAAGCATAGAGATGGGCGCTGGGAGTGGGCAATTGCCCCTGGTGTGTCTCCATCACCCAGATATCAACATGCAGCTGTAAGTTGTCTACTTATTTGTTCCCCATTTTCACTTATTTATTTGAAGTTGAGATTTATCCAAAGTATTGTTAATGTAATGTTTTTTTCTTCTGTTGCAATAGGTTTTTGTCAATGCACGGCTTCATGTCTCAGGAGGGGCTCTTGGGGGTGGTCGCATGGTAGAAGACTCCTCAAGCGTTGCAGGTTCCATATTTTTAACTTTCTTTGGTCAGCATATTTTCATGGTATTCGATAATCGATAGCAAATTATACCACTTCTATTACAACTCAACATATAGATCTCAGTTTCTTTGCAGGTCACTAGCAGAAAGTAATTTAGAAATAATTACTATCTTTTACTAAGCTCAACGTTGTAGTTTTTGTTGTTGGTAAATTGCTCATATGCTGCTATGGTTGATTAGTAAATACAAGCAAGGTTCGAAAAAACGTCATTAATCATACGTTTAGGCACGCTTAAACGCTAGGTGGAGACCCAGTGTCTCGCCTAGGCCATAGGCGTTCAATTAAACGCACCATGAACTACCAGAACCCATGGGTGGCAAAGAAAGGAAGAGAAGAAACGAGATTAGAATGGCAAAATGGTTCGTTGGATTATGATTCCTTCTATGCCTACCTCGTGGTGTCCACGTTGCTCGATTTCGTTCGCCTCCTGCTGGACTTAGCCCCTTCCGCTCGATTTCTCCATGTGCGCAGCCGAAGCAGAGGTGCCATGGAGAGGGAGAGGACAGGGTGCGCACGGGCAGAGTAGAGGTGCGCGCATGGAAGAGCGGACGGGGCGAGCGCAGGGGAGCAGAGGGGGCGCACCATCGAGAGGGGGAGTGATGGACAGGAGCATGCGGGCGAGCCGGCGGAGTGGCGGCAGCGGGGCTGCGTGAGAGAGGATTGGGCGATTGGCTGCTGGAATCAGTGGTGGTAGGGTATCGTGAGTGTTTATATGGGCTAGTGGGCTTCCTGCCTTAGTGGGCCGAGTGGGCTGTGATGACATTGCTCTTCCTTTTCTATTTATTCTTTCACATTTATACAACCAAATCTCCTAATACGTACTAACGTTTAATCGCGTTTAATCTATGTTTACGCATCCTAGACGCTAATCGGTGCCTTAGCGCCTGCCTAGCGCCTAGCGTTTTCTTGAACCTAAAATACAAGTACTTGTGTCGTTACTGGCTACTTGTAATGCAAATGACCTTTTTCATTAAAGCATATGGTTTGTAAAATACCTGAACATGGTCAGTACTTTCAGCATTGACCACTCAACCTTTTATGTAAGTAATATTTCTATTTCCATGTCTATCTACTTAGTTTCTGTGCCATGCTGCCTTTTCAGTGTTGGACACTGCTGCTGGAGTTTGGTGTGATACCAAATCAGTAGTTACAACTCCAAGGACAGGAAGATATAGTGCAGATGCAGCAGGTGGTGATGCTTCTGTAGAGCTTACACGGCGGTGCAGGCATGCAGCTGCCGCTGTTGGTGATCTGATATTTGTTTATGGAGGTTTACGGGGAGGTAAGACACTTCAGTCTCTTAGTTCATCTAATTTCTGATATCAAGTATCATACATCTCCGCTCCCCTCTTGCCACGTGTGTGCTGTTTTCTCTGACTGAGCCTGTCCTATTTTTTATGAAAAAACGTTGATTTCTCTTGTTTGCATGAAATTGATTACTGAATTGGATTGCTTCAAATTTCCTGGAGCATATATATTGAAGAAACAATTCTTGATATAGATTCCAGCAGATAAATAAATCAAGGTTAATCACCTGAAGCTGCCCTTGCATTATATTTTTCAACTTCAGTGGACTGGCCATTGTTGTATAAGCTACACATACTTGGTCTTTCCGAATGCTACTTGCTTCTTGTTTGATGCACATACCTTCATTGGTAATTTTTTGGTTAGCTGAAGTTATTGATTAATGTTAATATGTTATAGATCAGATTTCCTGCATTTATAGTGCCAGACATTTACTTACAGATGATTTTTCCTTATTTACAAAATTTGATACTAAGGTTTAAGAGAACAGAAGGTTAATTCTGAACTTAATTGTATGCGTTTTAATTTCATTTCTTGATTGTTGAGTAACCATGTCTCAGTTGCATTGATTGTTCTACTGAGATGGATCCTTGGCAGTAATAGTAATTGTTCACATCAGCCCCATGCCATGTACTTGGTATTGGTTCCATTGTTGAATGATATATACATTTGTACATAGTTTCCTCTGTGATTTGATTTATTTTGATCACGTAAGTGACGTTCTTATGCATGAAGCTTAAGAATCTGCCATGTTCCTGTCAGTTATCAGACACATGTGCTTCCTTTTAATGTTACTCTTGAGACATCTTTACTGGATATGCTCGTTGGATACACATTCCTTATAATCCTTTTCATCTTGGAGAAGATATTAGGAATTTCGGGTACCAAGTGATTAGCACAAACATAATTAGAATTTTGACTATGCTCATCACTGTGCAACTCCTAAGAGTTTTTCTAGATGTGGTTTTTGGGACTGCATTTCTGACGTTTCTTTTTGTCTCAGATACATAGGTTGATTATCTTAGTCTATTGATACCAAATCTAATGCAATTGCTCCACAGGTGTGCTGCTAGATGACCTCCTAGTTGCTGAAGATCTTGCTGCTGCTGAAACAACCAGTGCAGCTAATCATGCAGCAGCTGCTGCTGCTGCATCTGCAAATGTACAAAGAGAAGCTGGTAGATATGCCTACAACGATGAACAATCAGGACAAACAGTTACAGTTTCAAGTCCTGATGGAGCTGTTGTTCTTGGGACTCCGGTTGCTCCTCCGGTCAATGGGGACATGTATACTGATATTAGTCCTGAGAATGCCATTATCCAGGGACAGAGGTTTGGATCATTTGTCTCCTAGACCAGAACTGAGTTTTCTTTGAAGTTGCTATGCATTGAGATGTGTGTTCCAAACTTATTTTCTGTGCAGAAGATTGAGCAAAGGTGTTGATTATTTGGTTGAAGCATCAGCTGCAGAGGCTGAGGCAATCAGTGCTACTTTAGCTGCTGTAAAGGCTAGGCAAGTTAACGGTGAGATGGAGCATTCACCTGACAGGGAACAGTCTCCAGATGCTGCACCAAGTACCAAGCAAAATTCAAGCCTCATAAAACCAGATCCTGCTCTTTTGAACAATTCAACACCACCTCCTGGGGTTCGGTTGCACCATAGAGCAGTGAGTTGAAAACGTAGTTCATTTTGCTTCTTGTTTAAATTTAATTATTCTATTCTTATTTAGACATTCAATATATTTTATCTTAGAAGTCATTGCCCGAAAATAGCTCTTATTTGTTTTGACACTAGTCACATATTTTGGTCTTGTAGGTTGTGGTAGCAGCAGAAACTGGAGGTGCCTTAGGTGGCATGGTTAGACAGCTGTCGATTGACCAGTTTGAGAATGAAGGTAGAAGGGTCATTTATGGCACCCCTGAGAATGCAACTGCGGCAAGGAAATTACTAGATCGACAAATGTCTATTAATAGTGTGCCCAAAAAGGTATTCTAAAATTTTCTACTACGCATAAGATTATATGTCAAAAGCAACATGTGCTAGAAATACTTATTTGAAACTGAAGAGTTATTATCGTAATGGCTTCTGCTAAAAAACAAGCACTTCAGATGATGTTTTCTCTAAGATGAAGATTTCTATATTGCTTTGCTAATTACTCACCTAATTATATTTTGTGGCCCAATTATCCAGGTAATTGCTTCTCTTCTGAAACCTCGTGGTTGGAAGCCCCCTGTGCGAAGGCAGTTCTTTCTTGACTGCAATGAGATTGCAGATCTATGTGATAGTGCTGAAAGAATATTTTCAAGTGAACCTAGCGTCATACAGCTAAAAGCTCCCATTAAGATATTTGGTGATCTGCATGGTCAATTTGGTGACCTCATGCGCTTATTTGATGAATACGGTGCTCCTTCAACAGCCGGAGATATTGCGTGAGTATTTTGTGGTTTGTTTCTTTTTTTTTGTTCGTTCCTATTTCCTGGATTTGACTAATATTGTTTTGGAATCTGGAACTCTAAACTATTTTGGTTTCTGACACTCCCTAAATGCCTATTCTGTAAAAGAAATAATAGGAATCTCGATGTAAAGTTGAAGTTCTTCATTTATTATGTGATATAAACGCTCCTGATATTTATGTAGCAGGCTCTCCTGACTTCGTATGTACTTTTTTCAATTAAAAAATTGCAGCTACATAGATTATCTTTTCTTGGGAGATTATGTCGATCGTGGTCAGCATAGTCTGGAGACAATCAGTCTTCTCCTTGCACTGAAGGTAGTCTTACTAGGCTGCAAATATGCATTGCAGCTTGTGCCTTTTCATCAGGCGTCATTTCTTTCTAAAAAAGATTAAAATCATGTTCACTGTATAATTCAGGTTGAATATCCTCACAATGTACATTTAATTCGAGGGAATCATGAAGCAGCGGATATCAATGCTCTTTTTGGGTTCCGAATAGAGTGCATAGAGAGAATGGTAATGAGTTTGTGGTTCAATCTTTGTTGTCCTCTATACATGCCTGTCCTATGTTCTGCTGACATCATTTCAAAAAATAAATAAATCTGCTGACGTGTTATTTTATTTGCCACTAAAAGGGTGAGCGGGATGGAATCTGGACCTGGCATCGTGTGAACAGGTTATTTAATTGGCTTCCTTTGGCTGCACTAATAGAAAAGAAGATAATTTGTATGCATGGTGGTATTGGTCGGTCCATCAACCATATAGAACAAATTGAAAATCTTCAAAGACCAATTACCATGGAAGCAGGCTCAGTTGTTCTGATGGATCTTCTATGGTCAGTATTTGAACTGCTACTGTTGTCAGATTATTATTGCAAGATCCTTGTTTATCATTTGTTGATGTCATGATTAATGATTTATTTGTTTGATGCTAAAGGTCTGATCCAACTGAGAATGATAGTGTAGAGGGACTCAGGCCAAATGCACGGGGCCCTGGACTTGTTACCTTTGGGGTCAGTATCATCTGTTATTGTGCCCTTTTTGTAGTTGCTGGTTCCCATAATTTATGAATTATGCACTTAACGTGCATTTTTCACCACAGCCTGATAGAGTTATGGAGTTCTGCAACAACAATGACCTGCAGTTGATTGTGCGAGCACATGAGTGTGTGATGGATGGCTTTGAGCGTTTCGCTCAAGGTCACTTGATCACTCTTTTCTCGGCAACAAATTACTGTGGTAAGCATAGGCTTTTCAGATGTGACTCATTTCCTGCTTTCTCATGCACTTGGATTGTCCAGTTATTTAACATGGTATGCGTGCAGGAACGGCAAACAACGCAGGTGCAATCTTAGTTCTTGGAAGGGATCTGGTGGTTGTTCCAAAACTCATCCATCCTTTGCCGCCTGCCATTACGTCACCTGAGACCTCTCCAGAGCATCATATTGAGGACACATGGATGCAGGTAATGGTGCTTTATAGTATAATATTAGATACCAGTAACTGGTGTATTTGCGGTGACTGTTATTGCTTTGGCCATTTCTAACACCATATTTTATTGAAATAAAATTCAGGAGTTGAATGCCAACAGACCGCCAACACCAACCAGGGGCCGCCCTCAAGCACCCAACAATGACCGAGGCTCCCTTGCCTGGATATAGCGGCCTGGCCATATTATGAAACAATTGATTTCTTTCCTCCCTCCCACCAGTGGCTTGAGGCTATATTATCCATCCATCCTGGGCACATGCAGGTGGTCTGTGCTGAAAGCACATGCTAGCCCAAAACAACGTCGAAAGGAAACTGTTCAGGGAGCGAGACTAAGCGGTGCTCTGAAGATGAAGGCCAGAGAAGATACACCAGTCACCGCTGACAGCGCTCCCCAAATCCTTTCCCCAAACCTGAGAAGTAGAAGAACAGAACCAAGTGTTGGTAAACCACAGGGTCTTGCCTGAGATCGCGCCTGTACATACTCAGATGCCAGCAGATAGGCGGGGGTTGTGTATGTGTTATTTTTATTGAGCGTCAAAAGGGATAGCAGCGTCCATTGTACTAGGTATTCATTTGCTGTAGATTTTTTTGTTTGTCTCTCATGTTGCAAAGTATGGAGTGGGAAAATGGGTTTACTTATGCGACGGTGGTCCGTCGTTCTGTCAGGTCTTGTATAATAGTGTTGTCGCCTGTTTATGTTAGCAGTGAGTCAGCTGTCAGCACACCTTCACCTCCCTCCTGTTGTAATTCCCGTCACCAGTGCTGAGAATGTGTACAATATATTGTTGTCTGTTGTCCAAAGTTTTGGGTTATGGACGGGTTTGGTGTTTTGATTTGATTTATTAGAGAAGCAATATGTTGTTCGATTTTGAGCTTTATGCTGTGCACCTTTTGGGCTTTTGGGACGTGACACTGACAGAACGTGTGCAAGGCGACTAACTGAATTGATGGTTGCTTGTAGTACATCTTCGTCCTGTTCGTTTGGGTTGGATTGGCTTATAAGTCATGGTTGAAAGTACTGATGGTTGGTTTGATGGCTGAAAAATATTGTTCGTTGGTTGATAAGCTACGACTTATAAGCCAAATACGATCAAGCGAACATGTTGCTTATATAGCACAATTTTCAAGTCAATATAAACATTTCTTGTATTTTGGTGTTTGATTGTTTACATTTTGTTGCACAAAGTCACCTTTATGTTCTAGCAGTGATATCATTTCCTACTAGAGGTACGTGGGGCGAGCATATTTTATTGTGTGCACCTTTCAGTTTTTGCAAATCTGTGTACTAGCTAATACTGCATTGGACTTGATTTGAGCACTGTGCAAGCTTGCTAAGAGTACAACCAAACACGAGCACTAGATATAGACTAAATATTTTTGTTTTTGCTATTTCTTACGATTTGGAAACACGGTGCAATGTCAAAATTCACAGCGCAAGCGTGCACATAGCCACATAGTATTAGCAAAGCAAGCAGCCAAAGCATTTGGCGTGGAAAGGTTATCAATATATTTTTTAAAAAAAGAATCACTAAGCGTGGAGCCGTGGACAGCGAGAGAACTGGTAACGGCCGAGCCAGCGACGTCGACGGCAGGGCCAGGCGCCAGCGAGAGGCGGACGAAGGCCCGCGCGGCGCTCCGGTCGTCTCAACATCTTATCCATCCTCCCAGCTCTCCTCCGAGTTCGCCAGGCCCCGCACGCAGCCAGATAAAAGGTACGCCCCTGCGCGCGCGCGGGACGCGACACGGGCACACGGCGCAGCGTCTCCTCGCCCTCCGGTGGTCCTCGTGCGCACACGCACCCACGCGCCGCGGCGAGCCGCTCCGCTCCGTTAGCTTCGGCACGCGCGCCGCCCGCCTTGGCGCCATGGCGTCGGCTGCCGCCTTCGGCGGCGGCGGCGGCGCTGGCACGGCACCACGTCCTCCTCCGGTCCTGCGCCGCGCCCGCGCCCACCTTGGCGTCGACCCGCTGCGTCCTCCGCCGCGTGGGTGGGGCGCCCTGGTACGGGACGGCCGGGAGGAAGAGGAGGAGGAGGAGGAGTGGCTCCCGCTTCCGGGCGCCGCGCGCGGGGATGGACATGGACCTGGCCAGCGGCGCCGTCGAGGTGATCAACGACCTGGGCTTCGACACGCTCACCTTCCTCGGCGTCACGGTCCTCGTCGTCCCCGCCTTCCGCGTCGTCAAGGCCAGCCCAGTGAAGTATCTCTCCCCCGTCCTCCCCGCCTCGCCCCCTCGCGTCCGCCCCTTGCTCCCCCCGTGCTTACACGCCGCGCCCCCCAAATGCTGCCGCAGATTCTCGGCTTCTTCTGCGCCGGTGTCGTGCTCAACCAGTTCGGCCTCATCAGGAACCTCACCGACGTCAAGCTGCTCTCCGAGTGGGGAATCCTTTTCCTGGTGGGTACCATCCTTTGGAGCCTCGTTGGCGTTATTGCATCACCATTGGTTTGCAGGAAATGCTTTACTCGAGTGATTGATTCACCGCTCTGCCTCCCATCCGCAGCTGTTTGAGATGGGGCTGGAGCTCTCCCTCTCTCGCCTCAAGGCTCTTGCGAGGTACGCCTTTGGGATGGGCTTGCCTCAGGTACGATTATTCGTCCTCCTTGAGTACTTGTGCTACTGAGTACATATATGCATGCCTGTTAATTTATAACAACAAATTCTGATATGCTGATGTTCTCTGGCTTACTACTTGGTCGAGCTAATGTTCCATGATATGAACCATCACTAGGCCAATGTTCTCTGTCTGAATCTGTTATGTGCCTTTCACTGATATTTCCTGGTTTACTACTAGATCACTTGGTCTCCATATGGAATTTTGGAAAGTACTACCATAGCTGATTCACTATACCTTTCGATACCCTGAAGGTTCTTTTGTCAACCCTCGCTTTCACGGCGTTCGAGCTTCCTCCTAATGGTGCCATAGGAACAAAGATATTGCAGTTTCTCTTTGATTCAAGACCTGATCTGGTAAGATTTGTTGTGAACTGAAAATGAAAAGTAATCTTCTAGTCTTCTGTAGTCCATATCGATGTTTCATTCTCGGGGTACAGAATTAAGCTCCTTTAGTTCTTTTGCCATTCTCAGGGTCAACTAAGTTGCTCTTGATATTAGCATTTGATCTGGTTTTGATCTGCAGGTGAACATCAGGAGTATTGATGAAGCAATAGTAATTGGAGCCGCCCTCTCACTATCTTCATCTGCTTTTGTTCTCCAGGTGTGCATTCTATTCAGGAATTACATCAGCAAGCATTCTTTGAAGTATTGAGTTTATCCATCCTTTCACATTTGTAGCTTGTCTATTTTGGGTGAATGGCTTGACTCATGGCATGCACTCTAACATCTATGTATACAGTGGCATTTTAGTTACACAAAATTGTTCAAGCAACTTGTCATGCTTACAACTGTTACATTTTTTGCTTTTTGCACATGATAAGTGAGTATGTATATCGTCTGCAGCTTCTTGCCGAGAAAGGTGAACTTCCAACAAGATTTGGTTCAGCTACACTGGGAATTCTTCTCCTGCAGGTGTTCGATTGAACCTCTATACATTTTCTGTCTCCAAAATTGTCATTTTTCATGAATCCTCCAAGGAGTGTGAGGTATATTAATTCCAGGACGTATTCTTCTGATACTCACAGGACATTGCAGTTGTCCCCCTGTTGGTCATACTCCCTGTGCTAGAGAGTCAGGTATGCAAAAGGTTAGCACTTAGATATATCAAACTACAGAAGGCTCATTTGCAAAACATGCACCTGATATACTTTCCCATTATCCTACAATGCAACCTAAGGACCGACACTAATTTCGTTGAAGGATATGTGTAGTTCTAAGACCATTTTGTAGTTGATAATATTTTGCATGTTAAGTTACTAATTTAGTATAAAAAAGGTTGATATAGTAAACATACAGATTTTTCCACAACGGTAAAACCGAATTTCATTACCAAAGCAACGAAATTACACGGATTTTCAGTTTAAGACGCTGCGATATCATAAACGACACTAAAGAGAACGGATCCATGCAAATGATCACAAAGGGAACAAATGCATGAATCAAACTACCAAAAACTCCCAGACGCTAAGAGATGAAGCGCCAGACCAAAACAACCCCGTCCAACAGCAGGGGTCTCCACCAAGGAGTTTACACCTATCAGCTTACAAGCTTAACCAAAAACAAAACTATCTGGGCCACCGATCACATAGCTAACTCAGTCTTCAACCGTGAAATCGACGATCATCCAACATATGGTATCAGCTGACGCTCATCTTGCGCCTGCATCTGCACATCTTGCCTGTGGAAGAAGAGAGCCGCCGTCTTCACAGCTTCTGCTCCCTGGACAACCTGCTGCTTCAAGTTGTCCTTAAGCAGACCTGCCCAATAAGTGAGAAAAGAGCATATCATACACACAATCTCAGTAGGAGATTTGTAGTAAACATACAGATAGTCACTAACATATTACTGCATCCTACTTGTTCAGCCACTGCACACGTTCCTTAGTTCCTAAGTATGAGCATGCTGCACTGCCTTCACATTACATTGAGTCATACAATAACATTTACTGGCTTTGTTGCAGAATATCGTGGAGCGAAGTTTGTGGCCAATTTTACTAGCTGAGAGCTTAAAGGCACTGGGCGGACTTGGCTTACTTTCCCTTGGCGGGAAATACCTCATGAGACGCGTCTTTGAGGTATGTTACCTTCTACATTCTGAAATACGTACTCATATTTTGTTCAATAAGCTATGTTGTTGTTGTTGTTGATACAATGAAAACTGAATTACCATTCTGGCAGTTTGTTGCAGAGTCAAGGAGTTCAGAGGCATTTGTTGCGCTCTGTCTTCTTACAGTCGCAGGGACATCACTTATCACCCAAAAGTTGGGATTTAGTGATACAGTATGTCCTATTTGAAAATTTCAGTTAGATCCAGATTGTGCTCTTTCAGTTTTTTGGATTGCTGATTGTTTACCTCCTAACATCATCCTTTGTAGCTGGGTGCATTTCTGGCTGGAGCCATTCTTGCAGAAACAAATTTCCGCACACAAATCGAAGCTGACATAAGGCCATTCAGAGGCTTGTTGCTTGGGCTGTTCTTTATGACTACAGGGACTTCCATTGACATGCAGGTACTCGTTTCTGTTTTTCAAGTGAACAAATGGTTGAATGTCAATCGCACTCTTTATTCATGTGCAGTATTTCTTGTCTTTCCATGGCTAAGGTATATAGGCCTAAATGCCTTCATTTCCGTTTCCATTCACTGGACAGTTACGAAGTAACATTTAAAGGGGCATTGCTGTGTTTTTTTCGCTAGTTAACAAAACATTGTTTATATGCTCATTGATCCATCTCGACCTTTTGCATAATATGTAGCTTCTCATCCGGGAGTGGCCTAATGTTCTGACACTGTTGGGGGGTCTTATTGCAATCAAGACATTGATAATTACCGCAATTGGGCCTAGAGTCGGGCTAACTCTTAAAGAAAGTGTAAGGATAGGACTGCTACTTTCTCAAGGAGGCGAGTTTGGATTCGTGGTGTTTTCTTTGGCAAACAGGCTCGGTGTCCTACCACTTGAGTTAAATAAACTGCTTATAATTGTTGTTGTGCTGTCGATGGCATTAACTCCGTTGCTCAATGAAGTTGGAAGAAGAGTAGCAGGGATCATTGATGAAAGATCTGAAGAAAAAGAAGTGCGTAACTACAATCATTAGTACATTCGCATTGGATGCATATTTTTCTTGTGAATGCTAAGATGCTCTTTTGCAGAAGCCTGCTGAGATGGTGAATTACGGTGCCACTGAACCTGTTGTAATTCTTGGTTTTGGAGAGATGGGACAGGTATCTTGCATGATATTTTTTTTCGTTTCTTTTGAGCGCAGACCATAAAATGTCATGTTTGTGCAGGTCCTTGCTAATTTTTTATCTGCACCATTGTCATTTGGAATTGAGAAAGATACAGAAGGATGGCTATATGTCGCATTTGATCTAAATCCTGCTGTTGTAAAGGTTGGAAATAAGAAAACATTTTGGTATAATAATTAATGCATCTTCCCTTCTCTCACTGAAGGTGGATTGATGTGTTTTCATGTGTTTAACTAAGCTTATTTGTCCTCTCCTATCAGTCAGCTAGAAAATCAGGATTTCCTGTGCTATACGGAGATGGTTCACGCCCTTCAGTTCTGCAATCTGCTGGCATAACGTTTCCAAAAGCTATCATGGTTATGTATACTGGAAAGGAAAAAACAATTGAGTCTGTAAACAGATTGCGGCAAGCTTTCACTGCGGTAAGAATCTCCAAAGTGAAACTGCATTATGCTTTGGGGAAATTTCAGGATTTAGTTACCAAGTTGAGACATGCTATGATAGCAGCATTGTGCAAGAACACTATTTTTTAGAGTTAGGAGAGGACCCTCATTCTCATATAGAAACCAAGAAAGAGTGAAAGACATGCAATTAACGAACACTCTGTTGACAATACCTTCTGCTTTAACAGGTTCCTATATACGCTAGAGCTCAAGATCTCTCGCATTTGTTAGATCTTAAGAAAGCAGGTGCAACAGATGTTGTCCTGGAAAATGCTGAGGTAATGTTCTCAAAATTCTGTGTTCACCGAGCAGCACATAAGAATTCATGTGATCACTTTTCTCTTGTCAATCTTGCGCTGCAGACTAGCTTGCAGCTAGGTTCGATACTTTTGAAAGGACTGGGCGTCATGTCTGATGATGTATCCTTCTTGAGTAAGCTTGTGAGAGACTCAATGGAGCTACAAGCTCAGGAAGCACTAAAAGACATTGGGGACCAAGAAGTTGATATTATGAAGCCTCTTCAGGTTCTTAAAATATGAAAAAACAATCTCAAATTCATGGCATTTCCCCCTGTGTACCCTCTCTTCTTCTAAATGAAATGATACACAGCTCTCCTACGTGTTTGAGAAAAAAAAATCATAGCATTTTCATTTCTCATCTGAGCTAAATTCCTTCTTGCAGGTAAGAGTTTCAGATTTAGTGGATAGCAATGGTAATAGTTCAAGAATGGTAGCCCAGGAGCAGTCCTTAAGTCTAAGTAGCCGCCCAGATATAAAGGCAATCAAACCGGCAGTGACAAACAGGATACCTGATATGAAGGTGGAAAATGAAAATCCAGGATATGACTTTGACAGAGTAGATTCTGAAGATGGTGTGGCATACTGTCTATTGGGATCTGATGATGAAAGCGATCAAGCCTCCAGTACAAGCAAGGATATGATTGACCAATCTGCTTGATGCAGGGTTAGTGTCAATGATAGGAAGATACTCTAGCTCTACTTGTAGGATCAAGTTCATTGGTGATTGGCTAATTGCTGGGCTGATCAGAAGTGCCACATTTCTTGCAGCTCCTATAGGTTTCTTGAAACACTTCTAAAGACTGCAATACTGCATTTAAGTTCTGATATATGGAGTCGTACAGAATAGAAACCATATACACGTGTGGCATGTGGAGATGTCGCGCAGCCATGCAGCAAATCTAAAGACTGAAAATACTGAGCTTGAGTTGTGCAGCCGTACAGCAAATCTGAAGCCATGCAGCAACCATAAACAGTTGAAGGTGGAGAAACTTTCAGCTGACAAATTTTCCAACACAGCTGAGTGCATGGATTTGGCAAGATCCGGTTGTAATTAGCAACATTTCAGAATTTAGAATAGCATTTTTCACAGCACAGATTTATATTGATTGAAGCGACAATGTAATAAACTTCCATTGATAGATTGTACATTATTGTACAATATATATTTCTGATTCCTACTATGTAGTAGATGGTACATACCTGAGCAGTTCATTATGTATTTATGTATCAATATCCATCAAAGTGCTTAATTAAATCGTGTGTTGTCATCATGTCACATTTTCAGTAAAGACAGGACCTTACGGTGCCAAATATATAGGAATGACTTTCATGGTGGATCTCAAGTCTGAAGTCCTGCAGTTGTGTTTAATGGTTCAATGATGAAATTCATGTCTTGGTACAAGGAAATCTAAACCTACAAAACTAAGCACTGCAACACGTTTTGGGTTGTGATCGGTCCAGTAAACCTTTATCTGTGACAAATTATTTCACACACATAATCACCATGTTCGTTTGTTGGTTTCAGCCAGATTTATTCAACCAGCCAACAATGTTTTCCTCTTACAACCAACCAGCAGCGAACACGCCGAATATATGCGTACATATGTTTCTTTGTGCCAACGAAGCTGGAGCTGCAGCAGCAAGTAATCTCACGGTGATGGATCGAGTTCAGTGCAGTGGCTGGCGGAGTGATCAGTAGTCCATGGAGCCGAAGTCCGGCTCCGGCGGCCTGGGCAGCATGATGAGGCTGTCGGCTCGGACGGAGCGCTGGCGCTGCACGCCGCGCATGGCGTTCTTGGCGAAGCGGGATACGAGGAGCGTGGTCTTGAACCGGCTGGTGGAGACCCCGGACGCGGCGGCCTCGTCGGCCTCCATCTCCTCCTCCCGGCGCCGCTGCTCGGCCGCCTTCCGCTTGAGGTACCTCCTCCATGCGGCCTGTATGAAGCAGGACGCCCATGTGCGCCACTGCTGCGAGTAGAATCGGAACGTCTGCTGCAGCTGCTTGCTGTGCAGGCGTCGGAACTGCCCCGCCACGAACTTGAGCTCGTCGGCGCGCAGCGCGAACGCCTCCACCTCGGAGATGGCCCTGACGGTGCGCGTGGAGAGCGGGAAGTTGGCGCCGGCCTTGGGGTCGAGGGCCCACGTGAGCAGTTCCTCGCCGCAGAAGTCGCCCTCCTTGAGCAGGCCCCGGTTGTAGAACCCCATCCGGCCGCCGTCGGTGGTGGAGCTCTCGAGCCGTCCCCGGATGATGAAGAGCATCTCGTCGACGGGGTCCCCCTCGCGCACGATGTAGGTGGACTCGGTGCAGAGGCTGGGCTTGAGGCGCTCGCAGATGGCGTCGAGGAGGCGCTCGTCCATGTTGGCGAAGAGCGGGACGCGGCGGACGAGGCGGAGGCAGAGGTGCCGCTTCACGTCGCGGCGGAGATCCTTGGGCAGGCTGCGCACGAGGCTGTCCTCGTCGACGCCGCGCGTCTCGAGCCACTTGTACTGGTTGTGCCGCCACACCCGTTCCCGGAGCTCGTCGGGGAGGACGCGGTGGTGCATCCACTGCTCCGAGTCCCGGCGCTTGAGCCGCATCTCCTCCAGGCGCAGCGTCATGGACTGCAGGTACGTCTGCATGTTGCCGATGAGGAGCGCCATGAGGATGAGGCCCAGCAGCGCGAGCGTGATGGAGAAGAGCTGCTCCCCCTTGTAGTGCGTCGTCTCCAGGCCCTGCCCGATGGTGCTGAGGTTCTGCAGCCCCCACCAGAGGCAGAAGAGGATCTTGGCCGTCAGGTTCTCCGTGGAGTAGACCCCGGACTGGATCGCCGTCGTGTAGATGCCGTAGGGGAACCCGGTGCCGCTGCCGTCGACGGGGGCGCATTCCTGCGCCAACACCTGCCGGATCATGGTGCGCCACTCGAGGAAGCCCGATTGGCCCTGGCTGCCGCCACCGCAGTACATGTAGGTGCGGCACTGGTGGAAGTTGAGCTTGGTGCACTTGTCCCGCCAGCAGTCGTCCAGCCGCTCGATGGCCAGCAGGTACCAGAACGCGCCCACCATGTGGCTGGCCAGCATGTAGAGCAGCAGGTAGAAGGCGGCGCCGCCGAAGGCCGTCTCGGCGAACACCCCCGTGGTGCGCTTCAGCTCCGAGGTGATTGGGTAGAAGCGCACCAGGCGGGGCACGTACTGCGACAGCACCGTGAAGAGCAACGCGTTCTTGGTGGGCAGCAGGTCGGCGCCCTTGGGCCGGTTTAGGAAGTTCCAGATGGAAACCTGCGGCAGCGGCAACACGGACAGCAGGTCGACGACGAAGAAGCGGCGCAGGTAGCGGCGCGCGATGGCGGACGAGTCGATCACCAGCTCACCGCGCCCGAACACGCGCGACGACGGCGCGATGTACGCCGTCCGGAACTGCAGCGCGATCCGCGCCAGGTAGAAGGCGTCCACGGCGGTGCGCACCACGGTGGCGACGGTGGCCAGGTTGCGGTCGAAGCCGATGCAGGTGTTCTTGTCCGTGTACTTCACGGCCAGGAGGTAGAGGAAGAGCGGGTCGATGGCCACGGACACGATGCACGCGAACACGAAGGCGCGGTTCATGCGCGCCAGGAACGCGTCCTGCGGGTCGAACACCTGCTGCGACATCTTCCGGAAGTCCTCCTGGAACACCAGGCCGATGCTCCGCAGCCGCTCCGACCGGTTCTTCACGCCCGCCGCCACCCGCACCGACCGCGCGCGGAACTTGGCCGCCGCAGCCGACGGATTGCCCGAGAAGTAGCTGTCCATGTGGAACCCGCCGCCACCGCCGTGGCCGCCGCTGCCGTGCCCGTGCTCCATGGTAGCGCCGCCGCTGCCGGAAGTGGGGCTGGAAGCTGACTCCGCCGGCGCGTCTGCCTCGACGAGCCTCACGAACTTCTCCCTGCGCCCGTTGATGAACTGGGTCCGGTAGCCGCACCCGAACATCGTCTTCTTGATCCTGGGCTACGGGA
Organism: Miscanthus lutarioriparius; assembly: GCA_904845875.1. Classification (NCBI taxonomy): domain Eukaryota; kingdom Viridiplantae; phylum Streptophyta; class Magnoliopsida; order Poales; family Poaceae; genus Miscanthus; species Miscanthus lutarioriparius. Next base: position 9,998,180 of record CAJGYO010000014.1, read on the forward strand.
CATCATCCACCACCATTCGGGACGGCGCCGTGGCGCGCGAGCTTACTTGGTGCAGTGAGATCAACCGGCCAGCCGATTGATCGATCGATCAATAATGCAGCAAGAATGCAGTTGCTCGATCTCTCCGATTCTCGTCTCTCTCTCGATCGATCTTGCACAGGGCAGGGTCTCTTGCGGGCGCGCGGCGTGAAAGGAGGCGAGGCCGTGAGCGCAAGTGACGGCGGTTAAGAATAGGCGAGGCACCTAAAAATGGAATAAACGAATGGAGAGATTACTAGTGATTTGTCAGTGTATTTCTCCGGCCGGGGCTAGTTGTTTAGGGGTTCGGCGTATTGTATTCCAGAACTTCCTCAAATGCATGTGCATCAGGGCAACTCCAACCTAGTCCTCAAATTTTGGCCTCCTATCTCCTGAAATGAGAGTCCCTCATCCATATTCAAGCTCCTACTTTTTAGCACACTCCAACCGATTCTCTAAAACTTTCCTACTTTACAGTATATTGTCATGTGTCCCACTTATTGGGCCCACTTGTCAGCCTTGTAACAAGAGAGGAATGAGGAGTAGGGGAGAGGATGAGGGACTCCTACATTTGGAGGTTTAGGAGAGAGGAATGAGAGTGCCTCATCCATCGGGGGCCGGATGAAGCTTCGGTTGGAGCTTTGTTTTCAAGTCCTGAGCCCCTAAAAGAAGGATAGGAGTCCAGATGAGAGCTTGGTTGGAGTTGCCCTCAGAGGCTAAACTTAACGTTTGAAAGGTTAAGTCACGAATGAGTGAAACATTTTTGAAAACTTTTTTTTGGGCAAAATTTACAAAAGTTCAAAACCTATCACGGGTCAAAACCTGGTCGAAATCCCATCACAAATCTTTTTCTTCTTTCCTTTTCTCCCATTATCAATTTGGCCCACCTATCCTCACCTCTCAGGCCAAAAGCCTCCTAGCCCAACTCCACACCCACACCCTCTCTCATTCGTGGGCTCTAGCCCATCACGTTGACAACTCAGCAGCCAACCTTCTCCCCCGCCTAGATCGGAGCCGGCCCATGCTAGTTAAAGCAGCAACCCACAGCGTCATCTCGCCTCCTTTCTTTCCCTCTCACATGCCCCTGACAGATGGGCCCTAGCCATAATTACCTTAGCCATCTCTCTCATCCCACCTTCCATCTTTGGCCAACGCCAAATTTGGCATCCCTATGACCTTGGCCCACCGTGAGCCTTCCTTGAATCTGCGCATCCTCCCCTTTCTCCTACCACCTCTGCACCTTCCATTCTTACCCCTTCTTACATTTCCTAGTTTCCTTTCTTCTCTCGAACGCCACTTTGCTTAATTCTAGTGGCACCCTCTCAAAAAATGAAGCTTGCACTATAAGACTAAAAAGCTATTAGACCCCTTCTCTCCCCGCATCCTCCTTCTTTGAGCCATCTGACTCTAGTGTGCCGCCGCTCTCACAGTCCCTCAAACCCATGGCGCCACCCAAGATCTAAACCTCTATGGTCGAGCTTGCCACCACCACTCCAATCTTCGCAAGAGCACCGTCTTAGCCCACTTGGAGGCGAGCACCTGCATTGTGAGTGTTGTACGAAAACTCCCCATCACTTCTCGTTGACGTACCGTTGCCTAGGAGCCAGTCCTCAACCTCACCGAGCTTCATCATCCTCACCTTGCTTGTTGTTGCGGTTCGCCACCTTCTGAACTATCCTTTGTGGAGAACGGAAATATGAAGAGAATATTAAGAATTGTCTTCGCTGGTTTGTGCTTTGTATTGTTGTTCAACGTTATGTAATAAAGCATAGTTTCTAATATTTTTCAATTTTGTCCCTATATATGTCTTGTGGACATCCTAGGCACACATATAGTTGGCACTTGGTTTTCTTCTGAAAACCGGGCGTGACACTTCTCCACCAAGGAAGTCTCATCATCCATGAACAAGTTGTCATGTCAGTGGGTCATCTATGTTGTTGTTGAGCCACATAGGGCCTAAACATCATGTCAGCTCAAGGTTACATCAAGCACTCAATTCTTGCTCTCTCTTAAAGCATAAACAAGCTCCAATATCACTCTAAGAACTAATCTAACCAAAGATGTGATCATCAATGTAACGACCCGAATTCTTTACACCCTAGACAGTCATTTTTGACTATCAAGGAAAGTCACATACCGAGTCACCCCGAAGATTCCTAATGAGTTATGCGAGGCAAGACATCGAAGCACCTGTGAGAACCGCCGAGTAGTTATCGTCAGGCTCGCACCCGGAGTGAAAGAAAACCTCTACATGGATTAGAGTTCATCCTATTGACATCATCAACACCAACTCAGTCCCAAGATGCTACTCAAGAGCAATGCATTGGTCACCAATAACCAACCATCCAATGACTTTGTCAATTCACCAAAGGCAGAGATTGTTGGACCGTTCGTTAGATTACCGGACCATCTGATAGAAACTGAACCAGAGCAGACTTAAGTGGAAAAGGGCTGTTTCCCAATTGTGGAAGTGGACCCACATGTCAGCACGAGTTGGGATCTTTTGCCAGCCGAAACACACCCTATCACCCCCTCTCTCCTTCATCCATTCATTTGCGACCCTCTCCCTCTCTCTCTAACTCTCATGAGCAAGGAAGAACCCTAGAACTAGAGAGAGAAAGGAGTGAAGAAGGGAATTAATGGAGGAGGAAAGGGAGGAGAAGAAGAGAAGCATCAACACCCTCCTATGGATCTCATCAACATCTCCAACCCAATCATGGCGAGCTCAAGAGATTGGCTCTTATTTTGTGGATTTTCCCCAAATGCCTAATTTGTGGTTTTTGATGAAAGCTTGGAGTTGCTTTGCTAAGTGATGATTCAATCATGTGTAGAGTAAGTCCAAGTGACCCTCATCCACCACCATCACCTTGTCATCTCATGGATCCACCTTAAGGTATTTGTTTGGATATTTGCAAGGAGAGGATGATGGATGGAAGGCTTGCATGTTGGGAGAAGAAGGAGCTTGAATGGAAGAAGAGTTGGATCTTCAATCTTTGGCTACGAAAGCTCTCGATCTCAGAGCCAAGGATCTCTAGCTCAATCTCAAGGTTTATCTCTTTTCTCATAAGTTTTGGTTTAATTCCTAAGCTTTAGCCACATTTATTATAACTAGCTCAAAACCTAGCTATCTTGAGCCTATTAAGCCACCTAAGCTACCCTAGGAATGTTTGGCACATGCAAGATGCACAACTCCACAAATTTAAGTTTGAACCTAGATTTTCCCCTAGACCATATGTTCTGTCGCCCGATTGACGGAGTGTCCATCAATTCAATGGAGTGTCCATTAAACCCCCGAGAAGCTACTGGGAAGCCTTATCCATAGTCAGCCTAGACCACCAGAGTGTCCGCGGTATCCCATGGAGTGTTCGTTGAATTATAAAGACTTATAGCCAGTGAACTTGAGAGCACCAAGCCTTTACCGGAGCATCCGTCACTCATGACGGAGCGTCCGATGAATTATAGAGAACGATAACCCAACAACCTGAGAGAACCCAGTTTCTACCGGAGCGTCCGTCAGTTAGCTGGACCATCTGATGTTAGCAGTCAACCCTAGTAATGGTTAAGTTCTAAACCTACCGGAGTATCCATGACCTCCACGGAGTACCCGCCAACCTAAACAGAACCAACCCGGAGACAACCCACCTCGGCACCCAGCACAGCGGAGTGTTTGTTAGCTAGGATGAAGTGTCTGACAGTACACATAGAGTGTGAGATTGTTTAGAAAGATTACCCAAGAGGTCAACAATACTAGTTTATACCCATTACCAAATAGTGCAATAGTAGAGACACAATAGAAGTCCCTTCCCAAGTTCCCAGTGTTGACCTATGCACCCATATCCTTTCTCGTTATCTTGATCGTCGATGTATCTCCTCAGTCACGTTTCTCTTATTCTTTCAGGAACGTCTCAAGTAAGGATCATGTAGTTGTACAAGTCCTCATCGTCAACTTCGAGAGTTAGGACAACAACAAATCAGGCAGGCACCCCACTACTATAAGCCCTATTTTGGATACTTATGAGGTTCCATTATGAGTTATGCATTTCATGTAGAATTGGATAGTGATCTCATTTACACTACACCTAGAGTCACTAATTAATTTGTTAGAAGCCTCTCACCTAAATAATGGGAATGGGAGCGTTTAATTGCTTATTTGCTTAGTTGCTTAGCAACGGTAGAAGTCGAGCGTGAGAAGGAAACTCATCCTCGCACATGTAGGATGTTACACTGAGGAATCTAATTACTAAAACCATCAAGGGATATAACTTGATTCACTTTCCTAGCTAGACTAAGGATTAATGTCACTTAAGGTTATAATCTAGAGAATTAGCTTGGTAACTATTGCTCATGCGATGGGTAGGTCATTGTGAGTGTGGGATCTCAAGCAACGTTGCTCGTGGAGCAGTTAAGGACCGTTTATTGGGATATGTAAGTCCAAGTAACCACCCTACAGACCACATGTCGCAAATGGGGGCGACAAGCCAAGTAACTAATTACGACCGGTTTATCTATGAAACTGGCAAGGGGGTAACATTGGTCAGGAAAGTCCGGGACATTGACCGGGCACCAGTTGAACCTTTCATATGATACTTAGGCCGGATTAGGGAAATGTTGGAGATGTGAGGCAACCCTTACCTCTGGTGCACGGGGTATGGTGGTTAGTCCCATTCTCCATGTGGGTACAGTTGTACCCTATGTGCAGAGTTTGAAAGCCTGAAGTCCCTCGGGACAAAACCATAGGTTGTTCCTACTTTCTATACCCATGGTAGCGTTGTTAAAGAGTTACGAGCACTTATGTGCAACTTGAATATTAATTGTGCACTCTTGTTCTAGTGATCGAGCATAGCATGTCATATCTTTAAGAAACACCATTGCTTTTCTACAAATGTACAAATGCCTGATATTCTCTCTTGCATCCACCAAATAGTATATGTTGGAATTAAGTCCAACGAGTACAAAATGTACTCATGATGTTGCCATTTAGTTGTTTTGTAGGTAGGCAAGGCATTCCTCCGAGACTAGCTCTGATGAATGCCACGGTTAGTAGACCTTGGAAGTCCGTTTTCCAAGATGAGCTGCGTGTAACCCGATGAGTAGAAGAGTGAAATGAGATGTAACCTAGACTGAAGGTAGTGATTAGATAGAGTGTTAGTGTTAATAGTAGTTTCTTGTCTTGAATCTATTTTATCATCAATGATGTTTTAGCTATGTGTTGGAGACTAGAGTGTGTATGTAATTGAGTTGTTCAGTATGTCTTGTATCGGGTATGTGTGTGTAACTCAACGCAAAGATCCTAAAGAGGAGTTGCTGAGTGCGCTCCTGGGGGCCTCGCGATGGTGTGAGCGATGACCCCCCCGACGTTGCAGGCGCGACAATCAATAAGCACGGTTGTGGGATGGAACTCTCTCAAGTGCAACAACATTCAATTCTTTAATTAATCCAATAACTCCGAAACACCTAAGTTAGCAATTTACACTTGTGTGAAGTGCTAGCTTAGAATTTGAAACTAATTCTTATCTTTATGTGGTTGGCATCAATTACCAGAAAGGAAGGAGATTGAAAGCCCTATGTTTGCTTTTGATAATTGAGTGACAACTAGTGGACTAACCTTTTTGCCTAAATGTTGATTAAGCTAGGTGAAGTCCACACCAAGGTGGTCAGCAAGGCTAGAAGATGGATGAATGGTGATGAATCCATATGGACCAAGCTCATACTTGGAGAGAGGTGAAGAGGTAAAAACATGCCCAAAGGTATATGTCAGGAGTTTTCATTTTGCCGACCAAGACGTAATAATAGAGTGTGTGGTTGATAGAGAGGGGTTGGATAGTCATTCCTAAATTCTAATCTCTATGACTAGCCAAAAACAAATACAAAATTAAACTAATTGTCTAGACTTGACTACAACCCACTATCTATGTTCACTAGGACCTTACAATGGGTCTAAACAAGTTATGTCTAAGGTGCCGAGCTAGTGGGAGCGCACCTAACAATTCTAGTTAGCAAAGTCATACAAACCGATGCAACTAGTCAACTAGGCAAACAGGAGCTCCTACACATACTAGTGAGCAAAGCACAAAGCTCAAGCTACACTAGCACTACTCACTAGAAAGCTACGCAAGCACAACTAGAGAGCACCACTAAATTGATCCGCTGGTTAAGGAACCAAACTATAAGGCGTCAAGAGAAGGTGGCACTCCTAGAGCTAGGGTTCTTGTTGGTCACAGTCTGACTGGTCCTAGGGGTAGCTTGGAGCTTTGGTTCTAGCATGTGAAAGGTCCTAAATGGCTAGAGGGGGTGAATAGCCTATAAAAAATTCTCTACAAATACACTAGAGCAAGTGGTTAGAAACCTAAATGGTGAAATGCAATTTTGCTCTAGATCTATAAGGAGTTGCAAGCCACCTATACCAACAATTCTAGTTGTTATGATCACTAAGCACACTCAAAGGCTATGTCACTACTTTCTAAGTTAGTGAGCTCTCAAGGACTAGAGTAAAGAACTTCACTAACCAAGCTACTCAATCAAACAAGCTAGCTCTCAAAACTAATTACACTAAAGAGCTTAGCTACACTAGAATGTAAATACACGAGAGGGGGTAGGGTGATTATACCACCGAGGCAAGAGATGATGAACCAATCAATATGAATGTCAAATCAATCACCGGAGAATTCTAATCACAACGAACACAAGATTTTTCTCCCGAGGTTCCTGTGCTTGCCGGCATGCTAGTCCCCGTTGTGTCGACCAACACTTGGTGGTTCGATAGTTAATTGGTACCACACCAAGCCTTCACTAGGCGCCGCAAGAACCTACAACAAGTGAGGTAACTCAATGACACGAGCAATATACTAGAGTTACCTTTTGGCTCTCCACCGGGGTAGGTACAAGTCCCCTCACAACCACCAGGAGATGCCCACGAACAATCACCAACTCATGCCAATGCTCCTCCGCTGCTCCAAGCCATCTAGGTGGCAGCAACCACCAATAGTAATAAGAAATCCACAGCCACAACGATCCCCAAATGCCACTAGATGCAATCACTCAAGCAAATGCACTAGGAATCACTCCCAATCTCACTATGATGATGAATCAATGATAGAGATGAGTGGGAGATGTTTGCTTAGGCTCACAAGGATGTCAAGTATGTCAAAGTGCCAAGAGTGTGAGCCCCAAGCTGGCCAAGAGCTATTTATAGAGCCCCTTGGATCAAAGAGCTGTTGCTCTATCATAGGCGTGACAGGACTCGCCTGACCATACACACCCCAACGTCTGGTCACCAGCGTTCGGTCCATGGATGGCATCCATGTGGCACCCCTTTGAACCTCACCCATTCATCTCCAATGGTCATTAGTTGATCACTCACGTAGTTAAGATGTGACTGGACTCGCTCCTCAAAATGACCGAACTCACCACAACGTGGCGTCCGATCGAGTACAGAAAGGCGCCAGAGAGGGTTTCGGGCGATTGGACGCATCTGTTGGTATATTTAACGCATATAGATAAATCCACAAGCGCACAGATACCACTATAGCTTTCACCCAGAAGTATTCCAAGTATCGTATCTATAGAGAAACATGTGAGCCTAACTATGATCTAACTCAACTGGGGGTAGCAACAAGGTTAAGATAAATAGGAGCGTAGAGAGGAAAACTAAGGTTCTCTAGTTCTGGCTTGGGTAAGCTATGTCTTTTACTATTCAACTGAGAACATTACTTAAGGAAAGGCACCAGTAGAGGATGCTTTCCGTAGTAACTGCGTCCTACTTGCCCTACAAATGGGAGGTGGACTACAGATGATTCAACGAGGCTATAAGAGTCACCCTCGCGAGCTACCACCGATCTGGAATGCAGGATGCATCCACAAGTAACCAGAGTCTAAGCACCATGCTTACACTACAATTACTACTTTACTCTTCCTAGATAAAGAATAAAACACTCAAACAAATTGTGAACCTGATGAATAATATAAACAAGAAGCTTACTTGAATCAAAAGTTGATTACCAGAGAAATCTTAAAGGCAAGCTCAGATAGAACTTGGAACCATCGAGGTACAAGCCATAGAGAGAGCACTGATAGGCCGACATCTCCTCCAAACTCTTCCCTCACTCTCCATCTCACTATTATTTATAAGACTAGATCCTATGGAGGATTAATCTTCTCTTGATAGCTGGCTCTGATCCTGACAAGGAGAATATGAATTAGGGTTTCAGGATGGTTCCAGGGAGAGGGTAGGGGCTGCTATATATAGGTCGAGGTGGAGTAGGGGGCAAGGAATCGAGGTGGAGTAGGGGGGCAAGGAATCGCCACATCATCGATCATCGTTGGATAAACTAACCTAAAACCACCTTAAAATCAACGGTGTAGATCGTAGGAACGCATACGAGGTGGCAGAGGGCGAGTGGGCTCTGTGGTAGGCTAGGCGGCCTCTCTAGTGGGTTGGCCGACCCACTATTGTGGCTATTTGGCCCAAGCTTTGGTGTGGTGTCTTCTGGAACCTTCTAGAGTTGTCTTTCATAGTTTTCGTGGGTTGAATCACTTGTTGTCGTCCCAACCCACTAGAGAGGCATGTTTGGAGTGCATGACAGTGGTCCCGGGAGCTGTTTTCTGAATAAATCCCCCTGCATACAAATATTTACCAAAGCTCGTGGAATTCATTAGTTTAAACCCCTATACCTATGTTTTGTGATGGAATTAAATATAAATACAGGTTATGTTGATGGTTTATAATTGATGTTAATGACCATCAACAACGTCTGGTCAGACGTGACCGGACTCACTGATGTGTCTGGTCCTCTCTATGCTCACGCACCACGCCTACGTTAGTGTATGTCAGCAGCGATCTGATGCACCCCCTACATGTCCGATCGCGCCTCGCCTCTAGCATCCGATCAACGAGCCGAGCCACGCCCTCTTTGGACCAAGTGACCGAACTCAGGCCTGAGTCCGGTCCCTATGTCCGATCAAGCCACAGAGGCTAACTGAGACCTAGGATTTAGTACCGAACGCGTCCGGTCATGCCGAGACTAGCGTCCGGTCATCACCGTTTGCCTCCTTTTCTTTTTCTATCTCCTCAAACACTTCACCCTTGCTTCCAAGTTGCTAACCACAAAGTGTGTAACTTGTGTGCACATGTGTTAGCATTTTCCCAAGCTTTTTCCAAGGGTTAATTGTTAGCACACTAGGTCCCTAATACATATGCAAGAATCATGTCACCTAGTGGCACTCGATAACCGCTTAGCCAAAGATTTCCCCTCTTTATAGTATGGCTATCGATCCTAAACACACTCACACCCTCTATGGTGTCTTGAGTGCCAAAACAAAAACCTATTTGATACCTTTGCCTTGATCAACACTTGGTTTTTGTTTTTCTCTTTCTTCTTTTGCAAGTTGGAGCTTGATCATCAACATCTCATGTCCTTCTTCATCTCCATGGACCTTTCACTTGCTCCATCACTTGGTGTGTACAACCCTATCTCAATTACAACACTAGTTGACAAGGGTTAGTACACTAGGTTTCATCAATTATCCAAAACCAAACCATGGCTTTCAATCTCCCTCTTTTTGGTAATTGATGACAACCTTTTCACAATATATTCAATAAAATCTTTTTGGATTCATGTTGCTTGCCCAAGCATTTTACCATGTGTAAAGGATATGGACAAGTTTCATAAACCTAAATTGGTAGCATTAGCTCCCCTACATATGTGCTAAGAGTTTGGATTTTAATGCTTGCACATATGCATAGATAAGAATTGTGGGAAGTAATGTCAACCAAATGATGCTAAGGTATAAGAGATGGACCTTTGAAGCGTGATACCAATCGAAGTGTACCAATATATCATACTTAGCACCATGGTTTGTTAGATACCACTTGAAAAACAATACAAAGAACTAGATACCTCATGAGATCAACATTATAAGCAAGGCACTAGAACCACTTGTGAAAACAATTTCAAGGCATATCTAACTATCATCCTATGCATGCTAGTTGTTCATTTGATCAATCAATCCTACAACTAGCATACACCACACAAGCATGGATAAGAAATTTAAGGAACTTGTGTCATGCAAGCAAACATATGTAATGCCCATACAAATGCAACATACAAGTTTATGAGCTTGCTTCCCCTACTTGTGTGCTTTAAATTTTAATTGATCCCCTTCCTTTGTCAATTCTCTCCCTTATCACTTATAACTTTGTTCTTCTCGGCCTTTTGCAATATCTTTGGGAATTATCTCCCCCTTTGTCATTAATGACTACAAAAGGTGAGCTCAAATTTTAGATAGGTTAGGTGAAACCATGTTATGTGAGGATTATTTTCCTAAATTTGGTTCAACCTAGATCACTTGCAAAAGATATTTAACTTGGTTTGATCTAATGATAAGCTTCTTCACACCTCGTTTAAAGGGTTATCTTGATAATGTTGAGTTAAACACTTTTAGCTCATTTTCTAGGTTAAACACTAGGTTCACAAGCCCACAAACATGTCATATGCTACCACTAGATCATTTCAAACATAGAAGCAATAGTGGTACCATACAAGCATAAAATTCATTTGATTTTCATGAATGAGCCTAAGACATGGTAGGAATGACTAGATGCACTAACCAAGTCCTTAGCAAAGAATGTATGACATGTCAACCAATTTTACCTAGCTTTGCTCTAAGGAGAGGCATGCCATATAATGGGGGGGTGCATTAACACATATTGGAGAAGTCAAGCATGTTCAATTCATTCCTTAGCTTGCAAAACCTCTTCTCATCAAGTGGCTTGGTGAAAATATCGATAAGTTGATCATCGGTGCCCACACTCTTAATGCAAATGTCCCCTTTTTGTTGGTGATCTCTTATAAAATGATGGTAGACATCTATATGCTTTGTTCTTGAATGTTGAACCAGGTTGTTGGTGAGCTTCACGGTACTTTCATTGTCATATAGCAATGACACTTGTTTGAATTTGATTCCAAAATCATTTAAGGTGGCCTTCATCCAAAGTAATTGAGCATAACAACTACTGGCCAAAATGTACTCCGCTTCGGTGGTTGAAAGTGCTACACTATTTTGCTTCTTTGATGCCCAAGACACAAGTGATCTTCCCAATAATTGACGTGTGCCCGAAGTGCTCTTTGTTGATGGTCACTAACACCCCATTTTAGACCATCAACTATACCTAAATTAGTGATATAAATACATAAAATCAATCAAAAAGCAACATTTTATGTTTATATTTCACATGGTTCCACTTGTACTTGGAGAATTGTGCTTGCAGGGTAAAACATGGCAAGATTAAGCAAAAGGAGGCCTTCTAGAAGCAATCCAAGTGGCTAGGAGGGCCAAGGGCCACCAAGTGGCATCGCCCGACGACACATGGTGTTGGCTGACGTCCCACCTGGCCCTTCCATGTCACTGATCCATGGGGGAGCTAGGTGGCTGTGGTTGAACCCCCCAAAATAACATGCTTTCGGAGGTGCTTGTCTTCCACTAGACACTAAGCACTCCGAAAGGTAGCTACATCGGATAGTTTCGTCGAGCACTCCCCAAGGGAGAAGTCGAAACAATCCACGTTTTACATCCAGAATCCAATAATGAGCACGAGTTTACAATACTTAGTCCATTTCATACAACAAGAGTTCTTAAAAATTATTTATTATAGTACCAGAGTTCAGAGTGCGATAATTAAACAACAGAATTGAAATAAATGTCTAATGGAAATGATACAAGGATCCATCTGTGCCTACTAGAAGAATCCTCCACACAAGAGCTACTCCTCAAGCTACACCTGTAAATAAACCCTGAGTACATAATGTACTCGCAAGACTTACCCGACTAGTGGGAATAGTTTCCCGACTCTGAGGGTATGATAGGCAGTAAGGTTTGCTGTTTTCTTTTTGTTTACGAAAAGCATTACTAATAGTTTATCCTTACAGTCAAGTTTTATTAGCAGTCATGATTACTTCATTAGCTAACCATTCTAGGTAAGCACATGTTCTACTTTCAAGCAAGGGTTGAGCAATTAGAACGATTTCACCATCTTTCATCTTCTAGTTCTTACTACGGTGCTAGATCATAGCCAAGTCGTACCATCTCATAGAAACGGCGATTCATGAACCAATGTATCCTAGCTGGGTACCCAAAACTCATGCCTCATTTATACCCAAGGCACAAACAAGACCAACCCATTCCACTCATATCATGGGATTCAGGTCTCCATCCAAACTTGGACTCCAAACCCCCACACTTGAGACCTGGTCTCAATATGGTGCTTAGACCTCCACCTTTCCCCGCCTCCAATCAGTCGGTCCAGAAAGAGCCGGAACCCATGACAAGAGCATAATGAGCCTTCCTGCTCCCATAAGCAAGTATGTGCTCATGATAATAAGTCTGTGACCTGACTACCATCCACAGCAACGGACGGTCCTCAATCGTCATGGACAGGGAAAATAGTGTAACCAAGCTAAGCCCTGTGGCCGTGGGACACAACTTGTCACACCCACCATAACCCATACCATATCCCTGTCTGGTCTCCATTTTCCTTTCATCATTTTTATCATGAGAGTAATTATAATAATCACCTATTGTGAGTAACGGTAGGTTACTCATGCTAAACCTAAGCATAGCAGCTACTCGAACCTGTACTAGTAGGACTCATATGACAGTTATATCTATACAGGTGGTTTTCATAAGATTCCTATAACATAAATGCACATAATATCTATATATATATATCTATATATATATATATATATATATATATATATATATATATATATATATATATATATACAGTGATTATAAAAAATAAGGGGTTATGCACCGGGTTTGCCTTGGGTAGGCACGGTGTCAGCTGAGTCAGTCAGTGGTGGCTCTGGGACATCCTCCTGCATGAGAATCTCCTCCTCGTATTCCTCGACGATCTCCTTGAACTCGCGATCGTCTGTGGTTACTATCTCCACCAACTCGTTCTCTACATGCATGCGATAATGATGCAACCATTTAGCATTTAGGTAACATCAACTCTTAAAATAAGAATACGCATACCAAGCTGTTAAGCTAGCTCTAAGGACTAAGATACTAAGCTAACTATCATCTTCATCAAGCAAAGTGTTGGGTTCAACTAACAAACACGTAGCTTTGCAATTTAAGGGTATATCTTTCGTTCTACTAAGGATTCAATGTATATTGAAACAAAGAGCATTTAACTACCCTAATGCTTAGTCTATTCTAAGGCTACAAAAATTATAGTGAGCACATAATAATACAATGAAGCTACTATAAAAATTTCAGGACTAAAGTTATCACCAATTTACCACAAAAATTCCCACAATATTTAACCTAATAATATTAAGCACTCTCAAATGATTTAATAGCCCCTAGTATCAACATGTATATGTATACATTAATTACACCAACAGATAGATCACAATTTTAGAAACATAACAAAATTTGTTTCATAATTTTTGGGCATCTACAAGATTTTATATTAATTAAACAAAATTGGCTCTCGAATAAAAATATAAAGCTATTTCTAATTCTTTACGAAAAAGAGAAACCGAACTGGCCCAGCGTGGCCCACGCGGGCGTGACCCACGCACGGAAGCAGCTCACAAAGGGGAATCCCGCACGCGCTGGCACTTTTGCAAAATATACCTCGCACTTCTCTCGAATTACAACTAGGTCCTAATACTATTTCCCCCTCCCTCAAACCTTCTCACTTAACCCCCTAGCTTTCTTAGAATTCCCTCGCGCGCACCCCCGGTGACTCAGTGCACGACGGCACGGCGGGCGGTGACACAGCACGGCCACGCCGGCCACCTAGGACCTGCGCCGACCCTCCTAACAGGTTGGTCACCATCTCCGACCCGCGTGGCTACGCTAAGCAGCGGTGGGGTGACATGACTTGCTAGAGAAGGCTGCAGCGGCGCGCGACCATCCTCGATGGTGGCGCCACTATTCCAGCGAGCTGGGGCAGCTACAGACCTAATTGGTTAGCATGTGAGCATCAGGAGGCTACCATGGGCCAGGACGAGGTGACAGTTGGAGTGGAGGATGGCGGAGGAGGGGTGGCCATGTGCGGCTGAGCCATGCGGCGGCGCACCGTAGTGGTGTGGTCGCGTCAACTGTGATGGGGAGGCGGTAGTGGTTTCTCTGGCGTGTGCAAGGTGGAGAGGGAGGCAGTGCAAAGCTAGTGGTGCAGGTGAATTGGATCGGGGTGGACAGTAGGGAGACTGCCCTCGTCCATGGCCGATCATGGCCTTATCAGCACGGCGGTGGGGAAAGCTCGAAATTGGAGCTTGGCAGTGCGTGCTTCATGGCTAGGTTGGGTTGGGCAGCTGGAGAACTCACTGGTGGGACTGTAGATGGGCGGAATTAATTGGAGATGACGTCTCACTATCTAACATGCTGGCGTGACTCCGATGGCGGCAGTAGAGGGAAAGAGCGAGACGGGTCCAAGCTTTTGCTGTCCTCACCTTGGTAGCTAGCGGTCGATCGGACCCGTGATCATGTCTGCGCGCTCGCTACGCGACACGCGACCAGACCACGTGCGCGCACGGGGAGGCAAGTGGGGGCATGACCTGCGTGGCCGTAGTGCCATTAAGGCAAGGAGACGACGCGAGCATAGCCAGGACAGCCCATATGCACGTGGTGGCAGAGCGAGCCACAACAGTGCAACATGGCATTGCGGTGGCGTCGGTAGCGGCAATGCGAGGTAGGGCAGCACTGCGTAGACGCGATGTCGAGGTGATGGCACCGGCAGTGGCTTTGTCGTGGCGTAGGGCGGGGCAGGCGACAACAGCAGTGGCTTTGCGTGGTAGGGCCGGTGGCGGCCGGGCCACAGCCAGGCCAGAGGCAGCCACGACCGGCCACGCGCGGCAGCACGCGCACGTGCGACCAGTGCAGTGACGCCGAGCCCCCAAGCTTGGTGACCGCGTCCACCCAGCGAGCCAGCCCAAAAACGTGTCGTGCGCGTATTTTAAAGCGCCTATAACAACTAAACGGTTGCTTTTGGACCTAAACCATCTTCCCCATGCTCAAGAGAGCATATCAGGCTACCAACCAGAGCTAAAACACGACACATCTCTTAACCCGATTTCACAAAATAAATTGCCAAACATGGCATTGTCTTGCTGTATATATATACATATATTTAAATTCTTCTAAATCTTTGAGCTGAATTTGATTTCAAGTTCCATTTTAGGCTATTAGAAATGTTAGCTAGCAATGTTATTTTTTCGCAGCAAGTATTTCAATGCCATCTACAAAGTTTGAACTTCAAACTTTATTTAAGTATCACACACATGTTCTATAGTATTTTTGCTCAATAAAAATTGGTTTTTCTACCTTACTTGACATAACATGAGTTATTGAATAAATTTCCATTTTACATTTTTATTGGTCATTTTAGGATACAAGAAATTTATCAACACTTTCTATCACATGCATTATTACATAAACATGATGCTCATGACATGATTTAGTAGTTTGTTTAGGGCGTAACACCGAGGGTGTTACAGTGGCACTCCCAGGAGTGCCCATCCAACGTTGGTTTGAGCCGGTTTGATCCAAAGGTGGAGGTGAAGCTCCCTTGAATGCATGGGTCCACTGTCATCCACTTGGCGGCCTCCACTGATTTACTTACCACCTTCCTAAAAAAAGAAACACACGTGCCACTCCTGCAACCGCCTTTAGAAGCCAACCAAGGCCCTACAATCAAGAATCGGTGAAATCCAACGTTGGCTGACACCCAAGGCCATCGCCCGACGGTCCACTTCCACCAAACCGACTTATCTTTGGACAGCATGCACACTAGCACAAATCAAGCAATGTGATGCATTGATTTAAGGCGGTTCAAGGCCGGTTGCATCCAAGGGTGGAGAAGGATGATCACATGGATCGCTAATGTGGCACTGGAGTAGCCCCTACTCCACCTCAAGCTATAAATAGGGCCCCTCTCCCTCATTTGTAAATACACCATCTCATTCCATCTCACTCCAAGTGAGAGTAGTAGCTAGGCAAAGCTTTGTGGCTCTACTACTTAGAAGTAGAAGATAGGGAGAGTGAGGAGAAGCCTGGGGAGCAGCCAGGGCTATCGGCATCCTCCCCACTTGTTCTTCGGTGGATGAAGCTCTTCTTCGAGTGAAGTCCGACATCTTTTGTAGTAACTTTGCTCTGTTGCATTACTTAAGTATTGTTTATATTATTGTTTTCTGGTTTCACCGCTTGGTTAGAGTGCTCTGATCTGGTTCCACCGTACGTAGGATTAGAGTAGTAAGTTTATAGATTGAGCATGGTGCTCAGTCTATAACTTACCTATGTTTATGGCTAGGCATCCGGATAGATTGTGGTAGGTGGCAGGTGGTGACAGCCTTGTCCATCCTCTGTATTTCACCACGGTAGGTCTAGTTATTAAATCATAGGGATCGTGGTGCTGTTGTGCCTAATCAACCCTCTAGGTGAGGTTAGGGCACGTATGCCCCGAAGTAAACAACCGTGATATAGTTTTCTTAAGTCTTGCCTTAGTTCATAGAAACCATAGATATCCTCTCTACCTGTTATCTTTACCCTTGTTATATCCTTGGATAAACTTAGTTCTTACTCTAGTTCACTTCATGTTCCCCGTGAAATTTGATACCTTGGAATACTCCTAGGTGAAAGCTACATTGACATCCGTGTGTTTGTGGATTTATCTATTTGCCATATCTAGTTGCCGGGGAACAGTAGCTATTCTAGTTTAGAACCAAGTCATCCTAGTATCTTTTACCCTTTATCTTTCATATCATGGATCACATTTCTATCATTCAATTCGTTGCTCCAAAGGGTGCTAGTTTGGGGCCACCTCCATCATCAAAGCCTATCCTTACCAATAGTTATGAAATTTGCCCTTGTTTCATAACTAAAGTTTAGGAGCTATCTTTTGGTGGGGAAAAAGATGAAAATCCATATGCTCATCTACGAGAGTTCGAGCAAGTGTGTTCATGTCTTCACATTTCGGGCATGTCACATCAAAGCCTTAAGTGGAAGCTATTTTCGTTCTTTTTTACGGGATTAGCCAAACTGTGGTATGCTCGAACCGTAGAGTGTAAAAGGAGAATGGGAAGTTCTTCAAGCCAAGTTCTGCTTAACCTTCTTCCTATCTCCCAAGTAACTTAGCTTCAAATAGATGTCCTAACCTTCAAGGAAAGGGAGAAAGAATCCCTAGGTGCTGCATGGGCCCGTTTGATGGACCTTTATTCATCTAGCCTTGATCGTGCTATACCCGAACCTATACTTTTGCAACACTTCTTTTGGGTCTTAGTGAGAAATCTGAACAATTCCTTGACATCACTTTAGGAGGAGCTTTATTACATCTTCATATTAGTGAAGGAAGAGCCATCCTTGATGCAATCCTTGAAAACTCTCCCTACACCGATGTCCATGACTACTCCCCTAAAGAAAAGGACAATCCAAACCCTATACAAGATGTTTTGACAGCTGAATCCTTACAAAATCCATCTAAATCTTTAGCTGCCAACCATGTTCCTGAACCATTCCTAGGGACACCAAAGGAAGGAGAAATCCATCCTTTGGAGTTTCCCTTTGAATTCAAGGAGGATCTCATCCCCGATATTACAAACATCTTGAATCATCCAATCCAATAGAGATTCTTAGCGTCCTTAACCCCAAATCATCATCTTCCATATTCGTCTCATGATTTGGTTGTCCAAGAGCTCCTCGAATCAACATCATTTTCCACCTTAGACTTTGATCTCCCCGATGTCCATCCTTGTTTCTTTGTTGATAATTCAAACCAAGGAGGCACTTCACCCGTTTTGGTTGACACCAAATGTGAGCATACATCATCTGAGGCAAGGATCCCCATCCTAATGGAGGACGACGATGAGAATCCACTCATAGAATGTCATAGACAAGAGATGATGGATGAATATGTTTGGTCTATGGACATTCTCAAGAGATCAACTTTGGAGTCCAAAAAGGAGGATCATGTGGACGAACATCAAAGCTACATTCTAGAAGAGCCACAAGATCTAAGCTTTCATGAGAAATCTCCAGTCAATCTTTCCTTCTACCTACACCTATGAGAGCTACACCCATCCTATGCTTCTCTTTTGTCAAATCCTTAAGAGGATGGTTGTGGATACTTTTGTTTACCATAAGTATTCCAAAGCTCATAGTTGCCTTGGTGCAAGTTCTTGCAGTTGAAATTGCAAAGGTCGAGCTTATGACTTAAAACAAAGCACTACCGGGAGATAACCCGTTTGCTTGATATTTTTAATTCAATAAAGTTTGTTTAGTTTCTATCATCATATAAAAAGTAGTAGTAGTAATAATAAATAAAATAGCTTGCCTTTCAATCACTTATGCTTTTCCTTTCAAATAAAATAGAGTGAACCCAATGAAGATTTAGCTTGATTGTTGCACTGGCCGATGTGCTCACACATCGGTCAAGTTTGTAGTATCACCTTGCACTATTCTTTGTTGTAGATATTAAAATCATGAATCAAGACTTTTGAGCAAGAATCAGGAGTGACATCAAGAAGAAGAATTCAAGTCAAGGATAAGGTATAAACGTGCAATTCAAGAGTGAGGCTAATTAGGCATGGAGAGCTTGGAAGCAAATGTGATGGTCCATGGAGCTATTAAAAAAAGTTCGTTACATGAAGGTCCTAGTAGAATTGGAAAAAAAACATGGGCACATAAAGGTCCAAGTATATTAAAAGTATATTATATATATTAAAAAAATAGCTCCATGATCTCAATTGTTATCTTAAGGGGGTTAATTATAAGGAGATCCACTCACCACATTGCTTTGGTATGATGAATTGCACATATCACATACTATTCAATGTGAGTTTATTTACTCCTTTTCCATCATACATCATTTCTTCCAATGACCGGTTTGAGAAGTGTCACAACATTCGCTAGGACCTCTATTTAACTTAACAATATGCATGACATAGGTATGTTTGTCCTTGACCTTGATCTCCCTTTTGCATGATAAATGTTTAGGCGCTTTTGTTTCATTTCCAATCATACTGCGTGCCTTTGTTTGCTTTTTTTCAATAAGAGGAATAAAGTTTTGGTTCACTAGTACATTTGTACTAGTAGAACCCTGTTGCTTTCACCCTTTGTGTCTCTTAATAAGCATAGATGCCAAAGGAATAGGTGTGGGGGTTGGGCAACCCAACCCTAGCTTAAGCAACTTCTTCCTCCGATGAAAAACACTGAGGCTACACATATAAGCACTTCACACCTAAACATCAACTCTCTGGACTTCATCTCAATATGAGACACTAGTTTGTATCTCAGTACCCCTCTCCTACATTTATCTCCCTAAAACGCATTCTTAAATGGCCAATTTCTTCATGTTATTAAAACTTGATGAACTCTAAAACATGTCCCCAAGATTTGATCATGACTTTTCTTATGAGATTGGCTTGCATAATCTTTATTCCTTGTCTTACACTTAATGCTTGTGGGAACCTTACTCATTTAGGATAACAATACCTAAGTTGTTGTGAAGTGTGATATAGTGATGACAAGACAAGTCTTTCTTTCTGATCAAGTGTTTTGGAGACTTTTGTTTTGAACAAAATTTAAAACCATGGCTTCATAACTCCTCTATGGTATAAATGTCCTACTAGGGCCATAAGCAATATCTCAACAAACCCACATTTTCTTGCTGCTTAGATTTTGTTTTGAGTTTTGTCAAATTGTGTGACCCTAGTGAGTGATGCACCATGCTTACATGATCAAGATCACATACACTCCACCCATGCATATATGCTATACTCTTACACTAAGAGTAAGCAAAAACATGCTTTCCGCACTTATGCTATGCTCTTACACTGAGAGCTAGCATAGATATGCCTTTCAACCTCTCCACAATCATGCTTTTCCACCTCTCCACAAAATAAAGACTCCATGTATTCAATATCTCTCTCCATTCTCCATACAAGTCTAAAAAAGAGACATGGGCTATATGTTATGAAGAAAGAGAGTGTTGAAAGAGGAGAGAGAGAGAGAGAGTTGGAAAAGATGATAAAAAAGAGAGATGAGTGTGAAAAAAATGTCTAGCAAAAAAAAAGAGGATGAACATCAAAGATAGCCCATGATCTCAATCATCTAGATCTAGAGAGAGAATCTTTAAGGAGTCAACCTTCCACTCATATCCACACACTTGCACTCTTGATCATGTTTATATGTTGTTTTCCTCCATGGATCCATGCTTTGACTTTACAATATAAACATTCTAAGTATGCCTTTCAAGTTCTCCTACCCCAAACTCCACATAAGCCATAGTTGTAGTGTCTTGAGGCAAAGAAAGATCTTGGTGAGGACACATACACAAATACCACTGAGTGATTTGAGAGAACCATATGAGGAGTAATATGAGCTATGATTTGTTTTAAAACATATTGTTAAAAACTCCAATCCTACTTGAGAAGGAGAAGTGATCTATGTCTTCAAGTCAGAATTGTTCCATTTCTCAACCACTCAAGGTGATGTTCTAGCCACTTCAAAACCCATAGGTATGAGTATGTGACTTGGAATATCTTTTATGCTTGCATAATATCCTAATAAAGTTGTGTATCAAATCCACCTGAATCTTTGCTTGATACTCTTTCTTGTTCGAATCCTTTCATTGGGACGAGCAAAGGTTCGGTGTGGAGGAGCTTGTTGATGGTCACTAACACCCCATTTTAGACCATCAACTATGCCTAAATTGGTGATGGAAATACATAAAATCAATCAAAAAGCAACATTTTATGTTTAGATTTCACTTGGTTCCACTTGTACTTGGAGAATTGTGCTTGCAGGGTAAAACATGGCAAGATTAAGCAAAAGGAGGCCTTCTAGAAGCAATCCAAGTGGCTAGGACGGCCAAGGGCCACCAAGTGGCGTCGCCCGATGCCACATGGTGTTGGCCAAATGCCCCACCTAGCCCTTCCACGTCACTGATTCATGGGAGAGCCAGGTGGCACCCCCAGGAGTGCCCATCCACCGTTGGTTTGAGCCGGTTTGATCCAAAGGTGGAGGTGGAGCTCCCTTGGATCCCTAGGTCCACTGTCATCCACTTGGAGGCCTCCACAGACTTACTTACCACCTTCCTGACCAAAGAATCACACATGCCACTCCTACAAC
The DNA here is from genome assembly GCA_904845875.1 of Miscanthus lutarioriparius. Classification (NCBI taxonomy): domain Eukaryota; kingdom Viridiplantae; phylum Streptophyta; class Magnoliopsida; order Poales; family Poaceae; genus Miscanthus; species Miscanthus lutarioriparius. The sequence goes on from CAJGYO010000014.1 coordinate 10,019,336, forward strand.
CACCTTTGGAAGCCAACCAAGGCCCTACGGTCAATAATTGGTGAAATCCAACGTTGGCCAACGCCCAAGGCCGACGCCCGACGGTCCACTTCCACCAAATCGACTTATCTTTGGACAGCATGCACACTAGCACAAATGGAGCAATGTGGTGCATCGATTTAAGGTGGTTCAAGGTCGGTTGCATCCAAGGGTCGAGGAGGATGATCATGTGGATCGCTGACATGGAACTGGAGTAGCCCCTACTCCACCTCAAGCTATAAATAGGACCTCTCTCCCTCATTTGTGAATACACCATCTCATTCCATCTCACTCCAAGTGAGAGTAGTAGCTAGGCAAAGCTCTGTAGCTCTACTACTTAGAAGTAGAAGATAGGGAGAGAGTGAGGAGAAGCTTGGGGAGGAGTCGGGGCTATCGGCATCCTCTCCACTTGTGCTTCGGTGGATGAAACTCTTCTTCGAGTGAAGTCTGACATCTTCTGTGGTAACTTTGCTCTGTTGCATTACTTAAGTATTGTTTATATTATTGTTTACTGGTTTTCCCGCTTGGTTAGAGTGCTCTGATCTTGTTCCACTATACGCAGGATTAGAGTAGTAAGTTTATAGATTGAACATGGTGCTCAGGCTATAACTTACCTGTGTTTATGGCTAGGCCTCCGGATAGATTGTGGTAGGTGGCAGGTGGTGACAGCCCTGTCCATCCTCTGTATTTCACCATAGTAGGTCTAGTTATTAAATCATAGGGATCGTGGTGCTGTTGTGCCTAATCAACCCTCTGGGTGAGGTTAGGGTAGGTACGCCCCGAAGTAAACAACCGTGATATAGTTTTCTTAAGTCTTGCCATAGTTCATAGAAACCATAGATATCCTCTCTACCCGTTATCTTTATCCTTGTTATATCCTTGGATAAACTTAGTTCTTACTCTTGTTCACTTCGTGTTCCCCGTGGAAATTCGATACCTTGGAATACTCCCGGGTGAAAGCTACATTGACATCCGCACGCTTGCAGATTTATCTGTTTGCCATATCTAGTGTCAACACTCTTCCTCTCAACCTTGCATCCCGCATAATCGGAGTCCAAATATCCAATCAAATCAAATCTAGCTCCTTTGGGATACCACAATCCAACATTTTGTATATGCTTCAAGTACCTCAATATTCTCTTTGTTGCCTTCAAGTGACTTTCTCTAGGCGAGGATTGAAATCTTGCACACATGCATACACTAAACATCACATCCGGCTTTGATGCGGTCACATAGAGTAGGCTTCCAATCATAGACTGATCATCTTTAGATCCACCATATTGCCACTGGCATCACTATCTAAGTTTCCATTAGTCCCCATAGGTGTACTAATAGCCTTTGCATCATCCATTCCAAACTTTTTGAGCATGTCTTTGATATACTTGCTTTGACTCACAAATTTGAAGACCAGGGAAGCAACTATGCTCTCCAATCATGGACATTTCAAATTCATTTGCCATCATATTTCTAAATTCTTCACAAAAATCTTGATTGGTTGATTCAAAGATAATGTCATCAACATATATTTGCATCACAAACAAGCCATTGCCTATTTTCTTGGTGAAGAGAGTGGTGTCAACTTTGCCCATCGTGAATCCTTTAGAGAGTAGGAAATCCCTCAACCTCTCATACCATGCTCTAGGTACCTGCTTCAAGCCATACAATGCCTTCTTCAACTTGTAAACAGGGTTGGGCTTCTTGTCATCTTCAAAACCGGGTGGTTGCTCAACATAGACTTCTTCATTGATGTATCCATTCAAGAATGCACTCTTCACATCTATTTGATAGATCTTGATGTTGTGGGCACAAGAATAGGCTAACAAGATCCTAATTGCTTCTAATCTTGCAACCGGGGCATATGTTTCACCAAAGTCAAGACCTTTAACTTGTGTATAGTCTTATGCTACCAATCTTGCTTTGTTCCTTACAACTATCACATCTTGATCTTGCTTGTTCCTAAAGACCAACTTGGTTCCAATCACATTATGATCCCTAGGTCTCTCAACTAACTCCCATACTTGATTTCTTGTGAAGTTGTTTAGTTCTTCATGCATGGCATTGACCCAATCAACATCCTTCAAAACTTCATCTATCTTCTTTGGTTCAATGGATGACACAAATAAGAAATGCTCACAAAATGATGTCAATCTTGATCTAGTTTGCACATCTATAGAAATATCTCCAATTATAGAGTCCAATGGATGATCTCTTGCAACATTTGTTGGTTGGAGCACTTGAACTTGATTGCTTGCACTTGGTTGGTCATTTGGTTGAGATGATGAACTAGCCACTTGTTGTTGATTTTGCACTTGAGCACCCCAGCGTCCGGTCACCAGTGTTTGGTCCACGGATGGCGTCCATGTGGTGCCCCTTTGAGCCTCGCTCATTCATCTCCAATGGTCACTAGTTGATCACTCGCGTAGTTAGGTTATGACCAGACTCGCTCCTCGAAATGACCGGACTCACCACAACGTGGCGTCCGATCGAGTACAAAAAGGCACCAGAGAGGGTTTTGGGCATTGGACACGTCCTGTCAGACATGACCAGACTCACCAATGCATCTGGTCCTCTCTATGCTCATGCACTATGCCTACATTAGTGTACGTCAGCAGCGACCTGACGCACCCCCTGCGTGTCCGGTCATGCCTCGCCTCCATCGTTTGATCGACGAGCCAAGCCATGCCCTCTCTGGACCGAGTGACCGGACTCAAGCCCGAGTCCAGTCCCTGCGTCCGGTCAAGCCACAGAGGCTGACCGAGACCTAGGGTTTAGTACCGGACGCGTCTAGTCATGCCGAGACCAGCGTCCGGTCAGCACCCTTCGCCTCCTTTTCTTTTTCTATCTCCTCAAACACTTCACCCTTGCTTCTAAGTTGCTAACCACAAAGTGTGTAACTTGTGTGCACGTGTGTTAGCATTTTTCCAAGCTTTTTCCAAGGGTTAATTGTTAGCACACTAGGTCCCTAATGCATATGCAAGAATCATGTCACCTAGTGGCACTCGATAACCACTTAGCCAAAGATTTCTCCTCTTTAAAGTACGGCTATCAATCCTAAACACACTCACACCCTCTATGGTGTCTTGAGTGCCAAAACAAAAATCTATTTGATACCTTTGCCTTGACCAACACTTGGTTTTTGTTTTTCTCTTTCTACTTTTCCAAGTTGGAGCTTGATCATCAACATCTCATGTCCATCTTCATCTCCATGGACCTTTCACTTGCTCCATCACTTGGTGTGTACAACCCTATCTAAATCACAACACTAGATGACAAGGGTTAGTACACTAGGTATCATCAATTATCCAAAACTAAACTTGGGCTTTCAGTGTGGAGCAGTTTGGGCTGTGTGGCATCTCTGGTGGCCTTGGTGGTCTAACCGCCTGTGGGCACGGTTGGACCGGCTAGGGAGATGGGCCACGTAGGAGAAGGTTGAGTGTTCAGAAGGGCCAAGCGCTTAGTCTGGTGGTGGCCCAGACCTTACTGGAACTGGGGAGTTTGCCCCACCGTTGGACCGGTGGGTGCGCTGGTTGGATTGCCAGTGGATAGGCTAACGTGTGGAGAGAGCACCACCAAACCAATCTCTAGTTGTGTGTTTAGTGTAACTAGTGATTAGTAGTAGTGTAATTTGCTTTGTGCTTGTGATCACTAGTATGTATAGGAGCTCCCGGTGTGCTTAACTGCTTATTTGACTAGTTGCATAGGTATATTCTAAAAAAAGACTAGTTGCATAGATTTATGTGACCTTGCTAACTAGAATTGTTAGGTAAGCTCCCACTAGCTCGACACTTTAGTGTATAACTTGATTAGGACCCTTTGTAAGGTGCTTGTGAACATTGACAGAGGGGTGTAGTCAAGGCTAGACCGAATAGTTTAATTCCATAATTGTTTCGGTTAGCCATAGCGATTAAGTTTAGAAACGACTATTCACCCCTCCTCTAGTCGGCTCCTTGTTCATAACACATGGCTTCCTTCAAGTGCCTTCGTTGGCATTAGTTATGTAAACCTACTTATATTGAGGGTGTCCGTACCTGGTTTCATAGTTTAAGATTGAAAATCGAACTGTTGTGTAATAAGTTGGAGGCCGAAAAATTTGACTTTGCCCATATAAATTAACAAGAGATCATACTGTGACTAGCAATTGTCTTATTGATAGGAATGTTTGTCAGCGGAGCGAGTATATAAGACTAACAACCGCGGTTGATGGAACTAACCCGCATTAAGTAAGGTCCTGTTTGGCACAACTTAGCTTCATTGGTGAAGTTGTTTTTTTTTTTTTTTTGGCTCAATGAGCAACTCTACTGGTGAAGTTGAGCTGTTTTCTTGACCCCGTTTGACAAAACAACTTCTCTAGAGAGGAAAAAGAATAAATGACCATAATACCCTTAAACTTTCTCTTTTCTTTCTCTATTTGCCATCTTCCAACGGCCACGGCAAAAAGAAAAGCTTGACGACCAACGCCCAAGACCCCGGGTTGCCACATCCCCGTCCCGGCGCCCACATCCCAGGGCCCAACCCCATGCCCCAAACAGCAACGATGGAGTCCCTCGCATGCAAGCCGCCGGTAGCCGTGCCTACACGCGCCTGGCGGCCGCACCGCTCGTGCCCAACGGTTGTGCGTGGCTCGACAGCCACACTCGGTCCACGCCCGACGGCCAAGCGTGGCCCCGGTAGCAGCTCCTGCTCGCGCTCGGTGGCCGCGCATGGAGCTCCACGCGATCGAGAGCCAACACATGGAGCTCCTACGGGACAACATCCCCATGGTTTCCCTGGCTGTCCTCTGTGGCCACGGTGTGCGCGCACTGCGTCCTCGTGGCTCCGCCCCGGCTTCCCTCGCCTCTCGTCGTTGCCCCTGGTGCTCGCCTTCCTTGCCACGGCCCGCTCGACGGACCCTGCCCTGCTCGTTCTCCCATTCGTCTTCCAGGTCGTGTGTACCTCGGCAGCCGCTCAATGACTGTTCTTCAATGCCAAGACTGCTCGACGGTCGTGCTCGTGCGTGTCGGTGGTCGCGGCTGCCCGTGCCCCACCGGCTGTGCTCGCACATGCCCCGAGCCCCCGGCGAGCTGCGCCCCGGCGAGCCACGTGTGCTCCCTCCCTGAGCGTGTGCACTCTCTTTGTGTGTGGGGGCAAAACTAGTCTTTTTTGCATGCTGGGCTCCACATATATCAGGTGAAGCTGGATAAGCTACATTTTTAGCTTCATCCCCACCCATCCCTTTGTGAGTATGAGGCTCTGGGCCTAAGTTATCACTGGCGCCTCACTGTCGACGTGGATGTTGCCTACCACTGAAAGCATAGTGCCGTTAAATCATGGAATAAAATCAAGAAGCCAAGTCGAGAACTTAAACCCGGGTGGGTAGTTCCACCACAAGTAATTCAGCCATCTGATATATAATCAGTTCGCGAACCTACAAAATGTTGTCAACATGTATTATTAATAATTACACTATTGTGATAAGATAATATATTTTTTTAGGAAAGATTTTTTTCACACTATAAAAGAGTGAATAATTTGTGGAGGTTATCCCTCTATAATAACCGTTTGATCTATGCGCCGTGCTATATGAGCCTTCCATCATTCGTGATATTACTCTTCCTCTATAACAACCGTTCGATCGATATGTCGTGCTATATGAGTCCTCCGTCTTCCGTGATCTTACATGTAAGATGTAAGACTCCTGTACAATCTTAAATACGTCTACCGGAGTCCATATGTTCCACGTCTCTTGGTTTGTTCGCCCCGAAACCGCGTGTGCCCCATGGAAACCGTGATGTAACTTCCAAAATCGTCCTCCTTCGTCCGTACAAGTATCACCCTATGCGCCAAATCAATTAGCCTTTTCTCTCATGTCGAAACCGAACTCCAACTCCTGGCATCACTTCAAAACTGCTCTTCGTCGCTCATACAGCTTTCTGAAACCAGGACGCGTGGCATGGAGGAGACAAGCGTCCAGCCGACGGGGAGGAGCGAAGAGGATTTACAATGCTGTTGATAATGGTTTGGTTGCCGAGAGAAGGGACTAGATCAAGCTTGCTTTTGCTCCCAATGCTTGGTCATCGGAGAGAACAGGAGCAAGCCTTGCTTGCTTTTCTAGGCTACTCGCCGAGTCACCGGTAAAGGATACATGAAAAGCAAGGAGACGTGAGCATTGATAAATCTCTAAACCTCCCATTTTAATAAGAGTTACATGCATGTACAAAGTATAAATTGAAATATATGACATAGTTGCTAAATAAATTTTTAAGCCACAAGTCGTCAAGATGACTGCACAATAATTTTACATCCCGTTGCAACGCACGAGCATATTTGTGTAAGATTCCTAGCACAATACATAAAGAAAAGATTCGGATGGGTTCATGAGTCCTCGTCCGTCACGTATGCTATACGTGTCCTTAAAAGATTTTGAAGCTGATATTTGCCTTGTTGGTTGCCATCTTTCTTCGTTTTCCTGTCTTATGTGCTCTTTGCTTAGCTGGAGTTTTTTTGTGTGACGATACTCCTTGGAATATTGTGCTGGCTTTTGTTGTATTTGGTTTCAACTGACGCCCGGCCGCCAGGACCTGTGCTCCCGCATACGCCGCTGAGGACGGCCATGGTACATCTGGAAGCTCGGGTGCACGATCGAGTTTCGAGTCCAGGCCCAAGGCCGCCATGCAAACCAGGCTCGATCTGCTACGTACAAGGCGCTAGACGATGCCAAATTGTACTGCTTGCAAAGGGTTTCCCGTGGCACACATGAGTGACGTAAATGAACAAACCTAGCAGGTCATAGATGATTTATTTGTCTATTCATGTACGTATCCTATACTTAATATATGGTTCTATTGTCACAGATTGATGTTGATGGCGACAATCTAAGCAAGAGATAATTAGTTCATAATTTCATATTCATATATAATTTGGACAATATATTATTAATCGAAACAATAAATACGTGTGTGTCGCATGTGTATATTTGCTAGTTTGATAAGCTAGTTGATTGGAACTTTGTAAGATGAGATGGACAAACAGACCGGGCCGGGGTTGGGTGGCGCTCGTCCTTGAGGAAAGAGTCACGAAAGACGACCGAGTCTAGCGCTCGTCCTTATTGGAGCTTTGGACATTATTAAAGGCCCATTTGCCTACATAACACGGTTGGCCATTTATTTTGGGCAATTAATCTATCTTTTTTTTTTTGCGATTGGCAATTAATCTATCTTGCAGCTGTTTAAGTTCCTCGTAATTTCCGGCGCGCCTTTGTCTCCGATCCATAGTAGATTAGCTCATTAACTCAAGAAGACATGCTTTCCCAGCCAATACTTGAATCGCGCGCTCATTTGGAGGAAGGTTTCTGGAGGAGAATACAAGGAGAATCCAAGAAGCTAGGTCAGTGCTCTGACTGTGTTAATCGGATCATTAGTTTTTCCGTGAATCATCAATTCTTTTAACTATACCTCGTAATTTGTAATTAAACTTGATCTGCAGATTCTACTCGATCTGTCACCCTTTGCGTACTGCGTACCTAGGATGGCCGATACAGTGGGCATCATTACCAAGATTATCGAAGCTGCTCTCAAGATCAAGAGAGCAGCAGACTGATACAGTGAAGCAGAATGAGGATACATGCAAGCAGAATGAGGATACATGCAAGCAGATAATAAGCCGCGCTGAGATACTCAGCGACACGTTGTCGCAGCACCAGGATAACAGGGAGCTGATGAACAACTCGGCAGTAAGAAAGGCACTTGAGGCCCTGGACAAAACCCTTGGTGAGGCCTTGCAGCTGGTCATGGATTGCCAGGAGGAGACCAACGTCGTGTGCCTTTACTACAAATCCGGGGACCTGTCCAAGCGGTTAATCAAGGTGGAGCAGCACATATCCAGTAAGAACACGGACGCAATGCTTGCCATCATGGGCTTCCTTTTACTTAATCAATTTAATCAACACGGTGCTCATCCTCAGCCCCAGCAGGTATGAATCATTTAGAATGCTCATAAAGAGGAAGTACAGTATTTTAATACTCCATTCCTTTCAGATTGTAAGTCGTTTATAGTTTTTTTTTAAAATATTGTAAATTTTACTTTGCATCTAGACATAACATAAAAAACTTAATCTGCGGTGGCTAGACAGCCCCGGGTATTCCGGCTTAAGAAAAAAATATTCTCACACAGATCGAGAAAACCCCTGAACCCTGTCCCACCCATACATCTAAAAGCTATTAGTAATAACCCGAAAGGAAACATAAAAACAAGGTAAGAGATCCGGGTTCTCGGCGGCAGATCGCTAGCGAGGGTAGTCTTCTTGAGGAAGAAGTAGATGGTTGAGGTCCTGTTTGGATGCAAAGTATTTTTAAAGTATTGAGAAATACTATAGTTTTACAAAATACTTTGGTTTTTAAAAACTACTAGGTGTTTAGATGCAACAAATCTTGTATCTCTAAAACTATGGTTTTGGCAAAACTGTAGTCTTTTTAGAGTTTTAGAAACTCCACTCATAACCTCTTTTTTCTAAACCACGGTTTTGTATCTCTTTGTTTATAAAACTACAGTTTTGTGATATTACAATTTTTGAAAATGGCATCATCCAAACGGACCCTAAGTGTTTTTTTACAGCTTTAAGTTTCAATCTCTCCAAGCTAGCTATTTCTACTTTCCCTTCCACACGGGCCCATAAGGAGGCATTACACAGACCCAATCCGGGCCGGACAAACACTTGTTCGCGGACCGGTGGCGGAAATTCTCATGCGCTTGCTGATGGGCTGGGCCACCATGTGTGGAGTGATGACAACACATAGAGCCAAACCGACTTATAATTTGAAATGGATGGAGCCAAACAACTACGCAGTGTGTGGAGTCATGCATGTATGAGTGCTGGACTGCTGGTTGGTTCACTTAGCTTCTGAATGGCTAGGTGTGGTTGCAGCAGCCAGCTCCAACCCAATTTTGGCTGCACACATTAGTTAATTGACAAACAGTTATACTCACTCGGTTCTAAATGAATAATATGTAGTCGTAAAAAAAAAAAATAATATGTAGGCCATTAAGTTTTGTCTGTCTCAATTCAGACTTTTCTAGTTTTGATCAAATTTATAGAAATTAACACCAAAATGCATTTTATAATGTACTTATTTGATATTGTATGTGGTACTATACATTTTTAAAAAAAAATTGCAGAGAGTTTGACTTAGGATAAAACTAAAACGCGTCTTCTTAATTTTGATATTACCCAGACACACTATCGGTTCTTCTCTGTTATTTTTCACACTGTCACAGTCACAGTAGTAACATCCTTTGGGTGCACCCGTCGTTCTATATACTTTTCCTAAATTAAAACACTGACTACTAGTATATTTTAATGGAAAATATACAATTTTCTCATATTTAATTTGTTTTCACGTCGACCCACCATACTTGAGGTGTCCCTTCAGAATCATCAGGTTTATCCTACCAACACACAAGCGTCTTTGCAATCTCAAACAATGTAGCCACCAAATTTACTCAAGCAGGTAACATCATATACCTTCCTAAGCACTATATCCGGTCTTTTGGGGAAAAAGTTTTTTATAACATTATAGGTATGACTGATATGTATAAATATGATTAAACAATGGTACAATTATATTTTAAGCTTATATCCATTCCAATACGATGTACTACCTATACATGATCAGTAGTAATTAATTGTACGTTATGGTATGTATGACAACATAATTTATGCTTGAGTATATATGAATGATATATTATGATGCTTGTGCCAGATGTCCAGACAACATAATCAAGATGGAGGCGATGTGAATGTTCAGACTAACGACGAGCCATATGTATGTTTTAGTCTCCCACTCGCCACCGTATGTTATTTGTCCTTCTAAATTTCTACACTAAATTAAAATTCTGTGACCAGAATGCTTGCATATATGCATGCCAACACGACATACAGTGGTATGATACTCGTCGGGGACCAAATACAGGGGTACTCAAAGAGGAAGATCTAATAACCGTCAAAACGTTGATGCTTCTGAACAGACAAGAACGCGGCTACACCTCTTGCCCAACGACCGAGGGTTAACTCTGTCTCATCCGATCCCCGAAGGTTGGCTCCGCCTTGCCTGACCCTTGAGGGTTGGCTCCGCTTAGCCCGACCCCTGAGGGCTGGCTCCGCCTCGTCCGACGTCTAGGGGCAAACTCTGTCTCATCCGACCCCCGAAGGTTGGCTCCGCCTCGTCCGACCCCTGAGGGCTGGCCCCGCCCCGGGGGCTAGCTCCGCCTCGTCCGATGTCTGTGCGCTGCTCCTTCATAACTACGTGCGCGGACAAGACAGTGCACTCAAGTCAACCACAATACCGAGGACCATACCCTGCACGTCTGCAGAAAAGTACCGTCAGGATATGACAAGACGGGCGCTTTAAGCCCTTCCAGACATGTCAGAGCCTGAACAGTGTTGTGGGCGCCGATATTTGTCTTATAGTATTATGGGCGCTGGAATTTGCCCTCGGCCATGAATCCTGACAGAAGCATACGACAACCACTACGGTCCAGGAGGAAAACTCATGTCATCTACAGTAACAGCGTGGGGTCGCTGCGCCGTCTGCCCCCGTAGGGTCACGTTTTGGCACCCTGGTCCGTCGCGCCGCCCGCCGGGGCGGGATGGGACGTGACCACTTGCCGAACAAAGCCAGAGCACGGCCCTATCAGGATCAGCGGACATGCTATCCCGGGCACCGTCTGCCGTGTTAGCGGGATTCGCTCAGAGGAAAAGGAAGACCCGACATCTTTGAGGACCTCCTTGGCCTCTGGTTTTTCTTCTTTCTCTCATCTGTAATCCCTGCTTCCCTTGGTCTATAAAATGAGAGGCAGGACACCCCACTAGGGGGACGGATCAATTCCACACACACAGCTGATCAATAACCGAGCTCTCAGTGCCCACTCGACCTCTCCATCAGAGACTTGGGACCTATCCCTCTCTCACCCGTTTGTACCCCCTACTACGAACCTTTCAGTGCTAATAACATGAGCAGCAGCCACAAACTGGATGTAGGGACATTCTGCCCGAACCAGTATAAACCTTGTGTCTTTTAGCATACCATCCGGGCCGAACGCGTAATAATACAAATTTACTCGATGGTGTTTACTCGAAACACCGACAGTTGGCACACCAGGTAGGGGACCTTTGCGCGTTCCGACATTAACATTAGGCCACAAATGGCTAGCCATGGTATCAGCTGGGTCCTAGGCGCACATGTGCGCTTCGGGGACCTAGACTTCATCATCACAGTGGGAGGAGAGTTGGCGTTGGCTCACGCCACCATCCAACCTCTCCCCTCCATCGGCCTCAACTACGAGAGGCTTGAGCGCCAGCTCGGTGTCTCCCTGGGACCCTAGCCATCCAGGGAGGACCAGCGCCGCCTCACCTTTTCCGACGCCAACGACATGGCGCGGCTCACCGAAGGGGAACCCTTCTCTCTGGAACACCCCATATGGAGCGTCCCGATGGAGCTTCCGTTCAGTCCTTAGAGGGTTGGGCACCTTGTGGCACAACGCATGGTCTCACCTCCCACGGACAACGAGTTCGTAGGGGTGATCGAACACGTCACGAAATCTCTCCATGACCTCCTCGTAGAGGAGCCGGGGTCGCCCTCTGGCTCTGACTCCAGCAGGGGGAGCCATCACCCCTCTCGTGAATGCTTCATGATGGGTACCCCCGAGGGACACGTCGAAAGCGTCTCCGAGGAGGAGGCTACCCCGGCGAACAACCTCAGCGACGAGGCCGAGGGGGAGATAGCAGCCCTGCCTCGCATGGGGTGGAGCAGCTAACAGCCCGACACTGAGAGATCGAGAAAGCGCGACTCCAGCTTGAGCGGGAATGCGCGGAGCTCGATCGGGAAATCAAACGTAACGGAGACGGTGGGCGCGCACACGCCATGGCCCATGACGTAAACCGGAGGATCATCGCCGATGATGAAGCCCTCCCTCGCTTCACCTAGGCAAGCCAGAACATTGCCGCTACAGCGGCCCTGCTCCATGGCCTTCTAGAGGCCACGACGCCCAAGGATCGTCGGGCCCACCATGAGATTCGCACGTTACTTGAGCGTGCGGCGGTGGAGCAGGCTGAGAGCTCATTGTCTCGATGACGCGAGCTCGATGCTAGCCATCGTACACCCTCGGAGCGCCTCGGCAAGGACGCATCAGTCCACCAGGCACCGCGAGACGGTAGGCAACTCACCGCGGTCCCGGTGCACTAGCGTCTCGGCCGCAACCAAGACACACGTGACACCCTCGACGCCCGTAGACGTACCTATGGCGACCCGAGAGAGGGAGCTAGCCGCGGCTATCATTCTCATCGTGGCGGACGCTATGACAACAGCGAGGACCAAAGCCCGAGCCCCGACTTCCCGGGCCCTCAGGCCTTCGACCGACACATCCTCAACGCTGCCTTCCCGCTAAGGTACTGGCCACCAACCAACATCCCGAAGTACTCTAGGGAGACAAACCCCGGACTATGGCTCAAAGATTATCGGCTTGCCTGCCAAGCCGGTGGTGTGGATAATGATGACTTCATTATCCGCAACCTTCCACTGTTCTTAGCCGATTCGGCATGGACGTGGTTGGAACACCAGCCATCCAATAGGATCTAGAGTTGGGCGGACCTGAAGGAGATCTTCGTGGGAAATTTTTAGGGCACATACAAGTGCCCTGGAAGCCCGTGGGACCTCAAAACTATCGATAGAAGGCCGGAGAAACCCTCCGTGGATACATCCGGCACTTCTCCCGGTAATGCAATGAGCTACCTAACGTTGCCGACGCCGACGTCATAGGAGCCTTCCTATCCGGGACCACTTGCGAGTCCCTAGTTCACAAACTAGGATGCAAGGGCCCGCGTACCACCAAGGAACCCCTTGACATCGCCACTAGCCACGCCTCGGGTGAAGAAGCGGTCGGAGCGATCTTCGATCGTCTCGATGGCAAGGCGAGGCGGGACGAGGACACCGGTGAAGGTGCCTCCAATCGTCCTACCAAAAAGAAGAACAAAAAGCAACGGCTCGAGGGCTCGCTCGTGGCCGTCGCTGACCGGAAGGATGGTCGGAAGCCCACGGAGGGCACTCCGAACCATTTCGAAAAACTACTCGAGGGGCTATGCCCAAACCATGCTTTCCTGGTCAAGCATCTGTACAAGGACTGCAGCCTCATGCGGCGGTTCTTGTCCGGAGGCTCCAACAAAGGGGAGCACGGAAAGGACCCTGCCCCCACCGCGGACGCCACCGAGGAGAAGGACGATGACTTTCTGACACCAGATGGTTGCCTCATGATCTTCGAAGGATCGAAGGCCTATGACTCCAAGCGACGCTAGAAGATCACCCACCGCGAGGTCTATGCAACCGAACTGGCCACACCCACCTTCCTCCGGTGGTCAGAATCCACCATAACCTTTGACCGAACCGACCACCTGGATAGCGTCCCGCAACCGGGGAGACATCTACTCGTGGTCAACCCGATCATTGGTACAAAGTGCCTCACCAAGGTACTGATGGATGGGGGCAGCAGCCTCAACATCCTGTATGCCGAGATGCTTGATACCATGGGCATCGACCGAGCGCGTGTCCGGCCAACCGAAGCACCTTTTCATGGCATTGTGCCTGGAAAGCAGGCCATGCCGCTCGGGCAAATCGATCTGCCCATCACCTTCAGGGGTCCATCCAACTATAGGACCGAGGCCCTCACCTTTGAAGTGGTTGGGTTCCACGAAACTTACCACGCCATCTTGGGGCGACCATGTTACGCAAAGTTCATGGCCGTGCCCAACTACATCGACCTTAAACTAAAGATACAGAGCCCAGGCAGGGTCATCACCATCAGCACCTCCTTTCAGCGCGCCTACGAGTGCGAAGTCAAGTGCTGCGATCACGCCGCAGCGATCGTGGCCTCCGGAGAGCTCGTGGACATCAGAAAAGAGGTCACCGAAGAAGCGCCCGACCCCAAAAGGTCGACCGGGTCCTTCGAGCCAGCAGAAGGTTCTAAGGAGGTCCTTATAGACCCCAGGAGTGCCGAGGAAAAAATAGTGCGCGTTTGTACCAGGCTTTCCTCCGAATAGGAAGGCGCGCTCGTCGGCTTCCTCCGCGCCAACAGAGACATCTTCGCGTGGAAACCCTCGGACATGCCAGGCATCCCGAGGGAAGTCGCCGAGCATACCTTGAAGATCCGCCCAGGCTCCAAACCGGTGAAACAATGCCTACGTCGCTTCGACGAGGGGAAACGTAGGACCATCGGTGAAGAGATCGCAAAGCTTTTGGCGGCCGAATTCATCAAGGAAGTGTACCGCCCAGAGTGGTTAGCCAATCCCGTTCTTGTGTGAAAGAAGAGTGGGAAATGGAGGATGTGTGTTGACTATATGGGTCTCCACAAAGCATGCCCAAAGGATCAGTTTCCTCTGCCGCGTATAGACCAAATAGTTGACTCTACCTCGGGGTGCGAAACCCTATGCTTCCTTGATGCGTACTCCAGGTACCATCAAATCATGATGAAAGGGTCCGACCAGCTCGCGACATCTTTCACCACCCCCTTTGGATCGTTCTACTACGTCACAATAACGTTCGGTCTGAAGAACGCTGGAGCTACCTACCAGTGTTGTATGCTTAAGTGCTTCGGGGATCTCATCGGGTGAACCGTTGAGGCCTACGTTGATGACATCGTGGTAAAATCCAAATAGGCTGACCACCTCATAGCCAATCTTGAGCAAACCTTTGCAAAACTACGAGCAAACGGCATCAAACTCAATCCCGAGAAATGTGTTTTTGGGGTCCCGAGAAGCATGCTGCTCGGTTTCATCGTCTCTGAGCATGGCATCGAAGCCAACCCAGAGAAGATATCAGCCATCACGAGCATGGGCCCGATTCAGAACATAAAGGGGGTACAATGGATTATGGGGTGCCTCGCTGCACTCAGCCGCTTCATCTCACGCCTCAGCGAACGAGGTCTCCCCCTTTACCGACTTCTAAAGAAGGCCGATCACTTACGTTCGAGGCCCAGAAGGCACTTGACACAGTCAAGTAGCTTCTGATGAAGGCTCCAATCATGGTTACTCCAACCGGTGGAGAATCCCTTCTGCTCTACATAGGGGCCACCACACAAGTGGTCAGCGCCGCCCTAGTAGTGGAGCGGGAAGAAGACGGGCATGCCCTCAAAGTACAGCGCCCTGTGTACTTCATCAGTGAAGTCCTATCCATCTCAAAGACCCGCTACCCCCAAATCTAGAAGCTCCTGTACACCATCCTCATCACAAAGAGGAAGCTACGCCACTACTTCGAATCACACCCGGTGACAGTCGTGACGTCCTTCCCCCTCGGCGAGGTCGTTCAAAACTAGGATGCCACGGGGAGGACCACAAAATGGGCACTCGAGCTGATGGGTCAAGGCATTGCGTATGCTCCTCGGACGACCATCAAGTCCTAGGTGTTAGCTGATTTCATCACGGAATGGACCGAGGTCCAAATGCCACCGGCGGTCGTCGATCAAGAGTACTAGACGCTGTACTTCGATGGATCGCTAATGAAGAAGGGTGCCGGTGTGGGGCTGGTCTTCATGTCGCCCCTCAGGGTACGCATGAGGTACATGGTTCATCTCCATTGCCCCTCCAACAATGTGGTAGAATATGAGGCACTCATTAATGGCCTACGCATCGCCGTCAAATTGGGCATCCGACTTCTTGACGTTCGAGGAGACTCCTAGCTAGTCGTCGATCAAGTCATGAAGGAGTCAAGCTGCCACAACGCCAAGATGGCTGCATACTGCTGAGAAGTTCAACAACTGGAAGACAAATTTGATGGCCTCGAGCTCAATTACATCCTGAGGCGCCTCAACAAGGTGGCCGATGCGCTTGCAAAAGTATCATCTGGCCGAGACCCGGTACCAATGGCCGTCTTCACCAATGACCAGCACAAGCCCTCAGTTCGCTTCGAGGGGTTAGAACAGGGCGGTGATAGCCCGTCCAATCCTGGCCCGGGGGCTGACCAACCATCGGCTACATCCGGCCCTGAAGTCATGGAGCTCAAAGAGCACCCAGCGATGGAGCCCAACCCTCTAATCGACTAGAGGATGCTCTACATCAACTACCTCCTTCGTGATATGCTACCGATGGATAGGACAGAGGCTCGACGGCTCACGTGTCGTGCCAAGTCATTTGTTCTTGTGGAGGGTGAACTCTATAAGCGAAGCCACACCGGGATCTTGTAGCGCTGCATCCCCTTCGAACAGGGGAAGCGTTTGCTGAGCGATATCCACAGTGGGGTCTGCGGTCACCATGCCGCGCTCAAAACCCTGGTCAGAAATGTGTTCTGATAGGGCTTCTATTGGCCTACCATGGTAGCCGATGACGAGCTAATCGTACACACCTGTGAAGGGTGCCTGTACTACGCTTGACAAACTCACCTACCGGCCTAAGCACTCCAGACAATCCCCATTAGCTAGCCGTTCGCAGTCTAGGGACTCGATCTGGTTGGGCCACTCAAAAAGGCACCCGGGGGCTACACCCACTTGCTTGTCACCATAGACAAGTTCACAAAGTGGATAGAAGCTTGACCGATCTCCATGATCAAATCCGAGCAAGCTGTGCTATTCTTCCTTGACATCGTCCATCACTTTGGAGTCCTAAACTCCATCATCACAGACAACGGTACGTAGTTCACCGGAAAGAAGTTCCTTCGATTCTACGATGAATACCACATCCAGGTCGATTGGGCCGCCATCGCACACACCCAAACAAATGGGCAGGTTGAGCGCGCAAACGGCATGGTCCTATAGGGCCTCAAACCCAGGATCTTCAACCTGTTGAACAAATTTGGTGTGCACTGGGTCACCGAGCTTCCTTCGGTACTCTAGAGCCTGAGGACAATCCCCAGTTAAGCCACCGGCTACAAACCCTTCTTCATGGTCTACGATTCGGAGGCCGTCCTCCCAACCGACCTCAACTATGGAGCGCTAAGGATCAGAGCATACGACAAACAGGGAGCCGAGGCATCCCATGAGGACGCCATGGACCAGCTGGACGAAGCACGCGACGTCGCCCTCCTCTGCTCAGCCAAGTACCAACAGGCATTGCGATGGTACCACAGCTAACGAGTGTGGGGACAAGCCTTCAATGTTGGGGACCTAGTCCTTCGCCTCATGCAGAGCAACAAGGATCACCACAAGCTCTCCCTGCTGTGGGAGGGGCCATACGTCGTCATGGAGGTACTCCGGCCAGGTGCCTACAAGATGAAAACCATCGACGGTGAGGTCTTCACCAATGCCTGGAACATCAAGCAGCTACGTCGCTTTTACCCCTAACAAATGCACACTTTCTACTTATCATTTTTGTTATCAAAACTCCTCGATCCTTCATGACATCGAACCTCAGCCAACAACAAGGGGTCGGGCCTCACTCGAGGGCTGATATGAGTACATTTATCCTACAAACATTCTCTATGCCTGCCCTCTTTTCTCACGTTAAGTCCTAAGAGCTAGATTTTCGAGAACCAGCTCTGAGTAAAACTGGGCGGACTACGAGAAACCTATGCCCCAGCGGCTACGGCGTCTTTGCTCACCAGCGTGATCAGAGCTGGCTCACCCACACTTAGAGCTTTTGTCACCTTAACTGTGGGAAGGGTCGGGATGCACTAGACCTTCTTTTGTGAAAAGAGGGAAAAGAGCTAAAAGGTTGTTTGCTACAAGTGAAGAGCTCATCCATTTTTGCTCAAATTCAACGCTTGGCTTATCTGCTTAACCAAACTCTTGTGCGGGATGTCCTCATCCTCTGTTTCTATAGGGAAATTTGGTCTCAACAAAGTAACATGAGTCGATCAGATGGCTTTCCGAACCATCACTCCTACCATCAAGGTAAAATCGGTGCCCAGTTTAATCAAACGGCTCGAGAGATAAGCACCCTCACTTCCTTATTTCACGTATTAATTTCACTACCAAGACTCCAAGCCTAGCAAC
The DNA here is from genome assembly GCA_904845875.1 of Miscanthus lutarioriparius. Taxonomy (NCBI): domain Eukaryota; kingdom Viridiplantae; phylum Streptophyta; class Magnoliopsida; order Poales; family Poaceae; genus Miscanthus; species Miscanthus lutarioriparius. The sequence goes on from CAJGYO010000014.1 coordinate 10,037,297, forward strand.
GGTAGGGGGTCGGACATCGCTCGAGGGCTGGCGAGAGTGTCTATCCACTAGACATCCTCTTTGCCTGACCCCTCCTTATGTTTAAAAACTGGAGGCATGGTGTGCAGGTGTAAACCTTGAGTAAAATTGGTCGAACCGCTAAGACCCTACGCCCCAACGGCTACGGTGTTTCTATTCACCAGCATGATCAAAGTCTTTGTCCCCGCATCCCAAGCTTTGACATCCACCTTCTCGAGAAGGGTTCAGAGGGGTCTACCTGCGGAATCTCCATCAAGGAGAAGCTCTCAGGTCGGCCAAGTCGATCGAACGTCTTAGATCATTGCCGAGAGACAGAAACAAAAAATTGGGATGCTCGTGTAGGTTACACCGGCCTCATCACAAATGTCAGACCTGAACCCCGCATGGACATGTCCGGTAAGAGCTCCCAGAACCCGTCACTCGAGCCATCGAGGTAACATTATCGACCCCTGCTTTTTTCTTAAACTATGATCATTTATACATTCATCTATTCAATCATCTTGTACATCGAGCATTGCACATGCGATTGCCACATCACAATGCTTCGTGTCACGTCACAAAGTAGTAGTCATCTCATTCAATATGAACGGCGATCGACTAGGTTCGAAGGTCGGCCCATGAAGGGCTCGAGGCCGCCTCGTGTCAAACAGAGCCAGGGGAGAAAACCGAGATGAGCCCCAGGGGCCTTGCCTGACCCCGCTCAAAAGTGGACAGGGACATCTCGACCTATCTTGTTCGATTCTAACCTCGAGCCAAGCCCACAGAATCTCTATCGAGGAGAGGCCAACGTGCCACCCAAGCCTATCGAACGGCTTGGGCATCTGCCGGGAGGCGGGTTAAGAAGTAGTGGAATGCCACATGAGGGCTCTACCGACCCTGTCAGCGGATGACGGACATAGATTCCACTTGAACATGCCCGTTAGTGAGCTCATTGAGCACGACACTCGAGCCATCGAGGCAAGTGTCGTTAGCTCAGCCCCTCCGATTGCAGAAACTAAGGACGGGTGATGCATGAAACGCGGCCAACCCCTATCGAACCCCAAGGGGCTTGGGGGCTCGAGCCGTCCGATCCTAGGTCGAAAGACCGAGGTTCGACCCAAACCTCTAGCCGAGCCCATAGACTCCCCATTGAAGGGGAATCTATTGGAAGGTGGGTTAACGAGTGACGGAATGCTCCCCCCAGGGCTTTGCCGACCCCGTTGAAAGCAACAAAACTAAATTCCGTTCGAACACGCCCGTCAGCGAGCTCATCGAGCGTGTCACCCAAGCCATCAAGGCAAATGGTGTTAACTCAATGCCTCCTATTGTGGAAACCACGGACAGGGTGACAGTCACAAAAAACAAGCCGACCCTTGACCAAATCCCCGCCATGCGCGGGTGCTCAAGGAAGGTTGGACCTATAAGGAAACCTAATGCACGGTCGTAGAATGATAGCTAAGATCCTAGGGAGAGGATACGTGCGAACACAAGAGATGCTTTCTCCTAATTTTCGCTGTCCTCCCCTCGATTTTCAGTGACATCCGACCCCAGCAGCGGCAAAGGGGCAGATCTCACTCGGGGGCTAATAAAGGTATAAATATACCTTTTTCTGAAATAGTCATCGCGTCAGACCTCTTCTTCACACTAAGGCCTAGTGGCAAGGTTTGTGGAAACGAATGATTAATCAGGCCTGGTTGAACTACAAAACACCTATGCCTCCGTGCCTACGATGTCTTTGCTCACCGGCGCGATCAAAGTTTTCCCCTTACACCTCAGGTCCTATGGCCTTAATGAACGGAAGGGTCAAAATACATGAGCCTTCTCTTATCACATACAAAAAGGGATGGAAACAAATTCAATCAAACAAAACAAAATAACAAAGTTACGAATTTGTTCTTATGATACGTAAGGATTGGCAATTGTCCAGAGTACAATGACGCTTATCCGAAATCATCCAACCTAATTGACTAACTATGCCCTATGGGGGAGAACTATCTCTTCAACTTTGTCCGCTAGGTTCTACGCGACAGGAGCCAGGCTTGCCCTCAGCTGCAAGGGCACGGACCTCTCCTCGGCTCCCAGCTTGAGCTCCTGCTCCTTCTCCACCTCAGCCAGGAGGTCGAGGACCCACTGGTGGGCCTCGACGTCCCTCTGGAGCAGCTCGTCCCGCTCCTTCTGGACTCTAGCAGACTCCTCCTTTCCTGCTACGCCCTCGCCGATAGATCCTAGAACACCTTCTCGGCATCCTCCGCATCCCGATGAGCCTTGGCCTCCCGCTGCCAGAGCCCAGCCGCCTCCTCGGCTAGGGGAGTCAGCTCGGCCACCCGCTATTGGGCGACAGCAAGCTGGGCGCTCACATCCCCACGCAGCCAGGCCTCTTCAGCGAGGTGGTCCAATTTCTCCTTCTGCTTGCGGAGGAACCGAGATATCTCCCGGCTACGAGCGATAAGGGACTGAAAAGAAGATCAATATCAATACAAAAAATACATAAAGAAAGAAGAAAGCAAGAGGAAAGGTTAAGTGGATACCCAGCCAGTAGGAACGACAACATCGCGTAGGATGCCCCTGGCCTGGTTCAGGACTTCCATCTTGGTCGAGATCCCTTCATTGAGACTCTCCCGCTCTATACTCTCGGTAGCATCATCCATCAAGAAGAGTATCGATGTTGGGTCTTGTGGATCCATCCAATGGAGCAGCGACTCACCCTGCGTGGGTGAGCAGCTGCCCCCCGATGTCAGGGCCAAGGGCAGCCCCCCCCCCCGCTGGTCCTCTCCACCACCGCCACGACGCCTGGGGACCCTTTGGTCGTATCCCCCTCCATCCAGCGGATGTCGGGCGCCGTCACTAGGCGCCGGTGGCACGGATCATGCCGCATCCTCGGGCACCCCTGCGGTTGTGTCTGGCTATGCCTAGCTTGTCACAGTCACGGCCACCTCCGTTTGCGTTGGTGGGGCCTCAACCGGTGGCGCCGCGCCCACCACAAATGGCGCCACAAGCGTGAGCGGCAGCTCACCCGCTTCGACGTCGGCAGCAGGATTGCCTCCATCGCCGGTTGCTCAGCGACCTCCGAGGGCGCTCCTTTAGCCCCACCGTCCGCTTGACCTACCGAGGGCATGGGTGGTACCACGGTCGGCACCTGACCGACCGACGAGGCAGTAACCGATGACCCCTGTCTATCCTAAAGGGCGACACTCTTCTTGGGTGCCAGCCCTAAAGAGCAGCCTCATCTGAGGATGCTACAAGAAACAAAAGGCGTAAGTCACAAAGAAAATAGGCAAAAACAGAGAAAAATAGAGAAAACGGATAAGTTGGTGACTTACGTTGGCGCTGTTGGGCGATGGAGACATTTTGGGGACGAACCCTCAGGTCCCTACTCCACCTCATCTAGGCAGGACCATTTTGAGCCCGCCCCCTGCTCTTGGGCCAAGGGGCCCGCCTCCCTTGCAACCGGGGGCACGGCGGTAGAGCCACTCCTTCCCTCGGCTCCTCGGGCGTGGCGGTCGGATCCACCCGTCCCCACTGTCTCTTGAGGTGCGGCAGCAGGGCCAACCCCCTACGCTCACACCTCGGGTGTGGCGGCAGACCCGCTTCGATCCTGCTGTCTCCTAGGGCAGGCCAACGGCTCGACCCATCTCCACCGGCCCCGCGGACGCGCTTTACCCTGCATGGAACGGCAAAGGCCCCTTCACGGATGAGTGTATACCTATCAGCGTATCCTCGCTCGCCAGGTCGTCCCACTCAGTGTCAGCAACTACCTCATCATCCTCCTCCTCGTCATCATCCTCATCATCACTGTCTGTCTCCTCCCCGCGCTCTCGCACATGTATCTTCTGCTGCTGCTTCCTCCTCTCGTCCTCCTTCGCCTTCCGCTGCCGCTCGGCCGCAGCGTGGTTGGCTGCCGTCACGGCTGGGTCCTTCGGCAGCGGAGACGGAAGATCCATAAGGACGAGTTTCTTTGGTTGATCTCCCTATCTCAATATCGACGTCAAGAGGTCGGGAGTTCAATTAAAAAGGAGGCATAAGGAAAGAAAACTTATGAAAACAATATACCCTGGTTTCGACCGCATTGGGGGATGCCCCAACACCGGATATAGAAAATCAAGGACAACGCTGGCGTCGTCCCGCCGAGGCTCCATCACCTCCTTGATGCGCTGCGCCACTTCAAAGGGGGAGAGCGTTCCCTCGGCGAGCGCCGTCTCATCGAGTGACGCCCCGGGCCATCATGTGCAGCGGAATCGCGCACCTCATCAACGGCGCCACCCTATGCGTGAGGTAGGTGCCGATGATCCCCGACCCCTTCATGCCCTTCTCCTTTAGAATTCGGACGGCGGCAAGATGGTCCTAGATCTTCTTCTTGTCTTTGTCCAGGACTCCCCACCTCCTCAGTGACTCTAGGACCTCTTCGATGAGGTGCCCGGTGAACTCTAGCAAGGGGGCGGCTGCGTCATTCTTGACGTAGAACCAATGCAAATAACACCCCTTGTTGGAGGTCGACAGACGCATCGGCGGATACTCATTGACGCGGTTCTTGTGAAGCTCAATGCCGGCGCATCCCATCAGCACGCTCAACTCCTGCTTCTTTTCCCGCTTCTTCAGGAGGGTGACAGTGAAGAAGTACCATCATAGGTCGAAGTGGGGACTAATCCCCAAGAACCCCTCACACAGGGCGACGAACACCGCAATGTGTTGGATTTCATTGGGATTATAATGCTATAGCTCTACCTTGTAGTAGTGCAGCAATCCTTGAAGAAACTTGTGGGTGGGGGTGGTGAATCCCCACTCGTGGAAGTGAGCGAAGGACACGACGTAGCCGTCGGGCGGCGACGGCGCGTCCTCATCACCGGGCAGCCACCACTCCTCGGCGGCGGTCCGTGCGCAAAGGAGACCATGGCGAACGAGGCCCTCCAGGTGTTGGAGGGTGATATCGGAGCGGCACCACGGCTCCATTGTTGGATTGGAGTGGTGGATGCGAATTTGACGATGGCTAAAGCGCAGATGCGGGAGGCTTAGGTGATTGGCGGCGGAGGTTGTAGATGCAAAGGCAAGGAGGCAAAGTACGAAACCCTAGGGGTGAACCCTTTGGTTTTATAGGGGTGACAGATGCGAGGAAGGCAACCGACGGCCTAGATCTCTGCGCCTACCACGATCCATCACAACGACACGTCGCGAGATTTGCGCACGCAATCCCTATCCTTTCCTTCGAAAAACCCGCCGGACATTTCACCTCCTTGGGCGGACCGGGACTCGTTACAAGTATAAGGAAAACGAATAAAAAATGCCTCTATGGCCCATTTGGGCCTAGGAGTCCGACGGTTGGCCCATCAACGGGTCCAACAGTCGCTCCAAACACCCCTACGCCAAAGGGTGGAAAGATCTGGGCTCCACAAATGGCCAGCACCCAAGCACACGAGTGTCATGGGTTTCTCGGCCCACAATTAAGTCTCAGCCAGGCTGACATTAGATGGATCCCCGCAAATAGGATACCAGGACCACAATCAGATTATCCAGATAACAAACCACCAAATCTCATAGCCATACCCGCGAAGGGTCCGAATCACTCCCTAGGCGATTCTATCCGAATCACCCGGGGCTACACCCGACGGGTGCGCTCGTGCGCACCCTCTGGCAAGTCAAATCACCCCTTGGGCGATTCTATTCCAATCACCCGGGGGCTCGGGGGCTACACACGACGGGTGCGCTCATGCGCACCCTCTAGCAAGTCGAATCACCCCCCGGGTGATTCTATCCGAATCACCCGGGGGCTCGGGGGCTACTGTCGGGGACCAACTACCGGGGTACCCAAAGAGGAAGAGCTAATAACCGTCAAAACGTTGATGCTTCCGAATAGACAAGAACGTGGCTACACCTCTTGCCCAACGACCGAGGGTTAACTCTGTCTCATCCGACCCCCGAAGGTTGGCTCCGCCTTGCCCAACCCTTGAGGGCTAGCTCCGCTTCGCCCGACCCCTGATGGCTGGCCCCGCCCCGGGGGCTGGCTCTACCTCGCCCGACATCTAGGGGCAAACTCTGTCTCATCTGACCCCCGAAGGTTGGCTCCGCCTCGCCCGACCCCTGAGGGCTGGCTCTGCTTCGCCCGACACCTGAGGGCTGGCCCCGCCTCGGGGGCTCGCTCCGCCTCGCCCGATGTCCAGGGGCAGACTCTGCCTCGCCCGACGTCCGGGGGCTAGCTCCGCCTCGCCCGACGTCCGGGGGCAGGCTCTGCCTCGCTCGATGTCCGGGGGCTGGCTCCGCCTCGCCCGACGTCCGGGGGCTGGGTCTGCCTCGCCCGACGTCCACGGGCTGGCTCTGCCTCGCCTGATGTCTGTGCGCTGCTCCTTCATAACTGCGCGCGCGGACAAGACGGGGCACTCAAGTCAACCGCAATACCGAGGACCATACCCTGCACGCCTGCAGGAAAGTACCGTCAGGATACTTTAAGCCCTTCTAGACATGTCAGAGCCTGAACAGTGTTGTGGGCGCCGACATTTGTCTTACAGTATTATGGACGCCAGCATTTGCCCTTGGGCATGAATCCTGACAGAAGCATACGACAACCACTACGGTCCAGGAGGAAAACTCACGTCATCTGCAGTAATGGGCGTGGGGTTGCTGCGCCGTCTGCCCCCTATAGGGTCACGTTTTGGAACCTTGGTCCGTCGCGCCGTCCGCCGGGGCAGGATGAGACATGACCACTTGCTGAACAAATCCAGAGCACGGCCCTATCAGGATCAGCAGACATGCTATCCCTGGCACCGTCTGCCGTGTCAGCGGGACTCGCTCAGAGAAAAAGGAAGACCCGTCATTTTTGAAGACCTCCTTGGTCTCTGTTTTTCTTCTTTCTCTCATCTGTAATCCCTGCTTCCCCTTGAGGTAGGACACTCCACTAGGGGGACGGATCAATTCCACACACACATCACACACAGCTGAGCAACAACCGAGCTCTCAGCGCCCACTCGACCTCTCCATCAGAGACTTGGGACCTGTCCCTCTCTCACCTGTTTGTACCCCCTACTTACGAACCTTTCAGTGCTAATAACACAAGCAGCAGCCACAAACTGGACGTAGGGACATTCTGCCCGAACCAATATAAACCTTATGTCTTTTAGCATACCATTCGGGCCGAACGCGTAATAAGACAAATTTACTCGTTGGTGTTTACTCGAAACACCGACAATACTAGCTTAAGTATGTGTATATGACATATAGATACGTAATCACACCCAGCATACACAAAACGGTAGACATAAATTAACACTTAACCATGTCCAAAAGATATTAAGATAATTACAAACATGAAAACATTGTTGAAGTCGCCCCTTCAAAAGCTCATGCGAAGCTAGTAGCAAATTTATTACAGTTTGGGTAAGTAGTAACAAGGAGTCACCTGAATCACGTGCATGCATAGGTGGTAAAACATACGCGCCACTACAAAAAACTATTTCCTCATATGGCTAAAAACAATATTTACATGTCGCTAACCACACCATTAAGACAAATGACGCATGTAGTCCTCCATTAACTGTCGTGATAGCTTGCGCTTACTATATTTTAAACCTGGTGGTGGACACTAATGGTAGGGACACATAAGATTGATACTTGGGACAGAATTACCTATAGTACCTTATAATTTGGGACATATTTTGAATGCTTCAATACCTTATATTTTAGGACTGATGAGTAATACTCTAATATTATTAATACTAGCAAATATGCACGTGCGACATGCACGTGTTTTTAAAAACTATTTCAAATATAATGAAAATGTTAATTGAATTGTCGATATACAATAAAGGTAGATGGCAAGTGCTTGATTGATTTGATCGGGTCATGCAGAACAAGGTTTAAATCGTTTATTCGTTAGGATGCCGGATGTAGAACCCGTCGTAGTCTCAATTGTGCTATCTAGGGAGACCGTTGAATAGAGCACTCATCTTGGATTGTGCTTACTACTTAGGGTCCGTTTGAATGTAGATATTGGGCGAGCTAGAATTGAATTGGGTTCAATACCAAAGCAGCCATGGTATTGAAATGGCTGCAATTCGAATACTATTGTTTGGATGACTATTGAACTGGCTTTTGGAATCCTAGCAAGTAGCTCAATATCGTTTTCTGTTTGGATGCAAAAGAATGGAATTGAAATGTTGAGCCATGGCAGGGGAGCTCAACTGTGACCATGGGGGAGCTTGACCCCAGCAACGATGAGGGGACCTCGACCCCAGCCAACATGGTAGGCAGATCTTGCGCTGCCGGTCATGGTGGACCTCGTGTCGCCGGCCATGGGGGAGAGGAAGAGGAGGCCACGGTGCCGTCCATGGGAAAGAGAAAGCAAATCTCGCACTGCCGTCCATGGAGAAGAGGAAGAGAGGTCGTCGGCCATGGGGAAGATGAAGAGGAGGTCGTGCCGTCATCCAGGGGGAAGAGGAAGCAGATCTCATTGCCGCCGGCCATGGAGAAGAGGAAGAGGAGCTCCCCGGGCATGGGGAAGAGGAAGAGGAGCTCGCCAGCCACGGGGAAGAGGGGCGCTAGCCACCGGCGACGGGGAAGAGGCCACTCACGCCACCACCGCCGCCTGGCCAGCCGACGGGAAGAGGGCGCTGCTCGCCACCAAGGGAAAGAGGGCGCCACACCGCCACGGAGAAGAAGGCGCCACAAGCGGTGAAGAAGAGGCAGTCGGGTCCGATTCCACTCAATACGGAGGGGTCGGGCTCTGTATTGGGATAGACCCCTTTCAGTTATAGTTTAATACCAAGAAATTGGGTCTTCAATGCCAAATCTCAATTCCATGTGCATCCAAACAATAGTATATATTGAGGAAACATGATTCCAATTCCAATGTCTGGGCTCCAATACCTACATCCAAACACTACCTTATATGTTTTCAGCCGTTATCTTTTCCATACTTGACTACCAACATTTCCTGTAGGCATGTATAAATAATGGCGCCGTTTGTTGGTCTGGTTCAGACCAGCCAGCCGGCTGCTCCCCCTCTCAAGTTACTGTTCACCAAACCATCCAAACGGTGTTTTTCTCTCACAACAAACCAGCCAAAACAGTGTTTTCAGCCAAGTTTCAGACCAGCGAATGGGGCTGGGATTGTGACTTTATTAATGATGTAATAAGATTGTGCCTAAATGAACAGATATAAAATAACATGATATAAATAAACAAGCATATGTAGAAGCAAAATAATTATGACTTAAATAATGTAGCATTAATTTATTTAGCAGGTCCATCTAAACATAACTTTATGTTTTTGCGTTTTGGCCCAATAAACAACGTAACTTTATGTTTTTCCTTTTTCGCCACATAAAGCAGAGGATAAAGCACATGTATATGATCTTTTTTCCCATTATTTTTCTCCTTTTTTTGTCATACACAATTGGATTTAGCGGATTGTTTGTCCCTCACATGTGAATTGTGTTGTTGTGTGTGCCTTGGTTTTATTTCCACCTCCACGTTATAGCTACTGTTCATTCACAATATGGTACTATAAGTAATGCAAGGCGTAGAAGGACCAGTACTCTATTGGACTGTCTAATTTGACTGGCCCATTAACTAAGGAATTCAATTTGTAATTTCTAATTATTTGAAAAAAACCGAATTCAACGAAGGTCAATCCGTTATTTCCAAATCTGGAGCACCATTGGAAGAGGCTCGTTAGTCGGCATCTTCCGTGTTAGTTTTTTCTTCCTTTTTTGTCGAGAAAGATGAAAAGACAACTTACGGAATAAGATTTGTTTACGGAAAACGCGTACACGAGATCTTGGCCTGTATTACGTGTTCTATTGGGACGGCAACTTCAGAAGCAAAGAGAAAAAGAATTGTTTAGTTGAGTCCAATTGACATGAAAGCTGAGAGCCAAATCGGCTTCTAGCCGATTAGGAAAGATTGTTTAATAGCCGATTTGGAACCATTGTTTAATAAGAGAGACATGAGTCCAGATGCTCCTTCCGTGGAAAGAAGAGGCGAGAAAAGCTAGAAGATTAAAGGAAAGTGCACACGATATACGACCAATTATAGTATTTGTGATTAATATGAGTCTTACATCTTACATGTAAGATCACGAATGATAGAGGGCTCATATAGCATGACGTATAGATCGAACGGTTGTTATAAAGGAAGAGTAAGATCACGCATGACGAAGGGCTCATATAGCACGACGTATAGATCGAACGGTTATTATAGAGGGAGAGCCCCCTAAAAATACTCGCTCTTTTATAGTATGACGATGATGATGTGATAAAGTTTCCTTTTTTATCTTCTTAATGAATTAATTTGTCTTTAGACTAATAAGGAAGCCACCTTATGTGCAGCCGATGTTGTCAGCGAATGGGATTCCTCGATGGTATAGATAGCTACCTATCATAAAATCGTAATTTTGATGGTACACACGTGACATGCATTTGGTATAGATATATTGGATGATAACATGCATGATTCATTTCTTATCAGGTTGCTCTATGCTCGTGCTGTGCAATGGCGAAAAAGAGCAAGGTACATACTTCCCTACATGGTCATTCAGTTCTACATGTAACTAGTTCATCATCGTGAATCATAGTTCAATTTGTAGAGTTGTCTAAAGTCAAATTTTCTTTATGTTTGACTAAATTTATAAAAAATAATATAAATATTTATGACACCAAATGAGTATATTATAAAAATTACTTTATGGTGTATCTAATGGTGTTAATTTAGTATAATATAAATTTTGGTACTCTTTTCTATAAATTCGATTAAAATTTTAAAATTGACTTAAAAATTGATTTATTCATGAAAATATTTATGTTATTTGGGTCGCATCACTAATAATGATTGATTTTAAAATTGACTTAAAATTTTTAAAATTGACTTAATAATTGTCACCTATAGCTCTTAATGCAATCTGCAATTCATTTATGTTATTTGGGTCCCATCACTAATAATGGTGAGACATTATTGTATATATATGTAGCCTGGTCGCCAACCACCTCGTGGTCTACCACGCAGACTAAGGCTTCTACGACAAATAGCAGCAGTTGCTCTCGATGTCAACGAGGCGGCAGAGACGGTTCTTCAGAATAAGGAGGATTGCAATGAGATTGATAAACGTATGAGTAGAGTCAGTACCATCCTGTCGCAGCTCGAGAAAACGGAGTTGTTAGAGGAACAGTCTATGAAAGACGCCCTAACGAAGCTCCTAAAGACCTTCCTTTATGCCCGCTCACTCGTCCTGGATTGCCAGAGTAGCGGCGTTGCCACCATCTTCTTTTGCAGACCACCACCATGCGAACTATCTAAACAACTACGTGTGGTATTGGATAGAATGGTGTCAGACATCAATGCTATAATCGCCGTCCTTGTCATCCACACCCTCCATCCTCGAAGGTACGATCTTTTTTTTAAGGTAAAGAGAGCTTTCATTAACCATGCGATAAGTTACACAATCGTCATTCAAGAGGTCCAGTACGCACGCAGGCGCCTGATCCCTCCAAATAGTTGTATGAACAATACGTCTAACTAAATGGGCTACCTCATGACCCACTTTGTTGCTCTCTCTCTCTCTCTCTCTCTCTCTCACCTTTTGGAATTTCCATTCCACCATCATTTGCATGTATTCCTTCGCTTACAGGATAATGTATCTCAATTCGGATTTGTCCATGTTGCTTGTTTCCAGAGCATGGGAGGATATACAACCATGGCCCTCAGCGCAAGCTTGGAATTCGACTTCCTCTCACTGGTAGAGAACCGAGCTTTACTCCCGGTGGGGAACCCCCTCTAGTCCTGGTTCCCCACCCGGGAGCAAGCATCCGGGACTAAAGGGGGTTTTAGTCCCGGTCAGAACCGGGACTAAGGAGGACCTTTAGTCCCGGTGGAAGTAACACCAACCGGGACTAAAGGTGCCTCCCTCGACATGCCACGATGGTTGGCACCATTAGTCCCGCTTGGTACTGAACCGGGACTAAAGGTTTTTTCTTTTTCTTTTCTTTTCATTTTTTGTTTTCTTTTCAAAATAGGTTTTTAAGTCGTATTATACGCTGCTAATTATACATTTATACGCTGCATATAGTATGTTTTCGGTTCAAGCACAATGAACGTATTAAATCACACAATTCAAGCATAGAAATATATATATATATATATATATATATATGAATGCATGCATCATATATATATTTACATGCATGCATGCATATGTGTATTTTATTTATATTATTTCATGTGCATATATTACAAAAGATTGCATTACAGCTTGTTGTGACATAACAAGTTTCCTCTCATCCTCTAGCTTGGCTTCAATGGCGGTGTTGGGTCAAGTAGAACTCGCCCTGGAATCGATGACCTGCTTATTAAAAAATCCGGCTATAGACTCTTGAATTGCTTTGATTTGGTCTTGCCAGTATGACCTTTTCCTCCAACCATCGAGTCTACAGTTTGAATTAAAGGAAAATAAATTAATATATGTACATATATATATAAAGACATAGTAACACAATCAATAATAATAATTAAATGAATATATAGTGTATTTTTAACGTATTTTGAGTCTCTCTCCTGTAGGAGTTCTTTGGGAGAGCACCTTGATAAACTTGCAAACATAGTAACCACAATGTAGTTGTTCCCCTATTCCTGCCTTTAGACACCACTTTTTACGAAAAAAGATTTGTCATCCAATCTGGTGATCCGGTGAAAGCTATATGTTTAATTAATAAAGATGATGCGATTGGGGGACTTACTTTCAAAGGGATTACATTCAGTGGCGCTTTGCATTTTTCCATGTGTTGCTTCTCAATAAAGGTTTTCCAAACACTTTGCTAAAAAATTTGCCACGTCATCGAGATATAGTTAATCATCATGTTTGTGTGTATATATAGTTGCTAGAGATCCCAAAATCACCTCTGGATAATATCTATCATATCTTGGTAGTCTTGTTGTGGTTTTCTCATCGAAGTCATAGATTATCAAGTGACTTTTCACCGATCGATGTCCATCAATATCCAAAGGATTGCTGCATGTGTTTATAGGATATAACGCATAACACTCATTAATTAACTAGAATCAACATATGAGCCATTAAGGATATGATCGACATGATTAACACTCACTTGAAGTTATAGGGAAAGAGTATATCCTTCTTGTGGCGTTGGTTCACTAAGAAGTTCATGAGGTTACTCTCACTCGGACTTCCAATTAGTCTTTGGAGTAATTGGGTCTTGAATACTATATGGGGATCAACAAAACCAATTTCATTGCAGCCTTCCTTTCTGAGCTGGTAAATCTGCATATATATAGTACTTGCTAGGATAATTTATATGCATATACACACATATGATGAGTTTAATAATAGATCGAAAGAATTATTACTTACAGCAATAGCAACTAATGATAACTTTGTCCGTAGAGGTCGTGTGGCATAGTTGATGAAATTACTCGCAAAGTCAACATACATAACATCATCGCCACGGAACCAATGTTCGTCTCTAATTACGACACCAACGAAGTCTCCATCGGTAGACGCCTTTGCATGTACCACTGTTTAGCAGGTACATTTGCGTCCCCAGATCGATATAAGGCTTGAGGGTTGTATAGACTCGCCTAGTACAAATTTTTTCTTCCAAATATCAACCTCCGCCGCACTCTCTCAATGTTTCCATCACCAAACATCTGGTAAAGGTCGAGACCGGTCTCATCAAGAAATTCACCAAGGTGATCCAAATCGACATCCGGAGGTATGTTTGCTCGATGCATTAATCCTAAATTCGAACCATATTCATTACCAACAACTAAGCGGGGATTGATTGATTGCGCTTGTTGTTGTCCGAGTTGGGCAATGCCTTTCCTACCGCTTCTTTTTTCCATGCCGCCTCAATTGACTTGGTGAGAGTGCGGTCATAGTCTGATAACGTTGATTTGGACGGCTTACAAGATTCCCGCTGTTGTTGCTGGTAAGAAGTCACCTTTTTTCTTAGAATATCTGGAGCTACGAAGAAGTACGGTTTCTCTAGGTTTCTCCTTGCTTCTTGATTCATTTTAAGTTTGTCATAGAATCTAGACATGTCTTTTTTATATGCATCAGTTCCTTCTTCCTTCTCTTCAGATATTATTTTGGGAATAGCCCTTGGTTTCATGGTGGCTTTCTTTGCAGGCGGGGACTGGTTCTTCGTTTGAGGGGTTGGCCTCTTGCTAGGCTTCTTGGTAGGCGGGGGCGGGGGAGGCGTTGGAGACCTCCTTGGAGGTGTTGGCAGCGGCGTTGGAGACCTCCTTGGAGGTGGCGGCTGCGGCGTTGGAGACCTCCTTGGAGATGGTGTAGATGCAGCCTCGTCTTCCAACATAATGTCATCATACTGAGCACTATGATGATCTGGCGATTGAACAATTGGATTTAGGTTGGGGGAGGATCTGCTACAAAAAAAAGGAATGACATATTATTATGAGCAGATTGTTAATTATTTAAGTCAATACAAATTAATGATGTAGTGTTTTCATCCGCACGTACCTATGGTGAGGTAGTTCAGGAGGAGGTGGAGCCAACATCCCTGGAATGATGATGTAGCGCTTACGCCATAGAATGAATGTCTTCTCCGCTTCTCCTAGAGTCTTCTCGCCATCACCTCCGTGAATGTCAAGAGGCAAATCACTAAAACCTTTTTCAAATTTATCTACCGAGATGGTAGCATATCCTTCTTGGATTATATTCCCATGAATCCTTGGTGTCTTGGTTCAAATAGGATTAACAAGACCGATAGCCACCTTGATTGTAGAATTCTCCTTCGAATGTGTAGCTCACACGTTGTACAAGGTTCGATGGCGTCATCCATGAGGCGCGCAATCTGTGTCCCCTTGATTTGGTATCTCCGTGGAAGCGCAGCTGCTTTTCAACTAAACAGATTGGCTAATGTTGATTTCTGGCTCTGATGCCTGCTTACTTGCACTCACTGCTATTTGCACTTGCCTTCTGATTTCCTCCTGCATTCTCGCTTCAAGGTTTTTTTCCTCTCACCCGTAGCTTCACGCACCGCTTCCTCCAATCTCTGGAGCCGCTCTGCCTCTTCTTCCTTCTTTCTCTGGTGACTTCACAGAAGAAGGTGCATCTGAGGAATCCATGCTCCCACGAGACACTTCCTTTGCCTCTAGTTCGGCCACCATGTTCAATAGTCCCGATGGCGTATGTCAGCTCATCCTTCTCTCTGTTGGGCCTGAACGCACCACTAGCAGTAGCTCTCTGAGCATAAAACAATCTTTCTGCTGCTTCTTGCGGTCTTGCGCCATAAACGCACTTCCTCATCTCCTGGTCTAGTGTTCCCCATGACCGAAAAAACCAATTCTTTGCACGTTCCCCCACTCGAGTGATTACAGTCTCATACCCTTGGCAAGAAGGTCCGCTTCCATTTTGTTCCACTTCTTAATGGCGAGTTGGGTAGCCACCGATCCCAAGGTATGGTGGTATGTCTTCCATTGGGCATTACGTTGGTTCTTTATCACCCGACTCACACCCTCTTCCAAGTCTTGTATTGTATAAACTCATCCCAATAGGGCCTCTCCTTTGAGATCGGGCATGGGACAAGAAAATCTGGTGCTATGTTCTTCTTCACATACGTCGTGTATAGGTGTTTCTTCCAAGTCTGAAACTGGGTGGCCATCTTCTTCGTTGCCCAATCCCTAACTCGCTCCTTCAATTCATCACCATCTATTATATCATCATAACCATCTGTTTGAGCGTGAAATGTACCAAGACATCATTCCAAATTAACGCCTTGTCACGATCGGAGACAAAACTGATATGAGGAGCATTGGTCTTCTTCTTTTATTCACGGGTACTAATCGGGAGCTGGTCCCATACAAGTAACCACATGATGGTGCACAAATTTCATTTTATTCGCCCCCATGGTTCTCCAGTATCCACATTGAACTCCGAGATGATGAAGCGGCCCTCCAATGGCTTTTTGGGACCTCGAACATTTTACTCTTCGTTGTAGTTGTTGATGTCGATCCGAGAGGGCTACAAAACATAAACATTATTTTTAATGTCATGAGCACACATAAAAAGACATATGATAATATATATAGCTAATAATAAAAATATATACTTGGCCAATCTGTTGTTGCTCATTTTGTTCAAGAGCTAAAATCTTGACTCCGTCATATCTGCATCCTCTTGCACGTTATTTTTAGCACCATCATCGCCGCAACTTGAGTGCCGGTGTTGATCAAATTCATCATCAACTCCTCCTCATCCATGTTTCTGGTTGACCATCTAGCTTCAAAAACAAAACCAATATATAGTACATCAACAATGTAGCGGTTCGCCTGGTGTGATTGTTTAGCATTAACGATAACGATAATACGAATGTTGATCAACTAGGCCACGAGAAAGGGTGGTGTGACAAGAGTGGTGGTGCTCCACTCCGCCCGTATATAGGTCTGTACACATGGGTGAACGAGGGTGGCGGTGCTCATGCCAGTATACATAGAAACGCATGGATTTAACGAGAGGGCGGCGGTGCTCAAATGACGATATATATACATGCATATGAATACAAATGACGTATATATATATGTCGGTTATTGCGGTGGCTTGTGTCTTGACGATGATGACGTGAAAGGCGGTAAGAGCGGCTTGACGACGAATTTAACGACGTGAGGCGGGCCGAAGCGGTGTCGGTGCGTGATGTTGTGATCCTATGTACCATGTGAACCATGTAGTCATTCATCATATGAAAACGTATAAGTCATTATGAAATGTAAGTATATGTGTCATTCATCATATTACTTTTAGCAACATTAATATATTATATCTCAGATATTCAAAGTTCACAAATGAAGAAACGTTGAAGTTTTCCTTCATTTGTGCATAGCCATGCATGCATGCAGTCCAACCAAAACTGCTTACACCATCACATGTGATATTTTTTATAAACTAAAAAACGCTTAGTTTACAAAATGGGTATCAAAATTGAGTTCCTATTTGACCATTATATATCCTACAACAAATCCTTCAAAAAAAAGACCCTACATGAATATATTTGGATAAAATTTCGTTAACAAACATTGATCTATGAAGATAGAAAAAAATTCTTCTATTGAAACTGCATCTTGGAATAATGGCATATCATATAGTGATGAATATATGGCGGTTGATTGGGTTGGATCATTTTCAGCTTTAGTGACAACGACAATGGTTTCCAAATAATATATAGCGTGTTTATTATACAAGCCATGGATTTACATCGATCTAATTAATTTCTAAAGTAATTTCATATTGGTGGTCCTTAATGAAACTTGTCATGATTTTGTGATTCAAATATTCATTTTCAGTTCCTCGCTTCATTGCATATATAGAGTTCCAAATATATAGAGTTCCTCGCTTCATTTGCATATATAGAGTTCCAAATATTCATTTTCAGTTCCTAGATTTTGTGATTCAAAATTTGGAATTTTCAATCGACCTCGGCGTTGACATGGCATCCACCAAAGTTTTACGTAGTTTTCGGCGTGATCTATAATTCGGCGATGGAGGGCTCATGAAATGTACAAAGACATCGACGAACATATCACCTCGAGCTCGGCAGTGGAGGGCCTCGGGCACGGTGGAGGGGCCTCGGGCGCGGAGGAGGGCGCGGTGGAGGGCCACGGGTCGCGCGGAGGAGGGCATGGGCGCGCAAGGAGGCCGCCTGAGAGGAAGAAGAGGCGGCGCCGGTGTCACGGTTCATGTTAGTGGAGGGGCCTCGGGCGCATGAGGGAGGGCGCGGTGGAGGCCACGGTCCACGCGGAGGAGGGGAACGCAGGCATCTGCGCATGGAGGCCGCGAGGAAGAAGAGGGCGGCACCGGTGTCACGGAAGGCGAAACGGACGCGATGGAGGCGGAGCGAGGAAGAAGAGGGCGGCGGTGTTCGACGAGGAAGAAGACGAGCGGATCGATCTGCGCCCTCGAGCGCTGGAGGTTATATATCGAGAGATAATTACTCCGGTGCCGGCCACCAACCGAGGAGTAAAACCCCCTTACTCCCGGTGCGTGTTACCAACCGGGAGTAAAGTCTCTTACTCCCGTGCGTGTTACCAACCGGGAGTAAAGGTATCTTTACTCTCGGTTGGTAACACGACCGAGAGTAAAGGATTTGGCCGAACCCGAAGCTACAGCCCACCTTTACTCCGGGTGGGATTCCCACCGGGTGGGATTCACACCGGAGTAAAGGTGGGTCATGAGCTGCTTCCCTAACTGTTTTAAGCAATAGTCTTGTTAAATACAATAGAAATACAATAGTTTTTGTTAAATACATAGTAAATTAAATAAAAGGCATAAAATTATTTTGTTAAAAATATGAATTTTCTTTTTGTTTATTGCACATAGGAAAATCTATAACCTAACTTTTTTTATTTTTTTGTTAGAATTATAAAACATAATGTAACTAATATTTATTATGTCGTTAATGCAAAAATGTAGTGTTTAATTAAAATTATTAAAACTATTGGTTTTGGACAGAAATTTGTTTTCACGTCATTTTAACGTTAATATTTTAATTTTTCATCACTCGGTATGCTAATTTACCTTTTGAGAGAGAAATCCCACCAAATCAAACATTGATTTAATTTGAAACATGACATAATAAACATCTGAATTCACAATTATTACATAATATCTCAAACACACACTATATTAAATCACTATATCATCAAGTGGGCACAAGTGATGAACTTCTTCTTTACGTATGTCCGTTGGTTATGATCGCTTCGTAACCATGGAGTGTCCTCATCATTTACCAAGATGCTAGGGTCTTTGTTTACTTTGAAGAAATGGAATTCGGTCATCCTTTTCATATTCTTCCGACATGTCCGACTTGTCCTCAATTCCCACGATGACTCTTTTCCCACAAAGAACTAACTATGTGGCGCTTTGGCTCTTTGGTTGAGTTATTATCGTTTTCCCTCTTTTTGGTTTGGTAGACATATCATTGACATAGAACACCTGATTCACATCCTTGGCAAGGACGAATGGTTCGTCTTTGTACCCAATATTACTAAGGTCTCATGTTGTCATTCCATACTGGTTGTCTCATCAAGTTACCCGCCTCCGGTCACCTTGACCCATTGGCACTTGAACAATGGGATCTTCAAAGTAGGTGCATATTCTAGTTCCCATATTTCATCTATCGTCCATAATATGTCCGCTTATTCCCATTCGGTTACATGGCATCTATCACGGACACCACTTGCTTTTGGTTGGTACTCCTTTTATCTTGGGCTCTTTGTGTAGAATATGTTCCCATTTATCTCGTACCCTTTGTATGTGACGATATGCCATGATGGTTGCATAGCCAATAAATCTGATTGCTCATGGATGCTCTCATCACCTTGACATTTTTTTCGCAACCAACCGCACCGAAAGTTTCCATGTGCTTATCGTAATCCAAGCTTCCGATCTTCCCTAGAAACTTCGGATCGTAAGAGATCCTTGTGTGTCTCAATATACTGATCTCTACCAAAGAGGAGTTCAGTAGAACTGTGTAGTGCGCTTTATTGAAATAATCATCATCCGTACCAATATATGTTTTCCTCCCTAGTGTCCCCTTTCCGCTTAGTCTCCCCTCATGTCTCGATTCAGAACACCAATCGAGTCAAGGTCGAAATAAAGTCAACACGAACTCAATGACCTCTTCTGCTCCATAGCCCTTGGCGATGCTTCCTTCTGGCGAAGCACGGTTGTGAACATATTTCTTTAGGACTCCCATGAATCTCTCTAAAGGGAACATGTTGTATAGGAACACAGGACCGAGAGTGAAAATCTCCTTGACTAGGTGAACTAGGAGGTGTGTCATAATATCAAAGAAGGAAGGAGGAACACCAACTCAAAGCCGATGAGACATTGAACCACATCATTACAGAGTTTAGCTAGATCAGTTGGATCAATTGCCTTACGAGAAATTGCATTGAGGAATGCACATAGCTTCACGGTGGCTAGACATATATTTGGAGGTAGAATTCTCTTAATGCAACTGGAAGTAATTGCGTCATGAGAACGTGATGAGGTCATGGGACTTTAAGTTCTGAATTTCTTCTCTGGCACATTTATAATACCCTTTATATTCGAGGAGAATCCAGATGGTACCTTGATGTTGTTTAAGCATTCAAACATGATTTCCTTCTCCTCTTTGCTTAGAGTGTAGCTAGCAGGGGCGTAAGTAATGGCGTCCATCATCATGTCTTCTCTGGATGCAGTTGTCTCTTTCTCTCAAACAACGCAGTCCTGTCATGCTTCAAATGTGTCCTTAGGCTTTCCATACACACCCATAAAGTCTAGCAAAGTTCACACAAAGATTCTTCGTCAGTGCATCACGTCGATCGAACTACTGGACCTCCAGACTTGCCAATAGGGTAGGTCCCAAAATATGGACTTCTTCTTCCACATGGGTGCGTGACCGTTAGCGTCTTTTGGAATAGGTTGGCTTCCATGTCCTTTTCAAAAACGACTTTCACATCATTGACCATATCGAGTACATCCTCACCGGTTCGGTTCAGGAGGCTTGGTCGTGGTCTCGCCTTTCCTTTAAAATGCTTGTCTTTCTTTCTTACGGGGTGATTTGCGGGAAGAAATCGACGATGGCCAAGGTACCACGACCTTTCGACATTTTTTCAAGAATACACCTCTAATATCACCGAAAGCGGTGTGTGCATGCATTATATCCCTTGTTTGATCTGTCTGAAAAGATTACTTAGAGCAGCCAATCATTGATTATTACGAACAACAATGCTCGCAGATCAAAGTGTTCTGTTTGTACTCATCCCACACACGTACACCTTCTTTATTCCACAAAATGAGAAGTTCGTCAATAAGTGGTCTCAGGTACACATCGATGTCATTGCCGGTTTGCTTCGGGCCTTGGATGAGCACAGGGCATCATAATGAACTTCCGCTTCATGCATAACCAAGGAGGAATGTTGTAGATACTTAGAGTAATAGGCCAAGTGCTATGACTACTGCTACGCTCTCCAAAAGGATTGATACCATCTGTACTTAAAAGCAAACCTTAAGTTTCTTGCGTCATTTGCAAACTCAGGGAATTCTCTGTCGATTGCTCTCCACTTTGGGACCCATCGGCGGGGTGTCTCAACATATTGTCTACCTTACGGTCTTCTTTGTGCCATCGCAACAATTTTGCATGTTCTTTGTTTTACGAACAGACGTTTCAAGCGTGGTATTATAGGAGCATACCACATAACCTTGGTAGGATTTTCTTCCCATGCGACATTCGCCCTCAACATCACCGAGGTCATCTCGCTTTGATCTTATACTGCTGACGCATGGCATACCGGGCATGCATCCAATTTCTCGTACTCTTTGCCACGATGCAGGATGCGATCATTAGGACATGCATGTATCTTCCTATTTCTAGCCCCCATAGGATGAGACAACTTGTTTTGCTTCAGAGGTAGTGGCGGGCAATTCATTGTCCTTCGGAGCATCTTCTTTTGAATTTTAGTAACTCTCCAAATCCCTTGTCGATACACCATTCTTTGCCTTTCATTGCAGCAATTCTAGTGTGGTTCCCAACTTTTTTGATGCCTGCATCACAAGTTGGGTACAACAATTTCTTGTGATCTTCTAGCATCCGCTCGAACTTGATCTTCTCCTTTTCACTTTCACATTCTCTTTGTACGTCACGAATGACCTTAGAAAGATCATCAATCGGCTCATCTTCTGCGGCTACCTCTTCTTGACTTCTCCCATTGCGGTATCATTGAAGCACGCACCATCGTGAATAATATCATTGTCGTCCCATTGTTCTTCTTCACCTTCTTCCATTACAACACCGGTTTCTCCGTGCTTTGTCCAACAAATATAGTTTGGCATGAAACCCGACTTGAACAAGTGTGAATGAAGAGTCCTTGAGCAAGGATATTCCACCGTATTCTTACATATGGCACATGGGCAGACATGAAACCATCGCGTTTGTTTGCCTCGGCGGCATGCGTAACAAAGAATGCACATGCCATCAATGAACTCTTGGGGCGGCGATCAACATTATACATCCAATGACGGCTCATCTGCATTATATGACATAAATACCATATTAAAACCTAGATCATAATTAATTATTTATACAACATGCGTGCCACCACAAAAGATACAAATTTATGAAAGCATCGCTACAATGTAGACAATCCCAACTACCACTAAAAGAACTAAAGCTAAAATACATTTCAGAAGGAGTGGATTTCACGACCAATCTCAACTAAAATAGAGCAGATCCCCGATTGTAACATCTTTGGGCTTCTTCTTCTAATCACCGCCTCATTATTAGCGTCGTATCTCTGCACAGTGCAAGATATTTTTGCACGAAGTTCAACATACTCTTCCTCCCAGTAGAAGCTTAGAACATCGTCCACTGCCATCCCACTGAAATTAAAACAAAAAATTAGAACTTTAATCACAACCATCATGAAAATAGGTATAAACTAACCATAATCATTAAATACGATAAAATAACTCACATTGCGATCCGGACACTTGTAGAAGATACGATCCTTGTTGGGACCCTCCTTCTTCACTCGGTACTCCATCACAATCTTCGTCTCATCACGACACTTGCCGCATGGAATGAGAGGAGGCCCGGCCTAAGTCGCTTTGGAAACCCATGAGAGGCCGAGGACCCTAAGCATTGCCATCTACTCTCTATACTCATTTTTAATACACTATAAATTTCTTCTTTTTATAAACAAATAAAATTAAGAAACTATAAAATTATCTAGATCTCTAAACAATGATATTTTTAATGGTCATTGTGTTATCTTCTTTACTGCGAGGTAAGTAATTCACATGATATTTACGCAAATTAATGAAAGAATGGGAGTGTACACACATAACGAGACTCATCGCGACGATATCGGGACGTCGTGAATAAATAACCATCCATACTAGTTGACCTTGCTACGTGATCATCTCGGCGAGCATTTCTCCACACGACGGACACCGTGCCAGCCCACGGAAGAGCTCCAATTCTACGAGGAAGGGAACACGGTCTTCCACGACCGTTGCGCTCTCCCTCGTAGAATCAAAGCTCCTCCTTGACGTCCGCTATCGCTTTCGGCGAGAGAACGTGCTCGCCGAGATGAACACGGTCGCAAGTTCAACTAGTATGGATTTTCTATAATTTTCTAACTATTTTCTAAGTTTATATTTATATATATACTACGTTTGGGTACGGTGATTGATGAGACTCTGCGGCGATATCGTGACATGTGAATAAATAACCATCCGTACTAGTTGATCTTGCTTACGTGATCATCTCGGCGAGCATTTCTCCACAGATCGGCACCGTGCCGACCACGGAAGAGCTCCAATTCTGAGGAAAGGAACACGGTCTTCCACGACCGTTGCCGCTCTCCCTCGTAGAATCAAAGCTTCTCCTTGACGTCCGTTACAGCTTCGGCGGAGAAACGTGCTTCGCCGAGATGAACACGGTCCGCAAGTTCAACTAGCTACTTTAACCTTATTTCATGTAAATATGCAAGCTTGAAGTGATTTTGAGCTCAAATTGCTTACAAATGAAAAAAAAACCAAAATAAAGAACCATATATATATATAGTGAACAAAATGAGATAAGACAATAGTGAAAAATGAGAGTATGAGATTGGTAACCTTTACAACTGAAGAATCGACGGAGGAATCAAGAAATCGATGGAGGAATCGAATAATGGATGGACGAACAATGGAGGGAGGAGGAAGCAAGAACACTAGTGCAAAGGAGCTTCAAAATATGCTGAGCTCGGGCTCGGGAGGAAGAAGGAGACGGCCGGATATAAAGGGGACCTTTAGTCCTGGTGGTGGCTCCAACCGGGACTAAAAGTAACTTTCAACCCGGGCGCAGCCACGGCCCGGGAGTAGCTTTACTCCCCGGGTTGGAGCCCCAACCGGGAGTAAAAGTATACTTTAGTCGGTTGGTGGCTCCAACCGGGACTAAAGGTCCCTGCCACCTCTGTCTGGCGCAGTAGCCGTTGGGGCAGGGATCTTTAGTCCCGGTTGGAGACACCAACCGGGACTAAAGGTATTTCTAATCCCGGGCGCAAAAAATTTCGGGACTAGAGCCCATTTTGACCGAGGATCAAAGACCTGTTCTCTACTAGTGTCTGCCGATGCGCATCAGCAAAGGTACGATTTTTGTATTGACGCTTGTTAATAATGTACACATACAGATTATTCAGGTAGTCAGCGAACCATTGTGCGCATCAGGGATTAGACTGATTATTTATTTTATTAGCATATACGTAAAAATAAATACGTGAGATATTTTATTTATGGATTTTTTTCTTTGACATGTAGATGCACAAACTTAAATAATACTCTCTCTGTTCCAAGTCATAAGACGTTTTACCTTTTCTAGATACAATACATTTAGATATATATTATGTCTAAAAACATAGCAAAAACAATTTATCTATAGAAAAACTAAAACATCTTATAATTTAGAATGAAGAGAGTGCAATCAATATTCATATAAACTGTAATACATTTTTTAAAAATAAAACAGAAAACCGGGAACAGCGACGGGGAGCGTCCCAGTCACTTCTATTTCCTTTCTTTTGGGTGGCCTCTTGTTACAGTTTGTTTTATAGGGTCGGTTGCAGTAGTAGTTGTGTCGTCGTGTGGCTCAGGCCTCTTGTCCTTTTTCTTCAAATTTTTTTTGTCGGTACAACTCTTTTTAAAAAATAATACCTTTTTGAGAGCGCTTCCTAAGATGAAAATTATGTTTCTTAATATTCTTGATATCTTAAACTCAAAAATTTAAATAGCTACAGTTGTCATGCCCTGAGTCCTGAGATGTTTTCGCTAACTATTTTCATATTTTTGGTATGTAAAATCCATATATGCATATCAGAAATGTACGTGGCCAGCCCGAAGCACCTCCAAGTGATCAACCGTTAGGTAAATGAAATACCATCTCTTTGACATGTTGTTCCAATTATGTTAGAAAATTAAAAGTGGTGCCTCTGTCTTAATATGTAAGTTGTTTAAGTTTGGTTTTAAGTCAAACTTCTCTAGTTTTGTCCTAGTTTATAATAAAATGCACAACCATCTAGAACATCAAATTGGTTTTATTATTACTAGATCAACTAGTATAAAATATCTTAATATTTCATTTATTTAATATTGGAGATGGTTCCGGATTTGCCTTTTGTTTGGCTCCCTTCACACATTTGGAAATCTTGTCCTGAACTAATCTTTTTTTTGCAGGGTACTATTCTGGTAGGGTGCCAAGTTCATTTCATCGGGCACTCGGCAAACCTGCTGTGTGCCGAGTACCGCTGTGAAAACATTCAGCAAACATATAGCACTTGGCAAAAGCCCTCTTTGTCGAGTGCCTTAAATTAAACACTCGGCAAATAATAACGAAACACTCGGCAAACATAAGGCACTCGGCAAAATACCAGCACGTGCGCCGGCCGTGCAACGGCCGCCAGCTATAGCGCCCTGTCGTTAGCACTTTGCCGAGTGTCCGTTAGTGACACTCGGCAAAGACATTATTTGTCGAGTGTTTCTTTATGGCACTCGGCAAATTAATCATTTTGCCGAGTGTTTTGTGTTGGCTCTCGGGAAAGCCTAAACTTTTTCCTTTTCTTCCCTTGAAACTTTTTCTACTCTCTACATACAACATGTGGTACTCCATGTTAAGATTTGGTATATTTCTGGAACCGTTTGCTATATTTAATTAATTTATTGCATTTCAAGGATTTTTTTGGTATAAGTCAAATTTGAACTGCAAGTGATTCAAATAATAGAATAAAATAAGTAGAAAAATGATATTCATGTTATTGAGTCCGATGTGAGGCCTTACCCGGGAAATGAAAAGAAATTTTAAACATCTTGTTCAGGAAACACAACCATGAACGTGTGGCCGAATGGTTTTTAAATTCTAAAAAAACAAACGAAGTTTGAAAATCATGGGATTTGTCAAGATCTCGTGATATCATACGTGGATGTCGTGGTAAAAAATTAAGAAGGTTTCGAACAATCTGTCACGTATGATGTTTATAAACCGAGATATCTTAGAAGAAGAATCGTAGCATTGAGAAGGATTCGGTAAGATTTGGAGTCAAAGTGACGGTCGAATTGGGGTTTGACTTTAGAACTTTTTGTATAGGCAATAGAGAATATAGATTAATTCATATGTAATTTTGGTAATTTTTTTGATCCGTTTGTTAATTTTAATTTATTAAGTGAAATTATAGAATTTTAATTGATATATAATGAATTTGAGCGACAAACTGCATGAAATAATAAGTTTTTTTAACTTCTAGCCTTGAAACTTTTTCTACTCTCTACATACAACATGTGGTACTCCATGTTAAGATTTGGTATATTTCTGGATCCATTTGCTATATTTATTAATTTATTACATTTTAAGAAATTTTTTGGTATAAGGCAAATTTGAACAGCAAGTGATTCAAATAATAGAATAAAATGAGTAGAAAAATGATATTCATGGTATTGAGTCCGGTGTGAGGCCTTACCGAGGACATGAAAAGAATTTTGGAACATCTTGTTCAGGAAACACGACCACGAACGTGTGGCCGAATGGTTTTTAAATTCTAAAAAAAGCAAACGAAGTCTGAAAATCATGAGATTTGTCATGATCTCTTAATATCATATGTGGAGGCCATGGTAAAAAATCGAGAAGGTTTTGGACAATCTATCACATACAATGTTTACAAACCAAAGTATCTCAGAAGAAGAATCATAGCGTTGAGAAGGATTTGATAAGATTTGGAGTCAAAGTGACGATCAAATTGGGGTTGGACTTCAAAACTTTTTTATAGGCAATAGAGAACATAGATTGATTCATGTGTAATTTTGGTAAATTTATGGATCTGTTCGATAATTTTAATTTGTTAAGTGTAATTATAGAATTTTAATTGATATACATTGAATTTGAGCTACAACTGCATGAAATAATACATTTTTTTTCACTCCTTACCTTGAAACTTTTTCTGCTCTCCGCATACAACATGTGGTACTTCATGTTATGATTTTGTATATTTTTAGATCCGTTTGGTATATTTAATTAATTTATTGCCTTTAAAGGAATTTTTTGGTGTAAGTAAAATTCAAACCGCAAGTGATTCAAATAATAGAATAAAATGAGTAGAAAAATAATATTCATGTTATTGAGTCCCGTGTGAAGGCTTATCCGAGAAATGAAAGGCAATTTTGAACATCTTGTTCACGAAACCCGACCAAGAACGTGTGGCCAATGGTTTTTAAATTCTTAAAAAACAAATGAAGTCTGAAAATCATGAGATTTATCAAGATCTCATGATATCATATGTGGAGGCCATGGTAAAAAATTGAGAAGGTTTCGCACAATCTGTCATGTACGATGTTTACAAACCAAAGTATTTTAGAAGAAGAATCGTAGCGTTGAGAAGGATTCGGTAAGATTTGAAGTCAAAGTGATGATCGAATTGGGGTTTGACTTTAAAACTTTTTGTATAGGCAATAGAGAACATAGATTGATTCATGTGTAATTTTGATAAATTTATGGATCCGTTCGATAATTTTAATTTGTTAAGTGCAATTATAGAATTTTAATTGATATACATTGAATTTGGGCTACAACTGCATGAAATAATACGTTTTTTTTCACTCCTTACCTTGAAACTTTTTCTACTCTCCGCATACAACATGTGGTACTCCATGTTATGATTTGGTATAGTTTTAGATCCGTTTGGTATATTTAATTAATTTATTGCCTTTAAAGGAAATTTTTTGTATAAGTAAAATTCAAACTGCAAGTGATTCAAATAAAAGAATAAAATGAGTAGAAAAATGATATTCATGTTATTAAGTCCCATGTGAGGTCTTATCCAAGAAATGAAAGGAAATTTTGAACATCTTGTTCACGAAACCCGACCAAGAACGTGTGGCCGAATGGTTTTTAAATTCTTAAAAAACAAACGAAGTCTGAAAATCATGAGATTTATCAAGATCTCATAATATCATATGTGGAGGCCATGGTAAAAAATTGAGAAGGTTTCGCACAATCTGTCATGTACGATGTTTACAAACCGAAGTATCTCAGAAGAAGAATCGTAGCGTTTAGAAGGATTCGGTAAGATTTGGAGTCAAAGTGATGGTCGAATTGGGGTTTGACTTTTTGTATAGGCAATAGAGAACATAGATTGATTCATGTGTAATTTTAGTAATTTTTTGGATCCGTTCGATAATTTGAATTTGTTAAGTGCAATTATAGAATTTTAATTGATATACATTGAATTTGAGCGACAAATTGCATGAAATAATAACTTTTTTTCAATTCTAGCCTTGAAATTTTTTCTACTCTCTACATACGATATGTGGTACTCCATGTTAAGATTTGGTATATTATAATGGAATAATATTGGTAGAAAAATCAACTGAAAAAAGAAGGAAACGAAGGAAAATGAAAAAAAAGTGGGTTTGCCAAGTGCACCTGGTTTGGCACTCGGTAAATATGTGGTTTGCCGAGTGTGATATCTGGGACACTCAGCAAACTCCCCACACCCGGCCCTACGCATAGTATTTTAGGATTTTGGAAAAGGAGGATACGAAGGGAAATGAAGAAAAAAAAACTTGGTTTGCCGAGTGCCCCTAATCTGGCACTCGGCAAAGATGGGTTTTGCCGAGTGTCAAATCTGGGACACTTGGCAAACATCTTTAAGGGCCCCACACACACGCAGTTTAGGTATTGAAAATGAAAAAAAATAAAATGGGGGTTTGCCGAGTGCTAGATCACGGGCACTAGGCAAGCCTCCATCGTAACCACCCCACACTACTGGAGACACCCTCTTTGCCAAGCGCCGTCCTCGGCAAAGAGCCCTCGGAAAAAAAATTAACGGCAAAGAGGTTTTTTGCCGAGGGCTATTTGTCGGGCATTCGGCAAAGCCTTTTCTGAGGGCCAACAGCGGCGCTCGGCAAAGAAAAGCAGCCATCAACGACGCTGCTCCGTTGACAGGCGCCTTTGCCGAGTGCCAACAGTTAGGGCACTCGGCAAAGACATTTTTATTTTTTTAAAAAAACTCTTTGCCGAGTGCCACGGCGGCAAGGCACTCGGCAAAGACATTTTTTATTTTTTTAAAAAGCTCTTTGCCGAGTGCCTCCCTAGCCTGGCATTCGGCAAAGATTTTTTGCTTTTTTTTAAAAAAATTTGCCGAGTGCAATGTCCTGGCACTCGGCAAAGTTTTCCAGCTTTGCCGAGTGCCATGACCATTGCACTCGGCAAATCAACCGAAACTGTAATTTTTTTTGTTTTTTACATTCCACTGACACAAATAGTTCAAATATATATCACATGTCACATATATATCACAAACATCACAATAATCACATATATATCACAACGAAACCATTTTCACACATTATATCACAACCACAAGTCACAAATTCACAAACGCAGTCCATCAAGTCAAAGCACAAGTCACAACCACAAGTGAAGCTCAAGTCCAAGCACATGACGAAGCACAACTCCTCAAAAAAGCGGCCTATGACACGATGGTTCATTCGGTGGCCTTATGAGTGGGGTTATTCGAACCCACCGACGGAAGCTGCAAAAAGGATAAGAGGTTGCATGTGTGAGATTCATCTAGTAAGTTTCTATGTGAAGCATTGGTGTATGTCATAGCTAGTGCAAGCATGTAGTAAGTTTCTATGTCAAGCATCTAGTAAGTTTCTATATCAAGCATCTAGTAAGTTTGTATGTCAACCATGGTTGTATGTCAAAGAAGCATCTAGTAAGAGTGAACTTTCATACTTACAGGAGTGGTTGTAGGAGTAGGCGGTGGAGGTGCTGCCAACGGCAAAGGTACACCCCCTTGCTGGACACTCCGCATGAAAGGCCTCCATTTCTGCATCATCCTCCTCTCTGGGCATGCTAACGCTTCCCTCTGGGCTGCTGCATGCGTGCTCTGAGCCTCGACCACGAGCTTGGGCTCAGAGCTCGGCCTGCAATACAAACTTCAATGTTTCAGTAATGCAAATGTAACTTAGGTGTGCAAAGATGAACATACGACGAGTAAAACAGGGCGTACCTCGAGAGCGTCGACCACTGCAGTGTGGAGTAGGCCATGGGCGTATGGGCTGGCTGGAGCTCATGCTCGTGCTCAGAGCACACGCCGAGAGAGGAACAAGAGGTGGAGTCGATGGCGCCTGTCTGCAATCCACAACCGCCCATGCTTCTTGCCTCCTCCTAGCCTCATGATGGTCTCTACATCAATGGGCTCAGTGCGCACATCGTAATCTTCCCCATGGACCTCCCTCACCTTTGAGGTGTACTATTGAACCTTAGTGTGCACGGTCGGATCGAAGTACACCTCGTGCAGGGTAGACAGGTCGAAGGAGACAGAGGAAGACGCCCTGCCCATGTGGGACATAGCCCACGTAGAGAACTCCAAGACCTCCATGCCCGGGTGTGCAGCCTCCTGCAAGTAAGATGGCAAGATGGTGAGAAATAAGGCAGAACTCAACGTCAAATAAGATAAAAGAAATCACTTACATATGCTTGTTTGTAGGCGGGGAGGCTACGGCTGCCTTGATGGTGAGTAGCACCTCGCCTTAGCAGACACTGGTCCCGCTGCCTCACGTGGTTCTCAGCAAAGTCGTTGGACAACCACCTGTCCACGATCATCTCCTAGCACACGGAGTGGGATCGGCACCACCAGGGAATCACCTACAAGTCATCGATTATTGGACATAGAAAAAGATAAAATTAAACCGACTTAATCTCAAAACGAATCATTATTAATGTTTTTCGTCTACCTCAAGGTACTGGGCCCGGGACAGCTCC
This sequence comes from Miscanthus lutarioriparius, assembly GCA_904845875.1. Classification (NCBI taxonomy): domain Eukaryota; kingdom Viridiplantae; phylum Streptophyta; class Magnoliopsida; order Poales; family Poaceae; genus Miscanthus; species Miscanthus lutarioriparius. The sequence goes on from CAJGYO010000014.1 coordinate 10,068,082, forward strand.
ACCTTTCTTGCATCAGGCTTGTTGATGGACTACTTTAACACCACGACATAGTAGTCTCTGTGGGCCTACACGCGCACCTCGTGGTGCATGTCGGTGATGTACTTCCTAGAGGCGGCGACAGCCACCTGATCCGCCCAGGCCTCAAGTCCTTCTTCCGGCTTGAAATACATCTGCATACAAAACCGATGTATCCATTCATTATTTCAATAAAAGACTTGTCCAATGAAAATATTGTGCGAGAGAGACTTACCCAAAACTCCACCAGTACCTGCTCCTGCTTGTTGCGGTACCTGTCGTCAGGGGCCAACTAGTACCTGTCCCACGTGTAGGCCGGCTCCCGCACGTCCTCGGACACGTTCACAAGGCCGATCTTCGCTGGTAGACAGTCGGGGTAGCGGAACTGTCGCCCTCGGTGGCCTTGTCCTCGGCTGCCTCGTCCTGGGTCTGTTGGACGTCCTCGTCCTTGACCTTGCCCTCGGGCGTGGCCGTCATGTGCTCCTCGTCCATCACCTCATCTAAAGGTGGCGAGCTAGGAGTCCGCTGCCTCTTGCTGACCCTGGTCCTCCTCCTCTGACCTCCTGTGGACGCTACCCCTAACCCCGACCCCTCATCTGAAATGGGAGGGCGTGGTCTCTCGTAAAGGGAGGCCATCTCACGTCGTGGACGGCTACTCGCCATCACCTGCAATTACAAAGAATGAGCAAGACTTATTAGTATATATATTAGAAATAGATTCAAAATAAATAAATAAATAAAACACAAACTAAAACAAACGTAGTATTACATGTATTAGGAATAATCTTCATGATTAGGGTCATAGGTGTCGTCATCACTATCAAAATTGTCCAAATGGGCAACACTATTTGAAGGTTCTATGTTGACTTCGTTGTCATTGCCTAGCCTTAATCGGTCAAGCATTTCTATGTCCTTGGCATTTTGCACCACATCTCCATCAACCTCGTCATCCTCTGTTTCGTTGTCTACTTCCATTTCAATCGCTTCGGGTAAGACTATCTCAAACGTGCCTGGTAGCCCATCTTCTTGATAGAACTGTCCATCATATGTGTTTGCGTTGAAGTTGTAATCGTCATCGTTTGGGGCAAGTAGTTTACCGTGTGGAGACACCTGGTGCACAATAGCCCAACCCTTAAGATCCGCTTTGTCTTGGTTGGCATATCGCGTATAGTAAGTTTGAAGCAAGTTGTAACGTCGGATGCCTAAAAGCCAAACATCTCCGACATCACAACTTGCATCAAACTTTCTCAAATTTTTACCATGGCCGCCACATGCGATAACAAGACACCTCGATAAGTTTCGTCATTTTCGGACTTCGTTTGGATTTTATATAATCTAAATACACTTTTACCATAAGTACATTGCCATGTTACGACAACAAGATGCTCGTAATTTCATGTGAGTTCCTGGATACGGCCTCAACATACGCCAAACATCATGAATACCATTTTTTGAATGACCAAATTCCATTATTTCATGTACATGCAGTTCAAATTTGAAATAGTCGAAAAAATTCAACGAAACAAAAATAATTAAGGAAATATAGTAAAAAACTAAAAATTGTCCCAAAATTTGAAATGGAGTTTATATTACTATAGTAAGGCCCCAAAAAAATTGGGGAGAAAAAAACAAAAAAAAATTTAATTTGCCGAGTGCCAACCTTGGCACTCGGCAAAGACTATCTTTGCCGAGCGCCAGGTCACAGGGCGCTCGGCAAAGAATTTTTAAAAAAAATTGCAAAAACGGTTAAAAACCCTTTGCCGAGGGCCTAACGGTGATGCCCTCGGCAAATATTGACGGTAGGGGATGGACATCGTGTCAAGAGGTGTTGCCGAGGGCCGGCCCTTTGCCGAGGGTTTCGCCCTCGGCAAAAAAATATTGTTGCCGTGTGCTTGTCTTTGCCGAGGGTCTGGCCCTCGGCAAAGAGTCTTTGCCGAGGGCGGTTCTTTGCCGAGGGTCAGGCCCTCGGCAAAGACTCTTTACCGAGTGCCTGAGCATTTGCCGTCGGTAAATCATTAGGCCCTCGGCAAATATGCTATGTCCGGTAGTGCCAATCCTGTACCCGGGCGCACACACACGCACACACTCAAACTTAACACACAGTCATGCGCCCTCACTCGCCCACACCAGCCCCCGGTGCCGCTCGCCCACACCCGCCGACGCCGCTGGTCTCGTGCGCCGCCACCCGCCCACACCCGCCGACGCCGCTGGTCCCACGCCCGCCCACACCTCTGGCTGGCCCCGCCACCCGCCCACACCAACCCCCGGCGTCGCCCGCCCACACCCACCCACACCACGTGACCACGGAAGACCAACACCGCCGCGGAAGCCCGACGCCACCACCGCCCCGGAAGCCCGATGCCGCGCCCCGCGACCACTGCCATCCCCTCCGGCCCTACGCGTGCCCGGCGACCAGCACCCCCTGTTGGCCAGCCCTAGTGCCCTCTCCCAGTGGCTGGCGGCCCTTCTGGCCCCTGCGTGTGTGTAGACCTAGATACCGGTGGACGGGCGTCGATCTGTAGCCACGGGTGAAATCAAGGAGGGAAGTAGGCAACGCTCCGACGCCCGTGATTGTCCCGGCCTCACGCGTCCACGCCGGCCTCCCACACACCGTCCCCTCGACCCTGCTAGCCTCCCGCGCCACCGCGGGCGTCGTCTCCAGCCTCCCGCGACCCCGCTGGCCTCCCGTGCCGCCAGGAGACGAAGCTCTCCCACAGTAAGCACTTCTCTAAGCATTTTTCTTGCCCTCTTTTTTCCAGACTTAGTTCCAAACTTCCAATCAATCAAGTGCTCGATGAAATTCCATTGTTAATATTTTCATGGATGTCTCATGTCTGTACCTGAGTTTAAGAAGATGTTGGGCTTGGATCCATTGGTCATAGTAAACATACTGGCTCATGGAAAATTATAATCTCTGATGAATTTTAGTTGCACTCATTGTCTTTCTCAAGTGAGTACAACAAAATTGATGATTTGCTTTTGGGGTTCTTGGTATATATTGACATTGATAAAAGTTCTGAGATTCGGTGCTTAGGCATTAATCTATTCATGTGATGTTTTAGTGTCAAGCCCTGCTTGTACTGTGCATCCTGATTGTACACATTTTTAGGATTGCTTAGTCCCTGATGTCTTGTAATATACTGTTCATATGGTTCATTTTAGTTTAGTGTAATTGATCAATTCCGTCATGAAGATGCATTTTCTTGTCGCAACATCTTGAAGTTAAGAACAAGCTCCTATTGTGATCATCGTAGCATGTTGTCCAATTTGACTAGTATCAGCATGTTAGTTCAATCAGTTATTTAGCTATCATTGTTGTCCAATTTGACTAGTATCAGCATGAACCCACCCTGGGTCATGCTTGACAGTTAGTTTCTTTTAGCTACAACCTTGTCTTGCTATGACTAAAATTAACTCTCCCAGATAAAGTCCTTCCTTGGATTATTGTTAGAATGGTTGGGGTTTGTACTTGTCTAATGTACTGGATATGCACTTCCAAGATTGATTTAATTTTAGCAGACAAGTGACATGGCTTGTTTTATGTTTTAATAGGTTATGCGGCCGCTGCTCCCTACCTCACCCTACAGTCGCCGTCCACCTTGCCCTCCTGCCGCCCCACACCTTCGACTTGCCATGATTTTGCAAGGTATAAGATGTGTATGTGGTTGTCGGCCATCGTGCCGTTGGTTTGATGTGTATGTGGTTGTCGGCCATCGTGCCGTTGGTTTGTTGCAGGTTTTGGTTACCTCACCGTGCAGGGGAGGTGCAGCCAAAATTTACAATTGACACTATTATGTTCATTTGTTGCAGGAGAGGCTATTACAAGGATTATTCCCCACCGTCCTCGACTCATCACTTTGCAGGACAGCAAGGTGAGGCATCCTACACCCCTCTTTCCATATCATGTCCGTATATCACGTAACCTAGCTAGGCATCTCCCGTTCGAAAAGAGATACGGTTGGAAATATATAGATCTTTGCATATCTATAACCGTATCTATTTTGAATTGTCCACGTTTTTTGGATAGCCCGAGGATGTATAGATGGAGTTAGTTTCCATGCTCTACTCGGATCCAAGATAGAGTTTCAGCAGCATCTCCCTGCTGTTCTCCGGATACACAATCTCCCTGCCAGGACGTGTATTTGGAGAACAGCGGGGAAGGTGCTGCTGAAATTCTGTCTTGGATAGGAGTAGAGCATGGAAACTAACCCCATCTACACATCCTTGGGTGGGATTAGGACCTATCTTCACCTATTAGATAGTATAGGAACCTATAGATGCAATTGATTTTTATATTACTTGCTGATATGTTAGAGGATGGATGACCATGAGTGGATGTACACGGGCCGCTCTAGTCAGGGTTCATTGACCGATGAATGGAATGAGAAGACCGATGCTTTCTTGGAACTAGCATTTGCAAGGGTTAAAGGAGCGCGTGCCACTTGGTGTCCCTACAGCATTTGTGCAAACATGCGTCGACAAACAAAGGTGGTCTTGGGTAAACATCTTTGCAAGAATGGATTTACGACGGACTATACTCGGTGGATCTACCATGGTGAATCTGATCGTGTGAGAGACGAGGTCATGAGACAACGCATCGAGGATTATGATGCTGATGCCAGGGTAGGATACATGTTAAATGACTATCATGAAGCACACTTCGATGAAGGACGTAGGGAGGAGGAGCCAGAGCCAACCACAAAGGTGTATTACGATATGTTGTCTATGGCACAACAACCCCTTCACGGGCATGCCAAGGTTTCTCAACTGGATGCCATTGCACGCCTAATGGCCGTAAAGTCCCAATTTAGCTTGAGTCGAGAAGCCTTCGATGTTATGCTGACAGCTGTTTGTAGCCTACTCCCGGATGGTCACATCCTGCCAAAGAGCATATATCAGGCACAAAAACTCCTTCGTGCACTTAAGATGCCATATGAGCAGATACATGCTTGTCCGAAGGGATGCACCTTATTAAGGAAAGAACATGCGGAAGCAAAGTACTGTGTGAAGTGTAAATCATCTAGGTTCCTGGAGGTAGACTCTGGTGATGGTCAGAAGAGGCAGCTCGCCGTCCCCGTGAAGATCCTACGGTACCTTCCATTCATATTGAGGATCCAACGGCTTTATATGATTGAGGAATCCATGAAACAGATGACATGGCACAAATACGGACGTCGATACAATCCTGAGGAGCTGGTGCATCCATCCGATGGTGAAGCATGGACAAGGTTTGATATGATTCATCATGAGAAAGCTCTAGAGGCTCATAATGTACGTGTTGCGCTGGCAACAGATGGGTTCAATTCTTATGGAATGGCGGCTACCTCATACACTTGTTGGCCCATGTTTGTTATCCCTCTCAATCTTCCCCCTAGCATCCTCTTTCAACGACAGAACATATTCTTGTTGTTGATAATTCCTAAACATACGGGGAATAATATGAGTGTGTACATGGAGCCTCTGATTGACGATTTGGTCCATGCTTGGGAGGAAGGGGTATGGACATATGACCGAGCTACAAAGACAAACTTCAAAATGCATGTTTGGTACCAGTACTCCCTGCATGACTTTCCAGCGTATGGGATATTCTGCGGCTGGTGTGTTCACGGGAAGTTCTCGTGCCCAGTATGTAAGGCGTCTCTAATGTTCATTTGATTGATGAAGGGTGGCAAGTATTCTTCGTTCAACAAACATCGACAATTCCTCCCTCTTGACCATCCATTCAGATGAGACATCAAGAACTTTATGAAAGATGTAGTAGTTGAAGGCCCTGCACCCCAGATGATGATTGGTCCCGCGGTTCATGCTCAGTTAGATGCTCTCGAGGTAAATGACCAAGGAGATTGTTTTCTAGGATATGGTGAGGAACATGCATGGACTCACAAGTCATGCTTGTGGAACCTCCCCTATTTTGATGACCTTCTACTTCCATATAACATTGATGTAATGCACACTAAAAAGAATGTTGCTGAGGCAATTTTTGGTACAATCATGGACATTCCTGATAAGACAAAGGATAATGTTAAGGCTTGAATGGATCAGGCGAGGTTATGCAATAGACCAAAGCTAGAAATGGCGCCTTCCAGAGGCGGCAAGTCATGGAGAAAGCCTAAGGATGATTTTGTTATGACGAGGGCCCAAAGGAGGGAAGTACTAGAATGGTTCCAAATATTAATGTTCCCATATGGGTATGCAGCTGAATCTAAAGAGGGGAGTGAACTTAGCTAATTTGCAAATAAACGGGCTCAAGAGTCATGACTACCACATATGGCTTAAGCGGCTACTGCCGGTGATGGTTCAAGGCTATGTCCCTGAGCATGTCTGGATAGTGCTGGCGGAGTTGACCAATTTCTTCTGCCAGCTTTATGCTAAGGAGTTATCTCATACCGTGGTTGCAGATATGGAAAGAATGGAGCCTATGTTGCTCTGCAAGTTGGAGAAGATATTTCCACCTGGCTTTTCAATCCGATGCAGCATTTGATTTTGCACCTCCCGTATGAGGCATGAATGGGGGGCCTATGTAGGGCCATTGGTGCTATTCAATTGAGAGATTTCAAACGGTTCTTCGAACTAAATATAAAAATAAATGCAAAATTGAAGCATCCGTAGCAGAGGCATACATTATGGAGGTGTCAAACTTCACAACAAAATACTATGCTGACAACCTTCCTAGCGTGCATAATCCACCCCCTCATTAAAATGCTAGCGAAGATGAATCGAACCTTAGCATTTTCCGAGGGCAACTAGGAAGTGCAAGTGGTGCGACTAACAAGACCTTGAAACATGAAGAGTGGCGCACTATTATGCTATATGTGTTGACCAACCTATCCGAAGTGGAGCCGTACATGCTGTAAGTTCTCAACAAACTTTTTCTCAAGTAGTCACAATTCTATGTCCAACTCCCTTGTTTCACGTTGGTACAGGGAATTTCATGAACGATTCTGGCGTGAATCAAGGGAACCTACCCCGCAGGAAACTTTGACCCTTTTTAGAGAGGGTGCGGGAAATGGAATGCCCGATTTCATTTCTTGGTTCAAACAGAAGATACCGTCCAATTTGGCTCGTACTTAGTTTGACATTACAAGTTGCTCATACTTGCGACTAATATAACGAACTACCCTGCTTGACCTTGTAGGGACAAACTGATGTGTCTATGAGTGCCGAGTTGAAACAGGTTACCAATGGTTGTGCCTATAGGGTCAGGTCATTTACCGGTTATGATGTGAATGGATATCGCTTTCACACAACAAGCCACGAGCAGAGTCGGCCCAATCAAGGAACCACAAATACCGGAGTTTTTACGCAAGGCTTAGATGGGGTTGAGTATTATGGAAGAATTGAAGAAATATACAAACTCATGTTTCATGGTTGCAAACCTCTTAATCCCATTATATTCAAATGCCATTGGTTTGATCCTACAGTAGTGAGGCGGACCCCTAATCTTGGGCTAGTCGAAATTTGACAATCATCTATCTTACCAGGAGACGATGTCCATATTGTGGCTCAACAGGCCACGCAAGTTTATTATCTCTCATACCCGTGCCAAACTGTAGACCGTCTTAAGGGTTGGGATGTTGTGTACAAGGTATCGCCACACGATAAACTACTTGTCCCAAACAATCAAGATTACAACATAGACCCCAACACATATGACGGAGAGTTCTTTCAAGAAGATGGGCTCGAAGGGAGTTTTGAGATAGACTTAACCGAAGCTCAGGGTATGGAAGTAGACAATGAAAGTGGTGCTGACGAGGACGCGAGAGACGAGGTTCAGAATGTGAAGGACTTAGAATTACTTCAGCGATTACTTCTAAGCAACGACGGTGATGACGACATTCCTCCTTCGGAGCACGGGGATGATTATATCGACATGCATGATAGTGATGATGAGACCTATGATCCAGCTAATCCCGATGACAATGATTATTTCTAATACATGTATGATCCGTGCTAATTGATTTATTATTTGTCATACCATGTTATTTTCTAAGTATGTTTTGTTTATTTTGCATCTATTTTGATGTATTATCTGTGCTAATTGGTTTACTCTTTTTAATTGCAGGTTATTGAACAATGGTGGGCGGTATGAGGAGGATAACGTCGCTTTACTCAAAAGCGACAGCGACGCGTAAAGGGTCTGATGAAGCTGAGGGGTCCGGGAAGAGACCTCGGGGTAGACCCAAGGGTTGAGGGAAGGGTGGAGGCAAGACGAGGCCACCGTCGCCTGTACCTTCGTTGTCTGAGTTACCTTCCGCTCACTCATCCTCTGAGGAAGAGGAGGTATAGGTGGAGGAGGCAGGGGTAGAGGAGGATGAGGCAGGGGTGGAGGAGGAGGCAGGGATGGAGGAGGAGATAGGGGGTACCTCTTCCTCTACTTCATCACGTGTGTGGTTGCGAGGTCCATCGACCCTCCCGAGGCGATCGATACCTCTTGAGAGACGCCCGCTGATTCGACCCGATGGAGACAAGTAAGTAACTTTATATGTTATCACTAATTTTTCATTTGATATGTTCAAAATTATAATAGAAACTACTAATTTATCTTAATCACTTGGGCAGGGGTTGGAGGAAGGTCGGTGGGGGTGATCACGCACGCCATGTGAACGACATCCTTGGTCTTTTGATCAAGGAAAAGTTCCCTGGCCTTGTGCGGTTCGGCGGAACTGTCGAGCCGGCCTACACATGGGCCCACTATGTCGCCGTCCTCGACACTCCTGATCGGGATGGTAGGGTATTCGCCGACAAGGCGCAGCGTGTCAAGGCCGAGCTTTGGGTAAGTATTTCTCGCACTATATTGCTCAATACATTGCATTGATTGGACATTCTTGAAATAATGACTAGATACATCACGTCTATATATATGCAGGATTTCTTTAGATGCGAGGAGGGATACGAGGCCAAGGCAGATGTTGTGGCTGACAAAGCCACCAAGAAACTCGTCAAGGACATGCACTACGAGGCGCGCATCCAGGCCATGATCCAATACCACACGGAATTTCTTAGAGAGAGGATCCCTAAAAGGGCGACAAGAACCATGAGCCTGACCTCGGAACAATACTTGAAGGTAAATATAGAGCATTAATACTTATTTTTTCTGAGATTAATTACGCTTAATTTCATCTTCTTATATGTCATATACTTGATGATGTAGGTGCCTTCGTGGTGGTGCTCCTACGATCTGCAGTGTTGGGCCCGGATGGTGGACATGTGGTGCGACCCCACGTGGGAGGAGAATCACAACGCTTGCCGGGAGCGGCGTTTGCTGATGCCGGTGCACCACACCATCAAGGCAACCTCAACCTCTCAGAATACATGGCTAGATGGGTACACGAATTCATTTCTTTATTCTAACGCTCAACTCTGCATAATTTCTAATCATATTGTTTTTTTTGCAGTCAGCGGCACATGGTGGCGAGCCTTACTCCTAGTTCATGGCGTATGCTTTGGCCCACAAGGGGAAGGCGACATCCGACATCGCCTACAACCCGGAGGACCCGCCCTCGGTGTATAGCAACGAGTCCATCCACAGCTGCCTCGATGGATACACATCGATGGAAAGGGTGGTCCATGGCCCAGAGTATGATCCCAGCGCCCATGACCTTGATGGAGAAGTGGTCATGAGGGCGGGAGGAGGCAAGAAGCATGGCCGGTTCTAGATTGGCGATGGCACAATCGACACAGCCAGTACTCCCACTCTCTCCTAGATTCGAGCACGGAGCACGGGTTCCAGTCCGGCGATACACCCACGGCCAGACTCTACACAGTTCTAGATGAACGCACTCCAGGTTATTTCTGTTTTATTCAACGTTCATTGATTTTTACATACTTTTGCATTGCATTGTAACATTGGGATGAAATATTGTAGCCTCAGCTGGAACAAGAAATGAGGTGCTAGGAGGAGCTAGAGGCGTAGATGGAGGCAGAGCGGCAGAGGATGGAGGCACAACGGTAGAGGATGGAGCTGCAGATGTTTGAATATATGAGGGGTGTTTATGCTGCAATCGGTCAACCTCCGCCACCGATGCCAGTTCCTCCTCCTCAACCTGCTCCAAACACTATTTTAGGCACTGTGAGTCACTTTATAACCTTATAATTACTGTTTCTAGTTTATGCAGAATCAATCTTACAAAGCTGCCCAGACACTAGAAACTTAGTGACTAATGCTATATGTTTATTACCAACTAGTTGTGCAGCAATCTCTTCTCCTTTGTGCAATCTTGTCTCATACATGCAATCTCTTCTCCTTTGTGCAGCATCAATCAGCGGCATCGAATGAGCCTCATGACCTAGCGTGGTCGCAGTGGAACTCGTGGCCTAAGTGACTACTTATGATTTTATTTACATTTGCATTTGTGGATTACCTGTGATTATTTGTGGTTGTGAATGAACCTACTAGTAATTCTGAAGTTTATTTGCATTTATGTGTTGTTGATATATCTATATGAACTGCCTGTGATGCCTATTGTGAACTATCTATGATGAATGTGATGTTTATTTGAATGTGGTACGTGGCTGTGACCGAACATAATAAACTGATTATATGTGGCAACTTTGTCGAGTGTTACACTCGGTAAAGAGGCCTTTTGCCTAGTGCCAGGGTTAAAACACTCGGCAAAGTGGACACGTGGCAAAATTCTATGCATTCTGGGACTAAAATGGCTTCTTTGCCGTGTGAGCTATGACACTCGGCAAAGAAGGCAAAATTATGTACATTCTAGGACGTGTTTGCCGAGTGCCTGGTATTCGACACTCGGCAAAGGAAGAAGCTTTGCCGAGTGTCTGAACTTTGACACACGGCAAAGGCAGAATCTTTGCCGAGTGCCTGGAACATGACACACGGTAAAGGAAGAAGCTTTGCCGAGTGCCTGAACTTTGACACACGACAAAGGAAAAAGCTTTGCCAAGTGCCTGAACTTTGACACACGGCAAAAGGAAGAAGCTTTGCCGAGTGCCTGAACTTTGACACTCGGCAAAGAAGCATGGTTTGCCGAGTGCCTGAGATTTGACACTCGGCAAACGCGTCGTGACCGTCTCCACTCCATCACGTTACTTTTTTTTTCGCTGAGCGTAGGCAAAGTCTTTGCCGAGTGTCCGATAGAAAACACTTGGCAAAGAGTCGTTTGCCGACACTGTAGATATCGTGTGCTGTTTGTCGAGTGTTATACTCGGTAAATTCTTTGCCAAGTATTTTTTTGACCTTTGTTGAGTGCCTGTGACACATGGCAAAGCGATCGTTTCGGTAGTAGGGTAGGTCCTGCCAAGAAGCGAAGTACACGGCGAACACTACTACAGTACTAAAAGCTTCGTTCAGCAGGTGCCAACCAAGCGTTAGCACAATTTTTTTTTTTTATGATTTCACGTTTTATGCATGAGCCCCGTACCCGGTGCTCCGTACCCGCCACATGGGCCGTGCATTCCTCTGAGGCCCAATGTAACGTGGTCAAATCGATATCTCCCATTGGGCCGGCCTCGCTAGGCCCGTGTGCATACATGGGCTAACATGGAAAGCTTAATATGGTCATTATATGTACGTAGCCCAACAACATCCACCCCCTAACTATTTCACGTAGGTACTGTCGCTGTTTTGCAGTTGCTTTCTGCATCTCATCGTATCTGTGTTCTAAAATATACGGACTCTATTTTAGAAAAAAAATAAGAAGAAGAAATTCTAATCCTAGTCCATTTGTATATGGGCTCTTATCAAAACTCTTAGACCTTGGCAGGGTTATATATATGTGGGAGCTCTATGTTGTAATCATCAATATTTAGAGAAATAAAGAATAGTCTTCTTATCTTTTGTGTCTATGTGTTCTACTTTCATCTACTATGTTAATCATGAGAGACGGAGTGGGAAATGTCCTAACTGCTGGCAACATATTTTATAACGTGTTATCAGCACGACAAGCTCTACGTCGACATCGTCGTTGAAGCCGCCGCCGACCTTCGACGCTGACGCTCATGCCGCCGCCATCCCTGCTGCGACTACTTCGACGACGTCGACATCCTGACGTTATTAGTGGAACAGATCTGCTACCTCTACCTGCAACTCATCTACACTACATCGACATGCGCCGTCGCTGTCAAGCAGGCAGATCTACAATAATGCTAAACACCCTACACGGTATGTATCTACTAACCACTGCCCTACGCGGCACGTGAGGTAGATCAAATTGGCATCCTTCAAAAGGTATGAATGAATCGCATCATGCAGATTGCGTTTGTCCCGATTATTAAGGTGAACTATTATTTGATCTAATTAATTCTACATGTAGTAGATAGACGTAAAAGTATATTATAAAATACACAAGCATGCAAACAAATTGTATGAGCTTGCATGCTGCAATCTATGAAATTAGTTGCCAACATGAAGTTAGCAACTAAACTATGCCCATGTATGAGCCATATAGCAAACATGCATGTAACATGAAGTTACAGACGAGCTAGTTCTATTGACAAAACATAGATTAGTTAGCTATGTCTATTTACAGTACGGGTCAGGAAGCAACAAGACTAGTTAAACAAAAAAAAAAGCGAAGCAAGACTAGTTCACATACGGCGATTTAAAGTCGGCGTGTAGTGTTGCTGCACTAACACACGGGCCAATTTAATCGATGCTTGAACGCATCCAACGTTGCATGAGCCGTGAACGACGTGTTGCTATTGAGGTTCTGCTCGAGATAGGATCGACCATGCACGACTTCGAATTAGAACTGCCTACATGTAGTAGACAATCATATGTACAGGTAGTACGCATGCAGGACATGTACAAGCACTGTATGCGCTCAGACATGGATGGAATTTTTAATCTCGTATAAGCATGAAGCTAGCAGTAACGTGTCCCTACAGGATACAAACGCGCACACATGAAAGGTGTTGTATCCATTATTGACCTGTAGTCGCGAGGCACACGACCTCATCGGAATCTTCTTATATGAATCCTGTGTCCAAAAGCTGGCCGGCGAGAGTGACCACGTCATCGGCTTTTCTCGGCCGTTCGATCGGACGCGCGGACGGCCCAGATCGGGCGAGCCGCGGTCGTTTTTCAAAAAAGACCTCGAGCTTTAGTCGAATCAACCCGCAGTACAGGTCTTCTCTCAGGTTTTTTTTTCAAAAAACCCTCAAACTCTGCTCTCCCTCGCCTACCTCTCACCTCCATCTCGCCCTCCCCTTCCTCTCTCTCTCTCTCCCCTTCCCTCCTGACGCGGCGGCGGGTGCCAGGCGACGGCGCCCCTGCAGGCGCTGCGCCGGCGCGAGTGCGGCCCGGCGGTGGCGGCGTGCCCTTGGCGCGGCGCCTCCCGGCCGAGGCCGGCGAGCGGCGACGCGCAAGCCACCGGCTCAGGTCCCTTGCGCGGCAGGCCACCGGCGCATATCCCTGCAACCAGCGAGCTAGCAAGGCAGCGGGCTCCAGGCGACACGGGGGCTCCCAGCGCGGCAGCGGGCTCCAGACGCTGCGGCATCCAGACACGGCGCCGGCTCCTCTGCATGGATTAGTACCAATGTGCAAGCTCTTATTAGCTTGTACTGTTCATCCTCTTGTCGTAGCAGCAAAAGAATAGGTAGACACTGTGATACTCCTGCACATAAAGCAAAAGGGCCTTGTATTCGATCCCCAAACTATGCTCATTCATGAGTGCCCCCACACAGATTACTATATGTGGTGCTATGTCAATTTGCATTGCTTCAATTTCAGTACTACTTATTCCAATAGAAATTTACCATGTATTTTCAGGAATCATCACGAAGAACTGATCCCAAATAAGTCAAGGCTAAAGAGTAAAAAAAAGGTATGCAATTTCAGCAATAGCTTTCATGTAATCTGGGATCACTTATTTCCAATCATTTGAATTTAGCTAAACTTCTATGTGAGCCTGAATGGGTTAATTTAATTTAATTTCAGTTTCAGTTTCATGTGTACTACTTGTCTGTGGGATTGCGACAACATAATTCAGCTGAAATGCTCAATATATAATCCATTCTAGATAATGACCGTGCTGTAGTAGAGCTCATGCTATTTATATAGTTGCTTGACCTGTTTAATTTGGTACATCTTTACAGCACAAAACTGAAACATCAGGTTCAGCACCCTGAAACGAAGGTGATCTGTTTTATCAATCCCATGCATTGCAGTATATGTCTTCGAGTTTACCTTGCCAGCCTCTGATTACTCCTTATTGTAATCACCCATGATTTACCTGCTGAAACGGAATGCAATTATGTCATGCTGAAAATACTCATGTTTCGTTAATTATTATAACTTCCCAACAGATTGCCATCTTAGGTGACACCAGTTCAAAAACTGCAACTCCAAAACGAAGACTACATGGAGCAAGGTGTTGAAGAAAAAACTCTGTTTGACCTCAAACAGATATAATAACATTTTCGATCCGCAAGGAGCCCAGATCATCTCTCAGGTTAATTCTGTGCATAGTGACCAGCAAGATATTCTTAGATGGATTCCGGTAAAAAAGAGCGATTGCACAACTAAAAATATTTACAGGCATTTAAGGGCACAGATGCAGGTCCAGCTGCCTCAACAAGGCTCGCGAAGCATTCTTCCTCAAGCCAATCACATCCTCCGTAGGATGTGGAAACTAAAAGAGATTCCTCCTCTTATTAAGACTTTCACCTGGAGGCTCATTCGAAGGGCTCTGGCAACTCGACAACGAACAGGAAGATACTCACCTAACATTGACAAACTATGCACTGCATGTGGCAGTTTACAAACTGATGCTCACCTCTTGTTCCACCAATATGGACATTAGGGACGATAGCTATTTGAATCAAACAAGAAGCACGCCTGACGAGCTATTTACTATCTCAAATGAAGAAGCTAGCAGTACACATGATCTTTGAAGTTCTCAACACAATACTGAATGTAATCTAGAAATTTTCCAGAAGAAAATATTTTTTTAGCTTGCCCAGTGCACGAAATGGAAATTGGCAAAGACACGAGGATAATGCCAGCAAATCAGATTTTCAGTAAGGCATGCACAGATGTTCAGCTTGACAAAAAAAAACTAAAACCAGTTCTTATTTGCTACCACATCCAGTCCAGATGGCAGAGTATCTATATATTGCATAGTAATCACCATGCAATTTAGAACAAGGGTTGGCAAGCAAATGCAGAGAATACAGCTGGTAGGCTAAATAAGGCTGAACTAATCTGGACTAATGCTCCACCCAACGACAGTAATTTTCCTTTGCAGCTACTTTGTGGGATTTGTTGGAAAATGAATTTGGCATCCAAATACTCCAGCACATAAACATTTTAAGACTAGGAACAATGTGTTCTTCAAATCAACAACAAAATTATAGCTAGGGTCAGATGGCTGTGTTGATTGACCCCTCCCCTCCCCTCCCCCCCAATCCTGCTGCTGCTTGCTTTATCAGCTTTATCAGCAACAGATGCATATGAATGCATGCATTGCGTATTATTCCCTATGCACTTATCTAATCAAAATCAAAATTTGCCACTTCTGAAACCGAAATAAAAAATGAAACGAGTCCCAAATCGGAAGCAACCGAGCTGGCGACTTTGAGTTACCTGGTCGCCGTAGAACAACTGTCGTCGGAGAGAGAGCGGCCACACAGTTGTAAAGCCGCCAGGTCGTCGTCGGAGTGGCGTCGAGCAAGGGCGAGGACTCGCTGGGGCAAAGCGGCGGGGGGTCGTGCTCGCGCTTTCGGTTTCACAAGGGGGACAGGGCGTGGGCCAGCCGGTGGCTGTGGTAGACCGGCCGGCAGGCGGGTGGAGGTCGATGGCGGAGGCGGGCGGGGTGGGGAGGAGGGGGCCGTGGAGTGGGGAGGGAGGGGGGCGGCGGAGGGGTTGCGGTGGAGGGTGTGCGGTCGGCGGCGCGTGGGGAGGGAGCTTGACGGCGGCGGGCGTGGGGAGCACGATGGAGTGGGCAGGGAGGAGGGCGCGTGGGGGGAGCTCGATGGCGGCGAGGAGGAGGGAGGTTGTTGGCGGCGCGTGCGCGCGTGAAATGAAATGAACAGAGCCGCCAGCAGCTGCTTAGTTATTTTATGGCCTGTTTGCCGAAGTGTCGGCCCGACATCGACACTCGACAACGTTTTTTTTAAAATCCCATCAGTTTGCCGAGTGTCGGCCGATGACGCTTTTCGGTAAACTACTTAAAAAACCTAAACGCCTAGTTGCGGAGTGCCGTGACGATTGGGCACTTTCGGCAAACATTTTTTTTTAAAAGTGCCTCCTATTTTCTCTATTTTAAAAAATCCCTGTTCTCCCTTAACAAAAAATTTAAAAAAAAATTATTACATTTTTGCCGAGTGCCACCTATGCAGCACTCGGCAAACTTATTTCTATATTTCATGCTGCCCTTTTCTTTCCTCTACTTAATTACTTTCCTCTATTTCATGTTTCACTAATTTCATGAAATGAACTTGCATTACACTTTGTTAGGTGCACTCACAAATGTGAATTTCAAGCTTGTACAAAAATTGGACTATTATTTCATGTGTTTGTATATCACACATCTAAAATTCAATAATTGCGACGAAAGAATTAAAATTATGAAATGGCTCCGAAAAATTGCCAAAAATTCACAAGAAGCGATTTTTGTTCTCTATTGTATATACAAAAAATTTTGAAGTGAAACTCCAAATCGACATTCAAATTGTCTCCTCATCTTACCGGATCTTTCTTAAATCTCACAAACTTTTTCGGAGATGATCCGATTTGTAAGCAGCGTACGTGTCAACTTTGCCGAAACACTCTCAATTTTTTACCATAGCCTCCACGTATGATATCATGACAACTCGAAAATTTCGTGATTTTCAGACTTCGTTTGCTTTTTATAGAATTTTCAGACTTTTCCGCCACGCGTTTCTGCTCATGTTTCGCGATCACAATGTTCAAAATTTCTGGTCTGGCCCTAGATACGGTCTCAAAACAGACTCAGTGACAAGAATATCATTTTTTTATTCACTTTTTTTGGATATTCGAAGCACTTGCAGTTCAAATAAAAAAAATTACCGAAAATTCATTTGACTAAAATAAATTGATGAAATATAGTAAAATAACTCAAAAATGTACAAAACTTCAACACAGAGCAACAGGTATTGTAAGACAACCGTACAAAAAGTTTGGGAGGTAAAATAAAAAAAAATTGTTTGTCGAGTGTCATATTCTGACACTCGGCATATAGTAGGATTTGCCGAGTGTTGTACTTTGACACTCGGCATATAGGTTGGTTTGCCATGTGTTAACGAGTGGCACTCGGCAAAATGATAACGGAGGTGACGGTGTTACCCCGGACATGAAGTTGTCGTGTGTCTTTTATTTGCCGAGTGTCAGCACTCGGCGTAAATTGTTATGCCGTGAGTTTTAGTTTTGCCGAGCGTCGTCTTTGGGACACTCGGCAAACACTATGTTTGCCGAGTGCCCGAAATCTTGCCCACGGCAAAGGTGGGGACACTCGGCAAATTAGGTGTTTCCGGTAGTGCGTCAGGCTAAGCCACGCGCGCCCGTGCCGCTTACTCCACTTGGCCGCACACGCCCGCTCGCCGCGCCCGCCCAACAGCCCGACGCTGCCCTTCACTACTAGAATCTCGCTTTTTTCTGTGGGTGATAAATTTTTCTGTGCGTTTTTTCGGTACGCACAGAAAAATTACGATTTTTCTGTCGGTTCCAAAATATCCCGATAGAAAAATATGAAAACCCACAGAAAAATTGCGTGACAATACTCACACGGAAAAAATCAACACTCATAGAAAAATACAATTTATTCTGTCGGTTCTTTAAAAACGCACAGAAAAAAATATATGCACCCATAGGAAAATCCAAACCCTAACGCGGCCGCCGCGCCCCCAAACACCCTCTCACTCACGCAGGAGACCGCGCCCCCTCCCTCACTCTCTCCTTTCAGCGCCGCGCCCCTCTGAAAGTGCATCTAGCCCTTTAGTGGGTTTTGAATGATTGAATGACAACGTGATTAAAGGTCTAACCCGTTTGCTAAGTGTGGATAGGTAATAGGTTATCTCATAGGTACTTAATGAAAGCCAAAATGATGTGTTGTTATATAAACAATCTAGTTCAAGCACAAGACAACAATGCAAATGGAATTCATGCAAAAGCTTATTTGTTGTGGGATTTCTATATGCTATGAGAAAGCAAGCTCGTGAGAATTAATGAGACATGAGAAATTGCATATGGAATGGTCTCATACTTGAAGCTTGCTAAATTGAAATGAAAAAGATAACAATACAAATGAATGGATGATTCAACACAAGAAGTGACTTGATGGCTTGAGATGGTGAAGATAGCAAGAAAAGGCTTCGAGGTACTAAGCAAGGGTGAAGGGCAAGCGACGGCTTGGCGGCCGAAGAACCTAGCTAGGGTGAAGAAGAAAGTACTTGCATTTAGTTGAGGTACTAATCAAGCTATGATGGCCATGTTCATGTGGAGGATCAAATCACTATTGGATTGTTTAATGGAAGTGACTTGATACATTTGGGATTATTCAAATTTGATGAATAGAATCAAGTCACGTACTCAAGATGGCTATGCTCTAGTGAAAAAGATCAATATCAACATGTTGGCGCCCTCACTTGATGAAGATTGGAATACACGGCTTCGGTTAAAAAACAAGAGCAACTCAAAAGGTTTAAATCCGTTATACTTTTAAATTTGAGTAAATAGGAATGTCGTACTATTAAGAGGGATGCATCATGTTGATAGATAATGTTTCATAAGTGCTCAAGCCAATCTAAGTGAGTTTTGAGTATTTGAGCGATAAAAGAGCTAACTTTATTTTTGCTGGTCTGGCAATACCGGACGTGTCCATCTCATGATTCGCATTTGTTACTCTTGGAATCTTCAGTCCTAGATGGTTAGGCGTCGCCGGAGAGCACCCGAGAGATTGTGGTGTGCCTCGAAAAGTTTGTAACGGTCGATTCCGCCACCTCGGAATCAAATTAGTGGAAGGAGGAAAAGGAGTTGGAAAAGACTCCGGCTAGAGTGACCTTCGTGGTGCCCTCTAGGGCTGACCTTCATTTGGTGTGTGCCCAAGTTCAACGGAGAGTAGGACTCGAACGAGTCCGAACTTCTCAGAAAACAAATATCGTGTCTCAATTTGCATTTTCATTTGATATTTGTGTTGCTCTATCTATTCTGCGGAGTTCTCTGTGTATATTGTCATCTCTATTAGGTGCCTGCAGTTTGGTTTGAAGATAGAAATCGAAAGAGCAAGTTCGGGGGAATCTGCTTTGAAATCGTGTATCTGGGACACGTTAGAGTTTCCTCTTCTGCACTAAAATATTTATTCTCTATTCTAACTTGGTGTTGCAGGGTTGTAGCTTCTAGATATATTCTTTATACCTTGTTTACTCTGTGGCTAACTTGTGAGGGGTGGTAGTACTCTTAATTTGGAGTTTCCATTTTGGAAACTCCCCTTTCTAATTGTTTCCGCATTTAAAGGTGTTATTTTTCAGAAACGCCTATTCACCCCCCTCTAGGCGACATCCTAGGTCCTTTCAATTGGTATCAGAGCAAGGTTCTCACCTAAAGCTTTACCGCCGTGAGAAAAGGATGTCGACGCCTATCGAGTTGGAGCCGGTGCTTCTCCAAAATAATGGTTCAAACTTTCTACCTTGGTCAATTCATGTACTCAATGCTTTTAGACATATTAGTCCTATTGTTGAGCATATTGTGTTTGCAAGCATACCTCTTCCTATAGTTGATTGGAGCAACTATAAGAATTTATCAAAAGAGGAAGAGATATGCGTGCAACTCAATGCTCAAGCTATTAATATCATTTTGAGTACATTGAGTGCAGAGGTTCAAGATGAGGCAATATTCAATGGACAACCACCTCCGGAGAGTGCTCATCTCATTTGGACCAAACTCGATGAGTTATATGGAGAATCCAAATGCGATGATGCACTTGAGGTCGAGTCAATAGAAAGTATGTCCATTGTGTCTTCATGCAGCAAAGAAGCCTCACAAGACCTTAAGAGCGCCGAGCCGGAGCAAGAAGTGCAAGCAGCACATGACTTGTTGTCTGCCTGCACATACCGGACGTGTCCGGTATGCCTACCGGATGTGTCCGGTATGGCCGAGGCAGCAGACCAGCAAGCAGATGTTTGCAGCGATGCTCAAGCCCAGTGGCGACCAAGTGATGAGTCAATCTTAGTATCTCATGATACTCATCACTTGTGTCTCATGGCCAAGAAAAGCAAGAAGAAGAGTAACAAGAAAGATCAAGAAAAGGAGAAGGCACAAGTGGATGATCAAGATGAGAGTGATATTGAAGTTGAAGACAACTACAACCTTGATCATCTCAACCACAAAGACAAGTTCATCATCATGAAGATAGTTGAAAAGAATGATGAGCTTGAAGAAGAGATTGAGAAGCAAGAACAATCACTTCAAAAGCAAGAATTATTTCTCATCTCTAAGATGGAAGAACTAAAGGCTCTAAGTGAAAGGTTTTTAAAATTGTCAATTGAGCATGCTTTAGTTACTAACTCCTCTTCTAGTGTTTCCCAACTAGAGAAGGAAAACTTAGAGCTCAAGGCAAGGCTAGATGAACTATCAAGCAAGTACAATGTGCTACAAGCAAACTATGTTCATCTAAAGTGCTCTCATGATGAAGTAGTAGAATCAAGCATTATGCTTGAGGTAGCACATGAGGTTGTGATCACATCGGTAAAATCCTCTCAACTTCTCACACATTCACTCACTAGTACACCATCTCAATTAAATGTTTCTTGTACTAATAAGTGTGCTCCTCAAGCAAGCCAATCTTCGATTGAGCTAAATCTCATAGAAAATATAGAGCCCAAAGAAGAGGTGAAAAGATTAAAGAAAGATGTGATTCGGTTGAAGGGTAAGGAGAAAGCACAACCTTCTCAAGATAACCGTGATAACATGGTGAAGAAGCTTGAGAAGGGTTCAAACCTTGCTTTCTCCAAAACCCAACAAAAGAATCACATTTTAAGCAAGGCCAACACAACCAAGAGCAAGAAACATGAAAAAAGGTTATGCTATGGTTGTGGATTATATGGACATGAGTGGGCTATGTGTCCACATAAGAGTTGGGCCGACAAATGTGAAGTGGCCGAACAAAAGGCCTCAAACAAGTTGGCCAACCAAATGAAGAATGATGGACAAAGTGCTTGTCTTATGAGCAAGAAATTGGGGCATCCTACCAAGAAATGCCCAATGTACAAAGAGGCAAGAAAGGAAGCCCAAGTTGCAACAAGAAGATGCTTTGGATGCAATGAGAAGGACCATAAGGTTGATAGGTGTCCATACAAGCAAAGCAAGCATAGAGCAAACAAAGGCCGCATATGCTATGCTTGTAGAAGAAAGGGGCATCTAAGATATGAATGCCCAAATGGTAACGCTCCTAAGCCAAACACATATGTTTATAATGATAAGCTTAGGAAGACCACAAATGGAGTTAGCACTAACAAGGTGATGTGTTCACCACAAACTAGTGCTAAAGCCATTTGGGTGCCTAAGCACTTGTTGACTAACTCAAAAGGACCCAACAAGAGTTGGGTACCAAAGTGTGCTTAGGTTAATGATGTAGGTACTTGGTGATGAGATGAAGACTTCGGGGTGGTTGAGCAAGCAATTTGACAATATTCACTCAATCTATCAACCAATTCTTATCATAATTCCTTATATGGTTGACCCGAAGATAAGTTAATGAATATATCATGTATTTCATCCTCACCATTGATAACAAGTACCTAAACCTAAACCTTATAGGATAGCCACTTTGTTTACTTTATGCTCAATGACTCACAAATAGACATGTTTGTGAAATATTGAAAGTGGCTAATTATCTTTACTTGATAGTTATCATGTTTGCCATATGATGTTTTTAATAATTCTCTAATAGAGCAATTTATTTGTTGAGATGCAAGTATCAAATAAATAATAGAGATAAATGAAGAATCGCAAGTAGAGAATTAATTATTTTGGTCCTGCACCTATCGGACGTGCCCGGTATGGCTAGGGACAGAAAGTCAGTGTTTATGTTCTGTGTATTCCGGATGTGTCCGGCATACTATCGGACATGTCCGGTGTTGCATGGACCAGAACACCAATCGTATTGCAATTGAGTATTTGATCCATACATTCTCATATATCCTTAACTTACTCAGAAGCTTGTGATTTATTAAATCTAAGTGGATTGTGAGCATCTCCCGAACTCAATTTTAATTATGGCAATTTTATTTGATTTATGGTCAAAATAGAAAATTGGTTCCCGATTTCTTAATAGAATAAAAGTGCTTGTTGAAAGTTGTTCAAATTACTTGAAGCACTTATTTAGGGGGAGCTAAGTTTCTATTTTGTACCAATGTGGATTAACAAATCTATCTAGCATTCTTTGTAGTCCTTTGGATGAAAAGTGATGTAGAATCTAGCATGATTATTTGGCAATCAAGGTCAACATAAAGATTATCATGCCATGAATCTTCTTAGTGGTATTCTTATGGGCTCAAGGCAAAGGTATGTGTTTACATATATACATTGCAAGTGCATCTAAGGCCCTTTATATGTTAGAATGTGCATTTGTGTGACATAAGAGAGATGTTTTCAAAAACCCCTAACTAGCATGAGTAGGAAGTGTGAATTTGAAAAACTATTTGAATCTTGGTCTTTGTGACCTAGCCTTGTTATGTGATGATTATAGCTCTCCTTGATTGCTTGATCGGCTAATCACACATGACATGGCTCTCTTAAGTCCACAATCTACATTGTCTCACTTTATCTCTCTCAAGTACGCAAAATCTTGTTTATGCCAAATACTTGGAAAAGAGAAAATCAATTTATGGCACTGGATAAGAAAAGTGATTATACTCAGTTTGGATTAAGATCATATACCTTTTTGGACTGAGTAACAATAGAGAAAGGGATTGGAAGTGAGAAAACCTTTTTTGGAAGAAGTTGGGCTGGCCCGCGTATACCGGACGTGTCCGGTATGCTACCGGACGTGTCCAGTATGAGCGGGACTATAAAACCCGAGCGTACCCCTTCGGCCCAGACAAGTTTGTCTCGTTCCAACCATCCTAGCCGTCATCTTCTTCCTCACCTAGGGCGACCGAGGATTTCACCAACGAAAGAGAGAGAGGGAGATCGCATTGGAGAAGGCTTGCATCAAGATTGAAGGCCTGGGGATCTGATTTCACATCGCCTTCTCATCTCTTCTCCAAAGGTACCCTAATCGCGGACCTCATCCGATCTACATGGACAATGCATGATTTTGAAATTCCTTCGGTCAATATGCTACATTGGTGATGTAGAAGCAATGCCCAAAGTTTGGAATTGATCGGTGATGGTTTGAATCAAGGAGCCCTGGTTAGGGTTGCTGGGCGCCCATATCGGACGTGTCCGGTATGCTACCGGACGTGTCCGGTATGGCTCAGCAGAGCAGACACTCTGCTCCCTTTTTGATTCAATCCAAGCATAGAATTGTTTGTTAGGCTTAGATTCTTTTGTATCTTCGTTTTGCAAACTTATTGACAGTTGTATGTCAAGATGGTTGTAAAACCATGGATCAAAGATTCTACGTCTAAATTGCAATTCGAGATTAAATTTTGGGCACATATCTAAAATTTGTTGAAAATCTTTGGATACAGGACAGCAGCCATGAGTGGGAGACAGGAGCCCAGATCCAAGCACATGCATGATCCAGCACTAGAGAAGCACAAGAAGGCAAGATAGGAGATGCATCCTGGATTCCAGCCGAGCAGTAGGAGGCCTACTAGAGCTGCCTCTAGTGCAGCACCTCAGTATGCAGAGGGATTAGGGAGCTCTTCCTCTGACACTAACACTGACACTGATGAATTCAGAGTGGAGTCTAGAGAAGAAAGAAAGAGGAAGAGCACTGATAGAGGTTCAGATGGTGATAGCTCAGATGAGGAGCAGGAGATTGAGGAGGAGGAGGAGTCAGTTCCTCTAGTTCAGCACCAGCCTGGTCAGGGGATGCATTATGGTCTCCTTGAGACACGTTTGCCCAATGTGCTCTCTTATGTTCCTAGAGTTAACTTCAGGGGAAAGGGCATGACCAGGAGAGCTAGAGATGAGCGAAGGGTTGATCCGAGGGGTTTACCTAAGGTTCAGTATGATCACCGCTTTCAGACAGCTTTTCACTTGGACTTCTACTCTAGTGTGATTCTCACTAGGAACCCTGTGATTGCTAGGTCTCAGTGGATTGACTGGCAGTACGTCAGAGAGTTACAGAAGGCCTCAGTTGATCATGCCATTGCTATTTGCCAGCGCACTGGAGTTTATGAGATCATGGAGTTCCAGCATGACTGGAACACAGAGGTAGTAGCTCAGTTCTATGCTACTATGTTCGTTGAGGAGGATGAGAGGCGGATGCACTAGATGCTTGAGGGCCAATGGTACAGTGTTGGCTATGATGTATTTGCTGCCCACCTTGGCTTCTCAGAGGATGATCTCCAGAGAGACAGGATCCACACCGAGCAGGTGTTACCTCCTGAGTAGCTCGCATATATGTATCCTCCTGGTGGTGAGAGAGGAGCAGTGGGGAAGGTTCTAGGTCTTCACCCTACTTACAGATAACTAGATAGGATGTTCAGGAAGACTATTGACTGCAAGGGTGGAGACAAGGGCAACATTGCTGATTATTCCAGGAACCTACTCCACAGGATGGCACCTGATGTTCGGCCCTTCAACGTGTTTGATTTTATTTGGTCCGAGATCAGGAGTGTGGGAGAGAGGCCCCTCAAGGGCTGTGGTTTTGCTCCTTATATCATGCATATGATTGAGCAAGTGACAGGGCACATGTTTGAGTATGACAAGATTCACAAGGCCCTAAAGATTGTTGCAGATCTGCCTGAGACAGGGTTACCTCCAGCAGGACCAGGAGGAGCAGGAGCAGCCCCAGAGGCATATGCACCTGGGAGTGGTGCACCAGCAGGAGCTTCACCTTCACCACGTGCTCCTTCACGTTCTACTTCACGCCGTGGCAGTCCTCCCTCGCCTATCCACAGGCTTTTCAGCTCCATATTTGGGATGTGCAGAGACATCCAGACCAGGCAGCAGAAGGAGAGGGAGGCTAGGAGGAAGGACACTTGGACTTTGAAGCAAATTGCTTCTAATCTTGAGCTTGATCCTCCTAGATCTCCTCTATCAGATGAGGCAGCTAGTGAGCCTGAGACTGAGGAGCAGCAGCAGGCCAGATATGATAGAGAGTATGTTGAGTTCATTCAGCGACAGCAGCAGCAGCAGGCACCAGAGCACCCTAACACTCTTCCACTTCAGGCTTGTGTGCCTACTCACTCTCAGCCATGTCCTAGTACTGCAGACGAGTATGCTACAGATTGGTGGAGTGACCTCACAGGTGGTGGCGGCTACTACGGGTCTAGTGGCTATGACCCGTCCGGCGCAGGTGGTTCTCGTCTAGCTGGTGTTACACGTTCAGATGACGAAGACGCTGGGAGAGATGATGATGATGATGATGCTGAGTGATGCCAGAGATCAGATACAGCTTGCAGCCCCTTTTGTCCTTAGTTTGTCATTGTTGGACCTTTGTGGTGATAGATGACAAAGGGGGAGAGAGACTGATTAAAGCTTCGGGATTTTTGTTTTATTTGCTTATCTTTGTACCTGAAGATATGTACTACAGGCTGTAGTTTTTGTTCATAAGCTTCATTGATGTATCTTGAGTTTGAGATTGCATTGTATCATGTGAGAGATGAGACTCACTTATGCTTTATCTATGGATCTATTGAGATATAATCTTTATTATCTGTGGCTTGTGGACTTGAGAAAATGTGTAATGAGTGCTATGTGTGGCATACATGTGTTGTATTTATTTTTCATAAGGTCTATGCATGATAGAATGAAAATATTTGATGTGATGTCTTTATATTTATTCTGGTGTGATATATCCTGTCATATGCATCACAATTCTATTTTGTCACACACACATGCACCCCACGGATGCAATGATTTAGGGGGAGTCTCCTATATGTTTTAGTATGTGCAATTGACAAGTTGAGGTCATTTTGTGAATTCCAATCACAAGCACATATTAAGGGGGAGCCTCTAATAAATCATTGAACCCAAAAGCTTAAATGTTTATATTCTTTTATAAGCTTTAATCAAGTTGTCATCAATCACCAAAAAGGGAGAGATTGAAAGTGCATCTAGCCCTTTAGTGGGTTTAGGATCATTGAATGACAACGTGATTAAAGGTCTAACCCGTTTGCTAAGTGTGGACAGGTAATAGGTTATCTCATAGGTACTTAATGAAAGCCAAAATGATGTGTTGTTGTATAAACAATCTAGTTCAAGCACAAGACAACAATGCAAATGGAATTCATGCAAAAGCTTATTTGTTGTGGGATTTCTATATGCTATGAGAAAGCAAGCTCATGAGAATTAATGAGACATGAGAAATTGTATATGGAATGGTCTCATACTTGAAGCTTGCTAAATTGAAATGAAAAAGATAACAATACAAATGAATGGATGATTCAACACAAGAAGTGACTTGATGGCTTGAGATGGTGAAGATAGCAAGGAAAGGCTTCGAGGTGCTAAGCAAGGGTGAAGGGCAAGCGAAGGCTTGGCGGCCGAAGAACCTAGCTAGGGTGAAGAAGAAAGTACTTGCATTTAGTTGAGGTACTAATCAAGCTATGATGGCCATGTTCATGTGGAGGATCAAATCACTATTGGATTGTTTGATGGAAGTGACTTGATACATTTGGGATTATTCAAATTTGATGAATGGAATCAAGTCACGTGCTCAAGATGGCTATGAAGATTGGAATACACGGCTTCGGTTCAAAAACAAGAGCAACTCAAAAGGTTTAAATCGGTTATACTTTTAAATTTGAGTAAATAGGAATGCCATACTATTAAGAGAGATGCATCATGTTGATAGATAATGTTTCATAAGTGCTCAAGCCAACCCAAGTGAGTTTTGAGTATTTGAGCGACAAAAGAGCTAACTTTATTTTTGCTGGTTTGGCAATACCGGACGTGTCCGGTATGCATACCGGACGTGTCCGGTATTTGCCCAATAGCTGTAAAAATATTGTTCTCGGGTTGGTTCGTCGGGAGTTCCGGCAATGGTCGGGAGTTCCGACGACTCGCAATTTAAATAATTTGGAGAGTTCACTGTCCAGGTCATACCGGACGTGTCCGGTATTCATACCGGATGTGTCCGGTATGGACAACCAGATTCCAACGGCTGGTTTTCCAAAGCCTTGAGGGTCGGGAGTTCCGACGTAAGTCAGGAGTTCCGACGGTCGGAAGTTCCGGCATGTGTCGGGAGTTCCGGCACCTCATATTCTTTAACTCAGTTACATGGTTTTCAAATTTGCTGAGGATCGGGAGTTCCGACGCCTCACAACTTCACTGTAACTTAGTTACCGTTGGGGTAGTGTAAGTCATACCAGACGTGTCCGCTATGCATACCGGACGTGTCCGGTATTGCAACGGCTATAAAACGGCTAGTTTTTCAAGGGGGCTATAAATACTCCCAAGCCTCCACCTTTGGACGCTGCTGATTCTGCTGAGATAGACACACATTTTTGAGCCTTGCCAACTCTCCTAAACCCTCTCTTAGTGAGTGTGTGATCCAAATTGCAAAATCAATTTATGGGTTAAGAGAGAATTTGAAAAAGAAAGCAAGCCACCACTTGAGCACTTGTGCATATTGTCAATCTCGTGATTCGCATTTGTTACTCTTGGACTCTTCGGTCCTAGACGGTTAGGCGTCGCCGGAGAGCACCCGAGAGATTGTGGTGTGCCTCGAAAAGTTTGTAACGGTTGATTCCGCCGCCTCGGAATCAAATTAGTGGAAGGAGGAAAAGGAGTTGGAAAAGACTCCGGCTAGAGTGACCTTCGTGGTACCCTCTAGGGATGACCTTCGCTGGGTCGCCCGCAGCCCCCTCAACGGAGAGTAGGACTCGAATGAGTCCGAACTTCGGTAAAACAAATATCGTGTCTCAATTCGCATTTTCATTTGATATTTGTGTTGCTCTAGCTATTCTGTAGGTTCTCTGTGTATATTGTCATTCCATTAGGTGCCTGCAGTTTGGTTTGAAGATAGAAATCGAAAGGAGCAAGTTCGGGGCCGATATGCTGAAATCGTGTATACCGGACACGTCCGGTATTTCCTGCCTGCACTGAAAATATTTATTCTCTGTTCTAACTTGGTGTTGCAGGGTTGTAGCTTCTAGATATATTCTTTATACCTTGTTTACTCTGTGGCTAACTTGTGAGGGGTGGTAGTACTCTTAATTTGGAGTTTCCATTTTGAAAACTCCATTTCTAATTGTTTCCGCATTTAAAGGTGTTATTTTTCAGAAACGCCTATTCACCCCCCCCTCTAGGCGACATCCTAGGTCCTTTCACCCTCCCTCTGCGACTCAGCGTGGGGGCTCCTCCCCTCCCCGAGCAGCGCCGCCACTCCTCCCCTCCACCATCTCCCTCTTCATCGACGTGGCGGGCGCGGCCCCTCTCCTTCACCCCCGACGCCGGATCCGTCTCCCTCTTCACCCTTCACCCGAGCAGCGTATCCGGATCCATCGCCGCCGCCGGATCCTGGATCTGGCCCTCCCTCTCCCTGATCCGGCCGGTGGTGGCCGGATCTGGGCTCTGGTGGTGGCGTGCGGTGGGCTTCGTGGTGCTGGCGTGGTGGTGGTGGTGGTGGTGCGTGGGTGTTCTGGCAGGCGGTGTGGTGGCCCTGCACAGAAGGCCAAGGCGAGCGGCGGTGGGGCGGTGGGGGCCGCGATGCTGCCCTCGATGATGCTGCAGGGGGCGCCGCTGTGCTATCGCAAGGCGGCGGCGCAGCGCGAAGCCTTGGTCAATGGAAGCGCGGCGTGCGACCCAGTACCCTGTGCAGCAGGTGGTGTGCTGCGGCCAGCCAAGGGCATGGCGGCTATCCGGTACCGCATGAGGCCCCAGTGCTCGCGGCAGCGAGATCTCGACCAGGTGGCACGGGCGGATCCGACGAGGTGGCTCGGTGCAGAACGGATCCAGGTAAGTATTGTCGTCCTATAGATCTGGAGTCTGATGCATTTTGGTCTTTTTTAGCTCATAGTGTTTATCGCAGTCCGACATACTTTTCAATTTTCTAAGGCTGTGAGATCCCATTATCAGAGCTGAACCAAACAGCTTCGTTCACAAGAGCGATTCAATATATCAATTATTTTCCTTTGTGCAGTTTACAATGGTGTGGGAGAACCTGAAGGGGTAGTATCCAGCGTTCCAGGTTCCAACGCCTCAGGGATTGTTGTTGCATCGTTGCCTGATCGAAGTGAAATTGCCATGCCGCATGAGGCTGGAGGTGAGAGCCATTAAATTTTACTAGGGTGCACTTGCAGTCAAGTGATGATAACATTTTAAAAATACACAAGATTTTAGATTGTATCTTGTTTAGACATGGATTGAACGTCAAATGCAGCCTGCAGCCAATTTGTTGTTAAGCCACACCACAAGTTTGTTTCTAATTTGTTGTGGGATGAAACTAATCTGCACACTGGATAGTACTAGCCCTTCTTTGTTGCTAATTTGTTTTAGGTGTGGTTCCATTTTCGAATTGAACTAGGTTGCTGAAAACTGAGCACTGAATTCTTTATCTCTGTTCTAATTATTAAGCTGGCAGCAGGATCAAAAAGTTTAGTTTATATTTGATGGTCATGTGCCTAGTCATTGTACTAAAGCGCCTAAAGCACGCTTGGCATCAGCTCGGCTCGCATGCCTCGAGTTGCCCCTGTGGCTCAGCCGCACGGCCAGCACGCCGCAAAATATCCTAGTGCGCCGGTCCGCATGCAGCTGGAATCGTCTGAGTCCTTTGACTGCCCGTTAAGATTTTTGTTCCGTCCACCCCCCTCGGCTCGCATAAATTCATAGCCTGCAGCTGGATAAATTCTGATTTTGAAATATCGGAAGAACCATAAACATATCTATCATGCCATCGTAACTAGAGTTACTTTTCTCTCCCCGTGCCCGGATGCGTGCAATCCACCCATAGCCACTTGCCGTTACCTCTGTCAGCCTGAAGCCACCATTTGCACATGCAGGAGACCATGTCGACGGCTGTTTGTGCGAGGTCGCTGCATGACCTAAAGCATTTATTTACTGCTCATGTATATATGCTTTGTATGCTTTGTATCAATATTTTTATACTCTTTTGAAACTGCAAGAATAAAATCTTGAATGATTACACTAGAAACATGGTATAAGGTATATGGGCTCTCTAAATCTTGCAGACCTTACTAACATTTGAGAGGCTCATATTTGTTTTTCCTAGCATAAAAATTTTTGGGATGAAGGAATGCCAGGTATAAATTCTAAAAATTTGCATATATTATAATCCTAAAAAATGCTAAGATACTTATAAGAATATTTTGAATAACCATCCACTACCTTTTTGAACCTTGCTACCTGTTTACAT
Organism: Miscanthus lutarioriparius; assembly: GCA_904845875.1. Lineage (NCBI taxonomy): Eukaryota > Viridiplantae > Streptophyta > Magnoliopsida > Poales > Poaceae > Miscanthus > Miscanthus lutarioriparius. Next base: position 10,098,507 of record CAJGYO010000014.1, read on the forward strand.
GTAGTAAACGTATATGCACATGGTCCAATTTATGTTAACATATGCATGCGTCAAAACAAGAAAAAGAAATTTTCTGGAATTACTCTGAATAGTAGGATTATTTGTTATGGTCATTATTAAATCCATGTAGGATATTTTGCTATCATTGAAGTGTAGTGAACTCAGGATATATCTCCTGATTACTCTCGAGAATGAGTATATGGCTAGGAGAAATAACAAATGCATTGTGGGACTCACTGCATGAGAAAAATCCCAAATCATGATTATGGAATATCATATTATACTGAAAGTCAAATTTTCAAGCTTGTATGCTTATAGATCGAGGTATAATGCTGCTCTATAAACAATAGCTTGAAGCTTTATATTAAATGTCTAGAAGACAAGATGGTAAATAAGATTTTATCAGTGTATATTCTCGAAAAAATATCTCTTGTGTATAGAATATCAAAGAGCAATGTAATACATGAAGTATTGAATTTATCATCAGAAATTACTCAAATAGAATTTGAGTTAGAATTTTTAGACAGCTCTATGAACCAGGATATATGAGTTGCATTTGTTACCCTCCTAGAAGGATCATGATTACATATCACCACTATGAAATAAAGCATGCATGAAGCTGCTAAATGTCAAGCATAGAAGCTAAGACATGTAAGAATGGATAATGAATTTTTAAGGTTTCTCTAGATGAAGAACTTAAACCATGTGCTACTTGTATTGTCTTTAAACTTATACTATATAGAAGGATTAGTATAGTAGTGGTGGTGCATTAAGTTTTAATTCCCACTGAATTAAGCGGTTAATGGTTATTTTATTAGCTTGAAGACTAATATGAAACATTTAATATTCTTAGTTGCAATTCTTACTTGAAGTAATATGTGTTTATTTCTCATGGAATAAATTAGATTTATATGTTTCACATATAAACAATTGCCTATTTTTCCCTATCTAAATAAATTTTGCATTAATTTTATCCATAAATAAGCCACAATTAACCACAAAGGTTATAGTTCTTTGTGCATTATTACCATATAGGTAGAAGGAAAACTGGATTTTCTAAAAGCACATGAACAATTGGACTATACTGATATATTAACTGATCTTGAAAGGACCAGTTTAACCAAGAAATAGTATATTCCTAAAACTAAGTTTTAATAGCCCGAAAACTTGAAGTTTATGTCCTACCTTGAATATGTTGTTGTACACTGAATAGTACATTAGATATATGAATTTCATACCACAACCAATAAATTAGAAATGATTATTCATAGATAATGCATGAAGCATGTTACTACTTGAAGTAATTATGGTATGAAAAGGGAGAGGAATTTTGGGTAAAGGCATAAGAAAATGTGGGTAATATATATTTAATAGGCATAGCCTTCCTAAATGTATCTTTAATGCATATATCGGGACTTGAAGTCTTAGCCACGTCCCTTCCGGTCGAGTTAACTTTCTCTACATTGCGCTAATTGCAAGCAAGTTTGTAGCTTTGCATTTTGTTGTTATCTATTATGTTGGATTGACTACCAATATTTCACATTACACATGAATGTGTATTATTTTGTTGTGCTCTTGTTGAGCTGCAATTATGTCCACCCCTGCAAGAATATTAGCATAGAAGATATATTCGTAGCTTGTAGCTACTAGTTTTTCCCTTGTAATTGAATTGGCTAGCTAGCATGCTATGTCTATATAGTTCTCGTTGAACTAAGGAATATTTTGCTTTCAATGCATTGCATGCATAAGTAATAGATTGGTCTAGGGCCAAATAGCCTAAGCTCAGGGAGAGTTTGTTAATTTGAAATTGGCTAAATGGAGAAGTGACTTACTTGAATGGGCTGAATTATAGTGGAAATTGAGTTAATAGATAAAACACTCAATGATGATTTGGGATTTACGAAGAAAAGACATTTTTGGGAGTTTTGCATTAATGGCAATTAGAAAATTCTAGAAGAAATTCCATGTGAATTTGAATGTTGTGTATTTTATGTATGTGAAGTATATGGTCCAATTATATATATATATATATATATATATATATATATATGTATATATATATATATATATATATGAGTACTTGGATCAATTTTTTTGGCTAAACAATAAAGAAGCTAGATAATGAAATAGTTTTCTAAACTATGATATGTGCAAATCACGGGGAGAACATCCCTGAGTATGTAGGAATGCTAAACATTCTTATGTACACTTTATGTATTCTAGCTCGCTGCATTTAATAATAACCCCCATATTTAAATATGTGCGTTAATATTTCCCGTAAATCTCTATCATAGCATATATGAATGGTCCTCCACTTGTAGTTGGAGATATATGAATTTGAATTATTTTAAGCCCATCATAGGGGATATCTTTTGAAGTATGCTATTAAAGATTTAATATTGGCATTAGGGGGAAAAAGCCTATGTTGAATGCCAAATATTATTTCCATAGAAGGAAAATGATCTTAAGAGAAAAAATTCCTTGAAGCTTGAAGCAGGAATAGTATCACGTTCAAAATCAAACAATAGTTTGACTAATGCTCTTATGAAGCATGAAGCAGAGCATATGCCAGATATTTTTGAAAATGAGAGGAGTAACTTGAAGTTATAAATTAGAAGTTATGTTTACTAGTAGTAAACTAAATGTTATATACTATCAAGCTAAAATCTATGGAGACGCCTGTAGGTTCTAGTTTAGTGTATATTTCTTAAATGAAATAAGAACAAACTCCTCCATTCTCATGAAGAGAACACCCCATGAAGAAGGTTAAACACCTCATGAAGAGGAACATCATGAAGATGAAATCTAACACACTAAGCGCGCGCATCATTAGTGTTGGATATGCAAAACAACAAATCATCTTTTGTTTGGGAAATGACAAAGAGACAGATTAATCTCACATTATGAGAATATTGGGATAGAATTATAGTTGTCGATGAAAGTATCAAGATGCCCAAGAAAGGGTGAATTGGGCTAATTCTAAATTTTTGCAATACTTAAGTCCTACACTTAACCCATTTAACCCCTTGTGCTTAAAATGTGTTTCTATTATTTTCCCGCATAAAAGTTTTGCACCCTAGGTTCCAATCCTACTCTAGCATGGCAATTCTAGGAATGTAAAGACATGAAATGAATTGCTCAAATGTAAATGCTCAAAGTAAAGAGAGGGAAAAGAACACGGCGATGTTTTCTCGAGATATCGGAGAGTCGCCACTCCCCACTAGTCCTCATTGGAGCACCCGCGCAAGGGTGTAACTCTTCCTTGATCCATGCAAGGATCAAGTGCTCTCTACGGGATGATTCTTTGACACTCCGTCGCGGTGAATCGTCCACAACCACTCACAACTTGACTTGGGTCATCCACAAGCTCCGTCGAATGATCACCAAGCTCTCAATCACCACCAAGCCATCTAGGTGATGGCGATCACCAAGAGTAACAAGCACAAACTCTCACTTGACCAAGTCAAGGCTATTGAGAAAGATGGGTGCACACTTGCTACTCTCTATGCACTAATGAAGTCCTTAATCTTGGATTATCAAATCTCAATCACCTCACTAGGCTCTTGCTCTCCCTTGCACTTCAAAGGTGTTTCTCAGCTAAACAAATGGGCAATAGGCCTCCCATGGATGAGTGGAGTAAGTATTTATACCCCCTCGTTCAAAACATAACGTTTGGAGGCTGAGTCAGCACTCTATGGGTTGACCGGACGCTCCGGTCAGGGTGACCGGACAGTTGTACCTGCCACTGTGTCAGAGAGAGCCGCTAAGCTCTGACCGAACTCTGACCAGCGTCTGGTCAGCACTCACCGAACACGTACGGTCAAGAAAAAGCCACTCTCGAACCTCTCTGGAGTCGATCGGATGCAGGCACCCTAGCGTCCGGTGCTCCTCCACTCAGCATCCGATCAGTACCAGACGACTGCAGTTGATTGACCAGACTCTAACCAGCGTTTGGTCAGCACACACCGGACGCGTCCGGTCAAGAAAAAGTATGTCTTCAAGTTTGCATCTTCGGAGGTGAAATCTACTAGATATAGGTTGTTGTATCTAAAACCCTTGAATATAACTTGATCATCATCTTTCTTTGACACAACCACTTCCTTCTCGGTAAACAAACATTGAAAGCCAAGATCACACAATTGACCAATGGATAGCAAGTTGAAACTCAATGAAGCAACATATAGCACATCTGATATTGAATGATCATTTGAAATTGCAACTTTGCCCAATCCTTGAACTTTGCCCTTTCAATTATCATGAAATATAATCCTTTCTTGACCATCTACTTCTTCATCTAGTGAGGTGAACATACGAGGATCACCGGTCATATGTTGAGTGCAACCACTATCAATAACCCAATGACTTTCACCGGTCTTGTAGTTCACCTACACACAAGAGATCAAGCTTGTTGTTTAGGGACCCAAACTTGATGAGGGCCCTTGACTTTCTCAACAAGTGACTTTGCAACCCAAATTTGCTTAGGCCTATTCTTGTTGGGTGGACCTAAGAACATGACTTTAATTTTTCCACTAAAATCTTTTCTAAGCATGTAGTGAGCATTGAAGGCAAAGGGTCTAGCATGCTTGGGCAACAGTTGTAGTGGTGGAGTTTGACACTCATGGGCAAAGTGACCTTCTTGTCCACACTCAAAACATCTTTTTGGCTTAGGCTTTGACTTGTATTGTTGTTGATGTTGAGCTTGAGCTTTCTTCTCTTGATTTGCCAAGTACCCAATACCACCTCTATCCATCTTTACCATGGTGTTCATGTGTAGCTCACTTTGGAGATATTGGCCTCTTGTGAACTTGCTCAAACCGGTCTTGAGATGTTCTTTCTCCAACTTGAGCTTCTTGTTTTCTTCTCTAAGTTCATCATGATTTTTCTTCATCTTGAGTTTCTTGTTCTCTTCTTTAAGCATCTCATTTTCAAGAGCTATATCATAATCATTGTCAAGATTCTCTATCACAATTGTGTTGGTGGTTGATAGCTTTTCAAGATCTTTCTTGAGCTTTTCATTCTCATTCTTGAGCTTGACATAATCATCATAGTTGTCGGACTCAACCACTTTCTTGCCTTTGCTACTAGATCCTTGCTCAATGCTCTCAACAATCAAGTCATCACATGATGTAGCTATATCAATCTTAACAACATTGTTAGTAGCATCATGTGGCTCATCGAATAATAACTCATGAGAAAGAACAAGATTGTCATGATTAATCTTGAGATTGGTGTACTCTTCTTTTAGCAAATTGTAACTAGTGGTGAGCTCATTAAGTATCCCCTCAAGTTTATCATGTTTTTCTCTAAGCTCCTTTTTAGAGGATTTGAGCTCCTTGAGTTTGGATGACACAATTTTATTTTCTTCTCTAAGCTCAACACTCGCTTTTTAGCTATGTCATACTTTGCTAAGAGTGAGTCCTTCTTAAATTCTAGCTTTTTATTTTTAGCTCTTGTCTTTCTAATGATTTTAGTGTATTGGTTTAGCAATTTGACAAGATCATCATAAGAAGGTGATTCAAATTCTTCATCACTATCACTACCACTTTCATCATTTCTAGCATTATCATCACCACTATTATCATCATCATTTTATACCTTTCGTTCACCCTTGGCCATAATGCATAGGTGTGTAGAGGACGACGATGGCGGTGTTGGTGAAGATAGTGAAGAATCAATCACAAGAGCAGTCACCTTCTCATTCTCATTCTCACTCTCATCATCAGATGAGCCACTTGATGATTCAATATCCGTGAGCCAATCACCAATAATGTATGCCTTGCCATTCTTCTTCTTCTTGTGAAATTCCTTCTTCTTGCTATCTTTCTTCTTGTATGGCTTGTTCTTCTTCTTTCATCATCATTTTCATCACTTGAGTCATCTTTCTTTCCCTTGTACTTCTTCTTGTACTTGTCTTTCTTAGGTTTGGGGTATTGTTGAGCTAAATGACCAAGTTCTCCACAATTATAGCAATCCATTTTGGAGATAGGCTTCCTTCTATTACTAGTCAAGAATTTCTTCTTCTTGCCATCAAACTTGACACCATTCTTGTTTAGCTTCTTGAGCATTTTGGTAGTTTTTCTCACCATGAGAGCAAGACTTGCATCATCAATCTCATCATCACTTGAGCTATCATGATCAACTCTTGCTTTGCCCCTCTTCTCTTGGCTAGCCTTGAATGCCAAATCTTTCTTTTGGTGAAAGAAGAGCCATCTTGTGGAGTGATGTGCATGTACATCTCATGTGCATTGATCTTCCCCAATATTTGAGTTGGTGTAGCGGTGGAAAGATCACCTTGATGAAGCACCGTCACAATATGCCCATATTTGTCAATGGGGAGGACACTTAAGATCTTTCTCACAACATCGGAGGGTTGCATTTGTGTGAGTCCAAGCCCATCAACTTCCTCTACAAGAATATTCAAGCGTGAATACATTGCATTGACACTTTCTCTATGAAGCATCTCAAATGAATTAAGCTTTTTCATTACAAGGTGGTAGCGTTCCTCATGCTCACTCTTGGTTCCCTCATGGAGCGCATAAATGTCCGACCATAGTGCATGGGCGTCTTTGTGGTTCCACACACGATTAAAACGTCCTTGCAAAGGCCTCTAAAGAGGGTGTTTCTAGCCTTTACATTGCACTTCTCGTAGTTAACCTCATCGCCTTGAAGGTTGGCGGGATCCTTAGGTTTTGGGAAGCCTTGTGAGGCGGCTCTAAGAACTCCAACATCTAAAGCCTCTAGGTATGCCTCCATGCAAATTTTCCAATAAGAAAAATCATCTCCCTCAAAGATAGGAGGGAGTCCATCCCCGTGGGACATCTTGCTCTAGGCGGTTAAGCCTAATTTAGGGAGCACAAGGCTCCGATACCAATTGAAAGGATCAAGATGCCCAAGAGGGGAGTGAATTGGGCTAATTCTATTTTTTTGCAATAATTAAGCCCTACACTTAGCCCATTTCACCCCTTGTGTCTAAAATATGTTTCTATTGTTCTCCCATACAAAAGTTTTGCACCCTAGGTTCCAATCCTACTCTAGCATGGCAATTCTAGGAATGTAAAGACATGAAATGAATTGCTCAAATGTAAATGCTCAAAGGAAAGAGAGGGAAAGGAACACGGTGATGTTTTCTCAAGATGTCGGAGAGTCACTACTCCCCACTAGTCCTCATTGGAGCACCCACACAAGGGTGTAGCTCCCCCTTGATCCGCGCAAGGATCAAGTGCTTTCTATGGGCTAATTCTTTGACACTCCATCGCGGTGAATCGCCCACCACCGCTCATAAAGTGACTTGGGTCATCCACACGCTCCGCCGGATGATCACCAAGCTCCTAATCACCACCGAGCCATCTAGGTGATGGCAATCACCAGGAGTAACAAGCACAAAATCTCACTTGACCAAGACAAGCCTAATGAGTAAGGTGGATGCACACTTGCTACTCCCGACGCACTAATTGTAACACCCTCTGTGTTACATTGTACAGCTTTTCGCTAACACACTGCATAAGCATCATATTTGTGTATTCATGTTGGTATTATAGGGTATAAAGAAATTTTTGAAACTTGAAACGTTCATTTGAAACATGAAACGAGATTACATTTCATGCCCCATGATGTTACTTAGGGTTCTTAATGAATTTTTATTGAACGGAAATGCTATAGGATGCGTATGTGAACTTTAATAAAGTTGGTAGTATAAACTTCATAGGTGACAGTGAAATACTTGCGGTCGGAAATGGGGTTCGCTAGCTAGTGTATCAAGTAGCTTGGGAAAGGAATGCGACGCGAAACCGTTCGAAGTTTAGTCATTTCGCGTAAGTCTAAAAATGGGTCGACGGAGCCATGTTCGTCAATTTCTGTAGAACGATCGGGTTAGGTAGTGGCAAGAGGTTTTGACTTAGTTTGATAGCCCTAGGTACCTCTTGGGTATTGAACAACTGGTTTGGCGTTTGGAGCATCGAGTTTGAGTTTTTGAGCCACTTTAAAAACGTGTAGGTCACATATTTGTGAACGGTGCTAGCGCTGGCCGCGGTCACCCTCCTCGACTCTCTATGTTGCCGCACTGGCTGACTTCAAGCAAGACGCTCACAGCATGGCCTGCTGCTTTGCTTGTCCTCCTGCCGCTTCCTCAGCACGCTACCACAGCATGCCCGCACACCGCACCAGTGGGCTCGGCTACTTTGCCCGCTGTTCGCCAGGCACGCTCACGAGCACCGCCTGCGCATCACTATTGTCGTTGACGCAGCGTAGCTGCACGCACATGGGACGGCCGCCTAATTTGGCTAGCACGTCTGTGTCCACTGCCATGCTTCGTCACTACCTTCCTAGACCTGCCATCCTCTGCGGCGATCAGTGCCGAGTCACCGTCGGCGCGCGTACGGTGCAGGGTGGTGACGTCTGGTGTACACCTTGCTGCTCCCCATCGCCTGCGCGCGCACTTGTACCTTGCGATGACGACCACGACAGTGTCGAGCCAGACCGTGCCTAACTCCCCTGTCTCCGCTGTCACCTTGGCCGGCGGGGTCATTTCTTTTGATTCGCCATGATGGCAGCACCATAATCCAATTAGTCACGTCCTCGGCTTCGCTGGGTAGTCAGCCATTCAACCGACCCCACCTAGCTGCTTGTCTCCCCGCACTATGCCTCAATTTTGGAGTTGCCGCTCCGACCGGGCCCTTAAGACCAGGGTGGCCTGCGCCGTCGGCAAGCCGCATACCCAAAGCATATCATTTCAATTCCTTATGCTAATAGCCTCGTCTCCACCGGCTAAGCACCCTGTGCACCTCGGCCAAAGCACTACCCAGCCCAGTCTTCCCTGACGTCGGCCATGCCATCGCCGTGCGCCGCCGCACCGCTAGTGCGCACGCGGCCAGCCCAGCTCGGGCCATCTCCGACCGAACAGATGCCTCCACTATTTTTGTGGGTAGTCCCTTGAGCTCACTAGCTAACTCGTTTGCTCCGTTTTCGCTGTCGCTCACCGAACGCCCCGCCGTGGTTGCAGGGTACCCACCAACGTGGTCTGACCTCACTGCAGCGTTGCGGTTCACGTTTCCACCGCCTGGCCCTTCGTGTCCGCTCCTAGGTAAGGGTCGGCTCTATAGTTAGGATGGGGGAGGGCTGATGTGGCCAGCGCAGCCGCCGGTGCGCGCGCGGGTGGCCGTGGGGGTGTCGCTGATGTAAAGATAGAATATTCCAAGGGCGTAGATGTAAAATAGTAGACTAGAGGAACAGTGCGCTCAGCGACTCGTGGGATTTCAGAGTAGTCCGAGGGGGTTTTTGCTTATTGCCCAGTGCGCATGGGTCTTTCCCTCCGCGAGCTATCGTCCGGTTGCGCCGTGCCCCCGCGTGGGCCGCACTGCGCGCACGCGCGTCGCGCCTTTTTGGGCCGAGCCAAAGCGCATGGGCCGCACGATTGAATTGCGTTTTCCAATTTCTAGTAAAATAGGAAGTGTTTATTCAATAAAGTCTTTAGTTGAACTTCCAGTCCTGCTAGTACAGGTCGAGTAGCTGCTATGCTCAGGACATCGGTAGCATGAGTAACCTGCCGTTACTCGCAAATAGGTGATAAATATGATCACTCATGATAAAATGGTGGAAAGGAAAATGGTGACCGGGTAGCGATATGGTTTGGGTATTGGTTGGTGTAAAGGGTTGTGTCCTGCGGCCAACAGGGCATATCTCGATTACACTTTTTTCCTGTCTATGTCAATTAAGGAGCGGTCATTGCAACGGACGCTAGGCAAGTCACAGATCTATTGTCCCAAGCACATACTTGGGTATGGGCGCAGGGAAGACTTATTGCTCTCTTGTCATGGATCTGGCTCTTTCCGGACCGATTGATTGGAGGCGGGGATGGTGGAGGTCCTTGCACCGCACTGAGTCTGGGACTCAGGAGTGGGGGCTTGGAGTCCAAGTTTGGACGGGGACCTGGACACCAAGGACAGGAGGGTGATTGGTTAGTCCTACTTGTGCCTAGGGTACAAGCGGGACATGTATTTTCGGGGCACCCAGCTGGGCACATTGGTTCGCGAATCGCCGCCGAGTTGGTACGACTTGTCTTAACTCTAGCATCGTAGTAAGAACTAAAAGATGGAAGGTGATGAAATGGAACTGATTGCTCAACTCTTGCTTGGAAGTAGAACATGTGCTTATATAGATTGGATAGATAAGAACTTAATACGACTGATAATAATAACATAAATAAGGACTCACAATTAGTATTGCTTTCTGCCAAAAGAAAACTAGCAAACCATAAAGCTTCTCATATTCCTTGGAGTCGGGAAACTATTCCCACTAGTCGGATAAGTCTTGCGAGTACGTTGTGTACTCAGGGTTTATTTACCCCTGTTGCAGATGATGCATGAGAAGTACCATTGTGTGGAGGATTCTTCTGGTGGGCTCAGACGGATCCTCGTCCCTTATCGCTAGATGTTATTTTTAAATTCTGTTGTTTATTATTCCGTACTCTAATATTTGGTGTTGTAATAATGTACTTTTTAAGAAACTCTGATGTATGAAATGGACCAGTATTGTAACTCGTTCTCATTATTGGATCCTCGGGGAAAATGTGGATCTTTCGGGTTCTCCCTTGGGGTGTGCCCGATGGATACCGCCCGTTGTAGCTTGCTTTTGAGGTGCTTAGTGTCTGGTGGAAGGCGAGCACCTCCGTAAGCATGTTATTTCAGGCGGTTCTGCCATAGATGGTACAAGAGCCAATAATGGTTACGAGTTTCATCACTCTTTCTCAAAACTTAAAAATTTGACCAACAAAACTTTACGAAAAGTAGGATGCGATTAAGTTAGTTAAATAAGTATAAGCCCTAGCAATATGGTCTATCAAGGATAGCAACACTGGTCTTATCTAATCAGTTTTCTGTAGGTACACTAACTTACGTTGCGTAAGAAATCGTCTAGTATACGAAAAGTGAGTGTGCGATGTGGCGAAATTTTTTGCGAATGCCGCTATATTCCGGCTTGAGTGAACATATAGGACGATACATGCATCATGATAATAGCATTTTGCTTAAACTAAATTCCCCCCTACATGTATAATTGGATTAGTAAATTGATAGGACTAACTAAAGGAATGCTTTAATAAATGTGCTGTCATTCCTCTAATCCCCTGCATCTGATCGAGAAGGTTGTTCTAAATGGATGGTTCCTATCTCTTACAGATGAATCTAAGGTCCGGACGTGGGAGCACCAGTGCTGGGGCGGCTCACGGTCTTGCCGAGGGCCAAGGCGAGAGTGGCCGGGCCCATGAGCCCAACGGGGAGAGCCATGGGGCTCCACTTCTGGCTCCTCCTCCGCCACCGCCGCCTCCGATGACTCACGCTGAGATGATGGCAAAGCTGTTGGCTGCTCACCGAGAGTCAGCCCGTGCCATGGAGATAATGGCACAAGCTATGGTGGGCATCGCCCGCGGAGGCCACGGGGGCAATGGTGGGAACGGGGGTGGTGCCCACCATCCTGAGGGGCCCTCCTCTTACCAGGACTTCCTCAAGACCCACCCGCCCACCTTTACACCGTCAGATGAGCCCCTGGACGTGGAGCACTGGCTTCGCATCCTAGAGCAGAAGTTTCTGTTGCTCAATGTGGCCGATGAGCAGAAAGTGCGCTTTGTAGTGCAGCAGCTATTAGGGTCTGCAAGTGCATGGTGGGATACCTTCCATGCCATGTAGCAGCCAGATCATCCGGCAACCTGGCAGGAGTTCACCACAGCATTCAGAGAGTTCTATATTCCTGCCGGTGTCATCAACCGGAAGCTGACTGAGTTCCTAGAGCTACGCCAGGGGAGTATGACAGTGATGGATTATGTTAATAAGTTCAATCACTTGTCCTAGTATGCTGGCATTTATGTGGACACTGACGACAAGAAGAAGGACCGCTTCTTTCACGGTCTCTCTTCCATCCTTCAGGAGAAGCTGTACACGACGAACTATCAGGCCTTCGGGGCACTGATGAACACCGCCATCGCCATGGAGGGTTTTCAGCGGGAGTCCTAGGCAGAGTGGAAGAGGAAGCAGGTGGCTGCAGGGTCTTCTAGCCACCCTCATACTTAGAAGGTACAGGTTGTTCGGCGGGGGCCCTATCAATCATCAGGCGAGCCTTTGTTTTGGCAGCCCCAGCAGACTTCTCAGACTTCTTCCACATAGTACCGTGCACCCCCTCAGCAGGTGCAGCCCCAGCAGTCTCAGGGACAGCAGGTTCCCCCTCGCTAGGGATTTGGAAACAAGCCTGGTGCTTGTTTCAAGTGTGGCAAAGATGGCCACTATGCCCGGGCATGTCCCCAGAACTAGCCCGCTCAGTCTGCTCAACCATCAGCGAACTCCAGGCTTGTTAGGAGGACCGTAATCAAGAAGAAAGTGCCCAGCAGATCCGGACTGGTGCATTTCACTGATGTGGAGCAGATATTGCAGTAGGAACCAATGATGGCTGGTATGTTTACCATCGATTCCCATCCAACTTATGTGTTGTTCGATTCTGGTGCATCACATTCATTTTTGAGCATGGAATTTATAGACTGGCATAACTTACCACTTATGGCTATACCTTATGCCTATACAATCCATACTGCGGGTTTACAAATGTTCATCAATACCCAAACAGACACAGTAAGCTTGGTATTAGCCACCCACACTTACCGCCTAGAGTTCATGGTAATGCCTGGGCAAGGCATTGATGCTATTCTTGGAGTGAACTGGTTGCGGGTGTATGGGGTAGTATTGGATATGAAGCGGAGAAGTATCGAGTTATGGCTTCCATCTTCTAAGGATAGAATGTCTCTGCTTGTACCCTCATATCTAGTCTTATCTGTTGCTGCCCATGCTGAAGCCTCTCCTGATCTTACCCCCATCCCTATGGTTTGTGAGTTCCCGGATGTTTTTCCTGAAGATCTTCTAGGGTTGCCACCAGATAGAGAGGTGGAGTTCTCCATTGAGCTTGAGCCTGGTACTGCTCCTATCTCTAGACGCTCGTACTGCATGGCTCCGAGGGAATTGGCGGAAGATGAAGAAGTGGCTGGAAGAGTTGATGGAAAAAGGTTTTATCCGTCCTAGTTCTTCACCATGGGGTTGTCTAGCTATTTTTGTGAAGAAGAAGGATGGTACTCTGCAGATGTGTGTGGATTACCGCCCGCTTAATGCGGTAACAGTTAAGAACAAGTATCCTTTGCCCCGCATAGATACTTTGTTTGATCAACTAGCTGGTGCCAAGGTGTTCTCGAAGATTGACCTCCGATCAGGCTATCATCAGATCAAGATCAGACCACAGGATATACCAAAGACAACTTTTTCTACTAGGTATAGGTTGTATGAGTATCTAGTGATGTCTTTTGGTCTCACCAATGCTCCTGCTTTCTTCATGTACCTGATGAATTCAGTCTTTATGCCGGAGCTGGATAAGTTTGTGGTAGTTGAAGGGGACCGGGACGCCTAAGAGGGGGGGGTGAATTAGGCAACTTAAAATTCTAACTCTAAACTATGGTCTCTTTTTCTAACCCTAGCAAAACCTATGCTATAGATAAACTATCTAAATGTGCAACTACGGTTTTACTAGTGTGTTGCTACCTCTACCGCAAAAGGAGTAACACAATGAATGTAAATGCGGAAGCTAAAGAGCAAGGTAGAGATATGTAAATTTCCGTCGACGACTCCAGTATTTTTACTGAGGTATCGAGAAGCGCGCAAGCTTCCCCCTAGTCCTCGTTGGAGCCCCTCGCAAGGAATCCCTCGCAAGGGCCAAGCTCCCGGTCGGGTAACTCTATGGATAGCCTTGGGTCTTCCCCACGTGCAAGTGGGTCTCCGACGTGCCTTCTGGCAAGCCTCTCCTGGATGCTCCCCGCCGTCTTCACTATCAAGCTTCCGGCCGAAACGATGTGGGCCTTGTTCCCTCCGGTACATGGTGGCGGCCACACCACAAACGCGGTTGGTGTGATCTCGCAAGACTACAAGCCCTCCGATGTACAACAATGGTGCGCGCAAGCACCGAGTGGTAAGAGGTATGCAAACCTCACTAAACACTAGGCCTAAACCTAGAGCAAGCGCATAAGCGATGGTCTAATCAACCTAAGCACTTTGCAAAGCACCTAAGTTAATCACCTAATGAATCACTAAGCACTATGCAAGTGGAGATCACTAAAATGGTGTATCAATACCCTTGATATGTTTCCTTAGCTCCACACATGCCAAATGGCCGGTTGGGGGTTGTATTTATAAGCCCCACTAAGAAAGTAGCCATTGGGGACGAAATCCCGCTTTTCTGCTACTGACCAGACGTTGGAGTCATCCTGATCGGATGCGTCCGGTCGTCCCGACTGTTGGAGCTGCGAACAACTGATCGGACGCTGCCAGCGTCTGGTCACTTGCCACCGGACATGTCCGGTTGCAAGTTCGCCGCTCTGGAACCTCTCTATACTCGATCGGACGTTGTTGTCCTGTGTCCGGTCGGTTTGCCGCCAGCATCTGGTCTAGTGTCCGGTCGCTGCTGCTATTGCCGAGCCTCTGATCGGAGCGTCTGGTCGCTTTTCGTCAGCGTTCGGTCCAGCGTTCAGTCACTGCTGTGAGCTCGTTTCTTCGCCAGCTTGCATGTGGCTTGGTTCCTATCTTCATGCTTGGACTTTACTTGATATCTTGGGTCTTCTCTTGTGCTCCTGAGGTCTTGCTTGGGGTGTTGATCATCGGATCATCACGTCGCCTTTGTCCAAGTCACGTCTTGCATCCTATTAAACTACAAAACAATCACTTGCAAATTTATTAGTCCAATTTGGTTGTGTTGGTCATCAAGCACCAAAATCCAAAGTAAATGGGTCTAGGGTCCATTTTCCTTACAGTCTCCCCCTTTTTGGTGATTGATGACAACACGACCAAATCAAGCAAATAATAAAAATTTTGAAATTTAAAAACTACCTACTTGCTAGGATGCAATGCAAGGGGCAAGATTATATGATGCTAAAAGATACTACTTGTAAGACTGTATAAAAGCTTATCTTGCCTCTTACAAATGTCCCCATGTGGTATTATGGATTTAAGCCTTGCTTCCTACAAATTCTCCCCATTACATAGGCTAATCCATAATCCACTATCCTCCCTTTCTCAGACCATTACTACAAATTAATGCTTGCTTTTGGTCCTCTAAATTCTCCCCCTTTGGAATCCAACACCAAAAAGGAAGACATTAGTAGCACAAGGGAGGGTCAAACCTTGTGATCTTTTGTGGGTAGAGTGAAATAGATCATAAAATTTGACTCTCACATTATATAGACTAAGCTCCCCCTAAATATATGCATACATATGGTAGAAGACAAAACATATACATAATTGGCAAATTTTTGCTTAAGGGAATTTAATCTATATAATGCATGGAGAAAGCATATAAATATCAAAATGAAATCAACATGATGATATTGGTTTAGAAATACCATATGTGGAAACCAATTTGATTTCTACCACTTGCAATAGGTGGTGGATATTTGAAGTATGATGCTTAACTCCGGGGACTCCATTTTCCTTGCAATGAGACTACTACACACATGATAAGCTTGAAAAGGTGTTAGTCTCAAGGCATCCAACTTGTAGAGTAACCTCCCCCTAAATTTGTGCACACAAGAATGAAATACTTGTAGAAAACATGCACATTTATTTTAGAGTCAAAAATACTACTTGAAAGATGACATCACATGAATGTGAGGGTCATTTTCGAATTCGATATTCGGGAGAAATTATCTACAATTTGGACTTTGGCACATATTAGATGAACAATTGAAGGACAAGCTATGTGACGTGCTCCTCATTTTAAACCATGTAGGTTTGCTCCAAGGGTTAAGAATGAAACCGAGTAAGCCTACCATATGATATACCTAGTGTATGCATGACAAAAGATATAAGAATTCAAATGCAAACCTAGGCATGAAGAGTAACTAGATGCTAAAAGATACCAATTGTAGGAAAATTTAAATCAAATATCAATTGAAGTAAATTGAATACCTAACATGGGAAGGGGAATTTGGGTCCATAGTATTCACTAACCCACTTGGCAATGTCTTTGTCCATCATGATGCACCCCATGAAATGCATCCATACTTTGCTAAGTCTCCAAATTCCCCGGAGTCCAAACGGACTCCTCACTTCCCTTTCGGGATCCAAACCTTCTTGGTACTCTTCATATTTAAAATTATTTCCTTTGGCACCCAAAAGCGTTTGACCCCATTATTGGCTTCCTTGTTCACCTTGATGGCCACCACCTTGTCATTCTTCTTCTTCAAGAGAGATAAGGTGTGGAGGCCTTCTTGTCCACCTTGTTGGTGTAGGTGTTGGAGAGGTTGCTTGTTTGCTTTTTGTTTTTCTCTTTCTTCTTTGCTCCTCCCCCATTCTTCACCTTGCACTCATAGGACTTGTGACCTTCCTTGTGGCACACGTAGCAAACCACGGTTTGTCCTTCATCAAGCTTCTTCACTCCCTTGACGGTGTTATCTTTATGAAGTTGGGCTTGCTTCGCCTTGACTTTCACTTGAGTCAAGTCCTTGGTGAGGTGAGCTACTTCTTGCTTGAGTTGCTCATTCTCCTTTGCAACCTCTTGTGTGCATGTATCTACAACAATTTTCTCAACACAAACTTGGTTGCACAAGGATGAGTCTAAACATAAATCATTACAAGAAGTAGAGGCATCCTTTTTAGACATGTTAAAGATAGAACTTTTCTTTTTAGATGCCTTGGTGGGGGTTGAACTAACGGCTTTAAGGTTAGTAACTTTATTAGTTAGCTCATCACAATGTTTGCACACGGTTTCCATTTTAGCAAGCAAACTTTTATAAGCATGTTGTGAGCTAGCTAACTTTTCTTTTAATTTTTCATTTTTCTTTACAAGTTGCTCATCATTGATTGTGCATGCATTTGTTGTTGCACTAGCTTTAAGTTGCTCAATTTTAGTAGATATTTCAACATTGAGATTAGCAAAGTTCTCATATTGTTCAAGCAAAGTTTTGTATGCTTCTTATGAACTAACTAGCTTTTCTTTTAATTTTTCGAGCTTCTTTTGTTGACTAGTGCAAACTTTAGCATAATTAAGATTTTGTTGCACAATTTCATCATAAGAAGGCCATTCATCATCACTATCACTCTCACTAGAGGATGAGCTTTCGTTACCTCATGCCATAAGGCACACACGAGAAGAGCTTGATGATGAGTGCTTGTGGCCTCGCCTCTTGTGATGGTGTTCTTCACTTGAAGAATCATCCCATGACCTTATTGATATGAGGGCTTGGTTCTTGCATGCCTTCTTCTTTGTCTTGGGTGTGGGCTTGTTTGGACAAACTTCCACAAAGTGCCCCAACTCGCCACATCCATAGCATCCTCTCTTTCTTTGCTCATTTCTTTGATTGGTGAAAATGAGATCTTGGATTTGGATGGGCACACCCTTGACATTAAGCCTTCGGATCATCTTCTCCACCTTGTTGATTAGTTTGATTGATTCTTCATCAAGGTTGGAGGTGGAGGAGGAAGATTGATCATCATCACTTGATTCTTCTTCTTCATCATCATCATCATCCTCATCTTCTTCTTCATCTTCACTTGAGGAGCTTGAGCTTGAGCTTGTCTCAACTTGCTTGCCCTTCATCTTCTTTTTTTCGCTACATGCGAGAGCTTTGCCTTTGCTTGATGAAGAGGCTTCTTCTTGACCCATCTTGCGTGACATTTCAAATGCCACTATCTTGCCAATGACTATGGCTGGGGTCATGGTGCTCAAGTCCTCCATGTTGTGAAGTATGGTGATGATGCTTGCATATTTCTTTTGTGGTAGCACAGAGATGATCTTCCTCATGATGTCCACATCATCTAGCTTTGTTAGTCCTATAGAATGGAGCTCATTCATAATTAGATTCAAATGTGAATACATATCATGAACGAGCTCATCATGATTCATTGTGAAGGAATCAAAATTTTGTTTAGCTAGACAATATTTTTGCTCACAAACATTAGATGTGCCGTCATGAAGCTCTTGAAGTTTTAACCAAATTTCATGTGCCGTATTTAAAGTGAACACTTGGTTAAACACATCTATGCTAAATGATTCAAACAAGCAATTCTTAGCTCTAGCATTGAAATGCATTTCTTTTTCATCACTCTTTATGGGTTTTTCGGGATTCTTAATGGGTTTCATCCCATCATGAGTGACTCTCCAAACTTCCAAATCAACTGCCTCAAGGTAGAAAGCCATTCTAGCTTTATAATAGGGGAAGTTAGTGCCATCAAAGTGCGAAGGCCTAGAGGTATCCATCCCAACCACTCTAAATAGCGTCGGCTCAACGGCGGTTAAGCCAAAGGTTCAAATTGAGCCAACCGACTCTGATACCAATTGAAGGAGACCGTGACGCCTAAGAGGGGGGGGGTGAATTAGGCAACTTAAAATTCTAACTCTAAACTATGGCCTCTTTTTCTAACCCTAGCAAAACCTATGCAATAGATAAACTATCTAAATGTGCAACTATGGTTTTGCTAGTGTGTTGCTATCTCTACCGCAAAAGGAGTAACACACTGAATGTAAATGTGGAAGCTAAAGAGCAAGGTAGAGATATGCAAACTCCCGTCGATGACTTCGGTATTTTTACCGAGGTATCGAGAAGCGCGCAAGCTTTCCCCTAGTCCTTGTTGGAGCCCCTCACAAGGAATCCCTCGCAAGGGCCAAGCTCCCAGTCGGGTGACTCCATGGATAGCCTCGGGCCTTCCCACGCGCAAGTGGGTCTCCGACGTGCCTTCTGGCAAGCCTCGCCCGGATGCTCCCCGCCGTCTTCACTATCAAGCTTCTGGCCGAAACGCCGCGGGCCTTGTTCCCTCTGGTACACGGTGGTGGCCACACCACAAACGCGGTTGGTGTGATCTCGCAAGACTACAAGCCCCTCTGATGTACAACAATGGTGCGCGCAAGCACCGAGTGGTAAGAGGTATGCAAACCTCACTATACACTAGGCCTAAACCTAGAGCAAGTGCATAAGCGGTGGTCTAATCAACCTAAGCACTACACAAAGCACCTACGTTAATCACCTAATGAATCACTAAGCACTATGCAAGTGGAGATAACTAAAATAGTGTATCAACACCCTTGATATGTTTCCTCAGCTCCACACATGCCAAATGGCCGGTTGGGGTTGTATTTCCCCGCCGCGCAAAGCCCCTTGAGAAAGTAGCCGTTGGGGACACTAAATCCTACTTTTGTTCGCTCTTCGACTTGGACACTCGCAAGAGTCATCCCCTGATCGAACGATCACCGGTCCGAGGTATCGTCCTATACACTAGGCCTTGAGCAGCATAAGCGCGAATCAACTAATCGGACGCACCCACGTTAATCACCTAATGTCACGGTCACTTGGTGTATCAACACCGGACGCGTCACGATGCGGCCGCGGGGGCCGCTTTGGAACCTCTCTAAATCCTACTTTTACGATCGACGTTGTTGTCCCACGTCTGGTCGGTTTCCCGACCCGCCGCCAACTAATCGTCCGGTCTAGCATTCATCGCCCAGCATTGCGCTCACATTCTCTATACTCGAGCCTCCGATCGGGAGCGTCCGATCGCTTTTTGCATCGTCGCCATCATCGTCCTCCGATCGGAGCGTCCATCGCTTTTTGTCGTCGTCCGATCCAAATATCCGGTCACCGCTTTGTGAGCTCGTTTCTTCGCGATCTTGCATGGGGCTTGGTTCCTATCTTCATGCTTGGACTTTACTTGATATCTTGGGTCTTCTCTTGTGCTCCTAAGGTCTTGCTTGGGGTGTTGATCATCGGATCATCACATCGTCTTTGTCCAAGTCACGTCTTGCATCCTATTGAACTACAAAACAATCACTTGCAAATTCATTAGTCCAATTTGGTTGTGTTGGTCATCAAGCACCAAAATCCAAAGTAAATGGGCCTAGGGTCCATTTTCCTTATAGTAGTATTCATTGATGATATACTGATTTATTCCAAGGATGATGAAGAGCATGCCCAACACCTTTGGATAGTACTGACTCTACTAAGGGAGCACAAGTTTTATGCTAAATTCAGCAAGTGCAAATTTTGGTTGGATCGAGTGCAGTTTTTGGGGCATGTGTTGACACCGGAAGGCATTTCAGTAGATCCCAGCAAGGTACAAGATATGTTGGATTGGAAGTCTCCTAAGTCTGTGCATCAGATTCGTCAGTTCCTTGGTCTCGCTAGATACTACCGGCATTTCATCCAGGATTTCTCCAAGATAGCACAGCCAATGACCAAGCTGCTCCAAAAAGAAGTCAAGTTTGATTGGAGCCCTGCCTACGAGGAAGCTTTCCAAACTCTAAAGACATTTCTAACCACTGCTCCTCTGTTGGCCCAACCAGATATTGATAGGCCCTTTGATGTATACTGTGATGCCTCGAAGATGGGGCTGGGGTGTGTGCTTATGCAAGATGGGCGTGTGATGGCTTATGCTTCTCGCCATCTAAAAAAGCATGAGGTGAATTACCCCACACATGACTTAGAGCTGGTTGTTGTGGTCCATGCTCTGAAGATTTGGAGGCACTATCTGTTGGGCAACAAAGTGCATATCTTTATGGATCATAAGAGCCTCAAGTATATTTTCACTCAGTCTGAGCTGAATATGAGGCAACGGAGATGGTTAGAATTGATAAAGGATTACAACTTGGAAGTCCATTATCACCCAGGAAAGGCCAATGTAGTGGCTGATGCTTTGAGCCGAAAGTCACACCAGGTTGAGGAAACACCTTTGTCTCTCAACCACGCAGAGGTGTTGGCTCACATTGCATTGACCTCAGAATTGCTGGAGCAGATTATTCGGGAGCAAAAGGAAGACCCCAAAGAAATTCCCCACATCAAAAAATTGATGGCCGTGGGGTGTGGCCCTCACTTTTGTGTTGATGAGCATGGAGTAGTGAGATACAAGGATAGATTGGTGGTTCCATCCAATGAGGAGCTGAAAAGGAAGATTTTGAATGAAGCTCACCATTCAAAGCTATCTATCCATCCTGCCAACAACAAGATGTATCATGATCTGCGCCTTGTACTGGTGGTCCAACATGAAGCAGGACATCACCTGGCACATCGCGGAGTGCGACATTTGTGGTAGGGTTAAAGCAGATCATATGCGCACCCCAGGATATTTGCAGCCCTTGCCCATTCCCGTTTGGAAGTGGGAAAGTATTTCCATGGATTTCATTGTGGGTTTACCCCGCACAACCAAGGGCTATAACTCTATCTAGGTCATTGTGGATCACCTCACCAAGTCCGCTCATTTCCTCCTAGTGAATTCTAAATACTCTACCAGACAGTATGCCGAGAATTGGGATGCCTGCTTGAAGCTAGCAGAATTCTCTTACAATAATATCTACCAAGTGAGCATTCGCATGACACCATTTGAAGCTCTATATGGAAAGAAATGTTGGACGCCACTTAGTTGGGTTGAAGTGGGAGATCATGGATACTTTGGGCCAGAATTCATCAAGGAGGCTCGTGAGCAAGTCGTTCTTATTTAGAGTCATTTGAAGGTAGCTCAAAGCCGACAGAAATCTTATGCAGACAAGCGAAGAAGGCCATTGGAGTTTGAAGTTGGGGATTATGTGTACCTCAAGGTGTCTCCTATGAGAGGGGTGCATCGGTTTGGTATCCATGGCAAGCTAGCCCCTCGATATGTGGGTCCTTACCAGGTCTTGAAGCAGTGTAGCCTAGTTGCTTACCATCTACAGCTTCCTAATATTCTATCTGTGGTACACAATGTGTTCCATGTATCACAATTGAAGAAATGTTTGTGGGTTCCTAATGAAGTTGTGGAAATTGAAGGACTTCCTCTCCAGCCAGATTTGACTTATGTTGAGCACCCTGTAAAAATCTTGGATGTGAAAGAAAGAGTAACCAGCAACAAGGTGGTAAATTTTTACAAAGTGCAATGGCAGAACCATTCCAAGGATGAAGCCACGTGGGAGGAAGAGAGTTACTTATTGAAGCATTATCCGCACCTCCTCTCTGGTGTTGATAGTTAGTTGCTGCATCGAAATGTATTTCCTATCTCCTTCTCACACTAGGCACATGAAATCTCAGGTCGAGATTTTGTTTTAGGGGGGTAGATTTGTAACACCCTCGGTGTTACATTGTACAGCTTTTCGCTAACACACTGCATAAGCATCATATTTGTGTATTCATGTTGGTATTATAGGGTATAAAGAAATTTTTGAAACTTGAAGCGTTCATTTGAAACATGAAACGAGATTACATTTCATGCCGCATGATGTTACTTAGGGTTCTTAATGATTTTTTATTGAACGGAAATGCTATAGGATGCGTATGTGAACTTTAATAAAGTTGGTAGTATAAACTGCATAGGTGACGGTGAAATACTTGCGGTCGGAAATGGGGTTCGCTAGCTAGTGTATCAAGTAGCTTGGGAAAGGAATGCGACGCGAAACCGTTCGAAGTTTAGTCATTTCGCGTAAGTCTGAAAATGGGTCGATGGAGCCATGTTCGTCAATTTCTGTAGAACGATCGGATTAGGTAGTGGCAAGAGGTTTTGACTTAGTTTGATAGCCCTATGTAACATCTTGGGTACTGAACAACTGGTTTGGTGTTTGGAGCATCGGGTTTGAGTTTTTGAGCCGCTTTAAAAAGCATGCAGGTCACATATCTGTGAACGGTGCCAACGCTAGCCGCGGTCACCCTGCTCGGCTCTCTATGTTGCCGCACCGGTTGCTGACTCATGCGCATGCCCGCATGCATGGCCACACTGCTGGCCTGGGTCCCTGCTGCTGTGCCCTCGCACGCGCCCGCGCACGTGCGCGCACTGCACCGGTGGGACCGACTGCTTTGCTCGCTGTCGCGTCCGCTTGCGCCTTTCTGCTCGCGCCTTTCTGCTCACCACCGCTCGCCGAACTGGTGTCGCCGTTCGCCAGGCGCGCTCACGAACACCGCCTACGCGTCACTATTACCATTGACGCAGCGCAGCTACACACGCGTGGGACGGCCGCCTAATTTGGCTAGCACGTCCGTGTCCACTGCCACGCTTCGTCGCTACCTTCCTAGACCTGCCATCCTCTGTGGCGATCAGTGCTGAGTCACCGTCGCCTCGCATAAAGTGCAGGGTGGCGACGTCTGGTGCACGCCTCGCTGCTCCCCATCGCCCATGTGTGCTTGTACCTTGCATTGACGGACACAACAGTGTCGAGCCAGGCCGTGCCTAACTCCCCTGTCTCAGCTGTCGCCATGGCCGGCAGGGCTGTTTCTTTTGATTCGCCGTGATAGCAGCACCATAATCCAATTAGTCGTGTCCTCGGCTTCGCTGGGTGGCCAGTCATCGAACTGACCCCACCTAGCTGCTTGTGTCCCCGCACTGTGCCTCAATTTTGGAGTTGCCACTCCACCGAGCCCTTAAGACCGGGGTGGCCTGCGCCATCGGCAAGCCGCGTACCCAAAGCATATCGTTTCAATTCCTTGCGCTGATAGCCTCATCTCCACCGGCTAAGCACCCCGCACACCTCGGCCGAAGCACTACCGCAGCCCAGTCTTCCCTAACGCGGCTGTGCCATCACCGTCGCCGCCACAGCACCAGTGTGCACGCGGCCAGCTCAGCTCGGGCCATCTTCGGCCGAACCGACGCCTCGACTATTTCCGTGGGTAGTCCCTTGAGCTCACTAGCTAACTCGTTTGCTCCATTTTCACTGTCGCTCATCGAAACGCCCCGCAGTGGCTGTAGGGTACCCGCCAACGTGGTCTGACCTCGTTGCAGCATCCCGGTTCATGTTTCCACCGCCCGGCGCTTTGTGTCCACTCCTAGGTAAGGGTTGGCTATGTAGTTAGGACGGGGGAGGGCTGATGTGGCTGGCGCAGCCGACGG
The DNA here is from genome assembly GCA_904845875.1 of Miscanthus lutarioriparius. Classification (NCBI taxonomy): domain Eukaryota; kingdom Viridiplantae; phylum Streptophyta; class Magnoliopsida; order Poales; family Poaceae; genus Miscanthus; species Miscanthus lutarioriparius. The sequence goes on from CAJGYO010000014.1 coordinate 10,122,353, forward strand.
GTGCCAGCGACCGGTGGGCGCGCGGGTGGCCGTGGGGGTGTCGTTGATGTAAAGATAGAATATTCCAAGGGCGTAGATGTAAAACGGTAGACTAGAGGAACAGTGAGCTCAGCGCTCGTGGGATTTTAGAGTAGTCCGAGGGGGGTTTTGCTTATTGCCCCATAGATGGCTTAGTATTATGTAGATTAATATTTGTAGGAATTTTTGTGGTAAATTGGTGTTAGCTATAGCTATGAAAATTTTACAGTAGGCTCACTAGATTATTATGTACTTGCTATAAATTTTATAGCCCTAGGGTAAGATGATAAATAGAATAGCTACTACCCTTGCTTTATCCTATATATCGTAAATCAGCAATTGGAGTAAGAATACATGTAGTTGTTATAATATTGTATGCCATACGTCAAACTTGTTATCGACAACGATAGATAGCTTAATACTGTGGTTAGTAGCACTAGCTTAGTGGTTAAACAGATGTACCTTTATTTTAAGAGTTGTTGTTGCTATATTAATAAGCATTGCATCATCATTTCATGCATGTAGATCATGAGCTGGTAGATTTCGTTCCCATCGATGAGCAGGAGTATGACGAGGTGATTGAGGAGTACGAGGAGGAGATCCTCATGTAGGAGGGAGCCCTGGAGCCTGTTGGTGCTGACCTTATTGACCCGTCGCCTGCCCAAGGCAAGCCCCGGTGCATAACCCCTATTTTAATGATCACTGAATATATATATATATACGTGATGGGCATTTAAGTTACAGGCATTTTATGGAAACTACATGCATAAATATATCTACCCATGAGTCCTGCTAGTACAGGTCAAGTAGCTGCTATGCTCAGGACATCGGTAGCGTGAGTAACCTGCCGTTACTCACAAATAGGTGATAAATATGATCACTCATGATAAAATGGTGGAAAGGAAAAAGGTGACCGGGCAGGGATATGGTTTGGGGGCTGTGTCCTGCGGCCAACTGGGCATAGCTCAATTACACTTTTTCCCTGTCTGTGTCAATTAAGGACCGGTCGTTGCAACGGACGCTAGGCAAGTCACAGATCTATTATCCCGAGCACATACTTGGGTATGGGCATAGGGAAGACTTGTTGCTCTCTTGTCGTGGATCCGGCTCTTTCCAGACCGACTGATTGGAGGCAGGGATGGTGGAGGTCCTTGCACCGCACTGAGTTTGGGACTCAGGAGTGGGGGCTTGGAGTCCAAGTTTGAACGGGGACCTGGACACCCAGGACAGGAGGGTGATGGGTTAGTCCTGCTTGTGCCTAGGGTACAAGCGGGGCGTGTGTTTTCGGGGCACCCAGCAGGGCACATTGGTTCGTGAATCGCCGCCGAGTCGGTACGACTTGTCTTAACTCTAGCATCGTAGTAAGAACTGAAAGATGGAAGGTGATGAAATGGAACTGATTGCTCAACTCTTGCTTGAAAGTAGAACAGGTGCTTGTATAGATTGGACAGATAAGAACTTAATACGGCTGATAATAATAACATAAATAAGGACTCACAATTAGTATTGCTTTCTGCCAAAAGAAAACCAACAAACCATAAAGCTTCTCATATTCCTTGGAGTCGGGAAACTATTCCCACTATTTGGATAAGTCTTGTGAGTACATTGTATACTCAGGGTTTGTTTACCCCTGTTGCAGGTGATGCATGAGAAGTACCTTTGTGTGGAGGATTCTTCTAGTGGGCTCAAACAGATCCTCGTCCCTTATCGCTAGATGTTATTTTTAAATTCCGCTGTTTATTATTCCGCACTCTAATATTTGGTGTTGTAATAATGTACTTTTTAAGAAACTCTGACGTATGAAATGGACTAGTATTGTAACTCGTTCTCATTATTGGATCCTTAGGAAAATGTGGATCTTTCGGGTTCTCCCTTGGGGTGTGTCCGACGGATACCGTCCGTTGTAGCTTGCTTTTGGGGTGCTTAGTGTCTAGTGAAAGGTGTCAACAGAAGATGCTCGGCAGTCCACCGAGGGGTATCCCACGATGGTAGATTTGTCGTAGAGGTGAACGAGATCTGGAGCGAGATGGTAATACAAGCACCAAGACACAAGATTTAGACAGGTTCGGCCATCAGTATGACGTAATACCTACATCCTATGTTTTGATGTATTGCAATGAGATGTATGGATCGTGTCCACTAGGGGACCCTTGCCTCTCCTTATATACTCTGGAGGGGTAGGGTTATAAGGAAAGTAGCCTATTTGGTCCTATACAATATCTTACGGTGCACGCCGAGCAGTGCCGTGCACGCCTTGACCTTGTGGGCTGGGCCACCTCTGATGGTGCGGCCCATGTCTTGTCTTGTGGATACTAGGGGCCATACCCCCACAGCTAATCCCCGAGCCTGATAGTAGATGATGTAGTCACGTGGTGCTAGGGTTAGAAAGTAGAAGACCAGCCAAGCAGGTAGCCAGTCCCCCGGCGTAGCCTTGAGATGAGAACAAGCACACTCACCGCAAGGTGAAGTGTGCCCACTTAGTCCCCGAGCCTGCTGGAAGATGAAGAATGAATCTTGTAGCAGGGTCAAAGAAAAAGAAGTCTAAAAGCTTTGCCGACGTCATCCGACATGCACGCATCAAGACCCTAGACGTACTGCCCAAGATCAGCACCTTGATCCGAACAGCATGGAGTAGCTTGATAGCACACCGATGAGACGTAGCAAGATCCGACCACCAAGCGCGATGCCAAGCGCCGAGGAGTCCCTAGCGTAGCTGGCGATGCCCCAGCACCGAGGAGTCCCCGACATAGCTAATGATGTTCGAGCACCGAGGAGTCCTCGGCGCAGCCGGCGACGTCCAAGCACCGAGGAGTCCCTGGCATAGCTGGCGATATCCGAGCTCCGAGGAGTTCCTGGCGAAGTTGGCAATGTTCGAGCACCGAAAAGTTCCCGACGTAGCTGGCGATGTCCAAGCACCGAGGAGTCCCCGGTGTAGCTGGCGAGGTTCGAGCACCGAGGAGTCCTCGGCGTAGCTGATGATGTCTGAGCACCGACGTAGCTGGCGATGTCCGTGCAGTGAAGTGTGCCCACTTAGTCCTCAAGCACGAAGAATCCGAGCGCCGAGGAGTAACCGGCATAGCTGGCGATGAAGCACGAGTGACGAACAGTCTGGTCAACTGGTCGGCGGCGAAGTGAGCATTGAGTAGAAGCGACCGGCAAATAGTCCAATCAACTGGTCGGCGACAGAGTCCATGAACCAAGCGGTCCAACCAGTCGATCGGTGGAGAAGTCCGAGCACTAGGTGGTCTGACCACCTGGATGATGATCCTGCAATACAAACATGTAGAACGGGTAGTACATGATGTAAAGATATATGAACTCCGGAGAAAAAATAGCGTATGTAGCTCGGCGATCAGTTGGTGTGACGATGTATTTATATTTAATATAAACCGTCCGACCAGTTAGTGTATAGCTGAGTCTCTAGCCCTAGCTAGCCCATAGTCCATAACGTCGAGCGCGGAGCCCGTGCACGTGTAGGAGGAACAGGCATGACCAAGGAACTGCTGCCGACCACCCATAACGCAGAGCGTGGAGCCCGTAGCACATGTAGGGAGGAGCCGGAGACAGGGCCGTCTGTGGAGGTGTCCAAGCATCAACATGACTATTCGAGGGTTCGAAAAATCATTTGGAGGGCAAACATGGAGAAAACAACTCGGAGAAACATTATGGCGATATACGGAGATTGGAGAATATTTAGAAAAATATTAAAGCGTGACTTAGCTTTAGACGGAACGTCTAGTCGGCGGCGTATGGCGTTATCCGGTCGGCATTGACAAAATTGTCCGGCCCTCGAGCTTTCCGAACTATCGTCATGGCGGCGGTCGCGGTTGTCACGGCGGGTGGTCGGAGTAAGTAGTCCGGGCGACGTCATCCTTATATTAGTGGTCGGTGACTCGAGCAACTCGCGATCAACGATGGTGTAGGAGCAGTAGGAGCAGCCTTTGCCGCTGCTGGAGTACTCGTCGTCATCGTTGGCTTGTGTGGTGATCTAACTTGGACTTGTACGAAGTATCGATGCTATGCAAGAAACGGTGACATATACATATATACGCACTCCATTGATGCATGGTCCTATATACCACATATATGCTTCCTTGGTTGCATGGTTCTATAACATAGTACGGTGGCTCCTTGTTTGCTTGCATACCCGTGAATCATGAGCCAGCCTGAATTGTGGATCGTGTTGTAAACAGGCTAAGCATCACGACGGATCAGATCCGATCAGCAAGGGTCGAGTTCCTTCGTAGGCCACCGCTAACGGACCGTGTGTACACCGTGATTTGTCTTGGATTAGGAGAGTCGGTCAAAACAGATCACCCTCGTGTCGAAGTCGGGCTTGATCTGGATGCCTTGCTTATCGACGATGATGCCGAGGATTCAACAAGTGCATCATGAGCGAGAAGAGGCAGTTGCACCTGGGCCTAGTGCTCTGCAGGTTGAAGCGCGTAAGGAGCTGAATCACCGCAGATGACGATGATGAAAGATTCCCATACAAAATCGATAGTCGATCCCGCCGAGAACGTGATGCTAATCTTGAAGTCCATCTGGTTCGCCATGGATCAGCATGCACACCCCTACCTGGCGCACCAACTGTCGACAGAAGATGCTCGGCAGTCCACCGAGGGGTATCCCACGTTGGTAGCTTTGTTATAGAGGTGAGCGAGATGGTAATACAAGCACCAAGACACAAGATTTAGACAGGTTCGGCCGTCAGTATGATGTAATACCTACATCCTGTGTTCTGATGTATTGCATTGAGATGTATGGATCATGTACACTAGGGGACCCCTGCCTCTCCTTATATACTCTGGAGGGGTAGGGTTACAAGGAAAGTAGCCTATTTGGTACTATACAATATCTTACGGTGCACACCGAGCAGCGCCGTGCACGTCTTGATCTTGTGGGCTGGGCCACCTCTGATGGTGCGGCCCATGTCTTGTCTTGTGGATACCGGGGGCCATACCCCCACAGAAGGCGAGCACCTCCATAAGCGTGTTATTTCAGGCGGTTCTGCCACACTAATGAGGTCCTTAATCTTAGATTATCAAATCTCAATCACCCCACTAGGTTCTTGCTCTCCCTTGCACTCCAAAGGTGTTTCTCAGCTGAACAAATAGGCAAGAGGCCTCCCATGGATAAGTGGAGTAAGTATTTATACCCTCTCATTCAAAACATAACGTTTGGAGGCTGAGTCAGCACTCTACGGACTGACCGGACGCTCCGGTCAGGGTGATCATATGCTCCGGTCAGTTGTACCCACCACTATGTCAGAGAGAGCCGTTAAGCTCTGACCGGACTCTGACCAGCGTCCGGTCAAGAAAAAACCTCTCTAGAACCTCTCTGGAGTCGATTAGACGTAGGCACCCCAGCGTCCGGTGCTCCTCCACTCAGCATTCGATCAGTACCAAATGACTGTAGTTGATTGACCGGACTCTGACCAGCGTCCGGTCAAGAAAAAGCCTCTCCAGTACCTCTCTAGAGTGGATCGGACGCAAGCACCCCAGCGTCTGGTGCTCCTACACTCAGCGTCCGATTAGTACCAGACAACTGCAGTTGATCAAATGAACTGACCGGACTCACCCTCCAGCGTCCGATCACAACCAAACCAGCATCCGGTCAGTCATTTGACCCTCCATTCACTTCCAACTCAAAATCCTATGTGAATAAAGTTGATTTCAATTGATATTAGGGCTATTCCTGAGCTACCTAGTGCTAGGTTTGACAAGTGTGCACCACACCTAACCCACTAGACTCACCTAGGTCAAGCTACTAGTCCATACCCCCCTTAATAGTATGGCCAAAGGAAAAACAAGGTCCTAAACTACTCTAAGTGTCTCTCCAACACCAAACGACACTTAGAACTAGTCTGTCATTTACCTTGTCATCCATCCTTTGAAAACCGAAACGATTTCCATCGACAGGGGCATGGCCACCATGATTGCCCAATCAATTTCCTTTACCATGACCTAACTCAAATTGCCTCTGCAAAACGCACGTTAGTCATAGCAATCTCGTGTCATCATTAATCACCGAAAACAACTAAGGGCCTAGATGCTTTCAATCGACAACGCTACCTCTATAATTGCAAATGTTTCTCTTATGAGAACCCGTATCTGGAAAACAAAGTCCATGGCAAAGGCGCCTGTAGCGATTATATCGGGTCAATGAAGAAAGCAATTGAGGTTAAATCTCCTATTAAGAAGAAATAACTATTCTGCTATATCTCTGGCAAATGAAATGAATGAATATGGAATATGCAGTTAATAAGTGGATTATGAAAATCCATATAATTCTTGAAGAATATAAATCGCAGCATATGAAAATTAAATCTCACACCAAGTATTAAGAAGTCTAAGGTATAATATATTCCTAAATAAATATTGAAGTCTCAAGAATAGTATATCCTAAAAGGAATAGTCATTGAATGACTTTGTAGTGAATAACACTATCTCCTTGTGTATATCACATAATAATTTCTCATGTAGAGAATATATCTCATAGAAAAGAAATATTATTCAATAAGCTTGAGAACATTCTTGAAGGATTTACCATTGATTCTTAAATAAACACCAGTAATCCCTGAAGTGAATGTAGACCCGAAAGAATAAAAATGAGGAATCCGAAACACCATGAAGGTGTCATACAAACACTCAGAAAAGTGTATATTGTAAAGCTAGCAATGAAGTGATGATATCCTCTACATACCATAGAAGGAATAAGAATAGTGGTGATTTTGGCAATTGAATTATCCCCTAAATGCCAAATGCAGGACTGGATTTATTATTTAGTGGTATAATCAAAATCCCGAAGATTTGAAGAACATATAATTTAAAAATCCACTAAGAAAGAATTATAAGTATTCAAACTCTAGTATAAGTTTGATACACTATCTAGAAGATATTGAATATTGTAACTTATTTACCCCCATAATCCTTTGAAAGAATTTATTACCCTGAAGGATAAATTTTATTTGTTTTGCACAACTAATAAGTGGTTATTTATGCATGAAGCATATTGCTCTTGTTTACTCATATTATAATTCATTGAAGAATGGTAAGCCAACATTTTGGTATTATGGTACTGCATACCATTATTAAGCACACATTTATGAAAAAGTGTGGACTGAACAATGAAGTTCAAAGGATGGTTTTATGAGGGGGAGCAATTTAAGTAAATCTACCTTGAAGGTAATTAAAACCATTAGAATTACAAAGATCATGTAGATCATATTTGCTAAAACATTGAAGTTTATGCATATTCATGAATAGAATATCCTTAAGAATGCATGACCAAGAAGGTTAAATGTTGTACTCTTTTTTTCTATGTGAATGTTTACTTCAAGGTTTCTCACGCAAGATTTTTAATGAGACAATATGTTCAATGCAATTAACGGATGCGATGTACTCTTTCCTTCAAGAACCGTTTTTTCCCACTGGATTTTCGGATGGAGTTTTTAACTAGGCATGTGCATATCGTGGTAATCGTCCAATAGGGAGTGTTGTAAAACATACACTCTATCCTAGAAGGAAAGGAGAAGGAGAAATCCTAATCCTAGTCCGTTTGTATGTGGGCTCTTACCAAAACTCTTAGACCTTGGCAGGGTTATATATATGTGGGAGCTCTATGTTGTAATCATCAATATTTAGAGAAATAAAGAATAGTCTCCTTATCTCTTGTGTCTATGTATCCTATTTTCATCTACTATGTTGATCATGAGAGACGAAGAAGAAAATGTCCTAACCACTGGCAACATGTTTTATAACAATCTGGACTAAACTTTGACACTTTGGTATGCAAAAAAGAATGCACGCTGGCTGCATCCATGGTCGCACCATTATACTAGTAGCTGGTATATATATATACATGCAACACTACTGTCAAATATGTCACATTGATCTCATTATAGCATTGCAATGCAACTTCACCATCAACGGATGCAAACATGATAACTCATAGACCAGCAGGACAGTGCTAGCTGCTAAAAACTAGAGCAAAGGAAGTCGTGTACTCCTGCCTATATCCTCTATCTTTTTTACCTGCTCCATTCCTGATAAGTCAAACGAACTTAATTTTGACCAGATATATACAAGAAAATATTAATGTTTACGGTACATAATTAGTACCATTAGATAGATTGTCGAATATATTTTCATAATATAAATTTATTTGGAGATACAAGTGTTGGGCTCTTATTTTGTCAAAACTAGTTAAAGTTGAGAAAAGTTTGACTCGCACATTTTCCAAATATAAAGGGATAGAGGAAGTAGCTACCTTCTGATTGTCACAGTCTCCATCACATCAGGTACTAACAGCCATGCATTCAGCTGAATGAAGGCGAAAAAGTGCAATTTCTATATGCATTCAGCGATGCTAGCTACCTACAGCTAGCTTGATACCCTGCGGCTGTCTGGGCCACAAACTCGCTCGGTCTCTGTTGAGCTGCAAACTGCTTATTTATTTCCAATTATTATGTAAGACGCTAAAATGCCGTGTAATCCTGTGACATCACCTGAGAGCAGCCATCCGTTGCTATCACGCAGAACTTGTAGCTGTCTCATAAGCAAGCACACGCACAGACCATTTCTGAGCCACAAGCAGCTTGACTGCGCTTGACACATGCAGGCAGGCTCGCTCTGAATGTTAGCATCGATCAACCGGCCGCCAGCAAACGAATCCTTTGCATGATTGACCTGACCTGACCTGACCTGACCAGACCAGACCAGATGTTCGCCGTTCGTTCATGGCCACAACCACAAAGCTAAGCTAGCTAGGCGAGCATATGTACATGCATATATGCGTCATCACGATCGTGTGGCTCCTGTTGTGACATCCAGTAGTCGTCTGTATTAGGTGATCGATGATCCATGAGAAAGGGGATCATATCGGATCCTACCGCCGCAAGGCCGTCCAGGTGCAGCTCACACACACCACTCGATGGAGTGTTCTGGAACAGAAAGACGAAGCGAGTGGACGAGAGAGCACCACGTCCATGCAGATTTTTTTTTTCAACAGCCCCGATGGCTTTTTTTTATTACGGGCAAGTGGAAGACGTTCTTCGTTCCCATTGGATCCATGCAATGCATGATTTGTATACCTGATCCATGGATGGATTGAGAAGTCGTATACCAGTATTTCTGACTGGCTAGGGTAAGATTTGCCACTGACATCATTTTCTAGATCTCTTACAGAGCGGGAGCTCTCTGCACTGGTTACGTCTTTTTTTTAGTTAGCGATATTATATTCGGCAGGCAGGCAGGCATGTTTAGTTTCTGCAATCCGGTGTGCCTGGGAAATTAAAGCAGTTTCAGCTCGTGGCTGCGAACACCGGAGAAGACAGGGCGCAAGTACTGTATGTGGCGAATTGAAAGAGCATACGTCGGAGATCGAGGTGTCATTCGCACATGCATGCTGCCATGATGAAGCCCACATTCTATTTTCCGTGCGATCATACACAGCACACGTACCCGGAGTACGTTGAGGCACACATGTGTTTATATAAGCATGTGCGCGTGTGTAACTAATTCGAGCATCAAGTTTTAATTTGCTCGGACAGAAGCTGCACACGGGCAGCAGAGAATCACCAAGGATCCTGAACTGAGCTAAACTGATTATACAATATATATGTATGTGGAGATGAAATGAGAGGTGGTGTGCAGCCGTAGCAGTGGTGTGCATGCAGCTCCCTTTGCATGCCTTTTCTCGGTTTCTTGAGTATGCTATTACTGTTGGATTGATCTTGGCTTGGTCAACTTTTCCGAGTCCTAAGGGGGCCTAACGGCCAGGACAGAGCCATGATCGGGGGCATGCACCATCTCCTAACGGCCCGGTCCAGAGTACCCCGAGAATAAGAGATAAAGAGGGACCACGTCCCTGGTGCTGAATCGGTCTAAGGAAAACCTAACACCTACCGATCAAGGTGGCTCTCGGGAGTGTCTCTGAAGGCCGACGCCGACCACCGGCCACCCCTGTGCCGGTGTCCTCTTCTACCTCTAGGTCACTCATCTCCTCGCCTGCTTCCTCTCCAAGCAGGCATGGGTCTTCGCTAGGATCCAGAAGGTCTCTCTAATCGGGTAAGTCTAATCATGTATTAATTGAGGCTTAGGTGTTCTTGTAATTAGGCTAATTAGGTCATGCATAAGCAAAAAGATATAACAATTGGTATCAAACCCATTTAGCCCAATTCTTGAACCCTAATACCTAATTAAGTGTTCGGTTAAAATCTAATTAGCCTCGGATTTGACCGATTTTAAGGTTCTTTAAGCCAAAATCAGAAGCTAGGGTTTCAATTTTAACACATAGAAGGAGGGGAATCGAATCATTTTGCAACCCTAAGCCCGTTCTTCCCCAAATCAGAAACCCTAGCAAAAGTTTTTTTCGCAAATTGGACCCAAGAAATTAAAATCCCATCAAATCCCTAACCCTAATTAAGAGTGTTGGAACACTCGAGTTTTCTCTTCTCTCTTCCTCATCCTCTCTTCTTCTCCATCTCAAGCGGGCTTATAAGAGGCTTGGGAGAGGCAGGCCGACTAGACAGTGCGGACGGTGGGAGGTGTAGGGTCGAGATGGCGACACTAGTAGAGAACAGACCTTTCATCCGATGTTAAAATGGGCTCTAGTCCCGGCATTTTTTGCGCCCGGGACTAGAGAGACCTTTAGTCCCGGTTGGTGTCTCCAACCGGTCTCCAACCGAGACTAAAGGTCCCTGCCCAACGGCTACTGCGCTCGGCACAGTGGCAGAGGACCTTTAGTCCTGGTTGGAGACACCAACCGGGACTAAAGGTGGACCTTTACTCCCGGTTGGAGCCACCAACCGGGACTAAAAGTCCTCAACCTGTAGTCCCGGTTGGTAACACCAACCGGGACTAAAGGTCCCCCGATAGGTTAGTTCAAAAGGGAAGCATCCCATCCATTGTCAGATGTGTTGTGTAGGTGGGGTGGTAAGCTACGCGCGAGGCAATGCATGGGGTCTTGGGTTCGAATCTCACGGAAAGCAGCGGTGGGAGGCATTATTTTTTTAAAGCTGAGAGGACCTTTAGTCCCGGTTGATGTTACCCACCGGGACTAAAGGTCCTGACCCGGGACTAAAGGACCCCCTTTAGTCCCGGATGCTTACTCCCGGGTGGGGAACCGGGACTAGAGGGGGTTCCCCATCGGGAGTAAAGCTCTGTTCTCTACCAGTGCGACTAGAGGGGGTGAATAGTCGTTTCTAAAATTTAATCGCGTCGGCTAACCGAAATAAATGCATAATTAAAACAATCGGTCTAGCCAAGACTATACCCCTCTATCGAAGTTCACAAACACCTTATAAAATCCTAATTAAGCAATTAAAGTGCCGAGCTAGCTAGAGCTCACCTAAATAATTTTAGAAGCAAGGTCACACAAACCTATGCCACTAGTACTTTACACACCGGGGAGCTCCTACACAATTCTAGTAAGCAAAAGCATAAAACTCCTAAACTTACTAGCAATGCTTAATAACAAGACAACCAATGCCAAATTAGAGAGTGCAAATTACTTAGCTACACAAACTAAGCGATGTGACTAACAAGGTTACACAAACCAAATTAGCCACGCAAGGAAGCTACTTCTTATGCTACACAAGCAAGAATGTAACTAGTGAGCTACACAAGCTAACTAATTATAAGAGCAACTATACAAGCACAATGTATGTGAAAGTAATTACAAGCTTCTGCAAGAAGATTGCAAACCAACTGGAAAAACAAAGTTGACACGGTGATTTTTCTCCCGAGGTTCACGTGCTTGCCAACACACTAGTCCCCGTTGTGTTGACCGCTCACTTGGTGGTTCGGCGGCTAATTAGCATCACCCGCCAAGCCCGCACGTCGGGCACCACAAGAACCTACCCCGAAAGTGAGGGTAGCTCAATGACACGTTCTACTAGAGTTGCTCTTCGTGGCTCCCGCGGGGCAAGCACAATGCCCCTCACAAATCTCTTCTCCGGAGCCCCGCACAAGTTTCTTGTGAGCTTCGACGGAGACCACCACCAAGTCGTCTATGAGGTGGCAACCTCCAAGAGTAACAAGCACCACTGGCTTGTAACTCGATCACCTAGTGCCACTCGATGCAACCTCACGATGCAATCGCACTAGAATCGCTCACTCACTCAATCGGATGAACACTATCAAGCTAGAGTGAGTTAGAGGGCTCCCAAGCACTATCACACAAGCCACCAAGGCTCTAGTGTGCTCAGCGACCAGCCCAAGGCCGAGACCCCTTCTATTTATAGTCTCCATGAAAATAGAGCCGTTGTTCTCCTTCACTCGGGCACAGCTTGGGGTGTCCGGATGCTCGATCAAATCGACCAACGCACCTCGCCAATTGTCCGGTCAATGAGATACGCCATGTCATTCAACCTCAGTCGCTTGATCTCAACAGTCAAGTGATGACCGGACGCAACACAGTGCCAAGACCGGACGCACCTCTGCCGAGTCCGGTCGTTTCCAGAGAGATTTCATCCACAACCGGACGCGTCAGTTTGATAACGATCGGACGCAGGACCCCAACGTCCGGTCACTTCCAATAAGGTTCCACTCGCGACCGGACGCGTCCGGTCAGTCATGATCGGACGCAGCACGCTTTCGATCCTTCCTCCTTTTCTCTGTGCTACCACGTCAGCGGGACTGGACGCACCCATCACGCGTCCAGTCACGAAGTGACCCAGCGTCCGGTCGAAGACCGATGCCAGCGTCTTCACTGCTTTCACCGACCGAACGTAGGACCCAGCGTTCGGTCACTGCGTGACCAGCGTCCAGTGCACTACGTGAAACCCTGTCTTTTCTGTACAGGGCGCCGGTGGCACCGTCGGACTGTCCGCACTCTAAGGGCGGACACTCTGCCGGTGAAGGTTCGAACCCTTTTCTATACCGAGTTGATCCACATCAACTCCAACTTCTTCTCCTTTGTAAATATGCCAACACCACCATGTGTATGTGTTAGTATTTTCACAATCATTTTCCAAAGGATTAGCCACTCAACTTGCCACGCCACTCAATCCTAGCGATGTTGCAAAGTTAGATCACTCAAGTGGCACTAGATGACCGATATGCAAACAAGTTTGCCCCTCTTGATAGTATGGCCATCTATCTTAAACCCGGTCATAAACTTCTCTACACACCTATGACCGGTGAAATGGAATACCCTAGGTTATACCTTTGCCTTGCGCATTCCATTCCAACTCCTCCATTGTTGATGCAACACATGCACCAACCAATCACCAAATGATATGATCCACTTCATATCATCACGTGATCATATTAGTTCATTGATCTTGACTCCACTTGCTTTTCACCGTTGCATTCGTCCATCGGAGCCAAGTCTTGCTCAAGCTTCACCGCCACGCGGTCCATCGCTCCAAAGCCTCCAACTTGCCCTTTCACGCTTGCAACCGGTCCATCAAGCCAAGTCATGTCTTGATCTTCTCCACCTTGATCACATAACTCAATGTCATATCTTATGTGCAATGAGCTCCTTCATCATCACATGTGTGAGCTTTGCAACATTTTCGAGCCATTTTTACCTTCATGGCATATGTTGCTCACACACATGTACCTATGTACTAATCACCTGTGTATCTCACATAAACATAATTAGTCCACCAAGGTTGTCACTCAATTACCAAAATCAAACGAGGACCTTTCAGGAGGGCGACAGTTAGGGTTTGACAACGTAGGAGGTGGACGGACTAGGTCGGGGGGGGGGGACATGGCCGTGGCGGCGACGGGAGGGGATAAGGAGAAAATGGAGGTCGCCGGAGCTCTATAGCCACGGACCTCCAATGAGACCCTACTGCGTGGTGGGGAGGTGGGCGGTGGCGACACATCAGGAGGAGGAAGAAGTTACGAAAAAAAGCAGGTGTTGAAAGAGCCCAAAACGCTCTAGTGTTGTACATACAACCTCTATTACTATCATCACTTGTATGGACAAAAGCTAGTTAGTACCAGGAATTCGTGGCCATGTCGTTGCGACAAGAAAGAAACCGGGATAGTTACGTACTCGATTCGAGCTGCCGATGTCTTTTGCTACCTGCCATAAGAGTTCTGTGTGCCTATTGTTTTCATTTAATGTAGCTATTATATACGTACGTGTCACTTAGCCGCCTATGACGCGTGTGTGGTTGGGACTGGATAGTGTCAACTGTCACATCGATCTGATTATGGCATTGCAATGCAAATTCACCATCAACGGGTGTAAAAACATGATAACTTATAGATAAGCTAGCTATTAGCTACTAGGAATAAAGCAGCTCTACCGGTACAGTGCTAGCTGCTAATAACTTGAGCAAAGAAAGTCGTGTACACCAACTCCTCGGTCCCAAAATATCTATCGTTTTCACTTCCTAAGAAATAACTTTGATAAAATATATATTAAAAAATATTAATATTTATGGTACATAACTGGTATTATTGAAAAGATCTTTGAATCTAGTTTTTTAATAAATTTATTTGGAGATACAAATATTACATGCATTTTCTATAAATCGAGTTAAACTTGTAGTACGGAAACAAAAACGAGAGATAATTTGGGACAGGGGAGAATCTAGCTTCTGACTGTCAGTCTCCATCACATCAGATACTAACAGCCATGCATTCAGCTGAAGGTCGAAAAGTGCAATTTCCATGCTTTACCTACAGCTAGAGCTTGATACCCTACGGCTGTCTGGGCCACAAGCTCGCGCTCGATCTCTCTGTTGTGTACGTAATCCTATGACGTGCAGCTGTCCGCCCATGCATAAGCAAAGCACACGCACTGACCATTTCTGGGCCACAAGCTAGCTAGCTTGAGTAATGCTTGACACAGGCAGGCAGGCTGCTGAATGAGGAAATGGCCTGTTAGCATCGATCAACCGGCCGCCAGCAAACGAATCCTTTGCGATTGACCTGACCAGACCAGATGTTCCATGTTCGTCTTTCGTTACTTCGTTCATGGCCACAACCACAAAGCTAGCAAGCTAGGCGAGCATATGCACATGCATATATGCGTCATCACGATCGCGTGGCTCCTGTGACATCCAGTAATCTGCGCTGTGTTAGGTGACATCACGATCGCAGCGCTCACACACGCACACCACTCGATCGCTACAACTCAGCTGAACTGACCTAACAAACATATGTGGAAACTACTAAATGTGAGACAATGAAGATATGCATATACTATTTTATATATTAACAGATAAAATGAACACAACAAAAGTAGCGCATTCCTTGTTTGCATGGCTGGTATTGCTTCCGAGGATCTATATATACCTGACTGCATGCTGTGTGTGTGTGTCTATATATATATATATATATATATATATATATATATATATATTACTCCTTCCGTTTCAAATTTTAATTTTTTTAATACACATCTATTTTACTATACATCTAAATATAATAATATGTCTACGTACATACGTAACAATATGGATGAATCACTTCTATGGATCGGTCTGTTGATGGAGTATATACTATACTATCACTTCTATGGGCAAGCTAGCTAGTACTAGTTAGGTAGTACTCGATTAATCAGGGTGCTGATCTCTCTTTTGCTGGCTGCCATCACTAGAAGAGAACAGACCTTTCATCTGATGCTAAAATGGGCTCTAGTCCCGGCATTTTTTGCGCCCGGGACTAGAGAGCACTACTAGAGAACAGACTTTAGAACGATGTCCCAATTTAGCATTAGCCTCGGCATTTTTTGCCCCCGGGACTAAAGGTTTACCTTTAGTCCCGGTTGGTAATACCAGCCGGGACTAAAGCTTTTAGTCCCGGTTTGGGTTATTCCCCGGGAATAAAGATTAATATTTAGTCCCGGTTTGGACCCCTAACCGGGACTAATTATCCCGGCCTATAATTCTGCTCAATTCTTCCTCCCCGAGCCCGAGCCATTCCATTATTCAAACTCACTGCCTCTGTTCTTCAGCTTGCTGTTGTTCTTGCACTCTCCCCCTCCATTGGTGTTGCTCTTCGATTTTGGAGGTAACAAACTTAATCCTCTTATGTTTTATCAGTAGCTTATCTCATTTTGCAATGTAGATGCATGTGTAACTTTATATGTTGGACTTTATTATGATTTTATATGTCATTTTTAGCTCAAAATCACATGATGATTTGCATATATGTTTGGATAAACAAAAGTTAAATTAGTTCATCAAAATCACGCCTCGCTTCGTCCTCGCCGGAGCACGCGCCATTCTCGTCCCCCGGTGGCTTACGTGATCTTAGAATTAATTTTTCCATGAAATGAAAAACTTAGAAAATTGTTAGAAAATTGTAGAAAATCCGTACTAGTTGAACTTATGGACCGTGTTCATCTCGGCGAGCATGTTCTCTGCCCGAGCGGTAATAACGGACATCAAGGAGGAGCTTTGATTCTCTGAGGGAGAGCGGCAACGGTCGTGGAAGACCGTGTTCCCTTTCTCGTAGAATCGGAGCTCTTCCTTGGCCAAGGCACGGTGCCGTCCGGTGGAGAAATGCTCGGCGAGATGATCACGTAAGCAAGGTCAACTAGTACGGATGGTTATTTATTGAAACATGTTTTTGAGCTATAATTTGATGGATATTTGAAAATATGAAATTTACACTAGTTTGCAAAAATAAGTATAGAAAGTAGATGACAATCGTTATCGGATCCTCGGCCTCTCGCTTAGGTTCTTGAACGATCGAGGCCGTAACTCCCTCTCATTATCTGCGGCAAGTGTAAGCGAAGATTGTGATGGAGTACCGAGTCAAGAGACAGGGGACCCAACAAGGGTCGTGTTTTCTACAAGTGCCCGGATCGCGATGTGAGTTTCTTACGCATTTTATAATTATGGCTAATTGACTGCTTTTCTTGAATATTTTTGACTAAATATTTTTTGGCTTTAATTTCAAAGTGGGAGGGCAATGGATGCGATGGTTGGTACTTGGGAGGAAGATTATGCTACATACGCGAGAATTTGGGTGCGCTTGAGGTAGCGGATGCTGCTGATGAGGCGAAGGAGCCAGCAGGAGAAGCTTATTGATATTCAACGGAAGAATGATTTGTCTGTTTTAGTTGCGTCATTTATCACAAAATAATTATATTATTTGAAGTGCATTGTAGTTTTAGTTTGTTTAGTGATAGTTGGGATTGCTTACGTTGTAGCCAGGCTTAGTTAATTAATCAACCGTGTGTGTGTCATTTATGTTGTGTAATAAAATACTTAATTATGTTTAAGGTTTTCATAATTTGTCGTGTAATACAGATTATGTCACGCCATTGGATGTACAATGCCGATCGCCGCTCCCAAGACTTTATAGAGGGCTTGCACTATTTCTTAGGTGTGGCCGAGGCAAATAAGCGGATGGTTTCATATGTCATCCATGTGCCCTATGTAAGAATTTAAAGGAATATTCAAGCTCAATGAGTCTTCATTCACATTTGCTTAAGTCAGGTTTCATGTCAAACTATATATGTTGGACTAAGCATGGAGAAAGCGGGGTCATGATGGAAGAAGGTGAAGGAGAAGATTTAGACATTGATGACATTATTGCTCAGTATGGTGCCTTTGATGATACTACAATGGGGGAGATGAAGAAGAGGTAGCGGTAGAAGATGATCTCGGTGATGCTCTTGGCGATGCCATTCGTGATGCACAACAAGAATGGGAAAGTGAAAAGAGAAAGTTAAGTTGGAGCGCATGCTTGAGGATCATAGGAAGTTGCTATACCCGACGGCCGAGAGAGGGCAAAAAGCTGGGTACAACACTTTGGAATTGCTACGAAGGAAGGCAAAGAATGGTGTATCCGATAAGGCATTTGGGAATTTATTAAACCTCATAAAGAAGATGCTTCCGAAGCCAAATGAATTGCCCACCACTACGCACGAAGCAAAAAAAAGGTTGTCGCCTTTGGGATTAAAAATCCGTAAGATACATGCATGTCCTAATGATCGTATCCTCTACCATGGCAATGAATACGAGAATTTGGATGAATGCCCGGTATGTAAAGCATCATGCGGTATAAGATCGGCGCGATGATCCCGGTGACGCCGAGGGTGAACAACGTCCTAGAAAGAAAATCCTCGCCAAGGTTATGTGGTATGCTCCTATAATACCACGCTTAAAACGTTGTTCAGAAATAAAGACCACGCAAAGTTGTTGCGGTGGTATAAAGAAGACCGTAAGGTAGACAATATCTTTGAGACACCCACCGATGGGTCCCAAAGGAGAGCGATAGATAGAGAATTTTCAGAGTTTGCAAATGAGGTTAGAAACTTAAGGTTCGCCTTAAGTACAGATGGTATGAATCCTTTTGGACAGCGAGCACTAGTCATAGCACTTGGCGGCCACTCTATGTATCTACAACCTTCCTCCATGGTTATGCATGAAGCGGAAGTTCATTATGATGCCGATCCTCATCCAAGGTCCGAGGCAACCTGGCAACGATATTGATGTATATCTGAAGCCATTAGTTGAAGAACTTCTAGTTTTATGGAACAAACCAGGTGTACGTGTCTGAGGATGAGTACAAACAAGAACACTTTGACCTACGAGCAATGTTGTTCGTAACCATCAATGATTGGCCTGCTTTAAGTAATCTTTCAGGTCAGACAAACAAAGGATATAATGCATGCACACATTGTTTTGATGACCTTGACAAGATATATTTGAAAAGATGTCGAAAGGTCGTGTACCTTGGCCATCGCCGATTCCTTCCTTTGAACCACCAAGTAAGAAAGAAAGGGAAGCATTTTAAAGGTAAGCCGCACCACCGGAAGAAGCCTCATAACCGAACCGGGAAGATGTACTCATAATGGTCAAGGATGTGAAAGTAGTATTTGGAAAGGGACAAGGCAGTGAATCTGTTCCCAAAGATGCTAATGGACATGCACCCATGTGGAAGAAGAAGTCCATCTTTTGGGAGCTACCCTATTGGCAAGTCCTAGAGGTCCGCAACGCAATCGACGTGATGCACCTGACAAAGAATCTTTGTGTGAACCTGTTAGGATTCATTGGTGTGTACGGGAAGCCAAAGGATTCACTTGAAGCATGCCAGGACTTGCAGTGCATGAAAGAACGAGACAACCTTCATCCGGAGAAAGACAGTGATGGACGTCATTACTTAAGTCCCGCTAGCTACACGCTTAGCAAAGAAGAGAGGGACAAGATGTTCGAATGTCTAAGCAAAGATCAAGGTCCCATCGATTCTCCTCCAATATAAAGGGTATAATAAATGTGCTAGATAAAAAAATTTCTAAACTTAAAGTCCCACGACCGCCACGTGCTTATGACGCAATTGCTTCCAGCTTGCTTTAAGAGGAATTCTACCTCCACATGTACGTCTAGCCACCGTGAAGCTATGTGCATTTCTCAATGCAATTTCTCGAAGGCAATCAATCCAAAGGAACTAGCTACTCTACGAACGATGTGGTTCAATGTCTTGTCGACTTTGAGTTGGTGTTCCTCCATCCTTCTTTAATATCATGACACACATCCTAGTTCATTTGGTGAAGGAGATTAGTATTCTTGGACCTGTGTTCTTACATAACATGTTCCCCTTCGAGAGGTTTATGGAGTCTTGAAGAAATATGTGAAAGTCCGTTCTAAGCTCTGAAGGAAGCATCGCCTGTGGCTATGGAACAGAGGAGGTCATTGAGTTCTGTGTTGACTTTATTCCCGACATTGCTCCGATTGGCGTTCCCGAATCACGACATGAGGGGGGAGACTCGATGGTAAAGGAACTTTAGGGAAGAAAACATATATTGGCATGGAAGACGATTATTTCAATAAAGCACACTACTACAGTTCTTCGAACTCGTCATTGGTGCATCCGCACATCGAGATACATAAGGAGTTCTTACGATCCAAGTTTCCAGGAAAGACCGAAGCTTGGATTAGGCGTCGACACATGAAAAGTTTCGATGGTTGGTTGCGAAAAAAGAATGTCAAGGCGATGACAATATTGATGAGCAATCAGATTTGTTGGCTAGGCGACCATCGTGGCATATCCTCACGTACCAAAGGGTACGAGATAAATGGGAATACATTTTACACAGTTGCCCAAGATAAAAGGAGCACCAATCAAAATAGTGGTGTTCGCATAGATGGCACAGATCCAAATGGGAATATACAAACATATTATGGCCGCATAGAAGAGATATGGGAACTAGACTACGCACCTAATTTTAAAGTCCCTTTGTTCCGGTGCCAATGGGTGAAGCCGACCGGAGGAGGGTAACAATGACAAAGAGTATGGAATGACAACAGTGGACCTCAACAATATTGGATACAAAGAGCAACCATTCGTCCTTCTCACCAATGTGAGTCGGTGTTCTATGTGAAAGACATGTCTACAAAATCAAAGAGAGGAAAAAACGAAGACATCAACTCAATGATCAATGAGCCAAAGCGCCACATAATTCTTTTCTCGAGAAAATAAATATAGTAGGAATTGAAGACAAGTCGGACATGTCGGAAGATTACGAAAGAAATGTCCAATTCCACCCTTCATAGTGAAGAAAGATCCAAGCATCATGTTAAATGATGAAGACACTCCATGGTTACGACAAGATCATAACCAAGGGTCATACGTCAAGAAGAAATTCACCATTGTGCCCGCATGATACAACGATGCATGTTTAATATATTATGTTTTAGAGACGGATATTATGTAATATGTTTTTTCGGAACCCTAGATTGTCTAAAATTGAAAAGTTTTGAATACCAAGTTTGTTCATATCATCAATATCTACAATCCTTATATAGACCATTTTTTCATTTGAGAAAGTTTGATAAAAATTTCTCAAATGGGAAAATGAGCTATGTAACAATTGTAGATCTTGCTGAGATGATCAAACTTGGTATTCAGAGTTTTTTCATCTGAGGTCATTTAGTGTCTCATTTGAGCAAGTTTGACCAAGTCAAATTTGGTCAAATGAAAAAACAACACTTTGACCCTAGTATTATGGACTCTAAATGACTTCGAATTGAAAAGTTTTGAATACCAAGTTTGTTAATTTTGGTCGAATTGAAAAAACAACAATCCTTATATAGGCCATTTTTTCATTTGAAAAAGTTGTACAACAAAAGATACTATATTTTTCTTTATTTTTATAGGTTTAACAAAAAATTTCCTCATCAATTTTGGTCAAAACCGAGAAAAAATTGAAACATTGACGTTACAATAATGTGATAATAAATTTCCTATCGAATAATATTAGTTTTATTAATTTTTTTTAAGTTACAAATATATTTTTGCATTAACAAAATACTTAGTATTAGTAACATTTATATTCTATATTCATAAAAGAAATTAAAAACTATAGGTTACAAAATTTTCCTATTTACAATAAATAATTAGTTAATCAATAGAATTTTTTAAAATAAATATTGCAAAGTATTGAAGTTGCTATGGAATTAATTGATTAACCTAGTATTAAACAAAATCAAAATCCCAGGTCTTTCCAATTACGCTGGCGGGTTGCCAAAATTTTCAGGCCTTCAGTCCCGGCCCAGACCAAGAACCGGGACTAAAGGGTGAGCGGCAATTTCGGTGCCCGCCCAAAATACTTTTAGTCCCGGTTGGTGTTACTAGCCGGGACTAAAGGGTCCCGGCCTATATATATCGAACGGTTTCATCTTCTACCTTTCGATCTACACGTCGATCATCGCGCTCGACTCTGCCGCGCCGCCGTCGTCTTCTACCCCAGCCCCGCCCGGCCGTACATCGAGCTCGTCTCTCTGCGCCACTGCCGCCGTCAAATCTTCTACCCCTTGGCAGCCATCCGCCGCCCGGCCGCATCCTGTCTCTGCCCTTTTTTGAGCCCCCCGTCGACCGCTTCCAGCTGGCTGGCTGGCCTCGTCGTCGAGCCCCGCCTGCCTCTCGCCGTCGACGTCGTCCTCAGCGCGATCGAGGTGCTCAGCTGCCGACCCAGCAGTGGCCGCCAAAGACGCCTCCTGCCCCAGCGCCATCCGCCTCTCGATCCCCACCACTGAGAGCTAGCTTGCTCTCTACCGCCAATATTAGATTAAAATGTTAGATTTAATTAGTAGTTTTGATATATGTTAGATTTAAATGTATTAAAATTTAATTAGTACTTTATTTAGATAGTTTTTTAGATAGTTTTTATTATAATATTTGATATATGTTAGATTAAAATGTATTAAATTTTAATTAGTACTTATTTAGATAGTTTTTTTAGATAGTTTTTATTATAGTTTTTGATATATGTTAGATTAAAATGTATTATCTATTACTAGTTTATCTAATTTCATGTTAGATTTATTTAATTGGATTTATTAATTATATATTCTATCTCTATATATATATATATATCTCTGAGAGAGATTCTATATGTATACATATGGTACTTAATTAATTATTTCTATATGTATATATACATGTACTTATTTTCATGTGTTGAGAGAGAGAAAAATTGTATCTAGAGAGACATTCTATGTGTTATCACATGCATATCTAGAGATATAGACATATGCACTTATTTCTATGTGTTTAGAGAGAGAGAAAATATATGTGTGTATATATATATACATGTACTTATTTCCATGTTTTTGGATCAAGTGGCGTAACCTAGAAGCGAGATTACTACCAAGGGAATCATACACAAAACAATAGAAAAGAACTGGCCTCAACGCAGCTTGAAGAATTGGTTCTACGCTCATGGGGGAAGCCTAGACCCGCATTAATCGGCAAGCTAATTTTCGCCAAAAAATTGAGAGAGCAACACGAGACTAGCTCGTGTGCTAGGGAAGAAGTCGATAGTGGTGTTTTCAAGCCCAACAGAGAGAGGATGAATTGACATATGCCCTAGAGAATCCGAACACGGTGGTCGAACAAGAGGCTATGGGGCGGTTCCGTGGCTACACGCATTCCCAGCAGACAAGGATACCTCTGAAGCCACCGGAGAAAGAAGAAGGATGAGGAGGCGAATCAATTCGTGCATTGGAGCAATTTGTTGATGAGTCACGACAAGCATTGCTTGAATCACGTGAACGAGAAAAATCTCTTGAGGCAAGAATGCAGGAGGAGATCAAGAGGCAAGTGCAGCTAGCAATGAGTCAAATGCAATCGCAATCAACGCCGGAGTCACCATTAGCCCCGTTGGTCGATGAAAAGCGCTTGTGCTTCTACGGAGCTGCCGATTATTCAAGACGACGCACTGGTTGCGCTTCCTCATTGATGACATTACCGAGCCTCTAACAAAATGTGAGCTGCACATTCCGATGGTAATGCATCAATCATGGTGGTTGTCGAGGTTGTATCTCCAATAGACCGAACGAAGACACCAAGAATCCATGGGTCGATTATTCAACTTTGGATATGCTAGCGTCTCGGTCGATAGAGTGCTCAAAGGTTACAGCAATGTTTCTCTTGACATTGAAGGCGGTGATGGGGAGAAGACACTAGGAGAAACAGAGAAGACATTTATTCAATGGCGCAAATGCTTCATCATCATTCCTGGGGCGCCACCGCTTCCCCTACCTCACCCTAGGTACGAATGAAAGTGAATGAAATATTATTTTCCATTAATTTTCTATTGGCTTCAAAAATAATTGACACACAAATTGTTTTTATAGCAGGGTCTCTCCCCAGCTTAGCCTAATCATTCATTCCCCATCTCATCACAAATAGTCATGGGGCGAGACTACTTCATCCCCACGGCGATCGCCAACTCCTACACCGCCCCATCGCCTCCACAACGATCTCCAACTCCTACACCGCCCCACCGCCTCCACAACGATCTCCAACGTCTCCACGCCGGTCTCCACCAACACCGCCTCATCGCCTCCACGCCGATCTCCAACACCGCCCCCACCCTCCACAAATGACGCACTACAAAGACGTCTAAGGTCCCAAGGCAAAGAAGACCCCAAGAAAAAGAGTTATTTTCAAGAAATACTTCCTGAAAAGAGGCCGATGAGCAAATAGCAAATTGAAGAAGACAAAAAAGTAAAAGATTTTTTATAGATATCAAAAACAAGAGTCAAGCAAAGCTTAAGGAGAAGCCGTACTTTTACATACCACGAGATGTGCCGAAAGGCGTAAGGTCGATGCTCACAAGAAAAAGATGATTGAACTTCGTAAGCCTTCGCCACTATCGACTATGACCGCTCCCTCGTGAAGTCACATGATGCGAGATAAGAAAAGGAAAAGAGCATCGGGGAAGGATGTCCCACTCGGACAACGTAGCAACCAATGCAAAATCTTGTTGTTGCTAATGAATATGGTTCCAACATAGAAGTCTATCGACCGCACAACTCGAGAAGTGTCGGTTCAAGCCCTTAATGCTTTTTTTTTTTTTAAGATACCGGTTTAACCTTGGATCAATTGACGGGCAAAGCTCCAATCCGAACACGGAAGTTGATACCGGAAGACTTATAAATATGGCAAAAGTCTGTACAACCTCAAGGCTCTGAATGAATTGGGTACGCAAAATGTACTTGCTCAACAAGTGGTACATGCAAAGCGTGGGCGGGGGTGAGCAAAGTGGATCTTTGTCGATTTAGAGACCATCATTACTTCCGTATGGCGACATCTTACATATTAGTTTCAAGAATTGCATCAACTATTCCACTTGGACGCTCTGGACAAATCAATCATGAGCTCCTTTTGTTTGTAAGTGATTCTTACTTTTATTTAATAAACTCACTTCCATGCGTACGTGTATATAATTATCCTCACATGTAACTTATATTTATATATAGATTCCAGATGTCAGAGCTCCAAAGAATACAAGACACCAGTGTTGGCTTCATTGATCCTTATATCGTATTCAAAACCGATATTATTGTCAAGGACCACCGGGTATCCGAAACCTGCATTTAATATCATGAAGTTCTTCGTGAAGCAGCACGACAAGACAACAATACTTTTCCCGTACAACTTTGAGTAAGTGTTAATAATAATGTAGTCTACACATTTTATGTAATATCAATACAACTTATATGCATGTACGTGTGTGTATAAACCAATGCAGTTTTCACTGGATACTCATTGTCATTGAGTTAAACTCAAGTCGGTTACTAATCTTTGACTCATTGAGAAAAGAACGGGCACTATACCAAGATATGATAGACATTATCCAGGGGTAATTTTGATCTCTCGCGCACAACTATTATTGAATAGACTTTGCCATAATTTATTAACGATCGTACATTATTGGTCGCACAGGGTTTGGAAAGAGTTTATTCGGCAACATCGCAAGGATTGCAAGGCACCACTTAATGTAGTTGAAATACCAGTAAGTTGTACTATATACACTTCCCCACGTGTTTAATTACTATATCGTACTTCAATTTACGTGTGAGATGATGAGAATAATCTTCTTCTCAAATGCAGTGTGTGTTTATGGCGAGAACGGTAATAACTTGTGTGGATACTACGTTTGTGAATTTATCATCACTAGCACATAAGAAGAACTCTGAAGATGTCCTCGAGAGTACGTATATATCAATTTTTTTATTTATTTTTAAATGAATATATATACATATATGTGTATTAATACTTTTCCTTTTATTTCAAATGCAAGACCGAATGGTTGAAACGAAGGGTCATGCAAAAAGACCATCTCGAAAGCGCTTCAAGAGTCAATAGCGAGGATATCTTCTAGAAAAAGTGCTAAATCCCAACGGCGAGTTCTACTTTGATCTTAAGGAATAAATGATGTAAATTAAATGTTTATTGATATCGTTATTTTCGAGAACAAGATTATGAAAGTGTTGTATATATACATATATATATATATATCTATAATATATATAGTTTCATACTTTATTCGAATATAATAATACTCAAGATGAGAATTAGATGTAATTATATGCATGCGTGTATTTATATTAGCAACGTAGAATACGTACATAAAAACATATTATATATTAAACAAATACGTGTAACTGAACTGAAAACAAATTAAACAAAAAAAAAGAAAAAGAAAAGGAACCTTTAGTCCCGGTTGGGGTTACCAACCGGGACTAAAGGGTGAACCATTAGTCCCGGTTGGTAACCCCAACCGGGACTAAAAATCTTGCCAGTTCGCTCGGCTGGAGGGCCTTTAGTCCCGGTTGGTGTTACCAACCGGGACTAAAGGTCCCTCTTTA
Source organism: Miscanthus lutarioriparius (assembly GCA_904845875.1). Classification (NCBI taxonomy): domain Eukaryota; kingdom Viridiplantae; phylum Streptophyta; class Magnoliopsida; order Poales; family Poaceae; genus Miscanthus; species Miscanthus lutarioriparius. The sequence goes on from CAJGYO010000014.1 coordinate 10,148,451, forward strand.
ATCCCGGCTCGATGATCCGGGACTGAAGGTTCCACCTTTAGTCCCGGGATCGTTGTCCCGGCGCGGTAACCGGGACTAAAGGCTGTTACCGCCCGGGACAACAGGTCCATTCTGTAGTAGTGGAGACCTTTAGTCCCGGTTGGTGTCTCCAACCGAGACTAAAGGTCCCTGCCCAACGGCTACTGCGCTCGGCACAGTGGCAGAGTACCTTTAGTCCCGGTTGTAGACACCAACCGGGACTAAAGGTGGACCTTTACTCCCGGTTGGAGCCACCAACCGGGACTAAAAGTCCTCAACCTTTAGTCCCGGTTGGTAACACAAACCGGGACTAAAGGTAGACCCTTTAGTCCCGGTTGGTAACACCAACCCGAACTAAAGGACCCTTTAGTCCTAGTTGGTAACACCAACCGGGACTAAAGGTCCCCTGATGGGTTAGTTCAAAAGGGAAGCATCATATCCATTGTTAGATGTATTGTGTAGGTGGGGTGGTAAGCTACGCGCGAGGCAATGCATGGGGTCTTGGGTTCGAATCTCACGGGACGCAGCGGTGGGAGGCATTATTTTTTTTAAAGCTGGGAGGACCTTTAGTCCCGGTTGATGTTACCCACCGGGACTAAAGGTCCCCCTTTAGTCCCGGTTCCTGACCCGGGACTAAAGGACCCCCTTTAGTCCCGGATGCTTACTCCCGGGTGGGGAACCGGGACTAGAGGGGGTTCCCCACCGGGAGTAAAGCTCTTTTTTGTACCAGTGCATTTTCTTTCTCTAACTCTTATGCAAAAGTGCTGTGTGACCTACTATTTCATTTCATGCTAGCTAATACGTGTCACTTAGCCGCCTATGACGCGTGTGTGGTTGGGACTGGATCATCTCATAGCTAGCTAGCTAGTATATAGCTATAGCCCTTGCGTTTCGTGCGTTTTGTTGGAAAAGGCCAAGTTCAGAGTGGTGGATGGGCAGGATGGACTTTATACTCCTAGTTTATCACACTATACTTAGTGCTCTTGGTACATGATGATTCTGGCATATGGCGATGATTTATTGCGTTATCCAAACTATATATATATATATATATATATATATGATGATTCTGGCATATGACGATGATTTATTGCGTTATATATATATATATATATATATATATATATATATATATATATATACACGTAGAGAACAAAACTTTACTCCCGGTGGGGAACCCCCTCTAGTCCCGGTTCCTTACCCGGGAGCAAGCATCCGGGGCTAAAGAGGGTCCTTTAGTCCCGGTCGGTAACACCAATCGAGACTAAAGGTCCTCCTAGCTTTAAAAAAAATAATGTCTCCCACTGTTGTGTCCCGTGAGATTCGAACCCAAGACCTCATGCATTGTCTCGCGCGTAGCTTACCACCCCACCTACACAACACATCTAACAATGGATGGGATGCTTCCCTTTTGAACTAACCCATCGGGGGACCTTTAGTCCCGGTTGGTATTACCAACCGGGACTAAAGGGTCCTTTAGTCCGGGTTGGTGTTACCAACCGGGACTAAAGGTTTGGGACTTTTAGTCCCGGTTGATGGCTCCAACCGGGAGTAAAGGTCCACCTTTAGTCCCGGTTGGTGTCTCCAACCGGGACTAAAGGTCCCCTGCCACTGTGCCGAGCGCAGTAGCCGTTGGGCAGGGACCTTTAGTCCCGGTTGAAGACACCAACCAGGACTAAAGGTCTCTCTAGTCCCGGGCGCAAAAAATGCCGGAACTAGAGCCCATTTTAACCTCGGATGAAAGATCTGTCTACTATATATATATATATATATATATATATATATATATATATATATATATATATATATATATATATATATATATATATATATATATATATATATATATATATATATGGTCCTCTTTGCGGGATGGCATCACTGCATATGCGCGCGCGCACACACATCTATCCTGAGAAATATTGCCGGCCTGTTGCTGCATTTGCTCCTTTTTTGTTGCTATTGTTATTACCTTTTCTCTTCTCTTTTCGTCTTTTTTTTTTGTCCTTTTGATGAGCAATGTTGCTCTTGATGATACAGGTACACATTTCTTTCCGTTTCTAGCATATATATATATATATATATAGCAGTAGATTATATTAGCCTTTTGATGTAGCTAGCTAGTTCATCAATAATGGTCCCCGAACTCATGCTGTGGCAAGTGTATATAGCCCTATTCTCTTGTTAAAAATTGTCTTGCTACTTTTATTTTGATCTGTCAACTCTATTTGGATAAACCCTTAACAAGTTGGCATGCGCATGGTCAACGCCACCCACTAAGATCACAGGCCAGTTTGGAGGCCCTGTTAAGGTTTGAATCAAAGGTTAACTGACCAATTATTAGTTAATTAACTAATCTTATCCTAGTATATAATGGGACACTAATTTTTTTCTACTACCTTTTCTCCGTAGTGATGTGTGTTTATGGCAGCGTCTATATATATAGTAGATGCATGGGTGGTCTGCATATATATTATGGTTTGTAAAAACTATATATATATATATAGTTATATATATATATATATATATATATATATATATATATATATATATATATATATATATATATATATATATATATATATATATATATATATATATATCCTCGACATGGAAGTGGAATCAACAAGAGTAGCCATTTGCGTGTTAACGATCCTTTTTGAAGATTCTCCTGACAAAAGGAGAAAACATTAGCCATCATGGTTAGGAAAGGGCTACTAGATTGCTTATCTGAACATCTAATAAACAGCCGCCTGACATTATATTAATTTTCAGCCATGGCTTTTCCACTATATATATACACTATATCTACATTTTACTTTAAGTTGACAATTTAATTAAGCACTTTAGATAATGGAGCTAACTTGAGAAATATAATGGCTTGTTTAGCACAGCTCTAGCTCCAAGATCAATGTAGGCTGTAGTGTTTGTAGAGCAAAATAAACTCTAGTCTAAACACATGTGTGTTTAATCCAAAACAATATCAAAATTGCTTAACTAAACACCTTTGATATGCGCATATCAAAACCGCTTTAGCGATAAGAATTTCTAGAACTGGTTTATGAAATACAATCTCAAGTAACTCTTGAACCTAGTGATATTCCAAATACTCCCTTTCTCCCAAAAAAATGCACATATATCCCGAGTTATCTGCCCATCTCAAGTAATTATTGTAAGATCACACCAACTATGTGTGTGGTGTGACTACTGATGTTGTATGAGAGATGAGAGGCCCTTAGTAGTTTGGACGAACCTCTACATAGTTAAGACAACGAGGAGCAATCCAGAAGAGACCAACCAAAGATCAGGAAGAGTTAATGGCCAGTTTCTAGATACTACTGTATCTTAGTTAAAATCGCCCAGCTAGGAGCCATGCATAGCTAGGCATGTGCATCGTCATATGATCCGAGGATGGGGTCCTGTCTGCCCAGCCCTATGTAGTCTCTACATTGTTAAATAGTACTTCTTCTGTTTTAAATTGTAAGATATTTTGTCTTTTCTACATATATTGTTTTTACTATATACTTAGACATAATATATATCTAAATGCGTAGCAAAATTTATATACATAGAAAAGCCAAACTATTTTATAATTTGAAATGGGGCAGTATGTTCTTTGTGGAATGGAGGAGTATTAACAATATATGATGTACTGCTATATGTTCATTTTTAGAAATTATCTATGTTTACTCAGAACCATTTACATGCTTCCACAATTTAGTTGCACTAGGTTATTTGTTTATTATTGCAACAATTAAATAAATAAATATGATTTCTTTTAAATAAAAGAAAAAGAGAGAAATAAGGCCTTGTTTGGCACGACTTATCCCACAACTTTATGCGTTTTTAAAGCTAATTTGTGCCAAATGGGTATTTTTAAAACAGCTTTACGTGTGAAACTTCTTAAAATGTGCTCTGACGAGGGATTGGTGTGAGATGAAGCTAAAAATAGTAGTTGTTCCCAGCTTCAACTCGCTCTGGTGAGAGCATATTTTAAAGAATTATATATGTAGAGTTGTTTGGACAAACGGTTTATTACCAAACAGCTTTAGCATCATCGGTTAAGTTGCTCGCAGAGCTAAAACTAAAAAACTGCTTCACTATAAAGCTGAGCTGTGCCGCCTAAGAGATGAGCATCCCGACTTCATATCACACGCTCTATCTAGTAGCTGCATCTTGGCTGTTAGCGGAGATCAACATTGTATCATCTCATTACCTATAATCTAGCCCAAATTTTGATTAGTAACACACCAATTAATTATGAACCATCAAGTGATCAATTAGTATATAGGCATATATAGCACTGCAATGCCCCATGCATATATGACACTAATGCAATTATGTCTACAATAAGTCAAATTATCTTTAGTTTGACCCAATTCATACAACATGCATGACTAGCATGTACAATATCAAATAAATAGTTTAAATTAATCAAGAAATATACATATATTCAAGATATATATATCACAAATGTAGATAATATTTTTTATAAACTAAATTAGACATAGTTTTAACTCAGAACAAACCTAGTAGTGCGTTCTTTGGGCGGAGGGTAGTATCAAAACCCCGCCTAGCTAAGCAATTTGGTACATCCTTCGTTCCAAATTATAAGTCATTCCAACTTTCTCTGAGAGTCAAACACCTCAAGTTTGACCAAAATTATAAAAAACAATTATAAAGATTTTATGACATTAAATAGATATATTATGAAAATACAATTAATGAAGAATCTAATAATATTTACGGAGTATTTGATATCATAAATGTTATTATTTTATTACTCCCTCTATACCGGTAATTCAAGTCGTTTTGGACAAGGCTTGGGTCAAACATTGGGAATATAAATCACTAATAATTTTTAAGTTGTTGAGTTTGGAATTGTGAAAACCATATGAATAGATTTGTCTTGAAAAGTACTTTCATAAAAATATACATATATCACTTTCTAATAAATATTTTTGTAAAAGTAAGAAGTCAAAGTTATGCTTTGGAGACCATGTCGCTGTCCAAAACGACTTGAATTACCAATATGGAGGGAGTATATATAAATTTGATCAAACCTAAGATACTTTGACTTTCTAAAAGGATGATATTTTAGCTATGATTCTTGACAAGTGCTTGGTCAGATTCATAGCTAAAACATCATTCTTTTTGGGACGAAGGAAGTAACAAGTAGGGGGTGTTTGGATCAGGACTAAAGTTTAGTCCCTGTCACATCGGACATTCAGATGCTAATGAGGAGGACTAAACATGAGCTAATTATACAACTAATTATACAGATGAAGACTAATTTGCGAGACAAATTTATTAAGCCTAATTAAACCATGATTAGCATATGTTTACTGTAGCTCCACATTGTCAAATCATGGACTAATTAGGCTTAATATATTAGTCTCACAAATTAGTCTCCATATGTACAATTAGTTTTATAATTAGTCTATGTATAATACTCCAAATTAGTGTCTAAACATTTGATGTGACAGGGACCGTTATCCAAACATCCCGTAGTATAGTGTGTAGGACTCTTTTGACTCATCAACAGTCACTACAAAATGACACCCCATTTTGCAACACAAATATGCATTGCTAAATGTCTATATATATGTTGGCAAGGTTCTATACCAACGCATCTAATATGTGTTGCCTAAAGTGGCGTTACAAGTATCATTTGCAACACTTATTTATGCATTGGTAAACTGTACTAATAACCGTTGCAAAGTTACAATGCATAATGATGGGTTATGGCAACACTTATATGTGTTTGTAAAAACCATGGGTGAACGGCCTCTATGATTTGTTGTAACATATAGATTTGGTCTGTTGCAACACTTACATGTGTTGTAAGAAATAAATTATTCAGTCATTAATATCGTATAATTATTTAATTTTGGAGACAAAAATAGAGATAATTCATGTACAATTTAATGAAAAATGCAAGACCATCCAACACATAGAAAATAAGCACACTCAACCATATATATATATAGTATAAAGAATTTATTGCATTACAATGAGTACCATCCACATAATTCATGACGCAATTTTTGTTCGAAGTACAAGTTCCTATGTGAGCAAAATATAAAACATATAAAGGGATCCGTCTTAGTATGCTAGCAGCCGTCCTTTCTCCTTCCTTCACTTTAGTCTAGCGTTCCACCGATGTGATCATATATTTATCTTCTTGATCTACAGATGAAAGTTGAATTAATTTAATATAACACTTATGAGAACTAAAGTTATATTGGGTTATAGAAAAGACCGTACAAAAGTTGAAGGCCATGCAACAGTAACTCATCCTTCTACGTCTCCAATAACCTTGTAGCCTTTTGTATGGTCGTATCGATGGTTCATCATCTACCATTGCAAAACTAACACGAACCATTCAAAATTCTTTGCCTAGCTGAACACCATCAAGTTTCTGTATTGGATCACAACTTACTATTGTACCCAATGCAACAGACTTATTTTGATTTTTCCAGCTCTGTAAATATACTTTGGTGCCAACCTGGTTCACATATATAAGCATGGAAAAAAATAAGTACATAACATATCAGACTACTTGCAAGAAATCAAATGACCATACCGTCATTGAATTGCCAGTTGACCAATTTGTTGTGCCACGATGATGTTTCTACAAAAATATATATGAGGATTCTTAGACTCCAACTGTAAGAACAATTAAGAAAGGGATAATATGAAGTTTTAAGAGATGTGTCTTATACACTAGCAGGTACTGTTGCACTAGGCCCTGTTGAGATCTTGTTCTGCTGGAAACAAGTCAAAACAGATAATTTAGTAGTGAAAAATATGCATGTAACAAAAATATCATTGCTAAAACAATATTTACTTGGTAGTCAGATGCTTCAAAATTTGAGTAGCACATGTTTCCTTTGCCACAACCTGTAGTTTGTGCTAGTTTAAATACAATAATTTGATCAACAATTTGATAAACTTCATAGGACAGAGAGTTATTTATACAACACCTTGATTTTATTAGTACACTTGCTTTTATCCACCATAACATCATTGTGGATATGTTTTTCCTGCCATTAAATAGAAATTACTAGTCAATTTGCGGAAAGGTACGGTCTTGTAGAAATGATCCACTTACTAAAGATATGATAAAATTTAACACTATACTGTCATTCAGTACTATATTGTGTTTGTTCTAGAAAGAAACACATGTCAGGAAAGTCAAAAAGCAGTGGCACTAACGATATCCAGTAAAATGAACATAATATATTGCTTTGCATCCATGTGTTTAGTTTGGTGTGCAAACCTTATCTTTAGTACAATTATATTTGTAATGTGCCGTCAAATCCTTGTGCTCCACATAATCATCTTGCTCCGTCTATAGTGAATAAGAATAAATTAATATTTTCTTTCACCAACAAAATGAATCAGTACAGAGATAGGTTATTAAGGCCATGTGCCATAACATGTAAGTAAATAAATAAGGTATTATCAGTTCAGCCTAACAAAAATTCATAAGTTTTTTTCTAAGTAATCAATTAGGTCAACAAGACAAGCACACCAGATAGCTGTCACGGGTAAAGCATGAAGTAAACACTAATGACTAAAGTTGAAATAAGGATTGCAGAAACTTATCTAAAAAAAATCTACAGCTAGTGCTTCATGAGTAGTTACCTGTAGGTTAATATTTATTGTGGCTGTGGTAGATGAGTCCAGATTTGTGGCTTCATATGAGTGCTCAGCCACCTTCTTTACAGAGGAACCAAAAGAATCTTTAACCAAAATACCTTACAATGATTATGTTATGGCAAGTGAAGCCGCCCAGGGGCCACGCGGTACTGTAGCTCGTGAACAGATTAGATTAGATTAGTTTGATTTGTTAGGAAAGAGATATGTTAGATTGATTTGGTTAGGATATTTTCTTAGGGGTCAAGTCAGTCATCTCTATAAAAAAGAACCATGTATCGGTTATAGTCAAGGAAGAAGCAACAATTAAGTTGCAGGCTTCCCCCGAGAGCCAGCCGTCCCTGCCCTCTCTCCCTCATGTGAACAGTACCCTGTGTGTACTGTAGCCCTCCCTCAGCTCTCTCCCTCTCAATCCTAGCTGGTAGAGCATCAAGTCCTATTAATCTAGCATCAGAGATCTCTGGTTCGATCATGTCCAGCCCTCTACTGAGTTCTTCCCACTCGCCGCCACCAGTGTCTTCGTCGGCGCTGCTGCCCCACACAGCAGGCACACCGACATTGGGCGCTCTGGCGTCCTCAGGGGCGATTGCGCCGTCCGCCCTCGTCCTCACCCCAGAGCAGATGACGGATGCAATCCTCGAATTACGGCGAGCCGTGGCGGCGGCATCGTGGCCTTCCTCGTCGGGCCCTATGCGCCCCAGCCGCCGCCAGCTGCCACCTCCTCCGCCGCCGCCCTCGGCCGCGACCACGGCGCCGGTCATCTCGTACTAGTATGGGATGCCCTACGACAGGACTGCGACGACCTCGTTCCTAGCCACGCCGCCACCGTCCTAGGGTGTTCCCATTCAGCATATCAAGTTCCCGCCGTCGCCGTCACCGCTTCCGGCTTGGATCGCCGGTTCGTCGAAACCCATCTACACGGCGCCCGATGCCAGCCGCCGCACCTACACCGCCGCTCGACCACCGGGGCTGTCATGGCACCTGGCCCCGGCTCCAGGCGTCCTCTACGGCGGGGTGGACAGCCCCCAGTTCCACGGCGGCAGCCTGATGCCGACGCTCTCCGCCATTGTCGCCCCTCATTGATACAGACGCAGACACGGCGCCCTCGACCGCCGCACAATGCTACGTGCCGTCACACCGGAGGGCCCGGGCCAGGATGCCGTTACCATCTCCAGCCCTGATGTCCCCTATGCCGACAATTGTGGCACCACCAGTGAAGACCCTGGCTGTCACGACTTTGGCGGTCTCTTCACCAGCGTCACCCATGCCGGCGATCAACCCTGCACCAATATTGGCGGACATGGTGCCTTTGTTGCTGCCTCTATGAGCCATAGCACAGATCCCTCGAACAGGGCCGTGGCTGTTTGCATGCGTAGATTCCCTGTCGTCTCAGCAGCAGGCCTTCAAAGCTCCATCGCCTGCTTGGAGTACGCCTCCAGCGCAGCCCTGCTCTGCTGCACCCATAGCAGGGGTGGCTGCTCGTGGAGGGAGCCATCGACTCCACGTGCAAGTGCTCCATGGACTCGAGTCAGGCGGATTAGATTCCGGACAGATCAGATGGAGCAGCCAGGTTTGGCACCTTGAGGAGGAATGTATGGATCGTGCACCATTGCAGAAGCAAATTCCACGGGACGGAGTTGATTTTGTGGAACCGTATGTCTTCTGCCTCGATTACAACTGCAACATAGGACTCCTTGAGCAGGGCTGCCATGGCGATCTTCTCTGGACTGCAAGGTCTTCTGCTCCTGCAATCACCACAGCTCGAGGACGAGCTGTCTTGGAGGGGCGGAGTAGTGTTATGGCAAGTGGAGCCGGCCCAGGGGCCCACGCGGTACTGTAGCACGTGAACAGATTAGATTAGATTAGATTGGTTTGGTTTGTTAGGAAAGAGATATGTTAGATTGATTCGGTTAAGATATTTCCTTAGGGGTCAAGTCAGTCATCTCTATAAAAGAGAACCATGTATCAGTTATAGTCAAGGAAGAAGCAACAATTAAGTTGCTGGCTTCCCCTGAGAGCCAACCGTCCCTGCCCTCTCTCCCTCGCATGAACAGTACCCCCACGGGTACTGTAGCCCTCCCTCAGCTCTCTCCCTCTCAATCCTAGCTAAAGATGGCAACGGGTACATACCCGACGGGTAGTAGTCACCCATACCTGTACCCGTGAGATGAAATTTTACCCGTCGGGTTACCCGTACCCGCGCGCGGGTAGGAAAATGCTCCCATACCCACACCCACGCGGGTAATTTGTACCCGACGGGTAACCCGTACCCGAGTACATACCCGCTACAAACCAAAACAACATGAATATATTATATTATTTGAATCATATATCATCAATTCTTTCTCAATAGAAATCAATAATTATAACATAGGAATAAAACTACACTAAGTAATAGTATAATCATCACAGATATATCATATATATGTGTTTTCCATAGTAATTAATGAATAAATATGTGTTATCAAGGCGGGTATAAATTACCCACGGGTACACGGGTGTGGGTAGTATGTTCCCATACCCGCACCCGCATACCCGATGGGTAGAGATTTTTACCCACTAGTGTACCCGCGGGTGAATAATTCTTCCGATACCCGGCTCTTTATCGGGTAAAACCCATCGGGTAGTCGGGTTTCGGGTACCCATTGCCATCTTTAATCATAGCTGGTAGGGCATTAAGTCCTATCAGATTAATCACTGAAAAAATAGCTGTTCTTACCTGTTTCTTTGAGCTAACAATATCAATTTTTCTCTGCTTCATAACATTTTGCCTCTGCAAGCGCAAGGCACAGGTCACAGTTAAATGACAGCATAAAATTCTAGTTGTAGCTTTCCAGTGCCAACCATAGTAAAAAGCTCTCATCCATATTAGTGTGCATACCTTCTCTATAAGACTAAGGTATTTGTAATGTGGCTGCAGATCATCATCCTCCACATTGTCAGCTTGCCCATTCTACAGTGAACTAAAACAAATGAATATTTGACATAAATCTGATATGAAAAATCCAATTCAATTGTACCATTGTATCATTCAGTTGTTCATATATGTGCTTGGTGTATTTTCCGTCAGTAACACGAAATCTTACTGTGCACAATCACACATCTATTGCTCTCTAATTTTATTGTGACTTGCCTTGAAAGTTGATGGATACATATGAAATTAGGCTTTGTAAGATGCATTAGGAATCCTGTTATTAACCTGAACTCCTTGGTGTCTTTGTAATCATATTTGTGATCTGATGAATTCTGTGTTGTTTGTTAGGCTGGATTTGCCTTCCAACAACCTCTGATGCCTGGGATGAGGCCTGCTGGTCCAATGCTGAACTTTATGATGCCTATGGTTCAGCAGGGTCAGCAACCACAGCTTACTGCTAGTAGGCGTGTTGGGCTGTTGGCACTGGTGGAGTGCAGCAGCCCATGCCAATGGGTGGTCAGCAACAGGTATACTGTATTGTTCTTGGCATTCAATTTCATTCGTTGAATTAGGCCTGAAATTTCTGCATGTTGCAAATGTCCCCTACAGGCTACAGGTGGTCATGGCTACCGCTATCCCACTGGACGCGGAATGCCTAATCCTGGCATGCATAGTGTTGGGACTGTGATGCCATTATGCCAATAGGAGATGATGGTGTCTGACAGCTTGTTCCAATTGGGGCACTAGCCACTGCACTTGTGCTAATGCCCCACCTGATTAGCAGAGACTGGTATAGCTATTTATTGGTTGGTCCTTTATTTTAATCAAGGGTGCTCATGATTGTTCTGTGTTGCAGATTGCTTGATGAGACAATAAGCGTTGCCTTTACATATAAATGATTCAGTAGTGATAAATGGAAAATGATTAAAATGTGCCTCAATGTGAGTAACTAATGTAAGGAAATGTTAGATCTTATTATTGTACGAACTGCTATTATACTTTCGAGCTTGATTTCAGACAAGCATGCGCCAAACAAGACATCATCAACTCATTTCAAACACGAAAAGATCCATTGGTCAGTTTGGCGCAGAGGCTAGGCAACGCACTGATCGTCTTTGATCATCTTCAGATGGACTCATCTCACATCACGGGTTGATCCGACACAGGGAGACGCGCGGCAATGCCGCGCTTGGTTTCTAGTAGAATTCTAAAAATTCAGAAATCGTCGAGCCACGCACGGAATCGACCAGCCACGCACGCTGCGGCGGCGCGAACTCGTCGCGAGCGGCGAAGAAGCGGAAGTATGCAGAAGGCGGGAGAGTGCTACGAACCTGCAGCCAAGAAGTGAGCTCAGAAAATCCCCGTACTGCACGGAAGAAGGGATCGATCCAACACCGTTCTCTTGAGGTGGCAACAGGGACCAGCGACGGTGACCTCTGGAGGCGGCGACAGGGACCGGCGAGGGTGCGGGGGCACATGGGCGTTGTCCTGCGGCGGCGCGGTGCAGCCACTGGCGCTGGTGCGGGGACGCAGCGCCGCTGCTGCGCCGGTGGTGGCGTAGTGGTTTGCAGCAGGGAGATGAGAGGTATGGAGTTGTGCTTGTGCGATGAAAAAGAATAATAGAAAAGGAACCACGATTCAGCTGGGATAACTGACGAGATCCACAATCAGGGGGCGGTTCTTATGCTGTTTTCACGCAGTCCTCACTAGCTAGTCTCTATGAAAGGTGGGCCCACTATTAGACTTCTCAACAATTAGTATGAGTAACCAAAAAACAGATTAGCTGTGTGGAAGAAAAAAGGTACGAAATAAAAAAATGGAGGGAAAGAATGACGGGAGCAAAACATGAAAATTTTTTTTACTAACTTGTGATTACGAGGGAAAGAATGGCAGGAGCCATAAAAGGCGAAACCAAAAACTTGTGATTACGTTAAATTTATATTATTATTTTAGTGTTAGTATTTAAATCCGATAGTTAATAAAGTAAGACATCTAAAAATTACCTAGGCATTTAATCGGGCCTAGCAAATTAAATTACATTAAATTGATACTTTCTATCAAGCAAATCGAATCTAAATTAAAATATGTTTTTTTGCGCAAGATAAAATAAAATATGGTTAATAGTGTTATATCCAAATTAAATGAGTATTTGGGACTATAAACGAATTCAAATAAAAAAGTTGTCAACTATAAAGTTTTATAACTTTTCGAGATTTACAACTTTGGTTTTGGTCAATTATCGATCCGAGGTCGAATGAAAATTTTGAATTTTAAATGTGAGGAAATTCGATCATATTTTTCACTCTATAAATGATTTTAAATGAAAAAGTAGTCAACTACAAAGTTGTATAACTTTTCGAGATCTACAACTTTTGATTTGGTCATTTCTCCATCCGTGGTTGTTTTAAAAAATCGAATTTTAAATGTGAGAAATTAAATGTAATCTTCGTTGGATAGACGATTTCAAACGAAAAAAGTTGTCAACTACGCATAACTTTTCGAGAGCTAGAACTTTTGTTCTGGTCGCTTCTCCATCCGACATCCTTAACTACAACTACACACTCACTTATAACTATAGAGCCCATGGATTCCTTTGGTATCGACTTATATTAAATCTGGTGAAACAAATAACTCAGCATCAAAACAACTTTAAATAAAAAAGTTGTAAACTATAAATTTTTATAACTTTTTGAGATCTACAACTTTTATTTTGGTTGTTTCTCCATCCGAGATCCTTTTCTACCACTACACACTCACTTGTGACTTTAGAGCATATGAACTCCTTTGGTATTAACTCTATAAAATTTTATGATACATATTTGGATATCCAAACGATCTCAAATCAAAAAAGTTTTAACTATAAAGTTGTAGATCTCGAAAGGTACTATAATTTTGGAATAACGTTCGTCTTCATCGGACATCATATAAGAAAGTTACGAAGTGTTTCGTGCAGCCTATCACAAGGTTACGAAATGTGATAAAAAATCAATATCCTAGATGTCCAAATGGTAGAGAGTTATTCAGTTTGTTGGGTGGTCATGGGTTCAAATCCATATGAAAACTTTTTTTTTGTTCTTTTAGAAATCAAATCTTGAAAGGCGTTTTGTTGTTTTTTAGAAATCGCGTGGCGCACCTGTAGCCATTTGATTTCAGTCTTATACTTTTTTTGTTTTTTAGAAATCAAATATTGAAATGTGTTTTTTTTTTGTTTTTTAGAAATCACACCTAAGCTGTGGCACACTTATAGCCATTTGATTTTAGTCTTATACCTTCACAGTGCTAATACTTTTATTTTTTTCAATATATTTCCTGCGTACAGGATAATATATTTCCTGCGTACGTAGGAGCGAGGGGCTATAAGTTCTGGATCCGGCCTTGTTCTTATTATAAGTAAAATTTAGTGAGGAAATGAAACACAAATGGGTAATGGGTTTACTGGTTACGGGATGTAATGGCTTGATTGGTTCCAAGAGGTCGCAGGCAGTGCTTGATTGTTTTTGCCGCTTATTAATTAATTATTATTAAATTAAAGAGCAGCAACCTGACAGTAATCAACAACCTGCGCCTGATGAAAACTCAGAAGTTAAACAAAGAGCACGTCCCGCATAGCTCAGAAGAGCCGAGAGCCGCTCACAAGAGCACGGATATGCTTCCAACGGTTTGATAAACGTTGCCATCTTATTTCTTGCAACTAATAAATTAAGCCCATGTTTAGTTCCAACCCAAAATCCCAAAAAGTGCTACAGTAGCCATCACATCGAATGTTTGCGGCCCGTACATGGAGCACTAAATGTAGACGAAGAAAAACTAATTGCACAGTTTGGTGGAAAATTGCGAGACGAACATTTTGAGCCTAATTAGTCCATGTTTGAATACTAATTATCAAATAAAAACAAAAGTGCTACAATAGCCCAAAATTCCAACTTCCTGAAACTAAACGCGGCGTAAGCGTTGCCATCTATCTATTGCAAAAGAGGTGTTTCTCTTGTAGTGAGTTAGCATCACCGCATCTACTACCCTTGGCATCAGTGTACACTGGCCCGGCCTGTATACTGACAGAGAATCTTCTGTCCTATCTTCTCTGCTAACCGGTGCCGGTCGGCACATCATGTAACGACCGAGCGACAGTGGCACAGACTACGTAGTATAAACAAACTATAAGTCATGATGAGAGTAGTCTCCAGAAGTATAGCAATGATGGGCTCTCGCTTGGTGCCACGCATATATAATACCGATCGAAAGCAATGCAATTAAATCAAATCATTTATACAAATAACAAATGTCTATGATACAAACTAAGTAATATTAGTTTTTTAAATATATTTTTACAGAATACATATTTGGTGTCATAAATATTAATACTACTAGCATTTCTATGAATTTAGTCAGATTTGTAATACTTTTGTTGCTAACGATAGAATTTGAATTGTATCATTTCAAAGTTTGCGCGACACTGCAGGACAGTGCTCCCTGCTTTGCATATATGCTCGTCAGCTGGTCACCATACGGTCCATGCATGGAGGCGCCATGCATGCATAAACTATGTAGCCATCATGTTACTTAGTTACATGTATGTATATATGTATGTATTCTACGTTCCTAAATAGATGTGGTTTTCGCTTTCCGAAAAACAACTTTAACTAAATATATATAAAAGATAATAATATTAATGGTACAAAATTAATATCACTAGATACATCATTGAATTTATTTTTATAATAAATTTATTTAGAGATACACGTATTTTCTGTAAATCTAATCAAACTTGCGCACCGAAACAAAAAAAAACGACAGTTATTTAGAGACTTAGAGTATATAGTTAGGCCGTGATCTCACGCCATTGGTCCATGTCAAGCGTGGGGCCGGGGAGTGCTACGTGTCTGCATGCGCCATGCACGAACGTGCACTCCGCGAGGCGGCCCTAGGCGACTCCCAAGGGTCGCCTAGGTAGGTACCCTGGCTCTAGCTGCCGCTAAAACTAATGCCCAAGGGCCAAAGGGATCTATCTATCTATATATATATAAATATGTACACCATATATATATATATATATATATATATATATATATATATATATAGGACTGCGCTAGTTAGTACTCAGGGTACTGATTATTATTCAGTACCTGACCCCTTCCACGCACGCAGCGCGCCGGCGCGCTCCCGCAGCTCACCTCCCTTTTTTCCCGACGCAAGCGCTACACGACTGTCCGCCCGCACCATTTAAAAAAACCATACTAGTCGCCAGGCAGGTTTCCATGCCGATTTTTTTTATTGACCGATTTTTTTCGGTTTTTTTTGCCGCTCCTTAGAGTCGCCAGGCAGGTTTCCAAACTGATTTTTTTGTCGACAGATTTTTTTTTTGCCCGTGACACTCGCATGGCAGGTTTCTGAACTTTTTTTTGTAAAGTGACCACATTACTAACAGATATTGATTGGTTTTATTATTGTACAAATAATCTATACGTCTTAGATTTGCTTGGCATGAAAATCGACTATCAATGCCCATTCGATTGGCACAAATTTGTCATAATCTGAACTTTGAAATCAAATAAATAGAGCACAATTATTTTCCACCACAAACAGACCGAATTTCATTTTTCATTACTAGGACACATACCCACCAAGTGATATAAAAAATCACGGCTGGTCTATAAACATGCACCCAAACCTATTTACATTTACATTACTAGAAACAGCAAGTTGGGAGGGCACAGCTACTTCTAAGGTACAGCTCTAATCAAGGCTGTGGTCCTAGTAGGCAACATCTATGATCTGTCTGTCGAGCCAGCTCCACAAGGCAAAGTTCAAGGCTTCTCTCTCACCAATCTTATTCCTGTTTAAGCCACAAGGAAAATGTGAGTGGTTTGCGCTTAATTTGAAAAGCACCACAAAATAGCTCAATTTGCATGGAAGATATGATATACCAAGGTAGCCTGAAAACAAATGTTCGATCAAAAAGTACTAGCATAATTTACTCTTTTGTGTACTATTTTCATGTAATCATATGTTTCAAGAAATTCTATATGGAAGTCTTTAGAGTTCAAGTTTAGCAGGTCTAAGACAGGAATCATGTTTGATTACTGATTATATTCCCACATTGATGAATGATTGCATTGAAAAAAATGAAGAGATACATATGTTAGCTATACACTGAGATGCCATGTAAAACAGGGAAGAATATTCAAAAGAAATGCTAGTATTAAACCACACTAGTTGGCAATACCCTGATTTTTGTACATGCATGTATGTACACATCAGGCCAATATATTAATGGATCCATACCAGATGCAAGCATATGCAAATAGGGATGCAATCTAAGCTATGTTTCCAATCTCATTAATTTACTCTGCTTTTTTATCTTACAAGTCTAGTTTTTTTAAGTTGCCCGATTAATCATCATACAATACGACCATCGCAGTATCACATCAAAACCCCTGAATTACTAATACTGCAGGTCGCCTATGTAGTTCTACTAGCAAAAAAAAAAAAAAAAATCTAGGCACCCATTCTGAACTATTGGATCAAATATGATTGAAACCATGCACTTGTCACTTGTCTATAAAGGTGCTGATCAAAATGCCCTTCTAGGGAACTTGTGTTTCTCTCTTATGGATTACAGTTTGTATTATTTGAATACTTATGCAGCAAAAGGCAAAACAAGTAATACTATTTCTAGTATTACTATCAGTTCTAGTTTCTTATCCTTCACCATTGTTTGCAAAAAAATTGAAATAATGTTTGTCTGATTTCTCACATAAAACTCATTTGCTAACAACTCCAAAACAAATCAATTTGTGCATCTTCCCATACCTGAAGTCTAGTTGGAAAGGAAGAAATATAAAACAAAAGAACTTCCCCAAATGCAAAGAAGTGCTAGTTGAGCTGCATGTATGAATCATCCTAGCAACAAATTTGGAGAGGGCAGGGAATACACGACGGATTGTAGGGCATGAATACACAATGGATTTTAGTGGCATACAATAATCAAGACAATGCAATTGCAGAATTGTAATGTTGTAGCTGAAACTTGTAAGATACAATAAGCAAGAGCAAAACAATATTCACTATTAATTCATTGGCCGAGAAGAATAGGAAAATGGGGCATACGCCACTCCCCCCATCTCCCTGTCTCATTTGCATTACCTCATAATGAATATATATTTCTTTAAATGGGTTTGTCTCTTACAAAACCGAAACCAGCATAGCACAGTCAAAAAAAGGTAAAGAAATCTAAGTTTACTACAGCACAGAGGAAGATAGAGTCAATGAGGACAAGACTCGAAGACAAAATTACCTGGAGAGCACCAACATGGAAAAACGGATGTCTCACTTGGCCATCAGCCCATCACGCCTGCTTATCCAGCACCAGAACTTCATGGCCATAGCTCCATGACTACCAAAAACCCACTATGACAAGAGTCAGTTTGGTTGACAAATCAGAAAAGATAAAAGTTCATTAAGTGAAGTCTCCGACGCATAACTACATGGATAGCTGGATCTTCAATCGAAATTGACCGAACTCTAGCTGCAGTGATGATCAAGTTGAAGTTTTAATTTGCCATGCTTATGCATTGAGCAAAAAAGGAGCTGCTAACTAGTAAAAAATAGTTACTATATCACAACAGTCACTTATAATGTAAAAAATTAATCATAGTACTAACTCTTGTGTCTCGGAATCAATAGTCCACTAAATAAGTGAATCCACTCAATTATAATTTTATTAATGAATCATACTGTGGAATGTGTTTCTAAATAATACTTTTTGTTGTCGCGTAGCAGGCTACGATTCCTATGACCAACTGTTTTCTGGAACAAACCTAATATTTGTTTGTAGAAATGAATATTTATGGTGATAGCTAATTGCTTAACCATCAAATGTTTATCGGACCACACTTGAGAACCAAAATAGAAGAGATAGCCTGATAGTCTTCTACAATAAAATGGCTTCCCAGAGAGACCACAAAATACTCAACTTTAGAGCCATGAAGTTATCAAGGACACTAGTTTCATACTCCTGCACTCGCTATCTTTCCGCTTGTTCCCGGCTGCATAAACAGGATAAGGTTGAGACCAACATCATCTGAAAATCTTCGGACTACAATGTTCAATCGAGACAAAACAATTTTAGCATAGGTGGGGGCAGGGTGTTCAGATCCTCGGTCTTAGAAGCACCATGCCTGCAATGAACATACTAATGGGGTGGGCGCCTAGGATATAAATTTTAGTGTTTATTCAGCAATTAAACTATAATCATCCATCTAACTATACACTCAATCATACATGATGCCAAAACCAAAGATTAAAGCAAACTGGTTTGGTTCCTACGGTCTGAAAAAGAAAAGAAGCATTCTTTGATTTTTTTTTTGAAACAAACATTCTTTGATATTTGCAATGTGTATATATGAAATGCTTTTTGTAGCATGCTTTATGGCCTTGTCACTAGCATGTGTGAGATTGCATAAAGCCATAAACATGCATATGAGAAAATTATAGAAAAAGTTAATATATCAGTGCTAGACATTTGAGCGAACATTTGACATGCAAGTTGTTTTATTTCCTCTCAAGCCAGTGGAATTCCTGATATAAAAGGTAGCATAAATTTAGTTAAACACAAAGCAGTCTACCGCTGTCCAGTAACTTATGAACTGAGCTAGATCCAATATTTATATGAATAAACTGGATGAACTCACACGAATTTGAAAGCTATACAAACTCGCTTTAGATATAACTATAATTGTAGCAAACAATGCACAAGTCAATAATTGTGAATCTAGTAATGCGACATAAGCGGAGAAAGCGCTCTAATTCCCACATTCCCAAGTTTTTCAAAGAGACTTGGATCATCGTGCATGTAAATGACCTGCTAACCTTCATAATTTGTCATAGTAAAATTAAAGAGTATGTCGATAGCACAAAAGGCTTATGAATCATAAGTATGATGAATGCAGAAAATTAGTAAAAATACAAAGAGAGTGCTAGCTAAGAAGGGTTGTGCGTGCCTAATCAAGATCTTGCTAGGTCAAGGCTGCTGGTGAGGGAAGCACCACGCAGCAGCTCAGTGAGCAAAGAATTACTGAACCTAATTTTTAGACCGGATTAATCAATTTGCTTAACACAGTAATCCTATGAGCATACAGTCGGAGTCGCAAGGTGGACCAGCTAGGTAAATTGAAATTGCCTACAATATCTTCAAACTGAATATGAAAGGTAAATCCAAATTGGTCAATGCTAATTCATATGTTGGGAACAACACTGAGAATGGAGGCATTCCAGCTAATGAAAATCTAACATATTTCCCCACCTTCAGGCCATGGCATATCAAATTAAAATTTAGTATAGTGAGAGAGTCACCCAACTAGCAAATAATTATATATACATGGTAGTGTTGTATTGTATGTATACACAAAATGATTAGAAATATTCAGACTATAGTGGACTTTTAGAACAGTGTTATGGTCGGCAAAGTCTACCAGCGACGCAATAGAGTCAGTGGCTGAGTGGTGGACCATGACGAGGTGTGAAGCAAGAGCGCGGTCACCACCCTCTGGCAAATGACCTACAGCTTGTTAGCAGGATCCGGTCGATTAGGAAGTTGTTTTGGTGATTGTTATTCCTTAGATTTAGGCGAACTTTGTCAGACTATTGTTATAAGTTGGCATGGAGTGGACTAGAGCCCAATTCAAGAAATGTGTGGCGGCGAGAACTGTTCACTTAAGTGCGGCATTTTTAGGATTAACCACAATGAGCAATAACCGGCATAAGGTCTAACTAGGAACAGAGTACACGAGGAATAAAACTTACCAAGGTGGCAAGATTGTGGCTTCTCTTGGCACTGCCCTATCAAGATCAGCCAAGAAAATCTTCATCTGATAGATGGCCAGATTGATGGTCAGCAAGTGTTGCACCACAAGTGGTTGCAGTAGTGCCCAAGTGGGATCTGCACAAAAACCAATGTACATTTTTTGTAAGTTATTGATGCAAATGCTTTGTACTTGTGCAATATATATGTACACAAAACAATATACTTTTAGCTTTGTATATATCTAATAAATGGAAGTTTACGGTACAAATGTCAAGAGTGGCAGAGAATTAAAAATTCAGTTGTGGATGGCAAATGACACAAGGCCATGTCCGATAAACCCACCTCTTGCTGCACATCGGCAATATGGAATCATATTCCACGGAAAGTTTTAAAGTTCAACACAATGTTCTGCAAATGTCAGAAACACCTTTTCAGCAAATTACTCTGTTTCATGAATCACGAGGGATGTTGAGGTTGTAGAAGAACTCCAACTATTAAACTAAGAAGTATATATTTAGCTAGAAACAATACTTATGTAAAAGGTTATGTGTGGATAAGACCTGCATGCATTTGCACAAAATTATATAAAAGATTAATTTCTAACCTTCACATTTCCGATTGTGGGGAAAGCATGCAGGCTGTGTAGCCGCTATCTAGTCCTCATATGTTATAGTTGTTCCGTGTGTTAAGGGATTGCCTTGTTGTGCACAGATTGGTGTGTTTTCAGTAGATATTGATGGACTGAAATAAGAAATGTAATTTGTGCAAAAGGAAAAAAAACTAGATGTCAGAATAGATTAAGTGGACGGGCAAGGCTTTGGCTACAATGCAAATGATCAGCTTGGTTTTGATGAGTCAATCAAAGAAACATACCCAATAGCTATCGCCATCTTTGATGTTGGGGAAGCTGGTGATTGACTGCTAGCTACTGCCAAATCCATAGGGCATGTCATGAGAGCGGCCTTTTAGACGGCAACGAGACCTTTTAAAAACAAAATTTTGAATAATATGAAATCAGACAAGTGTTCATCGAACTAAACTACTAAATTGTGATCTTCAAGTGAGAAACAAACAACATTGACCTTGCTATTTGTGTTTGTGTTCATTAATGACGTTTTGTTTCTGATCCACTATACTCAGTGCCATCCCTTGCCTGCAATATGAACATATGGTTAATTTTTTGCATCTAACCCTGCTATCTTCCAAATGAAGTGAGTTAAGCATAAAATATAAATTATTCATAACCACTTTAGCTTGATCATAAATAAATATTGTTATGTACTACCCTTTTCTTGGATTTAATACCCGCTTTCGTGCATGCATTCAAGAAACAATCATGTCCATGCCACTTTATCAAACAACAGCATGCACTTGTATCAACCAAATGCAGGTTCCACAAAGCCCATATTGCATTATGTTAGTGCACAACAATTAAGTACAAATTAAATTGGTTACATACAAAATGAAAGGCTAGAAGTATTAACAAATTTAACAAATTACTTAATAAGTATAAGGCCCAATCGCTTTGTGATTGCTGCTGCAACCTTGTGGCTGTGCAGCAAGCTGAACCGAACAGTCACTATGATAAAATGGTAATTCTTCACTGAATTATGGACACGCTATGCGTTAGTTATCTCATGAGCATCCTAAAATAGATCTACTAATAACAAATTTGAACATGCTAGCATATGAACATTTTGAATCTCCTGGCTTCGCACACATCCTATAAAATTGCTGAAACTTTAACAAGATGTTCTAATGCAGTAAGTGGACCATTGACGCTTCTGGTTTATTTAATTTAATCGGTTCAAAAGAGCTGCTGCCAAAACGCCAGTGACTGGCATCTACCACCGGCCTATTAAGATTGAACCATATATGTGGTTTGACAAATGAATTTTTATGGTTAAGGACAAATTTGGTAATAAGTACTTGTGGGCCAAAGACAAGAACCAATATGTGGTTTAAAAAATGATTTGTTATGACTAAGAATAAATTGAGACATAAGTCTATTTATCTGACAAATGAGGAACATGTGTTCTTCGTATAATCAATTTTAATGGCAAAAGAAGATTAGGTCCAAGTACATAACACCATGTTCTTTACTAATGTGATTAAGTCTACCAAAATAGCAGTTTGAATCTCTTTTTTAAGCCTGTGAACTGAAGAGTCTAGTCATGAACTGGAAGGGAAAGTACACAAATTATTTACCTAAATAATCTAAGACAGACATGGAAAGAAAATTGTTATATCTCTATATAACTGAAAACAGAAGCCATTAGATCAACCTTGCCCCAGATTAATAGGACTGAACTCAATATACACAATTTATGAAGAGATGCTGTCAGGATGCAAGAAAACTAACCAAACATGAACTGAGATGATTTTATTGGAATTACATATATTACCATGTACCATTTTCGTGAATGAAAACAACTCATAACTGCAGTAATAAAGAAAACAGGCACATTAACAGAAGGCTTATCCTGAGGCAAAGCAAGAAGCAGTCACAAAGCATAAGGTGATGAAGATGTGGCATAGCTGCCAGATGCCGTTGGGTGTGGCCTATGGCCTTCGGCGATCTCGCCATGCCACACAACACTCACCCTGACACCCTGTAGACGAGGGGGGTCTTCAACTAACATGGTTGAACTAGGGGGTGCTGGATGTACCCTCACTGGATCATGCACAACATCCAGCCATGGACCTGGTTGGGGAGTAAGTTCAGTTGACGGTGTGGTTTACTCAAAAGAAAAAGAAGGCGCATATGCATAATATTATCAGCTGTAGATTGCATGATACAACAAGCCCATGAAAAAAGCTATTTGATTTAGAATCAAGAAAAAAAAAAATTGACACATTAATTTCAGAGCTGCATTACACACAGACCTCTATAGTGAAAAACACCCAAGTATGAAATCGCTTAATTAACGTGGAGCTAGCCAGCATTGCCACATCCATGATCATTTAATTTACAAAACATTGTAATAGAAAGAGATTGATTAATCAACTAAACTAATAGTGTAATACTGTAAGTAGATATCTTTTGCTCACAACACCTTGCATCGTCCGCAAAAATAAATCGAGAAAGAGAACAGTGAGAAAGAGATTCATCATACATATTTGGTGCTTCTGTTCTAACTGCCATCAGGATGAGCTAGTTGTGCTCCTGCTTGTCGGTTCTTTCCTACACCTGCACAAAAAATCATCAGATCTATGAGCAAAATATAACAAAATATTTGGGATTCAGATATTGCTAATTAATGGGCACCTTGCACATCAATACTCAATGGGGAGTTCATCAGAAGGATCAAACCAAGGAAGATCGGAGAGGAAGTCCGTGCAGCCACGCTTTCGATGCTCCAACCAGACCAGGGACCTGCTGGATCTGCCCTCTGCCCTGGCTTACCTGCACCGTGCGCAACATCATATGGAACAATTTAGAATAAGGAGAGTATGCACAAAGGCTTATGTGAAGCTCACAATTTCGTCCTCATGGTTGTGTTTACTAAAGAAATCTATGACACTAATACAGAACAGAACATGAAACAATCAAAATAAGAAAAGCGAATTACACTGTACAAATATGGAAGTATTTCATGTTTTCGCAAGGCTGTTCACCTTGAGCAGCTGCTTGGCGTCCTTCTGCTCACCCCTTAGGTGCACTGATGTGTCATACACCACTGCTGAGCTAAGCTCAATGGACGCCGCCCAAGCTCCTGCACTGCAGGGGAAGTGAAGAAGACAAGACACGCAGAAATCAAGGCCAGTGCGACAACAAGGGCAAGAAGAGGAGCCATCGGTACCTGGGAGGCGAGGTATAGGCTGCGGAGAGGGTAGAGCGTGAAGCCGTCGGGACAAAAAGTGTGGACTGAACAATGAAGTTCAAAGGATGGTTTTATGAGGGGGAGCAATTTAAGTAAATCTACCTTGAAGGTAATTAAAACCATTAGAATTACAAAGATCATGTAGATCATATTTGCTAAAACATTGAAGTTTATGCATATTCATGAATAGAATATCCTTAAGAATGCATGACCAAGGTTAAATGTTGTACTCTTTTTTTCTATGTGAATGTTTACTTCAAGGTTTCTCACGCAAGATTTTTAATGAGACAATATGTTCAATGCAATTAACGAATGCGATGTACTCTTTCCTTCAAGAACCGTTTTTTCCACTGGATTTTCGGATGGAGTTTTTAACTAGGCATGTGCATATCGTGGTAATCGTCCAATAGGGAGTGTTGTAAAACATACACTCTATCCTAGAAGCAAAGGAGAAGGAGAAATCCTAATCCTAGTCCGTTTGTATGTGGGCTCTTACCAAAACTCTTAGACCTTGGCAGGGTTATATATATGTGGGAGCTCTATGTTGTAATCATCAATATTTAGAGAAATAAAGAATAGTCTCCTTATCTCTTGTGTCTATGTGTCCTACTTTCATCTACTATGTTGATCATGAGAGACGGAGAAGAAAATGTCCTAACCACTGGCAACATGTTTTATAACAATCTGGACTAAACTTTGACACTTTGGTATGCAAAAAAGAATGCACGCTGGCTGCATCCATGGTCGCACCATTATACTAGTAGCTGGTATATATATATACATGCAACACTACTGTCAAATATGTCACATTGATCTCATTATAGCATTGCAATGCAACTTCACCATCAACGGATGCAAACATGATAACTCATAGACCAGCAGGACAGTGCTAGCTGCTAAAAACTAGAGCAAAGGAAGTCGTGTACTCCTGCCTATATCCTCTATCTTTTTTACCTGCTCCATTCCTGATAAGTCAAACGAACTTAATTTTGACCAGATATATACAAGAAAATATTAATGTTTACGGTACATAATTAGTACCATTAGATAGATTGTCGAATATATTTTCATAATATAAATTTATTTGGAGATACAAGTGTTGGGCTCTTATTTTGTCAAAACTAGTTAAAGTTGAGAAAAGTTTGACTCGCACATTTTCCAAATATAAAGGGATAGAGGAAGTAGCTACCTTCTGATTGTCACAGTCTCCATCACATCAGGTACTAACAGCCATGCATTCAGCTGAATGAAGGCGAAAAAGTGCAATTTCTATATGCATTCAGCGATGCTAGCTACCTACAGCTAGCTTGATACCCTGCGGCTGTCTGGGCCACAAACTCGCTCGGTCTCTGTTGAGCTGCAAACTGCTTATTTATTTCCAATTATTATGTAAGACGCTAAAATGCCGTGTAATCCTGTGACATCACCTGAGAGCAGCCATCCGTTGCTATCACGCAGAACTTGTAGCTGTCTCATAAGCAAGCACACGCACAGACCATTTCTGAGCCACAAGCAGCTTGACTGCGCTTGACACATGCAGGCAGGCTCGCTCTGAATGTTAGCATCGATCAACCGGCCGCCAGCAAACGAATCCTTTGCATGATTGACCTGACCTGACCTGACCTGACCAGACCAGATGTTCGCCGTTCGTTCATGGCCACAACCACAAAGCTAAGCTAGCTAGGCGAGCATATGTACATGCATATATGCGTCATCACGATCGTGTGGCTCCTGTTGTGACATCCAGTAGTCGTCTGTATTAGGTGATCGATGATCCATGAGAAAGGGGATCATATCGGATCCTACCGCCGCAAGGCCGTCCAGGTGCAGCTCACACACACCACTCGATGGAGTGTTCTGGAACAGAAAGACGAAGCGAGTGGACGAGAGAGCACCACGTCCATGCAGATTTTTTTTTCAACAGCCCCGATGGCCTTTTTTTATTACGGGCAAGTGGAAGACGTTCTTCGTTCCCATTGGATCCATGCAATGCATGATTTGTATACCTGATCCATGGATGGATTGAGAAGTCGTATACCAGTATTTCTGACTGGCTAGGGTAAGATTTGCCACTGACATTATTTTCTAGATCTCTTACAGAGCGGGAGCTCTCTGCACTGGTTACGTCTTTTTTTTAGTTAGCGATATTATATTCGGCAGGCAGGCAGGCATGTTTAGTTTCTGCAATCCGGTGTGCCTGGGAAATTAAAGCAGTTTCAGCTCGTGGCTGCGAACACCGGAGAAGACAGGGCGCAAGTACTGTATGTGGCGAATTGAAAGAGCATACGTCGGAGATCGAGGTGTCATTCGCACATGCATGCTGCCATGACGAAGCCCACATTCTATTTTCCGTGCGATCATACACAGCACACGTACCCGGAGTACGTTGAGGCACACATGTGTTTATATAAGCATGTGCGCGTGTGTAACTAATTCGAGCATCAAGTTTTAATTTGCTCGGACAGAAGCTGCACACGGGCAGCAGAGAATCACCAAGGATCCTGAACTGAGCTAAACTGATTATACAATATATATGTATGTGGAGATGAAATGAGAGGTGGTGTGCAGCCGTAGCAGTGGTGTGCATGCAGCTCCCTTTGCATGCCTTTTCTCGGTTTCTTGAGTATGCTATTACTGTTGGATTGATCTTGGCTTGGTCAACTTTGACCGAGTCCTAAGGGGGCCTAACGGCCAGGACAGAGCCATGATCGGGGGCATGCACCATCTCCTAACGGCCCGGTCCAGAGTACCCCGAGAATAAGAGATAAAGAGGGACCACGTCCCTGGTGCTGAATCAGTCTAAGGAAAACCTAACACCTACCGATCAAGGTGGCTCTCGGGAGTGTCTCTGAAGGCCGACGCCGACCACCGGCCACCCCTATGCCGGTGTCCTCTTCTACCTCTAGGTCACTCATCTCCTCGCCTGCTTCCTCTCCAAGCAGGCATGGGTCTTCGCTAGGATCCAGAAGGTCTCTCTAATCGGGTAAGTCTAATCATGTATTAATTGAGGCTTAGGTGTTCTTGTAATTAGGCTAATTAGGTCATGCATAAGCAAAAAGATATAACAATTGGTATCAAACCCATTTAGCCCAATTCTTGAACCCTAATACCTAATTAAGTGTTCGGTTAAAATCTAATTAGCCTCGGATTTGACCGATTTTAAGGTTCTTTAAGCCAAAATCAGAAGCTAGGGTTTCAATTTTAACACATAGAAGGAGGGGAATCGAATCATTTTGCAACCCTAAGCCCGTTCTTCCCCAAATCAGAAACCCTAGCAAAAGTTTTTTTCGCAAATTGGACCCAAGAAATTAAAATCCCATCAAATCCCTAACCCTAATTAAGAGTGTTGGAACACTCGAGTTTTCTCTTCTCTCTTCCTCATCCTCTCTTCTTCTCCATCTCAAGCGGGCTTATAAGAGGCTTGGGAGAGGCAGGCCGACTAGACAGTGCGGACGGTGGGAGGTGTAGGGTCGAGATGGCGACACTAGTAGAGAACAGACCTTTCATCCGATGTTAAAATGGGCTCTAGTCCCGCATTTTTGTGCCCGGGACTAGAGAGACTTTTTAGTCCCGGTTGGTGTCTCCAACCGGTCTCCAACCGAGACTAAAGGTCCCTGCTTAACGGCTCTCAAGGCTCGCATTGCAGGTGGCGAGGACCTTTAGTCCCGGTTGGAGACACCAACCGGGACTAAAGGTGGACCTTTACTCCTGGTTGGAGCCACCAACCGGGACTAAAAGTCCTCAACCTGTAGTCCCGGTTGGTAACACCAACCGGGACTAAAGGTCCCCCGATAGGTTAGTTCAAAAGGGAAGCATCCCATCCATTGTCAGATGTGTTGTGTAGGTGGGGTGGTAAGCTACGCGCGAGGCAATGCATGGGGTCTTGGGTTCGAATCTCACGGAAAGCAGCGGTGGGAGGCATTATTTTTTTAAAGCTGAGAGGACCTTTAGTCCCGGTTGATGTTACCCACCGGGACTAAAGGTCCTGACCCGGGACTAAAGGACCCCCTTTAGTTCCGGATGCTTACTCCCGGGTGGGGAACCGGGACTAGAGGGGGTTCCCCATCAGGAGTAAAGCTCTGTTCTCTACCAGTGCGACTAGAGGGGGTGAATAGTCGTTTCTAAAATTTAATCGCGCCGGCTAACCGAAATAAATGCAGAATTAAAACAATCGGTCTAGCCAAGACTACACCCCTCTATCGAAGTTCACAAACACCTTATAAAAATCCTAATTAAGCAATTAAGGTGCCGGGCTAGCTAGAGCTCACCTAAATAATTTTAGAAGCAAGGTCACACAAACCTATGCCACTAGTACTTTACACACCGGGGAGCTCCTACACAATTCTAGTAAGCAAAAGCATAAAGCTCCTAAGCTTACTATCAATGCTTAATAACAAGACAACCAATGCCAAATTAGAGAGTGCAAATTACTTAGCTACACAAACTAAGCGATGTGACTAACAAGGTTACACAAACCAAATTAGCCACGCAAGGAAGCTACTTCTTATGCTACACAAGCAAGAATGTAACTAGTGAGCTACACAAGCTAACTAATTATAAGAGCAACTATACAAGCACAATGTATGTGAAAGTAATTACAAGCTTCTGCAAGAAGATTGCAAACCAACTGGAAAAACAAAGTTGACACGGTGATTTTTCTCCCGAGGTTCACGTGCTTGCCAACACACTAGTCCCCGTTGTGTTGACCGCTCACTTGGTGGTTCGGCGGCTAATTGGCATCACCCGTCAAGCCCGCACGTCGGGCACCACAAGAACCTACCCCGAAAGTGAGGGTAGCTCAATGACACGTTCTACTAGAGTTGCTCTTCGTGGCTCCCACGGGGCAAGCACAATGCCCCTCACAAATCTCTTCTCCGGAGCCCCGCACAAGTTTCTTGTGAGCTTCGACGGAGACCACCACCAAGTCATCTAGGAGGTGGCAACCTCCAAGAGTAACAAGCACCACTGGCTTGCAACTCGATCACCTAGTGCCACTCGATGCAACCTCACGATGCAATCGCACTAGAATCGCTCACTCACTCAATCGGATGAACACTATCAAGCTAGAGTGAGTTAGAGGGCTCCCAAGCACTATCACACAAGCCACCAAGGCTCTAGTGTGCTCAGCGACCAGCCCAAGGCCGAGACCCCTTCTATTTATAGTCTCCATGAAAATAGAGCCGTTGTTCTCCTTCACTGGGCACAGCTTGGGGTGTCCGGATGCTCCGATCAAATCGACCGAACGCACCCTGCCAGTGTCCGGTCAACAGATGCACGCCATGTCATTCAACCTCAGTCGCTTGATCTCAACAGTCAAGTGATGACCGGACGCAACACAGTGCCAAGACCGGACGCACCTCTGCCGAGTCCGGTCGTTTCCAGAGAGATTTCATCCACAACCGGACGCGTCAGTTTGATAACGACCGGACGCAGGACCCCAACGTCCGGTCACTTCCAATAAGGTTCCACTCGCGACCGGACGCGTCCGGTCAGTCATGATCGGACGCAGCATCAGCGTTCGATCCTTCCTCCTTTTCTCTGTGCTACCACGTCAGCGGGACTGGACGCACCCATCACGCGTCCAGTCACGAAGTGACCCAGCGTCCGGTCGAAGACCGATGCCAGCGTCTTCACTGCTTTCACTGACCGAACGTAGGACCCAGCGTTCGGTCACTGCGTGACCAGCGTCCAGTGCACTATGTGAAACCCTGTCTTTTCTGTACAGGGCGCCGGTGGCACCGTCGGACTGTCCGCACTCTAAGGGCGGACACTCTGCCGGTGAAGGTTCGAACCCTTTTCTATACCGAGTTGATCCACATCAACTCCAACTTCTTCTCCTTTGTAAATGTGCCAACACCACCATGTGTATGTGTTAGTATTTTCACAATCATTTTCCAAAGGATTAGCCACTCAACTTGCCACGCCACTCAATCCTAGCGACGTTGCAAAGTTAGATCACTCAAGTGGCACTAGATGACCGATATGCAAACAAGTTTGCCCCTCTTGATAGTACGGCCATCTATCTTAAACCCGGTCATAAACTTCTCTACACACCTATGACCGGTGAAATGGAATGCCCTAGGTTATACCTTTGCCTTGCGCATTCCATTCTAACTCCTCCATTGTTGATGCAACACATGCACCAACCAATCACCAAATGATATGATCCACTTCATATCATCACGTGATCATATTAGTTCATTGATCTTGACTCCACTTGCTTTTCACCGTTGCCTTCGTCCATCGGAGCCAAGTCTTGCTCAAGCTTCACCGCCACGCGGTCCATCGCTCCAAAGCCTCCAACTTGCCCTTTCACGCTTGCAACCGGTCTATCAAGCCAAGTCATGTCTTGATCTTCTCCACCTTGATCACATAACTCAATGTCATATCTTATGTGCAATGAGCTCCTTCATCATCACATGTGTGAGCTTTGCAACATTTTCGAGCCATTTTTACCTTCATGGCATATGTTGCTCACACACATGTACCTATGTACTAATCACCTGTGTATCTCACATAAACATAATTAGTCCACCAAGGTTGTCACTCAATTACCAAAATCACACGAGGACCTTTCAGGAGGGCGACAGTTAGGGTTTGACAACGTAGGAGGTGGACGGACTAGGTCGAGGGGGGGGACATGGCCGTGGCGGTGACGGGAGGGGATAAGGAGAAAATGGAGGTCGCCGGAGCTCTATAGCCACGGACCTCCAACGAGACCCTACTGCGTGGTGGGGAGGTGGGCGGTGGCGACACATCAGGAGGAGGAAGAAGTTACGAAAAAAAGCAGGTGTTGAAAGAGCCCAAAACGCTCTAGTGTTGTACATACAACCTCTATTACTATCATCACTTGTATGGACAAAAGCTAGTTAGTACCAGGAATTCGTGGCCATGTCGTTGCGACAAGAAAGAAACCGGGATAGTTACGTACTCGATTCGAGCTGCCGATGTCTTTTGCTACCTGCCATAAGAGTTCTGTGTGCCTATTGTTTTCATTTAATGTAGCTATTATATACGTACGTGTCACTTAGCCGCCTATGACGCGTGTGTGGTTGGGACTGGATAGTGTCAACTGTCACATCGATCTGATTATGGCATTGCAATGCAAATTCACCATCAACGGGTGTAAAAACATGATAACTTATAGATAAGCTAGCTATTAGCTACTAGGAATAAAGCAGCTCTACCGGTACAGTGCTAGCTGCTAATAACTTGAGCAAAGAAAGTCGTGTACACCAACTCCCTCGGTCCCAAAATATCTATCGTTTTCACTTCCTAAGAAATAACTTTGATAAAATATATATTAAAAAATATTAATATTTATGGTACATAACTGGTATTATTGAAAAGATCTTTGAATCTAGTTTTTTAATAAATTTATTTGGAGATACAAATATTACATGCATTTTCTATAAATCGAGTTAAACTTGTAGTACGGAAACAAAAACGAGAGATAATTTGGGACAGGGGAGAATCTAGCTTCTGACTGTCAGTCTCCATCACATCAGATACTAACAGCCATGCATTCAGCTGAAGGTCGAAA
Source organism: Miscanthus lutarioriparius (assembly GCA_904845875.1). NCBI lineage: Eukaryota > Viridiplantae > Streptophyta > Magnoliopsida > Poales > Poaceae > Miscanthus > Miscanthus lutarioriparius. The sequence goes on from CAJGYO010000014.1 coordinate 10,180,214, forward strand.
AAGTGCAATTTCCATGCTTTACCTACAGCTAGAGCTTGATACCCTACGGCTGTCTGGGCCACAAGCTCGCGCTCGATCTCTCTGTTGTGTACGTAATCCTATGACGTGCAGCTGTCCGCCCATGCATAAGCAAAGCACACGCACTGACCATTTCTGGGCCACAAGCTAGCTAGCTTGAGTAATGCTTGACACAGGCAGGCAGGCTGCTGAATGAGGAAATGGCCTGTTAGCATCGATCAACCGGCCGCCAGCAAACGAATCCTTTGCGATTGACCTGACCAGACCAGATGTTCCATGTTCGTCTTTCGTTACTTCGTTCATGGCCACAACCACAAAGCTAGCAAGCTAGGCGAGCATATGCACATGCATATATGCGTCATCACGATCGCGTGGCTCCTGTGACATCCAGTAATCTGCGCTGTGTTAGGTGACATCACGATCGCAGCGCTCACACACGCACACCACTCGATCGCTACAACTCAGCTGAACTGACCTAACAAACATATGTGGAAACTACTAAATGTGAGACAATGAAGATATGCATATACTATTTTATATATTAACAGATAAAATGAACACAACAAAAGTAGCGCATTCCTTGTTTGCATGGCTGGTATTGCTTCCGAGGATCTATATATACCTGACTGCATGCTGTGTGTGTGTGTCTATATATATATATATATATATATATATATATATATATATATATATATATATATATATATATATATATATATATATATATAGTACTCCTTCCGTTTCAAATTTTAATTTTTTTAATACACATCTATTTTACTATACATCTAAATATAATAATATGTCTACGTACATACGTAACAATATGGATGAATCACTTCTATGGATCGGTCTGTTGATGGAGTATATACTATACTATCACTTCTATGGGCAAGCTAGCTAGTACTAGTTAGGTAGTACTCGATTAATCAGGGTGCTGATCTCTCTTTTGCTGGCTGCCATCACTAGAAGAGAACAGACCTTTCATCTGATGCTAAAATGGGCTCTAGTCCCGGCATTTTTTGCGCCCGGGACTAGAGAGCACTACTAGAGAACAGACTTTAGAACGATGTCCCAATTTAGCATTAGCCTCGGCATTTTTTGCCCCCGGGACTAAAGGTCCCTGCCCAACGGTCGTCCGCGGGGCAGGGATCTTTAGTCCCGGCTAAGATACCAACCGGGACTAAAGGTTTACCTTTAGTCCCGGTTATAATACCAGCCGACTAAAGCTTTTAGTCCCGGTTTGGGTTATTCCCTCGAATAAAGATTAATATTTAGTCCCGGTTTGGACCCCTAACCGGGACTAATTATCCCGCCTATAATTCTGCTCAATTCTTCCTCCCGAGCCCGAGCCATTCCATTATTCAAACTCACTGCCTCTGTTCTTCAGCTTGCTGTTGTTCTTGCACTCTCCCCCTCCATTGGTGTTGCTCTTCGATTTTGGAGGTAACAAACTTAATCCTCTTATGTTTTATCAGTAGCTTATCTCATTTTGCAATGTAGATGCATGTGTAACTTTATATGTTGGACTTTATTATGATTTTATATGTCATTTTTAGCTCAAAATCACATGATGATTTGCATATATGTTTGGATAAACAAAAGTTAAATTAGTTCATCAAAATCACGCCTCGCTCCTCGCCGGAGCACGCGCCATTCTCGTCCCCGTGGCTTACGTGATCTTAGAATTAATTTTTCCATGAAATGAAAAACTTAGAAAATTGTTAGAAAATTGTAGAAAATCCATTACTAGTTGAACTTGCGGACCGTGTTCATCTCGGCGAGCATGTTCTCTGCCGAAATGCGATAACGGACATCAAGGAGGAGCTTTGATTCTCTGAGGAGAGCGGCAACGGTCGTGGAAGACCGTGTTCCCTTTCTCGTAGAATCGGAGCTCTTCCTTGGCCAAGTACGGTGCCGTCCGGTGGAGAAATGCTCGGCGAGATGATCACGTAAGCAAGGTCAACTAGTACGGATGGTTATTTATTGAAACATGTTTTTGAGCTATAATTTGATGGATATTTGAAAATATGAAATTTACACTAGTTTGCAAAAATAAGTATAGAAAGTAGATGACAATCATTATCGGATCCTCGGCCTCTCGTTCGGTTGCTTAAACGACTAAGGCCGAACTCCTCTCATTATCTGCGGCAAGTGTAAGCGTAAGATTGTGATGGAGTACCGAGTCAAGAGACAGGACCCAACAAGGGTCGTGTTTTCTACAAGTGCCCGGATCGCGATGTGAGTTTCTTACGCATTTTATAATTATGGCTAATTGGCTCGCTTTTTCTTGAATATTTTTGACTAAATATTTTTGGCTTTAATTTCAAAGGGAGGGCAATGGATGCGATGGTTGGTACTGGGAGGAAGATTATGCTACATACGTGCAGAATTTGGGTGCGCTTGAGGTAGCGGATGTCACTGATGAGGCAAAGAGCCAATGGGAGAAGCTTATTGATATTCAATGTAAGAATGATTTGTCTGCTTTAGTTGCGTCATTTATCACAAAATAATTATGTTACTGAAGTGCATTGTAGTTTTAGTTTGTTTAGTGATAGTTGGGATTGCTTATGTTGTAGCCAGCTTAGTTAATTAATCAACCGTGTGTGTCATTTATGTTGTGTAATAAAATACTTAATTATGTTTAAGGTTTTCATAATTTGTCGTGTAATACAGATTATGTCACGCCATTGGATGTACAATGCCGATCGCCGCCCCCAAGACTTTATAGAGGGCTTGCACTATTTCTTAGGTGTGGCCGAGGCAAATAAGCGAGATGGTTTCATATGTCATCATGTGCCCTATGTAAGAATTTAAAGGAATATTCAAGCTCAATGAGTCTTCATTCACATTTGCTTAAGTCGGGTTTCATGTCAAACTATATATGTTGGACTAAGCATGGAGAAAGCGGGGTCATGATGGAAGAAGGTGAAGGAGAAGATTTAGACATTGATGACATTATTGCTCAAGATGGTGCCTTTGATGATACTACAATGGGGGAGATGAAGAAGAGGTAGCGGTAGAAGATGATCTCGGTGATGCTTCTTGGCGATGCCATTCGTGATGCACAACAAGAATGGGAAAGTGAAAAGAGAAAGTTAAGTTGGAGCGCATGCTTGAGGATCATAGGAAGTTGCTATACCCGACGGGTCAAGAGGGGCAAAAAAAGTGGGTACAACATCGAATTGCTACAAAGGGAAGGCAAAGAATGGTGTATCCGATAAGGCATTTGGGAATTTATTAAACCTCATAAAGAAGATGCTTCCGAAGCCAAATGAATTGCCCACCACTACGTCATGAAGCAAAAAAGGTTGTCTACGCCCTTTGGGATTAAAAATCCGTAAGATACATGCATGTCCTAATGATCGTATCCTCTACCATGGCAATGAATACGAGAATTTGGATGAATGCCCCAGTATGTAAAGCATCGCGTATAAGATCAGCGATGATCCCGGTGACGTCGAGGGTGAACAACGTCCTAGAAAGAAAATCCCTGCCAAGGTTATGTGGTATGCTCCTATAATACCACGCTTAAAACGTTTGTTCAGAAATAAAGACCACGCAAAGTTGTTGCGGTGGTATAAAGAAGACCGTAAGGTAGACAATATGCTGAGACACCCAGCTGATGGGTCCCAGTGGAGAGCGATAGATAGAGAATTTTCAGAGTTTGCAAATGAGGTTAGAAACTTAAGGTTCGCCTTAAGTACAGATGGTATGAATCCTTTTGGACAGCAGAGCACTAGTCATAGCACTTGGCCAGTTACTCTATGTATCTACAACCTTCCTCCATGGTTATGCATGAAGCGGAAGTTCATTATGATGCCGATCCTCATCCAAGGTCCGAGGCAACCTGGCAACGATATTGATGTATATCTGAAGCCATTAGTTGAAGAACTTCTAGTTTTATGGAACAAACCAGGTGTACGTGTCTGGGATGAGTACAAACAAGAACACTTTGACCTACGAGCAATGTTGTTCGTAACCATCAATGATTGGCCTGCTTTAAGTAATCTTTCGTGTCGGATAAAAACAAAGGATATAATGCATGCACACATTGTTTTGATGACCTTGACAAGATATATTTGAAAAGATGTTGAAAGGTCGTGTACCTTGGCCATCGTCGATTCCTTCCTTTGAACCACCAAGTAAGAAAGAAAGGGAAGCATTTTAAAGGTAAGCCAGACCACCGGAAGAAGCCTCATAACCGAACCGGGGAAGATGTACTCGCAATGGTCAAGGATGTGAAAGTAGTATTTGGAAAGGGACAAGGCAGTGAATCTGTTCCCAAAGATGCTAATGGACATGCACCCATGTGGAAGAAGAAGTCCATCTTTTGGGAGCTACCCTATTGGCAAGTCCTAGAGGTCCGCAACGCAATCGACGTGATGCACCTGACAAAGAATCTTTGTGTGAACCTGTTAGGATTCATTGGTGTGTACGGGAAGCCAAAGGATTCACTTGAAGCATGCCAGACTTGCAATGCATGAAAGAACGAGACAACCTTCATCCGGAGAAGACAATTGATGGACGCGTCATTACTTAAGTCCCGCTAGCTACACGCTTAGCAAAGAAGAGAGGGACAAGATGTTCGAATGTCTAAGCAAAGATCAAGGTCCCATCGATTTCTCCTCCAATATAAAGGGTATAATAAATGTGCCGATAAAAATTCCTAAACTTAAAGTCCCACGACCGCCACGTGCTTATGACGCAATTGCTTCCAGTTGCTTTAAGAGGAATTCTACCTCCACATGTACGCCTAGCCACCGTGAAGCTATGTGCATTTCTCAATGCAATTTCTCGTAAGGCAATCAATCCAAGGGAACTAGCTACTCTCTAAGCGATGTGGTTCAATGTCTTGTCACTTTTGAGTTGGTGTTCCTCCATCCTTCTTTAATATCATGACACACATCCTAGTTCATTTGGTGAAGGAGATTAGTATTCTTGGACCTGTGTTCTTACATAACATGTTCCCCTTCGAGAGGTTTATGGGAGTCTTGAAGAAATATGTGAAAGTCCGTTCTAAGCTCAAAGGAAGCATCGCCTGTGGCTATGGAACAGAGGAGGTCATTGAGTTCTGTGTTGACTTTATTCTGACATTGTCTCGATTGGCGTTCCCGAATCACGACATGAGGGGAGACTCGATGGTAAAGGAACTTTAGGAAGAAAACATATATTGGCATGGAAGACGATTATTTCAATAAAGCACACTACACAGCTTCTTTAGAACTCGTCATTGGTGCATCCGTACATCGAGATACATATAAGGAGTTCTTACGATCCAAGTTTCCGTGGAAGACCGAAGCTTGGATTAGGCGTCAAGACATGAAAAGTTTCAGTGGTTGGTTGCGAAAAAAGAATGTCAAGGCGATGACAATATTGATGAGCAATCTGTATTTGTTGGCTAGGCACCATCGTGTGGATATCCTCACGCACCAAGGGTACGAGATAAATGGGAATACATTTTACACAGCTTGCCCAAGATAAAAGGAGCACCAATCAAAATAGTGGTGTTCACATAGATGGCACAGATCCAAATGGGAATATACAAACATATTATGGCCGCATAGAAGAGATATGGGAACTAGACTACGCACCTAATTTTAAAGTCCCTTTGTTCCGGTGCAATAGGTGAAGTCGAACGGAGGAGGGGTAACAATGACAAAGAGTATGGAATGACAACAAAGGGACCTCAACAATATTGGATACAAAGAGCAACCATTCGTCCTGTCAGCCGATGTGAGTCGGTGTTCTATGTGAAAGACATGTCTACAAAATCAAAGAGAGGAAAAACGAAGACATCAACTCAATGATCAATGAGCCAAAGCGCCACATAATTTTTTCTCGAGAAAATAAATAAGTAGGAATTGAAGACAAGTCAGGACATGTCAGAAGATTACGAAAGAAATGTCCGAATTCCACCCTTCATAGTGAAGAAAGATCCAAGCATCATGTTAAATGATGAAGACACTCCATGGTTACGACAAGATCATAACCAAGGGTCATACGTCAAGAAGAAATTCATTTACAGTGCCCGCATGATACAACGATGCATGTTTAATATATTATGTTTTAGAGACGGATATTATGTAATATGTTTTCGGAACCCTAGATTGTCTAAAATTGAAAAGTTTTGAATACCAAGTTTGTTCATATCATCAATATCTACAATCCTTATATAGACCATTTTTTCATTTGAGAAAGTTTGATAAAAATTTCTCAAATGGGAAAATGAGCTATGTAACAATTGTAGATCTTGTTGAGATGATCAAACTTGGTATTCAGTAGTTTTTTCATCTGAGGTCATTTAGTGTCTCATTTGAGCAAGTTTGACTAAGTCAAATTTGGTCAAATGAAAAACAACACTTTGACCCTAGTATTATGGACTCTAAATGACTTCAATTGAAAAGTTTTGAATACCAAGTTTGTTAATTTTGGTCGAATTGAAAAAACAACAATCCTTATATAGGCCATTTTTTCATTTGAAAAAGTTGTACAACAAAAGATACTATATTTTCTTTATTTTTATAGGTTTAACAAAAATTTCCTGTCAATTTTGGTCAAAAACCGAGAAAAAATTGAAACATTGACGTTACAATAATATGATAATAAATTTCCTATCGAATAATATTAGTTTTATTAATTTTAAGTTACAAATATATTTTTGCATTAACAAAATACTTAGTATTAGTAACATTTATATTCTATATTCATAAAAGAAATTAAAAACTATAGGTTACAAAATTTTCCTATTTACAATAAATAATTAGTTAATCAATAGAAATTTTTAAAATAAATATTGCAAAGTATTGAAGTTGCTATGGAATTAATTGATTAACCTAGTATTAAACAAAATCAAAATCCTAGGTCTTTCCAATTACTGTTTGGCGGGTTGCCAAAATTTTCAGTTTCATCCCGCCCGCACCAAGAACCGACTAAAGGGTGAGCGGCAATTTCGGTGCCACCCCAAAATACTTTTTAGTCCCGGCTAGTAACACCAACCGGGACTAAAACCCTTTAGTCCCGGCTAGTCCCGGTTGGTGTTACTAAGCCGACTAAAGGGTCCCTACCTATATATATCGAACGGTTTCATCTTCTACCTTTCGATCTACATCGCCGATCATCGCTTTGACTCTCTGCCAAGGCCATTGTCGTCTTCTACCCCAGCCCAGCGCCTGCCATACATCGAGCTCGTCTCTCCGCCACGCCATCAGTCGTTTTCTACCCCGCCCCGCGCCACGCCATCCGCCTCGACAAGATCCTGCCTCTCGCCCAAGACCCGAGCCCCCCTCCGTCGACCGCTTCCCGCTACCGGCTGCCTCGTCGTCGAGCCCGCCCGTCTCCGCCAGACGTCTCGCCTCATCGATCGAGGTGCTCAGCTGCCTCCCAAGGCGTGGCCAGGCCACGCCGCTGCCCGCGCCATCCGCCGATCCCCACTGCTAGAGCTAGCTTGCTCTCGGTAACCAATATTAGATTAAAATGTTAGATTTAATTAGTAGTTTTGATATATGTTAGATTTAAATGTATTAAAATTTAATTAGTACTTTATTTAGATAGTTTTTTTAGATAGTTTTTTATTATAATATTTGATATATGTTAGATTAAAATGTATTAAATTTTAATTAGTACTTATTTAGATAGTTTTTTTTAGATAGTTTTTTATTATAGTTTTTGATATATGTTAGATTAAAATGTATTATCTATTACTAGTTTATCTAATTTCATGTTAGATTTATTTAATTGGATTTATTAATTATATATTCTATCTCTCTATATATATATATATCTAGAGAGAGATTCTATATGTATACATATGGTACTTAATTAATTATTTCTATATGTATATATACATGTACTTATTTTCATGTGTTGAGAGAGAGAGAAAATTGTATCTAGAGAGACATTCTATGTGTTATCACATGCATATCTAGAGATATAGACATATGCACTTATTTCTATGTGTTTAGAGAGAGAGAAAATATATGTGTGTATATATATATACATGTACTTATTTCCATGTTTTTGGATCGAAGTGGCAGAACCTAGAAGCAGAGATTACTACCAAGGGAATCATACCTGAAACAATAGAAAAGAACTGGCCTCAACGCGCGAAGAATTGGTTCTACGCTCATGGGGGAAGCCTAGACCCAGACACTGGCAAGCTAATTTTCGGCCAAAAAATTGAGAGAGCAACACAGAGACTAGCTCGTGCTAGGGAAGAAGCTGATAGTGGTGTTTTCAAGCCCAACAGAGAGAAGGATGAATTGACATATGCCCTAGAGAATCCTTTAACACGGTGGTCGAACAAGAGGCTATGGGGCGGTTCCGTGGCTACACGCATTCCCAAGCAGACAAGGATACCTCTGAAGCCACCAGAGAAAGAAGGATGAGGAGGCGTAATCGAATTCGTGCATTGGAGCAATTTGTTGATGAGTCACGACAAGCATTGCTTGAATCACGTGAACGAGAAAAATCTCTTGAGGCAAGAATGCAGGAGGAGATCAAGAGGCAAGTGCAGCTAGCAATGAGTCAAATGCAATCGCAATCAACGCCGGAGTCACCATTAGCCCCGCTGGTCGATGAAAAGCGCTTGTGCTTCTACTGAGCTGCCAGCTTATTCAAGACGACGCTGGGTTGCGCTTCCCCGTTGATGACATTACCGAGCCTCTAACAAAATGTGAGCTGCACATTCCGTGATGGTAATGCATCAATCATGGTGGTTGCCGGGTTGTATCTCCAATAGACCGAACGAAGACACCAAGAATTCATGGGTCAGCTTATTCAACCCGGATATGCTAGCGCCTCGGCCGATAGAGTGCTCAAAGGTTACAGCAATGTTTCTCTTGACATTGAAGGCGGTGATGGGGAGAAGACACTAGGAGAAACAGAGAAGACATTTATTCAATGGCGCAAACGCTTCATCATCATTCCCCGGGCGCCACCGCTTCCCCTACCTCACCCTAGGTACGAATGAAAGTGAATGAAATATTATTTTCCATTAATTTTCTATTGGCTTCAAAATAATTGACACACAAATTGTTTTTATAGCAGGTCTCTCCCAAATTAGCCTAATCATTCATTCCCCATCTCATCACAAATGTCATGGGGCGAGACTACTTCATCCCCACAAATGATCGCCAACTCCTACACCGCCCCATCGCCTCCACAACGATCTCCAACTCCTACACCGCCCCACCCGCCTCCACAACGATCTCCAACGCCTCCACGCCGGTCTCCACCAACACCGGCCTCATTGCCTCCACGCCGATCTCCAACACCGCCCCACCCCCTCCACAAATGACGCACTACAAAGACGCCTAAGGTCCCAAGCAAAAGAAGACCCCAAGAAAAAGAGTTATTTCTCAAGAAATACTTCCTGAAAAAGACCGATGAGCAAATAGCAAATTGAAGAAGACAAAAGTAAAAGATTTTTTATAGATATAAAAACAAGAGTCAAGCAAAGCTTAAGGAGAAGCCGTGCTTTTACATACCACGAGATGTGCTTTGAGGCGTAAGGTCGATGCTCACAAGAAAAAGATGATTGAACTTCGTAAGCCTTCGCCACTATCGGACTATGACCGCTCCTCGTGAAGTCACATGATGCGAGATAAGAAAAGGAAAAGAGCATCGTGAAGGATGTCCCACAGCTCGGACAAATGTAAGCAACCAATGCAAAATCTTGTTGTTGCTAATGAATATGGTTCCAACATAGAAGTCTATCGACCGCATAACTCGAGAAGTGTCGGTTCAAGCCCTTAATGCTTTTTTTTTAAAGATACTGGTTTAACCTTGGATCAATTGACGGGCAAAGCTCCAATCCAGAACCTGGAAGTTGATACCTGGAAGACTTATAAATATGGCAAAAGTCTGTACAACCCTGCTGCTCTTCGAATGAATTGGATGCGCAAATGTACTTGCTCAACAAGTGGTACATGCGGTGTGTGGCAAGGGGGGTGAGCAAAGTGATCTTTGTCGATTTAGAGACCATCATTACTTCCGTATGGCGATGACATCTTACATATTAGTTTCAAAGAATTGCATCAACTATTCCACTTGGACGCCTCTGGACAAATCAATCATGAGCTCCTTTTGTTTGTAAGTGATTCTTACTTTTATTTAATAAACTCACTTCCATGCGTGCGTGTATATAATTATCCTCACATGTAACTTATATTTATATATAGATTCCGTATGTCGAGCTCCAAAGAATACAAGACACCAAAGGTTGGCTTCATTGATCCTTATATCGTATTCAAAACCGATATTATTGTCAAGGACCACTTTGGTATCCAAGCTACGTATTTAATATCATGAAGTTCTTCGTGAAGCAAAGACGACAAGACAACAATACTTTTCCGCATAACTTTGAGTAAGTGTTAATAATAATGTAGTCTACACATTTTATGTAATATCAATACAACTTATATGCATGTATGCGTGTGTATATAAACCAATGCGCTTTTCATTTGGATACTCATTGTCATTGAGTTAAACTCAAGTCGGTTACTAATCTTTGACTCATTGAGAAAAGAACGGGCACTATACCAAGATATGATAGACATTATCCAGGGTAATTTTGATCTCTCGCGCACAACTATTATTGAATAGACTTTGCCATAATTTATTAACGATCGTACATTATTGGTCGCACGGGGGTTTGGAAAGAGTTTATTCGGCAACATCGCAAGGATTGCAAGGCACCACTTAATGTAGTTGAAATACCAAAGAAGTTGTACTATATACACTTCCCCACGTGTTTAATTACTATATCGTACTTCAATTTACGTGTGAGATGATGAGAATAATCTTCTTCTTCGTAATGCAAAGGTGTTTATGGCAGAACTGTGTAATAACTTGTGTGGATACTACGTTTGTGAATTTATCACTGCAAGCACATAAGAAGAATTCTCAAGATGTCCTCGAGTAATGATATATCATCAATTTTTATTTATTTTTAAATGAATATATATACATATATGTGTATTAATACTTTTCCTTTTATTTCAAATGCAAGACCTGAATGGTTGAAACGAAGGGTCATGCAAAAAGACCATCTGAAAGCGCTTCAAGAGTCAATAGCGGATATCTTCTAGAAAAAGTGCTAAATCCCAACGGCGTAGTTCTACTTTGATCTTAAGGAATAAATGATGTAAATTAAATGTTTATTGATATCGTTATTTTCGAGAACAAGATTATGAAAGTGTTGTATATATACATATATATATATATATCTATAATATATATAGTTTCATACTTTATTCGAATATAATAATACTCAAGATGAGAATTAGATGTAATTATATGCATGCGTGTATTTATATTAGCAACGTAGAATACGTATATAAAAAACATATTATATATTAAACAAATACGTGTAACTCGAATCTGAAAACAAATTAAACAAAAAAAAAAAGAAGGAACCTTTAGTCCCGGTTGGGGTTACCAACCAGGACTAAAAGGGTGAATTGATTAGTCCCGGTTGGTAACCCCAACCGGGACTAAAAATCGCCAGTTCGCTGGTGGAGGGCCTTTAGTCCCGTTGGGTGTTACCAACCGGAACTAAAGGTCCTCTTTAATCCCGGCTCGATGACCCGGATCAAGGTTCCACCTTTAGTCCGGGATCGTTGTCCCGCCGCAGATAACCGGGACTAAAGGTCATTACCGCCTCGGGGACAACAGGTCCATTCTCAGTAGTAGTGGAGACCTTTAGTCCCGGTTGGTGTCTCCAACCGAGACTAAAGGTCCCTTAACAAACTGCTATCAAGGCCGATGGCATTGAGTACCTTTAGTCCCGGTTGTGAGACACCAACCGGGACTAAAGGTGATTTTACTCCCTTGTTGGAGCCACCAACCGGGACTAAAGTCCTCAACCTTTAGTCCCGGTTGGTAACACAAACCGGGACTAAAGGTGAGACCTTTAGTCCCGGTTGGTAACACCAACCCGAACTAAAGGACCCTTTAGTCCTAGTTGGTAACACCAACCGGGACTAAAGGTCCCCTGATGGGTTAGTTCAAAAGGGAAGCATCATATCCATTGTTAGATGTATTGTGTAGGTGGGGTGGTAAGCTACGCGCGAGGCAATGCATGGGGTCTTGGGTTCGAATCTCACGGGACGCAGCCGTGGGAGGCATTATTTTTTTAAAGCTGGGAGGACCTTTAGTCCCGTTGATGTTACCACACGGGACTAAGGTCCCCTTTAGTCCTGTTTCTGACCGGGACTAAAGGACCCCTTTAGTCTCGGATGCTTACTCCCCGGTGGGGAACCGGGACTAGAGGGGGTTCTCCCCACCGAGTAAAGCTCTTTTTTACCAGTGCATTTTCTTTTCTTTCTAACTCTTATGCAAAAGTGCTGTGTGACCTACTATTTCATTTCATGCTAGCTAATACGTGTCACTTAGCCGCCTATGACGCGTGTGTGGTTGGGACTGGATCATCTCATAGCTAGCTAGCTAGTATATAGCTATAGCCCTTGCGTTTCGTGCGTTTTGTTGGAAAAGGCCAAGTTCAGAGTGGTGGATGGGCAGGATGGACTTTATACTCCTAGTTTATCACACTATACTTAGTGCTCTTGGTACATGATGATTCTGGCATATGGCGATGATTTATTGCGTTATCCAAACTATATATATATATATATACATGATGATTCTGGCATATGACGATGATTTATTGCGTTATATATATATATATATATATATATATATATATATATATATATATATATATATATATATATATATATATATATATATATATATATATATATAAGTAGAAACAAAACTTTACTCCGGTGGGAAACCCCCTCTAGTCCCGGTTCCTTACCCGGGAGCAAGCATCCGGGGCTAAAGAGGGTCCTTTAGTCCCGGTCGGTAACACCAATCGAGACTAAAGGTCCTCCTAGCTTTAAAAAAAATAATGTCTCCCACTGTTGTGTCCCGTGAGATTCGAACCCAAGACCTCATGCATTGTCTCGCGCGTAGCTTACCACCCCACCTACACAACACATCTAACAATGGATGGGATGCTTCCCTTTTGAACTAACCCATCGGGGGACCTTTAGTCCCGGTTGGTATTACCAACCGGGACTAAAGGGTCCTTTAGTCCGGGTTGGTGTTACCAACCGGGACTAAAGGTTTGGGACTTTTAGTCCCGGTTGATGGCTCCAACCGGGAGTAAAGGTCCACCTTTAGTCCCGGTTGGTGTCTCCAACCGGGACTAAAGGTCCCCGCCATCGCCGCCTTGCGAAGATGCCCGTTGTTAGCAGGGGGACCTTTAGTCCCGGTTGAAGACACCAACCAGGACTAAAGGTCTCTCTAGTCCCGGGCGCAAAAAATGCCGGAACTAGAGCCCATTTTAACCTCGGATGAAAGATCTGTTTTCTACTATATATATATATATATATATATATATATATATATATATATATATATATATATGGTCCTCTTTGCGGGATGGCATCACTGCATATGCGCGCGCGCACACACATCTATCCTGAGAAATATTGCCGGCCTGTTGCTGCATTTGCTCCTTTTTTGTTGCTATTGTTATTACCTTTTCTCTTCTCTTTTCGTCTTTTTTTTTTGTCCTTTTGATGAGCAATGTTGCTCTTGATGATACAGGTACACATTTCTTTCCGTTTCTAGCATATATATATATATATATATAGCAGTAGATTATATTAGCCTTTTGATGTAGCTAGCTAGTTCATCAATAATGGTCCCCGAACTCATGCTGTGGCAAGTGTATATAGCCCTATTCTCTTGTTAAAAATTGTCTTGCTACTTTTATTTTGATCTGTCAACTCTATTTGGATAAACCCTTAACAAGTTGGCATGCGCATGGTCAACGCCACCCACTAAGATCACAGGCCAGTTTGGAGGCCCTGTTAAGGTTTGAATCAAAGGTTAACTGACCAATTATTAGTTAATTAACTAATCTTATCCTAGTATATAATGGGACACTAATTTTTTTCTACTACCTTTTCTCCGTAGTGATGTGTGTTTATGGCAGCGTCTATATATATAGTAGATGCATGGGTGGTCTGCATATATATTATGGTTTGTAAAAACTATATATATATATATATATATATATATATATATATATATATATATATATATATATATATATATATATATATCCTCGACATGGAAGTGGAATCAACAAGAGTAGCCATTTGCGTGTTAACGATCCTTTTTGAAGATTCTCCTGACAAAAGGAGAAAACATTAGCCATCATGGTTAGGAAAGGGCTACTAGATTGCTTATCTGAACATCTAATAAACAGCCGCCTGACATTATATTAATTTTCAGCCATGGCTTTTCCACTATATATATACACTATATCTACATTTTACTTTAAGTTGACAATTTAATTAAGCACTTTAGATAATGGAGCTAACTTGAGAAATATAATGGCTTGTTTAGCACAGCTCTAGCTCCAAGATCAATGTAGGCTGTAGTGTTTGTAGAGCAAAATAAACTCTAGTCTAAACACATGTGTGTTTAATCCAAAACAATATCAAAATTGCTTAACTAAACACCTTTGATATGCGCATATCAAAACCGCTTTAGCGATAAGAATTTCTAGAACTGGTTTATGAAATACAATCTCAAGTAACTCTTGAACCTAGTGATATTCCAAATACTCCCTTTCTCCCAAAAAAATGCACATATATCCCGAGTTATCTGCCCATCTCAAGTAATTATTGTAAGATCACACCAACTATGTGTGTGGTGTGACTACTGATGTTGTATGAGAGATGAGAGGCCCTTAGTAGTTTGGACGAACCTCTACATAGTTAAGACAACGAGGAGCAATCCAGAAGAGACCAACCAAAGATCAGGAAGAGTTAATGGCCAGTTTCTAGATACTACTGTATCTTAGTTAAAATGCGCCAGCTAGGAGCCATGCATAGCTAGGCATGTGCATCGTCATATGATCCGAGGATGGGGTCCTGTCTGCCCAGCCCTATGTAGTCTCTACATTGTTAAATAGTACTTCTTCTGTTTTAAATTGTAAGATATTTTGTCTTTTCTACATATATTGTTTTTACTATATACTTAGACATAATATATATCTAAATGCGTAGCAAAATTTATATACATAGAAAAGCCAAACTATTTTATAATTTGAAATGGGGCAGTATGTTCTTTGTGGAATGGAGGGAGTATTAACAATATATGATGTACTGCTATATGTTCATTTTTTAGAAATTATCTATGTTTACTCAGAACCATTTACATGCTTCCACAATTTAGTTGCACTAGGTTATTTGTTTATTATTGCAACAATTAAATAAATAAATATGATTTCTTTTAAATAAAAGAAAAAGAGAGAAATAAGGCCTTGTTTGGCACGACTTATCCCACAACTTTATGCGTTTTTAAAGCTAATTTGTGCCAAATGGGTATTTTTAAAACAGCTTTACGTGTGAAACTTCTTAAAATGTGCTCTGACGAGGGATTGGTGTGAGATGAAGCTAAAAATAGTAGTTGTTCCCAGCTTCAACTCGCTCTGGTGAGAGCATATTTTAAAGAATTATATATGTAGAGTTGTTTGGACAAACGGTTTATTACCAAACAGCTTTAGCATCATCGGTTAAGTTGCTCGCAGAGCTAAAACTAAAAAACTGCTTCACTATAAAGCTGAGCTGTGCCGCCTAAGAGATGAGCATCCCGACTTCATATCACACGCTCTATCTAGTAGCTGCATCTTGGCTGTTAGCGGAGATCAACATTGTATCATCTCATTACCTATAATCTAGCCCAAATTTTGATTAGTAACACACCAATTAATTATGAACCATCAAGTGATCAATTAGTATATAGGCATATATAGCACTGCAATGCCCCATGCATATATGACACTAATGCAATTATGTCTACAATAAGTCAAATTATCTTTAGTTTGACCCAATTCATACAACATGCATGACTAGCATGTACAATATCAAATAAATAGTTTAAATTAATCAAGAAATATACATATATTCAAGATATATATATCACAAATGTAGATAATATTTTTTATAAACTAAATTAGACATAGTTTTAACTCAGAACAAACCTAGTAGTGCGTTCTTTGGGCCGGAGGGTAGTATCAAAACCCTGCCTAGCTAAGCAATTTGGTACATCCTTCGTTCCAAATTATAAGTCATTCCAACTTTCTCTGAGAGTCAAACACCTCAAGTTTGACCAAAATTATAAAAAACAATTATAAAGATTTTATGACATTAAATAGATATATTATGAAAATACAATTAATGAAGAATCTAATAATATTTACGGAGTATTTGATATCATAAATGTTATTATTTTATTACTCCCTCTATACCGGTAATTCAAGTCGTTTTGGACAAGGCTTGGGTCAAACATTGGGAATATAAATCACTAATAATTTTTAAGTTGTTGAGTTTGGAATTGTGAAAACCATATGAATAGATTTGTCTTGAAAAGTACTTTCATAAAAATATACATATATCACTTTCTAATAAATATTTTTGTAAAAGTAAGAAGTCAAAGTTATGCTTTGGAGACCATGTCGCTGTCCAAAACGACTTGAATTACCAATATGGAGGGAGTATATATAAATTTGATCAAACCTAAGATACTTTGACTTTCTAAAAGGATGATATTTTAGCTATGATTCTTGACAAGTGCTTGGTCAGATTCATAGCTAAAACATCATTCTTTTTGGGACGAAGGAAGTAACAAGTAGGGGGTGTTTGGATCAGGACTAAAGTTTAGTCCCTGTCACATCGGACATTCAGATGCTAATGAGGAGAACTAAACATGAGCTAATTATACAACTAATTATACAGATGAAGACTAATTTGCGAGACAAATTTATTAAGCCTAATTAAACCATGATTAGCATATGTTTACTGTAGCTCCACATTGTCAAATCATGGACTAATTAGGCTTAATATATTAGTCTCACAAATTAGTCTCCATATGTACAATTAGTTTTATAATTAGTCTATGTATAATACTCCAAATTAGTGTCTAAACATTTGATGTGACAGGGACCGTTATCCAAACATCCCGTAGTATAGTGTGTAGGACTCTTTTTGACTCATCAACAGTCACTACAAAATGACACCCCATTTTGCAACACAAATATGCATTGCTAAATGTCTATATATATGTTGGCAAGGTCTATACCAACGCATCTAATATGTGTTGCCTAAAGTGGCGTTGCAAGTATCTGTTGCAACACTTATTTATGCATTGGTAAACTGTACTAATAACCGTTGCAAAGTTACAATGCATAATGATGGGTTATGGCAACACTTATATGTGTTTGTAAAAACCATGGGTGAACGGCCTCTATGATTTGTTGTAACATATAGATTTGGTCTGTTGCAACACTTACATGTGTTGTAAGAAATAAATTATTCAGTCATTAATATCGTATAATTATTTAATTTTGGAGACAAAAATAGAGATAATTCATGTACAATTTAATGAAAAATGCAAGACCATCCAACACATAGAAAATAAGCACACTCAACCATATATATATATAGTATAAAGAATTTATTGCATTACAATGAGTACCATCCACATAATTCATGACGCAATTTTTGTTCGAAGTACAAGTTCCTATGTGAGCAAAATATAAAACATATAAAGGGATCCGTCTTAGTATGCTAGCAGCCGTCCTTTCTCCTTCCTTCACTTTAGTCTAGCGTTCCACCGATGTGATCATATATTTATCTTCTTGATCTACAGATGAAAGTTGAATTAATTTAATATAACACTTATGAGAACTAAAGTTATATTGGGTTATAGAAAAGACCGTACAAAAGTTGAAGGCCATGCAACAGTAACTCATCCTTCTACGTCTCCAATAACCTTGTAGCCTTTTGTATGGTCGTATCGATGGTTCATCATCTACCATTGCAAAACTAACACGAACCATTCAAAATTCTTTGCCTAGCTGAACACCATCAAGTTTCTGTATTGGATCACAACTTACTATTGTACCCAATGCAACAGACTTATTTTGATTTTTCCAGCTCTGTAAATATACTTTGGTGCCAACCTGGTTCACATATATAAGCATGGAAAAAAAATAAGTACATAACATATCAGACTACTTGCAAGAAATCAAATGACCATACCGTCATTGAATTGCCAGTTGACCAATTTGTTGTGCCACGATGATGTTTCTACAAAAATATATATGAGGATTCTTAGACTCCAACTGTAAGAACAATTAAGAAAGGGATAATATGAAGTTTTAAGAGATGTGTCTTATACACTAGCAGGTACTGTTGCACTAGGCCCTGTTGAGATCTTGTTCTGCTGGAAACAAGTCAAAACAGATAATTTAGTAGTGAAAAATATGCATGTAACAAAAATATCATTGCTAAAACAATATTTACTTGGTAGTCAGATGCTTCAAAATTTGAGTAGCACATGTTTCCTTTGCCACAACCTGTAGTTTGTGCTAGTTTAAATACAATAATTTGATCAACAATTTGATAAACTTCATAGGACAGAGAGTTATTTATACAACACCTTGATTTTATTAGTACACTTGCTTTTATCCACCATAACATCATTGTGGATATGTTTTTCCTGCCATTAAATAGAAATTACTAGTCAATTTGCGGAAAGGTACGGTCTTGTAGAAATGATCCACTTACTAAAGATATGATAAAATTTAACACTATACTGTCATTCAGTACTATATTGTGTTTGTTCTAGAAAGAAACACATGTCAGGAAAGTCAAAAAGCAGTGGCACTAACGATATCCAGTAAAATGAACATAATATATTGCTTTGCATCCATGTGTTTAGTTTGGTGTGCAAACCTTATCTTTAGTACAATTATATTTGTAATGTGCCGTCAAATCCTTGTGCTCCACATAATCATCTTGCTCCGTCTATAGTGAATAAGAATAAATTAATATTTTCTTTCACCAACAAAATGAATCAGTACAGAGATAGGTTATTAAGGCCATGTGCCATAACATGTAAGTAAATAAATAAGGTATTATCAGTTCAGCCTAACAAAAATTCATAAGTTTTTTTCTAAGTAATCAATTAGGTCAACAAGACAAGCACACCAGATAGCTGTCACGGGTAAAGCATGAAGTAAACACTAATGACTAAAGTTGAAATAAGGATTGCAGAAACTTATCTAAAAAAAATCTACAGCTAGTGCTTCATGAGTAGTTACCTGTAGGTTAATATTTATTGTGGCTGTGGTAGATGAGTCCAGATTTGTGGCTTCATATGAGTGCTCAGCCACCTTCTTTACAGAGGAACCAAAAGAATCTTTAACCAAAATACCTTACAATGATTATGTTATGGCAAGTGAAGCCGGCCCAGGGCCCACACGGTACTGTAGCGCGTGAACAGATTAGATTAGATTAGTTTGATTTGTTAGGAAAGAGATATGTTAGATTGATTTGGTTAGGATATTTTCTTAGGGGTCAAGTCAGTCATCTCTATAAAAAAGAACCATGTATCGGTTATAGTCAAGGAAGAAGCAACAATTAAGTTGCAGGCTTCCCCCGAGAGCCAGCCGTCCCTGCCCTCTCTCCCTCATGTGAACAGTACCCTGTGTGTACTGTAGCCCTCCCTCAGCTCTCTCCCTCTCAATCCTAGCTGGTAGAGCATCAAGTCCTATTAATCTAGCATCAGAGATCTCTGGTTCGATCATGTCCAGCCCTCTACTGAGTTCTTCCCACTCGCCGCCACCAGTGTCTTCGTCGGCGCTGCTGCCCCACACAGCAGGCACACCGACATTGGGCGCGCTGGCGTCCTCAGGGGCGATTGCGCCGTCCGCCCTCGTCCTCACCCCAGAGCAGATGACGGATGCAATCCTGGAATTACGGCAGGCCGTGGCGGGCATCAGGGCCTTCCTCGTCGGGCCCTATGCGCCCCAGCCGTCGCCCCAGCTGCCACCTCCTCCGCCGCCGCCCTCGGCCGCGACCACGGCGCCGGTCATCTCGTACTAGTATGGGATGCCCTACGACAGGACTGCGACGACCTCGTTCCTAGCCACGCCGCCACCGTCCTAGGGTGTTCCCATCCAGCATATCAAGTTCCCGCCGTCGCCGTCACCGCTTCCGGCTTGGATCGCCGGTTCGTCGAAACCCATCTACACGGCGCCCAGTACCCAGCCGCACCTACCGCCGCTCCTGACCACCGGGGCTGTCATGGCACCTGGCCCCGGCTCCAGGCGTCCTCTACGGCGGGGTGGACAGCCCCCTGTTCCACGGCGGCAGCCTGATGCCGACGCTCTCCGCTGTGTCGCCCTCGCTGGACAGCACGGGCACGGCGCCCTCGACCGCCGCACAATGCTACGTGCCGTCACACCGGAGGGCCCGGGCCAGGATGCCGTTACCATCTCCAGCCCTGATGTCCCCTATGCCGACAATTGTGGCACCACCAGTGAAGACCCTGGCTGTCACGACTTTGGCGGTCTCTTCACCAGCGTCACCCATGCCGGCGATCAACCCTGCACCAATATTGGCGGACATGGTGCCTTTGTTGCTGCCTCTATGAGCCATAGCACAGATCCCTCGAACAGGGCCGTGGCTGTTTGCATGCGTAGATTCCCTGTCGTCTCAGCAGCAGGCCTTCAAAGCTCCATCGCCTGCTTGGAGTACGCCTCCAGCGCAGCCCTGCTCTGCTGCACCCATAGCAGGGGTGGCTGCTCGTGGAGGGAGCCATCGACTCCACGTGCAAGTGCTCCATGGACTCGAGTCAGGCGGATTAGATTCCGGACAGATCAGATGGAGCAGCCAGGTTTGGCACCTTGAGGAGGAATGTATGGATCGTGCACCATTGCAGAAGCAAATTCCACGGGACGGAGTTGATTTTGTGGAACCGTATGTCTTCGCCTCGATTACAATCGCAACATAGGACTCCTTGAGCAGGGCTGCCATGGCGATCTTCTCTCAGGACTGCAAGGTCTTCTCTCAATCACCACGTACTCGAGGACGAGCTGTGTCTTGGAGGGGCGGAGTAGTGTTATGGCAAGTGGAGCCGGCCCAGGGGCCCACGCGGTACTGTAGCACGTGAACAGATTAGATTAGATTAGATTGGTTTGGTTTGTTAGGAAAGAGATATGTTAGATTGATTCGGTTAAGATATTTCCTTAGGGGTCAAGTCAGTCATCTCTATAAAAGAGAACCATGTATCAGTTATAGTCAAGGAAGAAGCAACAATTAAGTTGCTGGCTTCCCCTGAGAGCCAACCGTCCCTGCCCTCTCTCCCTCGCATGAACAGTACCCCCACGGGTACTGTAGCCCTCCCTCAGCTCTCTCCCTCTCAATCCTAGCTAAAGATGGCAACGGGTACATACCCGACGGGTAGTAGTCACCCATACCTGTACCCGTGAGATGAAATTTTACCCGTCGGGTTACCCGTACCCGCGCGCGGGTAGGAAAATGCTCCCATACCCACACCCACGCGGGTAATTTGTACCCGACGGGTAACCCGTACCCGAGTACATACCCGCTACAAACCAAAACAACATGAATATATTATATTATTTGAATCATATATCATCAATTCTTTCTCAATAGAAATCAATAATTATAACATAGGAATAAAACTACACTAAGTAATAGTATAATCATCACAGATATATCATATATATGTGTTTTCCATAGTAATTAATGAATAAATATGTGTTATCAAGGCGGGTATAAATTACCCACGGGTACACGGGTGTGGGTAGTATGTTCCCATACCCGCACCCGCATACCCGATGGGTAGAGATTTTTACCCACTAGTGTACCCGCGGGTGAATAATTCTTCCGATACCCGGCTCTTTATCGGGTAAAACCCATCGGGTAGTCGGGTTTCGGGTACCCATTGCCATCTTTAATCATAGCTGGTAGGGCATTAAGTCCTATCAGATTAATCACTGAAAAAATAGCTGTTCTTACCTGTTTCTTTGAGCTAACAATATCAATTTTTCTCTGCTTCATAACATTTTGCCTCTGCAAGCGCAAGGCACAGGTCACAGTTAAATGACAGCATAAAATTCTAGTTGTAGCTTTCCAGTGCCAACCATAGTAAAAAGCTCTCATCCATATTAGTGTGCATACCTTCTCTATAAGACTAAGGTATTTGTAATGTGGCTGCAGATCATCATCCTCCACATTGTCAGCTTGCCCATTCTACAGTGAACTAAAACAAATGAATATTTGACATAAATCTGATATGAAAAATCCAATTCAATTGTACCATTGTATCATTCAGTTGTTCATATATGTGCTTGGTGTATTTTCCGTCAGTAACACGAAATCTTACTGTGCACAATCACACATCTATTGCTCTCTAATTTTATTGTGACTTGCCTTGAAAGTTGATGGATACATATGAAATTAGGCTTTGTAAGATGCATTAGGAATCCTGTTATTAACCTGAACTCCTTGGTGTCTTTGTAATCATATTTGTGATCTGATGAATTCTGTGTTGTTTGTTAGGCTGGATTTGCCTTCCAACAACCTCTGATGCCTGGGATGAGGCCTGCTGGTCCAATGCTGAACTTTATGATGCCTATGGTTCAGCAGGGTCAGCAACCACAGCTTACTGCTAGTAGGCGTGTTGGGCTGTTGGCACTGGTGGAGTGCAGCAGCCCATGCCAATGGGTGGTCAGCAACAGGTATACTGTATTGTTCTTGGCATTCAATTTCATTCGTTGAATTAGGCCTGAAATTTCTGCATGTTGCAAATGTCCCCTACAGGCTACAGGTGGTCATGGCTACCGCTATCCCACTGGACGCGGAATGCCTAATCCTGGCATGCATAGTGTTGGGACTGTGATGCCATTATGCCAATAGGAGATGATGGTGTCTGACAGCTTGTTCCAATTGGGGCACTAGCCACTGCACTTGTGCTAATGCCCCACCTGATTAGCAGAGACTGGTATAGCTATTTATTGGTTGGTCCTTTATTTTAATCAAGGGTGCTCATGATTGTTCTGTGTTGCAGATTGCTTGATGAGACAATAAGCGTTGCCTTTACATATAAATGATTCAGTAGTGATAAATGGAAAATGATTAAAATGTGCCTCAATGTGAGTAACTAATGTAAGGAAATGTTAGATCTTATTATTGTACGAACTGCTATTATACTTTCGAGCTTGATTTCAGACAAGCATGCGCCAAACAAGACATCATCAACTCATTTCAAACACGAAAAGATCCATTGGTCAGTTTGGCGCAAAGGTTGGTCAACGCACTGATCGTCTTTGATCATCTTCAGATGGACTCATCTCACATCACGGTCTATTCCGACACAGGGAGACGCGCGGCAATGCCGCGCTTGGTTTCTAGTAGAATTCTAAAAATTCAGGAATCGTCGAGCCACGCACGGAATCGACCAGCCACGCACGCTGCGGCGGCGCGAACTCGTCGCGAGCGGCGAAGAAGCGGAAGTATGCAGAAGGCGGGAGAGTACTACGAACCTGCGGCCAAGAAGTGAGCTCAGATCATCCCCGTGCTGCACGGAAGAAGGGATCGATCCAACACCGTTCTCTTGAGGTGACAACAGGGACCAGCGACGGTGACATCTGGAGGCGGCGACAGGGACCGGCGAGGGTGCGGGGGGCACGTGGGCGTTGTCCTACGGCGGCGCGGTGCAGCCACTGGCACTGGTGCGGGGACGCAGCGCCGCTGCTGCGCCGGTGGTGGCATTGTGGTTTGCAGCATGGAGATGAGAGGTATGGAGTTGTGCTTGTGCGATGGAAAAGAATAATAGAAAAGGAACCACGATTCAGCTGGGATAACTGACGAGATCCACGATCAGGGGGCGGTTCTCATGCTGTTTTCACGCAGTCCTCACTAGCTAGTCTCTATAAAGGGTGGACCCACGATTAGACTTCTCAACAATTAGTATGAGTAACCAAAAAACAAATTAGCTGTGTGGGAGAAAAAAGGTACGAAATAAAAAAATGGAGGGAAAGAATGGCGGGAGCAAAACATGACAAAAAAAAATTACTAACTTATGATTACGAGGGAAAGAATGGCGGGAGCCATAAAAGGCGAAACCAAAAACTTGTGATTACGTTGAATTTATATTATTATTTTAGTGTTAGTATTTAAATCCGATAGTTAATAAAGTAAGACACCTGAAAATTACCTAGGCATTTAATCGGGCCTAGCAAATTAAATTACATTAAATTGATACTTTCTATCGAGCAAATCGAATCTAAATTAAAATATGTTTTTTTTGCGCAAGATAAAATAAAATATGGTTAATAGTGCTATATCCAAATTAAATGAGTATTTGGGACTATAAACGAATTCAAATAAAAAAGTTGCCAACTATAAAGTTTTATAACTTTTTGAGATTTACAACTTTGGTTTTGGTCAATTCTCGATCTGAGTTCGTATGAAAATTTTGAATTTTAAATGTGAGAAAATTCGGCCATATTTTTCACTCTATAAATGATTTTAAATAAAAAAGTCGTCAACTACAAAGTTACATAACTTTTCGAGATCTACAACTTTTGATTTAGTCATTTCTCCATCCAAGGTTGTTTTAAAAAATCGAATTTTAAATGTGAGAAATTAAATGTAATCTTCGTTGGATAGACGATTTCAAACGAAAAAAGCTATCAACTACAATGTTGCATAACTTTTTGAGAGCTACAACTTTTGTTTCAGTCGCTTCTCCATCCGACATCCTTAACTACAACTACACACTCACTTATAACTATAGAGCACATGGATTCCTTTGGTATTGACTTCTATTAAATCTGGTGAAACAAATAACTCAGCATCCAAAACAACTTTAAATAAAAAAGTTGTGAACTATAAAGTTTTATAATTTTTTGAGATCTACAACTTTTATTTTGGTTATTTCTTCATCCGAGATCCTTTTCTACCACTACACACTCACTTGTGACTTTAGAGCATATGGACTCCTTTGGTATTAACTCTATAAAATTTTATGATACATATTTGGATATCCAAACGACCTCAAATCAAAAAGTTTTAACTATAAAGTTGTAGATCTCGAAAGGTACTATAATTTTGATATAAAGTTTGTCTTCATCGGACATCATATGAGAAAGCTACGAAGTCTTTCGCGCAGCCTATCACAAGGTTACGAAATGTGATAAAAAATCAATATCCTAGATGTCCAAATGGTAGAGAGTTATTCAGTTTGTTGGGTGGTCATGGGTTCAAATCCATATGAAAACTTTTTTTTTGTTCTTTTAGAAATCAAATCTTGAAAGGCGTTTTGTTGTTTTTTAGAAATCGCGTGGCGCACCTGTAGCCATTTGATTTCAGTCTTATACTTTTTTTGTTTTTTAGAAATCAAATATTGAAATGTGTTTTTTTTTTGTTTTTTAGAAATCACACCTAAGCTGTGGCACACTTATAGCCATTTGATTTTAGTCTTATACCTTCACAGTGCTAATACTTTTATTTTTTTCAATATATTTCCTGCGTACAGGATAATATATTTCCTGCGTACGTAGGAGCGAGGGGCTATAAGTTCTGGATCCGGCCTTGTTCTTATTATAAGTAAAATTTAGTGAGGAAATGAAACACAAATGGGTAATGGGTTTACTGGTTACGGGATGTAATGGCTTGATTGGTTCCAAGAGGTCGCAGGCAGTGCTTGATTGTTTTTGCCGCTTATTAATTAATTATTATTAAATTAAAGAGCAGCAACCTGACAGTAATCAACAACCTGCGCCTGATGAAAACTCAGAAGTTAAACAAAGAGCACGTCCCGCATAGCTCAGAAGAGCCGAGAGCCGCTCACAAGAGCACGGATATGCTTCCAACGGTTTGATAAACGTTGCCATCTTATTTCTTGCAACTAATAAATTAAGCCCATGTTTAGTTCCAACCCAAAATCCCAAAAAGTGCTACAGTAGCCATCACATCGAATGTTTGCGGCCCGCATATGGAGCACTAAATGTAGACGAAGAAAAACTAATTGCACAGTTTGGTGGAAAATTGCGAGACGAACATTTTGAGCCTAATTAGTCCATGTTTGAATACTAATTATCAAATAAAAACAAAAGTGCTACAATAGCCCAAAATTCCAACTTCCTGAAACTAAACGCGGCGTAAGCGTTGCCATCTATCTATTGCAAAAGAGGTGTTTCTCTTGTAGTGAGTTAGCATCACCGCATCTACTACCCTTGGCATCAGTGTACACTGGCCCGGCCTGTATACTGACAGAGAATCTTCTGTCCTATCTTCTCTGCTAACCGGTGCCGGTCGGCACATCATGTAACGACCGAGCGACAGTGGCACAGACTACGTAGTATAAACAAACTATAAGTCATGATGAGAGTAGTCTCCAGAAGTATAGCAATGATGGGCTCTCGCTTGGTGCCACGCATATATAATACCGATCGAAAGCAATGCAATTAAATCAAATCATTTATACAAATAACAAATGTCTATGATACAAACTAAGTAATATTAGTTTTTTAAATATATTTTTACAGAATACATATTTGGTGTCATAAATATTAATACTACTAGCATTTCTATGAATTTAGTCAGATTTGTAATACTTTTGTTGCTAACGATAGAATTTGAATTGTATCATTTCAAAGTTTGCGCGACACTGCAGGACAGTGCTCCCTGCTTTGCATATATGCTCGTCAGCTGGTCACCATACGGTCCATGCATGGAGGCGCCATGCATGCATAAACTATGTAGCCATCATGTTACTTAGTTACATGTATGTATATATGTATGTATTCTACGTTCCTAAATAGATGTGGTTTTCGCTTTCCGAAAAACAACTTTAACTAAATATATATATAAAAGATAATAATATTAATGGTACAAAATTAATATCACTAGATACATCATTGAATTTATTTTTATAATAAATTTATTTAGAGATACACGTATTTTTTCAGTAAATCTAATCAAACTTATTTTGAAACAAAAAAAAAAGCACAGTTATTTAGAGACTTAGAGTATATAGTTAGGCCGTGATCTCACGCCATTGGTCCATGTCAAGCGTGGGGCCGGGGAGTGCTACGTGTCTGCATGCGCCATGCACGAACGTGCACTCCTCGAGGCGGCCCTAGGCGACTCCCAAGGGTCGCCTAGGTAGGTACCTCTGCTCTCTAGCTGCCGCTAAAACTAATGCCCAAGGGCCAAAGGGATCTATCTATCTATATATATATAAATATGTACACCATATATATATATATATATATATATATATATATATATATATATGACTGCGCTAGTTAGTACTCAGGGTACTGATTATTATTCAGTACCCGACCCCTTCCACGCACGCAGCGCGCCGGCGCGCTCCCGCAGCTCACCTCCCTTTTTTCCCGACGCAAGCGCTACACGACTGTCCGCCCGCACCATTTAAAAAAACCATACTAGTCGCCAGGCAGGTTTCCATGCCGATTTTTTTTGTCGACCGATTTTTTTCGGTTTTTTTTTGCCGCTCGTTAGAGTCGCCAGGCAGGTTTCCAAACTGATTTTTTTGTCGACAGATTTTTTTTTGCCCGTGACACTCGCATGGCAGGTTTCTGAACTTTTTTTTGTAAAGTGACCACATTACTAACAGATATTGATTGGTTTTATTATTGTACAAATAATCTATACGTCTTAGATTTGCTTGGCATGAAAATCGACTATCAATGCCCATTCGATTGGCACAAATTTGTCATAATCTGAACTTTGAAATCAAATAAATAGAGCACAATTATTTTCCACCACAAACAGACCGAATTTCATTTTTCATTACTAGGACACATACCCACCAAGTGATATAAAAAATCACGGCTGGTCTATAAACATGCACCCAAACCTATTTACATTTACATTACTAGAAACAGCAAGTTGGGAGGGCACAGCTACTTCTAAGGTACAGCTCTAATCAAGGCTGTGGTCCTAGTAGGCAACATCTATGATCTGTCTGTCAGAGCCAGCTCCACAAGGCAAAGTTCAAGGCTTCTCTCTCAGTCAATCTTCGTCCTGTTTAAGCCACAAGGAAAATGTGAGTGGTTTGCAGTTTAATTTGAAAAGCACCACAAAATAGCTCAATTTGCATGGAAGATATGATATACCAAGGTAGCCTGAAAACAAATGTTCGATCAAAAAGTACTAGCATAATTTACTCTTTTGTGTACTATTTTCATGTAATCATATGTTTCAAGAAATTCTATATGGAAGTCTTTAGAGTTCAAGTTTAGCAGGTCTAAGACAGGAATCATGTTTGATTACTGATTATATTCCCACATTGATGAATGATTGCATTGAAAAAAATGAAGAGATACATATGTTAGCTATACACTGAGATGCCATGTAAAACAGGGGAAGAATATTCAAAAAGAAATGCTAGTATTAAACCACACTAGTTGGCAATACCCTGATTTTTGTACATGCATGTATGTACACATCAGGCCAATATATTAATGGATCCATACCAGATGCAAGCATATGCAAATAGGGATGCAATCTAAGCTATGTTTCCAATCTCATTAATTTACTCTGTTTTTTATCTTACAAGTCTAGTTTTTTTTAAGTTGCCTGATTAATCATCATACAATACGACCATCGCAGTATCACATCAAAAACCCTGAATTACTAATACTGCAGGTCGCCTATGTAGTTCTACTAGCAAAAAAAAAAATCTAGGCACCCATTCTGAACTATTGGATCAAATATGATTGAAACCATGCACTTGTCACTTGTCTATATAAAGGTGCTGATCAAAATGCCCTTCTAGGGAACTTGTGTTTCTCTCTTATGGATTACAGTTTGTATTATTTGAATACTTATGCAGCAAAGGCAAAACAAGTAATACTATTTCTAGTATTACTATCAGTTCTAGTTTCTTATCCTTCAGCCATTGTTTGCAAAAAAAATTGAAATAATGTTTGTCTGATTTCTCACATAAAACTCATTTGCTAACAACTCCAAAACAAATCAATTTGTGCATCTTCCCATACCTGAAGTCTAGTTGGAAAGGAAGAAATATAAAACAAAAGAACTTCCCCAAATGCAGTGAAGTGCTAGTTGAGCTGCATGTATGAATCATCCTAGCAACAAATTTGGAGAGGGCAGGAATACACGACGGATTGGAGGGCATGAATACACAATGGATTTTAGTGGCATACAATAATCGAGACAATGCAATTGCAAAATTGTAATGTTGTAGCTGAAACTTGTAAGATACAATAAGCAAGAGCAAAACAATATTCACTATTAATTCATTGGCCGAGAAGAATAGGAAAATGGGGCATACGCCACTCCCCCCATCTCCCTGTCTCATTTGCATTACCTCATAATGAATATATATTTCTTTAAATGGATTTGTCTCTTACAAAACCGAAACCAGCATAGCACAGTCAAAAAAAGGTAAAGAAATCTAAGTTTACTATAGCACAGAGGAAGATAGAGTCAATGAGGACAAGACTCGAAGACAAAATTACCTGGAGCGCACCAACATGGAAAAACGGATGTCTCACTTGGCCATCAGCCCATCACGCCTGCTTATCCAGCACCTGAACTTCATGGCCATAGCTCCATGACTACCAAAAACCCACTATGACAAGAGTCAGTTTGGTTGACAAATCAGAAAAGATAAAAGTTCATTAAGTGAAGTCTCCGACGCATAACTACATGGATAGCTGGATCTTCAATCGAAATTGACCGAACTCTAGCTGCAGTGATGATCAAGTTGAAGTTTTAATTTGCCATGCTTATGCATTGAGCAAAAAAGGAGCTGCTAACTAGTAAAAAATAGTTACTATATCACAGCAGTCACTTCTAATGTAAAAAAATTAATCATAGTACTAACTCTTGTGTCTCGGAATCAGTAGTCCACTAAATAAGTGAATCCACTCAATTATAATTTTATTAATGAATCATACTGTGGAATATGTTTCTAAATAATACTTTTTATTGTCGCGTAGCAGGCTACGATTCCTATGACCAACTGTTTTCTGGAACAAACCTAATATTTGTTTCTAGAAATGAATATTTATGGTGATAGCTAATTGCTTAACCATCAAATGTTTATCGGACCACACTTGAGAACCAAAGTAGAAGAGATAGCCTGATAGTCTTCTACAATAAAATGGCTTCCCAGAGAGACCACAAAATACTCAACTTTAGAGCCATGAAGTTATCAAGGGACACTAGTTTCATACTCTGGTACTGCTATCTTTCTGCTTGTTCCTGGCTGCATAAACAGGATAAGGTTGAGACCAACATCATCTGAAAATCTTCAGACTACAATGTTCAGTCAGACAAAACAATTTTAGCATAGGTGGGCAGGGCAGGTTCAGATCCTGGTCTTAGAAGCACCATGCCTGCAATGAACATACTAATGGGGTGGGCGCCTAGGATATAAATTTTAGTGTTTATTCAGCAATTAAACTATAATCATCCATCTAACTATACACTCAATCATACATGATGCCAAAACCAAAGATTAAAGCAAACTGGTTTGGTTCCTACGGTCTGAAAAAGAAAAGAAGCATTCTTTGATTTTTTTTTTTTGAAACAAACATTCTTTGATATTTGCAATGTGTATATATGAAATGCTTTTTGTAGCATGCTTTATGGCCTTGTCACTAGCATGTGTGAGATTGCATAAAGCCATAAACATGCATATGAGAAAATTATAGAAAAAGTTAATATATCAGTGCTAGACATTTGAGCGAACATTTGACATGCAAGTTGTTTTATTTCCTCTCAAGCCAGTGGAATTCCTGATATAAAAGGTAGCATAAATTTAGTTAAACACAAAGCAGTCTACATTGTCCAAAGAACTTATGAACTGAGCTAGATCCAATATTTATATGAATAAACTGGATGAACTCACACGAATTTGAAAGCTATACAAACTCGCTTTAGATATAACTATAATTGTAGCAAACAATGCACAAGTCAATAATTGTGAATCTAGTAATGCAGACAAGCGGGAGAAAGCGCTCTAATTCCCACATTCCCAAGTTTTTCAGCAGACTTGGATCATCGTGCATGTAAATGACTGCTAACCTTCATAATTTGTCATAGTAAAATTAAAGAGTATGTCAGATAGCACAAAGGCTTATGAATCTGCAAGTATGATGAATGCAGAAAATTAGTAAAAATACAAAGAGAGTGCTAGCTAAGAAGGGTTGTGCGTGCCTAATCAAGATCTTGCTAGGTCAAGGCTGCTGGTGAGGGAAGCACCACGCAGCAGCTCAGTGAGCAAAGAATTACTGAACCTAATTTTTAGACCGGATTAATCAATTTGCTTAACACAGTAATCCTATGAGCATACAGTCGGAGTCGCAAGGTGGACCAGCTAGGTAAATTGAAATTGCCTACAATATCTTCAAACTGAATATGAAAGGTAAATCCAAATTGGTCAATGCTAATTCATATGTTGGGAACAACACTGAGAATGGAGGCATTCCAGCTAATGAAAATCTAACATATTTCCCCACCTTCAGGCCATGGCATATCAAATTAAAATTTAGTATAGTGAGAGAGTCACCCAACTAGCAAATAATTATATATACATGGTAGTGTTGTATTGTATGTATACACAAAATGATTAGAAATATTCAGACTATAGTGGACTTTTAGAACAGTGTTATGGTCGGCAAAGTCTACCAGCGACGCAACAGAGTCAGTGGCTGAGTGGTGGACCATGACGAGGGTGTGAAGCAAGAGCGCGGTCACCAGCCCTACGGCGCAGCCACAGTTGTTAGCAGGATCCGGTCGATTAGGAAGTTGTTTTGGTGATTGTTATTCCTTAGATTTAGGCGAACTTTGTCAGACTATTGTTATAAGTTGGCATGGAGTGGACTAGAGCCCAATTCAGTAAACAGGTGGCAGTAGAACTGTTCACTTAAGTGCGGCATTTTTAGGATTAACCACAATGAGCAATAACCGGCATAAGGTCTAACTAGGAACAGAGTACACGAGGAATAAAACTTACCAAGGTGGCAAGATTGTGGCTTCTCTTGGCACTGCCCTATCAAGATCAGCCAAGAAAATCTTCATCTGATAGATGGCCAGATTGATGGTCAGCAAGTGTTGCACCACAAGTGGTTGCAGTAGTGCCCAAGTGGGATCTGCACAAAAACCAATGTACATTTTTTGCAAGTTATTGATGCAAATGCTTTGTACTTGTGCAATATATATGTACACAAAACAATATACTTTTAGCTTTGTATATATCTAATAAATGGAAGTTTACGGTACAAATGTCAAGAGTGGCAGAGAATTAAAAATTCAGTTGTGGATGGCAAATGACACAAGGCCATGTCCGATAAACCCACCTCTTGCTGCACATCGGCAATATGGAATCATATTCCACGGAAAGTTTTAAAGTTCAACACAATGTTCTGCAAATGTCAGAAACACCTTTTCAGCAAATTACTCTGTTTCATGAATCACGAGGGATGTTGAGGTTGTAGAAGAACTCCAACTATTAAACTAAGAAGTATATATTTAGCTAGAAACAATACTTATGTAAAAGGTTATGTGTGGATAAGACCTGCATGCATTTGCACAAAATTATATAAAAGATTAATTTCTAACCTTCACATTTCCGATTGTGGGGAAAGCATGCAGGCTGTGTAGCCGCTATCTAGTCCTCATATGTTATAGTTGTTCCATGTGTTAAGGGATTGCCTTGCTGTGCACAGATTGGTGTGTTTTCAGTAGATATTGATGGACTGAAATAAGAAATGTAATTTGTGCAAAAGGAAAAAAAAACTAGATGTCAGAATAGATTAAGTGGACGGGCAAGGCTTTGGCTACAATGCAAATGATCAGCTTGGTTTTGATGAGTCAATCAGAGAAACATACCCAATAGCTATCGCCATCTTTGATGTTGGGGAAGCTGGTGATTGACTGCTAGCTACTGCCAAATCCATAGGGCATGTCATGAGAGCGGCCTTTTAGACGGCAACGAGACCTTTTAAAAACAAAATTTTGAATAATATGAAATCAGACAAGTGTTCATCGAACTAAACTACTAAATTGTGATCTTCAAGTGAGAAACAAACAACATTGACCTTGCTGTTTGTGTTTGTGTTCATTAATGACGTTTTGTTTCTGATCCACTATACTCAGTGCCATCCCTTGCCTGCAATATGAACATATGGTTAATTTTTTGCATCTAACCCTGCTATCTTCCAAATGAAGTGAGTTAAGCATAAAATATAAATTATTCATAACCACTTTAGCTTGATCATAAATAAATATTGTTATGTACTACCCTTTTCTTGGATTTAATACCCGCTTTCGTGCATGCATTCAAGAAACAATCATGTCCATGCCACTTTATCAAACAACAGCATGCACTTGTATCAACCAAATGCAGGTTCCACAAAGCCCATATTGCATTATGTTAGTGCACAACAATTAAGTACAAATTAAATTGGTTACATACAAAATGAAAAGCTAGAAGTATTAACAAATTTAACAAATTACTTAATAAGTATAAGGCCCAATCGCTTTGTGATTGCTGCTGCAACCTTGTGGCTGTGCAGCAAGCTGAACCGAACAGTCACTATGATAAAATGGTAATTCTTCACTGAATTATGGACACGCTATGCGTTAGTTATCTCATGAGCATCCTAAAATAGATCTACTAATAACAAATTTGAACATGCTAGCATATGAACATATATGTGGTTTGACAAATGAATTTTTATGGTTAAGGACAAATTTGGTAATAAGTACTTGTGGGCCAAAGACAAGAACCAATATGTGGTTTAAAAAATGATTTGTTATGACTAAGAATAAATTGAGACATAAGTCTATTTATCTGACAAATGAGGAACATGTGTTCTTCGTATAATCAATTTTAATGGCAAAAGAAGATTAGGTCCAAGTACATAACACCATGTTCTTTACTAATGTGATTAAGTCTACCAAAATAGCAGTTTGAATCTCTTTTTTAAGCCTGTGAACTGAAGAGTCTAGTCATGAACTGGAAGGGAAAGTACACAAATTATTTACCTAAATAATCTAAGACAGACATGGAAAGAAAATTGTTATATCTCTATATAACTGAAAACAGAAGCCATTAGATCAACCTTGCCCCAGATTAATAGGACTGAACTCAATATACACAATTTATGAAGAGATGCTGTCAGGATGCAAGAAAACTAACCAAACATGAACTGAGATGATTTTATTGGAATTACATATATTACCATGTACCATTTTCGTGAATGAAAACAACTCATAACTGCAGTAATAAAGAAAACAAGCACATTAACAGAAGGCTTATCCTGAGGCAAAGCAAGAAGCAGTCACAAAGCATAAGGTGATGAAGATGTGGCATAGCTGCCAGATGCCGTTGGGTGTGGCCTATGGCCTTCGGCGATCTCGCCATGCCACACAACACTCACCCTGACACCACAGAGACGAGGGGGTCTTCAACTAACATGGTTGAACTAGGGGTCTTTGGATGTACCCTCACCGGATCATGCACAACATCCACCATGGATGGATCCTGGGGGGAGTAAGTTCAGTTGACGGTGTGGTTTACTCAAAAGAAAAAGAAGGCGCATATGCATAATATTATCAGCTGTAGATTGCATGATACAACAAGCCCATGAAAAAAGCTATTTGATTTAGAATCAAGAAAAAAAAAGAATTGACACATTAATTTCAGAGCTGCATTACACACGCACCTCTATAGTGAAAAACACCCAAGTATGAAATCGCTTAATTAACGTGGAGCTAGCCAAAGATTGCCACATCCATGATCATTTAATTTACAAAACATTGTAATAGAAAGAGATTGATTAATCAACTAAACTAATAGTGTAATATCAGTAGTAGATATCTTTTGCTCACAACACCTTGCATCGTCTGCAAAAAAATAAATCGAGAAAGAGAACAAAGGAGAAAGAGATTCATCATACATATTTGGTGCTTCGTTCTAACCGCCATCGATGAGCTAGTTGTGCTCCTGCTTGTCGGTTCTTTCCTACACCTGCACAAAAAATCATCAGATCTATGAGCAAAATATAACAAAATATTTGGGATTCAGATATTGCTAATTAATGGGCACCTTGCACATCAATACTCAATGGGGAGTTCATCAGAAGGATCAAACCAAGGAAGATCGGAGAGGAAGTCCGTGCAGCCACGCTTTCGATGCTCCAACCAGACCAGGGACCTGCTGGATCTGCCCTCTGCCCTGGCTTACCTGCACCGTGCGCAACATCATATGGAACAATTTAGAATAAGGAGAGTATGCACAAAGGCTTATGTGAAGCTCACAATTTCGTCCTCATGGTTGTGTTTACTGAAGAAATCCATGACACTAATACAGAACAGAACATGAAACAATCAAAATAAGAAAAGCGAATTACACTGTACAAATATGGAAGTATTTCATGTTTTCGCAAGGCTGTTCACCTTGAGCAGCTGCTTGACGTCCTTCTGCTCACCCCTTAGGTGCACTGATGTGTCATACACCACTGCTGAGCTAAGCTCAATGGACGCCGCCCAAGCTCCTGCACTGCAGGGGAAGTGAAGAAGACAAGACACGCAGAAATCAAGGCCAGTGCGACAACAAGGGCAAGAAGAGGAGCCATCGGTACCTGGGAGGCGAGGTATAGGCTGCGGAGAGGGTAGAGCGTGAAGCCGTCGGAGACCAGGCGGCAAAGGAGGCTGTCTGACGTTGCCGTCGCCGAAGGACATGAGGGGAGGTGCGACATGGCCGGATCTGCTTTGGAGGGGCACGCCAGCGCCGCCACCG
Source organism: Miscanthus lutarioriparius (assembly GCA_904845875.1). Taxonomy (NCBI): domain Eukaryota; kingdom Viridiplantae; phylum Streptophyta; class Magnoliopsida; order Poales; family Poaceae; genus Miscanthus; species Miscanthus lutarioriparius. Next base: position 10,215,938 of record CAJGYO010000014.1, read on the forward strand.
GTGGGGGAGAGGACGACGTCGCAGCTGTGGGTCGGGGAAGCGGCGGGGCCGCGCCGCCGTGGATCGGGAAAGCGGAGGGGCCGCGCCGCCGCGGATCGGAGAAAGGGCGGGGGCCACGCCGTCGGGGAAGGGACGGGCCGCGCTGCCGCTGGTGATGGAAGAGACGGGCCGCCGTCGGTGCCTACGCCTCCCCTGCGCGAGGCCGAATGGCACACTGGGGAAAGGCGGCCGAGAACGCCCGGCCAGGCGGCGCATGCGGACGCACGGCGCTGTGCGGGCGGCACGGTGGAGGCAGCGGCGAAACAGCGGTGGTATGGAGAGGGGTCGGACGGGCGGTGCCGGCGGAGAGAGGGAAAGAGGAGACCGAGCGGATTGTGTGGGGGAATAGAAACCGCAAGTCCGTAAAAAAAGAATCGTGTGTGGGTGGGGAGCGTCGGAGCAGCATACCAGCTCGAGCTCGTGGGTGAACCGGCGCGGGGAGCGCCCGTGGTCAGCCCGGTCCGAGGTGGGAGCGGGGGAATCCGCGCGGGAAACGCCCGACGCTCGGGGTCGGTGATTCGGACTCGGGTACTGAACATTAATCAGTACCCAAGGTAATATATATATATATATATATATATATATATATATATATATATATATATATATATATATATATATATATATATATATCGTGCTGTGATGTTTGAAAATGGTCATGATCGAGAGCTTAGAAATGACACATTCGGTGATGCCACACGCACAGCCTGCAGCTGTGCCTCCTCTGTACTGTCTGTGTGCCGTTGGGCGCGGACACGTGTACGTCCTCCGGCTGCATGCAATGCATGCATCGCGCGGGAAACCATTTTATTTCAACATGCATCGTGTGGGCCGTGCATGGGCTGCTCCCTTGTTTGATGAACACGTAAGTACAGACCGTATTGGTTAAACGGCAAGTGTGCATATATTTATGCACACGGCCGGATAATGTATAAACAGATCGAGCAACTTGCTGATGCACAACTGCTGCTAGTCCCGTTTCTTTGGGCAGGTCCAGGTTAAAAGCATGCATATGCATGCATGGATCTCGATACCCATGCATGGATTGTTGGCGCCCTTGCATGCTTGACTATTGGAGGAGTTCATGCTTGCGCACAACATGTACAGTACGCGGCAAAATATGTGTATATAGCATATAAGTACAGAGTTCAATTCGTAGATAATAAATAATCCTGCCTGTTTTTGTTTTATTAGGCCGTAGGAACCACGAATCTGTTTGATGCAGGATGCTACACACAATACACTGAAGACATCATAACTGGTAATAAGGACTTTTACAGCACACTCAGAAGTAATTAATACAGGCAACTAATCCCTTCTGCCAGATGATTTCGATCGCTGAAATACATATGGTATACGATGCATGTATATATGAATACGAGTGACTAACAATTGATAGATTCTAGAATCTAGATCCACAATCGCGCGCTTGCACCAAGCGACTAGTCGCGATTGATGTGGTATGAAGGTGAAAGGGACAACAAGGCAGGCTTGATGAAGGTTCATGATTGTGAGAGGTGGGGAATGGGTCAATGGGAGAGGGTATAGTTGTCGAAATGTCACACACTAGAAGGCGCCTTACCATGCATGCACTATAATAATTTCCCTTCTCTGTGAAACTAGTTGGAAATACTGCTTTTAGCAGTTCTACCCAAGGTTTTTAATTTCGGTATCGCCAAAATTTCGGCCACCACCGAAATTACCGAATTTCGCAAATTTCGGCCGAAATTTCGCCGAATTTTTTTTAGAGATTAGCACATGAAGTATGTTTTTTCTAAAAAAATTTGGATCTAAACAAATATTACTATGATTTATGACTACATATTTATTAAATAGAAGAATATGCAATATAAACAATAGAAAAATATAAGATTAGAGTTATATAGCACATGTATTAGTGTATTAAAAAATTTCGGAGTTTTCTTGAGCAAATTACCGAATTTAAATGAAATTATATTCATGAAATTTTGAACCCTGTTCTACCACTAACTCACTTTTGAGCATCCACGTTATATATTCTCGCATGACACACCATAAAAATAGAGAAACCCTAGGGATTCCTAAAAAGAAAAGCAAAACATGTGACCATTGATTCAATCATTGCTGACAATAACATCGACCGTATCTAATAGGCCTCGTTCGGCTGGTCTCAAACTTGGCTTGTTCGGCTTCTTTTTTCAGCCGGAACAGTATTTTTCTCTCACAACATTTTAGCAAGAACAATGTTTTTCAGCCAGTTTCAGTCAAATTTCAGACCAGCGAACGGGGCCAAATTTGTTTCTAATTTATCCGTGAGGAGTGTCACAATGAAATAGAACCTAAAGTAATTAATCCCTTAGAACTACATCTAAATTACCCATATTTGCTCATTATTAAAACAAATAACCCAAAGTAGACTCATTATTCTTCCTTTGCCAATGGATACTAGCTAGATACTCCTATAAAATAATACTAAAGTATTAGGACTGTATGAAAAAAACTAACTCAATAAATGTATTTGTATATGTATGTATTTTCAAAATAATAATTGCGTCTCTTAAAATTGCTAGCCTGTATAGAAGCATGGCCAGGGTTGATGAGCTACTTTTATATACGCAAATCTTAACCATGACCGCCTTTTATTATTGGGTAGTATATAGTGAAATCATCATTGTCTACTCAGCTCATTAAAAATAACTTAGTAATCTCAACACGATTTTTTTAAAAGAAACTTGATCCTCCAAAATATTGGGGGAGCATAGCAGTGTCTCAACTCAAAATATTTAAACTTGAGTCTTCCCAAAAGTCCTACGGGATAGATACGCGTATCATCACCAAATTTCTTCTCTGAATTATTTGACACTTAATTTTTTTCTCTCATTTACCAATCGATGGTGCCCATATCTCTGGATCCATCTATTCTCTAGCTTTTTTTCTATGCCATGCCCACACTATACTCTCCCTCCGTCCCAGAAAAGTTACAATTACTAAGTCAACCAATATGAAATTTGACAAAGTTTATATAGAAAAGAAACCCAACCTTTTATCATGCTAAATAAGTGTCATTAGGTCGGCCATAAAAATTATATTATCATAGTTTACCACTATTTGAGTCATACATATGTTAATACTATTTTTCAAGAAACTTGGTCAAACTTACGCTAGCTTATTAACTTCAATAATTGAACCTAAAATTTGCATCTTGTTTTAGTATATATAGACCAAAACATACAAAAATTCGCCTGGAAAACTGGCGCGGCAGCAAGCACGCGGTGCGCCCCGCGAGGCAGACACCGGTGCATGGAAGTCGTGTGCGGGCTTCAGGTATAGGTCGGGTGCATACTAACGTGGCACCTATGTAATACCCCAGGCCCTGCACACGGCACAGGCCCACTCTACCAAGGGGTGGGCCCCACCTACGTAACAACCCGTTTGTGCTTTCGTCCTCGCTTCACGCAAAACAGTTAATCAAAGGTTACTACGCGTCCTTGGCCTAGCTATTTAAGTCCGTCTAGCCATCCTAGGATTCACAGTTTTGGGACTAAAATCTGGCTTGCACAGTGTTCGTGATGCTACAGTACTCACGTGAGCTGTGATTGAGCAACAGTGCTGTGCCGAAACAGTACCCCTTTTGGCCCGGCCCACCTTGGCGCTACCGTGCCCGCAGCAACAGTCTCGGACCATAGCCTCGTGCAGTTAGGGTGCCTCGGCCCAACCAGAATTCGGCCTAGGATGTTACAACCTGGCACACACGGGCGACAGTACGCCTGCTTGCATGCATTGCGAGCTACTGGCAGCTAACCTGGGCAGCTGACTCGTCCAGAGAGAATCGACTGTCGCTCACTGATTCGCGTACTACTCTGTTCACATGTCACATGTACGTACAGAACTAATGCATTTGTAGAAGGTCCCAAGATAGAAGCATATATGTATGTATATATATCATCGATCGATCTCTTTGGTGGTACGTAAACTCGTACGTGGACTGAAGACCAGTTTGATTATCTTGGCAAAAGCGTCCTCGAAGGAGGCAAAGATTCGACACGTTACCCCCTTCGGGCTACTTGGTACAACTCGATCGCCTAGCTGCGCTAGCTTGCGACGATGTCTCTAGAGAAAGCTCATATATATATACTAGTAACACAATGGTAGAGGTGACACGTAATCCATCGGTCGCTTAGTTAGTTGCCTTGCTACGTGTGTGCTTTACTTAATTAAACCGGGCAGCAGCAGCTAGCTATAGTACCCTTGTTGGCCAGCTTATCGACCTTGCAAGTGCTAGATTAATTACTAGCTAGTCTATACTAGATTGCACTCTCACACGCAAATCATGAAGGTGTAGTTAGATTATAAATTCTGGGTTCGTACTATTGCCACTGTTGTTTTTTGCAATGTTATAGTAGATTCGTACCACTGCCACTATTGCTCCCCCCGCCCGAAAGTAAGGCCTGGTTTAGTTTTAGACCAAAGTTTTGAGGTGTCACATCATGTGTTACATGAGGTGTCGCAGGAGGTGTTCGTATACTAATAAAAAAACAAATTACAGAACCCGTCAGTAAACCGCGAGATGAATTTATTAAGTCTAATTAATCCATCATTAGCATATGTGTACTATAGCACTTTATTGTCAAATTATGGACTAATTAGGCTTAAAAGATTCATCTCGTAGAGTAGTCACAATCTGTGCAATCAGTTATTTTTTTAGTCTATATTTAATACTACATATATGTGTCCACACATTCGACGGGATATAATGTAAATTTTTTGGGGAGGAACTAAACAAGGCCTAGAAAACCATTGCAAGATATTTCTATAGCTAGGAAGTAGCATATGCATTCTAGCTAGGCCAATATAAAGTTATAGGCTCCGTTTGGTAGAGATTCTTACCTAGCTCTTGAATCTGTTTTTCGGCTCCAGCTGCCAAATGCCTTCAAGCTGGTTAGATCCCAAGAAGAATCTCCGGAATTCCCGCTGAGACATTGGAGGAGAGAGGAGTAGGAGCTGAAATTTGTGGCCTCTTTTTGCTTCGTCTGGCGGTACGTAGCGGCCCCATCGAGGCCATGGAACTCCTTTGCCCCTGACACACCAGCGGGTTGGCCATTGACACATGCCGCGGGGGTGCTGAGCCCGCTGGACACACCGGTGAAGCTGTTTTGTAAAATGAGAGTACAATGAACATTTTATCCTTTTAGAGTATCAGGCGAAGCTGTTTTGTAAAATGATTCATAAAAACTGTTTCAGCTCCCAAGTAAATCTGCTCTACAGTTGAAGCCACAACTCAAGCTATTTTGGCTTGACCCGAATCTCGACCCTTAGTCACCTATGAGCCATGAAGGGGACATATACACACCATAGTCCACAGCACATTGTACTGCCTGCCTTATCGGACGTACAGGACGGCGATTAACCTTTGTCCTTTGACATGCACGACATAAACTGATGAGCCCGTATCTTGCAAAAGGACTGGAGGAGCACGTGTGTGTCTATATATATATATGTCGCCTTCGCCTGTCGGTAGTACCATATCTTTAGGACATCAGCATGCATGTTGCGTCGTGCATATTATTGTTATGTTCATCTAGCTAATACAAGATTATTGCCAGCAATGCCATGGCGCCACGTTGCAAATGCAGGCTACTAATTAACTTCATTCATTCCCGCGTGATGGCATCACTGCATGCGTCTTTTCCAGCCGGCCGGTTTGCATATATTTTATACACGTACGTTACGTTGCGTACGTATCGAAAACAAAAGTCAGCCATGCCTGTGCCACGCTTGCCGGACGACTAAACTAGGAAACTTCTCCGTGTATGTGGGGGCTCGAGGCTTGTGGATCGAATACCCCCACAGGTGTTCACGAGAGAGAGAGAGAGAGACGGCACAAACTGATTGTAAATTACAGCCCATTAATTTCTCTCTCCTCCGCCAATAAAAAGATAGAAGAGAGAAAGTTAGGAGAAGTTGTTAGGGCCCTATTCGTTTCACTGAAATTCTGATGCTTATTTTGATTTGTTATGAGAGAAAAACAATGTTTGTTCGCTGAAAAATACTGTTGAAGTAGTTTAAGAGTTTCAAGCTGGTTTGTGTGATGAGTCTGCTTCTACAAAGAAGCTATATATTTTATTTTCAAAAGACGTATTTGATAGGAGAAGTTGAAAAACAGCATTGTGAAGCTCGGAGGAAATCTCTACCAAACGCTACTCACCATGAAGGTGACACATGCCATGCACAGTCCACACGGCACATTGGTTGCCTGCTTGATCGGACGTACTGTACGTGGCAAGGACGTACAGGACGGCGATTAACCTGTGACACGCACGACAATATATAAACTGATATGATGTTCCCATATCGGAGGAGCACGTACTGTCGCCTGTCGGTACTACCAGTACCATATTGTTAGTACACCAGCATGTTGCGTCGTCGTGCTCGTGCATATTATTATTATGGCGCCGTTTGGCCGGGGTCCCACGTGCTCGGCTTATACACTGTAGGGACACTGTAGCTGGAGTCGGAGGAGAAAAAACGAGTTTCTTCGGCTTCGGTGTAGTCAGTGAGAAAAAAAACGAAGAGAGAAAACCAGCTCTGATAAACAGTATCCGCACAGAACGTAAACAGTGCGCATCAGAGAGGAGCCAGTTTAAACTCTTACGTGGACTGAAGACCAGTTTGTTTATCGTGGAAAAAGCGTCCTCGAACGAGGCAAAGATTCGACACGTTACCCCCTTCGGGCTACGTAGTACAACTCGATCGCCTAGCTGCGCTAGCTTGCGACGATGTCTCTAGAGAAAGCTCATATATATATATACTAGTAACACAATGGTAGAGGTGACACGTAATCCATCGGTCGCTTAGTTAGTTGCCTTGCTACGTGTGTGCTTTACTTAATTAAACCGGGCAGCAGCAGCTAGCTATAGTACCCTTGTTGGCCAGCTTATCGACCTTGCAAGTGCTAGATTAATTACCACTCTCACACGCAAATCATGAAGGTGTAGTTAGATTATAAATTCTGGGTTCGTACTATTGCCACTGTTGCTTTTTGAAGTGTTACAGTAGATTCGTACCACTGACACTATTGCTTTTTCCCCTCAAAAGTAGGGGCTTGTCTAGTTTAAGACCTAAAGTTTTAAGGTGTTATAGGTGTCACCTAAAGGTGTCGTGTGAGGTGTTCGCATACTACTAAAAAAAATAAATTACAGAATTCATCGATAAACTATTAGACGAATTTATTAAGCCTAATTAATCCATCATTAGAATATATGTTAATGTAGCACTTTATTGTCAAAACATGGACTAATTAGGCAGGCTTAAAAGATTCGTCTCGTAAAGTAGTTACAATCTGTGTAATTAGTTATTTTTTAGTCTATATTTAATACTACATATATATGTCCAAACATTCGATGGGATATGGTGTAAATTTTGTAGGGAGGAACTAAATAAGGCGTAGAAAACCATTGTGAGATATTTCTATAGCTAGGTAGTAGCATATGCATTCTAGCTAGGTCAAGATAAAGTTATAGGCTCCATTTGGTACAGATTCTTACACAGCTCTTGAATCTGGTTTTCGGCTCCAGGTGCCAAATGCCTGCAAGCTGGTTAGATCCTAAGAAGAATCTCCGGAATTCCCGCTGAGACATTGGAGGAGAGAGAGGAGTAGGAGCTGAAATTTGGTAGGAGCTGAAATTTGTGGCCTCTTCCTGCTTCGTCTGGCGGTACGTAGCGGCCCCATGGAACTCCTTTGCCCCTGACGCACCAGCGGGTTGGCCATCGACACATGCCGCGGGGGTGGTGAGCCCGCTGTACACACCGGCGCCGGAGTCACTAGAGCCGGGAGCGGGGCCCCCGCCGCCTCCTTGGCCCCTATGCAGGGCACAGCAGTAGGAGCCCAGGTGGGTGGTGGGCGAGCACGCGCACGACGACCGCTTCGGCCCCTGCGACACGACAGGCAGTGCGAGGCGGCGGTGCTGGTGAGGTGCGCAGCACCGGAGGCGGTGGGGCACACGGACAACCCCGCGCGGGGGCGCGCGGCCGTAGGGGTGGTGGGGCGCGGGGACGATGGGGGCACACATGGCCGGAGGTTGAAGATGAGTCTGTGTTGTGAACTGATAAGGTAGAAAGAAAAGAAAATAAAAAAAGAAAAAAAATAAGAGTACAATGAACATTTTATCCTTTTAGAGTATCAGGTGAAGCTGTTTTGTAAAATAATCTATAAAAACTGTTTCAGCTCTCCAAGCGAATCTGCTCCACGGCTGAAGTCACAACTCAAGCTATTTTGGCTTGACCTGAAGCTCTACCAAATGGACCCTTAGTCACCTATGAGCCATATACACACCATAGTCCACATTACATTGCACAGCCTGCCTTATCGGACGTACAGGACGGCGATTAACCTTTGACATGCACGACAATTATATAAATAAATAAATAAATAAATAAACTGATGAGCCCGTATCTTGCAAAAGGACTGGAGGAGCACGTGTCTCTATCTATCTATCTATAGAAAACTCTGACGACCATATATGCATCTGTCGCCTTCGCCTGTCGGTAGTACCATATCTTTAGGACATCAGCATGCATGTTGCGTCGTGCATATTATTGTTATGTTCATCTAGCTAATACAAGATTATTGCCAGCAATGCCATGGCGCCACGTTGCAAATGCAGGCTACTAACTTCATTCATTCCCGCGTGATGGCATCACTGCATGCGTCTTTTCCAGTCGGCCGGTTTGCATATATTTTATACACGTATATTTTATACAGGACGGCGATTAACCTGTGACACGCACGACAATATATAAACTGATATGATGTTCCCGTATCGGAGGAGCACGTACTGTCGCCTGTCGGTACTACTAGTACCATATTGTCAGTACACCAGATTGTTGCGTCGTCGTGCTCGTGCATATTATTATTATATGTTCGTCTAGCTAATCCAAGGTTGCCAACAAAACAATGCCATGTGGCGCCCAAATGCACGCTACCAACTTCGTTTCATTTCATTCGTGTATGCTACTCCATCCGTACCGAAGTGTTGTTTTGAATAAGACGAACGGTTAAATAAGAAGTTTAAAAATAAAAAATGACACTTTAAATGGATGGATGGATGGAGAGTAGTTGCTAAGCTACTGCGTGATGACATCACTGCATGCGTCTCTGTATCAAGGTAGAGAAAATATTCGTTACCACACACCTTAGCAGCGCCCTTGGTGGTCAATAAAGTTTTACTTGGACGCTCGGATCCTCTCTAACCATCATTGTTACTCCTTATTTTTCTTAATTATTAATCCTTGCCGATTTTATACGAAGGGAGTACGTACTAAACTACTAATTAATAACATCTATATATTACAACGAATGAAGTATAGCATGAAAAGCTACATCATGTTGTTTTTAACTAAGACACTAAATTTGTGTCGCGAATTCTATATATTAGTTTCTTCCGATAGATTTATTTAAACATAAAAAATGGCTTGATGACACAATAACTCTAAAATTCATTTTCACTACTATCGATCTACTGTAGTAGGATGAAGTAGCTAGTGAGTATTTAGTTACAATGATTATCACCATGCATGCATGTTCCTGTCGCTGTCGAGGGGCTCGAGAAACGAAAGCGACGCGTCGCTCGCCACACTCTCCCAACTTTCGACTACATACTAGTAGTAGCTACGTACCTACCTACTTGCAGTTTAGTTTGCTGTTTCCATGCACGCCCGGCCATCCCAACTTGCAGTGCTGCCTGCCTGCGGCGTGCGCGCACGTACGTGGCACGCAGGCAGCTGCATGCGATGCGTGCAGCAGTGGCTGCATGCATGCTTGGTTCCTGGCCTAGTGTGCATGTTGCGTCGGTGCAGTGCCGTGGGTGCCAGGTCAGATCCTGTGCCACGTACGCATTCTGATCGTGATCGATCGAGATGCCATGCACACACCACCATACCATACGGCGGGCTTATGTGTATGTATATATACGACGACGTGCATATATACCTTGTGATAGACGTGCACATGTTTGTACGTACACGTACGGTCGAGCTAGGCAGCTAGCTTGCTAGCTAGTGGCTGTTTAATTTCCTGCATACGTATTGCCGATGTGCATGCTGACGTGTACGTACTAGCTAGCTCACTGAGTGCTAGCTCATGCTGCATCTATATATATATATATATAATATAGTGCGTGCCAACCAACCAACCAAGAGTATATACAGCTAGGGTTTTGGGTCCGGATCTGATGTATGCATGCTGTTTATATATTAGCATTTGACATTGCATGTATATGTGCATGGTTATATTTATTTTGTCAAACCCGGCCGGCCTCAAGCAAGTAGCTAGTTATCAAGTTGCATGCATGGACGGTGTAGTAGCTAAAAGTCGAGGCCCTTTATTTGTTAGCACCCAGCTGAGCTGATGGCCACTGAATTTGCATTGCATTGCTACGCATTATATATACTCCTTTCTTTTCCTAGTTCCTACATTGCATTGGTCACATATACATTGGCCGGCCTGGGCCGTCATCATATCACTAACTGCATGCAGTGCAACCTTCGGCTTGGATGAAAAATAAAGATGCAGATATGGGAGACATCTTCCATTTCCAAGGTGTAGTTTATGTGTCTAGTGTCTCTCTGTGTACGTGGACTCCACCTTAGTCATCTCCTGCGTGTATTGTATGTTATCTACTTTGTGTGCATGCTCTCTGCGAGCTCCGTGTGATTACATTGGGTCCTGTTATATTTCAGGTGCCTGAAATATGGCTTCCATTCAGGCGATAGGTACCAGCCATCAGATAAGCGGACACCCTTGAAGATGCACAAATTTTAAAGTGATATGGACAAACAACACGTCACCTGAACAAAACACAAATTTTAGGCAGCTGATGGATAGGAAAAGTGGAGTACATTACTTATATTACTCCTCCTTAACGTATTTTTTAAAATGGTTGAACAAGCAGGAAATAAAATTTAGCTGCATTTTGTATGTATATATTGGTGCCATTATTGGGGAAACACTAACGAAACTAGCATGTACTACCCTATATATATAGTAAGTACGGTGCTACGTACTCCGCCTTTTCCAAATTCTAAGACGTTTTGATTTTCTAATTAAATAGATACACATATCTAAAAATAATTTATATTACATCTACATAAAACTACATAAAATTAAATCGGCCCCTAATTTGGAACGGCCGGAGAGAGTCCTGACCAGATCAGAGTTGAACGTTGTATGGAGTCCTTGAAAAGGGGATCAGGCAATTTTTCTACTACATACACGCTCGTCTCACTGTGCGTCGGCAACAAAAGGTGTTGTCTTTGTTAGTTGCTAGTGGCACTCATTAGTAGTGCTGCAAGGCCCCAAATTTGTTTAATCGATCGTCAGTCTGTCAGGGAGTTGACTGCTGTAACTTTATCTGAAGTGTGCATCTCGGATATAGTCGAAACGGGCGTGGCCTCCTGGTAGTGTTGCTGCATGCATGTGCATGGTGGGTTGACATTTTCCCGCGGTCGCTGTCGTTATCCACTGACATGCATACATGCATGACTGTGTGCTTTTACTAAGGGCGCGTTTAGTTGACGAAAATTATTGGGTTCGGCTACCGTAGCACTTTCGTTTGTATTTGGCAATTAGTGTCTAATTATGGACTAATTAGGTTCGAAAATTTCGTCTCGCGATTTCTCACTCAACACTAGTAGAGAACAGACCTTTGATCCTCGACCAAAATGAGCTCTAGTCCCGGAATTTTTTGCGCCCGGGACTAGAGATACATTTAGTCCCGGTTGGTGGCTCCAACCGGGACTAAAAATCCTGCTTAGCAGCTACTGCGCCCAGACAGAGGTGGCGGGGACCTTTAGTCCCGTTGGAGCCACCAACCGGGACTAAAGGTAGACTTTTACTCCCGGTTGATGGCTCCAACCGGGAGTAAAGGTCCCTGCCACCTCTGTCTGGCGCAGTAGCCGTTGGGTAGGGACCTTTAGTCCCGGTTGGATCCACCAACCGGGACTAAAGGTCCCCCTTTATATCCCGGCCGTCTCCTTCTTCCTCCCCGAGCCCGAGCTCAGCACATTTTGAAGCTCACTGCACTAGTGTTCTTGCTTCCTCCCTCCATTGTTCCTCCATCAATTCTTCGATTCCTCCGTTGATTCTTCAGTTGTAAAGGTTTCCAATCTCATACTCTCATTTTTCACCATTGTCTTATCTTATTTTGTTCACTATATATATATATATGGTTCTTTATTGTAATTTTTTTCATTTGTAAGCAATTTGAGCTCAAAATCACTTCAAGCTTGCATATTTACATGAACGAATGTTAAAGTAGCTAGTTGAACTTGCGAACCGTGTTCATCTCGGCGAGCATGTTCTCTGCCGAGCGGTAACGGACGTCAAGGAGGAGCTTTGATTCTACGAGGGAGAGCGGCAACGGTCATGGAAGACCGTGTTCCCTTCCTCGTAGAATCGGAGCTCTTCCGTGGCCAAGTACGGTGCCGTCCGGTGGAGAAATACTCGCTGAGATGATCACGTAAGCAAGGTCAACTAGTATGGATGGTTATTTATTCACACGTCCAGATATCGTCGCAGTAGTCTGTCAATCACCGTACCCAAACGTAGTATATATATAAATATAAACGATAATCGATTGTTATGTGTGTACACTCCCATTCTTTTGTTAATTTGCGGAAATATTATGTGAATTACTTACCTGCCGCAGTAAAAGACGAGAACACAATGACCATGGCCACGGCCATGAAAAATGCCAACGACATAACACTAGCAACTTTCTCGGCAAGCAGAGTAGTGTTAAACGCTCTGGAAACCTTTAAACTTCAAGCTTGCATATTTACATGAAGGAAGGTTAAAGTAGCTATTAAAAACTAGTATTCACCGTTCATTTGTAGCATGCATAGCACACTTCATTGTTTAGAGATATAGAGAATTTTAGAGTTTTTTAATTTTATTTGTTTATAAAATGAGAAATTTATAGTGTATTAAAAAATGAGTATAGAGAGTAGATGGCAACTGCTTCCGGGTCCTCGGCCTCTCATGGGTTTTCAAAGCGACTTAGGCCGGGCCTCCCACTCATTGCATGCGACAAGTGTTGTGATGAGATGAAGATTGTGATGGAGTACCGAGTGAAGAAGGAAGGTCCCAACAAGGGTCGCATTTTCTACAAGTATCCGGATTGCAATGTGAGTTATTTTATCGTATTTAATGACTATGGTTAGTTTATACCTATTTTCATGATGGTTGTGATTAAAGTTCTAATTTTCTGTTTTAATTTCAGTGGGATGGCACTGGATGTTCAGGCTTCTACTGGGAGGAAGAGTATGTTGAACTCGTGCAAAAATATCTTGCACAACAGGCAGATATGGCGGCTAATGAGGCAGTGATCCAGCCGAAGAAGTCCAAAGATGTTGAACAAACGGGGATATGTCTGTTTTAGTTGGGATTGGTCGCGAAATCCTTGTGCTGCTGAAGTGTATTTTAGCTTTAGTGTTTTTAGTGTTAGTTGGGATTGTCTACATTGTAGCGAGGATTTCTTAAATTTATAGCTTTTGTGGTGGTATGCATGTTGTATAATAACTAATTATGTTCTAGGTTTTAATACGGTATTTATGTCATGTAATGCAGATGAGTCGGCATTGGATGTACAATGCTGATCGTCGCTCCCAAGAGTTCATGGACGGCGTGCATTCTTTGTTACGTGCGGCCGAGGCAAACAAACGCGATGGTTTCATGTGCTGCCCATGTGCCGTATGTAAGAATACGATAGAATATCCTTGCTCAAGGACTCTTCATTCACACTTGTTCAAGTCGGGTTTTATGCCAAACTATATTTGTTGGATGAAGCACGGAGAAACCAGCGTTGTAATGGAAGAAGGTGAAGAAGAACAATGGGACGACAATGATATTATTCCCGATGGTGCATGCTTCAATGATACTGCAATAGGAGAAGCTGAAGAAGAGGTAGCCGCATAAGATGAGTCTGCTGATGATCTTTGTCAGGTCATTCGTGACGCACAAAGAGAATGTGAAAGTGAAAAGGAGAAGATCAAGTTCAAGCGGATGCTTGAAGATCACAAGAAATTGTTGTACCCAACTTGTGATGCAGGGCAGAAAAAGTTGGGAACTACACTAGAATTGCTGCAATGGAAGGCAAAGAATGGTGTATCTGACAAGGGATTTGGAGAGTTACTAAAAATCTAAAAGAAGATGCTTTCGAAGGACAATAAATTGCCCGCCACTACCTACGAAGCAAAACAAGTTATCTGTCCTATGGGGCTAGAAATCGAGAAGATACATGCATGTCCTAATGACTGCATCCTCTACCGTGGCAAAGAGTGCGATAAATTGGATGCATGCCCAGTATGCCATGCATCGCGGTATAAGATTAGGCGAGATGACCCTGGTGATATTGAGGGCGAACGTCCGCGGAAGAAAATCCCTGTCAAGGTTATGTGGTATGCTCCTATAATACCACGCTTGAAACGTCTGTTCAGAAACAAAGAACATGCAAAATTGTTGCGATGGCACAAAGAAGACCGTAAGGTAGACAATATGTTGAGACACCCTGCTGATGGGTCCCAGTGGAGGGCAATCGACAGAGAATTCCCCTAGTTTACAAATGACGCAAAAAACTTAAGGTTTGCTTTAAATACAGATGGTATCAATCATTTTGGAGAGAAGAACAGTAGTCATAGCACTTGGCCTATTACTCTAAGTATCTACAACCTTCCTCCTTGGTTATGCATGAAGCGAAAGTTCATTATGATGCCTGTGCTCATCCAAGGCCCAAAGCAACCTGGCAATAACATCGATGTATACCTAAGACCACTTATTGATGAACTTCTCATTTTGTGGAATAAAGAAGGTGTACGTGTGTGGGATGAGTACAAACAGGAACACTTTGATCTGCGAGCATTGTTGTTCGTAACAATCAATGATTGGCCTGCTCTAAGTAATCTTTCAGGATAGTCAAACAAGGGATATAATGCATGCACACACTGCTTCAGTGATATTAGAGGTGTATTCTTGAAAAAATGTCGAAAGGTCGTGTACCTTGGCCATCGTCGATTTCTTCCTGCAAATCACACCGTAAGAAAGGAAGGCAGGCATTTTAAAGGGAAGGCAGACCACCTGACCAAGCCTCGCAACCGAACCGGTGAGGATGTACTCGATATGGTCAATGATGTGAAAGTCATCTTTGGAAAAGGACATGGCAGCCAACCTGTTTCGAACGACGCTAACGGTCACGCACCCATGTGGAAGAAGAAGTCCATATTTTGAGAGCTACCCTATTGGCAAGTCCTAGAGGTCCGCAGCTCGATCGACGTGATGCACCTGATGAAGAATCTTTGTGTGAACCTGCTAGGCTTCATGGGTGTGTATGGAAAGCCTAAGGACACATTTGAAGCACGACAGGACCTGCATTGTTTGAGAGAAAGAGACAACCTACATCCAGAGAAGACAGATGATGGACGCCATTACTTACGTCCTGCCAGCTACACTCTAAGCAAAGAGGAGAAGGAAATCATGTTTGAATGCTTAAACAACATCAATGTACCACCTAGATTCTCCTCGAATATAAAGGGTATTATAAATGTGCCAGAGAAGAAATTCTGTAACTTAAAGTCCCATGACTGTCACGTTCTCATGACGCAATTACTTCCTGTTGCATTAAGAGGAATTCTACCTTCAAATGTACGTCTAGCCACCGTGAAGCTATGTGCATTCCTCAATGCAATTTCTCAGAAGGTAATTGATCCAACTGATCTAGCTAAACTACAGAATGATGTGGTTCAATGTCTCATCAGCTTTGAGTTGGTGTTCCCTCCTTCCTTCTTTGATATCATGACACACCTCCTAGTTCACCTAGTCAAGGAGATTTTCATTCTCGGTCCTGTGTTCCTACACAACATGTTCCCCTTAGAGAGATTCATGGGAGTCCTAAAGAAATATGTTCACAACCTTGCTCGCCTAGAAGGAAGCATCGCCAAGGGCTATGGAACAGAAGAGGTCATTGAGTTCTGTGTTGACTTTATTCCCGACCTTGACTCGATTGGTGTTCCTGAATCGAGACATGAGAGGAGACTAAGCGGAAAGGGGACACTAGGGAGGAAAACATATATTGGTACGGAGAATGATTATTTCAATAAAGCGCACTACACAGTTCTACAGAACTCCTCTTTGGTAGATCCATATATTGAGACACACAAGGATCTCTTATGATCCAAGTTTCCAGGGAAGACTGAAGCTTGGATTACGCGTAAGCACAAGGAAACTTTCGGCGGTTGGTTGTGAAAAAAATGTCAAGGTGATGAGAGCATCCATGAGCAACTGTATTTATTGGCTATGCAACCATCATGGCATATCGTCACATACAAAGGGTACGAGATAAATGGGAACATATTCTACACAGTAGCCCAAGATAAAAGGAGTACCAACCAAAACAGTGGTGTCCGCATAGATGCCACAGACCCGAATGGGAATAAGCAGACATATTATGGCCGCATAGATGAAATATGGGAACTAGAATATGCACCTACTTTGAAGATCCCATTGTTCAAGTGCCAATGGGTCAAGGTGACCGGAGGCGGGGTAACAGTAGACAACGAGTATGGAATGACAACAGTAGACCTTAGTAATATTGGGTACAAAGATGAACCATTCGTCCTTGCCAAGGATGTGAATCAGGTGTTCTATGTCAATGATATGTCTACCAAACCAAAAAGAGGGAAAAACGATAATGACTCAACCAAAGAGCCAAAGCGCCACATAGTTCTTTCAGGGAAAAGAGTCATCGTGGGAATTGAGGACAAGTCGGACATGTCAGAAGATTATGAAAAGGATGACCGAATTCCGCCCTTCAAAGTGAACAAAGACCCTAGCATCTTGGTAAATGATGAGGACACTCCATTGTTACGACGTGATCATAACCAAGGGACATACGTAAAGAAGAAGTTCACTGTTGTGCCCACTTGATGATATAGTGATTTAATGTAGTGTGTGTTTGAGATATTATGTAACAATTGTGAATTCAGATGTTTATTATGTCGTGTTTCTAATTAAATCAATGTTTGATTTGGTGGGATTTCTCTCTCGAAAAGTTAAATTAGGATATTGAGTGATGAAAAATTAAAATATTAATGTTAAAATGATGTGAAAACAAATTTCCTGTCCAAAACCAATAGTTTTAATAATTTTAATTAAGCACTACATTTTTGCATTAACGAAATAATAAATATTAGTTACATTATGTTTTATAATTATAACAAAAAATAAAAAAGTTAGGTTATAGATTTTTCCTATGTGCAATGAAGAAAAAGAAAATCCATATTTTTAACAAAATAATTTTATGCCTTTTATTTAATTTACTATATATTTAACAAGACTATTGCATTTCTATTAAAATTTTTTACTCAAAACAGGCGGGAAACGAAACTGCAGCCCACCTTTACTCCCGGGTGGGAAGCCCACCCGGGAGTAAAGGTGGGCTACAGTTTCATGGCCCGCCAAAAAAACCTTTGCTCGTTGCGTGTTAGCAACCGGGAGTAAAGGTATACCTTTACTCCCGGTTGGTATACCTTTACTCCCGGTTGGGAACACGCACCGAGAGTAAAGGACCTTTACTCCCGGCTGGTGGCTGGCACCGGGATTAAATCTCCCTGGTATATAAGCGCCAGTGCCTGGCGTAGATCGATCCCCTCCTCTTCTTCCTCGTCGAACACCGCTGCCCTTTCTCTCTTCTTCCTCGCGTCACCGCCGATTCATCTTCCCCTACGGATCAGCCCACCGCCGTGACACCGGAGCCCGCGCCTCGCCTCGTGCGGCCACCGACGACCTCGTTGCGGCCCTCCACCGCGCCCGCCCGAGGTGAGTTCTCTCGGCTTTCTCTCTCCTAGTGCCGCAGTATGGGCATGGCGGGGTCGCATGGCCGGCCGTGGCGAGGATGATGGCGCGGTGCCGTGGCTTGCTCGTGGCTATGGAGTTTCATGGCCAGGAATGGGGGGATGGCCGACGCGCGATGTTGTGCAATTTTTTTACCGGTTTGTAATGTTATATATTGACGTTTGTACTGTGTTTTGCAAAAAGAAAAAAAAACATGTGGACATGCATGCATGATATATAATATACTCCTTTTGATCACAGCCCTGGCCCGATGCGCGGGCCACACCCTCCAGCGCATTGACCGCAGCCCTGGCCTGGGCCGCTCCGCGCCGACGACGCCCTCCACCGCACCGACACCGTCCCGGCCCGCCTCACGTCGTCGTCGTCAGCACGCCGGCCACCGCGCCGACACGTATATATATGTCATTTGTATTCATATGCATGTATATATATGTCGCGGAGCACCGCCGCCCTCGTTCGCCCATGCATTTCTATGTATACGGCGGAGCACCGCCGCCCTCGTTCGCCCTAGGGTTTAGGGTTTATACGGCAGAGCACCGCCGCCCTCGTTCGCCCTCGGGTTTAGGGTATATACAGCGGAGTGGAGCACCGCCACTCTCATCACACCGCCCTCTCTCGCGGCCTAGTCGATCAACATTCATAGTATCGTTATCGTTAACGCTAAACAATCACACTAGGCTGAATTGCGTCGGTGACTAGATCGAACCGCATTGTTGATGTCACCGACGTGGTTCGCCCTAGTCACCGACGCAATTCGCCCTCGACCGTTTATGTATAGCCCTAATTCGCCCTAGTACCGACGCAGTTCGCCGTTTATGTATAGCAAAGATTTGACGTACTATATATTGGTTTTGTTTTTTGAAGCTAGATGGCCGACCCGAGAAACATGGATGAGGAAGAGTTGATGATGAATTTGATCAACACTAGCACTCAAGTTGTCGGTGATGATGGTGCTAAAAATAACATGCAAGTGGATGCAGATGACGGGAGTCAGTACTTAGCTCTTGAACAAAATGAGCAACAACATATTGGTCGAGTATATATTTTTTATTATTAGCTATATATATTATCATATGTCTTATGTGTGCTCATGACCTTAAAAATAATGTTTATGTTTTGTAGCCCTCTGGATCGACATCAACAACTACAACGAAGAGTAAAAATGTTCGAGGTCCCAAAAAGCCATTGGAGGGCCGCTTCATCATCTTGGAGTTCAATGTGGATACAGGCGAACCGAGGGGGGGGGCAAATAAAATGAAATTCATGCACCACTGTGGTTACCTTGTACGGGACTGGCTCCCGATCGGTACCCACGAATGGAAGAAGACCAATGCTCCTCATATCAGTTTTGTCTCTGATCGTGACAAGACGTTAATTTGGAAAGATGTCTTGGTACATTTCACGCTCCAAACAGATGGTTATGATGATATAATAGATGGTGATGAATTGAAGGAGTGAGTTAGGGATTGGGCAATGAAGAAGATGGCCACCTAGTTTCAGACTTGGAAGAAACACCTATACACGACGTATGTCAAGAAGAACATAGCACCAGATTTCACTATCCCAAGCCCGATCTCAAAGCAGAGGCCCTATTGGGATGAGTTTGTACAGTACCAGACGTCGGAAGAGGGTGTGAGTCGGGTGATAAAGAACCAATGTAATTCCCAATAGAAGACATACCAACATATCTTGGGATCAGGTGGCTACCCGACTGCCATTAAGAAGTGGAACAAAATGGAAGCAGACCTTCTTGCCAAGGGTATCACACCAGAATCACTTGAGTGGGGAGAGCATGCAAAGAATTGGTTTTTCGCTCATGGGGGAACACTAGACCAGGAGACAAGGAAGTGCGTTTATGGCGCAAGACTGCAAGAAGCAGTAGAAAGATTGTTTTATGCTCAGAGAGCTACTGCTAGTGGTGCGTTCAGGCCCAACAGAGAGAAGGATGAACTAACATACGCCATCGGGACTATTGAACACGGTGGCCAAACTAGAGGCAAAGGAAGTGTTTCGTGGGAGCATGGATTCCCTCAGGATAGACCTTCCTACAGAAGCCGCCAAAGAAAGAAGGAAGAAGAGGCACAGCGGCTCTAGAGGTTGGAGGAAGCGGTGCGTGAAGCACAGGAGCGGGAAGAAAACCTTGAAGCGAGAATGCAGGAGGAAATCAGAAGGCAAGTGCAAATAGCAGTGAGTGCAAGCAAGCAGGCATCAGAGCCAGGAATCAACATTAGCCAATCTGTTCAGTTGAAAAGCAGTTGTGCTTCCACGGAGATACCAAATCAAGGGGACACAGGACTACGCTTCCCTATGGATGACGTCACTAAACCTTGTACATCGTGTGAGCTACACATTCCGAAGGGGAATTCCACAATCAAGGTGGCTATCGGTCTTGTTAATCCTATCGACCGAACCAAGACACCAAGGATTCATGGGAATCTAATCCAAGAAGGATATGCTACCATCTCGGTAGATAAAGCTGAAAAAGGTTTTAGTGATTTGCCTCTTGACATTCCTGGAGGTGATGGCGAGAAGACTCTAGGAGAAGCAGAGAAGACATTCATTCTATGGCGCAAGCGCTACATCATCATTCACGGGATGTCGCCTCCACCTCCTCCTGAACTACCTCACCATAGGTGTGGATGAAAACACTACATCATTAATTTATATTGGCTTAAATAATTAACAATCTGCTCATAATAATATGTCATTCCTTTTTTTGTAGCAGATCCTCCCCCAACCTAAATCCAATTGTTCAATCGCCAGATCATCATAGTGCTATGTACGATGACAATGTGTTGGAAGGCGAGACTGCATCCACACCATCTCCAAGGAGGTCTCCAACGCCGCAGCCGCCACCTCCAAGGATGTCTCCAACGCCGCTGCCACCACCTCCAAGGAGGTCTCCAACGCCTCCCCCACCCCCGCCTACCAAGAAGCCAAGTACTAGCAAGAGGCTAGCCCCGCAAACGAAGAACCAGTCCCCGTCGGCAAAGAAAGCCACCGTGAAACCAAGGGCTATTCTCAAAATAATATCTGAAGAGAAGGAAGAAGTAACTGATGCATATAAAAAAGATATGTCCAGATTCTATGACAAACTTAAAAAGGATCAAGAAGCAAGGAGAAACCCGGAGAAACCATACTTCTTCGTATCTCCAGATATTCTAAGAAAAAAGGTGGCTTCTTACTAACAACAACAGCGGGAATCTCGTAAGCCGTCCAAATCAACGTTAACGGACTATGACCGCACTCTCACCAAGTCAATTGAGGCGGCACAGAAAAAGAAGCGGGTAGGGAAAGGAGTTGCACAACTCGGACAACAATCGCACCAATCAGTCCCCCCGCTAGTTGTTGGTAATGAATATGGTTCGAATTTAGGATTAATGCATCAGCCAAACATACCTCCGGATGTCGATTTGGATCACCTTGGTGAATTTATTGAAGAGACTGGTCTCGACCTTTACCAGATGTTTGGTGATGGAAACATTGAGAGTGCGGCGGAGGTTGATATTTGGAAGAAAAAATTTGTATTAGGCCAGAGTCTATACAACCCTCAAGCCTTAGGTGATCTGGGGATGCAAATGTATCTGCTAAACAAGTGGTACATGTAGGCGTCTACCGATGGAGACTTCTGCCTTGGTGTCAGAATTAGAGACGAACATTGGTTCCGTGGCGATGATGTTATGTATGTTGACTTTGCAGAATTTCATCAACTATGCCACCTGATCTCTCTGGACAAAGTTATCATTAGCTGTTATTGCCTGTAAGTAATAATTCTTTCGATCTATTATTAAACTCATCATATGTGTGTATATGCATATAAAGTATCCTAACAAGTACTATATATATGTAGATTTACAATGACAGAGCGTAGAAAGGAAGGCTGCAATGAAATTGGTTTTGTTGATCCCCATATAGTATTCAAAGACCAAGTTACTCCAAAGCCTAATTGGAAGTCTGAGTCAGAGAGTAACCTCATGAACTTCTTAGTGAACCAACGCCACAAGAAGGATATACTCTTTCCCTACAACTAAGTGAGTGTTAATAATGTCGATCATCCTTAATGGCTTATATGTTGATTCTAGTTAATTAATGAGTGTTATGCGTTATATCCTATAAACATATGCAGCAATCACTGGATATTGATGGACATCGATCTGATGAAAAGTCACTTGATAATCTATGACTCGATGAGAAAACCACAACAAGACTACCAAGATATGATAGCTATTATCCAGAGGTAATTTTGGTATCTCTAGCAACTATATATACACACAAACATGATGATTAACTATATCTGATGACGTGACAAATTTTTTATTGGGCAGTGTTTGGAAAACCTTTATTGAGAAGCAACACATGGGAAAATGCAAAGCGTCACTGAATGTAATCCCTTTGAAAGTAAGTCCCATAAATCGCATCATCTTTATTAATTAAACATATAGCTTTCACCGGATCACCAGATTGGATGACAAATCTTTTTCTCGTAAAGTGGTGTCTGAGGCAGGAACAGGGGAACAACTACTGTGGTTACTATGTTTGCAAGTTTATCAAGGAGGTCTCCCAAAGAACTCCTACAGAGAGACTCAAAGTACGTTAAAAATACACTATATATATTTAATTATTATTATTGATTGTGTTACTATGTCTTTATATATATATATGTATGTACATATATTAATTTATTTTCCTTTAATTCAAACCTATAGGCTCGATGGTTGGAGGAAAAGGTCATACGGCAAGACTAAATCAAAGCAATTCAAGAGTCTATAGCCGGATTTTTTAATGACCAGGTCATCGATTTCAAAGGCGAGTTCTACTTCAACCCAACACTGCCATGGAAGCCAAGCGCTAGAGGATGAGAGGAAACTTGTTATGTCACAACAACTGTAATGCAATCTTTTGTAATATATGCATATGAAATAATATAATATAAAATACACATATGCATGCATGCATGTAAATATATATATGATGCATGCATGCATATATATATATATTTGTATGCTTGAATTGCGTGATTTAATACGTTTATTGTGCTTGAACCGAAACATACTATACGCGCGTATAAATGTATTATTAGCAGCGTATAATACGACTTTGAAAACCTATTTTGTAAAGAAAACAAAAAAAATGAAAAGAAAAGAAAAAAGAAAAAAAAACTTTAGTCCCAGTTCATATTACCAACTGGGACTAAAGGGTGCCGGCCTCGTGGCATGTCAGAAGGCACCTTTAGTCCCGGTTGGTGTTACCCACCGGGACTAAAGGTTTCCCTTTAGTTCCGGTTCCTGACCCGGGACTAAAGGACCCCCTTTAGTCCCGTATGCTTGCTCCCGGGTGGAGAACCGGGACTAGAGGGGGTTCCCTACCGGGAGTAAAGGCCGTCTCTGTACCAGTGCAACTATGTAATTAGTTTTTTTCGTCTACATTTAATACTCCATACATGTGCCACAAGATTCGATGTGACACTTTCGGGTGAAAATTTTTAGGAACTAAACAGGGCCTAACTAGCCGTCCGGGGGGTCAACGTAACGTATATAATATTAATGCTAGTCCACCTCACCTCACCTCACTGGTGTTCGGCCGGTCAATGCATGTATACGCAGCTTATTTGTGCTGGGTCCCTAGCTAGTTTCCTTTTCGGTCACACCTCCTGCATGCGATATATATTGGTCTGGTTTGTTCAAAGCTGAGTGGGGTGGTTGTTGCATTTTGCTAACTTTTCCATCAACGCTCGCTTGGTCGGAAAAGGCACATGAATATAATTAAATTAAAACCATGCATTAGCTGCTCCAAGAGGTACTAGATTGCTAGATAACATACTTAATAACCAAGTGATCTTGTGACAAGGCACCACCAATATAACCTGATCTTTCATTATCTGCTTAATTAATCTATGGAAGCATAAATCTTACACTTTATCTCTCTCCTCTTTGATCTCAATTTTTCTCAAATGCACATAGATTTCCATATATATAGGACTCCGCAGATATTGTCTCATACACACTAAAGTTGTACTTTCTCCGTGAAACTTGATGTTTTAGGATTCAAAATTAATGTCTCAAAAAAACTTATGTTTTAGCTCTTGGAACTATTTTGGCTCCATAGCAGTTTGAGATTGTGATCAGCATGCCTCCAAGCATTCCTTTTAATTTAGTGTCTTATATTCCTCAATTATAGTATGGATCGTGTCGGTGTTTCGAATAAACACCAACTAGTAAATTTATATTTGTTGCGCGTTAGGCCTGGATGGTGTGCTAAAGGACATAAGGTTTATACTGGTTTGGGCAGAATGTCCCTACGTCCAGTCTGCTGCTGCTCGAGTTATTAGCACCGAAAAAGGTTCGTAGTAGGGGTACAAACGGTCGAGAGAGGGACAAGTCCCAGGTCTCTGATGGAAAGGTCGAAAGGGTGCCAAGAGCTCGGTTGCTACTTAGCTGTATGTGTGATGTGTGTCGAATTGATCCGTCCCTTTAGTGGGGCGCCCTACTCTCCCTTTTATAGACCAAGGGGGAGTAGGGATTACAGATAGAAAAAAAAAACCAGAGGTAGAGAGGGTCCTTAGAAGGTGATGGGTCTTCCTTTTCCCTCGAACCTACCCTGCTGTCACGGCAGACCATGCTAGGGATAGCACGTTCGCTGATCCTGATAGGGCCGTGACCTGGCTTCGGTTAGCTAGTGGTCGCGTCCCATCCTACTCCGACGGACGATGCGACGCGTCAGGGTATCGAGCCGTGACCCTATGAGGAGCAGACGGGGAAGTAACCATACGTTCATTACTGTTAATGATGTGAGTTCCCTTCTGGATTGTAGTGGTTGTCGTATGCTTGTGTTAGGATCGGCGCCCGAGGGTTGATGGCGGCGCCCACAACACTGTAGGACAAAAGTCGGCGCCTACAACACTATTTGGGCTTTGTCATGCCTGGGAGGGCTTAAAGCACCCGTCCCGTCATACCCTAACGGTACTTTCCCGCAGGCGCGCAAGACATGGTCCTCGGTACTGTGGTTGACCAGAGTGTCCTGTCTTACCCTATGCTCGTCATTATGAAGGGGCAAGCTACAGGCGTCGGGTGAGGCGGAGCCAACTTTGGAATATCGGGCGAGGCGGAGCCAGCCCTCAGACGTCGGATGAGGCGGAGCCAATCCCCAGCCGTCGAGCTAGGCAGAGTCTGCTGCCGGACGTTGGGCAAGGCAGAGTCCAGCCCTCGGGGGTTGGGCGAGGCGTAGCCAACCCTTAGGGGCCGGGCGAGGCGGATCCAACCCTTAGGGGCGGCGAGGTGCAGGGCAAGAAGTGTAGCTGCATTCTTGCCTATTTGGGAGCATCAACGCTTTATGGTTATTAGCTCTATCTCATTGGGTACCCCAGTATTAGGTCCCCGACAGTAGCCCCCGAGCCCCATGCCCTCGTGCCCCCGGGTGATTCGGATAGAATCACCCGGGGGTAATTTGACTTGCCAGAGGGTGCGCGCGAGCGCACCCGAAGGGTGTAGCCCCCGGGTGATTCGAGACAGAATCGCCTGGGGGTATCTCAAATCGCTAGAGGGTGCGCACGAGCGCACCCGTCGGGTGTAGCCCCCCGGTGATTCGGATAGAATCGCCTGGGGGTATTTTGAACCCTTCGCGTGTATGGCTGTGAGATTTGGTGTTTTTGACAACCGGATAGTTTAAAGGGAACCCTAGTATCCCGTTCACGGGGATTAGTCCAGGGTCAGCCCGGCTGAGACTCGATTGTGGATCGAGACTCCTTTGAGGCTCGTGCGCCTGAGTTTTGGTCACTCGCGGGCCCATCCCTCATTGGGACGGCCGTCAAATTTATTAGGCCAGCCCTCGAACTCCTGGGCCCAGGCCAGCCAAAGAAATGCTTCTTGACCCGTATCCCCTATGCGGGAAAAGAGTCCTAATCTGCCTGGGAAGGCAAAATGTCCGGCGCAACTTTGGTGGAAAAGGATAGGGATTGCCGGCGCATATCTCGCGATGTGACATGGTGGTGTGTTGTGGCAGGCTCAGAGATCTACGAGGATGGTTGCCCTTCTCGCATTCGTCGCCCCTATAAAACCAAGGGGTTCGCCCCTAGGGTCCCGTACTTTGCCTCCTCACCTTTGCATCTACAACCTCCACCGCCAATCGCCTGAGTCCTCCCACACCCGCATCGCAGCCGCCATCAAGCTCACGTCCACCCCCTCCCAATCGTTCAATGGAGCCATGGTGCAGATCCGACATCACCCTTCAACGCCTGGAGGGCCTCGTTCACCGTGGCCTCCTTTGCTCGCTGACCACCGCTGAGGAGTGGTGGTTGCCCGGCAATGAGAACGCTTCTTCGCCGCCAAAAGGCTATGTGGTGTCCTTCGCTTGCTTTCATGAGCGGGGATTCACCATCCCTGCCGACAAGTTCCTTCGGGGGCTATTGCGTTACTACAAGGTGGAGCTACAGCACCTCACTCCCAATGGGGTCCAACACATTGCGACATTCGTCGCCCTGTTGAAAGGTCCTAATATGGCTAGAGGAGGGTGAATAGCCTATTTAAAAATATACAAATCAACTAGAGCAATTTGATTAGTATAACAAATAGCATAATGCAAACTTGCTCTAGCTCTACAAGGGTTGCAAGCCACCTATCCAACAATTCTAGTTGCTATGATAACTAACCACACAATTTGCAATGTTACTACTCACTAAGAGCTCTCACACTTGCTACGCTAAAGAGCTCCACTAGATGAACTTGAAACAACAAAGCAAGCTCTCAATTCTAATTACACTAAAGAGCTTGCTACAACTAGTTTGCAAGAATGTAAATGAGTGAGTAGGGTGATTATACCGCCGTGTAGAGGAATGAACCAATCACAAGAAGAAGATTAAACCAATCACCGGGAGAATACAAATGGCAAGAGATAACCAATTTTTCTCCCGAGGTTCACGTGCTTGCCGACACGCTAGTCCCCGTTATGTCGACCAACACTTGGTGGTTCGGCGGCTAAGAGGTGTTCCACTAACCTCGTCCACACGATACGACACTGCAAGAACCTACCCACAAGTGAGGTAACTCAATGACATGAGCAATCCACTAGAGTTACCTTTCGGCGCTCTACTGGGGAAGGCACAAGACCCCTCACAATCACCACGATCGGAGCCGAAGACAATCACCAACCTCCGCTCAACGATCCTCGCTGCTCCAAGCCATCTAGGTGGCGGCAACCACCAAGAGAAACAAGTGAAACCCACAGCGAAACACGAACACCAAGTGCCTCTAGATGCAATCACTCAAGCAATACACTTGGATTCTCTCCCAATCTCACAATGATGATGAATCAATGACGGAGATGAGTGGGAGGGATTTGGCCAAGCTCACAAGTTTGCTATGTCAATGAAAATGGCCAAGAGAGTGAGCTTGAGCCGGCCATGGGGCTTAAATAGAGGCCCCATGAAATAGAGCCATTGTACCCCTTCACTGGGCACAACACGGGGTGACCGGACGCTCCGGTCATATTGACCGGACGCAGGACCCCAGCGTCCGGTCCTCAGATCTTCGCCACGTGTCATCGGCTTCAAACGCCAATTGCCCGATCTCAACGGTCAAGAGATGACCAGACGCGTCAGTTAGAAAGTGACCGGACGCTGGACCCCAGCGTCTGGTCGTTTCCAGTAAGGTTCCAAACATGAGATTTCACGACCGGACGCGTCCGATCATGCCCGACCGGACTCACCTAGTGTCCGGTCACACAACATCTCCTCTGTAAACCTCACGTCAGCGTACATCAGCACTGACCGGACGCACCCTGCCAGCGTCCGGTCACTTTTAGCGCCAGCGTCCGGTCGAAGACCGAAAACACGCGCCCACTGCTGCCAGTGACCGGACGCTCCGGTCTAACTGAGACCAGCGTCCGGTCACATACAGTGACCTTCGTCTTCTCTATCTAGGGCGCCGGTGGCACCATCGGACTGTCCGCACTCTACGGCGGACACTCCGCCGGTGTAGTTTCTTACCCTTGCACCCAAACTTCACCACCCTTGATTAAATGTGCCAACCACCAAGTGTATCACCTTGTGCACATGTGTTAGCATATTTTCACAAACATTTTCAAGGGTGTTAGCATTCCACTAGATCCTAAATGCATATGCAATGAGTTAGAGCATCTAGTGGCACTTTGATAAACGCATTTCGATACGAGTTTCACCCCTCTTCATAGTACGGCTATCAATCCTAAATGTGATCACACTCTGTAAGTGTCTTGATCACCAAAACAAAATGGCTCCTACAAATGATACCTTTGCCTTGAGCTTTTTGTTTTTCTCTTTCTTCTTTTCAAGTCGAAGCCCTTGATCATCCCAATTGCATTTCCATTCTCATGCTATGATCTTCATTTGCTCTGCTACTTGAAATGTGCTACCTATCTCATGATCACTTGATAAACTAGGTTAGCACATAGGGTTTCATCAATTCACCAAAACCAAACTAGAGCTTTCACCTGTGTGAGGGGTTCTTGGGGATTAGTCTCCACTTTGACCTGTGGCGGTATTTCTTTGCCGTCAACCACTTGAAGAAGTAGGAGAATAGGCAAGAGCTGAGCATGCCAGTGGGATGTGCCAGGTATTCATCTCCACAACAACCGAGTAAACGAATACCCGTCGATGCATCTGTCGACCTCCAACAAGGGGTGGCATTCGCATTGGTTTTACATCAAGGACGATGTAGCCACCCCCTTGCCAACGTTCTCTAGGCGCATTATCGAAGAGGTCCCGAAGCCGTGGAAGTGGGGTGTACCAGATAAAGACAAGAAGAAAATCCAGGACCATCTCGTCGACATCTGAATTCTAAAGGAGTGGGGCGTGAAGGGGTCAGGGATCATCGACACCTACCATACGCGGAGGGTGGCACCACTGATGGGCCACGCGCTTCCCCTGTACATGATGGCACCCAGAGCGTCACTCATTGGGATGGCGCTTGCCGATGAAGCGCTCCCCCCTCCAAAGTGGCGCAGCGCATCAAGGAGGCGATGGAGCCTTCGAAGGATGACGCCGGTGTTGTCCTCGATTTCATGTATCCGGTGTCGGGGCACCCTCCAATGCGGTCGGAGCTAGGGTATATTGACTTCGTAAGTTCTCTTTCCCCGTGCCTCCTTTTTCTTTAATTTGAACTTCTGACCCCTAGATGCTGATATTGGAATAGCGGGACCAGCCAAAGAGGCTTCTCTTTATAGATAACCCGGCTCGGCTGCCGAAGGACCCGCTCATGGCAACGGTGAATCATACCACAACCGAGTGGGAGAGGAAGACGAAGGAGTTCAAGAGGAAGAAGCAGCTTCAAAAGCAGCAGGCACGGGAGCAAGGTGAAGAAACAGACAGTGATGACGACGATGACGACGATGAGGAAGATGACAAGGTAGTCACAGACATCGAGTGGGGTAACCTAGGAGGTGAGGATGTGTTGACAGGTGCCCACTTATCAATGCAGGGACCCTTCCCGTTCCACGCAAGGGAAGGTGAGGCCGTGAGGCCAGAGGACCAGGCAGGCCGGACCGTCGGCCCATCCTTAGCACCATCAGGGGTGGGCGGATCTGCTACCGTGCTCGAGGTGCCGGTGGGAGCAGGTGGACCCATCGCTGCGCCCCAAGAGCTGGTGGGGGCGGGCGGATCCGCCACCGCACCCGTAGTGCCGAGAGAGGGGGTGGCTCTGCTGTCGTGCCCTCAGATACAAGGGAGGCGAGCCCCTCAGTTCGGGAGTCGGGGGACGGGCTCGAAATGGTCCCGCCCCAATGACGGGGAGCAGGGAACTGGGGGTTCGTCCCCCAAACGTCTCCACCGCCCAACAACACCGATGTAAGTTGTCGATTCCTCTGTTTTTCATAGTGACTCACGCCTTTTGTTTCTTCTATAGCGTTGGAAGACTAGTCAAATGGGGTACTTCCATAGCACTGGCGTCCAAGAAATCCCTCGCCCTTCAGGGAGGGCGGGGGTCACCGCCTGATGTCGCTCCCATTTTGGGCGGGGGTGGAGCTGGCGTCATAGCCTCGTCGGCCGGTCTGGTGCCGCCCGCGGTGGTGCACGTGCCCTCGGCGGGTCATGCTATCGGCGAGGCTGAGGAGGCACCCACGGAGGTTGCCGCTCAACCGGTGATGGAAGTGATGCCGCCACCGACGTCGGTCCGGCGGAGCTGTCGGCCGCACCTGTTGCGTTGACCACGGTGGGAGCGGCATAGCCGGACGAGGTACCGCCGATAGAGGCGGAGGTGATGGTGGCTCTAGTGGCTGGGTCACAGCCAGAAACCATGGTGGCGGTGCCCGAGGTAGTGGCGAGTGCCGTGCCACCGACGGCCCTAGAGACAACGCCCGCCGTGGGTGGAATGGAGGAGGTCATGGCCGAGGGACCCTCGGACTTCACGGTGGTTGTCGTGATGACCGACAGGGAGTTGTCCCTGGCCCTGCCGTCAGAGGGCCACCACCCACCCATGCGGGATGAGCCCCCATTCTAGTGGGTGAGTCCGTGGGACCTGTCGTCAGAACTCTTCACCCTCGATGATGCCGCTGAGGGCATGGAGCGGGTGAAGCTCCGCGAGGGGTTCATGGCCGCATTGGAGGCTCTGAACCAAGCTAGCGGTGTCCTTTGAGATGTCATTGTTCCCACCGGCCAGGTATTCACTTGGTCGTGCCTCCTGATTTCTTTTTTCTTCATCTATTTTTGTTTTCTGACCACCGTCTTCTTTCAGTCGCTTATTGCCCGCAGCCGGGAGAAATCCCAGTTCCTCTGAGAGAACAAGGAGGATTGGGACTGCCTTGTTGATGAGGCATGGCTGCACAGGTCCACGACCGCCCAGCTTCGCCAAAGGGTGGCTGAGCTGACTCCCCTTGCCGTGGAGGCGGACAATCTTCGATGGTGGGAGGCCGAGGCCCGTCGGGATGCGGATCTCGCCGATAAGTCTTTTGATGAACTATCGGAGAGGGCACGGCGGGATCAGGAGGAGGCCACCGGAGTGTGGAAGGAGCGGGACGAGCTACTCTAGTGGGACGTCGAGGCCCACCAGTGGATCATCGACCTCCTAGACGTGGCCGAGAAGGAGCGGGATTTCAAGCTGGTAGCCGAGGAGAGGTCTACGGGCCTGGAGCAGAGGGCGTAACGAGCTACGCCATACTACGGAGAGGCTCTGCTTGGAGCATGGCGTGGCCTGTGGGGAGCATGACCGGGCCATCCGAGAGCGTGACAAGGCCGAGCTATAGACCGTGAGAGCCCAGAAGCTGGAGGTCGAGGGTGCCGCTACCAAACTGGCCACAGATCTCGCCAACGCGAGGAGTCTCCTTCAGATGGAGAGCGACGAGCTCGACATCCTGAAGGTTGCCCTTGGTGTGGTCTACGATGACCTGTAGGTGGTGCAGGCGGTGGGGACCAGCTCGCTCGTGGCCCGTGTGGCAGATATCACGGCGTGGGTGCGCCAGCTGAAGAAGGAAGCTCTTCGCACAGGGATCACCCAAACCTTTGCCGTCGCCCGCTCGCATTATGATGACAACATCGATTTTGAGGCGATGAGCCTTGGCTTCGCATCTAGTTATGATAACTCCGAGCTAGGTGCCGTAGAAGCGATGGTGACTCCTTTTGCGGAAACCCCGACGAGCAGAATTGAAGATATGGTTCTCCCTGATAGGGGGTATTTATGCCTTTATCAGCCGCCGAGTGAGATCTGACCCCTTGCGGTTGCTGGGGCCGGATGTTACTGGAGACCGAAGCAAGGGTAGCGAACTTACTCTTGTATTCGCACGTACCCCTTACTTAGGATTTTAGCTATCGTTCTACGACCGCACGTTCGGTCTCATCGTAGGTCCGGCCTTGCCCGAGCCCTCGCGCATGGCGGGGATTCGATCAAGGGTCAGCTCATTTTGTGACTGTCGCCTCGTCTTTGGTTTTCTCAACTAGAGGGGTTGAGGTGACATCACTTGCCTCAACGGCTCGAGTGATGCGCTTGATGAGCTCGCTAACGGGGATGTTCGAACGGAATCTGGTCCTGTCTCTCATGACAGGGTCGACAAAGCCCTTAGGTGGCATTCTGTTGTTCCGTAACTCGCCTTCCAATAGATTCCCCCTCAATGGGGATTCTATGGGCTCGGCTAGAGGCTGGATTGAACTAGAAGGTTGAGATGACCCTATCTTCCTCTATGCGGGTTGGGCGAAGGCCGCTGAGGCTCATCTGCGTTTTCTCCCCTGGGTCTTGTTCGACGCGAGGCGGCCTCGGGCCCTTCGTGGGCCAGCCTTCGAACCTTGGTCTCTCGATCTAGGATCGAGCAGCTCGAGCCCCCGAGCCCCTTGGGGTCTCATAGGGGTCGGCCATGTTTTACTTGTCATCCCGTCCTCGGTTTCCGCAACTGGAGGGGCTGAGTTAACGACACTTGCCTCGATAGCTCAAGTGTCATGCTCAATGAGCTCGCTAATAGGCATGTTTGTGTGGAATACGGGTCCATCATTCGCTGACGGGGTCGGTAGAGCCCTCATGTGGCATTCCACTATTTCTTAACCCACCTCCCGGCAGATGCCCGAGCCGTTCGAAAGGCTCAGGTGGCCCGTTGGCCTCTCCTCAACAAAGATTATGTGGGTTTGGCTCGAGGTTAGAATCGAATGAGAAAGGTTGACATGTCCTTGTCCACTTCTGAGCAGGGTCGGGCAAGGCCGCTGGGGCTCATCTCGGTTTTTCTCCCCTGGCTCTGTTTGACATGAGGTGGACTTGAGCCCTTCCTGGGCCAGCCTTCGAACCTCGGTCAGTTGCCGCTCATATCAAATGAGGCGACTACCACTTCGTGACGCGACACGAAGCGTTGAGATGCAGCAATTGCATATGCAACGTTTGGATGTATGGGTTTAATGTATGATATAATGGAAACGAAAGCGAGGATCGGTGATGTTACCTTGGTGGCATAAGTGACTAGAAGTTCTTTACCGGACATGTCCATGCGGGGTTCATGTCCGACGTTCATGACGGGGCCAGCGTAACCTGCATGAGCATCGCAATTTTTTGTTTTTGTCTCTCGGCGGCGATCTGAGCCGATCGATTGACTTAGGTAGCCTGACAGCTTCTCCTTGAAGGAGATTCTGTAGGCAGACCCCTCCGAACCCTTCTCAAGAAGGCGGATGCTAAAGCTCAGGGTGCGGGGAACTGTGAATTCGATTATGCTGGTGAACAAAAACACCATAGCCGTTGGGGCGTAGAGTCTAGTGGTTCGTCCAGTTTTACTCGAAGTTTTAAACCCGCACACCGTGCCTCTGGTTTTTAAACATAAGGAAGGGTTGGGCGAAGACAATGTCTACACAACTAGACAATCTCGGCAGCCCCCGAGCGATGTTCGCGCCCCTGCCGTTGTAGGGGTCGGAGGCTCGGTAGTAAGATTGACATGCAAAGTAAGTAAACAAAGGTGCTTATCTTTTGGCGGCCATTCATTCAGCGTTTACCTAGGCGGTCCGATCGACCCAGGAGGCCCGTTGGGCTCCCCTTGATGGGGGTTCCATCGCTGGGTCCATCCAGGTCCTGCCTAGGGAAGCGGAGAGTTGCCTGCATGCGGGTGCGCCTTGTTTCTCACGCTTGGTGTGCGGTAGTGGTGGGCCATGCCCAAGCCACGTTCCGTTTGACCAGGCGCCATCTTGTTGAGCAAGGCGCGTCCCATCGGTCCAGACACGTCCCCTCGAATTCCCATCAGCATCGAATTCCCATCTACATTGAATAGGGGAAGGGAGAGGGTTTTTTGTCCCAACCTTTCGCCTTTCTTCAACTACCACGTCGCCTCCTTAAATAGGGGGAGAGAGGGGGGTTTTGTCCCATTCCTCCGCCTATTCCTGAGCTGTCACCTCCCCACCTTCCTTTTCACCGAGCGCGTTCGTATGTCGCGGTGGTTCCTAAGTGACAGAGGGTAATGCGAGGGATAGAAAAACTCACAGATCCGCTCATGAATCTAGAGCGCGATGTCAAGTTGGAGGTCATCTAACATAGATGAGATGGAGTCAGCCGCCTTCGCCGAGAAGGCACTGCTTCTACCGAAGGAGGAGGCGCACTAGAGGGTGCTGAGCGTCATTGGCTTTGTCGTCGTCCGCGAAGCCTTCGTCAGGGTGGATCCGTACAGGGGCCTCCTCTAGCAAATCTTCTCTAGACGAGCCTTGTTGGTGGGGAGGCCGCGCAAGACTACGTCGATGGGGGGTTTCGCCCTTGCAGCCGCTCAGATCGGCCAGTTTATGAAGCTTGATGAGATGTCAGAGACATCCATCAGCCATGGCGGCCTTTCTTCGACGGGGAGCGCCCCCCGTCCAGGTGCCATTGTTAGGGTTGCGGCTGATCATGATGGCGTAGTCCCTGGACACCCAAGCGAAGGTGCCATGATCACCGACGTGGTGCTTGACATTGCAGATGACGGCACCCTCAGTGATGCTGCGGAGCGGTAAGACGTTGCCGTTGGAGAGCGTGGCGCATCGACCGTAGTAGTACTTAGATTAGATATGATCAGAAAGTGTAATCATTTAAGTTCTGGGGGGAGCCTCTGTGGGAACAGTCTTTTGTATTCATGAATATATTAGTCCCTTTTTGTGATGAAATCACTTTGTAAGCGATGAATTTGTGCAAAAAATGAACAAGTTCTTAAATTTTGTTACAGCAAATAGCTTTTCAGCTCTTCTCCCTCTTTTTGTAAAAGAGGTTCAGTGCCTTTCGACCCTTCCCGTAGTTAAGGTCGCAAAAAACTCAGTGTGCGGGAGAGCCAATTCTAATCACGCTGGTGAGCATGGAGGCCATAGCCGCTGGGGCGTGGGTTTCCCGCAGTCCTACCAGTTATACTCAGATTTTGTTCCTGAAATCCTAGCCATTAGGACTTACCATGAGAAAAGAGGGAAAACACAGAGAATGTTTGCAAGATAACACAGAGAGTGTTTGCAAGATAAACGTACTCATATCAGCCCCCGAGCAAGGTTTGACCCCTCGCACTTGCAGGGGTCAGATGTCACGAAAGATCGGAGATCTTGATGTCAAAACTGATAAGAGAAAGTATGCGTTTATTTAGGGGTAAAAACGACATAGCTGCTCAATGTTCTAGGCATTGATGAAGACCTCATCGTCGATGGTTTTCAACTTGTAGGCGCCTGGCTTGAGTACTTCCGCGACGACGTACGACCCCTCCCAGGGTGGGGAGAGCTTGTGGTGGTCCTTATTGCTCTACATGAGGCGGAGAACTAGGTCCCTGATGCTGAAGGCTCAGTCCCACACCCGTCGGCAATGGTATAGTCGCAGCGCCTACTGGTATTTGGCCGAGCGAAGGATTGTGACATCACGGGCTTCGTCTAACTGGTCCATGGCATCTTCGTGGGATGCCTCAGCTCCCTGTTCGTCGTATGCTCTGATCCTTGGCGCTCCGTAGTCGAGGTCGGTTGGGAGGACGGCCTCAAAACCATAGACCTTGAAGAAAGGCATGTAGCCGGTGGCTCGGCTAAGAGTTGTCCTTAGGCTCTAGAGCACCGTGGGGAGTTCAGCGACCCAGCATGCGCCAAATTTGTTCAACCGGTTGAAGATCCTGGGCTTGAGGCCCTGTAGGAGCATGCCATTTGC
Source organism: Miscanthus lutarioriparius (assembly GCA_904845875.1). Taxonomy (NCBI): domain Eukaryota; kingdom Viridiplantae; phylum Streptophyta; class Magnoliopsida; order Poales; family Poaceae; genus Miscanthus; species Miscanthus lutarioriparius. The sequence continues at coordinate 10,251,413 of CAJGYO010000014.1, forward strand.
GCGCTCAACCTTCCCGTTCGTTTGAGGGTGTGCGACGGTGGCCCAATCGACCCGGATGTGGTGTTCATCGTAGAATCGACGGAATTTCTTGTCGGTGAGCTATGTGCCATTGTTCATGATGATGGAGTTTGGTACTCCAAAGCGATGGATGGTGTCGAGGAAGAACAGCACGGCTTGCTTCGAGCGCCTTTTTGTGAGGCCCAACCAGATCGAGCCCCCAGACCATGAAAGGCCATATGATGGGGATCATCTATTGTGCCTGGGCTGGGGGGTGAGTTTGCCGAGTGAAGTACTGACATCCTTCGCAGGTGCGTACGATCTGCTTGGCATTGGCTACTGCAGTGGGCCAGTAGAAGCCCTGTCAGAATGCGTTCCCAACCAAGGTTCTAGGCGTAGCGTGGTGACCGCAGACCCCACCATGGATATCGCTCAGTAAAAGCTTCTCCTGTTCGACGGGAATATAGAGCTGCAGGATCCTAGTGTGGCTTCGTTTGTAGAGTTCGCCCTCTACAAGAACAAAGGACTTGGCTCGATGTGCGAGTCGTTGAGCTTCCGTCTTGTCCGTCGACAGCATGTGACGGAGGAGGTAGTCGAGGAAGAGTGTTCTCCAGTCGACCAGATGGTCGGACTCTGTTGCTGGATCCTCTTCAAGCTCCATGACATCGGGGCTGGACGGAGCCATCGGTTGGTTAGCCCCCAAGGCTAGATTGGACGGACCATCATCGGCTCGTTCCGACCCTTCATAGCGTACCAAGGGCTTGTGTTGGTTGCTGGCAAAGACACCCGTTGGCACCGTCTCTCGACCGGACGCCACTTTCGCAAGCGCGTCGGCCGCTTCGTTGAGGCACCTTGGGATGTGATTGAGTTCGAGGCCGTCAAATTTGTCCTCCAGCCGTTGGACTTCTTGGTAGTACGCAGCCATCTTGGCATCGTGACAGCTCGACTCCTTCATGACTTGGTTGACGACCAGCTGGGAGTCGCCCCGGATGTCAAGGCATCGGATGCCCAACTCGATGGCGATGCGTACACCGTTGATGAGTGCTTCATACTCAGCCACATTATTGGATGAGGAGAAATGGAGATAAACCATGTACCTCATGCAAACCCCAAGGCGTGATACGAAGACCATACCCACACCGGCGCCCTTCTTCATAAGTGATCCGTCGAAGTACATCATCCAGTACTCTTGATCGACGACCGTCGGTGGTGTTTGGACCACGGTCCATTCCGCGATGAAGTTAGCCAGCACCTGGAACTTGATCACCGTTCGGGAGGCATATGTGAGGCCTTGATCCATCAACTCGAGTGCCCACTTTGTGGTTCTTCCCATGGCATCCTGGCTCTGGATGACCTCATCGAGGGGGAACGACGTCACAACCATCGTGGTGTGTGATTCGAAGTAGTGGCGTAGCTTCCTCTTGGTGATGAGGACGGTGTACAGGAGCTTCTGGATTTGAGAGTAGCGGGTCTTGGAGTCAGATAGTACCTCACTGATGAAGTACATAGGGCGCTGCACCTTGAGGGCATGCCCCTCTTCTTCCCTCTCCACTACTAGGGTGGCGCTGACCACTTGCATGGTAGCCGCTATGTATAGCAGAAGGGATTCTCCATCGGTCAGAGGGACCAAGATCGGGGCCCTTGTCAGAAGTAGTTTGACCATGTCAAGCATCTCCTAGGCCTCGGGTGTGCACTCGAAGCGGTCGACTTTCTTCAGGAGGCGATAAAGGGGGAAACCTCGTTCTCCGAGGCCCGAGATGAATCGGCTGAGTGCGGTGAGGCACCCTATGACTCGTTGAACGCCTTTTATATTCTGAATCAGGCCCATCCATGTGATGGCTAAGATTTTCTCTGGGTTGGCTTCGATGCCACGCTCGAAGATGATGAAGCCGAGCAGCATGCCCTTGGGACCCCGAAAACACACTTCTTGAGATTGAGTTTGATGCCATTCGCTCGGAGTTTTGCAAAGGTCTACTCAAGATCGGCAACGAGGTGGTCAGCCCACTTGGACTTGACCACGATATCGTCAACGTATGTCTCAACGGTCCGTCCGATGAGGTCCCCGAAGCATTTGAGCATACAGTGCTGGTATGTAGGCCTAGCGTTCTTTAGAACGAACGGCATTGAGACATAGCAGAACGATCTAAAGGGGGTGATGTAAGATGTCGCGAGTTGGTCGGACTCTTTTATCGTGATTTGATGGTAGCCAGAGTACGCATCAAGGAAGCAAAGGGTTTCGCACCCCGAGATAGAGTTGACTATTTGGTCTATGTGTGGCAAAGGAAATGGGTCCTTTGGGCATGCCTTGTTGAGACCCATATAGTCTACACACATCCTCCATTTCCCGCTCTTCTTTCGTACAAGAACAGGATTAGCTAACCACTCTAGGTGGTATACTTCCTTGATGAATCCGGCCACCGATAGCTTTGCTATCTCTTCACCGATGGCCCTGTGTTTCTCCTCGTCGAAGTGACGCGGGCGTTGCTTCATCGGCTTGGAGCCTGGATGGATCTTCAAGTTATGCTCGGTGACCTCCCTCGGAATGCCTGGCAAATCCGAGGGTTTCCACACAAAGATGTCTTTGTTGCCGCGGAGGAAGTCGACGAGCGCGCTTTCCTATTCGGAGGAAAGCATGGTATCAATGTGTACTGTTTTGCCCTCGGAGCTGTTGGGATCTATGAGGACCTCCTTAGAGCCCTTTGCCAGCTCGAACGACCTAGTCGACTTCTTGGCGTCGGGTGCTTCTTCGGTGACCTCCTCCCTGAGGGTGGCGAGCTCTCTGGAGGCGACGATTGCTGCGGCGTGACCACAGCACTCGACCTCGCACTCATAGGCGCGCTGGAAGGAGGTGCCAATGGTGATGACCCCGTGGGGGCCCGGCATCTTCAGCTTGAGGTATGTATAGTTGGGGACGGCCATGAACTTCGCGTAACATGGAGATCCTAGGATGGTGTGGAAGGTTCCGGGGAACCCAACCACTTCGAAGGTGAGGGTTTCAGTTCTGTAATTGAACTGATCCCCAAAGGTAACGGGCAGGTTCGTCTGCCCAAGTGGCATGGCCTGTTTCCCAGGCATGATGCCATGGAAAGGTGCTTGGGTTGGGCGGAGGCGTGTCCGATCGACGCCCATCTCGTCGAGCATCTGATGTTGAAGCCACTACCTCCGTCCATCAGTACTTTGGTTAGTCGCTTCGGGCCGACGATCGGGTCGACGACAAGCGGATATCTCCCGAGGTGTGGGACGGTATCTGCATGGTCGGTCCAATCGAAGGTTATTGTGGACTCTGACCACCGAAGGAAGGGAGGTGTGTTCGGTTGGGCCATGTAGACCTCGCGGCATGCGACCTTCTACCGACGTTTGGAGTCATAGGCTGCTGATCCTCCAAAGATCATGAGGCAGCCGTCCGGCGTCGGAAAGCCATCATCCTTCTCGGCGTCGTCCGCGGTGGGGGCAGGGTCCTTTCCTTGCTCCCCTTTGTTGGTGCCTCCGGACAAAAACCATCGCATGAGGCCGCAGTCCTTGAGCAGATGCTTAATCGGGAAGGCATGGTTCGAGCATGGCCCCTCGAGTAATTTCTCGAAGTGGTTCAAGTGCCCTCCGTGGGCTTCCAACCACCCTTGTGGTCAGCAGCGGCCACGAGCGAGTCATCACGCCGTTGCTTCTTGTTCTTCATTTTGGCGGAACGATTAGAGGTGCCTTCGTCGACGCCCTCGTCCCGCCTTGCCTTGCCCTCGAGACGATCAAAGATCGCTCCGACCGTCTCCTCTCCTGAGGCGTGGTTATTGGCAATGTCCAAGAGTTCCTTGGTGGTTCACGGGCCCTTGCGTCCCAGCTTTTGAACTAAAGACTCGTAGGTAGTCCCGAACAGGAAGGCTCCTATAACATCGACGTCAGCGACGTTAGGGAGCTCATTGCACTGCCGGGAGAAGCACCGGATATACCCTCAGAGGGTCTCGTTAGCCTTCTGACGGGTAGTTTTTGAGGTCCCATGGGTTCCCAGGGCGCTTGTATGTGCCCTGGAAGTTCTCCACAAAGATCTCCTTCAGATTCGCCCAACTCTGGATCGCGTTGGACGACAGGTGTTCCAACCACGCTCGTGCCGAATTGGCCAAGAACAGTGGAAGGTTGCGGATAATGAAGTCGTCATTATCCGCGCCATTGGGTTGGTAAGCAAGCCGATAGTCTTCGAGCCAAAGTCCAGGGTTTGTCTCCCCAGAGTACTTAGGGATATTGGTAGGTGGCCGGTACCTTGGCGGGAAAGCAGCGTTGAGGATGTGCCGACCGAAGGCCTGAGGGACCGGTAGGCCGGGGCTCGGGCTCCGGTCCTCGCCACTGTCATAGCATTCGCCGTAGGTGCGTCTACGGGCGTCGAGGGTGTTGCGTGCGTCGCGGTTGTTGCCGAGACGCTGATGCACCGGGACCGCGGCGCGCTGCCTGCCCCTTGGCGGTGTCTGGTGGACTGATGCTTCCCTAGAGGGGGGCGCCGAGGGCGTGCGCTAGCTGGTGTCGAGCTCATGTCGCCGAGACAACAAGCTCTCTACCTGCTGCGCCGCTAGGACAAAAGTCGGCGCCTACAACACTATTCGGGCTCTGTCATGCCTGGGAGGGCTTAAAGCACCCGTCCCGTCATACCCTGACGGTACTTTCCCGCAGGCGCGCAGGGCATGGTCCTCGGTACTGCGGTTGACCAGAGTGTCCTGTCTTACCCTGTGCTCGTCATTATGAAGGGGTAGGGTCCAGACGTCGGGCGAGGCGGAGCCAGCCCCGGAACGTTAGGTGAGGCGGAGCCTATCCCAGGCCGTCGAGCGAGGCAGAGCCAGCTGTTGATGCAAAAGTGGATCTGCAAACACAAAGGGCTAATACCCGAATCGATATCCAGAGCGCGTGCGGTCGATTTGACCTGTTAATCGACAAGGATGAAGATACGAGCACTTTGGTCCCGACAACAGCGATACGCCCAAAGTCACGCCAAGGGGTACTCACGCGAACTCGAGAATCGCCAAGGTCGACTTTGAGACAATGCAACTCGCCGCCGAATCAATGAGAACTCGTAAAAAGAAAAATATGCAAATTGACGAAGTCACCAAAAAGTAAGTAGATGTAAATAGGAGTAAAACTTGGTTTTGATATTGATTCATATATTCATTACATTGCCCTCACTCCATATTTATACCACGATCTAAAGAGACACAACCAAACACAACTAGGACACCAAGCCCATATCTAAGGAAACACGTGACTCTTACATCAGAGTCATACTCTAACAAATATAGAAAAGGAAATCAACTCCTATCTATTTCCTGTCCGCCTCAATTACGATGGAAATCTCACCGTCCTCCTTCCCATCGGCATACTCCCTGTTTCATCGGCAGAGTCTTCAAGTCTTCCTTCATCGGCATACTCCCCTGTTTCATCGGCAGTAGTCTTCAAGTCTTCCTTCATCGGCATACTCCCTGTTTCATCGGCGTAGTCTTCAAGCCTCAAGCCTCCCTTCATCGGCATCGACAATAACACCTCCAACCTCATCGCAACAACGCCTGAGTCTAAATCAACCTTTCCATCGACCACCACCACTATCGGCAACCATCTTTACAAGTCGGCTTTCATCGGTTATCGAGTATACTGAATCTTTCCCCTTGCCGATCAGTCCATTCCGATCATTTTGACACGTGCAAAAAATGGTGTCAACATGATGCCCCCAATTTCGGAGTATAAAACCATTAATGCTCCGAAATTTACTCCAGATAACGTTTGCCTTCGCCTTGATTACCGTAACTCATTCTCCAAGCCAAAACTTGATCTCATTATCAAATCCAATCAAATCTAATCTCGATTCACGCACTTCAAAATATCGCTGACAATCGCCAACCACTCTTGCCTTGATTATGATTAAGATACGAAACAATAACCCATCGGCAAGATCTTAACATGATAATGCCGTCGTTTTCGTAATTAAAATATCCTCATGCTGATACTTCTTCCAAATCATGATTACTTGCCATCAACTCATCTCGTATAATCCCCGATTATCGTGCGCGAGCAGCTACCATATCCATCTGAACCACCTCGACCTACATGCGCCATGTATAGAGAGATAAGTCCAAAATACCCCTACCCCAAGCGGCTTATAAATAGATTCCTCCTAACACTCGCCTTCTACCCTCGGACCCCAATCTTTGACATTTTCTCTTTCCGTGGCGACTCACGACGAACAACTGCTGACCTCAACCAACAAGAACTCTTCTCCAGGCGTTAACCTCAAGTCTCCTACTCGTGCCCCCATCTTCCTCAAGATAATGGCAATCAACTTCAACGCCCTCGGTTCGCTCCACTTCCATTACCTTTTACTTTGATCCCCTAGTTTTTGCAAATCCATACAGCTTGGTGATTTTTCCTTTCTTTTGTTCTCCGGATCCTTTAAACTTAGGAATCACAACAAATTAGTTATTCCAACCGATCACCCGCATGTCCAATGCCTAGGACCAATGGGCAACCCAGATCCAACCGATCCGATTAATGCAGAGGTTAACAGAATCCCTTTTAGAGCCCAAAATTTCTCTCTGAATTTATGGAAAGACACATTCCGATCTTGGCCCAAGACCACCAAAGGGTGGAAAGATTGGTACTTGAGGGTTAATAGATCGATGCAAGTATACTGGGCAGAACGGAAGTTAGACCAATGCATTAGGCTATCTATTGCCGATATGCAGAAGAATGAATCAATAATGATTGCAGCTGCTTACTTCTGGTCAGACACAACAAACACTTTTATGTTTGGACATGGCCCATCTACTCCCACACTTGCCGATGTCCACATGCTCACTGGCTTGGATATTTCAACTACCGATGAAGGCTCCATCTATGGTAGAAAATCTGAATATAGGGTGAATACCCGCAACATCGGCGGTTGGACGGGGTACATTCAAGAATACCAGAAGACCGGGACACTTAACCAGAGGGAACATGCCACATTCTTGAATATATGTGGTTAGAAAAATTTATTTTCTGTGGTCGATCAGTAGGACCAACCAACGCCTTCCTCCCCGTAGCTGAACTTTTGGCTAATGGTGTAAGGTTTCCTCTTGGCCGATACCTTCTGAGCTCCACTTATCATCTTCTTCATCAAGTGTCTCAGAAACTTCTGCTTGGCGAACCCATCGGCAACCTAGGAGGCCCGTGGTGGTTTATCAACATGTGGTTGAATGCACATATGCACAAACGTTTGCAATGGGACTTTTTTGCCCAACAATTCCCATGAGAAATTGCTGAAGACCATGTGCTCGGGGACGATGAATCGGCAACACGCTCACCCCTCAATTTTGGTGAAGCCATAATTGTCCTTCCTGGAACAGAGGCCAATGAAGACCAGATCGGCAGATTCTTTCAAAGCTTCTACAATGGTCTTTCTCGTGATCATAGGGCCTGGGTACCTTATATTGACGAGGAAAATAGATTCCCCTTCTTTTCAACTTTCTTCGATGACACCTCAATCGGGATAAGGAACTCATGATGGCCATCATTACTCCTGTGGCAATTCCAAAGAAATACATTTGGTAGCGGGAAAAACACCAACATTACGTATGAATTTTACAATCCATCGGCGATATCCGTCAATTGGCTTTTGGGCAATCGCCAATCAAACTTTGCTTTGCCGATGTGATCAAACCTAGGGAAACAATCACCGTGGAACAGATTGGAACAAGGTAGTACAACTCTCCCCGATGCCGATACTACGATGTTGATATATCCACCGACGCCAAATATCCTTCATCACCGAGTCATATAAGCAATGGTGGCGAGAGTGGAAGGAACAACTGCTTGCAACTTCGCTCACACATATCGGCACATGATCGACCACGAATATGCCATCCCCGACGACGCAGATGAAGTTTCTTTTAACTCCCTACGCTTTTCCCTTCATATATCAAGAATCGACTCTCTTATGACAAAGTTAACAACCCAAACCATCTGTGAGCAAAAGTGGAAACCCTTCGATCTTCAAATTTGTTTCTCCGATATCATCAATCGGCTACAACGCCCCCACCTTAACCGCTTTGACTCACCGAAGATCCGTACCAAGACCATCACCTCTAAGTCCAAATTGGCTACTGACTAGGGCCACTCCATCGGTCTTTGCTACAACCTTGGTCAAGGCATTCAAGGTAACAACCTTGTTTATTTCTACTTATGCCGATCACAAATCAGATTAACATTAACCATCGGGGGTAAGAGCTGGCTGCTTTGGATCGTCATCGGCAATTCCTCCGATATCAAGCACCACTTCTTTTGACAAACCTTCGAGAGGTATCCTCTTGACTTTTCATTTTATCTGTTAAATATTATACCTTACACTTGTTTTGCAAAGAACAATTGGGTACATTGGCAAGCGTACAGAGATATCCAAGCTTCACAACCAACAAGTGCCGATGCCCCCCCCCAATCGTTGCGATGCCCAAGCAAAGCGCAAAGCTTTAACGGAATCTTTGAGGCACGACCAAAACGACAAAGGTCCATGCCGATCCCTACATCGCCCCAATGTCATCGGTCATCATACCTCAAGAGCCAACCACCGATGAAGTTACGAGAGGATATCCCATCGGCAAGCTCACCCGATCCCCCACCACGGCATACTCCAAAGTTGCTTCCTCCAATCAAGCACAGAAATTGCCTTGAAACAGTAAACCGATTAACCTAGCTGATTTACAATACTCATACTTATCCTTAATCGACCTCCTTTTCTTTTCCTCGGAACAAGACTCCCCAAACAGCCTATTCTCCTTTGCTATTGACGTCTCGGACGATGATGGAGAGGAAACAAGTTCTTTCCTTGCATCGGGAACAATATCGGCGAAACTAAGACCAAGTTGGAGCTCTCCTGAACTTGCTACAAAGAGGATACCGCCTAACCGGTAGATGACTCGGACCCATAAAGGCAATTTTCAAAACAATCCGTGGCGAGGTCCTGCCCGATGTTGAAGAAGTACTCTTCCCAAAGAGCCCATTTAGAAAGCCGCCAACTACAATATCAACGGGCTGCTCAACGTATTGCCGATAGAGCAGCTCGAAGCTCAACTCAAAGAAGAGATGCTACAACTGAAACAAATTGCCGATGAGAAGCACACGGGCATCGGCAACTTGCACTTGCACTTCGGTGTTGAACTTAAGCGTAAAAAATCTTGGATTTATCGGCAAGGAAGATGGCTCTATTGACCGAATTGAAAGAAGTCGATGCAGCCTTAACTCATGCCCAACAAGAAGAAAGCCAGCTACCCAATGCCATCAAAGCCCTTCACAGAAGAAAGAGATATCCGAGCTCGCAAAGCTTTGGCCATGAAGAAAAAAACTCAAGCACTGTGGAGGGTGTGCCGATGACGATACCAAAGAAATGGAGGAAGCCGACCAGATTCGCTTCAAGCGTGCGATATTAGCTATCCAATCCTTGTTGAACTTGTAATCTTGTTTATTGTATCGGCACTTTATGAGACATTGACATCCTTGCATAATTTTAGCCGATAGGATCTGTTATCGAACTTATACTTTTATGCATCCATCCGGATACTAGGGTAATATTTCTTTAAATATTTTCCATTTAATGCTCGGGAAACACAACCCCTTCGAGGGTTTCTAGAATATATGTTACTGTGAATGTATCGATTTATCCGATATGGACCTTCCCAATTAGGAGACCACTTTCCAAACTTTGAACTTTTAGTCCCAATCGGTAAAATCAATTTCCAGACCAGATCTCCATCAGCAAACTCCTTTACCTTCACCTTCTTGTCATACCATCTGGCTACTCTTTTCTTATTCTCTTCGATGCTAACTAAAGCCCTTAACCGATGACCCGCCACATCTTCCAACTCATCCTTCATAAGAGTATTATAATCATCGGTCGTCAATTTGATTTTGAGAACGTGTTCGCCTAGAGCCAACTTTAATTTCCCAAGGCAATACTTTGCATCGTGTCCATATACTAACTGATAAGGCGTTACTTTGGTTGCACCATGACATGACATCCGATATGACCACAAGGCCTCATTTAATACTGTATGCCACCTCCTAGGATATTCTTCAATTTTGCGCTTAATGAGTTTGATGATCCCTTTGTTAGAAGCCTCAGCTTGACCATTAGCTTGAGCATAATATGGAGAAGAATTTAAAACTTTAATTCGCATACCTCTGACAAACTCATCAAATTCTCCTGATGTAAACATAGTGCCCTGATCGGTAGTGATAGTCTGAGGAATACCAAATCGGTAAACAATATGCTCTTTCACAAAATCAATCATATTAACCGATGTCACCTTTTTTAAAGGAATTGCCTCAACCCATTTTGTGAAATAATCGGTAGCAACCAGAATAAATTTATGTCCTTTACTCGATGGCGGATAAATCGACCAATGAGATCAATAGCCCATCCGGGCAACATACACGGTTTGATTATAGGGTTCATAACCGATGCAAAGCGCTCTTTGAATATTACCAAACTTTTGACACCCCTGACATCCTTTAAAATATTTAAAACAATCTTCAAGAATAGTCGGCCAATAGTACCCATTCCTTCTGATCATCCACTTCATCTTGAAAGTCGATTGATGCGCCCCACACACTCCTTCATGAATTTCACCCATCAAGCTTTTCGATTCATTACTGCTAACACATCTAAGTAAAACTCCATCTATAGTTCGATAATATAATTCATCATCGAGGAGCACATATTTGGTAGCTTGGAACCTTATACGTCTCTCAACCTTTCTATATGGATCCTTTAAATAATCGACAATCTCCTTCCTCCAGTCATCGGTATCAACTGCCGATGTTAGCACTTCCTGAATAGGCTGATACCCTGAAGCATGCTGAGCTAGTCGATTAGCTTCCTCATTATGCAATCGAGAGATATGTTCAAGACGAAAAATCTCTAAATCCTTTCAACAATTGCAAACATCTTTCATAATACGAAATCAAAGCTTCACTTCGGCATTCATAAATTCCAGCCAATTGATTTATAACTAGCATAGAATCACCAAAGATTTCAACAGCATCGGCACGTATCTCCTTCAGTAATTCTAACCCTTTTATCAAGGCTTGGTATTCAGCCTGATTGTTTGTCGATGTAGCAACAATCGGTAATGAAAACTCATACTTCCTTCCTTGAGGTGAAATCAACACAATGCCAATACCTGCTCCTTCACCGCATGTGGACCCATCGAAGAAAAGTGTCCAGGGGCAATCTCCGAGAGTCCATAGACACAATGTCGAGTGACGAAATCAGCCATAACTTGCCCCTATAGCGCCTTTGGTCGATTCAGTAGCGTAGTTCAAATTCGATAATGCTAAAATCCACTTGCCGATTCTACCACTTAATATCGGCATTGACAAAGATGTACTTGACTACGTCGTCTTTGCATATGACCGTACATTCGGCGGATAACAAATAATGCCTTAATTTGACACAAGAAAAGTATAAACACGGACATAATTTTTCGATGGCGAATACCTCGTCTCAAAGATCCATTAATCTTACGCTCAAATAATAAATAACACGTTTCTTTCCTTCAAATTCTTGAATAAGAGCTGAACCGATAATCTGTATCATCGGTTGACAAATATAACTCGAAAGGCTTCCTGTGTTGAGGTGGAACTAGCAATTTGGAGGATTTGTTAAATATTTCTTAATTTCATCGAGGGCTAATCTGCTTTCGGCTCCCCATACAAATTCCTGATCGGCTTTCAATTTAAGTAGTGGACCAAAGCCTTGATCTTACCCGACAGATTAGATATGAACCTTCTAATGAAATTAATCTTACCGATCAAAGATTGCAATTCAGTCTTATTGACGAGGAGCAACCACCTTGTTAATCGCATCAATAGACTTCCTCATGATTTCGATGCCCATTGATGCACCATAAAACCCAAGAATTGTCCTGCCGATACACCAAATGCACATTTATTAGGATTCATCTTCAATCCATGCTTCCTTGTGCACTCCAAAGATCTTTCATAGATCGGCTAAATGTTTTGTGATATCTCCGACTTAATCACCACATCATCAATGTAAATCTCCACTAATGTGCCGATGTATTCATGAAAAATAAAGTTCATAGCTCTCGATAAGTAGCGCCGGCATTTTTCAAACCAAACGTCATAACTATCCACTCAAACAACCCCACATGACTGGACATCCGAAAGCGCTTGGGAATATCTTCTTCACCATGAATATTTGATTGTAGCCTGCATTACCATCCATGAAGTCGATAATTTGATGCCCTGCCGCAGCATCAATCAATAAATCAACAATCGGCATTGGATAGCCATCCATCGGTGTGGCTTTGTTGAGATTCCCGAAATCAATACAAACACGAAGTTTTCCATTTTCTTATAAACAGAACCACATTAGAGATCCACTCGCATATCGACACCTTTGCCGAATAAACTTTGCCTCAATTAATTTAGTTATTTTGGCCTTAATATCGGAAGTATATTAGGGTTGCATCGGTACCGGGTCTGGATGTGGGCGAAATCCAGATTTGATAGGTAACCGATGTTCAACTACCGATCGGTCTAATCTAGGCATCTCAAAGATAATCCCAAGCAAAACAATCTTTATACTCTTTTAACACATCAATTATTTGCTTGCTTACACTTGGAATCTAACTTAGCACTAATAAAAGTAGGTCTTGGCCTCATCGCCATCACCGATATCTACTTCTACTAAATCATCTCGCCGATGTGAACCCTTGACCTAATTTTCCATCATCGGCAAACCTATCCATTAAAACTCTTCTTCGAGAACCATTGCTAGGATCGGTGGAATTTCATAATCAGCAACTCTAAGGAACTCTTTTTCCCAAGCTTCTCCCGATATGCATTTAGTTCGCTCATAAGTATCTCGATTACGCCGATGCGATGATATAAGAAGAATCACCAGGGACAACCTCAATCTTACCCCCAATCCAATCGCATGCGAGGCATTGATGCATTGTAGAAGGAACACAACAATTAGCATGAATCCAATCCCTCCCTAGAAGCAGATTATATGCACCCTTGCCGTTAATAACAAAGAACATCGCCGGCAAGGTTTTTTTCGCCGATGGTCAATTCAACATCTCGCCCCTTTAGCCGGTGACACATTGCCTTCAAAATCTTTCGGATCATATCGGTTTTGGTCAAGTCTTGATCTCCCTTACCAAGTTTCCGATACATCACATAAGGCATAATATTAATCGCAGCCCCTCCATCAATAAGTACCTTAGACACAGTCGCCCATCAACTCGCCCTTCACAAACAAAGCCTTAAGATCTTGTCTCTCGTCATCGGTAGGTTTCTCAAAAACAGCCATCATTGGATCTAGTGTCAATCGAGCTACTTGATCGAGAGAACAACTTCTTCCTCATTATCGGATAGTGCCAAAAACTCCATCGGCAATATGAATACCATATTAACATCTGCCGATGGACCCTTATTTTTGTGTTTTACTTGCCACTGCTGATGACCGGACCTCTCATTGGAGGAATTTTCCTCTTGGTATAAATCCTCCTGACGCTCACGTTGCATCCTCCTTCTCTGCGTCTTTGTCAGACCCTCCGGGCACCATCAAGGAAACTTGGTTTTCCAAATTGGCTGATAACAGGTCCTAGTTGACTCTACACGGCGTATATTAGGGTCCCTGTAGAATATTTCCTCATCGGGAACTCTTGCATTTGCCATTTCCTCAAGCTCCTCTTGATTCCTTGGAAAATATCCAGCGCGTTTACCAAGCCTTTCATGTACACTAAGTCTGCCCACCAGCCGATCATGCACTGATGCTCTGCCTCTGATCGGCTCATTGATAAATAAACCCTTATTACCAGGTTGAAACCTCCTTTCTGACCGATTGACCCCATAATGACCATTGCACTCAGGGCAATTTTCAATAGTTGGCAATTTAATACCTTCTTCCCAGCAATGGATAAAAAACGGGCACCTCCAATGATCTTTATGCCGATGCCATTCTTCCCGACGTCTTTCTTTCTGTTGTTGTCGATATCGATCATTACGCTGACGCCAACCCTGCTGCCTTCGATGAGTAATCACAATGCCAGGTCGAGGAGGTTGTTTGGAACTACTGCTTTCTCCCAGCAAACCCTTACTTTTTGCATCATCGGTAGTTATCCGATGTTGGGGATCAACATCGACGATTTTTCTCGTGACCTCGCGTCAATACCTTGGTCTTCCTTTGGCCTCCAACGTATTTGCTGGAAAAGGTGTTGATCAATTTTCATCGGCCTCTGGGCATTGGAAGTACCAAACTTAATTCTCCTAGATTCAATAGCCGATTGTAATCATGTTGCTCTAACACCTTGCACTCATTTGTACTTTGTGTGAAGTTGCATTATGCCATTTGCGATTACAAGATCTTCTTCAATTCTTCCGCCGATGGGATCACATGATTAGGTGACAAACTTAATTTGGCCCTCTTGAAGCAGAAGATCAAATATCTTGTCGGCCTTGGTGATATCAAAGGTAAACTTTTCTGGGCTCTTTTGGACCAAAGGGACAAGATATCGGCCTTTTATTCTTAACCCACTCACCCAAGCCGATAATCGGTTCTTCATCGAATCGAAATCTCCTACTTCTTCAACAAATGATACTTTTTATTCCAATTCTTTTTAGGTTCAAAACCCCTAGTGTCTTGATCGTAAATCCTTTGCACAAGATGACCGAGACTTTCAAACTCCCGAGAAGCATATCTATCTTCTTTAAGATGTGGCAATAACCCTTGAAAGCGGATCGGCAAGTCACGATCATCATCCAAGACTGCAGATCAGTAGCACTTATTCTTTACATCTCTTAGCCTTTGCACAAAGCTTTCTACCGATTCATCATTACGTTTGTCTCAATTTTACCAAATCGGTAAGCTTCTTTTCATGGATTCCAAAAAAGAAATACTTATGAAATTGTTTTTCTAGATCAGCCCAAGTAATAATAGAATTCGGTGGTAATGAAATGAACCATGTAAATGCCGATCCGGACAAAGATGATGAAAAAAATCGAACCCTTAATTCATCTCTCTGCTAGCTACCTCTCCACATTGAATAATGAAGCGATTAGACGTGTTCCATTGTTGATGTATCATCTTGCCCAGAGAATTTAGTGAAATCGGTACCTTGTACCGATTTGGGAGAGAATTAAATCATATGCGAGGAGGGTATGGAGTCCGATAAGAATAAGTATTGACCTTGGGCTTTATCCCAAACCCTTCATAATTTACGCTATCTTATCGGCCCAAAAAGCATCACCTCCTCCTTTTAATCGGCTGAATTTCTCTACAGAGGTACCTGCGATATCCTTCCACATATCTTTGTGGCCCACGATCTCCGACAATCGGCATATTTGCCGTTACTTGTGGTCCATTAACTTGTTGGAAAGGATTCATCAATTTGTTGCCGATGCTTGATTCTCGAAAACCAGCTTGCATATGACCTTGTTGAATCCACGCAACTTTGCCGATTTTGTTTGAATCGTATCTTTGAGCAGGTAGCGTCACGACCAACCATTATTAGAACTCATCGGTACAAAACTTACCGATGGCTGATAATTTGCTGGCATTGTTGGATAATTATAACCAGCTTGAGGCATAAACTGAACCCCGGTTTGACTCATAACAGAGGCTTTTCTGTGTATCGGCGAAAGCTTGCCGATAGATTTGAATTGGGCGTTTGAACCAAAGGCATCTGAAACCCCCGGAGTTGGTTGCACAAGATGAATTGCTTGTGGCATATTGAGGACTTGGGCCATCGGCGAAATAGCCGATGGTATAGGAGCTTTTCCTCATTGCATCAAACACTTGAGGTAATCCAGATTGAAAGCAAATGACTCGGAGGCATACCATATCCCCACCAATTAGCAAGAATCGCTATTTTGAGACACAGGACTGACATATAGCTGATGCCGATAGATCTCAGTATTAAGTTGAATTCGTCCTCTTGGTAGTACTGGGATCGATCGTATCGGTGTAGATTGAATATTAGGTAAACTGCCGATACTAGAGAAGAAGTAACTTCACCCCACAACGGCCGAGGGAGCCGATGGAGTATTGACGGATGCCGTTACGGTTGGTGATAGGCGGGCCCAACATAATGGGGTGAAGCTTGTCCTTCTTTGAGAGTTCAAACACGACATTATGAACGGTATTGGACAGCACATTGGAATGATTAATCAAAGCATGATTTATTGCAGAATTAACCATCTCTTGAAGTTTACCAGGATTGGAGTCAAAGGTAACCTGCCGAGGCAACGGCAAATCTTGCTTCTGGATGACTTGTCCACTCTTGTTTAGGCTAAACGATTTCAGACAAAGCTGCCTGTATTCTTCTACAGCCTTTTCCATAGCCTGCCTCTGCTCTTCCTTAAGATCTTCTTCTGATACCGCGATAATGTTCCCCGCATCGATCTCGGAATTGAACATATTGATCGGATTGATTGGTCCCACCGAGCGTGTCAAAAGATGTGTTGATGCAAAAGTGGATCTGCAAACACAAAGGGCTAATACCGAATCGATATCCAGAGCGTGCGGTCGATTTGACTCGTTAATCGACAAGGATGAAGATCTGAGCACTTTGGTCCTCGACAACAAATGATCGCCCGAAAGTCACGGCCAAAGGGGTACTCACGTGGAACTCGAGAATCGCCAAGGTCGCCTTCGAGACAATGCAACTCGCCAATCAATGAGAACTCGTAAAAAGAAAAATATGCAAATTGAGAAGTCACTAAAAAGTAAGTAGATGTAAATAGGAGTAAAACTTGGTTTTGATATTGATTCATATATTCATTACATTGCCCTCACTCCATATTTATACCCCGATCTAAAGAGACACAACCAAACACAACTAGGACACCAAGCCCATATCTAAGGAAACACGTGACTCTTACATGAGTCATACTCTAACAAATATAGAAAAGGAAATCAACTCCTATCTATTTCCCTGTCTGCCTCAATTACGATGGAAATCTCACCGTCCTCCTTCCCATCGGCATACTCCCTGTTTCATCGGCAGAGAGTCTTCAAGTCTTCCTTCATCGGCATACTCCCTCGTTTCATCGGCGAGAGTCTTCAAGTCTTCCTTCATCGGCATACTCCTGTTTCATCGGCGAGTCTTCAAGCCTCAAGCCTCCCTTCATCGGCATCGACAATAACACCTCCAACCTCATCGGCAGCGCCCGAGTCTAAATCAACCTTTCCATCGACCACCACCACTTTCGGGCAACCATCTTTACAAGCTGGCTTTCATCGGTTATCAGAGTATACAGTAACTTTCCCCTTGCCGATCAGTCCATTCCGATCATTTTGACACGTGCAAAAAACGGTGTCAACACCAGCCCTCAGCCGTCGGGCGAGGCGGAGCCAGCCCTCAGCCGTCGAGCGTGGCGGAGCCAATCCCCAGCCGTCGGGCGAGGCGGAGTCTGCCCTCAAACGTCGGGCGAGGCGGAATCCAGCCCTCGGGAGTTGGACGAGGCGGAGCCAACCCTTAGGGGCCGGGCGAGGCGCAGAGCAAGAAGTGTAGTTGCGTTCTTGCCTGTTCGGGAGCATCAGCGCTTGATGGTTATTAGCTCCACCTCATTGGGTACCCCAGTATTAGGTCCCCGACAGATCACATTCAATAAATAAGGGTATATGGGTAATTTCAATTGATCATTATTTTTTCTAAAAATCCCAAACCATCAAGTTTTTTGGACGGCGGGAGTATCACATATAGTTTTTTCATATAGATAAATCTTCACATTCATGACTTGAATTAACATCACCAGTTTTTATTAGTGGACTTAGTATTAAATTTATTAGTTTTCATTTTGAATTGTTCAAAGATTCTATTTGAAATGACCCTTGTTTCTGTTTTTAATCCTAATTTCAATTCTAATGAACTACATTTCTTAAACTCTTCATTTAGATATTTGGCTCCCAATCCATGCAAAAATCGAATACAATGTTTCTTATTTACTATTCTTAATTGTAGCTATTCATTAATCTAAATGTTAGCTATTTAATTTCTTTTTATTTGGCTACTTATTTACATATTTCCAATCCCTCATGGAAATCAAAAATATTTTTAAAATATTTCTATTCTAAATTAAGTATTAATTATTGCATTTTTAATAATGGTTTCTTTATTTATATGTTTTGCTCATAACCCATGTGTTTAAAATACTATTTTTCTAATTTCGTTCCCAACATTACATATTAGCTAATTATATTTGTGTGTGCTCTCTAGTTACATACTTTGCTTTCCAATCTAGGAAGAAGTCAAATCACAATATTTATTATTTACATTCCTAATTTAGATATTCATTAATTTTATTTGACATATATAAACTCTTCATTTACATATATTTTGCTCTCGTTAACTAGTATGTAAATTAAATCACTACTTTTATACATCTTTTATTCTGAAATTAGTTGTATATTTATTGTACATGATGGCATGGACTTTTTAATTAGTTTAATTTAGATAGTTAGGTGATCACTAAAAGTCAATGATGCATATACTCGTTTTCATGATTGATGTGGCAACCTCTAGGCCTTCAAGGCGAAAATTAGTATGTCAGAATTCATTGTCATATAAAATTCTAAGCTTTTCCACAGAAACTGCGGGTGTTGATATATATCCTCGGTTGCAACTCATAATTTGTTTTAGATTTATCCTAAGTTAGGCCTATTTTATTTTAACTATTTTTTTCAAAAAAATACATCACCTATAATGTCAAATATTAGGTGATAGTCATTTTTATTTGAATTTAGGTGTTAATATATTTTTATAAAACCTTAGTCAAAGTTAGAGGGGCTTGACTTAGAATAGAGCTAAATTATAATTTGGAATGGAGTATAAATCACAATTTGAGCAATATTGACTCGTGTATTATGGGTCTTTTGTTAAAGCTTACCGGGATATCTGAGATTTAATTGTTCACTTTGATCAACAATTAGTCAAATTATATATAAGTTTAGGACATAAAACTTGTATCAGTAGATTTGTATTCAAGAAATTTTTGAGATAACGATTCTTAAGGGTCAAAACCTATTTTCTATATATAACTTTTTCCAAATCATAATATAATACCCTTATTGTTTTTGGATGCAGGGAGTAATTAAATTGATGAAGAAGCTCTCCACATACTACTAGGTACTCATTATGTTCCAAATTATCTAGATATACGCAATGTCTAAGTACATAGTAAAACCTATGTATCTAAAAAGACATAATGGTTGACTAAAATTTAGAACAGGGAAGTAGCAATTAAGCAAAAGTTCTGTATCTAGAGAAAACACGGAATGACTTACGCTTTAGAACCACGAGTACGCATTATAACATATATCGATCCCTTCTTTTTTTTAGGGAAATATGGGGGTGTTCGGCTGAAGGAATTTGGATGGTTTGGATGAATTCTGGAGAAATTTGTGAGAGAAAAACACTGTTTCGGATGAAAAAAAGAAGCAAATCGATCCCTTTTCGGTTACTTATTAGTTGCAACTTGCAAAAGATGGGGACATGGATGAAGTACGTGTGTGCTAGACAATCCAGACGTACTGGCCGGAGATTGACCAGCTGTCGCTGAAGGAATTGGCCGGACTAAGCTAGAGAACTAGAGGAGAAGCGGATGGTGCGATGGACGAGAGTCTGGCGGTGGCATCCGATAGCGACCGTCCGATCGATCGAGGACCTGCCGCCCCTTAGCTTGGCGTGCGCTTGAAACATAGGCATCCGGCCCGGGCTCTCCGCATGCAGAGCTGGCACGCCGACGACGTCCCGTCCGGTCGTCGGGACGGGACGATGGTGATCGGAGCAGCCGGGTTCCCTCGCCGGCAAGGTGGGCGTCAACCTCTCCCGGCGTCGCCACTTGAGTAGCAACACTACAATGCCACGTGTGAGTGGGGCTAGCTTAGCTCGGTAGACTTCAAGAAGCAACAGTTTCGGATGCGTCCCCATGTACGTATGTGGCCGTTGGTCCCTCCTACAGCGCCCAATGCCCAATATCTCAACGTATATAGTCCATCTCAACCGCACTCGATCCTCCTATAGGGCCCCGTGGCTAACCAAAATTGCTTATATTTTTTTCCTATATATATATATATTATGTTCATATTCTAACATTTTTCTTATATTGACACTTTCATTTCTTATTTTTCTATAATTTAAACTTTAGTTACTAATTACTGTATATAATATAAATTTCGGTTCATATTTATAATTTTCCTTTTCCATTGCACCTTCATGTGTGTTTGACATAATGTATTTAGTTGAAATCTTAGCTTGAGCTATTTGATTGATCTTGGAAATACCTATATATATGGCATTATTAGGTGGGTAATTTTATTAAAAGGAGCAAAATAAAACAAGTGGCTATTATAGGATGCACGAGGCATGTCCTGCTAAAGCAATGCCCAAGCATGACACACCACCCTCTGCCCATCGTGCTCATGCTGTCACGATCTTATGCTACTGTCATGCCTAGGCTTGTCCTTCGACACGTAGTGCTATCCTAAGCATAACATGATTAAGAGCATACCCACTAAAGGCCCGTTATATCATGCAACCATATACTAAAACTGCCATAGTGTTCCATGATATAACGGGCTCTTAGCGGGCCTACTCTTAATCATGTCATGCTTAGGATAGCACTACGGGTCCAAAGACAAGTCCATACATGACATTAGCATAGAGGTCATGACGGCATGAGCACCATGGCTATACTAAAACTGCCATCCGTCAGGCAAGACAAGAGGAAACTCTAGAGAAGCCGCCCATACGCAAGAGCCTCCCAACACTAGCAGCAGCCGCCGCCGCCACCCTCCACGATTTCTCTCGGTCCCCCTCCTCTCTCCTAACTGGCGATCTCGCCGGTGGACAGGGGAGTAGGGACCTGATCCCTTTCGCTTCGTAGTTTTAGGTATTAAGTTTGCCGATCCTTGTTGATTTAGGGTTTGGTTTCTAGTGTTATTGGCGTGGTGGTGGCGACAATGGTGCTTTAGAATAAGGTCTCTCCGGCCTCTCCCTCTCTCGATAACGTTCAATCTGGTGTCGGCAACCAATGAAAGTGTGGTGTGTTAGATCTGCTGAACCTCTTCAGATCTTGGCATTTAGTGTGCTTATTAAAGGAACCAATTGGTTGACTTTCAATGTGGCAATATCTACCTCTTCTTTGGGTCTGCAATATAGTGGCGCCTTGCCGCCTAGATCTAAGCTCGGAGAAGCCCGAATGGCGACACCTCGCTGGATCCATTTTTCTGTATTAACAAAGATGGGCACGACACATCTAAGAGATTGAGGGCCGTGTCTAGGCCTTACTCTTGTCATGATGGACAAGATGACGCAATACGACTAGCTAGTCGTGCCTGTACCTAAACGTGCTCGTGCAGTACAGTGTAATATGTAACACCCTCGGTGTTATACCCTAAATCATTTACTAAAACATATTATGAGCATCATGTCTATGTGTTAATGCATGTGATAGAATGTGTAGGTAAATTTTTTGTAACTTAAAATGATCAATAAAAATGCTAAATGAAAGTTGATTCAATATGTTCATGTATTTCAAGTAGGGCTTAAAACTAATTTTTATTGAACAAAAATGCTATAGAACATATATGTGACGCTTAAATAAAGTTTGAAGTATAAACTTTATAGATGACAGTGAAATACTTGCTGTCGAAAAAATGATATTACTAACTAATATTTCTACTAACCTAGAAATTGCATATTGAAATCAAGTTCAGCTCAAAGACTTAGAAAATTTCCAAGTTTGTCAACAACTAGACATTGCTATGTTTAGCAAATTATTTTGGGGTGGTGTAGTTTTATAGCTCGATTTGGTAGTCTCATGTGCCATCTTGAGTATGGTAAAGATAGTTAAGGTCCAGAAGCAACCGTTTTATTTTTATAGGCGCTTTAAAATTCGTGCACGATACGATTTCGGGCTGGTTGGCCACGTGGGCGCGGTCACCACGCTAGGGCGTTCGGCGTCGCCATGCTAGTTATCCGCATCCCACATACCGCCGCAGAGCCGGCCACGACCACGCTCGCTCGCCTAAGCTGTGGCTCGCCGCCATTGCTCTCGGCGAAGCGGTTGCCGTGTGCTTGCTTTGCGGTGGCGATCTTCGCCATCGGCCCGCGCCCTCGCGACTTGATCCGCTTCGCCAAGGCGGCCGCTTACGCCATAGCCGCTGCGCCGCCGCCGCCTCGCCATCATATCCGTGACTCACTCTACATCTCTGTGCCGCTGCCGCCTTGTGCGTTGCCGCCTCTACCGCGCGCATGTGGTCGGGCTCGCCATCGCCTTGTCATTAATATCACTGCGGCACACGGGCCACGCCGGTCACGAACGCGCGCGCCTGGCTGCTAGCGCCTGCGTGTGGGCCTCCACGATCACGTCGATCGTGTCCCACCAAGGCAAGAACGAGCCGAGCCCACCTGTCGTGCCCCGTCTCTTTCTTTCTCACTTCCTCCCTCTGTTGCCGCCGTCGAGCCGCTCCATAAAATTACCCTACGAACGATCATCTCCATTCAATTCATCGCATCCACGGCTTCACCATCATGTCCTCCCGCTGCCCGACCCCACCCAGCCAGGATGTGTGCACTGCCAAGCTCCAATTTTGGAATTTCCCCGCCGTCGTGCTGATAAGGCCGCATCCGGCTGTGGATGTGGGCAGCCCTCCTACCGTCCCTCCCGAGCAAATTCACTTGCACCACCAGCTTCGCCACATCTCCCTCTCCACCTTGTGCACGTCAGCGGAACCACTACCGCCTCCCCTTCGTCGCTGACGCGATCGATCCGCCGCGGTGCGCCGCCGCACGGCTTGGCCGCACATGGCCAGCCTTTCTCCGTCATTCTCTGCCCCAACCGTCACCTCGGACTGGTCCATAGTAGCCTCCTAATGCTCACGCGCTAACCAATTAGGCCTGTAGCTACCCCAACTCACCGAAACAGTGGCGCCGCCATCGCGGATGGCCACGTGCAGCTGCAACCTTCCCCAGCCAGTCGTGTCACCCTGCACCACCGCTTAGCGTAGCCGCTCGGGCCAGAGATGGTGATCGACCCGTTGGGTGGTCCCGTCGCAGGTCTCAGGTGGGCGACGTAGGTGCCCAGTGCCGCCGCTCGACGCGTCGCCGTGCACTGAGTTGCCGGGGTGCGCGCGGGGGAATTCTAGGAAAGCCAGGGGGTTAAGTGAGAAGGTTTGAGAGACGGGGAAATAGTGTTAGTACTTAGTCGTAATTTATGATAAGTTCGAGGTCTCTTTTATAAAATCACCAGCGTGCGCGAGATTCCCCCGCCGCGGGCCGTCTCGCGCTGCAGGCCGGCCTCGCGTGGGCCACACCACGGGCCGTCGTGCGCTCGCGCGCGCGTGCGCTGTGTCGCGTGGGCCACGCGGGAGAATTCATTTTTCTTTTTCATAAGAAATTAGAAATAATTTTCTAATTTAATTTTTGAGTTGAGTTTTGGTAAATCATATAAAATCACGTAGATGTCCAAAAATTATGAAACAAATTTTGTTAGGTTCCTAAAATTGTGCTCTATCTATTTGTGTATTTAGTTCATATATATACATGTTGATATCAGGAGCTATTAAATTATTTGTGAGTGCTTAATATTATTAGGTTAAATATTGTAGGAATTTTTATGGTAAATTAGTGATAGCTTTAGTTCTGAAATTTTTATAGTACCTTTATTGTATTATTATGTGCTCACTATAATTTTGTAGCTTTAGAATAGACTAAACATTAGGATAGTTAAATACTCTTTGTTTCAATATACATTAAATCATTAGTAGAAATAAAGATAGATCCTTTATTTGTAAAGCTAGGTGTTTGTTAGTTGAACCCAACACTTTGCTTAGTAAAGATGATAGTTAGCATAGTACCTTAGTCATTAGAGTTAGCTTAGTAGCTTAGTATGCGTATTCTTAGTTTAGGAGTTGCTATTGCTTAAATGCTAAGTGTTGCATCATCATCGCATGCATGTAGATAACGAGTTGGTGGAGATCGTGACCACCGACAATCACGAGTTTGAGGAGATCGCCGAGGAGAACGAGGAGATTCTCGTGTAGGAGGAGGTCCCGGAGCCGCCACTAACGGACTCAGCTGACCCTGCGCCTTCCCAGGGCAAGCCCCGATGCATAACCCTTATTTTTTTATAATCACTGAATATATATATATATATATGTGTGTGTGTGTGTGTATGTGTGTGTGATGTACATTTACGTTATAGGAATTTTATGAAAACTATGTGCATAGGTATAATTGTCGTATGAGTCCTACTAGTACAGGTTCGAGTAGCTGCTATTCTTAGGTTTTCGGTAGTATGAGTAACATGTCGTTACTCACAATAGATGATTATTATAATTACTCTCACGATAAAATGATGAAACGAAAAATAGAGACAGGGACAGGGATATGGTATGTGTATTGGTGGGTGTAACAGGTTGTGACCCGTGGCCAACGGGGCTCAGTTTGGTTACACTGTTTTCCCTCCTCGTGTCGATTAAGGACCGTCCGTTGCTGTGGATGGTAGTTAGGTCACAGATTTATTATCCTGAGCACATACTTGCTTATGGGAGCGGAAAGACTCGTTACGCTTTTGTCGTGGGTTCCGACTCTTTCCAGACCGACTGATTGGACGGGACCTGGACCCCATGACAGGAGTGGAATGGGTTGGTCTTGTTTGTGCCTGGGGTACAAACGGAGCGTGTGTTTTGGGGTACCTAGCTGGTATATATTGGTTCGCGAATCGCCGTTTCCGTGAGACAGTACGATTTGGCTATAGTCTGGCACCGTAGTAAGAACTGAAAGATGAAAGATGGTGAAATGGTTCTGATTAGTCAACCCTTGCTTTGAAAGTAGAACAGGTGCTTACCTAGAATGGTTAGCTAATGAAGTAATCTTGACTGCTAATAAAACTTGACTGTAAGGATGAACTATTAGTAATGCTTTTCGCAAATAAAAAGAAAACAGCAAACCCATATTGCCTATCATGCTCCTTGGAGTCGGGAAACTATTCTCACTAGTTGGGTAAGTCTTGCGAGTACATTGTGTACTTAGGGTTTATTTTACTCATGTTGCAGGTGCAGCTTGAGGAGTAGCTCTTGTGTGAAGGATTCTTCTGGTGGGCACAGACGGATCCTTGTATCGATTCTGCTAGATGTTTATTTTTATTCCGTTGTTTAATTATCGCACTCTGAACTCTGGTATTGTAATAAATAATTTTTAAGAACTCTTTTTATATGAAATGGACTAAGTATTGTAAGCTCGTACTCATTATGGGATTCTGGATGTAAAATATTGATTGTTTCGAGTTCTCCCTTGGGATGTGCTCGACGGAACTGTCCGATATAGCTCTCTTTCAAGGTGCTTAGTGTCTAGTGAAAGACGAGCGCCCCCGAAAACGTGTTATTTTGGACGGTTCTGCCACATAATGCCACCTGTTTGGACATCTATAATCATAATTATAGTCTTCTGAATCGATAACCAAATGTAAGTGATTTTTGTAAGAATTTCTATGATTTATTTTGTAATTAGTGCATCTCATCAATGGTAACATGAAGTCAGGCAATTAGTAATAGTAAGAAAATGTCTCTGCGTTGCAACCACGCAGTCAGCGGCGGATCAAGGAAAAATTTTAGGGGAGCTGAACAAAAGTGCGACAGCAACGTACCTCTGACTGCTGCTTTCGATTTTAAGTCTCAACCCCACCTATATAATAGAACTTTACCTAAAAAATTCATGTAGGCTCCTAGGCTCCGGTATCGGTAGACCACAACCAGCATATATATATTATTACAAACAGTGACTAAGCAGTAGAAGCTAGCATGAGTACGTATGAAACTCTGAATGCTTCACGAAGGAGCACGTTTATGGGCACGTCCTTGGAAGCTACGGCTACGGTATATCTCTATTTCCGTGGGCAGAGCCGCAGAGGAGAGAATATAGTATAACCATATAAAGCTCCGATCCCAAACGCCGGCATTTTCAGGGTGGTCCCGGTCCCAGTCCTGGCGGCCCGCGCCCATCACTGACGGTCGTAGTCGACTGGATAAGCTAAGGGTGACAGTTATATGTG
The DNA here is from genome assembly GCA_904845875.1 of Miscanthus lutarioriparius. Classification (NCBI taxonomy): domain Eukaryota; kingdom Viridiplantae; phylum Streptophyta; class Magnoliopsida; order Poales; family Poaceae; genus Miscanthus; species Miscanthus lutarioriparius. Next base: position 10,277,495 of record CAJGYO010000014.1, read on the forward strand.
TGCCTGCAACGGATAAGCTAAGGGCGACAGTTATATGTGTGCCTGCGACCGGACAAGCTAGGCAGCACCGGCGCCGGCCAGGACATGTGGCGTCGCCGCCCCACACCCTCGCCTCGTGCACGACATCCTATTCCTGCTCTAGGTCTACGGATCACTGTCAGGTCCAAATCTAACATCATACTATTAAAAAAGATTTTTAGAGACATAACCGAGGTAAAAAAGTACGTCTGTCTCTAAAAACACGTAGCAATTTTCACTAAAAATAATTAGGTTCACAAAATATTCGTAGCCTGTGTGATCATACTGCATCCTCCTTCTCCTCTCTTGGGCCCTCAACCGTACATCATACGGCAATTTGCCAAGTTCATTACGGGGCACCGGATGCGGGCGTTCCACCTCCGAATGACCCATAATACCCCACGCGAAGCGGTAGAAAGGGAGTCTTTCATATGTGCTTCAAACCACCTCGGCGCCTCCGTTCTGCTCATGCGAAGCAACACACCTCTGCGAAGAGGTTTGTCAATCTCGATTGCCACCGGGCACGTAAGAACGCCGCACGCCCCGCTGGCCTCCCCGTCTGCATCCACGTCTATCTTGACCACATTGCCAATCAAGCTCATGGCACAACTTCCCCTTTGCTGATTCATCCAGCCTAGGGGTAAGTTTAGGATCCTCACCTAGATCTCCATTCGATCGAACACAATCTCTGAAGCGCTAAGCTTTTCATCGTATTGCTGCAGGATGACTGCATATCTACCCACCATCCATGGAGCTCCTGCCAAAACCCTCTCCATGTCCACCTTACTCCCTTCTCCCCAATGGCCTAGAACTTCAGGCCACACGGATTCCCCCAAGCAGGTTTCATGGCCACTCGGACTGTATTCACATGCACAATCGTAGGCGATAGGACCTTCCCTACCATAGCCCCCTCCCCCAGCGGAAGCTCAGTGTCCCCTTCGCCATCACTGAAGTCCGCTACGGCTTCGTACCAGATCGCATCTATGACGCGGTTGGAGGTAGACGGAGGGGGGGACAAGAAAGCCTTTGGTGTTGTGTGCTATACTGTTCAGTTTTCTTTTCTTTTTTTTTTTTTTTTTGGGGTGGGTGGGTGGGGGGGGTGTTTCATCGACGCCAGTTTCTATCTGGATATTAGTGCACACCTTTTGGCCAATGCAAAAAAAAAAATTTTATATGTTTCCTTTTTGCACATGAGAAATGCGCATGCATCAAGCATGCACAGAGTAGTACTATTTGGCGGCATAGGCAGCACCGCAGCAGCATGCAGAAGATATTTTTGCTAAGGCCACCTTCTACATCCATTTTCGACAAGGAGAAACAAAAACCGACAGGCCACACTCGTAGATACGCTAGATTTCATCATTTTTTTTTTTGTGGCAGGCTGGATTTATCCATGCGACTCACGACAAAAGGTCAGCGGCTGGGTCAAGCAAAGTTGTCACCAGGGTATTTATCTAGTTTTTTTTAATCTCTGCCGGCTTAGTTTTTCGGATGTGATCATAACGATAGAGTTTGCAAACGTGCGTTGCCTATAATCCAAAGGGGCCTGTATAGCTCCCGATTCGCTGAGGCGACTCGAGAAGATTCAGGAAAGACACGGGAGAAAAGGTGCGTCCTGGCTCTACCCGGCCATGTCACCCTCCCTCCCGGCTGCAAGTGTGCGGCGGCGTCTTTGGCATCCTTCTCTAGGCCTTGGCGGCTTGCCGGCGTTCAGCACCTGCCCTCCACACGTTCTTCCATTCCCCACGGCCGCATTGTCAACTTCGCCCTGGCCTCACGTGGCCTGCGTCTGGTCAGCACCATTTGTTTTAATTTCCTCCCTCTTGGGGCCTGTTCGGCAGGACTGAAAAATACTGTTCCGGCTGATTGTTGTGAGAGAAAAATACTGTTCTGCCAGGATGTGAATAGTGATTTCGTGAGGGATAGAACCAGCCAGCTGGCTGGCAACCAGCCAGCCGAACGGCCCCTTGCTTCCCTGCTCCTGTTCCTGTTCCTGGTTGCTCTTGTCACACAGTCTTGTCACAGGGGACGGATGGGATGACATTCGACAGCTGACAAGTTGGATTGGAGCCTACGTGGCCTGCGTCTGGTCAGCAACATAATTTCCTCCCTCTTGCTTCCCTGCTCCTGTTCATGTTCCTGGTTGCTCTTGTCACAGTCTTCTCACAGGGGACGGATGGGATGACATTCGACAGCTGACAAGTTGGATTGGAGCCTCTGGTCAGCACCATTTGTCCCGCTCCTATTCCTGTTCCTGGTTGCTCTTGTCACACAGTCTTGTCACAGGGGACGGATGGGATGACATTCGACAGCTGATAAGTTGGATTGGAGCCTACGTGGCCTGCGTCTGGTCAGCAACATTTGTTTTAATTTCCTCCCTCTTGCTTCCCTGCTCCTGTTCCTGTTCCTGGTTGCTCTTGCCACAGTCTTCTCACAGGGGACGGATGGGATGACATTCGACAGCTGACAAGTTGGATTGGAGCCTACGTGGCCTGCGTCTGGTCAGCAACATTTCAGCCTGTTCACTTGTTGGTTTCAGCCAACCCAAACCAGTCAGTCAACAGTGTTTTTCTCTCACAGAAAACCAGCACCAACCAGTCCAAACCAGCATCAGCACCAACCAGCGAACATGCTTTATTTTAATTTCCTCCCTCTTGCTTCCCTGCTCCTGTTCCTGTTCCTGGTTGCTCTTGTCACAGTCTTCTCACAGGGGACGGATGGGATGACATTCGACAGCTGACAAGTTGGATTGGAGCCATCTAGCATTCCAATCGGCTCCGGCTTCCTGATACGGAGCCGGAGCCGATGAAACGAAAACAGTGGCTATATCGGTTCCTAGTTCACTTTCTGAAAAGAGAGAAAATCAGAGACAACTGCCCGGAACTCTACCAAACCAGGTCTAAGCATACTTGCACAACACAGGAGGAGCAACTCAAGTTGCCATCCTGTTGCTCTTGCATGCTTGGGCACCAATGAAGCAGAGGAACTGACCAATGCAGGCTGCTCTCTCCATCTGCTCACCAGCCAGCCAGTCACGCCATGCTGGCTGCTGGCTAGCTGCTGCTTCTTCCCAGATGTTTCCAGTTCAGTTTCCGCGAGGGTACGCCGATCGAGTAACTTGGAAACAAATAAGCAGGCTGGCTGTACTACTAATGAAAAAGCGATGGACGCGAACGAACGCGAGTTGGATTGGGATTCGTGGAGGCAGCGAGCCAGGGACGATGGCCGGTGACGGCGGCGGCGGGCGGCGGCCAAGATTTGCTTCTACAATTATACTATGGTCGCTTTAGGCATCCAGAATTAGGCAGGGACGATAGAAAACGAACGAGGGCGACGAAGGACGGCTGCTGCTGATGCCAATGCAAATGCTCTGCCCACCATGCGAGTGGCAATGGGAATAGGAGGACCAACTGACCAAGAAGGCCGGTGTCGGAGGCAGCAGGCACAGGCAGGCGTCCTTTGTTTTTTCTTCTGTTTGTTTATCTACGACAGACACCACACCACCAGTTCGTTCGTGGTAGTGCACGTTGATTCGTGAATTACTTACTAGTGGTTTTTCTTTTCTTTTCTTTGCTTTTTTTTACTGGAGGTCATCAGACATTTCTTGCCAGGAAGGAAGGAAACACTTGACTGACTTGACTCGTGTCTTTTTAACTGACACCACATTTTTCACTCACTCCATTGAGTTCAGGACTTCAGGTCAGTCATTCCCGGCTGATCTTTACTTTTCGACTGAAAATTCACCCCCAAATAATCTTATGTACTACTGAGCTGCAGTCATCTGAAAATTCACTTGAAATTCAGAGCAGAAAGCAGCCAAAGGCACCTGAATTCATGCATGCTACTAGAGGGAGCCTGAATTCGAGAGGGGAACAGCGGCAATCAATCAGATTGCGGAAAGCCAGCGCCTTTTTTAAATTAATGATGATGATGCGTGGCGCCGGCATCTGCTGCGCAATCAGAAGAATGCGGAAGGAGCAGGAACAGGAACAGCAGTCCAACAGAAATCCCACAGGCGGACAGGCCGCTCACACTCGGATTCGGTGAACAGCATGTGCGAACAAAAAGAACTCAGGGAGCTTCATCATTGTTGCCACTGTAGTAGCAGTAGTATCTGTATCTGTATATATGAGGATCAGAACCAGATGATGGAGGAGAAATAGTATGTATGTATGTATGTATGTATACAAGTACTTGTATATTCTACACAATGAGAGATGGAGATGGTACATGACATGGGTGAACAACAATATCACCTCAGTTGCAGCAACTGGGTGGTTCAATTCATCATCTTCTACTACTACTACTAGCCACTAGGCTACAAGCACATGAGTGCACACAAGCTGCTGCAGCCCTTCTCTCTAGTGTACTGACTGACCCTACAACTCACTGACTAGCCATAATCCATGTTTAAAACATGGTAAAAAAAAAAGGTAACTGACAGAAAGAAACAACCGAGTACGAGTAGTGGTGACTGTGCAGTGCAATCTGGTATGGGGAATAAGGCTCCGGGGACCTCCTATGTACGGGCTCAGGCTCCCTCTGGTAACAGCCTTCTCCCTCCATCCCCTGCATCTTCACCCCTCCCCTGTTTCCAGCTGCTCCAGGAACCGAAAACAGAGGAGGAGGAGCGCGGCGGCGGGGGATGGATCGATCGATCATCAGTCGTCGTCATCAGTGTCAAGAAAGAACCAAGGAATCAAGAAATCATCATCAGGCCTGGGCCTCCAGCTCCCGTTCGCCGATGAAGGTGCCGTGGAAGCCGTAGGGGACGCGGGACGGGAGCTGCACCGTGGCCTCCAGCCGCATGTCGGCGGCGTTCACCACCAGGAGCTCCGACGTCCCCGCGCGCTCGTCGCGGACCAGGGACAGGATGTACCCGTCGTCCTCGCCGCGCGCGGGTGCGCCCTCGGTCGGCACGAAGCAGGGCTCCCCGCCGAACCGCCCCTCGCCGTAGTCGAACCGGACGAGGTCGCCCGTCGCCAGGTCCACCTTGGCGAACCCGGACACCTTGGGCCACGGCTCCGCCACGGCCAGGTACGCGTACCGCGTCCTCCGCCCCAGCATGCCGCGGTTCACCATCCCGACCTCCAGGTTCACCTGCGCCGACGCCGGCAGCACGGCGCGCCGCGTGGACGCGCCCGTCCGCGTGTCCAGCCTGATCTCGGTCAGCACGCTCTGGAGTCGCCGGTCGTCGTCGGAGTCGGAATCGTCGTTGAAGATGGAGTCGGCGGGGGTCATGCAGGACCCGACCACCACCACCTCCCCCGTCGCCTCGTCCTCCCACGCGTTCCACAGGTGGAAGCAGAAGCAGTCCGGCACGTCCACCCACACCATCTCCGACGCGTCGCGCGCGTACTTGGGCAGCACGCCGAAGCGGGAGGTCTTGCTCTCGTCCAGCACCACGGGGGAACCCCCGCGGAACATCTCGCCCAGCTTGAACACCACCTGGTGGTCGGGCACCACCACGAACCGCTCCGTGATGGCGAAGTCGTGGATCATCGTCGGCTGCGCCAGCGGGATCTCCACGTCGTCCGACTTGGTGCCGTCGGGCCGGAAGTAGAAGTACCTCAGGTAGGGCCGCTTGATGACGTCGTAGCTGAGCGCGAACAGCTCGCCGGACGCCGGGTCCAGCTTCGGGTGCGCGATCATGGACGCGCACCCGGCGAGCTGCCCGTCGAAGTCGTACCGCCCCACGGTGCGGAGGTCGCCGTCGGCGGTGACAAACACCTGGTACGGGAGGTCGTCCTCGGACATGGCGAGGAGTCGGCCGTTGAAGTAGACGAGCCCCGCGTTGGCCACGCCCGTGCCACGGGACGGGTCGACGAGGCCGCAGAGTCCGCGCGCGTAGAAGAGCGCCAGGCGCGCGATGCCGGAGTGGCCGTGCAGCTCGCCGATGGCCTTGGGGAAGATGGCCCTTCCCAGGGCGCGCTCCTGCCGGAGCCGCGCCGTCTCGGTGAACCGGCAGGCGTAGGACTCCGCGGCGCCGTTCCGGATGCGGACCGCGTGCACCATGCCGTCGCCATCGAACAGGTGGTGCCCTGCCGCCGGCTCGAAGCAGGGATTGGCGCCGTTGCGGACGTACACGCCGGAGATGAAGGGCGGGATGCGGCCGGAGACGGGCAGCGACCGCACGGGCGGCTGCTCGCCGACGGGGGCGAAGTTGCCCGCGATCTGCACGGCCGGGTCCGCCGACCGGGGCAGCGCGCGCGGCCGCTCCAGGAGGTTCGCGATCACACCGGACTCGAACGCGTCCAGCGCCGCCGCCGCCGCGCGCTTCAGGAAGCTCAGGCCTTTCTCGTCCTGGCCGGCCGCCGGCGTGGCAGCGGGCGCGGGAGAGGGAGCCGGCGCAATGGGCGCAATGGGAGGGTTCGCGATCACGCTGTAGACCGAGTTGGCCCCGGCCGCCGCGGCGCGGGGCGGTGCGAAGCGGACGGAGCTGCGCGTGCCGCGGCGGTGCCGGTGTGCGGTGGAGGAGGAAGGGCAAGATGAAGAAGCAGGGGAGCTCGCTGTGAGGGCCTGCATCGCTGCTGGTAGAGAGCAGAGTGTGAGGTGGAGCGACGACGCTGCTGCCGGTCCGAGGATTCCGACACTGTGGCCCGTGGAGTGTGGAGGAGCCGAGGAGGGAGGGAGGAGGGGGGTGGATGGATGGATGAGCAGCAGGAGGAGGGTATATATAGAGTTTGGGAGGGAGTGCGGGAGACAGGGGAGGAGGAGAGGGAAGACCACGTGGTGGATTCCGAGAGAAGCACACCTCCCTCTTGGACACCTCCTCTTGGATTGCCTGTTTTTCAGCTGCTCCTCATTGCTCGACCAGCTAGCTGAGCGGGCATTAAGGGTGCATTTAGATCCAAAAATTTTTGGATTTTGGGTCACTGTAGCATTTCGTTTGTATTTGGTAGTTCACAGCTTCAAAAGTCCTCGTTGCTCGACCAGCTAGCTGAGCGGGATGTGACAGTTCCTTCAAATTTTTAAGATTTCAGACAGCAGGTCGCATCATCATCTCAATCCGCTAATTAGTTGATGGGTACACACGTACGGAATCGTCGTACGTTCAGCTGGACTCCACACACGAGACGACGGAATCGTCGTACGTTAAGCTGCATGCACCCCCAACAATGACAGTGTGTGAGAGCTAGCTAACCGGCCGCCGGCCTGGCGATCGTCGCCGTTGAGACGACGACGACCTTACGTATGCAAGGTCGCGTTGCATGCATTGGTGTAATAAAGCTTTTCCGATCCCTAATGGTGCTAGTTAGGCACTCTCAATGCAGTGCAACATTATTGCTTACCTGATGGCTGATAGATGAGCAAGCATGCATGTTCCCTCTCTGAAAAGGGAAAATAAACGCTGAGACATTCCTGACCATGTGTAGTGCTAGCGATGGGGTTCGTTTGTGGCCGAGACTCACGGACGGACGCCTTGATTTGATCCATCTTGCAATCTGATGGACTTCCATGTCATGTCTCTCAAGCAGTTCCTGGAAAATGTGTGTTAGTATTGCTGAGTGTGAAGGTTGTTGCTAACTTCTTTGGCTACATATATAATGCTTGTCATTGCACCGTCCAATGCAAATTCCACTGTTCCTTAAAAAATGCAAATTCCACTGTGAGATGCATCATCAGAGTGTCTGCAACTGCAACAAGTCCCGTCGATGAGACAGACGTACAAGTAATAATAAGGACTCAACAATAATCAGTCAAAAAAAGCACAATCTTTGTCAAACCATCTCTCTTAAACGATTAATCAAATGCAGTAGCTAGGAGTATCATCCACATCCGTTTATATATAGAACTACATGCAGCTAGCCGAGACTTGTTTACTTCTCTTGATACAGTGCCTAATTTTGGTAAGGGGTAGTTATCAGTGTCCAAAATTTAATACACGAGCTTAGATAGATCCTTCCCTTGATTACGAGGAAATATATATAGTACAGGCATGCGCAACAAGGCGATTAAAGTATAAAGCGTGGAGGATGACGTGGACCAAGCGTGGAGGATGACGTGGACCGCCACCTAAGAGACCTAAGTTACCTCACCTGGGGGAGCAAAAGGGCACGTGTCCGGCGCCGATTCGACGCCCAGTTTCTTTTACGTGTTCCAAGTGGCTCGTTTATTTCTGCTTGGGACACGCGTCCGATCAGTGTCCTTCCCCACCTGCAGATCGATCTGGAAGATCACCAGAACTAAAAAATGGTCAGTGACTGACACTACTGGTGAATCTAATTAACCAGTCTAACACTCATGAGCTGACGAAGCATTCTTTATATATAGAGAGAGATATCATTACTGCTAATCAGAGAGTGATGTTGGGGATCATTAGCTATATATATAGCCGATGCAAAGAATATTCGAGCTTTTGCTCACCATGCATGCACACTGCTCAAATCTTCTAGAAAATTACCACACAAGCAAGTACTACATATATATACGGAAATAATAAAACCATACATTATGTACTAGCATGTACGTAGGAATATATATATGTTTGAACAACTTTTGACAAGAAGACTAATTCACCTAATCAGCCCGGCCCAGGTGTCTGTAACTAGAAGGTTAGCGGAGAAGACAGTTTGATGAGATGGCATTACATTGCACCATTAGTCCTAACAGCGGATTATATTAAGAGACTGGTGCTAGCATGCATGCCTCACGCACGCTACCTTTTAATAACCATGCAATAAGGAGGAGAGCCTTTTGGTCGGCGTCTCGCTTTCATTTTTCACTAGAAAGACAAGCGCAGCTTTGCCGCGCTCTCTTTAGAGGACACCATCCCATGGATGTCAGTTGGATCTAGTGTGGGAAGCTTCTTGTTACGTTTGCTTTCTGGTGCTGTTGGCAATGGATTGATGCATATATATATTGAGACATGATAGAGGATCAAACAAATATTTGATTCCGTTTAAGGTTTTTTCGTTCTAAGTAAATAAGCACAATTTGAAAGTAGCCCGCAATATCTTCAATATCTTCTGATCTTCTATTCCAGTTCAGTTCGTTGTGCCACACCAAGATTCTGAAAATAAAATTGATACCAAGTAATTTAGACTGAAATGTAATGAAAAAATAATAAAATGATTAACTCGATAGAAAGGACCTGTTTTCATGTTAATTAACCTTCTACTTCTTTTGGATTGATTTGCAATGAAAAGGGTCCACTGAGATGGCATTTTTCAGTTTGACTGGTAGGACCAAATTTGGGAACTTACCGATGGGCGCACAAAGACAATGGCATACCAAACGAATGTGCAGAGCAGATCAATGGAAAAGATTTTAATTAGGGTATGTTGCAGATCTCTAAGCAAGCTGCCAAATTTGCTCCACAAGATAGGACTACAATAAGGTTCACTTCCTTGTCTAATTTCCTTGTGCTCAGTATCGCCTCAATGGTCAGAGTGACAACATCACGAGGTATCTGAGGTGTCCAATACTTCAAGTGAAAATAGTGGCTCTATTCTCTGAATTTGTGTTCGTCTGGTTTTTGTTGTCACATTAAGGACAGGCATACTATGTAGATACTAATTGTGCAAATAGGTATAGTTCAGTGAAAAAGGTATAGTTCAGTGTAAAAAACATTGGTAATGTTCACAAATTTCCAACAGAGCACACATGGGTCTGCTTAACTGAAGACTGAACATGCTTTAGCAAATGCAAAATTAGAAACATTATGTTGTCAATAAAGATGATATTGATTATATGATATAAGTAGAATGAACTTCTAATCAAATTTGGGCAGCCCTTCTTTGTGCATTCGTAAGTATTACCATTTGGTTTCAGCATGGAGTTACAGACTTTGGAAGCTCGATAGCACCATGTTTGGTTTTCTCTGTGATATCAAGTTAGTGTAGTCAAGGATCTTTGTAAAAATAGGTAGGAAAGTAGTATATTCAAGGCTGAATTAGGAGGAAAATACTGTGAAGCTGAGAATTGGTGTTGCTACAAGTAATTTAGCATGGTTTGAGGAACATATATTTTATCAGATGTGTTACATAATAGAAAAGTAAGGGCTCGTTCATTTCCTAGGGATTTATTCCTGGATTTATTCCTAACAGGATTGCTATACTAATTTATATAACATCTCATCATTTGGAATAATTCCAGATGGATTTCACCCTAACCGAACGAGGCCTAATAGTGAATGAGTTCAATTTTTTTTTAATAAAATCTCAATCAAAACACTATATTGGGTCAGTCAATAGCAGCATTAGAACAGAGTGTATGGAACCACCTGCTTTGCCATGGTGGATTGCCGCAGCCTCATCGAATTGATGTGCACATTCGATCTGCACCAGCATTGTTCGATCTTCACCAGCATTGTGCCATTTTGTTGGACCCTCTATCCTTGTGCCAATACCGCAGGTCACTGTCGGCAGCCCTTCTTATGTTCATGAAAATAAAGTAGTTTGCTTTTGCCAATTTTTAGTTGAGGCAACAAAGCAATCTTGAATATGGCATTGAAGCATTCTATCAAACATGTGCCAGGCAACCTTGGTACCGACTAAGGCAATTAAAAAATATATCACAATGATGATTTCCGTCATTAATCAATAGGATTGCTTGACTTACGGAAAAACAGGATTTGCAACAGTGAGGCCTATGCGCTTGGTACACCTCTCGAGCACCGCCTTGCCGCGTGCGCCGATCTTCGGCTTCTCAGACCGACTGCCCGATCCCTTAGCGCCTCCACCGCGGTAGTGTGTGTAACAGAACCGACCAATTTATAAGAGTACAAGTACAAAAACAATCACCGGAGTGATCAAACCATCATACTTGAACCCATATAAACCCGGTAGTCCGCTGAAACCATGAAGGATTTCAAACCAACTCGCATACAACCAAGATCGTACATGATTCAACATAACAAGCCACATGTTACATACATTTCACAAGTAGTTCACAAGTATCTCATACATCGGAGTTCACATAGTTATTACAACACGAATTCACAAATAGCGGAAGCAAAGTAGTTGAAACCCTCACACACACTTAGTTCAAATACAAGCCAGTTCCATAGTTATATGCAGCAAAAGCATTATGATAAGATAGCATAAGAGATCATGCTCATGATCTAGTCTTCATTACCAGCAGGGTGGAGACAATACTTGTAGTAACCGTTATAAAGCATGTCATCTGCAACAAGAGGGAATACACCCTGAGTACGAGAATGTACTCAGCTAGACTTACCCATCGTAAACCAAAAATAAATAACACCAAGGAGTATGCAAGACTTTATCGGTGGATCTCGCTTGACAACCATTTTGCATAAAAGCTTTAATGATACAAGAGCATAATTTAAATTATTAGTTAAGCAGTACCAATATTAACCTGTCATCTAGATTAGCACCTGTACTAGAGCAAACACTTGATTAGAATTCAAACATTAGTAACCCAATCCGGTATAACGTTGTAACATCATCATCATTATTATAACCATCAAGTTCAATTAGGTGTCTCTACGTCGCCGCTGCTTAGTCAAGTTCTCACTATATGAGAGAGACGGCGACTCGAATCGATTTCTACCCAGCTGGAAAATTATTCCTAACACACCCAAGCAACCTGATCAGTGGTCGCCTCGGGTCACCTTTTGTACAGCTCAGGAACAAATTCGTGGGCCCGAGCAGCGCCGCACTCTCTAGGAGTCCACTCTGCCAGGACATCAATCTGCCCTCGGACTTACGCCAATGGCTCCCCGCACATCCTTACTACCGCTAGAGTGCACACTTTCACCTCTCGGCTTCCAGACTGAGTTGAGCTACTCAGCTTCGCGGTCGGAACGAATTATCCGGCACACTAAGTGATAGGCATGCGTTCAACATGACATGATGACGTACAGTGAATCGGTCCTTAACCGATACAGATGGGGATAGATCCACACCCAAGACCTCCATGCCTTGTTGCTTCTCTATCGACATCCCGTCCGGTCTCCATTCATTATTAACACATTGTTATTTTCACGATAGCAAATATAGCCAATCATTGCCAGATATCATCCTATCTCGCAGGTGACAGGATATCACTTGACTTTACCGGTCTAAGCATGGCTAAGCATTGATTCACTTCTAGACCTAAATAGAATTCAGGGTACATTTACTAGACAAGGAAGAGATAGATATACAACAAGTGTTTGCATCCAACTCCTATCATTTAATGCATCAACATATAAAGATACTCAAAGTAACATTTTTAAAACATAGAAGACTTAGAATATTTTGGGGCTTGCCTTTCAGAAAAGAGGAAGGTTAGTGATCAAGACACTCAAGAACTTCTTCTTCATTGACTCCTCCTTCTAGGGCCTGCACCTCCTGCTCCCGAACTTGCTCCTCCTCCTCCGGAAGTCCTTGTTCGAATTCCAGAAGAGTGACTCCTTCGAACACCTATTGCATGCATATGCATAGCATAAGAGTCATGAATGCAAAAGAGATGGAAGGTGATGATGAAATGTACAACCATGTATAGGTGGACACATGAATGACATGATGATACAAGCTTAATATTTATTTTACTGAGTAGGTGCATATCTCTTCTTAAAAACAAGAACTACACACTCACCAAGCTCTAATAACCTAAGATAAAGTTGTTCATCTTCAGTAAGAGGTCTAGCAACTGCAACTAACAATTTATCTTAATCAGTCTAAGCATTTAAATCATCACATCAACTCATATAAAGCAATCAAGTCATTCACTGCATTCACAGATTCAGGGCTGCAGACAGCAGCTTCTAGTTTAACTCATAACTGAAGTTGTACTGACCCAAAAGACATGCAACAAGATAATCTAGAAAGCTTATGAAATTATCTATAATTCATATTTAATCATCTCAGCATGATTCCCAAGTTAACAAGGCCAAACATGCACATTTATCAAACCTGGTCTAGAAATTTTAGAGAGCAACTAGTTCTGAAGACCAACTTTGAACAGTCATAACTCACAAACAATTTGGCCAAATGCCATGACAATTTAACACGAGCTAGATAAGTGAGTTATCTACAACTTTGTTATAGACAAGATTCATAGCAAACATCATCTTCACCGTGTAATTTGCTTAACTCTAGAATCTATCCAGAAAGTCACTATAAGTGAATTTTAGGGAAAATAATATTTCACTACAGACAAGAATGATACTTTGAGCACTACCAATATTATCAACAGTTAACATACATCAAATGAGTACTAGAAAATATAGTGGCCATTACTAAATAAATTCTTTTCATGCCTTTATTAATTTATTTAGATAATTAGGTAAAATAATAAACATATAGCAAAATTGCACAGTAAATTTCACAAAAATTACAGTAACTTATACATATCCCCAATAGGCTACTGTATAAATTTCATAGCATTTGAAAATGTACAACATCCTACACAAAAATGACAAGTAGCAGGGTTAATAATAGCATAAATAGGAAATCCTATTGAAGTGTCAAACAACAGAATTCATATTTTTCTTAGCTTCATCATAGCACAAGAATATTCTACAATAAATTTCATGCTCATTGGATACATGTTTTTACCATGAAAAATAGCACAAGAATCTAGCATTTATTTAAAATAAACAGCAAACTCCTATTTCCAGTAAGATCACTGTGCAACCAATATTTTTCTAGGTAGTACATGACAAGATAAGACCAACAAAATTAGAATCACATTTTTATCACTTTCCAAGCTCAAGTTTTGCATTTTACAAGTTTGGAAACATTCAAAAAGCATTTATCTAGCTCTATTTTATTCTCCCAAAAAAATACTAGGAACAGTGCATTTCACATTTTTATCAAATATTACACTTCATGAGGAATCCAACTAAATTTGGTTCACTCAATTTGGACACTCCTAGCTCTAGATATGATTTTTCAAAGTTAGCACAAAATTCAGGAAAAAAATAAAACAAAACCTAATGCTATAGCCGCTGACACGTGGGACCCAGAAGTCAACGGGCCCCCATGACAGACATAGAGGCAGGGGGAAGATTTGACCGGTGCTAGCTAGCTGACGGCGAACTTTTTGGTGAAACCGACCCCACCATCGTGATCCTCTCATCCTTCCGCGTCTATAGGTGTAGGAGGTTGACGCGGGGACACACTGGAGATGGCTCGTCGCCGACCATGGCGGCGCTGCACGCGAGGTGTGTCGGTCATCTCCGGGCATGGTAGGTCTAGGCGAGAGCATATACCAAGGGTGATCTAGGGTTAGTGGGGGCGCTAGGGAAGCACGACCGCGTGCATGTCCGCGCGGCGGTGGAAAACACTCCGACGAGGCTCACGCTCCAGCGAGGTCAAAGGGGTAGAGGTCCGACGAGTTAGGGTTAGAGCATCTACGAGATGCGGGGAAGATGAGGTGAGGGAAAGGAAGAATAGAGACACGGCGATTAGCTCGGGCCACGGTGAGCTCGAAGTCCGATGAAGCTCTAGTCATGGCGGCGGTGACGGAAATGGCTAATAGGCCCTCACCATGGCTCAAACGGGCAGCAAACGGGTCGAGGGCATAGAGCAGAGCAGGGCGCATCTCGGTGGCAACGCTCTCGGTGGCGATGGTGAGCATGGCGCTGCGCTTTTGCGTGGCTCGGACGAGGTGAAGCGGGCGTAGCTTGTAAGTGAAGTAGCAGACATGGGGCGTCGATGTGGCCGTGACGGCCTGACTGGTGGGGGCAACACCAGCGTACAACCTCCACCTGGCGCGAGCGGCCTAATGGTGGTCGGCCATGATGGCCCGATCGAGATGGCCATCAGGTCTAACCTCAAACGTCTGACAGCGCCATTTCTCCCCCTTCTAAATCCTAAACCGTGGCGAGTTAGCAAAAGATACATTAATAAAAGTTGTAGAGCTATAGGTAAACTCCAACTTTGCTTTAGGGAGTAACATCTAATTCATCATGGTTTTCAACTTATAAAGCACCAAAGTACCCTACACGAAATCTGAAACTCAATGCAAGACTTAGAATATTTTCCAAGTTTTCAAATAACACTGCATTGATTTTTGTGATCCAAATTCAAGCATGTTAGGAGCTAAATTAGCCTATGACCCAAAAATAAAAGTTGTTACACTACTCAAGTACTACAACTTTTCTTAAGGGTGCACTGCCATGCAAACAATCTAGGCTATAGTTCAACTTAGGTTAAACATACATCATGAAAATGGTAATTTACACTATAACCATAACTTAGAGACCAAACTAGCCTTAGTCATGAATACCAAAGTAGTTCCATATGACATTCTAAACATGTTTAGGGTGTTCCTAAAGTCCCACAAGCTTTTAATACATTGGTCACACATAAATACTTCCTAGGTCAACCAAGCATGTCATCACTTAGGAGCTTAATTAGGTAAGGTGTCCACATGAACATTGTTCCATTAGGCATCCTTATTGTAGCTAAGGTGTTTTAGTGACCAAAAAACACCACTTGCATTATCCACACATGATTATGAAGCATACATACAATGAAACATAGAAGAACAATAGTATGTTTCATATGTTTCATAGCAATGTTTCATATGAAAATGCTTATGCATGAATGAATGATGCTTATGCTCATGCAAATGCAAGTGCAATTATGCATGCCTAACACCTAGGGTGTTACAACCCACCCTCCTTATAAAAATCTTGTCCTGAGATTTGAAAAGCGTACCATTTTGAATAAAAGGTAGGGTAGACATCCTTCAAATAATCTTCTCGTTCCCACATTGCATCGCTCTCACTACCCTGATTACTCCACATGACCTTGTAAAACTTGACCACCCGACTTCGGGTTACTCTCTCTTTAGTATCAATAACCCGCACTGGCCTTTCTTCATAGGATAGATCTGATTTCAACTTGATATTTCTAAGTGAAACACTTTCTTCCGGAAAGCAGAGACATTTCTTTAATTGAGATATATGAAAAACATTGAAGATAGCTCTCATCTCATAAGGTAACTCTATCTTGTAGGCTACTCTCCCACTCTTCTCTATGATCGGATATGGACCTACATATCTAGGTGCAAGCTTCCTCTTTACTTTGAACCATTGCACACCTTTCATCGGTGATACTTTCAAATAAACGTAATCTCCAACTTCAAACTCAATGGGCTTCCGTCTTTTATCCGCATAGCTTTTCTGCCTAGCTTGAGTAGCTTCCATATGTTTCTAGATAGTATGGACTTGTTGTTCAGCCTCCTTGATGAAATCAATGTCGTAGTATCTCCTTTCTCCAGATTCAACCCAGTTCAAAGGAGTTCTACATTTACGGCCATACAACGCTTCGAACGGAGCCATCTTGATACTTTCTTGATAGCTATTATTATAAGAAAATTCAGCCAAAGGTAACCACTTCTCCCATGAACCCTTGGAAGATATGACACAAGCTCTGAACATGTCTTCCAATATTTGATTCACCCGCTCCGTCTGTCTGGAGGTCTGTGGATGATAAGCAGAACTTCTAACTAAGTTGGTGCCTAACATCTTGTGCAAATGTTCCCAAAAATGAGCAGTGAACTGAGGTCCTCTGTTAGATACAATGGTTCTAGGAACACCATGGAGACGTACTACCTGATTAAAATATAACTCAGCCTAGTCACTTGGCCGATAGTCAGTTCTAACTGGTATGAAATGGGTAGACTTGGTTAAACGATCTACTATTACCCATATAGAATTAAAATTCTTTTGGGTAGGAGAAAGTCCAACAATGAAATCCATACAATTTTTTCCCATTTCCATCCTAGAACAGATAATGGTTGAAGAAGTCCAGCAAGCTTCAAGTGAATTGCTTTGACTCTACAATAATTGTCACACCTTGCAACATAAGCTGCGATTTCTTTCTTCATCTTAGTCCACTAAAAGCGAGGTTTCAAGTCTTGATACATTTTGCTACTTCCTGGGAAAATAGATAACTTGGAGGAGTGAGCTTTATCTAAGATTTGGTTTCTAAGCTCTTTATCATTCGACACTACAAGTCTATCCTTAAACCATAGGACACCCTTTTTATCTACTCGGAAGTGTTTTGTTTCTTGCTCCTTCATCTTCCTTTTTATGTGGAACACACCCACATTAGATTTCTGAAGCTCGATGATTTTACTTTCAAGAGAGCGACTGAGAGTAATACTGTGCAACACAGCAGGATGTAACAGACGTGCCAAATGATAATCTCCTTCCAAGAGAGAATTGCAATGGGACTTTCTACTCAAAGCGTCGACAACCATATTTGCTTTGCCAGGATGATAATATACTTCTAAGTTATAATCTTTGATCAACTCTAGCCATCTTCTCTACCTCATATTCAATTCCTGTTTAGTGAAGATATATTTGAGGCTTTTATGATCTGTATAGATATGACACACGTTACCGAGCAGGTGGTGCCTCTAAATCTTCAAAGCATGAACAATAACAGCTAACTCTAGATCATGAGTTGGATAATTGACTTTGTGTTTCCTTAGCTGACGCGAGGCGTAAGCAATAACCTGGCCTTACTGCATAAGAACACATCCTAAACCGATACCTGATGCATCACAAAACACATCAAAAGGTTTCTCGATATCAGGTTGTGCCAAAATAGGAGCTGAAGTCAATAAAGTCCGCAAAGTGTTAAAAGCGGTTTCACACTCTAGAGTCCAAACAAACTTCACATCTTTCTGAAGCAACATGGTCATGGGCTTGGCTATTTTAGAGAAATCTAGGATGAAGCGACGATAATAGGCAGCCAAACCAAGGAAACTCCTAACCTCATGCACTGAAGTTGGTGCTTTCCAATCCAAGACTTCTTGCACCTTAGTTGGATCCATCGAAATCCCTTCATCAGACAACACATGACCCAAGAAAGGCATTTTCTTTAGCCAAAACTCATATTTGCTAAACTTGGCATAAAGCTTATGTTCTCGTAATCTGGATAAAACAATTCTTAGATGCTCGGCATGCTCTTCAGCATTCATGGAAAAGATCAAAATGTCATCAATGAAGACAACCACAAATTTGTCCAGTTCCATCATGAATACCGAATTCATCAGATATACGAAGTAGGCAGGAGCGTTGGTCAAACCAAAAGACATAACAAGATACTCATACAACCCATATCTGATGGAGAAAGCGGTCTTAGGTATATCCTCCGCTCTAATTTTTATCTGATGATAGCCAGATCTCAAATTAATTTTGGAGAATACCTTTGCCTTAAACAACTGATCAAATAAAATATCAATGCGAGACAATGGGTACTTGTTCTTGATTATCACGGCATTGAGTGGACGATAATCCACACACATGCGCAATGACTTGTCCTTCTTCTTCGCAAATATAGCGGGACAACTCCAGGGAGATGCACTAGGTCGGATAAGACCCTTTTTCTAATAGATCTTGTAACTAAACTTTAAGCTCTGCTAACTCATTGGGTGGCATCCTATAAGGCCTTCTAGAAATAGGTGCAGTACCCGGCACTAACTCGATCTTGAATTCGATATCTCGATCCGACGGTAAACCAGGTAGATCATTAGGAAATACATCTCGAAATTCACAAACTACCAGAACGTCCTCAATTCTCGGGGTCTGGATAGCATTGGCGGTGTGGTGGAGGTCTAGATTTCTAGGAAGTGGCACCAGAAAAGCCTCATTGCTGATAGGATCGCTCAACATAACAACTCTAGTGGAAGTATCAATGAGCACTCCATGACCGCTCATCCACTTTATCCCCAAGATTACATCTATACCTAATCCTAGCAAAACTACCAGATCAGACATATACTCTCATCCCTCTATTTTGATACTCACATCCTGCACTACCTGATTGGTAGACACATTACTTCCAGCTGCACTAATGCAATAACTACCCGTGGATAGTGTAATTACCTTCTAATTGTACTTTGATGCAAATACTAGACTCATAAATGAATGCGAAGCATCGAAATCAAACAGTACAACTACAAGATGTTTATTCACAAGAAACTTACCCGTAGTGACCACCTCGCCTTAGGGTATCTCTGTCATGTTGGTGTAGTTAACATGACCTTGACAAACACCAGAATTTCCCTGCTTCTGATTATTCTTCTAAGGATAAGGACAATTCTTAGACCAATGACCCATCTTGCCACAATTCCAGTAGGGCCTGTTACTTGCGGAACAAAATAATTCCCTAGTCCTATGGTGCCTTTTGGAAGAGGAATAGTAAAGGCCTTACGAAACCCAGTCTTGGCCTAATTCTTCTTTTGAGGCGGACGATACCTTGTGGCTGCAGCAAGTGGGTGAAACTGAGTTTTTACAGCCACTGGAGCTTTAGCCTGAGATGCACTTGCCTCAAAGGCCCTTTTGTGATTCTTGGAAGCCATATAGATAGTATTGTTGTTCTCTTGAGTGTGAGCGTCACTCACAAACTCATTAAAAGTAGCAATCTTGTTGTTCCCTAGGGTCTTCGTTAGCTTGTTACTAAGCCCTCTCTTGAAGCTCATGATTTTCTTCGCCTCTATATCAATAAATTCTAGGGCATACCTTGCCAGATGATTGAATGCATGAAGATATTTAGTAAGATTCTTGGTGCCTTGTACTAGCTTCATGAACTCAGTGTGCTTCATCGCCATCAAGCCAGGAGGAATATAATGCCCCTTGAAAGCATCCTGGAACTGGTTTCAAGTGATCAGAGCATTCTTAGGTAAGGTGGACCTATAATGATGCCACCATATACCGGCATGTCCTTGCAATTGATGTGAAGCATATCCCGCCTTCATCTGTTCCATCAACCTTAGCAAACAAAACTTATGCTCAAGCGTGTTCAGCCACTCTTCTGCCTGAGAGCGGCTCTTCAACTTCTTTGAAATTGGCGGCTTGGTGTCTTGGAACTCTTTAAAATCACTATATTGATTCGGCTCTGGCCCCTGACGTTGATTGCGACCCTGTGCTTGATGCTGCGATAGGGTACACATGGTGTCCCCCAAAGTATGCTGACCTTCGACAAGCATGGCCAATAGATCAGTTAGCGTGGGCGGTGGTGGCGGTGGAAGATCCTCCTCACCACTAGCCCCACCTCTGCCCGAGCGCAGATTGCGTGACATCTGTAGAAGCGCAACAGTGAGTAACTTATTGGAGAGAATAATTTCATACAATAAACAGAGGCACAATAATTCATCCTCATAACATCGCTAATATTTTACTCCACACATTCTCGCAATGCATACGCATACATGCCAAATTTTTGCCAACATTGAAGCTAGACTTTTATTAATGCTCACATCCACATGGAGCAAACATGCAAGTCTCAGAGATTATATCAAAGCCACTAACTGACGTTAAGTTATATGTCCGTTTAGAAGAAAGCAAAAGATAACGAACTAGTGCATCTAGCTTAGTACTACAGCTAAACTACGTATCCTCATTGGTGTCAGCATCAACCACACCTTCACCATCTTCATCCTCGATAGGCTCTAGTTCCTCCTCTTCTTCTTCTGCAGCCATAGGTACTGCGACGACATTGGCATCTATTTCTATGCCATCATCATCAGCAAAGATCACCTGTGGTCCTCCCACCACGGGGTACTCTAGAATAGGGTGAGGAATCGGATTAATCTGATTATTGAGGCGGCGAACATCAATCTATAGTTCCTCAATCTGGCAGAGGAGTTCATTCTCTTTGATTTTAGCCTGAATTTTGCCATGACCCAAGCATGGTTCCTAGTTTGTGCCAGACGGATTGCGTCATCCCACTCATGAGTCAACTGCATGATCTGATCATGGTTAGCATCTCTTTCCCTGACAGCGCTCACAAACTGCTGCCTGCGAGTTTCCAAAGCATCCATAAAACCACCTATCTCATGTTGAGCTACCCTAAGCTCTTTACCATACTTGCGCGCATGTTTCTTTCACTTGCGCCGCTCATTCTATGCCAGCTAAAGAGCTGTCAAAACACTAACATAAGTGCTCTGACGATCATGGAACATCTTTAGAACAACCATCATAGCACTTATGGCTGGTCCAGAGCTCTGTGCCTGCTCTGTCTCAGTCATTACCAAGGGATCATCCCTAAAATCTAGCCAAATTGCCTCTAACGGGGATACTCAAGGAATGGACTCAGCTGGTCCGTTGACCAACTCATCACCAAACTCTTGACAAATATCAACTAGCACTTCCAAGGCTACCACTTGGGCACCTTCCCAAGGGGTTTGTCCATCAGCTTCGACGCTCCAACCAAGCCACTGTGGTCTGTTTTCGTGAGGTGGCACAACCACCTCAACGTCATACCACAGCACCGTCCTTCAGCCTCTACTTGCTTCCAAGTATAACGAGGTGGCTCAGCGTATCCCACTGAATATAGCACCCTCCACAATAGGGTTGGAGTGCCAAACACGTGTAGTAATGTGCTGCTCCTGGGCGGGAGTGCTGGTGCGGCCATCTGTAGTAACATTGCAATTTGGACGTGAGAGAATTATCTTACAGTATAAGAAATATATAATGGGATAATTAATGATAAGGGAGGGAGTGATGCAAAAATATAATTATATGAGTGAACATGATGCATGCACGTTCCATACGTCCTCACAAAACTTAGGAAAATTTGTAATTCTAGCGACAAAGGTGGTGGCATACACACGTTCTCTCCATATAAGTATCTAATTGGCTACACGTTGCGCTGTTAGTGTACCTGTAGGTAAATTCATTGCAGCCCATCCCCAAAAGAGATAAATAAGCACACAATGAAAGTAATAAACTAATATACTCTCCATATATACATCCCTAGATATATATACTTCGGTATTCATAGCTACCCAACAGATATACCCACAATTAAGTACCTTCATATATACATGTGTGTAATATGTAAATATTCTAGTAACCACAGCTAACTCTCCCCTAGACCGACAGTTGGACGGTCATGCTCTCACAACTCACACTTACCTAGGCGTAGAGGCAATTGATCCATACATTACCACCTAAGCGGATGGCATCCATACAATAGCATGTCATATGGATGACGAAATAAAAATGCAAGCAATTACCCCCCCAAAGTTAGTACTTAAATAAGCCACCTAAAAGTCCTTATTTGGGCATAGAGGATATGACCACTAGCACACTTAGGTAAAATTTTAGATTTGAACACACCTATATATAAGTGGCTATATGTTGTAAAAACTGATTTTTGCAGACAAAAACCTTTATTTTAAATACACATATGACATGTTTAATGTTGAACCTTGGTCCAATGCCAGCTGTAACAGAACCGACCAATTTATAAGAGCACAAATACAAAAGCAATCACCGGAGTGATCAAACCGTCATACTTGAACCCATATAAACCCGGTAGTCCGCTGAAACCACGAAGGATTTCAAACCAACTCGCATACAACCAAGATCGTACATGATTCAGCATAACAAGCCACATGTTACATACATTTCACAAGTAGTTCGCAAGTATCTCATACATCGGAGTTCACATAGTTATTACAACACGAGTTCACAAATAACGGAAGCAAAGTAGTTGGAAACCCTCACACACACTTAGTTCAAATACAAGCCAGTTCCATAGTCATATCCAGCAAAAGCATCATGATAAGATAACATAGGAGATCATGCCCATGATCTAGTCTTCATCACCAGTAGGGTGGAGACCATACTTGCAGTAACTGTTATAAAGCACATCATCTGCAACAAGAGAGAATAAACCCTGAGTACGAGAATATACTCAGCTAGACTTATCCGTCGTAAACCAAAAACAAATGACACCAAGGAGTATGCAAGGCTTTATCTGTGGATCTCGCTTGACAACCATTTTGCATAAAAGCTTTAATGATACAAGAGCATAATTTGAATTATTAGTTAAGCAACAAGTTACCAATATTAACCTGTCATCTAGATTAGCACCTGTACTAGAGCAAGCACTTGATTAGAATCCAAACATTAGTAACCATATCCGGTATAACGTCGTAACATCATCATCATCATTATAACCATCAAGTTCAATTAGGTGTCTCTACGTTGTCGCTGCTCAGTCAAGTTCTCACTATCCGGGAGAGACGATGACTCGAATCGATTCCTACCTAGCTGGGAAATTATTCCTCACACACACCCAAACAACCTGATCAGTGGTCGCCTCGGGTCACCTTTTGTACTGCTTAGGAACAAATTTGTGGGCCCAAGCAGCGACGCACTCTTAGGGAGTCTACTTTGCCCGGACGTCAATCTGTCCTCGGACTTATGCCAATGGCTCCCTGCACATCCTTACTACCGCTAGAGTGTGCACTTTCACTTCCCGGCTTTCGGCCTGAGTTGAGCTACTTGGCTTCGTGGTCGGAATGAGTTATCTAGCCAACTAAGTGATAGGCATGCGTTCAACATGACATGAGGACGTACAGCGAATCGGTCCTTAATCGACATAGACGGAGATAGATCCACACCCAAGACATCCATGCCTTGTTGCTTTCCTATCGACATCCCGCCCGGTCTCCATTTATTATTAACAAATGGTTATTTCTACGATAGCAAATATAGCCAACCATGAGCAGATATCATCCTATCTTGCAGCTGATAGGAAATCACCTGACTTTACCGGTCTAAGCATGGCTAAGCATTGATTCGCTCCTAGACCTAAATAGGATTCAGGGTACATTTACTAGACAAGGAAGAGATAGATATGAAACAAGTGTTTGCATCCAACTCGTATTACTTAATGCATCAAACATATAAAGATACTCAAAGTAACATTTTTAAAATATAGGAGACTTAGAATGCTCCGGGGCTTGCCTTTCAGAAAAGAGGAAGGTTGATGATCGGGACACTTAGGAAACTTCTTCTTCATTGACTCCTCCTTCTGGGGCCTGCATAAGAGTCATGAATGCAAAAGAGATGGAAGGTGATAATGAAATGTACAGCCATGTATAGGTGGACACATGAATGACATGATGATACAAGCTTAATATTTACTTTACTGAGTAGGCGCATATCTCTTCTTAAAAACAAGAACTACACACTCACCAATGTCTAACAACCTAAGATAAAGTTATTCATCTTCAGTAAGAGGTCTAGCACCTGCAACTAACAATTTATCTTAATCAGCCTAAGCATCTAAATCATCACATCAACTCATATAAAGCAATCAAGTCATTCACTGCATTCACAGATTCAGGGCTGTAGACAGCAGCCTCTAGTCTAACTCATAACTAGAGTTGTACTGACCCAAAAGACATGCAACAAGACAATTTGAAAAGGTTATGAAATTATCTACAATTCATATTCAATTATCTCAGCATTATTCCCAAGTTAACAAGGCCAAACAGGTATATTTATCAAACCTGATCTAGAAATTCCAGAGAACAACTAGTTCTGAAGACCAACTTTAAACAGTCATAACTCACAAACCATTTGGCCAAATGCCATAAAAATTTAACACAAGCTATATAAGTGAGTTATCTACAACTTTATTATAGACAAGATTCATAGCAAACATCATCTTCACCATGTAATTTGCTTAACTCTAGAATCTATCCAGAAAGTCACTATAAGTGAATTTTAGGGAAAATAATATTTTATTATATGCAAGAATGGTACTTTGAAAACTACCAATGTTACCAACAGTTAACATACATCAAATGAGTACTAGAAAATATAGTGTCCATTCCTAAATAAATTCTTTTCATACCTTTATTAATTTATTTAGACAAAAATTGTAATAAACACATAGCAAAAGTGTACAGTAAATTCCACAAAAATTACGATAGCTTATACATGTCCCCAATAGGCTACTGTATAAATTTAATAGTATTTGAACATGTACAACATCCTACACAAAAATAACAAGCTAGCAGAGTTAATAATAGCATAAATAGGAAATCCTATTGAAAAGTGTCAAACAACAAAATTCATATTTTTCTTAGCTTCATCATACCAAAAGAACACTGTGCAATAAATTTCATGTTCATTGGATACATGTTTTTACCATGAAAAATAGCACAAGAATCTAGCATTTATTTAAAATAAATAGCAAACTCCTATTTCCAACAAGATCACTGTGCAACCAATATTTTTCTCAAGGTAGTACATGACAATACAAGACCAACAAAATTAGAATCACATTTTTATTACTTTCCCCCTGCCTAGTTTGGAAACATTCAAAAAGCATTTATCTAGCTCTATTTTATTCTGCCAGAAAAATACTATGAACAGTGTATTTCATATTTTTATCAAATACTACTCTTCATGAGGAATCCAACAAAATTTGGTTCACTTAATTTGGACACTCCTAGCTCAAGATATGATTTTCCAAAGTTAGCACAAAATTCAGGAAAAGAATAAAACAAAACCTGATGCTACAGTCGCTGACACGCGGGACCCAGAAATCAATGGGCCCACGCGACAGACACACAGAGGCAGGGGGAAGATTTGACCGGCACTCGCTCGCCGACGGTGAACTTTTCGGCGAAACCGACCCCACCATCATGATCCTCATATACTTCTGCATCTATAGGTGTAGGAGGTTGATGCGGGGACGCATCGGAGATGGCTCGTCACCGGCCATGGCGGCACAGTGGCGCTGCACGGAGGTGCGCTGGCTGTCTTCGGCCATGGTAGGTCCAGGCGAGAGCTGCTACGGCCTGACGGTGCTTAGGCGGGACTACCAAGGGTGATGTAGGGTTAGTGGGGGCGCTAGGGAAGCACGGCCGTGTACATGTCCGTGCGGCGACGGAAAACACTTCGGCGAGGCTCGCGGTCCAGCGAGGTCAAAGGGGTAGAGGTTTGGCGAGTTAGGGTTAGAGCATCTATGAGATGTGGGGAAGATGAGGTGAAGGAAAGGAAGAACAGAGACACGGCGGTTAGTTCGGGCCACGGCGAGCTCAAAGTCCGACGAAGCTCTATTCATGGCGGCGGTGACGGAAATGGCCAATAGGCCCTCACCTTGGCTCGAACGGGGCTATAAACAAGTCGAGGGCGTAGAGCAGAGCAGGGCGCATCTACGTGCGCGAGCAATTGAGGAATGGCGGGACAACGAATGAGCTATGCGGCGGTAGCGCTCTCGGCGGCGATGGTGAGCACAGCGCTGTGCTTTTGTGTGGATCGGACGAGGCGAGGCGAAGTGGGCGAAGCCAGTATGTGAAGCAGCAGGCGCGGGGCGTCGATGTGGCCATGACGGTCTAACTGGTGGGGGCAACGGCGACATACAACCTCCACCTGGCGTGAGCGGCCTGACGGTGGTCGGCCATGATGGCCCGATCGAGATGGCCATCAGGCCCAACCTCAAACGTCTGACAGCGCCATTTCTCCCCCTCCTAAATCCTAAACCGTGGCGAGTTAGCAAAAGATACATTAATAAAAGTTGTAAAGCTACAGGTAAACTCCAAGTTTGCTTTAGGGAGTAACATATAATTCGTCATGGTTTTCAACTTATAAAGCACCAAAGTACCCTACACAAAATCTGAAACTCAATGCAAGACTTAGAATATTTTCCAAGTTTTCAAACAGCACCGCATTGATTTTTGTGATCCAAATTCAAGCATGTTAGGAGCTGAATTAGCCTATGACCCAAAAATAAAAGTTGTTACACTACTCAAGTACTACAACTTTGCTTAAGGGTGCACTACCATGCAAATAATCTAGGCTATAGTTCAACTTAGGTCAAACATACATCATGAAAATGGTAATTTACACTATAACCATGACTTAGAGACCAAACTAGCCTTAGTCATGAATACCAAAGTTGTTCCATATGACATTCTAAACATGTTTAGGGTGTTCCTAAGGTCCCACAAGCATTTCATACATTGGTCACACATAAGTACTTCCTAGGTCAACCAAGCATGTCATCACTTAGGAGCTTAATTAGGTAAGGTGATCCACATGACATTGTTTCATTAGGCATCCTAAGTGTAGCTAAGGTGTTTTAGTGACCAAACATCACCACTTGCATTAGCCACACATGATTATGAAGCATGCATACAATGAAACATAGAAGAACAATAGTATGTTTCACATGTTTCATAGCAATGTTTCATATGAAAATGCTTATGCATGAATGAATAATGATTATGCTCATGCAAATGCAGGTGCAATTATGCAAGCCTAACACCCTGGGTGTTACGGTGTGCTTGAGATCGGGTATCGCAGCATGTGTGAGCCGATCACAAACTGAGCTCAGCCGTGAGCGCGAGATTCAGAAGAAGGAAGAAGCGCAAAGACCCCGATAAGAGGACGGATCGTGGCACTAGAGGAGGGTGATGGCCGCAGGCGGAGCGAGGACACCAGAGTTGGGAGCGGGCGATGATGACGGGTGGCAGGAGGGAGACACGGGCATCGTGACTAGTTGAGCAGAGTGCGATGCGGCGGCGACGGAGAGACGGAGGGGATCAGCGCGGACTCCCGATGTTTCGCGAATGCACGGGGCCCAGGTTCGCGGCTCAGCGCTTGGTTAGACCCGTTATGAGCCCGATCGGACGGTCCACATCTATTAATCGCCAGATCCAACGGTTAACGGGTTATTGGGCGATGTGGCACGATCCAGTCGCCCGGTGCCTGGTGCGGGTTTCTTATAGTAAAAGATTCCATCTTTTTGCCGTCTCTAGCTACTAATGAGTCATTTTCCACGAATCCTGTGTCCGGGGACGACAGCAACAAATAAATCGGCTTTAGTTAATCAATCGTATCTTCTATGGCAACACGACTGCATGCGAAATTAATTAAAGAGACAATGCAACCGTGTGCTAGGTACGATGCGTGCTCTGCTTTAATTTGAGGATCGGATCGCATCGGAGTGCCTTTAATTTGCAGAATTCTGCAAATTAAAAGCATACTGTATATCCATACATACATACATACAAAATTAGTACATATATTTCGATCAAAAACCATTGTATATTACATTAAAGATCCAAGAGTACCAAATAAAGATGGTCATCTCCGAGAGTTTCTAATAATCTACTCCTAAAATATAGAAGACAATTTTACATCAGGAATCCTATATTATTTCTAAATTATCCTAACCACTTTTATATATTCTTTCTCTCTTATATATTTGCATCAGGAACCCTTTTCTACTATTTATTCTTTCCACGTCCTTTCACCTCTAGATTGACCGACAAACACGCGCGGAAGAGAGAAGATACGCGTGACTTTGGAAGCGCGTAACTTTACACGCGGAACATGGTGAATTTTCTCAAGTTCTAAAAGATTGGGAGGATGGATTAGAAGTTGTTGGAGGGATTTTTCTCATCCTGTTAAAAACCATGGATTAGGAAGGGATTTAGAGAACTCTTGGAGATGCTGTCATTCTAGTTTTTCTAAATATATAATTTTTACAATTTATTTAGACAGAATAAGATATATATCTAGATGCAAGTAGGATCGTCGGAGGAATTTACAAATACAGGTAGGAGGGGTAGCATAACCGAACTCAATTGGAAGGTACTTTACCCCTTCCTGCCTACGTCCACTTGGATTATATTTAACTAGAGGCTGATGCTTTATGTTTTCTGGTTAAGCAGCTAATTGGTAGCTTGTGCAACTACTTATTGTCTGGCTCGTGGGATGCTGCCACGATAGGGGTCTAGTTGGGTCACAGGACAACTGCAACCATCTCCGTGAGTTCTCATATCCAACATCAAATTGTAAGATTTAGCCCTTGTTTATTGGGAGAAATTTGGATTTTGAGGCTACTGTAGCACGTTCGTTTTTATTTAGTAAATAGTGTTT
Organism: Miscanthus lutarioriparius; assembly: GCA_904845875.1. Taxonomy (NCBI): domain Eukaryota; kingdom Viridiplantae; phylum Streptophyta; class Magnoliopsida; order Poales; family Poaceae; genus Miscanthus; species Miscanthus lutarioriparius. The sequence goes on from CAJGYO010000014.1 coordinate 10,306,122, forward strand.
AAACATGGACTAATTAGGCTCAAAACGTTCGTCTCGCAATTTCCCACCAAACTGTGCAATTAGTTTTTCTTTTCGTCTACATTTAATGCTCCATACACGGGCCGTAAATATTCGATGTGACAGGTACTGTAGCAACTTTTTGGAAGTTGAGGTGAAACTAAACTAAGGGCTTATATATATGCGACACAACCTCTTATCCAACGTCCTATATTATATGTGTACTCTTTCATCAAATTTAGGATAGTATATTGTCCACCTATATGTTGTCTGAGATAGGAAAATTGTTAGCTAGGATGCCTCTATCTGACCGAATATAGAGGAATTAATTAAATTTACATGGTTCTTAAAGTTCCCCGAGGTTTTTAGGCGTGAGCTATGAGTTGCAACGAGTACCTCTTTTGTAGGCATTGTCGGGTTCATAAACATGGGGTGACAAGTATTGTCTTGTCACGTCACCGGAGTGGTGTGACAAGACTAAATTTTTAAAAAATCAGAACTCTTCAATACGACATCGGATGAAGATGATTTTTATATGAAAATTGTAGATCTTGACGAGATCTACAACTTTCTAGTTTTGAGTTTTTTCGTTTGAGAATATTAAGATGCTCAAAAAAATAATATAAAATTTCAGCACTATAATAATCACGTACCAGCGCTTGCCGCATTTAAAAATTAATATCTTTTTATATGGTGTCAAATAAAAATATATTTTATATCAAAGTTGTAGCCCTTAATGAGATCTACAAGTTTATAGTTTTGAGTTTTCATATTTGTGGTCGTTAACATACTCTAATAACTAATATAAAGTTTTAGCATCATATTAATCGTGTATCAAAACTTATCTTTTTAGAAAAATCGTATATTTCTTATTTAATATCACATAAAACTACTGTTTAAGTAAAAGTTGTAGATCAATTTTGCGAGCTCCAATTTTGATATAAAAAGTACCTTCATCTGACATGATATAAAAACGATATTATTTTTGTAATATGACAAGCGCTGGTATGCGATTATTATGGTACTGAAATTTTACATTATTTTTTTGAGCATCTTAACAACTCTAAATGTTAAAAGTCAAAACTACAAAGTTGCAGATCGCATTGAGAGATACAACTTTCATGTAAAAAGTATCTTCATTTGACAACATCCAGAAATGATATTATTTTTCTAATGCGACAAGTACTGGTACGCGGTTATTATGTTCCTGAAATATAATATTATTTTTTGAGTATCTTAACGACTCCAAATATTAAAACTCAAAACTATAAAGTTGTAAATCTCATTAAGAGCTACAACTTTTATATAAAAAATATCTTCATTTGACAACATACAGAAATGATATTATTTTTCTAATACGATAAGTACTAGTACGCGGTTATTATGCCCTCTAAAATTTTATATTATTTTTTGAGCATCTTAATATTCTTAAATGAAAAAACTCAAAACTACAAAGTTGTAGATCTCATCGAGAGTTACAATTTTCATATAAATTTTATTTTCATCTGACGTCGTATCAAAGAGTTATGATTTTTCTAAAATTTGGTCTTGTCAAGCCACTCCTGGTGGCGCGACAGAACAATACTGTCACGCCAGCGTGACAGCGTTTTCCACGTCGGAAACGCCGTCTAATGTAGCGGATGTTGCCGCGCCATTGTATATGGCGCGATAACGTTATTTGATCGTGCTAGCGCCGGTTAGATCTGTAAAAAAAAATTTTAAGCGATTATTATTAAAATATTAAATAAAAAGATTAAAAATAAAAAAAAATCCTGTGGGCAAGCTAGCCCTGCCACCAGCATTTGCTAACAGCTACTCCCCCGTCTCAAAAATAATGCAATCCTAGAGCTCAAATTTTTTACCAAATTAAACGCACACTTACAGCACAGTCTGGGTATCAGCTATTGTCTACTTGTTCAGAACCCAGCGTAGCGGCGTCTTTTCATTTTTCATTTAAATAAAAAAGAAACAAACAAGGACGTTGCACCCGGGGAAAAAAAAAACTGGCAGCGGGCTGCAAGCCTGCAACGCTTACGCGTGGCTTCCGGAGCGCTCCGTCCAGATGCTTGTAAACAAAATCTGCACGGCTGCATAGGTTTGGTGGGGCATAACTTTATAGGGGTATTTAGGTAATTTCACATATACATTGGTTGCCCAATCCTACCATTGCAATTTTTTTTATGGAGGGAGTAACTTTCTGAATGTGGGCCACCGTGGGCAATTCTTTTGGTGGCATTGAATGGGCCCCAGGTCACCAGGTTGGTGCCAATAGCTCCATATTTTAGAAGTGCTTTTGAGTATTAAAATATTCATATTTCCTCCTCCCATAACAAGTAATATTACTTTATTGCCTATCCTGGTATTTAGTGTTTTAAAAGTTCAGTTACGTGCATTTTAGAACGTCATCTGTTTTGAACTCATTTGTAGAACATCATCTGTTTTGAACCCATGATATTATTACAAGTTGATTGTTCCAGTTTTCAGGACGGGAAAAGCTTCTTTTCTTGTTATTTTTGCAAATATGTGGAAATTTCACGTTTCAACGCGTGGCATGTTGTTAATGATTCATTTTGTACATTCGAATCTAATGAGATCTGGCGACAAACCTGCACGCTAATTAATTAATTAATTTATCCGACAACAAAGTAATGAGCACACCTCCAGTATGGAGTGGATGACTCACGCAAAACAAGAAGTACCAGTGCTTGACGTACACGTACAGCTAGCTAAGGGTTAGAGCTAGGTAAATGATTTGTAAAGCCGGCCGGGTCAGTGTCACCGCTTAACGTTACTTAGGGTGTGTTTAGTTTGCGAAACTTGGAATTTGGCTACTGTAACACTTTCGTTTTTATTTGACAATTAGTGTTCAATTATGGACTAATTAGGTTCAAAATGTTCGTCTCGCGATTTCCAACCAAGCTGTACAATTAGTTTTTTTTTCGTCTACATTTAATACTCCATGCACATATCGCAAGATTCGATGTGATAACTACTATAGCACTTTTTTGAAAAGTTTTTGGAACTACACAGCCTTATCTCAACAAGCGTGTTTGTAGTCACTGTCCCGGATACGATGTTTCACCACAAAATTACTAAATATGCCGCTGGCCCACAAATAAAAAAAGGATACTTTACCATGCCGGGATGATACGATATCCTTCTATATAAAATTTAAAATAGTACGTCTGTTGAATAATAATATTCTCAAATGCAAATAAATCTCGGCCTTCTCCACGCTCCGGCCACCGTACAAAACACTGTTCTATACTGCTCACCGATTTACAATTATTTGTTTATTCGTTTCACTGCTCATCACTTTTTTGTTAACTGTTCATTCGCCTTTATTGTTTGGCGCTGTTTTCTTTTCATGTTTACTGTTCAGGGGGGAAATCCGGCGCGCCGTAGCGTGCCTGTTCGTGCTAGTATGACAGTAACAAAACGATTTCTAGTGGGCACGTGGTCTATATATAGCACTGGTGGTTAGAATTTGCTGCCGCTAGTGCACCGAAAACAGAATTTCAAAGGTGGGCGACACAACTTTACTGCCACTAGAAATACCCCTGTTCCCAGTAGCGATCAGCATAAGCAACCACCGGTAAAAATGGGCATTTCCGTTGGGGCCCCTTAAGAGTAGCGCCATTGGAAATACAAACATTTGCACTAGTGATTGCTTTCTAACGGCTGCTTTGCCACACTAGGCTTAAAAAACAGAACCAGATGTATATTATATGTTTGTATGAATTAATTTCCACACATACATTGACGTCACAAATGAATAACAGATACAATTCCGTACTTTTCATATTGTTTTTTTTTCAGCCGGAACAGTGTTTTTCTCTCACAACAAATCAGCCGGAACAACGTTTCGACTTGTTTTTTCGGCGAAACGAACGATAGTGTTTCAGCTTGTTTTTTCAGCGAAGCGAACAGGGCCTAAACTGCATCTCTGCACTACCTTGGACTTTGGAGTGACAGTTGCTGCACTCCGATTCTAGTAAGCACCCGATTTTCCATATTGTGTCAAGACGACATGTTTCCTGCTTTTTTTTGTTTTCCGGGTAACTTTATATATGTATATACCATAGCCTTGTACGTAATATATCGTAACCTTTTTTTAAGAAAAAAGGAAATAAGACTCCAATTGGCAAATCATAGATTTTTTAAAAGGACGGTAAAAGATTTGTCACAATTTTTATTAGACGAGAACAAATCATATGTTTACAATAATCATCATGCGGCTCTCATTGACTACCCTAGAGGGGGAAAAAGGAGCTATTTTATATCTCTTAATTTTTAGAAAAAAGGTTTTGTTTGGATCTAATAGTCTAAAGTTTAGTTGGCTACTTTAGCTCACTTGTGTGGTGTAATTAATGAACTAATATACTTTTTGTGAAGTTAGCTAAACTTTATACAACAGGTTAGACCGAGCCTCAAGTATATACATGCATCTCAGCACTACCAAGGGAACACACGTGCCTGTGATAAGAACAACTCAAAGAGACTCTCTGTATCATTCCTAATTCTTAGTAATAAAGATTTTGTGAAAAAAGTATCCTCCAACAGATTTAATTGGTTATCCAAATATAACCATCATCTATTCCGGATTTCTCGCTAGTCAAAGGTGGAGAGCTATATTGACTCCCTAGAGTGTGCACAAGATATAAAAAAACCCTATTGGAGAGTGGAAAGACACACAAAACGATTTTTATTCTTCAAATGGCTCTCCAAATGATGATTTAGAGAGTTATTTTTTTGCAAAAACTTGCATGATAATATGAAGAGGAGGAGAAAGTGGAAGCAACAGTTGACATTTATTTGACAATATGTATGCAAAGGAATACTAGTCTATTATCGTGCCGGATGGTTGAATTAATCCTGGCGCGAACCGATTGGGTCCAAATGGCGCGCACCACATCCGACGAACCTGCACCCAACATTTGTTCCGCAATAAAGGACGCTTCATTTTCTTTTCCTCCGTTGACATGTCTGTTTTCAAACGCAGATAAAGTTTGAAAAGAGAAGCTTTGACATAATGAAAAAGTCACTCGACCTTTGCAGCTAGCTGATCGCCGTTCCAAGGTACATTTTGTGCATGAAAGCAGCATGCAGTTGCAATCAGAGAGCATTTTACGTAACAATCGAGTATAATGTGGAAACTTGGCTAAAACTGACTGAAAAACACTGTTCCGGCTGAAAAAAGAAGCCAAACAAATCGAATATGGGGTAAGCCGAACATGGCCTATATCACTCACAAGCTAGCTGCAATATAGCTCAGCCTGAGATGCACCAGCTGCCATCTTGCAATGCCAGTTAATTTGCCACGCACGTACTGTTATACGGGGGTCAATTGAGCACAAACACTCAAACAGCAACTACTCCTCGTTTCACTTTCAAGCTAAGCTATATAGATATATGGTGTCTCACCAACAACCTAATAAGCTAGCATATATATGCATGCAAAATATGCATGCGTGTGGTACTACTCGTTTCACTTTCATGTACATTACCATCATCATCATCTTCATCTCCATCGATCGCGCGCACCACTGAAAATAAATAAATAAAATTTCTCCCTAAGAATATATAGTCTCGTGCGTGGAGGCCTTGACACGTGCAAACCACCAGAATTGCATGTGTTGTCAGTAACAACACACGGGTTAGCACTAACGATGATGTAGAGGCCTGCTGTCGGCAAAAGCGCAAAGTATCGATGAAAACTTACCGAATGAAGTCGAAAGTGCACGCAGTCGACCACAGTAACCAAAACATCACAAAAGAAGACATATAATTTATTAGTGACGCGGAAACAAAATGTGTCTCTAATGCAAGATTAGAGAAGGGCCGGCCTAGTCGAAACGCGTCTATGATGCGTTTGTTCAATTCCGAAGAAACAGGTCTCCTGAAAGCATATCATCATAGAGACACAGCTCAAGAAAATGTGTGTGTTAAAGATGAGGGTGAAACACAGTGGTATTATACTTTTTACAGCATAGACGTGTCGGATCCGGAAGCCATCCATTTCTTTGGTTGCTTTTGTCTCTGACCAGAGAAAAAAAAACTGTGAGGTCCACCGTGGACATGTTTTCACTACGCGTGTGTGACAAGGAGTACGTCATCACAAATGCGTTTTTTCTACATGCATCTGTAATAAGACTCATGACAGGCTTACGTGTTTGGGGCAGTTCACTGGTCTGGTTTGACCAGCCAGACGGTTGCTCCCCCTCTCAGTTTACTGTTCATCAAACCAGCCGAACAATATTTTTCTCTCACAACAATTCAGCCGGAACAGTATTTTTCAACTAAGTTTCAGATTAGCGAACGGGCCTTTGTGGTGAGTCCTCGTCACATACGTGAATTGGATATATTTTTTATGTGTCTATGATAAAGTTTTTTTTAGAATTGTCTATGATAAAGGTTAAGCCAAGTGTACAATGAACGCCATGAAGAAAATTAATGAATAAGCCGTATTTTGGAGGGGGTTTAGAGGTGAAGTGTACACATGCGCTCTTTGTGGATGCAAGGTTATCCTGTATATATGTTTATTGGAAGATCTTTTTTTAAACCTAAACTAGCATGACTTGCTGTATATTAAAATATATTAGGGGAGATCTTTTGCCTACTCCCCATATTATTTTTAAATGTGAGCATTTTTAGGACATATTTAGCCACAAAATGCCTCATTAAAGGGCCGAGGTTAGGATATATATATATATATATATATATATATATATATATATATATATATATATATATATATATATATATAATGATGAGGGCTGCTTTGAAGGAGGACTTGCTTTTGAAGGTACATAATTTTTGCTACGCATCTAAACATAGCATGTATCTAGGTTTATAGCAAAAACTATATACTTAGAAAAGCCAAAACGACTTATAATTTAGAATAGTTTTTGCTATGTATCTAGATATAGCATGTATCTAGGTCCATAGCAAAATCGATGTGCTTAGAAAAGGTAGGATTATCTATAATTTTTAATGGAGGGAATATATACTTAACAATTAGTGGCGCTAAAAATACTTAGTGCAGGTCATAGCTGGGGAAGGTGTGTCTCCTGTTATTAGTAAAGATGATTAAATTGTGTGTCAGCTTCCAATTACGGAATATCATGTCATGTGCTGATCATGATGTGCATTGCTTTTGTTGGCATATGGTATAGTGGTGGTTTCATACTAGAATCAATTGACTAATCCCAGACCTAAAATCAATCATGGGTTAGTAGTTGCTTAATAATAAACTGCTAACCGGTCTCTCTCTTCGTGCACAAACCGACTGTTAGCCGGTAATCAATTGTAATTAGGGTTTGGTCAGTGACTGATAGTTAGCGATGAGCAGATGGATCAGTACCATAATCATATAAAAAACATAGCAAGCTATAGTGTACGTCCAAATTTTGCATGGTAGTTCAATTGGTCTGATTCCATTTGGTCGGAATAAACCACGAACTGTCAGCCGCCTGGAGCAGATCGTTTGGCTGCATCGAGCTACAGGACATCACTGGATTCGGCCCATTATATTTGTGCGGTGGTTTGTATATTTATTTATTTATTTATAACAACCTCATCTAAGTATACTAGTCGTTCCATAATTTGGGCTTTCATAAAGTCCAAAGCTTTTTATGGTGTGGAACCGACACCTTGTCCTCTTATATTCGTTTGTGATATATATGATAATGCTTTGTCGTCCCTTGGTGAGACGAAGGAACGAAAAGGTAGTGCTTGTTTCAAACAAAAACACAGGAACTTGTTTTTTTTTGGCAAGGAAGGAACTTGTTTATATATAGGTTTTTTTTTGGATTGCTACCATTACAGTTTTGTAAGTTTGAAAAAATATCATTACTATTCGTCTATTTGGAAACATGCCATTATAATTCTTCTTCAGCTTGAATCGAGCCATTTTCTATGTATTCAACAGCATTGGGCCCACGTGCAGGTGACTAAATGTCAATGTATTCTAATATGTCCCAAAATACCCCTGTTGTTTCTCTCTCCCTCCACTCGCTGATCTGTGGGCCCCACATTCCAGCTTTGCCTTCAACCTCTATTTGGAAACATGCCATTATAATTTTTCTCCTCGGATGTTTCAAGTGTTTCGAGTGCATGTTTCAGGTGCTTCAGGCGCATGTTGCAGGTGTTGTGTTTACAGATGTTGCAACAACGATATTCTACATGTTTCAACAGTAATTCTGACATGTTTCATTAGTACATCGCTGATGTTGTAGCAATGGGCCCCAAGGGCGCCCGGATGAAAGCCAACGTCCGGATGTCCAGGCAGTTCTGTTGTTATATATACTAATCTATCAACCTGTGCTCTCGCACGGGCTATAATTTTAAAAGATATACTATTAATATATTTGGTTAATAAAAAATACTTATATTAAATAAGTGTATGTTTTTCTTTTTTCATTTAGTATAAAATAGACATAATAGATAATGTGTAGTCTATATCTAATGGTCATAAACTTATTAATAACTTTTTTTGCAAGGGACTGACTTATATCGTAGAATTATATGTGTAGTATTATTTTATATATCATAGAGTGCTAAAAATTACCAATATTGATATGACTTAATGTTTCAGTACAATGTATAAAGTTATTTAAAAACAACTTATGAAATTTATTATTAGGGAGTATTAATATAATTTAAAGGAAATTGCCGGTGTTATGTTATTGCTATGTGGTTTGTTAATTAAACATTTTCCATGCTTATAAGTTATTAAAATATATATTTATCCTAATGTACATATGTTTACTTGGTATACATGGTCAAACATAGCATTATGTTTATTTAATTTCACAGTTGTAGAAGTTTGTAATATAGAAATATATATGTCTCGTATATAAATGGTCAAACATAGCATTGTGAATATTTATTTTTTTATAATAGCATATATTAGTATTTACATATAGATTTGTGAGAGGTGGCTAATTTAGCCGCAATGTGAGAGGGTTATTATGAATTATGTTTCATAATGACAAAATGGGTAATTTAGATACAAATTTAGGGGGTTATTTTGAATTATTTTTTATAATGACAAGCGTGGGTAATTTATATACAAATTTAGGGGTTATTTTGAATTATCTTTCGTAATGGCAGAGGTGGGTAATTTATATGTAAAATTAGGGGGTTACTTTATCTACTTTTGATAGTGGCAGGGGTGGGTATTTTTTTATAAATTACAATAGATTCAATGACTATTATTAAAGATGATGATTAGAGTACATCTACCAAATTAAAGGTCATATGTTTTGATTATTCTAGAATTTATCTTTTTTCCTAGCGCATTTCGTGAGAGTTAATGTGGTGCCTCCATTGGGGCTTCTAATTAGTAATAGTAAGATAGTGTTCCAAAAGGGAGAAAGGAAAAGAGTTAGCGGCCGGGCACGCGTACGTCAAGAATACAGGCAACCAATTTATATTTATAGCTACATCTAATATTAAAAAGTCAAAATTACATCCTATTTTTGTCGTCCACTTCTCCCTAACTATCGGACAGCGAAAAGTTTCTTGAGTTCCGTTTTTTACTTCATAAACAGTGCTCGCGCCCTCCATGTCTTATATGTGACTCGAACTCATGACATATGATCATACGAGAGTTAAAACAACTTGAGTCTTCTGTATTGGGTCGCGTCCTCTGTATCCTGTACGTGACTCATCAGACTCATGACATGTGCTCATATGAGTTGGAAAAATCCACGCTAACGATAACATGGAGTCCAATTCTATACGTAAGTGTTGGGCTCCGTTGCAACACACGGACACATTTTTTTGGTAGTATAAAAGTTAAAGATAGAGCTCCTACTAATATACTACTAGCCTTAAATCATTTATTTCTGTGCGTGCATGCACATCTGAACTGCGTACATACATCTATACATATACTACGTATATACATAGGAATCGTGCATGCTTTCCATGCATTATTCCGGCCGGCCGCGCGCCGGCTGGTCCTGTATATGAACCAGACATGCATGTCGCTCGATCGCGCGCGCCGTGCGGCGTGCGCCATGCTGCGTGCATGCATCCGTTTTGTATGTGCCAGGGCCGGGGACCGTGGGCCGCCGCGACGCGGCGACCGGCCGGCCAACCGACGGACCGCCGTCCAGCCGGGCGCCGGCACGCACATGCCAGCACATGCTGACATGCATGCATGCATGCATGACCCCGGCCCGCTGCATGCACTCTGATCGATTCGTGTAGTAGTGCACTAGTGTAGTGTAGGTCCTTTTCTTCCTCCTCTCATCTGATCATTTCCATCTCTGTGCATGAGAGATTTGCAAACTGTATTCCTGCCAGCCGATCGAGAAAGATTATTTCCTGGCTCCAACTGATCGACGACTCGATCTTCAGGTCTGCTGGCACTCCATGTCACATGATGACTTGAACTATATAGCTAGTGCATTATTCTAGTCCGGGCCAAAATAAAGGTTTAATACATGTATGTAGATAGGTAGATAGATGCTGCCCTGTGTAATATTCCTAGTTAATCATCAGCTCCTTGATTAACTATATATATGTACACATTATTAATTCATTCTTGCATTAGCATACTGCTTAAAGGTGGTCGTGCATGCATGATCATGTGGCCGTTGCAGGAGGTATAGCTACCTGACAGTGGCGTTTGGTCCACTGGTTCTCACAATCATCAGTCGTCTCTCTCTCTCTCTGCACAAGCACATTGGCATCTGGCCCTACAGAAAATCGATGTTTTTGGAACCTTCCGACCTCTCGTGTTCCATTCTTCCATATATATCATCCTGATGTGGTCGCTCTGCTCGACCCCGCATGGGATCGCCACCAGAAAAAACTGCCAACTGCCGGCCTGCCGGTCCGGTACTACCTACCAGTTAGATATTTCCTCACCTATTTTGCTTTTTAAAATGCCCGTGCCATCGATCGATACTTTCCGACGCCCTGACGGCACCAATATTTTTCATGGAAACTGTTGCATGCATCTGATATTCTGACGAATATCTGATGATGTTTACATGCATGTGGCGATCGAGATCATGCATGTTGCATTGATCGGTTCATCCATCCATGGATGGGGGCCCAGATCAGAGAAATGAATAGAGTCGTCAGAGACGACCATCCCATCTAGGAGTAGTCTACGCGAGGTCCCAGTGGATCGATCGGAAGTAGTAGTAGTTGTTGTTGTTACAGACGACAGGGATGGCTGGCAACAAGAAGCTGCATCTGCTTATGCAGCGCGGCTGCTAGCGCGCGTGGAATCTTATTTGGTCATAGTTAACCATGATGCAGAAGGTAGTAGTGGTAGATCATAAACAATTGGCATCTGCTAATACTGTTGTCAATCCTGGCGACTCTTTTGTTGCAGTTGACATTTTACACATGCATGCATGCATGTGACTGTGACAAGTAGTGGTGATACATGATACTGGAAGGTTGCTAGGAAGCAGGTAGAAGCAGCAGCTAGCTCCTAGCTAGCTAGCTACATATGTATAATGGTCAGCATGGGCTAACTATAGTGACAAACCCTGACTGGCCTTCTGATCGATCGATCGATGACGAATGAGCATTAGTGGCTGTCTCTGGCGCTGACCACTGATAATTGGTCAGCGGCCGGGAAAAAAAATCTGCAGTCAAGACGTATGTACAAGAATTAATACAAGTGAATAAAATAAGGTCGATCACAATGCATGGAACGAAGAAGTTTCAGGGCAGAGCAATGCAATGCAACTTGTACATACATTTCGTTCTTTTTTTTTTCTTTGTGACTCTTGTACATTTCGTTCTCTGACCAGTCATGCATCCCTTCTAGTAGTAATTTGCTTCTGCGAAAGTCATATTAGAAAACGTACGTTGTGGCGTGGTTTAGTGGTAACATAACCCTCTGCATGATGACAGTTTAGTAGTCGTCCACCGTGCGTTTACACTACGTCAAAAAGCATTTGTAGGGGCGGTTGTAGACCATTTGTAGGGGCGGTTTACCTAGCCGCCCCTACGCAAGGGTCTCTACAAATCATGCATTTGTAGGGGCGGTTCCCAGACCGCCCCTATAAATCGATTTGTAGGGGCGGCTGGTGTTTACAGCCGCCCCTACAAATCTATTTGTAGGGGCGGCTCTTATTACCAGCCGCCCCTACAAATCTATTTGTAGGGGCGGCTGAAAACACCAGCCGCCCCTACCAACGGGTATTTGTAGGGGCGGTTCAATCTAGAACCGCCCCTACAGTACGTTTTCCCGCAAAAAAAAACAAATTTTCAATTCAAAATCGCTTTGCCGAACGTCCCACAACCAACGTTCCAAACCGCGTTCGCGTTGCCGAACGCCCTGTGACCAGCGTTCGCGTTGCCGAATACCCCGCGACCGCGACTACAAACATAAGAGTATTCTATAAACTACAATTACAAGTCCAATTCACATGAATATATACAATCCATCATTAAATATACAAATTCCATACACATTGTTATCAACGTCCTAGAGCTAGCCTTTCTGTCTCACGAAGGTGTTGGTACTGAGGATTTGTACCTAACTCAGACTCTCGGTCATGGTAGGCGCCTCTGACGTGTACAATCTTGTCCAATATGAAGTTGCAAAGGTCGCCGACGAGCTCTAAGAGTTGGTTATCCTTGTATGGGTCTCTTTTCATTCCTTTATCTTCTCTCCACTACAAGAAAACAAGTTTCGGTTTAGTATTTCATACCATTTACGAAGTTTTTATACTATGGGTGAAGATGTTCAAACTTACCCTTAAGGGGTGTCTCATGTAGGCACCGGTGTTACCCATCATAGAACATATATAGTATCAACAATGTACGCTCCCAGGCTTCTGCTTGGGGCACTGTGTGTTTTGCATATGAAAATGTTTAGTAATGCTTTTGACAGCCATGTAACGGAGTACTGAAGAAGTAAGTTACACTTACCGCACATAGTGTTTTTATAGCCAGCTTTTCCTTTCTTGCTGGATCATGCCTTCCATGATGATTAGTGACATAGAACCTAAATGCCCTGTTCGAATTATTTTAGCAAATACAACTTGTTAGTATCCAAAAGTGAACGTTACAAGTATGTATACAAACATATAAGCTAATGAGGATTGTCGATATGTATACGTCTTGAGAATCGATATAAAGTCTTTGTATGTCACCATGTCCTTATCTAATGAATCAAAGACCCATGCCATGCTCCTCCCGACATCGACGGCTATACAAATCCAGTGGTTGCTGCATGGATTTAATCATACAACTAGATAAGCCCTTTTGCATCGAATGAAATATATCGAACAAAGCTTTAAGTATAGAGTTGAGCTTACTCGAAGTTATATGGTAGCCATATAGTAGAGTGGTGTTGAAGATTTTTAGAAAGCCAAGGCAATGTATGCCGCAACCTTAAGGGACTCTTCCCCTAGCTTCGCACTACGGATGCGCTCTTTCTCCCGAAGAGTCTTTGCAGCTGCTAGCTCTTTGGCATCCAGTGTCCACCGTTTAGGGTAATTAAAATTTGTTTGGGCTATAGCTTGAGGGTCTACATACCCGACTTTCACACTTGGCATTTGTTTGATAATGTGCACTTGCATTCTACAAATCACGGTGTGGGTTAGTTACAACATAATTCAAAGATTACATTCATATCATATCGGGAGGACAAGGACTTACAAGCACCACGTGCGAATTAGATTCATCTCCATTTCTCCCAGGTGAAAGCATGTGTGTATGTCATTGAAGTCAAAGACAATTTTCCCGGCTAGGCTTCCAAATGTGCCGGTGGAAAAGCATGCTTGTATGATATCTATGCTCGTTGGGAGAACACGCAAGTACCAATCATGGATTTTTCTCATTCCAAGTGGTAGGCGCTGGATGTCCTGGTTTGGTAGGAAGGGCTTGCCTCTTTCATATTTTTTCGAGCAATCCTTTGACCATTCGATGGCATCAACATTTGGATACTGCTTTGTAATTTGGTGGAGTTTGCTACTGACGGCCTCCTCAGAACCCCGTGATGGGACTTTTTTAACTTGGTTTTCAGGCTTGAACTGATCATGGGAATACCACTTGGACACCGACGAGACGTCTTTGATCGGAACATAAACTGGCCTTATGTTGATTGGAATCTTCTTTCGGAGTTCCCATTCAGGCACGTCCTCATCTTCTTGTGCATCACCTTCTTTAGGAGGCACTCGTTGTTCATGTATCGGTTGTGCTTGTTGAGAAGACTGTGGCATCTCATGATGCACTTGCCCGGTACGAGCTGGAGAAGGTTGTGGCATCTCATCACGCACATGCTCGATAGGAGGAGGGGAAGAATGTGGCATCTTAGGAATGTGGGGGTCACGAGACGGTGAAAATATCTCCCCGGCCTCAACAACTCGCTCCAAATTTGGGAGAGGGAGAGGCGATGAAGAAGCAGCCAATATAATGTCCTGTTTGTGCCAAAGGATGAACTGCCCCATAACGTCTCCGAGTAACACCAGCCCCTCAGGAGTTGCGTAGTCTATCCTCCACTACATGAACTCGGGCTTCACTGTATGCACCTCGACCCTAGTGTATTCCGACGGTATCTTATTATTGTGGTGTAAGCCACTAGGAGGATGTGCCATACCTGTTGCCACCTCCATCACAATGTTCTGTCGGCCGCTGAGAAACACCAAGGTGCAACTAGTAGGTTCCCGTATGAGATCGACTAGGGTTGTGGCTGCAGGGGAACCTTGGCTGCTAGGAACTTTCGGAGGGCTGCCAACTAATGCCAGTTCTCCCGGCGGCGTCACTAATATACGTGGCTCCATAGACATTTCTTGCTCCTCCAGCGCCTTCGCAACTAGAGCCTTCACTTGGAGCTCAAGACTAGTCTCCCGGTCTCAGTCATGTTTCTTGTACATGTGCCTGTCCTCTTCGAATCCTTGCTTCCAAGTCATCCTTTTCCCTAGCCCCCTGGTGCGGCATGTGTGCTCCTTGTTTCCCAAGCCAAGGCTAAGCTCGTCCCTCTCTCTGGAAGGATTGAATGAGCCCGTCTCTTTGTCCTCAGCATATTTCAGTATCCTTGATATCGCCTCTTGTGTCTCCGGCTTATCAAACTTAAGATTACTGCCGGATGGTTCTGTACTCCTCGCATATATCCAGTTCCTTGAGCGTACCTTCAAGTTCGTCACATCGATATTCCCAGCAGCTGCGGCCTCTTCATCCATCTTCCTAAATTGATCTTCCTTGGCATAGTAGCCACCGGGGCCTAGATGATGGTGGTGTTTGTTCCTCTTTGCCAGCTCGGTGTTACGGGCACTGAGCTCCAATGCCTCCGCTGAAGTCTTCTGAGCCACGAGCTCCTCCCATTGACTAGGAGTTATTTTGCCAAACTCGTTGAAGGGAGTTAACTCCTTTTGGATATACTTCGTGTTGAGCTCCAACCTCCAACGTCGAAATGACTCTCCCATCATCCTGATAGCATTTTTTTTACCAATTCGTGCTTACCCTCCGGAAATCTAAAATTGACCTTCAGGTGCCTATCCCATAGTGCATTCTTTATGTTCTCTAGTACCTCTTTCCAGTTAGGGATTGCTGGGTTCAATTTATCTCTTACTAGGGCCTCGATCGCATTACGGAATCGTCCTCTTAATTCCTTCGGCTTAAGGATCTCCCCTCCTGGCCCAACCTCCGTTATCACATAGCAAGCCTTATCTGGATATAGATTTCCTTTTCTATCCCCTCATTTTCTCTTAGGCTTGGTAGTCGTGGTTGTGTCTTGAGTTTGTGGAGCAGAGCCATCGTGATCCGTCTTTGTGGTTGTTGCCTCTGCTCTCCTTTCCTCTACTCCGTCTTGTCCAGCGAGATGTCGCGGACGTCGACGTCGTCTTTTCTGAGTTTCAGGAGAGACCTGTATATAGGACAGGTCAAAGTGTTAGCAGATGTAACACAGCCAAAGCTTTAGCAAAATTTACATGCTAAGGCTTCTTCCCTACCTCCTCGTTCGGGTCAAAATCCTTGTCCAAATCTTCCTCCATTGGCCTCCTTCTTGCTTCAGGTGGGAAAGGATCCTCGGGACTTTCATATCCCTCTTCTGACTCATCATCCTCTTCTTCTTCGCCTTCAGCAGCCTCTCCTTCAGGGCCTTTCTCCTCATCACACTCCTCCTGAGTAAGCATCACTTCTAGATCCTTTTCTACCTCAAGTATCGAACTGCTCTGAGTAAGCTGGTCCTCTAGTGCTTGCTCCTCAAGGGTTGGTCGCTCATCATGCTCGGGGCATCGAGTCACAGACTGTCTGTTGTCCGTGACATTATTTCGCGCTTTGTTCTAAAAGATGTAAGAAAGTGTGCTTTAGATACGCGAGAATGTATAAGAAATCAAAAAGGTCTATAAACCAAAGTAGTCCTATAAAACAACAATATAAAAAACAAGAAGCAGCGTGGTAGAGGCCTCGAAACATGTCAATCATCATCCGATCTTGAACTTGGAGCATCAAGGCATCATAACAGAGAAAAAGAGAAGAAGGTAATGTAGGGCGGGGGTGCTAATGATGCCAAGTTCCTCACAAGTTCTTGATCATCACTCATATTCCATATAATGTATGGACTTGGACAATTTCATCATCAAAAAAAAATGAGAGGAGAGGAGGAGAGGGAGATTTGGCAAAAAAAAAAAACAACATGCTTAACAAACATAGAGAGGAAAAGGTGTAAAAAAAAGCAGCTGCTGCTTCCCAAACATAGATGATAGGAAATGCGGCAAAAATAGAGGAGAGGAGAGATTTGGCAAAAAAAAAGCAGTTGCTGCTTCCCAAAAAAGCAACAGCTGCCATACTAACTTTGCTCCATCACACATGAACATCATATGTTTAATATCTTCTGAACCTAATAGGCAGATTGGACAATCAGAAGTAGTAGATAGTAGTAGTAGGAAAGTAGTAGAATTAGTTGACAGAAGTACAAGTAGTTGATAGAAGACAGAAGTAGAAGTAGTAAATAGTAGTATTAGGGAAGTAGTAGAGTAGTAGTAGAAGTAGCAAAAGCTGCTTAGGAGAGGAGAGGAGTAGAGTGGAGTAGAGGAGAGTATAGTAGTAGAGTAGTAGTAGGAGTAGCAAGTAGTAGTAATAGGAGTTGTAGGAGACCAACCAGCAGCCAGCAGCCACTGGTACATGGGCAAATCAATGATTTCGCTCATACTAACCACATTTCTAATACTCAAAATCACCAAACAGGAAACCAAGACATCATGATAAAACAAAAAAAACGTAATACATAAATTATATGAAATAGAGATAACTGGATGCAAGCTGCAGACAAATAGACTGAACTGAGAAAAAACTAGCAGTGGTAGAGACATCACTTCCTACATCTGCATGCTGGAACTACTCCAGCAGCGATGAGAGAACTCTCTCAAGTCTCAACAGATAACAGGCGAGGTGAGCATCGAAAAGCAGACATGCAGGTGGCCTCATTCCTTTTTCTGGAAGTCACAAAAGGGAGGGACAAGTTTGACACAACTGTGCCCCCTGCCCAAACTAGCCCCCAATGCAAGCACATTACAACCAACACAATTAATTTCTTATAGTGGCCGATCTCACACCGATCATCGCCTAACCGTGGTAGATCACAAAGATCAAGTAGTTCACATTCGTAAAATAGCACCGAAATTGAACCTGAAATGAGCACTAAAACCGAATCTGAAATGAGCACTAAAACTGAATCTGAAATGAGCAATCGAAAATTAACTAAAATGGGCACTTTGAAACTTAACCAAATGAGCACCGACACTTAGCTGAAATGACCACTATCTAGTTTTTTTAGAAATTTAATAGTACCGACACAACACTACAGATACTTAGCATAGTTACTTTCAGCAGACCAATGCATGAATAGACTTACTAGTGCCTCAGTAATGCGCTTCGTAAAACAACACTAGGTAATGCATGAATAGACTAGTACCAATGCGCTTTCACTTCACACTAGATAATGCATGAATAGACTATTACCAACATGTCTGTGGGCTGTCTTTCTTTGCATGCATGCGAGAAGCCGATAGGCAAAAATACTATCGGTAAGCCGATAGGCAAGTACTATCGGTAAGCCGATAAGCCAAGTAATTATTCACTGTTTCAGGATTTTGAGGTTTGAAGAGGCATTGCTAGTTGTGGTGAGGACACAGTAAGAGATTAATTTGATAGGCTATGGTACTGGTTATACCCAATGGGGTCGTTTCATTGTCAAGAGAGAAAATTAAAAGTTGTGGGATTGCACAACACCTAGATGGATATAGGGCTTGATTACAATAGAAGAAGCTGAGAATGCACTAAGAAGTTCCAGGAACTGTTAAAGGAGCCAAGAACATTTGTTCTCATATTTCCTACCACCTAAAGTCGGGTCGCATCCAGATCTTTGGAAGCCTAGTTGTCACTTACATTGGCTCGAGAACTCAATTCATCATAGGCTACTCTCTCTTGATTCTAGGTGTGCTACGATTGGCATGTTACCCTATCATCTAAATCTATTGGCGAAAAATTTCTGAACCTTGCTCTTTTCTATCGCTAATAACAAAGTGATGCTAGCTACCGAGAACTCGCAAGATTTGCTGCCCAGAACCTGAACTATCCCAATTGGGTAGGTAAAGCATTCTAGGCTCCGAATCACAGTGCACTTTGTTTCTTTCATTACTTGCTAAGTGGTTAGACATACATTCAAATGCAGGGTTGATCGGCTCCCAACCGCCATCCGGTGATTAGCTAGCATGACTTGAGCTCTAATTAAGCTCGCCTAGGACTCAACTTATGAGTGATGCCAAGTATTAAAACAAGCCAACTTTTAAGCTACAAAATAGTATACTCTCAACTAAGCAGGTGCAACAGGTCAAGACACAAAGCTGAAAGATAAAATGGAAGAGGCGGTGGCGTTGGTCGGGTGCTCACCGGGACATGGGAGTCACGGGCGCTGCGCTTGGGGTCGGTGGCGGAGAAGACGGTGTAGACGAGCACAAAGGTGCCGATCATCTCTGCGCCGAGCCCCGTCCCGCGGGAGTACCCCGACGCGAAGCGAAGTTAGGCGCCGCCGCCGCACTGTCCTGTCAGTAGGCGCCTGGAACGCCTTGATGAGCCCCACGCCGTAGATGGCGCCGAGGCACTAGGGCAGTGAGGGGAAGCGGCCGGCCGGCGGGGGCCAACCACCAGGGAGCGGGCGGGCGTCGGCGGTGGGGTCAGAAACCCTAGGGTGGGAGGAGCAGCAAGGGGTGGGAAGGAGGCGCGAGGGGGCGATGGGGCGCAAGGGTGAGGAAGCGGCCGGGCCGAGGGCCAACCACCGGGGCGCAAGCGGGCGTCGGGCGTGAGGTCGAAACCCTAGGGCGGGAGGAGCAGGCCTAGGAGGGGAAGGAGCAGCAGCTGCAGGGCGGAGATGGGGCGCGGGTGAGGGAAGTGGCGCGGGACGGCATCGGCGGGGAAGGGGCGCGGGCCGGCGTCGGCGGGGCAGCCTGACGGCGTCGGAGGAGAAGAGAGCACCCAAATGAAGACAACACCCATGCGCCCTCGTATATATAGACAGGATGATTTGTAGGGGCAGTTTTTGATCCAGCCGCCCCTAGAAATGCATTTGTAGGAGTGGTTCCTGATCGCGCCGCCCCTAGAAATGCATTTGTAGGGGCGGTTCCTGATCCAACCGCCCCTAGAAATATATTTTTATTTTTTTTAAATTTTTAATTTTGTATTATAAAAACAATTGTGTATATATAAAACAATTGTGACCAAAATAAAAGTAATATAAAAACAATTATGTATATGCACAAATATAATATTTTGTATTATTATATATATGAAGAAATATATATATAAACGATTGTAGTCAAAACAATATAGAAAACAAAAAAACAAAAATTATAAATTTGAATTTTAAAACTTCGACTACAATTTTATGACTTTAAATTAAATAAAATGAAAATGTTGTAAACATAAAAGTCGTGAACATAAAAGTTGTTGAACTCCTCACTGTCTACAACTTTTATTTTGATCACTTCTTCATGTGACAATTCAAATTTTAAATTTCAGAAAATGACAGCTTTAAACCTGATTTTCAAACACTAAATGATTTCAGCTGTAAAGGTGATTAATATAAGAGTTGTATAACTCATCAAGATCTTCTACTTTTATTTTGGTCATTTCTTCATTTCATAAAGTGTTAAGTGATTTCATAAAGTTTTAGTAGTAATAGAGTGGATGTTCAAATAGAGTCATCTGGATGTTGCAAAGGGTAGTCTCACATGCATAAAATGTAGTCTCACACACATACAAAAATATGTAGTCTTACACACGTACATAAATATATAGTCTCACACGCATGCATAAATGAAGTCTTACAAACACACACTTACACAAACACTCCACGTTCAACAACTAGTTGGCCCGCTGTAACGACTTTTCCCATGACACCTTTTCGTTCCCATGGCATTATGTCTTTGGGGAGGTTCTTTTCCATAACACTGATCTTCTTAGAAAAGTCTGTGAATAGCGGCATCTCATCGTAGTTATTGTAAGCTTCAACATCGTCCACGCCATCAACTTCAATAATGTGATGTTTCCCGGAGGCAACCACGTGCTTTGTCTTCTTCTTCGGGGGGGAGGTTACTTTGTGGGTCAGACATATAGAAAACTTGTGCGACACGTGAAGCGAGCTCCCAAGGATCATCTTGGTAGCCTAGATTCTCGAGGTCCAGGACTCTCAATCCGATCTCATTTAGTTGGTGTTATTTGATCCAGCGGCATCGAAACAGGGCCACCGTTATATCCCTTCCATAGTCAAGTTCCCATATCTCTTCAATGATGCCAAAGTATTGGATCTTTCGCCCTAATCCATCGAGAGCCTCTATTCGAACGTCGCTGTTTTGGTTCACATATTTACTATCCTTTGCGTGGGTATAGTATGTGTACCCATTGATGTCATAAGCATTCCAAGATGTCACTTGTCTCGATGGCCCCTCCGCCAACCTACTGATAGCCATTTCTCTCCATAATGATAGCCAAGTGTTCATCAATATACGGTTGCATCAGTTGTGTACTCTGCAAGACACTGTAATGCGCCCGACTCACCTCTTTGTAATCATAGTCGATGAACACTTTTCTACCACTGGTGCCCTTCCCAGCCAGCCCACCCTTGTGACGAGAATCGGGTTTACCAATCCCTTTCTGTACTTTTAGGTACTCTTAACAGCACTCGACGACTTCTTTAGTACTGTAACTCTCTATCATGGAGCCCTCTGGGTATGCTCGATTATGCACGTATCGACTTAAAACCGACATGAACCGCTCATATGACCACATTTTATGCAAGTAGCAAGGGCCAAGTGCCTGTACCGGGTGAAGCTGTGGCATCACGTTTAGCTGCACCATATCTTTCTGTGCTTTCAGACCATCCTTTGACTTGCCTGTGTCAATCAAGGTGGCAATGAGACTCTCAAAGACATTCTTCTGCACGTGCATAGCATCAATGGCATGGGGGACCTCCAAGTCTGGCCAATAAGGCAGATACTGAAAGAAGATCGATTGTTTCTTGAAAGGTACGCCTTCGACAGGAAGTGTGCTTCTATCTCTGTTCGTCCCATCAGGATTCTTCTTTCCATAGACGACGCGTATGTTTTTCACCATTCTATACACATGTTCTCAGTTATGACGTCTCTCCGGAGGGGGTTCAATCTCCGGGGCGTTGTCATAAAATCTAAAGAACAATTTGCTGCGGTACTTGTGACTTGTCTTTAAGAAGCGTCGGTTCCTTAGGTAAACTATCTTCTTGGATGCATCCAGGTACACCCATGTAGTACCATCCAAGCAAACCATTCATCCCGTCTTCCCTTTGATCTGTCTAGACAAAGCAAACAACGCGAGGTAATCATTGGTAGTAACAAATATTATTGCTCTACATATGAAGTCCTCCTTTCGGAACGCATCGTACATCTGCTCCCCATGCCTCCATAGCCTCTCCATTTCTTGCATCAAGGGCTCGAGGAACACGTCTATATCAATGTCTGGTTGTTTAGGTCCAGAAATAAGAATAGTAAGGAGAAGGTACTTTCTCTTCTGACACAACCATGTTGGAATGTTGTACATGGTCAAGATCATTGGCCATGTGCTGTGGTTGCTCATCCTCTCATTGAAGGGATTCATTCCATCGGTGCTCAGGCCAAACCGTATATTCCTTGGGTCATCGCTGAATTCTTTGTGCTTCTCATCAAACCTTTGCCACTGACTACAATCAGCCGGGTGTGCAATCTTATCATCATCCACCTTGCGCTCATCATCCCACCATGTCATGAGTGCGGCTTCTTTAGGGTTTAGGAACATACGTCTTAAGCGGTCGGTCACTGGTAGGTACCACATTACCAGGGCAGGAATTCTTCTCTGCTTTGCATCGTTGCCTAATGGAGTGTCCTCTGAGGGCTGAGATTCTTGTACCACCTTTTTTGTACCCTTCTTATTCCTCTTTTTCCCCGTGGATGGTTCGTCCCCACCGTAAAGGTCATTGTTCTTGTACCGGTTGGCCCCACACCGGGGACATTTATCCAAAGACTTGAACGTTTTGCCACGAAAAAGTATACAGTAGTTGGGGCATGCATGTATTTTTTCAACCCCCATTGTCAATGGACTTATGACCTTCTTCGCTTGGTACGTGTTGGCGGGAACTGAGTTTGGTTGTGGCAGCACCCATGATAGGAGATGCAATAGATCATTGAAACTACAGTCTGACCAGCCGTACTTAGCCTTCAGGATGAGCAGCTCAAGCACAAAACGTAGTAATGTCCAATGTATCGAACAACCCTTTTCAACACCATACACAGTCTCCTTCGATGCTTTTGTCACTCTTTCCAGATTTTCTAGACCTTTCGGGCTATTTAGTAAAATCTCTGGTCCAAGGGTTCAAATCATGTCATCTAAATCATCTTCAACTCCGACACGTGCTCCACCATCATTATTGGCACCACATTCGTCGTTACCATCCTAACCACCAGCATCACCACCTTGTTCATTGCCAAACTCAAAATCCATTCGTGCATCAAGCTCTGCTGAATATTGGGACAGGGATTCTATGGTTTTGTCGTCGTATTCCTCCTCATCCTCGTCGTTAACAATAACCGTTTCTCCATGATGAATCCACACTGTGTAGTCCTCAACAAATCCTCGCATAATCAAATGTGGTCTGATGATAGTCACATCTGTCCATGCCATACGGTTCTTGCAATCTTTACAGGGGCAAATAATTGTATCCTTATTCTCTTTCAATGTCGTTGCATGCTTCGTTGCGGCTTCAATAAATTTATCCACCTCTTCACGGAAACCTGCCTTGAACCTTAACGAACCATACATCCAAGAGTTCTTGTACTCCATCTTTTACAACAACAACAAAACAAATATTAAAGGACTACTTATTCAGATATATATAAAAATGAATCAAAGTAATAATTATTTGAGAATAATTGTATATACCTCAGATATATATGAATATAAATCTAATATAATTACATGAAGCATACAAACACACCATGGTAGAGAAAAATTAATTAATGGCCTATTTATCCATAAATAATTAAAATACATATTTATTGATTACAATAAACAATTTCAAAGACAACAATTAGCAATAATTATACTTTACCCAATATCTTTCATACAAACCCTAGTCCAATTTTATCAAACATAAATTTACAAAAACGAAATTAATAAAAAAACTAAACCCTAGATCTAGATCACATGCACATGAAACATCCATAAAACTAACTAATGGTTCACTAAAATCAAGAAACATGGACCAAATAAGGGTATGATCTTGTTTCCATCCCTAATTTACCCTAGTACATTTAAAAGTTGGGTCTAATTTGCTCATAAATAGCTCAAGCACCATAGAAGAGAGAGAAAAACAAAACTCTAATTACTCACTAACCAACCATTAAAACTTCAAAAAAAGTTTGGAATAACATTTTTTACCTTCTACAACCTCTCCACCAAAGGATTTGAGACCAAAACCTTTCCCCCTTAATAGAGCAATTTTTGGGAGGTGTCCAAGACCTCCCCACTTTTTTTTCATGGATTAGAGTGAGTGACCTGAGGAGAAAGAATGAGCTGCATCTGTTTTATATGGGGGGCATTTGTAGGGGCGGCTGGTGATTGAGCCGCCCCTACAAATCGGTGCTATAAATACGGGGCCATTTGTAGGGGCAGCTCAATCACCAGCTGCCCCTATAAATACCATTTTCAGGGGCGGCTGGTGATTGACATTTCCAGGGACGGCTGGTGATTGAGCCGCCCCTACAAATCAGACCCCATTTGTAGGGGTGGCTCGTAACACCAGCCGCCCCTGCTGTTCCGTTTGTAGGGGCAGCTGATGTCTGGACACCCTAGCACATCACTGTAGGGACGGCTCCATCACCAGCCGTCCCTACAAAACAATCGAACCGTTGCTAAAAATCATTTTCTACGTAGTGTTAATTTCCCAGGCACGCAGGCAAATGCAAGTGGGGCAGAGATGTGTAGAGTCAGAGGCATATATTCATGGTTCCCGTAGTAGTACTATTGTCTTCAGGGATCGTGGAGCTCCTTCCAAGCGATGCCGGCTGACACGACGGGCCCACATGTCATGTACTAGAGAGGAAATCACACGACGACGGCCAATCATCATTCATGCATGCAGATGAAGGAAATGATCCGATCTCTCGATCGGCCCCAATGATCGAGGCATCTCCTACTCATCTATGACCATGAACACGACGTGCACACACATGCCAATGCCACCTGCATGTGTGTGTTGCGCGATTGACTGATGAGACTGGAGTTTCAGTTACACATGCATGCACGGATGAAGCTATACGCATGCTAACTCATATATGATCGATGCTAGATACCGAGGGCACTCCCAATATATATATCGAGAGAAAGAAACCAGCATGATTTCTATTAATTACCTTACCACATAGACATTTTGTTGATGTGTCTGATGATTTAGTGAAGAGAGAGAGAGATCGAGTAAAAATTGAAGAAACAGTTTGTAAACAAGAAACTGTGTCGTCGTGCGAATCGATGGAAGAAGAAATTATGGACGCTGCATTGGGGAGGACTGCTAGTTTCTTCGAGTAATTTGGGTGGTGAGAGCGGATTGGGATTGGGATAGGGATAAGAAAGGGACCCACACGAAATTTTTTGCATTGTGATGAAGTGTGATTTTTATGGGTAGTTTCTTAGACTATAGAAACTATCCAATAGTTTCTACATTGACAATGTCTGACTTACCAATAATCAATACATATGTTCAGCACTAATCATATACTACTCGTGCATGCACTCTCGCTAATTAATATTTATTATGCAAAGAGTGTTTCTCATTTTATGAGAAATCAAATATTTTTAATTTTGACCAAATAATATATATACAAGAGATTATTAGTGCATCTCCAAAAATTCCCTAAATCCCTTTCTAATCCTTGGTTTTTAGCAAGATAAGAAAAAACGTCTCTCGAACAACTCTTAATCCATCCTCTTAATCTTATCTTTTAGAAATTGAAAAAGTCACCATGTTCCGCGTAAAGTTACGCACTTCCGAGTCGCGCGTATCTTCTTTCGTTGCGCGTGTTTGTCGGCCAATCTAAAGGTGAAACGGCGTGGAAAGAATAAAGAGTAGAAAAGGGTTCCTGATGCAAATTTACAAGAGAGAAAGAATATAAAAGAGGTTATGATAATTTAGAAATAGTATAGGGTTTCTGATGTAAAATTGTTTTCTATATTTTAGGAGTGGGTTATTAGAAACTCTTTGAGATGGTCTTTTTTATTCATTCCAATATTATTTTAGGAGTTGTAAAATTCCATGTTTTTAGGAAGAAAATATTAGGTATTCTTAAAGATGCTCTTAGTACTTATTGTGTATAATAAATATTGTTAGATTAATCGTTGAATATATTTATAAGCTTATTCGAAGATACAAACGTACTACTTTTTTTTTAAACACAGTCTAATTTAACAAAGTTTGATTAAAAAACCTTAGATGACTCTTTTTAGACGAAGGGAGTACTAACGATTATAGTTAGCTATAGTCAGTGACAGTGCCACCAATAATCGATGGTACGGCGGTGTTGACGACACACACACAGCTCGATGCGGGAGACCGAGAAAAGGAGCACGTACAGCCTCCTGGTGTCTTTCTTCGTTTGGCAGCGATTGACGCCGCGCCATTCATCGTACTCACTCGTGCATGCACGTGGTAGCTGGTACTAAATCTATTTTAAATTATAATTTGTTTGACTTTTTTAATTTTAAATTTAACCACTCATCTTATTTAAAAATTTATATAAAATATTATTTTAGCTCTGGCTTATTTTATTAACAAATGTTTCTCAATAGTGACTTAAATTTGACTAGATTTGTGCAACTTTTTTTGTATAAAACAAGTGGTTAAACTTGAAGTTAAAAAGTCAAACAAATTATAATTTAAAATGGAGGGAGTAGTACATAATAAGCTCGAGCTTGACACATATACTCCAGATCGTAAGCCTATGCGTCATAGATGGATCGCAAACGCAAAGCAACGATGGAACTAAGAGGGCATAGCGTGCATGTGCTTCCTCCCTTTCGTTACGTTTCAACGTGCTGGCAGTGGCAGCTGATGGCCGCCGCCGGTGCATGCATGTAGTGTGGTGGTGGCTCCGGCCGGCCACTGGGGTCGTCGAAGTTGACGCGCGCCGGCCTTTTGACATCTCGTGATGATGACCAGGTCGTACATGGGTCGTCGTTTTGACTTGGTAGCCGTGCATTGTAAGGTCGTGTTTGAATCTTCACTACCATATATGTCGAGTGCCGGCTCGTTTGCCGAGTGCATTTCTTCAGGCACTCGGCAAACAGTATCTTTACTGAGTGCCTACATGTAAAAACTTGGCAAAATAAATACACTCAGCAAAAAACTTATTTGCCGAGTGCAGAAAATAAAATACTCGGCAAACAACAACCAGACACTCAGCAAAGAATAGACGCTCGGCAAAAGACCGCCACGTGTGACGGCCGTCAACTAGGGTGCCAGCCGTTAGAACTTTGTGAGTGTCGATTAGTGACACTTGGCAAAGAGAATCTTTGCCGAGTATTTTTATTTGGCACTCGGCAAATAGGTTCGTTTGCCAAGTGTTTTATTTTGGCGCTCGGCAAATTAAAAAAAATTCCTTCCTTGACCTTGAAACTTTTTCTACACTCCACATACAACATGTGGTACTCCATGTTAAGATTTTGAATATTTCTGGATCCGTTTGCTATATTAAATTAATTTATTGTCTTTAAAAGAATTTTTTGGTATAAGTCAAATTTTGCAAGTGATTCAAATAATAGAATAAAATGAAATAATGGATTAACATTCGTAGAAAAATGAAATATATATTGTTGAGTGAATTAGACAAGGTATTTTTAAAGTTCATTGGAACAAATTTAGAAATAGATGTTATGGAGAAGAAGGAAGGAAAATAGAAAAAAAACAATGTTTGCCGAGTGCCCCCGATCTGGCACTCGGCAAAGGTGGCTTTGCCGAGTGTCCCGATCTGACACTCGGCATACTAGGATTTGATGAGTGCGGATCGGGGCACTCAACAAACATTATTTTTTTTCATTTTTCTTCCTTCTTTTCCTTCTTCTCTCATCCAGCAAAACAGCTCCCGCGTCCGCACCCAAACACTCACGCACACACGCCACGCACCCAAACACTCACACACACACACGCCACGCCGCCGGCCTCCCGCGTCCGCACCCCCCACCGGCCTCCCGCGCCCCGCCGTCGTCCCCGTGCCTGCGCCCGAGCCACCATCCTCCCGCGCCCCCGCCCCCGGCGCCCATGCTCCCGCCGCCGGCGCGGAGCCCCCGTTCCCCGGCGGCCGGCCTCCCGGCCCCCAGCGCTCGGCCTTCCGCTCCCAGCGCGTGGCGCCCCCCCCAGCCGAAGGTCCCTGGAGCGCCGTCCTCCCACGCCCCCGCCCCCGGCGCCCGGCCCTCGGCGCCCGTGCTCCCGACGCCGCCCCAGGTCCTCGCCGCACCTGAGGCATGGCTGGTGCTTGCGGCCCTAACCTGGTACTAGGCCTATTATTGATGCATTAGTTTAATTGGCCTGAGATTGTTGAGTTCGGTCCTGCGTGGGTTTTTACTAGTGGACTGAGGATTGAATTTACAGGAGCTGCGTACTAGTCGTAGTGTGGACTGTTCCTGTATGCAGTAACGAATCAATGAGGGTTGTGATCAAATTGGATTTGGCAACTTTGGTTAATGGTCTGAGAGTTGAGGCTTGCCGATCAGGATGTTCTAAATAGCTATGGCAAAGGAAAATATATACATGTATAGACAGACTCGGTCTGATCGATTTAGGTTCTCATTTCATTTTCAGGAAATTCTAGGCCTGTGTTTTTATCAAACAAGGCACTCCGTGGTTTTAACTAGGGTGAAACATGTAAAGCTAGAGTCTGTGCAGCTCGCCATCTTCACCCTGGCCCAATTTGGATGGTTCAGTGGTCAAAGGAATAAATGATAAAGAAAATATTTAAGCCGTAGTTTGAACTTCACATATATAAATTAAATAAAATGCGTATGTTTGTACTGCTTTTGGGCTCAGTATTATTTGGAGTTGATTTTGAGTATATAAACGTGGTTGATCTGGTGTGGTGAATTGGACGGCATAACCAATCTTCTACTCGACGCGCTACGTAGCATTATTATGACATATATTATTATTATGACATCGAAAGTAAACCCACTGTTCGAGGGTCATGCTTGAAATTAAACATATATTATTATTATGACATCAAAAGTCAAAGTACTGTAACTTTTTTTTTGCTTAAAATCAAGGGTGTCTTGATTGTACACATATCTAATTAAGCTGTGCATGTGCTTGTCGGCCATCGTGCCGTTGGTTTGCTGTGTATGTGGTTGTTGGCCATCGTGTCGTTGGTTTGTTGTAGGTTGTGGTTACCTCACCATGCAGGGGAGGTGCTGCCAAAATTTATAATTGACACTATTATGTTCCTTTGTTGCAGGAGAGGCCATTGCAAAGATCGTTCTCCACCATTCTCGACACGTCACTTTGCCCTATAGCAAGGTGAGGCATCCTACACCCCTCTTCCATATGATGTGAAATATAGGATGTTTGTATATCACGTAACCTAGCTAGGCATCTCCCGTTCGAAAGAGATATGGTTGGAAATATGTAGATCTTTGCATATCTATAGCCGTATCTGTTTCGAATTATCCACGTTTTTTGACAGCCCGAGGATGTGTAGATGTGGTTAGTTTCCATGATCTAATCTGATCCGAGATAGAGTTTCGGTAGCATCTCTCTGTTGTTCTCCGGATACACAATCTCCATGCCAGGACGTGTATTTAGAGAACAGCGGGGAGGTGCTGCCAAAATTCTGTCTCGGATAGGAATAGAGCATGGAAACTAACCCCATCTACACATCCTCAGGTGGGATTAGGACCTATCTTCACCTATTAGACAGTAAAGAAACCTGTAGATGCAATTGATTTTTATATTACTTGCTGATATGTTAGAAGATGGATGACCGTGAGTGGATGTACACGGGCCGCTCTAGTCAAGGTTCGTTCACCGATGAATGGATTGAGAAGACCAATGCTTTCTTGAAACTAGCATTTGCAAAGGTTAAAGGAGTGTGTGGCACTTGGTGTCCCTGCAACATTTGTGCAAACACGCGTCGACAAACAAAGGTTGTCATGGGTAAACATCTTTGCAAGAATGGATTTACGATGGACTATACCCGGTGGATCTACCATGGTGAATCAAATCGTGTGAGAGACGAGGTCGTGAGACAACGCATCGAGGATTATGATGCTGATGCCGGGGTATGAGACATGTTAAATGACTATCATGAAGCACACTTCGATGAAGGACATAGGGAGGAGGAGCCAGAGCCAACCACAAAGGCGTATTATGATATGTTGTCTGTGGCACAGCAACCCCTTCACGGGCATGCCAAGGTTTCTCAACTAGATGCCATTGCACGTCTAATGGCCGTAAAGTCCCAATTTAGCTTGAGTCGAGAAGCCTTCGATGTTATGCTGATAGTTGTTGGTAGCCTGCTCCCGGATGGTCACATCCTGCCAAAGAGCATGTATGAGGCACAGAAACTCCTTCGTGCACTTAAGATGCCATATGAGCAGATACATGCTTGTCCGAAGAGATGCATCTTATTTAGGAAAGAACACATGGAAGCAAAGTACTGTGTGAAGTGTAAATCGTCTAGGTTCCTGGAGGTAGACTCTAGTGATGGTCAGAAGAGGCAGCTCGCCGTCCCCATGAAGATCCTACGGTACCTTCCATTCATACCGAGGATCCAACGACTTTATATGACTGAGGAATCCATGAAACAAATGACATGGCACAAATACGGACGTCGATACAATCCTGAGAAGTTGGTGCATCCATCCGATGGTGAAGCATGGACAAGGTTTGATATGATTCATTGTGAGAAAGCTCTAGAGGCTTGTAATGTATGTGTTGCGCTAGCAACAGATGGGTTCAATCCTTATGGAATGGTGGCTGCCTCATACACTTGTTGGCCCATGTTCGTTATCCCTCTCAATCTCCCCCCTGGCGTCCTCTTTCAACGATAGAACATATTCTTATCGTTGATAATTTCTGAACACCCGGGGCATAATATGAGTGTGTACATGGAGCCTCTGATTGATGATTTGGTCTGTGCTTGAGAGGAAGGGGTATGGACATACGACCGAGCTACAAAGATAAACTTCAAAATGCATGTTTGGTACTAGTACTCCTTGCATGACTTTCCGACGTATGGGATATTCTACGGCTGGTGTGTTCACGAGAAGTTCTCATGCCCAGTATGCAAGGCATCTCTGATGTTCATTTGGTTGACGAAGGGTGGTAAGTATTCTTTGTTCGACAAACATCGACAATTCCTCCCTCTTGACCATCCATTCAGACGAGACATCAAGAACTTTATGAAAGATGTAGTAGTTGAAGGCCCTGCACCCCAGATGATGATTGGTGCCACGGTTCGTGCTCAGTTAGATGCTCTCGAGGTCAATGACCAAGGAGATCATTTTCTGGGATACGGTGAGGAACATGCATGGACTCACAAGTCGTGCTTGTGGAACCTCCCCTATTTTGATGACCTTCTACTTCCACATAACATTGATGTAATGCACACTAAAAAAATGTCGCCGAGGTAATTTTTGGTACAATCATGGACATTCCTGATAAGACAAAGGATAATGTTAAGGCTAGAGTGGATCAGGCGAGGTTATACAATAGACCAAAGCTAGACATGACGCCTCCCGAAGGCGGCAAGTCATGGAGAAAGCCTAAGGCCGATTTCGTTCTAACGAGGGCCCAAAGGAGGGAAGTACTAGAATGGTTCCAAACGTTAATGTTCTCTGATGGGTATGCATCGAATCTGAAGAGGGGAGTGAACTTAGCTACTTTGTGAATCAACAGGCTCAAGAGTCATGACTACCACATATGGCTTGAGCGGCTACTGCCAGTGATGGTTCGCGGCTATATCCCTAAGCATGTCTGGATAGTGCTGGCGGAGTTGAGCAATTTCTTCCGCCAGCTTTGTGCTAAGGAGTTATCTCGTACCGTGGAAAGAATAGCACCTATGTTGCTCTGCAAGTTGGAGAAGATCTTTCCACCTAGCTTCTTCAATCCGATGCAGCATTTGATTTTGCACCTCCCGTATGAGACACGAATGGGGGGCCTGTGCTAGGCCGTTGGTGCTATTCAATTGAGAGATTTCAATAGGTTCTTCGAACTAAATGTAAAAATAAATACAAAATTGAAGCATCCATAGCAGAGGCATACATTCTAGAGTAGGTGTCAAATTTCACAACAAAATACTATGCTGACAACCTTCCTAGCGTGCATAATCCACCCCCTCGTTACAATACTGGCGAAGATGAATCGAATCTTAGCATTTTCCGAGGGCAACTAGGAAGTGCAAGTGGTTCGACTAACAAGACCTTGAAACATGAAGAGTGGCACACTATTATGTTATATGTGTTGACCAACCTATCCGAAGTGGAGCCGTATATGATGTAAGTTCTCAACAAACTTTTTCTTAAGTAGTCATAATTTTGTGTCCAACTCCCTTTGTTTCTTGTTGGTACAGGGAATTTCATGAACAATTCTAGAGTGAATCAAGGAAACCTACCCCATAGGAAACTTCGACCCTTCTTAGAGAGGGTGCGGGAAATGGAATGCCCGATTTCATTTCTTGGTTTAAACAAAAGGTAATGTCTAATTTGGCTCGTACTTAGTTTGACATTACAAGTTGCTCGTATGTGTGACTAATATAACGAACTACCCTGCTTGAACTTGTAGGGATAAACCGATGCATCTATAGTGCCGAGTTGAGACAGGTTGCCGATGATTGTGCCTATAGGGTCAGGTCATTTACCTGTTATGATGTGAAGATATCGTTTCACACAACAAGCCATGAGTAGAGTCGGCCTAATCGAAGAACCACAAATACCAGAGTTTTTACACAAGGCTTAGATGGGGTTGAGTATTATGAAAGAATTGAAGAAATATACGAACTCATGTTTCATGGTTGCAAACCTCTTAATCCCATTATATTCAAATGCCATTGGTTTGATCCTGAAGTAGTGAGGTGGACCCCTAATCTTGGGCTAGTCAAAATTCGACAATCATCCATCTTACCAAGAGACGATGTCTATATTGTGGCTCAACAGGCCACGCAAGTTTATTATCTCTCATACCCATGCCAAACTATAGACCGTCTTAAGGGTTGGGATGTTGTGTACAAGGTATCGCCACACGGTAAACTACCTGTCCCAAACAATCAAGATTACAACATAGACCCCAACACATATGACGGAGAGTT
The DNA here is from genome assembly GCA_904845875.1 of Miscanthus lutarioriparius. Classification (NCBI taxonomy): domain Eukaryota; kingdom Viridiplantae; phylum Streptophyta; class Magnoliopsida; order Poales; family Poaceae; genus Miscanthus; species Miscanthus lutarioriparius. The sequence continues at coordinate 10,338,947 of CAJGYO010000014.1, forward strand.
CTTTCAAGAAGATGGGCTCAAAGGGAGTTTTGAGATAGACTTAACCGAAGCTCAGGGTATGGAAGTAGACAATGAAAGTGGTGCTGATGAGGACGTCGGAGATGAGGTTCAGAATGTGAAGGACTTAGAATTACTTCAGCGATTACATCTAAGCAATGACGGTGATGACATTCCTCCTTCGGAGCACGGGGATGATTATATCGATATGCATGATAGTGATGATGAGACTTATGATCCAACTAATCCCGATCATGATGATTATTTCTAATACATGTATGATCCGTGCTAATTGATTTATTATTTGTCAAACCATGTTATTTTCTAAGTATGTTTTGTTTATTTTGCATCTATTTTAATGTATTATCTGTGCTAATTGGTTTACTCTTTTTAATTGCAGGTGATTGAACAATGGTGGGTGGTATAAAGAGGATAGCGTCGCTTTACTCAAAAATGATAGCGATGCGTAAAGGGTCCGATACAGCTGAGGGATTTGGGAAGAGACCTCGGGGTAGACCCAGGGTCAAGGGAAGGGTGGAGGCAAGACAAGGCCACCGTTGCATGTACCTTTGTCGCCGTCTGAGTTACCTTCTGCTCACTCATCCTCTGAAGAAGAGGAGGTATAGGTGGAGGAGGAGGCAGGGGGTACCTCTTCCTCAAGTTCGTCGCGTGTATGGTTGCGAGGTCGCTCGACCCTCTTGAGGCAACCGATACCTCTTGAGAGACGCTCGCTGATTCGACCCGATGGAGATAAGTAAGTAACTTTATATGTTATCACTAATTTTTCGTTTGATATGTTCAAAATTACAATAGAAACTAATAATTTATCTTAATCACTTGGGCAGGGGTTGAAGGAAGGTCGGTGGGGGTGATCACGCATGCCATGTGAACGGCATCCTTGGTCTTTTGATCAAGGAAAAGTTCCCTGGCTTGGTGTAGTTCAGCGGAACTGTCGAGCCGGCCTACACGTGGGCCCACTATGCCGCCGTCCCCGACACCCCTGATCGGGATGGCAGGGTATTCGTCGGCAAGGTGAAACGTGTCAAGGCCGAGCTTTGGGTAAGTCTTTCTCACACTACATTGCTCAATACATCGCATTGATTGGATATTCTTGAAATAATGATTGGATACATCACGTCTATATATATGCAGGATTTCTTTAGATGCGAGGTGGGATATGAGGGCAAGGCGGATGCTATGGCTGATAAAGCCGCCAAGAAACTCGTCAAGGACATGCACTACGAGGCGCGTATCCAGGCCATGATCCAATACCACGTGGAAATTCTTAGAGAGAGGATCCCTAAAAGGGCGGCAAGAACCATGAGCCTAACCTCGGAACAATACCTGAAGGTAAATATAGAACATTAATACTTTTTTTTTCTGAGATTAATTACGCTTAATTTCATCTTCTTATATGTCATATACTTGATGACGTAGGTGCCTCTGTGGTGGTGCGCCTATGATCTGCAGTGCTGGGCCCAGATGGTGGATAGGTGGTGCGACCTCGCATGGGAGGAAAATCACAATGCTTGTCGGGAGCGGCGTTTGCTGATGCAGGTGTTGTGTTTACAGATGTTGCAACAACGATATTGTACATGTTTCAATAGTAATTCTGACATGTTTCATTAGTACATCGTCGATGATGCAGCGATGAGCCCCAAGGGCGTTCGGACAAAAGCCAACGTCCGAACGTCCAGGCAGATCTGTTGTTATATATACTAGTCCATCAACCTGTGCTCTCGCACGGGCTATAATTTTAAAAGATATACTATTAATATATTTTGTTAATAAAAAATACTTATATTAAATAATTGTATGTTTTCTTTGTTTATTTCGTATAAAATAGACATAATAGATAATGTGTAGTCTATATCTAGTGGTCATAAACTTATTAATAACTTTTTATGCAAGGGACTGACTTATATATTTTTCAAGTGTATTCATATTTTTACTTTGCATGGCACCTTGTATATTTTAATATGCAATTAGTTTGACACCTTGCCATTAACTATGGTGACCCTTCTTGCATCACATATATTAAGTCATGAATCTGAATTTTTATTTTTAACTTTATTTTTATGGACTGCTACACGATGTGCTTATTGTATCTTTTACTAACTCTCATTTTACACTATTTTAAAATAAGGATTTTAGGTCATATAGTACATTCCTAAAAATTACAGTAGCATATGCAATCATTTGAAACTTGCACCATGTCACCTAAGATAAAATGATAGACCATGAAATGAGGTCTCGGATGGAGGTAGCAGTGCTAACCTCAAGAGAATTTTAAATCTTGCCTTATAATGGACGAATTGCTATAGGGTAATGTTAAAGGGCCGAAAAAATATAGCCACCAGTCAGTGGCGGATCCAGAAACGGACCAAGGGGGGGGGGCTAAACAACATAGGCCAAAAAAATTTGCTCGCTGGACACAGTACACTAATAAGCATAGAATTAGATAATTGATTCAAAGTGCTCAAAGTCAAAGATACATAGAATTATGATAATAAGCATAGAAAAGTACCAAATACAAGGAGTCTTCCATCTTCAAGAATTCACACCACTTGAACCGCCACGCTCAATGCTACATAATTTTTAAATGTCAACCACTTCTTCAATAACCAAGATAACAAATACAAAGAAAAGCTCTAAAACAATACGCACCTTGGGACCTTGGGTGGCAAGTTTATCTTACGGTTTCTTAAGACTTGAAAGCGCTTTAAAATTTTATCATCTTCAATGGATGCAAACAAATCCCACTCAATATACCATATCATGCTATTATTCATCCAATCATCATTCATTTTATTCCTCCTGTCGGTCTTGATAATATTCATAGCAGAGAAGGCTCTTTCAACTGTTGTTGTTGCCACGGGCAATATCAATGCAAGCTCAATGAGGCGATACACCAAAGGAAAATATGTATGTCTATCAGTTTTAACCATCTTCTCAGCAAGGCCACCAAGATCAATACAAGAGCAAAATTCTTCATCTTCATCATGTTGGACTTCATCCATGAAATTTTCAAGCTCAGTTCTTAGCTTTTCACATTCATAATCACTAAAGTCAGCATAATAAATCTTAGCAAGCTCAACTAATTTCTCTATCTCAAAGTTGGCAAACTCATTTGTCGGATCAAGACAAGCAACACATCTCAATAGTTGAGTTGATCTTTCTGGAAATCGATTGTTCAACTCACAAATTATTTGATCAAGGACAACATTGAAAATCCCATGATGAATATGATGGTAGTAGGTCACATATTTGGCTCCATGACATTTTGAACGACCTCTCATTGGTATCATATCTTCCATATTAGGAATGTCTATATTGTGTTTGGCAGCAAAGGCTTTTGTCTTCTCTAAAAGATCATCCCAATCATTTTCCCTCATGGCATTTATATTTCTCATCACAGAACCAATCAATCCTATTGCACGAACAATGTTTTGATTTTTCTTTTGCAAACATTGTGATAGGTCTTGAGTTATCCCCAATACTCTAATCATCAGATGCAATATGAACATAAATTGAAATGACTCCATTTTTTTCTATCAATCCAGATGCTATAGTTTTTTTCCCCATCATTACCATCATCACTAATATTCTCTAACACCTCAAGCACAGGTTCCCACATGAGCATAAGACGTACTAATGTTTTGTGATGTGTACCCCATCGTGTATCACTAGGCCTAGCAAGACTAGTTTCTTGGTTTTTCTCTCTCCCAGGAGATATTTCACCACTATCTAATTGCTGAACAAGAGTATCATGGTGTTTTTGGAGAAGTTGATCTTTTCTCTTGCAAGAAGCACTAACAGTATTGACAACTGAAGTGACATAATTGAAGAAATCATCAGTTGAAGCACAACATCTGGCTACAACAACTACCACAAGCTGCAATTGATGAGCAAAACAGTGGATGTAAAAAGCAAAAGGGTTTTCATTCAATACCAGCCTTTGTAACCCATGAAACTACCCTCTCATGTTTGAAGCTCCATCGTATCCCTGTCCTCTAACCTTGGCTATAGATAACCCATATCTCGCAAGCATAGAAACCAATGCTTCCTTCAGTGAAGATGATGTGGTGTCAGAAACATGTTGTAGTCCAAGGAACCTCTCAATCACACTTCCTTTATCATTGACAAACCTATAAAACAAAAGGAAACATAGTGTTAATTGGAAGCCACAAAACAAAAGAAATGAAATACACGAATAGATGATGTATACCTCACAACCACGGCCATTTGTTCCTTAATTGATGCATCACGAGCCTCATCAACAAGCACCGCAAACCAACGATCTCCAATTTCACTCTTAATTAATTCACTTGTCTCCTCTGCACAAGCCCTTACCAAATCTTTTTGAATTGTTGGACAACTCATTTGATTATTCCCTAGAGCATTCTTAGCTATCACAAGTGCAGCCTTAGGATCCTTCTTTCTATACCAATCAAGCATCTCCAAAAAGTTCCCTTTATTTTTAGATGTTTTAGACTCATCATGCCCACGAAATGCCAGAGCTTGCAAAAGAAGAAATCTAGCAATGCCTAACATTATAGTTAAATGAGCTTTATATGCCTCCTCTTCTGCTGCAGTTGTTACTACCCACACATGTTCTACACTTTGTCTTTGATTTTTGAAATCATTTGCTCATTTTCTTGCTGCACTATGGTAGCCATCAATTGATTGAGTATGCTTAAGCAAAGAAGCCTTTCCCTTTTTCCAATTTTTGAACCCTACTCTGGTGAATGCCTCATTATCATCAAAATTGCTTGCTGATGGTGGCTTAAAGAGGTAGCAATAAAAGCAATAGGCTGCATCCTTGGCAGGACTGTACTCTAACCAATCAAATTGAGTAAACCATGATTTAACAAAACCTCTAGTTTGAGTTTTACCCGCTGTTCTTTCATACTTACAATTTGGTTGATATGGACTCATCTGTAAATATGCTCTCCTAGCATCATCCCAAATATCATGGTGGAATTCATCAATTGGCTTTCTAAGACCTGGATCAGCAACTATATCATTCATATCAAGCTCAATGCGGGGTCTTTTTTGCACAACCCGACTCTCTTGAGTAGAAGCATCTTTCTTAGCAAAAAAATTTTCCATTCTATAACTACAAAGTAAAACCAATCGAATCACTGACTGAAAAAAATAAAAGAGGAATTAAAGAGGGCAGAGCCGCACAGAGGGGACCTGGCACCTGGGGGCTGGCCAGTTGGGGACTTGCCGACTTGGGGGCTTGGGGCTGACCGCCCCACCGCCCTGCTGGCGCCCGATGGCGACGCCTGCCCTCCTCCCAGCTACAACCTGCAGGCTGCAGCAGGCCGCCGCACGCTTCCATCTCCGGCCGCCCGCCAAGCCGCGCCTGCCCGGCCTCTCACCGGCCGATCGTGGAGCAGAGGGGGCGGGAGGGGGGCGAGGCCGCGAGGGGGCGAGGAGCGAGGGGAGGCGCGACGCGCGAGCAGGTGAGCCGCGAGCCTGCGAGGAGGCGCGGCGGGCGGCGGCGGGGCGCGATGCTGCGCCTGCGCGACGCGCGAGGAGCGCTGCGGCGATGCGTCTGGGCGTCTGGCCGTGAGGCCGTCTGCTCTGCTGGCCGGTTTTTGGGCTGGGCTAAAAACTGTTAAATTTTTTTTGCAGCCCACCGGGGGAGGCTGCAGCCCCCCTAGCCCCCCCCCCGTACGTCCGCCAATGCCACCAGTAGTCTCTCCTATAATTCTTAAGATGATTGAATTTTTCTATCAAGAAATTATACGTGCAATTATGGTTATACTATCAACATAGACTTGTTAAACAATTACTTAAAATATATAAATATAGATAAAATAATAACCTATATAAATTATGTCATGGTTACTAATATGGTTTTAAAAATGTGTTAGCATCATTAGTATATGAGTTGTTAAGGAAATATTTTGTTGATGAAACATAACATATATATTTTTCGCTCATGCATGCTCACACAATGTGTATGCTTACATTAATCAAATCTTAATAAATTTATATTGATAGAAGTGAGTAATGTACAAACATCCACATGCTCTACGGTTATTTAAGCAATTTTTAATAGAAGATATTGATTATGTTTTAGATGTATATTTGAGAGGATATTTAATTTTCTTAGTAATGATATGAAAATTGAGTTACATAAATTATTTATTATAATAGGAGTAAGGGGGTAATTAGATGCAAATTTAGGTCTACTTTAGATCATGTTTCTTAATGGCATATGTGGGTAACTTAAATATAGTCATGAGTTATTTTTTTTGTTTTATGTAATAGTAGAGGTGGGTAATTATTTAAAAATTAGAATAGATCCAATAACTATTATTATCAATGGTGATTAGGTTATATCGAATTGATGGTTAAATATTTTAGATTTTTGTGAGAAATTTTTAGGATCTATCTTTTACTTTCCTACTATGTCAGGTGAGGATTAACGTGGAGGCTCTATTAAAGACCTCTAGTTAGCATTTCTAGTATTTATCTTTTTAGCATGACATGCATTTAGTTTAAACCTAATCATAAGATATAATCTCATATTGCATCCCTTTCTAGTAGAAACTCTAGTGTTTTGTTTTTTATTCATTGTTTTTATTAAAAAGAGTTTAGGTCTTAGTAATAATGTTTTCTGCATGTTAATTAAGTTGAATCTCAAAGTGCACCCTAGCACTGCGAACTTGTTGAATTTGTTATATAGTAGAATTATATGTGTAGTATTATTTTATATATCATAGAGTGCTAAAAATTACCAATATTGATATGACTTAATGTTTCAGTTATAATGTATCAAGTTATTTAAAAACAACTTATGAAATTTATTATTAGGGAGTATTAATATAATTTAAAGGAAATTGCCGGTGTTATGTTATTGCTATGTGGTTTGTTAATTAAACATTTTCCATGCTTATAAGCTATTAAAATATATATTTATCCTAATGTACATATGTTTACTTGGTAAACATGGTCAAACATAGCATTATGGTTATTTAATTTCACAGTTATAGAAGTTTGTAATATAGAAATATATATGTCTCATATATAAATGGTCAAACATAGCATTGTGAATATTTATTTTTTTATAATAGCATATATTAGTATTTAGATATAGATTTGTGAGAGGTGGCTAATTTAGCACAATGTGAGAGGGTTATTATGAATTATGTTTCATAATGACAAAATGGGTAATTTAGATACAAATTTAGGGGGGTTATTTTGAATTATTTTTCATAATGACAAGCGTGGGTAATTTATATACAAATTTAGGGGGTTATTTTGAATTTATCTTTCGTAATGGCGGAGGTGGGTAATTTATATGCAAAATTAGAGGGTTACTTTATCTACTCTTCATAATGGCTGGGTTGGGTAATTTTTTTAGAAATTACAATAGATTCAATGGCCATTATTAAAGATGATGATTAGAGTCTACCAAATTAAGGGCCATATGTTTCTGATTATTCTCGGATTTATCTTTTTCCCTAGCGCATCTCGTGAGAGTTAATGTGGTGCCTCCATTGGGGCCTCTAATTAGTAATAGTAAGATAGTGTTCCAAAAGGAGAGAAAGGAAAAGAGAGAGCGACCGGGCGCGCGTACGTCAAAAATACAGGTAACCAATTTATATCTATAGCTACATCTAATATTAAAAAGTCAAAATTGCATCCTATTTTTTCGACTACTTCTCCCTAACTACCGAACAGTGAAAAGTTTCTTGAGTTCCGTTTTTTACTTCCTAAACTGTGCTTACGCCCTTTATGTCTTATATGTGACTCGAACTCATGACACGTTGCGTCTTGTGTATTGGGTCGCGTCCTCTGTATCCCGTACGTGACTCATCAGGCTCATGACATGTGCTCTTATGAGTTGGAAAAATCCACGCTAACGATAACATGGAGTCCAATTCTATATGTACGTGTTGGGTTCGCTGCAACACACGGAGACATTTTTTTGGTAGTATAAAAGTTAAAGATGGAGCTCCTGCTAATATACTACTAGCCTTAAATCATTTATTTCTGTGCGTGCATGCACATGTGAACTGCGTACATACATCTATACATATACTACGTATAAACATATATAGGAATCGTGCATGCTTTCCATGCATTATTCCGGCCGCCCGCGCGCCGTCTGGTCCTGTATATGAACCAGACATGCATGTCGCTCGGTCGCGCGCGCCGTGCGGCGTGCCCCATGCTGCGTACATGCATCCGTGCAGCTTTGCTTTGCCGCGCGTGCACGCGTTTTGTCTGTGCCAGGGCCGGGGACCGTGGGCCGCCGCGCCGCGGCGACCGGCCGGCCAACCTACGGACCGCCGTCCGGCCGGGCGCCGGCACGCACATGCCAGCACATGCTGACATGCATGCATGCATGCATGACCCCGGCCCGCTGCATGCACTCTGATCGATTCGTGTAGTAGTGCACTAGTGTAGTGTAGGGCCTTTTCTTCCTCCTCTCATCTGATCATTTCCCTCTCTGTGCATGAGAGATTTGCAAACTGTATTCCTGCCAGCCGATCGAGAAAGATTATTTCCTGGCTCCAACTGATCGACGACTCGATATTCTGGTCTGCTGGCACTCCATGTCACATGATGACATGAACTATATAGCTAGTGCATTATTCTAGTCTGGGCCAAAATAAAGGTTTAATACATGTATGTAGATAGCTAGATAGATGCTGCCCTGTGTAATATTCCTAGTTAATCATCAGCTCCTTGATTAACTATATATATGTACACATTATTAATTCATTCTTGCATTAGCGTACAGATTAAAGGTGGTCGTGCATGCATGATCATGTGGCCGTTGCAGGAGGTATAGCTACCTGACAGTGGCGTTTGGTCCACTGGTCCTCACAATCATCAGTCGTCTCTCTCTCTCTCTCTGCACAAGCACATTGGCATCTGGCCCTACAGAAAATCGATGTTTTTGGAACCTTCCGACCTCTCGTGTTCCATTCTTCCATATATATCATCCTGATCTGATCGCCCTGCTCGACCCCGCCGGCCCCACGCACGCTTGCATGCATGGGATCGCCACCAGAAAAAACTGCCAACGGCCGGCCTGCCGGTCCGGTACTACCTACCAGTTAGATATTTCCTCACCTATTTTGCTTTTTAAAATGCCCGTGCCACTTGGATCGATCGATACTTTCCGACGCCCTGACGGCACCAATATTATGCATGGAAACTGTTGCATGCATCTGATATTCTGACGAATATCTGATGATGTTTACATGCATGTGGCGATCGAGATCATGCATGTTGCATTGATCGGTTCATCATATCCATCCATGGATGGGGGCCCAGATCAGCGAAATGAATAGAGTCGTCAGAGACGACCATCCCATCTAGGAGTAGTCTACGCGAGGTCCCAGTGGATCGATCGGAAGTAGTAGTAGTTGTTGTTATTACAGACGACAGGGATGGCTGGCAACAAGAAGCTGCATCTGCATATGCAGCGCGGCTGCTAGCGCGCGTGGAATCTTATTTGGTCATAGTTAACCATGTTGCAGAAGGTAGTAGTGGTAGATCATAAACAAGTGGCATCTGCTAATAATGTTGTCAATCCTGGCGACTCTTTTTGTTGCAGTTGACATTTTACACATGCATGCATGCATGTCACTGTGACAAGTAGTGGTGATACATGATACTGGAAGGTTGCTAGGAAGCAGGTAGAAGCAGCAGCTAGCTCCTAGCTAGCTAGCTACATATGTATAATGGTCAGCATGGACTAACTATAGTGACAAAACCTGACTGGCCTTCTGATCGATCGATCGATGACCAATGAGCATTAGTGGCTGTCTCTGGCGCTGACCACTGATAATTGGTCAGCGGCCGGGAAAAAAAATCTGCAGTCAAGACCGGGATATCCATGCATGCGTGGACGTATGTACAAGAATTAATACAAGTGAATAATAATTAATAAGGTCGATCACAATGCATGGAACGAAGAAGTTTCAGGGCAGAGCAATGCAATGCAACTTGTACATATACATTTCGTTCTTTTTTTTTTTCTTTGTGACTCTTGTACATTTCGTTCTCTGACCAGTCATGCATCCCTTCTAGTAGTAATTTGCTTCTGCGAAAGTCATTAGAAAACGTACGTTGTGGCGTGGTTTAGTGGTAACATAAACCCGCTGCATGATGACAGTTTAGTAGTCGTCCACCGTGCGTTTAATTTCCCAGGCACGCAGGCAAATGCAAGTGGGGCAGAGATGTGTGTAGTCAGAGGCATATATTCACGGTACCCGTAGTAGTACTATTGTCTTCAGGGATCGCCCAGCTCCTTCCAGGCGAGGCCGGCTGACACGACGTGCCCACATGTCATATACTAGAGAGGAAATCACACGACGACGGCCAATCATCATTCATGCATACAGATGATCAGGCAATGATCCGATCTCTCGATCGGCCCCAATGATCGAGGCATCTCCTACTCATCTATGATCACGAACACAACGTGCACACACATGCCAATGCCACCTGCATGTGTGTGTTGCGCGATTGACTGATGAGACTGGAGTTTCAGTTATACACATGCATGCACGGATGAAGCTATACGCATGCTAACTCATATATGATCGATGCTAGATACCGAGGGCACTCCCAATATATATATCGAGAGAAAGCAACCAGCATGGTTTCTATTAATTACCTTACCACATAGACATTTTGTTGATGTGGCTAATAATTTAGTGAAGAGAGAGATGGAGAGAGTAAAAATTGAAGAAACAGTTTCTAAACAAGAAACTGTGTTGTCGTGCGAATCGATGGAAGAAGATACTATGGACGCTGCATTGGGGAGGATTGGGCGGTGAGAGCGGATTTGGATGGGGATAAGAAAGGGACCCACACGCAAAAATTTGCATTGTGATGAAGTGTGATTTTTATGGGTAGTTTCTTAGACTATAGAAACTATCCAATAGTTTCTACATTAACAATGCGCTGACTTACCAATAATCAATAATTACGTATGCTCAGCACTAATCATATACTACTCGTGCATGCACTCTCGCTTATTAATATTTATTATGCAAAGAGTGTTTCTCATTTTATGAGAAATCAAACATTTTTAACTTTGATCAAATAATATATATACAAGAGATTATTAGAGCATCTCCAAAAATTCCCTAAATCCCTTCCTAATCCTTGGTTTCACTACTACAGAATGGACTTGTTGTCCCGGGCGATAACGGCCTTTAGTCCCGGTTACCGCGCCAGGACAACGATCTCAGGACTAAAGGTGCCACCTTTAGTCCCGGGTCATCGAGCCGGGACTAAAGAGGGACCTTTAGTCTCGGTTGGTGTTATCAACCGGGACTAAAGGCCCTCCAGCCGAGCAAACGTGACCGCACCCTTTAGTCCCGGTTGGTAACCCCAACCGGGACTAAAGGTTCCTTTTCTTTTTCTTTTTTTTTAATTTGTTTTCAGTTCAGTTACACGTATTTGTTTAATATATAATATGTTTTTATGTACGTATTCTACACTGCTAATATAAATACACGCACGCATATAATTACATCTAATTCTCATCTCGAGCATTATTATATTCGAATAAAGTATGAACCTATATATATTATAGATATATATATGTATATATACAACACTTTCATAATCTTGTTCTCGAAAATAACGATATCAATAAACATTTAATTTACATCATTTATTCCTTAGGATCAAAGTAGAACTCGCCGTTGGGATTTAGCACTTTTTCTAGAAGATATCCTGCTATTGACTCCTGAACTGCTTTCAGATGGTCTTTTTGCATGACCCTTCGTTTCAACCATTCAGTCTTGCATTTGAAATAAAAGGAAAAGTATTAATACGTATATATATATATATATTCATTTAAAAATAAATAAAAAAATTGATATATACGTACTCTGAGGACATCTTTAGGAGTTCTTCTTATGTGCGCAGTGATAAATTCACAAACGTAGTATCCACACAAGTTATTATCTGGTTCCTACCGCAAACACCACTGTACGAGAAGAAGATTATTCTCATCATCTCACGCGTAAATTGAAGTACGATATAGTAATTAAACACGTGGGGAAGTGTATATAGTACAACTTACTGGTATTTCAACTACATTAAGTGGTGCCTTGCAATCCTTGCGATGTTGCCGAATAAACTCTTTCTAAACCCTATGCGACCAATAATGTACGATCGTTAATAAATTATGACAAAGTCTATTCAATAATAGTTGTGCGCGAGAGATCGAAATTACCCCTGGATAATGTCTATCATATCTTGGTATAGTGCCCGCTCTTTTCTCAACGAGTCAAAGATTACTAACCGACTTGAGTTTAACTCAATGACAATGAGTATCCAGTGAAACCTGTATTGGTTTATACACACACGTACATGCATATAAGTTGTATTGATATTACATAAATTGTGTAGACTACATTATTATTAACACTTACTCAAAGCTATACGGGAAAAGTATTGTTATCTTGTCGTGCTGCTTCACGAAGAACATCATGATATTCTCCTGTGCTTCAGATACCCACCGCTCCTTGACAATAATACCGGTTTTGAATACGATATAAGGATCAACGAAGCCAACACTGGTGTCTTGTATTCTTTGGAGCTCTGACATCTGGAATCTGTATATAAATATAAGTTACATGTGAGGATAATTATATACACGTACGCATGGAAGTGAGTTTATTAAATAAAAGTAAGAATCACTTACAAACAAAAGGAGCTAATGATTGATTTGTCCAGAGCGTCCAAGTGGAATAGTTGATGCAATTCTTCGAAACTAATATGTAAGATGTCATCGCCACGGAAGTAATGATGGTCTCTAAATCGACAAAGATCCACCGCTCACCCCCGCCACACGCTTTGCATGTACCACTTGTTGAGCAAGTACATTTATGCACCCAATTCATTCAGAGTCAGCAGGTTGTACAGACTTTTGCCATATTTATAAGTCTTCCGTATCAACTTCCGTGTTCGGATTGGAGCTTTGCCCGCCAATTGATCCAAGGTTAAACCAAAGATCTTTAAAAAAAGCATTAAGGGCTTGAACCGACACTTCTCCGTAGTTGTCCGGTCGATAGACTTCTATGTTGGAACCATATTCATTAGCAACAACAAGATTTTGCATTGGTTGCTTCGTTGTCCGAGCTGTGGACATCCTTCCCCGATGCTCTTTTCCTTTTCTTACACCGCATCATGTGACTTCACGAGGGAGCGGTCATAGTCTGCGATAGTGGCGAAGGCTTACGAAGTTCAATCATCTTTTTCTTGTGAGCATCGACCTTCCGCCTCAACACCTCTTGTTGTAGGTAAAAGTACTGGCTTCTCCTTAAGCTTCGCTTGACTCTTGTTTTTGGTATCTATAAAAAATCTTTCACTTTTTTTGTCTTCTTCAAATGCTATTTGCTCATCACCTTTTTTCAGAAGTATTTCTTGAGAAATAACTCTTTTCTCGGGGTCTTCTTTGCCACGGGACCTTAGACGCCTTTGTAAAAGGTCATTGTGGAGGGGTGGGGCGGTGTTGGAGACCGGCATGGAGGCGATGTGGCGGGTGTTGGTGGAGATCAGCGTGGGAGGCATTGGAGATCGCTGTGAGGCGGTGGGGCGGTGTAGGAGTTGGAGATCGTTGTGGAGGCGCCTGGGCCGGTGTAGGAGTTGGCGATCGCCGTGGGGATGAAGTCGTCTCACCCCTCGCGACGCTGTGATGAGATGGAGAATGAATGATTAGGCTAGGCTGGGAGAAGACCCTGCTACAAAAACAAGTTGTGTGTCAATTATTTTTGAAGCCAATAGAAAATTAATGGAAAATAATATTTCATTCACTTTCATTCGTACCTAGGGTGAGGTAGGGAAGCGGTGGCGCCCAGAATGATGATGAAGCGCTTATGCCATTGAATAAATGTCTTCTCTTCTCTCCTAGTGTCTTCTCCCCATCACCGCCTTCAATGTCAAGAGGAACATTGTTGTAACCTTTGAGCACTCTATCGACCGAGACGCTAGCATATCCAAAGTTGAATAACCGACCCATGGATTCTTGGTGTCTTCGCTCGGTCTATTGGAGATACAACCCCGACAAACCATCATGATTGATGCATTATTACCATCCGGAATGTGCAGCTCACATGTTGTTAGAGGCTCGGTAATGTCATCAACAGGAAGCGCAACCCAGCGTCGTCTTGAATAACTCGGCAGCTCAGTAGAAGCACAATCGCTTTTCATCCGACCAACGGGCTAATGGTGACTCCGGCGTTGATTGCGATTGTATTTGACTCATTGCTAGCTGCACTTGCCTCTTGATCTCCTCCTGCATTCTTGCCTCAAGAGATTTTTCTCGTTCACGTGATTCAAGCAATGCTTGTCGTGACTCATCAACAAATTGCTCCAATGCACGGATTCGCTTCGCCTCTCCTTCCTCCTTCTTTCTCTCCCGGATTCTCAGAGGTATCCTTGTTCATCGGGAATGCGTGTAGCCACGGAACCGCCCCATAGCCTCTTGTTCGACCACCGTGTTCGGGATTCTCTAGGGCATATGTCAATTCATCCTTCTCTCTCTGCTGGGCTTGAAAACACCACTATCAGCTTCTTCCCTAGCACGAGCTAGTCTCTGTGTTGCTCTCTCAATTTTTTGGCCGAAAATTAGCTTGCCAGTGTCTGGGTCTAGGCTTCCCCCATGAGCGTAGAACCAATTCTTCGCTGCGTTGAGGCCGGTTCTTCTCTATTGTTTCGTGTATGATTCCCTTGGCAATAATCTCGCTTCTAGGTTCTCGCCACTTGGGAATAGCACTCCTATAACCACCGATCCCATGCGATGATGGTATTGCTTCATCGGGCATTCTCGCCGATTCCTCATCACATGTTCCTCACCGCCTTGAGATGTCTTGTATTCTACGAAGGCATCCCAATGGGACTCAACTTGATAAACGCCTTAGCATTGAAATTCGGCGTAGCATTCTTCAAGATAAACTTTTTATACAATGTCTTCTTCCAACTCGGAACAATGTTGCCATCTTCTTCATTGTCCAATCCTCACTAGCTCCTTCAAAGCATCATCTCGCTTGTAATGTAAAATGTCGAGTGATATCTCTCCAAGCTAGGTTCTTGTCACGATCGATACAAAACTAACATTAGGAGCGGATATCTTCGCTTCCATTCACGAGCACTAATCGGGATCCTATCCTCACAATGAACCCACATTGATTGACATATGTCCGAGCATGTGGTCCCAATGGTTTGCTTGTGTGTGGTGTCGAATTCTCGATATTATGAAACGGCCCTCTAATAGCTTTTTTTTGGGCCCTCGGACTTTCCTACTTTTGTCGGTGGTTGATGTAGATCCGTAGACCGCTACATGAGTAGAAACACAACGATTAACAATAAATATACGTGCACGCATGCATCTATAAGAGATGATAGATAATCGAATATACCTCGCCAAGATTTTCTTACGCCGACAATTTGTTGATCTTCAACCACCGCATATTCGTGGATATCCTCATAATCAAAGAAATCGACTGCGTGTCATCTACATCTACATTGGTGCGGCGTTGATAATATCCGCCATTATGTCATCACTCAAGTTATCATCCGGAGCAGCCATTTGTATCTTCAAGATAACACATAGATAGAATTACTATGGTACATAACATAAGTACATGTGATAACATATATAGAATTACTAAATCCAATTAAATATAATAACACATAATATTTCATAAAGATAAACAATAATAAGGTATAGGCTTTGGAATCGAATCAAAAACACTTTCGATCCAAAAACATGGAAATAAGTACATGTATATATATACACATATAATGATACAATATATTTTCTCTCTCTCTCAACACATAGAAATAAGTGCATATGTCTATATCTCTAGATATGCATGTGATACACATAGAATGTCTCTCTAGATACAATTTTCTCTCTCTCAACACATGAAAATAAGTACATGTATATATACATATAGAAATAATTAAGTATATATGTATACATATAGAATCTCTCTCTAGATATAATATATATAGAGAGATATATAGAATATATAATTACTAAATCCAATTAAATAAATCTAACATGAAATTAGATAAACTAGTAATAGATAATACATTTTAATCTAACATATATCAAAAACTATAATAAAAAACTATCTAAATAAAATACTAATTAAATTTTAATACATTTAATCTAATATATCAAAAACTACCTAAGAAATAACTAAAAACTAACAATAATAAACTACTAATTAAAATTTAATACATTTTAATCTAACATACAAATTAGAGACTTTGTAAAAAAAAAATCTAAAAGCATGGTGATCGAGAGCATGCAAAGCAGATCAAGCAGTAGTACTCGGACGGAGGTCAGGTGGCAAGCAGGAGGCGTCCGGCGATGGAGGTGTGGTCGGGTGCGGCGGTGGAGACGGGATGCGCGTTATGGCGGAGAATGGCGCGGCCGTAAAGCGGGGTAGATTTACGGCGGCGCGGCATGCATTTAGCTTGACTTGACGGCGGATGGCGGCGGCGGCAAGCCGAGATCGAAGATGAATGTAAACAGACGCTCGATATATATAGGTCGGGATTTTAGTCCCTACCGGTAACACTAATTCACTAAAGGACATTTAGTCGCGACCGGTAAGACCAACCGACTAAAGGTCCCCTTTAGTCCCGGTGGTGTTACCAAATGGACTAAAAGGTATTTTTTAATGAACACAAATTGCCGCCAACCCTTTAGTCCTTGGTTTGTCTCAAATGGACTAAAGGCCTGAAAATTTTGGCAACCCGCCAAATAGTAATTGGAAATGCACAGATTTTGATTTTGTTTAATACTAGGTTAATCAATTAATTCCATAGCAACTTCAATACTTTGCAATATTTATTTTAAAAAATACTATTGATTAACTAATTATTTATTGTAAATAGGAAAATTTTGTAACCTAAAGTTTTTAATTTCTTTTTTGAATATAGAATATAAATGTTACTAATACTAAGTATTTTGTTAATGCAAAAATATATTTGTAACTTAAAATTAATAAAACTAATATTATTCGATAGGAAATTTATTATCACATTATTGTAACGTCAATGTTTCAATTTTGTCTCGGTTTTTGACCAAAATTGACAGAAAATTTTTGTTGAACCTATAAAAATAATGAAAATGTAGTATTTTTTGTTTTACAGCTTTCTCAAATGAAAAAATGGCCTATATAAGGATTGTAGATATTGATGAGCTTAATAAACTTGGTATTCAAAACTTTTCAATTTGAGACAATCTAGGGTCCCGAAAACTAGTTTGTAGGTGTTGAAATTTAAAAATCACAAATTTGAACCGTCCAAACTTTCTCAAATGGAAAGTTGACCAAAACAACAATTGTAGATATTTTGAGTTTAACAAACTTGGTATTCAAAACTTTTCAATTTGAAGTCATTTAGAGTTTATAATACTAGAGTCAAAGTGTTGTTTTTTCATTTGACCAAATTTGACTTGGTCAAACTTGCTCAAATGAGACACTAAATGACCTCAGATGAAAAAACTCTAAATACCAAGTTTGATCATCTCAACAAGATCTACAATTGTTACATAGCTTATTTTCCCATTTGAGAGATTTTTATCAAACACTAGTCACAATTTCTTGAATCTCATAGACTTTCTAAAACTATGTCACACACTTGTGAAATTTGAACTACATTTTGTTCAAGCTCTCTCAAATGAAAAAATGGCCTATATAAGGATTGTATATATTGATGACCTTAACAAACTTGGTATTCAAAACTTTTCAATTTGAGACAATCTAGGGTCCCTAAAACTAGTTTGTTGGCGTTGAAATTTAAAAATCACAAATTTGAACCGTCCAAACTTTCTCCAATGGAAAGTTGACCAAAACAACAATTGTAGATCTTTTTGACTTTAACAAACTTGGTATTCAAAACGTTTCAATTTGAAGTCATTTAGAGTTCATAATACTAGAGTCAAAGTGTTGTTTTTTCATTTGACCAAATTTGACTTGGTCAAACTTGCTCAAATGAGACACTAAATGACCTCAGATGAAAAAACTCTAAATACCAAGTTTGATCATCTCAGCAAGATCTACAATTGTTACATAGCTCATTTTCCCATTTGAGAGATTGTTATCGAACACTAGTCACAACTTCTTGAATCTCAGACTTTCTAAAACTATGTCACACACTTGTGAAATTTGAACTACATTTTGTTCAAGCTTTCTCAAATGAAAAAATGGCCTATATAAGGATTGTAGATATTGCTGAGCTTAACAAACTTGGTATTCAAAACTTTTTAATTTGAGACAATTTAGGGTCCCGAAAACTAGTTTGTAGGCGTTGAAATTTAAAAATCACAAATTTGAACCGTCCAAACTTTCTCAAATGGAAAGTTGACCAAAACAAAAATTGTAGATCTTTTTGAGTTTAACAAACTTGGTCAAACTTGCTCAAATGAGACACTAAATGACCTCAGATGAAAAAACAATTGTGAAGTCATAACATATTACATAATATCCGTCTCTAAAACATAATATATTAAACATGCATCGTTGTATCATGCGGGCACAACAGTGAATTTCTTCTTGACGTATGACCCTTGGTTATGATCTTGTCATAACCATGGAGTGTCTTCATCATTTAACATGATGCTTGGATCTTTTTTCACTATGAAGGGTGGAATTCGGACATTTCTTTCATAATCTTTTGACATGTCTGACTTGTCTTCAATTCCCACTATATTTATTTTCCCAGAAAGAACTATGTGGCGCTTTGGCTCATTGATCATTGAGTTGATGTCTTCGTTTTTTCCTCTCTTTGATTTTGTAGACATGTCTTTCACATAAAACACCTGACTCACATCGGCAGCAAGGACGAATGGTTCGTCTTTGTACCCAATATTGTTGAGGTCCACTGTTGTCATTCCGTACTCTTTGTCGACTGTTACCCCTCCTCCGATCAGCTTCATCCATTGGCACCGGAACAAAGGGACTTTAAAATTAGGTGCGTAGTCTAGTTCCCATATATCTTCTATGCGGCCATAATATGTTTGTATATTCCCATTTGGATCTGTGCCATCTATGCGAACACCACTATTTTGATTGGTGCTCCTTTTATCTTGGGCAACTGTGTAAAATGTATTCCCATTTATCTCGTACCCTTGGTACATGAGGATATGCCATGATGGTTGCCTAGCCAATAAATACAGTTGCTCATCAATATTGTCATCTCCTTGACATTCTTTTCGCAACCAACCACTGAAACTTTCCATGTGCTGACGCCTAATCCAAGCTTCAGTCTTCCCTAGAAACTTGGATCGTAAGAACTCCTTATGTATCTCGATGTACGGATGCACCAATGATGAGTTCTGAAGAACTGTGTAGTGTGCTTTATTGAAATAATCGTCTTCCATGCCAATATATGTTTTCTTCCCTAAAGTTCCTTTACCATCGAGTCTCCCCTCGTGTCGCGATTCGGGAACGCCAATCGGGCAAGGTCAGAATAAAGTCAACACGTAACTCAATGACCTCCTCTCTGCTCCATAGCCCCGGCGATGCTTCCTTCAGCTTAGAACGGACTTTCACATATTTCTTCAAGACTCTCATAAACCTCTCGAAGGGGAACATGTTATGTAAGAACACAGGTCCAAGAATACTAATCTCCTTCACCAAATGAACTAGGAGGTGTGTCATGATATTAAAGAAGGATGGAGGGAACACCAACTCAAAGCTGACAAGACATTGAACCACATCATTCTATAGAGTAGCTAGTTCCACTGGATTGATTGCCTTCTGAGAAATTGCATTGAGGAATGCACATAGCTTCACGGTGGCTAGACGTACATGTGGAGGTAGAATTCCTCTTAAAGCAACTGGAAGCAATTGCGTCATAAGCACGTGGCAGTCGTGGGACTTTAAGTTTAGGAATTTCTTATCTGGCACATTTATTATACCCTTTATATTGGAGGAGAATCCCGATGGGACCTTGATGCTGCTTAGACATTCGAACATGGTGTCCCTCTCTTCTTTGCTAAGCGTGTAGCTAGCAGCAGGACTTAAGTAATGACGCCCATCATCCTGCCTTCTCTAGATGAAGGTTGTCTCATTCTTTCATGCCCCGCAAGTCCCGACGTGCTTCAAGTGAATCCTTTGGCTTCCCTGTGACACACCCATGAATCCTAACAGTTTCACACAAAGATTCTTTGTCCGGTGCATCACGCCGATTATGCTATGGATCTCTAGGACTTGCCAATAGGGTAGCTCCCAAAAGATGGACTTCTTCTTCCACATGGGTGCGTGCCCTTAGCATCTTTGGGAACAAATTCGCTGCCTTGTCCCTTTCCAAATACTACTTTCACATCCTTGACCATTGCGAGTACATCTTCCTCGGTTCGGTTATGAGGCTTCTTCCGGTGGTCTGGCTTACCTTTAAAATGCTTACCTTTATTTCTTACTTGGTGATTCAAAGGAAGGAATCGACGATGGCCAAGGTACACGACCTTTCGACATCTTTTTAAATATATACTGTCAAGGTCATCAAAACAATGTGTGCATGCATTATATCCTTTGTTTGTCTGACCTGAAAGATTACTTAAAGCAGCCAATCATTGATTGTTATGAACAACATTGCTCGTAGGTCAAAGTGTTCTTGTTTGTACTCATCCTGCATACGTACACACCGGTTTGTTCCATAAGACTAAAAGTTCTTCAACTAATGGCTTCAGATAGACATCAATGTCGTTGCCAGGTTGCCTCGGACCTTGGATGAGGATCGGCATCATAATGAACTTCTGCTTCATGTATAACCATGGAGGAAGGTTGTAAATACATAGAGTAACTGGCCAAGTGCTATGACTAGTGCTCTGCTCCCCAAAAGGATTCATACCATCTGTACTTAAGGCGAACCTTAAGTTTCTAGCCTCATTTGCAAACTCTGGAAATTCCCTATCTATCGCTCTCCACTGGGACCCATCAGCTGGGTGTCTCAACATATTGTCTACCTTACGGTCTTCTTTATGCCACCGTAACAACTTTGCATGGTCTTTATTTCTGAACAAACGTTTTAAGCGTGGTATTATAGGAGCATACCACATAACCTTGGCAGGGATTTTCTTTCTAGGACGTTGTTCACCCTCAACGTCACCGGGATCATCGCACCTGATCTTATACCGTGATGCTTTACATACCGGGCATTCATCCAAATTCTCATATTCATTGCCATGGTAGAGGATGCAATCATTAGGACATGCATGTATCTTCTGGATTTTTAATCCCAATGGGCAGACAACCTTTTTTGCTTCGTACGTAGTGGTGGGCAATTCATTTGGCTTCGGAAGCATCTTCTGTTTGAGGTTCAATAAATTCCCAAATGCCTTGTCGGATATACCATTCTTTGCCTTCCACTGTAGCAATTCCAGTGTTGTACCCAGATTTTTTTGCCCCTCTTCGGCCGTCGGGTATAGCAACTTCCTATGATCCTCAAGCATGTGCTCGAACTTAACTTTCTCTTTTTCACTTTCCAATTCTTGTTGTGCATCACGAATGGCATCGCCAAGAGCATCACCGAGATCATCTTCTACCGCTACCTCTTCTTCATCTCCCCCCATTGTAGTATCATCAAAGGCACCATACTGAGCAATAATGTCATCAATGTCTAAATCTTCTCCTTCACCTTCTTCCATCATTACCCCGCTTTCTCCATGCTTAGTCCAACATATATAGTTTGACATGAAACCTGACTTAAGCAAATGTGAATGAAGACTCATTGAGCTTGAATATTCCTTTAAATTCTTACATAGGGCACATGGACAGCACATGAAACCATCCCGCTTATTTGCCTCGGCCACATCTAAGAAATAGTGCAAGCCCTCAATAAAGTCTTGGGAGCGGCGATCGACATTGTACATCAAATGGCGTGACATAATCTGTATTACACGACAAATTATGAAAACCTTAAACATAATTAAGTATTTTATTACACAACATAAATGACACACACACGGTTGATTAATTAACTAAGCCTGGCTATAACGTAAGCAATCCCAACTATCACTAAACAAACTAAAACTACAATGCACTTCAAGAATATAATTATTTCATGATCGTGACGCAACTAAAATAGACAAATCATTCTTCCGTTGAATATCAATAAGCTTCTCCTCACTGCTCATCGACTCATCAAAGCAGCACTACTACCTCAAGCGCACCCAAATTCTGCACGTATGTAGCATAATCTTCCTCCCAAAGACCAACCATCGCATCCATTGCCCTCCCACTTTGAAATTAAAGCCAAAAATATTTAGTCAAAATATTCAAGAAAAGCAGTCAATTAGCCATAAATAAAAATGCGTAAGAAACTCACATCGCAATCCGGGCACTTGTAGAAAACACGACCCTTGTTGGGTCCCTGCTCTCTTGACTCACATCTCCATCACAATCTTCTCGCTTACACTTGCCGCAGATAATGAGAGGGAGTTCTCGCCTCGATCAAGCTTAGCCGAACGAGAGGCCGAGGATCCATACCAGCTTGTCATCTACTTTCTATACTTATTTTTGTAAACTAGTGTAAATTTCATATTTTCTAAAATGATATATTTAACCTAAACTAGTACGGATTTCACATGTTTCAATAAATAACCATCCAGATTAGTTGACCTTTTGCTTACGTGATCATCTCGCGAGTATTTCTCCACCGGACGGCATCAGATTTGGCCAAGGAAGAGCTCCGATTCTACGAGAAAGGGAACACGGTCTTCCATGACCGTTGCTGCTCTCCCTCAGAGAATCAAAGCTCCTCCTTGACGTCCATTACCGCTTCGGCAGAGAAACATGCTCGCCGAGATGAACACGGTCCGCAAGTTCAACTAGTACGGATTTTCTATAATTTTCTAACAATTTTCTAAGTTTTTCATTTCATGGAAAAATTAATTCTAAGATCACGTAAGCCACCGGGGACGAGGATGGCGCGTGCTCCAAATGAGGACGAAGCGAGGCGTGATTTTGATGAACTAATTTAACTTTTGTTTATCCAAACATATATGCAAATCATCATGTGATTTTGAGCTAAAAATGACATATAAAATCATAATAAAGTCCAACATATAAAGTTACACATGCATCTACATCGCAAAATGAGATAAGCTACTGACAAAACATAAGAGGATTAAGTTTCTTACCTCCAAAATCGAAGAGCAACACCAATGGAGGGGGAGAGCGCAAGAACAATAACAAGCTGAAGAACAGAGGCAGCGAGTTTGAATGCAATGGCTCGGGCTCGGGGAGGAAGAAATGAGCTGAATTATAGGCCGGGATAATTAGTCCCGGTTAGGGGTCCAAACTGGGACTAAAGATTAATCTTTATTCCCGGGGCATCACCCAAACCGGGACTAAAAGCTTTAGTCCCGGTTAGTATTACCAATCGGGACTAAAGGTAAATCTTTAGTCTCGGTTGGTAATACCAGCAGGGACTAAAGATCTCTCCCTTCATGGAGGACCATTATGGGGGACCTTTAGTCCCGGTTGGAGATACAACCGACTAAAGGGTCCTTTAGTCCCGGGGGCAAAAAATGCCGAGGCTAATGCCAAATTGGGACATCGTTCTAAAGTCTGTTCTCTAGTAGTGTTTTTAGCAAGATGAGAAAAAACGCATCTCGAACAACTCCTAACACTACTAGAGACACGCTCTTTGCCGAGTGCCTGGGGCACTCGGCAAAGGCTTTACCGAGTGCCACACTTGGCAAAGAGCAAACGGCAAAGCCGCATCCGGCGAAGGGTTCTTTGTCGAGTCTTTGTTTATCCGCCGAAAGCCGCCGATTACGGCACTCGGCAAAGAAAATTGGCCGTCACCGTTGATTTGGCGTCTTTGCCGAAAGTCTTAAGGTCGAAGGCACTCGGCAAAGCTTTTCCTTTTTTGAAAAATCCTTTGGCGAGTGCCTTCCCGACCCGACACTTTCAAAGAAAAAAAATTTTTTTTGAAAATCCTTTGCCGAGTGCCTTCCCGACCGGCACTCAAAGAAAGAAATTTTTTTTTTTGAAAATCCTTTGCCGAAAGTGCCTAGTGAGACGGCACTCTTCAAGCAAAAAAAATATTTTTTGGAAAATTCTTTGCCGAGTGCCGAGTCCCGCACTTTCGGTAAAGCTGGGAAACACATGGTAGTAGTGTACGGCTTTGCCGAAAGTGCCGTGGCAATCGCACTTCGCAAAGAGACCTAATAGCGCATTTTTGGCGACTTTGCCGAGTGCCGTAGGCAAAAGGCACTCGGCAAGAAGGCTTTTTGCCGAGTGTTACACTCGGCAAAGTGACCAAAATTTTTTTTGTTTTTGTTTTTTGCTTTCGATCACTGCAAACACAACATATGGCATATATATCACATCCATCATATATATACCACATCCAGCACCTTATATGTCACAATCCATCACACATACCACATGAATCACATCCGTTCACCACATGTCATAGTAATTCCATCCATTATTCGGTAGGATTCCACATCATTCAACAAGTAGTTCAAATCCATCACCACATGTCACAATAACACATGCGTGACAACAACATTGTCTCGAACAGAAATCCATTGCGAAGAGAAGAAGACATGAAACTACAAGCGCTACTCACTAAAGCGGCCCTTGATGTGGCCATCCTGCTGACGACGGGGAAGGAAACATCTGGTCGTTCGGAGTGCCCTGAGTTGGGTTGTTCGAACCCGCCGACTGAGGCTGCACACAGGAGAAGAGATTGCATGAGACAAGATTAGTTGAATAGCGATTATAGCAATTCCTTGCATGTGTGACATTACTCACTGGAGTAGCGGAGTGAGGAGGCTGAGGTGGAGCCCTTAACCTAGGAGGCATAGCAGCACCCGTCGTAGTTTGCGTCTAGGCAATAATGTCCACCAACCTTTTCTCCTGGGCGAGTTTGTCGGCCTCCCGCTCGGCCACCAACCCCAGCTCCAACTCCTGGGCCCTCCTGTTTGCTTCTTCCACCTGGGCCTACAAATTGTTGCAAAGCTAATGTTATAATAATGCAAAGGAAATAAAGTTGTGTAAAGATCAATGTACGACGAGTAAAACATGAATAACCTGGAGTGTGTCGACCCGGTGTTGTTAAATGCTCAGCCGTGAGCGTATCGCCGGGAGTGAGGAGGCGGTCGTGCTCTGTGCTCGGATCTGGGAGAGAGTGGGAGTAGAGGCCGTGTCAATCACGCTGTCGCCAATCTAGTAGCGGCCATGCTTCTTGCCTTGTCCAATCCTCATGACGGTGTTTGCATCAATGTTGTCGGTCCGTGGATCGTACTCCGGCCCATGGATCGACCTTGCTGCCGCCATGTACTCCGTGATTTTCTCATAGGCGCTCGAGTTTGTGTACACCTCGGCCGGGTCGTCCGGGTTGAAGGAGACGTCGGACGACGCCATGCCCTTGTGTGCCATGGCAATGCGGCGAAGTTGGAGCACTCTTGGCCTTGATGTGCCGCCGACTGCAAGAACGAAAACAAGATGATTAGAATTCTTTGCCGAGTTCAACAAAAGCAAGAAGAATAGAAACATGACCATGTACCCATGCTCGGGTGTATCCAGAGAGGTTGCGGTTGCCTTGATGGTGTGATACACCTGGCATGAACAAACGCCGCTGCCGGGCAGCCGCGTGCTGAGCGGCCCACTCCGCGCTTAACCACCTGTCCACCATCTTCGCCCAAGCCACGGGGCACCCGTTGCACCACCAAGGAATCACCTACACGTCATCAAGTAGTTGACATATTAGAAAAACAAGTGATTCATACTTAATCTCAAAAGGAACCAATTTTAATGTTCTTTAGCTACCTCAAGGAACTGGGGTTTGGTCAGCGTCAAGTCTTGTTCTCGGATGTCCTTCTTGGTGACCTTCTGTCCGAGCTTTGTCCCAGAGTAATCTATGATGGCCTGGAGTCGCGCCTCATGATGGACGTCGACGACGTGTTTCCTACAAGCTCGCTTAGCCACTGCCTCCGCCGTGCCCTCGAATCTGTCGTCAAGTTTGAAGTACTCCTGCATATACAGACACGATGTATGCATTAGTTATTTCAAGTAGAGTCCAATGAGTGCGTTGTATTGAGCCATGTAGTGCGAGGAAGACTTACCTAGAACTCCCGAATGACGAGCGCAGCCACGGTGCCTGCTTCCACGTGGGGGGCGGACTCGTAGTGGGAAAACTTGAAGGCGGGCTCGAGGTTCCCGACATGCATGACCATGCCAGGGAAGTGTCTCCTGCACAGGAGACCTAGGATGCCATTGACATGGCGGGAGGCAGTGTTCCCCGACATAATCTCCCACCCCCTGCAGAAGTGATTAAGAAAACATATTAGTCTCTATTTCGATATCGAACATAGCATATGAAGTAAAAGTGATAACATGCAAAGGCACTTACCTTTGCCCCTCTGGGCGAATCACTGGGCGTAGACGAGTATGCGGTCGGTCAGGGAGGGTGGAGGGTCCTCGCAAGTAGACACCTGGCGAACTAGAGGAAGCGGTAGCTCCCATCTCGCCCCTGTCCTCGTCCTCGTCCTCATCCGCCTCCTCCTGGACCAGCGTCTCCTCCTCCTCACCCGCCTCCTACTGCACCTGCTCCTCCTCCTCCTCCTCCTGCTGCTGCTGGACCGTGGGCATGGTCCTCCTGTTCCTCCTGGTCGTGGTCCTCGTGCTCCTCCGCCTCGTCGAAGACATCCCCTGCTCCTCCTCGCCCCCTCCGCTGGAGGCTCCTACACCGAAGGCTCCATGGTAGAACGAGCTCAGGTTCCTCTACCGGTCGCCCAGCATTTTTGTTCAGTCACCTGCAATTAAAAAGAAGAAAGAAGTAATTAGAAATAGATGAAAAATAAACAAAACAAAACAAAACAAAATTACAAAGTATTACATGTATGTTACAAATAATCTTCATGATCGGGATTAGCTGGATCGTAAGTCTCATCATCACTATCAACCATGTCGAAATAATCAACACTATCCGATGGAGGAATGTTGTCTTCATTGTCATTGCCTACACGTAATCTCTCAAGCATTTGTAAGTCCTTTGCATTTCGCACTTCATCTCCATCGTCATCATCATCAACCATTACATTGTCTACATCCATTCCTATCTCGCCGGTTAAGTCTATCTCAAACCTCCCTTGTAGCCCATCTTCTTGATAGAACTCTCTGTCATACGTGCTTGGGTTGAAGTTGTAATCTTCATCGTTTGGGACTGGTAGTCGGCCGTGTGGTGAGACCTTGTGCACAACAAACCAACCACTAAGATCCGGTCTAGTCTTGCAAGCATATGATGTATAATAAACCTGTGTGGCCTATTGCGCCACAATGTACACATTGTCTCTTGGATAGACGAAATCCTGTCGAATTTCGACTAGACCAAGATGAGGGGTCTTCCTCGTTACTCCCGGATCAAACCAATGGCATCTGAATACGACAGGATAAAGATTTGTGCTACCATAGAATGAAAGTTCGTATGTTTCTTCAATTCTTCCATAATAGTCTACGCCATCAGTGCCGGGCGTAAAAACCCCGCTATTTGTGGATCTTTGACTGGGCCGCCTCCGCTCGTAGCTTCCTGTGTGAAATCGATATCCATTCACGTCGTAGGCGTCTGATGACTTGACCCTTTGGTCACAGCCATTGGCATCCTGTCTCAACTTGGCACTGATAGACGCATCGGTTCGGGCCTGCAAGCTCAAGCAGGATACATCGTTATATTAATCGGACGTACGACCAACAACAAATCAGGGCTAAATTGGACGGTACCTTGGTTTTGAACCAGGAAATAAAATTGGGGCTCCCTTGTCCCGCACCCTTGGAAAGAAGGGTATCACATTCCGGTGGGGTTGGTTCCCTTGAATGGGGCCAGTATTCATGAATGAATTCCCTGTAACGACAAACAAGGGGGTTGGATGTAGAATAGTGCGGGATTATTGAAACAAGTCCGTTGAGAACTTACACAATATATGGGTCCACCTCTTCAAGGTTGGTCAGCACATATAACATGATTTTGTGCCACTCCACATTTGTCAGGGGCTTATTGGTCGATGCACCTGCTCTTCCAAGTTGCCCTCGGAAAAGGCTGAGGCTCGAGGCATTTTTGTCAGCATTGTAATGAGGAGGTGGATTATGCACACTTGGAAGGTTGTTAGAATAATACAATGTTGTGAAGTTTGACACCTCCTCCATAGTGAATGCACTTGCAATGGAAGCCTCAATTTTGCCTTTGTTTTTACACTTTTTCCGAAGTGTCTTTATGCATCTCTCGATTGGATAGCACCAACGGGCCTGCACGACCCCCCCATTCGTGCCTCATACGGGAGGTGCAATATCAGATGCTGCATCGGATTGAAGAAGTCGGGTGGAAAGATCTTCTTCAATTTGCAAAGCAAGACAGGTGCCACTTTTTCCATGTCAGCAATCACGGTCCGAGATAACTCCTTGGCACAGAGCTGGCGGAAGAAGTAGCTCAACTCTGCCAGCATTGTCCATATGTGCTCAGGGACAAAGCCTCAAACCATCATTGGAAGAAGCCACTCAATCCATATGTGGTAGTCGTGACTCTTCATCCCGTTCACTCGAAGAGTAGTTAAGTTCACTCCCCTCCTCAGATTCGCTACATACCCATCAGGGAACATTAACGTCTAGATCCATTGGAGTACTTCCCTCCTTTGTCTGGGGGTCAAGACGAAATCTGCCTTAGGCCTTTTCCATGTCTTGCCACCTCCAGGAGCACGCATCTCTTGATGTGGTCTATCACACAACTCTGCCAGGTCCACTCTAGCCTTAGGGTTGTCCTTTGACTTTTTAGTTTCCATGATTGTTCCCCAGAGTGCCTCGGCGACATTCTTTTCTGTGTGCATGACATCAATGTAATGTGGCATAAGAAGGTCATCAAAATAGGGGAGCTTCGTCAAGCCCAACTTATGAGTCCACATGTGTTCCTCGCTGTATCCCACGAAGCCATCACCTTCTTCATTCTCCACGATAGCATCTATCGAGCATGAACCTCGGCACCGACCATCATCTGTGGTGCAGTTTCTCATCACTCTGACACCTTTAAATAAAAGTTCTTGGTGTTTTGCTGAATGGATGCTCGGGAGGGAGGAATTGATTTATGTTTGTCGAACAGATTTAATACTTGCCACCCTTCTTGAGCCAGATGAACCTCGACGATCCTTGCATAATGGACATGGGAACTTCCGTGTGACACACCAACCGGAGAATATCCCATACGCTAGGAAGTCATGCATGGAGTAATCGGTACCAAACGTGCATTTTGAAGGGTGTCTTTGTAGCTCATCAGATGTCCATACCCCATCCCCCAAGCACCGACCAATTCATCAATCGAGGCTCCATGAAGACACCCATCTTCTTCCCCGGTGTCCGTGGAATTATCAATGACAAGAATACGCTCGACGCTCAAAGGCGACATCGGGGGGGAGATTGAGGGGATGACGAACATGGGCCAACATGTGTAGGGGGGCAGCCATCAAACCATAAGGATTGAACCCATCTGCTGCCGCCATAACACGTACGTTACGAGGCTCTGATGCTTTCTCATGATGAATGCCATCAAAGTGGTTCCATGCTTCACCATCGGACGGATGTACCATCTTGTCAGGATTGTATCATGTGCCCTGTTTGTGCCACGTCATCTGCTTAGCGGATTCCTCGCTCATGTATAGCCGTTGGATCCTTGGCACGAACGGGAGGTACCGTAAGATTTTCATCGGGATGGTAAGCTGCTTCTTGTGGCCATCCCCAGAGTCTACCTCTAGGTACCTGGAGGATTTGCACTTCGGATAGTACTTTTCATGCTCATGTTCTTTCCTAAAGAGGACACACCCATTCGGACAAGCATGTATCTGCTCGTAAGGCATCTTGAGTCCATCAAGGAGTTTCTAGCACTCGGACAGGCTCTTTGGCAGAACATGGCCCTCTGGAAGCATGCTAGCAATCAAGGCCAACATACCATCGAAGTGTTGTCGACCCATGTTGATCTCGACCTTGAACCCCATCACGCGTCCAATAGCATCGAGTTGACAAACCGTTGTCCGATCATGAAGGGGTTTCTGTGCCAAAGACATCATGTCATAGAACGCCTTTGCGGATGCCTCCGTCTCCTCCGCACGTCCATCAGGGATCTATGCTTGTTGATAGTCATCTAACATGTCTACAACCCTGCCATCATCATCAACATGCTCGAGGCATGGTCTCACCACTTCCTCTCTCATCTGATGGGCTTCATCGTGGTGGATCCACCGGGTATAGTCCGGCATAAAGCCATGCTTCTGAAGATGTATACCCATGTTGTCCTTCTTTTGCCATTTTCTGTTTGCACACATGCTGCAGGGACACTTCATTAGATGCGCTCTATTCACACCCCTGCCGAATGCACGGTCCAAGAAAGCCTCGGTCTTCTGCCCCCATTCAGTGCTGAAATCACTCTGACTTCTGTATCCCGTGTACATCCACTCACGGTCATCCATCCTCTAAAGTAGATATCAACGAGTAACGTAACCATCAACTGCATCTACATGGTGTTCCTACTATCTAATAGGTGAGGATAGGTCCTAATCCCACCCGCGGATGAGTAGACGAGGTTAGCTTCCATGGTCTACTCCGAGCCGAGACAGAATTTTGGCAGCACCTCCACGCTGTTCTCTAGATACATGTCCTGGCAGGGAGAGTGTGTATCCGGAGAACAACACGGAGGTGATGCCAAAACTCTGTCTCGGATTAGAGCAGACCATGGAAACTAACCTCGTCTATGCATCCGTAGGCTATCCAGAAAACATGGACAATCCGAAACAGATACGGTTATACATATGCAAAGATCTACATACTTCCAACCGTATCTCTTTCGGATGGGAGACGCCTAACTGGGTTACACCGATCTACGACAACGATAAGGAAGAGAGGTTATTTATACCTAGGGTGGCGGTGGAGTCAGGCTAGCGGGGCAGTGGCGAGTCGGTGCAGTGGCGAAGCGAGGCTGTGCAGGTAGGACCGCAACAACGACGAAGACGATCGGGGTCGCCTAGGTACTATGGGTTCCCTCCAACAGGTCCTGCTCTGCAAAACAAGAAACACAACACTATAAGTTGTAAATTTCGGCAGAACCTCCCCTGTATAGGGAGGTTTCCAAAACCTACAAAAAATAACAGCACGAAGGCCAACATTCACAAGGGCACGAAGGCCGACATTCACGACATTCACAACGGCACGAAGGCCGACATTCATGGCATGAAGGCCGACATTCACAAGGGCACGAAGGCCGACATTCATGACATTCACAACGGCACGAAGGCCGAGATTCATGGCACGAAGGCCGACATTCACAAAGGGACGGTGCATATACCTTGGGCGGTGGCGGGACGTGCATGCGCAGAAGAAGACGCCGAGAACTCCTCCTCCTTCCTCCTCCTTCTCCTTCTCTTCCCCTTCCTCCTTCTTCCTCCTTCCTCCTCTCCTTCTTCCCCTTCTTCTCTTCTTTTCCTCTTCTTCTCCTTCTCTTCCCCTTCCTCCTTCTCATCTTCTCCTTCCTCCTACTTCACCTCAGCCTCCTCCCCTCCAAGAACCGATGGCGAGGGGGGGGGGGCGGGCTGGGCGTGGCCCCCATGGGGAGGCGAGGTGAAGGTGACCCTCCCTCTCCTTCTCCGACGGCAGTGGGCCGCCGGCGGGGCCGCGGGTGGGGCGCGGAGGGGAGGGGAGGGGAGGAGAGGCGGGCGCGCGGGTGGGGCGGGTAGGCCGGAGCGGCGGGGTTGGTGGCCTTCACAGGGCGCGAGCCCACAAAGAAGGTGGGGGGCTGGGGAGGCGCAGGAGGTGGTGGGGGGGCGCAGGGCGGGACGCGGTGCGGGATGGGGGCTGGGGTCGCCGGGCGGGCGGGGGCTCACGGGGGGGCTGAGGCGAGCCAGGCGCGGCTGAGCCACAAAGACCGGTGCGGGGGCGCGCCCAAGTGTGTGGCCGAGATGGGGCTTCGGGGTGGGCCGGCCGAAGGAAATGCCCTTTCCTTTGCCGATTGCCCGCGAACTAGCACTCGGCAAAGGATTTTTAATTTTTTTTTCAAATATCTTTGCCGAGGGCCCTAGATATGGCGCTCGGCAAAGAGTTTTCTTTTTTTTTAAAAAAAAAGAAACAACTGTACTTAAAAGAAAAAAACTTACCTCTTTGCCGAGTGCCGCAGATCTGGCACTCGGCAAAGCTCAGATTAAAAAAAAAATCCGAAATCGTCCGTGTTTTTTTTAAAAAAACTTTCACCTTTGCCGAGTGCCCCCCCCCTTTAGGCACTCGGCAAATAAGTTTGAAACCGAAAAAGTTTGGAGGCAAAAAAGTTTCAAACTTACATTTTCTGAAAAAATGCAATTAAATGAAATAAATTAAGGATATATAGCAAAAAGATCGAGAAATGTGCCAAATTTGAGGATGACTTCAACTTAATGTGTAAGGGCTGAAGAAAAAGTTTGGAGGCAAAAAACAAAAAATAAATTGTTCTTTGCCGAGTGCCCAACTCTGGCATTCGGCAAAGACTCTTTGCCGAGTGCCTAACGGGGGGCACTCGGCAAAGGTGACGGCAAGTACCTCCGTCAGCTCTTTGTCGAGGGCCGTCCTTTGTCGAGTGCACGGCACTCGGCAAAGGGAGCTTTGCCGAGTGCTGGTCTTCGCCGAGTGCCCGACATTTAGCACTCGGCAAAGCCGGTGACACTCGGCAAAGCCAAGCTCTCCCGTAGTGTAATCCATCATCTTATTCTTATCTTTTAGAACTTGGGAAAAGTCACCCTGTTCCACGTAAAGTTACGCGCTTCCGAGTCGCGCGTATCTTCTCTCGCCGCGCGTGTTTGTCTGCCAATCTAAAGGTGGAAGGGCGTGGAAAGAATAAAGTGTAGAAAAGGCACTAGTACAAAAACAAGTTGTACTCTGGTTGGGAAACCCCTTCAGTCCCGGTTTCCCAACCGGAAACACGAATCCGGAACTAAAGGGCCCCTCCTTTAGTCCCGGTTTCTCGCCTGGCATAGTCCCAATTGGTAATACCAACTGAGGCTAAAGAGGCCTCCCAGCCTGGCCACGTGGGCCGGCCGTTTAGTCCCGGTTGGTATTACCAACCGGGACTGAAGGTTTTCTTTTTTTTTCTTTTTTTGTTTCTATTTTTAATTGATGATTCGTTTTGATTTTCGAATACGCATTCTACGCTGCTAATAATATACGTATTCCACACGTTTATAATGTTCGAACATTTTGTACAAACTAAAGTATGAAACTAACGTATATGTTACATGCATATACATATATTGTACATTATTTTATATACATATAATATGTATATATATATATATTACAAATAAATCTTGCGTTATATATTCTATCATATCCTTGGGATAACAAATTCACTCCATCTGGTTTGGCTTCCATGTTTCGTTCATGTCATTGTAGAACTCGCCGACGGGGTTTAAGACCTGGTCATTAAGAAATCCTGCTATGGTCTCTTGAATTGCTTTCAGTTGGTCACGTCGTATGACTTTTTCCTTCAACCATAGAGTCTTCAATAAAAGGTAAAGGAAAAGTATTAATATATATATATATATGTATGTGTGTTGGTCACGTGATTACTTATATATATATATATGAGCAATAAAAGAAATTGTGAATATATGAATATATTTATATAACGTACTTTGAGGATCTCTTCAGGAGTTCTTTTTGAGTACGCCATGATGAACTCGCAAACATAGTATTCGCAGTAGTTGATCCCCTGTTCTTGCCTCAGAACCCACTTTTACGAGAAAAAAGATCCGGTGAATTGAAAGCATGCATGATGTTAATTGAATTATATATATATATAAAAATATAGATAGTACTTACTTTGTGTGCAATTACATCCAGTGGCACTTTACAATGTTTCATGTGGTGTTCCTCAATGAAACTTTTCCAAACACTGCGCCCAATAAAATAAAAAAATAATTTAGCCTTTAATAATTGTTGTAGTTAAGAGATCGGGGTATATATAGTTGCTAGAGAGACCAAATTACCCTTGGATAATATCTATCATGTCTTGGTACTCTGTTTGCTCTTTTCTTAACGAGTCTAAGATGCTGAACCGACTATTGGCCATATCGATGACTATCAATATCCAGTTATTGCTGCATATGTTTTTATACACAAATATGATCGACATTAACTAGAGTCAACATATATATATATATATATATATGGGAGATAGCTTAGCTAGTAAGCAAATAATTGAACAAATGTCCATATGATCGACATTAATTATTTAACACTCACTTGAAGTTATAGGGGAAGAGTATGTCCTTGTTTTGTTTTTCATTCAGGCGGGGGATTAGGGTGTTTAAATAAGACATTTGGATCAACAAAACCAACATCATTATCCTTTCTCTTTCTGAGTTGTGTCATCTCATATCTGCATATATAAAAATATAGTGTGAGGATATATAATTTATATATATACATGTAGCTTTATATATATACACTTTAATAGTAGAAAATAATCACACTTACAGACAATAGCAGCTAATGAGACTTTTGTCGAGAGAGTCCAGGTGGCATAGTTGGTGTAATTCTATAAACTCAACATATATAACGTCGTCGCCACGGAAGTAATGTTGGTTTCTAACTCTGACAGAAATAAAGGTCTCTCCCCGTTCACACGCCGCTATGTATCACTTGTTTAGCAGGTACATTTGCGTACCCAGTTCACCTAAGGCCTCAGGGTTGTATAGACTCTTTCCATGTTCAAATTTCTTCCAATGATCCACTTTCGGAGCAGATGGTCCTTCAGCGAGCACTTGGGCAAGGTCCAAACCAGTATCCTCGTAAAACCAAACCAGGTCCTCAAAATCGATGTCCAGTAAGTCTAAGTTTGAACCATATTCATTACGAATGACAAGAGGGGGGACTGATTGTTGTGATTGTTGTCCGAGTTGTGCAACACCTTTCCCTGCTCTAGTCTTTTTCTGCGCCGCCTCAAATGACTTGGTGAGAGAGCGGTCGTAGTACGATTTTGGCAGGGTCTTTTGATATTCTCGCTTTTTCTGGTCCACCTTCTTTCTTAGAAGATCTGGAGGTAGGTAGAAGTACGGTTTCTCCGGGTTCTCCCTCGCTTCTTGTTACTTTCTTACTTTTTGGAAGAAACTGTTCACATCTTTTTGTACTACAGCATTTAATTCCTTTTCACTTTTCTCGTAAGACAGTTTTTGGGGAATAACTGAATTAGAGGAGGCTTTCTTTTTTGCCTGCTGGTGGACCAACGGCTTCATTTGCGGGGCGGACCTCTTAGGAGCTGGCTGCTTCTTGGTCATCAAGGGAGGCGGGGCAGCCGTTGGAGACCTCCTTGGAGGCGTTGGAGACCTCCTTGGAGGTGGCGGCGTTGCATAATCATTGCCCGGAGCACTATGATGATCTGGAGATTGAATAATTGGACTTAGATTGGCGGAGGCCCTGCTGTGTAAGTACAAAAAAGAATAATTAGGTATAAGAAATTTTTATTATGAATCATGCATGTCAATAGAAAATTAGTGAAAAAATTGTTTCGTTCACTTTTATTCGCACCTATTGTTTGGCAGTTGAGGAAGCGGCGGTGGACTAGAGACCCCAGGAATAATGATGTAGCGCTTGCGCCATAGTATGAATGTCTTCTCTGCTTCTCCTAGAGTTTTCTCCCCATCACCTCCTGGAATGTCAAGAGCCAGATCACTAAAACCTTTGTTAACTCTATCCACTGAGACGCTAATATATCCAGGTGGTATTATTGCCCCATGGATTCTTGATGTCTTGGTAGGATCTGGAGGAGAAAAAACACCGAGAGCCACCATGATTGTGGCATTCCCTTTTGGAATATGTAGCTCACATGATGTAAACGGTGCAGTGATGTTATCCACAGGAAAACATAGCATTGCGTCATCTTGATTTGGCAACTCCGTGGAAGCGCATCTGCTTTTCAACTGATCAGGGGGGCTAATATTAATGTTGATTCTTGGATCTGATGCTTGCCTTTGGGCACTCATTGCTATTTGCACTTGCTTTTATGATTTCCTCCTGTATTCTAGCTTGCATGTCTTTTTCGCGCTCCTATGCTTGAAGCAATGCCTCCCATGACCCACGAACATATTCCTCCAACCTGCTGATCCGCGCTGCTTCCTCATCCTTCCTTCTCTGCCGGCTTCTGTAGATATCTCCGTCGTTAGGGAAATCGTGCTCCCAAGAAATGTTCCGTCCTAAACCTCTCGTTCAGCCACTGTGTTCAGCAGTCCTGATGGCATACATTAGTTCATCCTTCTCTCTATTGGTCCTGAACGCACCAATAGCTTTAGCTTATAGAGCATAAGAAAATCTTTGTGTTTCTCTTTTGAGTTTTGGGCTATGAACCAGCTTCCCGGTCTCTAGGTCCAGTCTTCCCTCATGAGCGGAAAACCAATTCTTCGCGCGTTTGGACCAATTGAATGATTCTGGTGTGATACCCTTGGCAAGAATGTCCGCTTCCATTTTTTCCCACTTGGGAATGGCAGTCGCGTAGCCACCTGATCCCATGCTAAGGTGGTATACCTTCTGTCGAGCATTCTCTTGATTCCTTCTCACCCGTTCCTCACCCTCTTCTAATGTCTTGTACTGTACAAAATCATTCCAGTAGGGCCTCAACTTCGCGAGCGGGCCCCTAGTATTGAAATTGGGCGTTAGGTTCTTCTTGACGTATTTCGTGTATAGGGATTTCTTCCAAGTCTAAAATTGTATGGCCATCTTCTTCATAGCCCACTTTTGAACTAGCTCCTTCAATTCATCATCGTTGATATCATCATAATCATCCGCTTGCAACGTGAAATGTTGAAGGATATCATCCCAAATTAAATTCTTATCAAGATCAGAGACAAAACTAACATAAGGCTCGTTGATCTTTTGCTTCCATTCACGGGCATTGATCGGAAGTCTGTCCCTTACAAGGTACCTATAGTGTTGCACGAATTTCCTTGCATGTGGACCAAGTGGTTCGCCTGTCTCGATATTGAATTCCGATATTATGTAGCGCCCCTCCAATGGCTTTTTTGGGCCTCGAATATTTTTGCTTTTCGCCATTTTGGCCGTCGATCCAGAGGGCTACGTATAAAAAAAGAATAAATAAATATCATGTGTACACATAATAGATGATAGATATTCAAATATATATATATATATAATATTCAAATATATATACCTCGCCAGTATTTTTTTGCACAATATTTTCTTGCTTATTTTCAAGAGCCAGGTATTGACTCCCGTCATCTACATCCTGCTGGTCACCATCGGCAAATTGAGTGCCAGTGTTGATAATATCCATCATTTCTTCATCCGTGTTGTCTCTCGGGGGCAGCCATCTAGCTTTTACACCACTAGATGTATCTGTACAAAATAAAAACCATATATCTATAAAATGGATCGAGTCATGTGCTTAAAATTAATTAAATAACTACACTCAAAATTCAAGTCTCCAAAGCATAACTTTGATTTCTTATTTTCTAGAAATATTTCTTGGCAAGTGATACATATAACAAATTTATATATATAACAATATAAATTTAAAACTCTCTTATTTGTATAACAAATATATATATATATATAACAATACAAATTTATAACTCTCTAATATGTATGTATAACAAATTTATATATATAACAATATAAATTTATAACTCTAATATATATGTATAACAATTTGGTGAAGTAGCCTAAAAATTGACCCACGATTCGGTATACAAATAGTAAATAGCATAATAAGTCTTAAATTAAATACTCATAAGTAATCAACCAATAAATCCTGGCTAATTTCTACAATTCTGCTACCTAGATGGCTACATCTAAAAGCTACATCAGAATATCAAATTAGATTAGAGAAAGTTAGCGTTAGAGATTTTGCAAGGAAGAAGAGAATGGAGGGGAAGAGGATTCTCGGTTCATACCAGGCTTGCCACCGCCCTGGCTAGAGAGCGGACGACGCCGAGGCTGGGGGCGTGCCGACGTGACAGGAGACGGCGGCGTGGGGACTGGGGATGCGCCGGCGTGGCTGAAGATGGGGCAAGCGGCGCGGAGACTGGGGGTGCGAAGGTGGAGAGCTAGGGCCTAGCCGCCTAGGGAGTTCACCGGCTAGGATGGGGGCGGCGCGCTAGCGCTGATTCCCGACTGGCGCTGTCGCTCGTTGCGCGGAGGCGAAGAGATGTCGAGGGTGACGAGGGCGGCGGCGGCAGTGGCGATGGGCGACGAAGACGAAGAGTGAGGAGGAAGAAGAAACGACCGCCTTATATAGGGGTGGGACCTTTAATCCTGGCTCCTGTAAACGCCCAGGACTAAAAGACCTTTAGTCCCGGCTGGTACCAGCCGGGACTAAAGGGCTGGTATTACAAGCCGGGGTTAAAGGTGTATTTTGGCGGGCCGCAAAAAATGCAGCCCACCTTTAATCCCGGGTGGTAGATCTACCCGGGACTAAAGTTTGGCTGCAGTTTCACTTCCCACCCGTTTCAAGCTCCATTTGTTTTTTTATATATTTCTTTCTATAAAATGTTAAAGTCTTGTTAATTGCACAGTAAATTAAATACAAGGCAAAAAATTGTTTTAAAAGAATATGAATTTACTTTTGCTTTATTGCACATAGGAAATATATGTGACCTAAAGTTTTTTGTTTTTTTCGTATAAATATTGAAACATAATGTCATTAATAATTACTATTTCGTTAATGCAAAAATGTAGTGTTTAATTTAAATCATTAAAACTTTGTTTTCGATTGGAAATTTGTTTTCACATCATTTTAACGTAAATATTTTCATTTTTTCATCACTCATTGTCCAAAAGCGACATGGAAATCCCACCATCAAACACAAATTTAATCTGAACATAGAAAAAAAGGAAACACCTAATAAACATCTCTGAATTCACAATTATTACATAATACCTCTAATACACACTATTAAACATCACTATATATATCAAGCGGACACAGTAGTGAACTTCTTCTTAATGTATATCCCTTGGTTATGATCGCGCCATAACCATGGAGTGTCCTCATCATTTAGCTGGATGCTTGGATCTTTGTTCACTGTGAAGGGTGGAATTCGGTCATCCTTTTCATAATCTTCTGATATGTCTGACTTGTCTTCAATTCCGACGATGTTTCTTTTTCCTAAAAGAACTATGTGGCGCTTTGGCTCATTGATTGGGTCGTTGTTGTTTTTCCCTCTCTTCGGTTTTGTAGACATGTCCTTGACATAGAACACCTGATTCACATCCTTGGCAAGGATGAACGGTTCGTCTTTGTACCCAATATTGTTGAGGTCTACGGTTGTCATTCCATACTGGTTGTCGACTGCTACCTCGCCTCCAGTCGCCTTTACCCATTGGCACTTGAACAAAGGTACCTTAAAAGTAGGTGCATAGTTTAGTTCACATATCTCCTCTATGCGGCCATAATATGTTTGCTTATTTCCATTAGGGTCGGTGGCATCTATGCGGACACCACTATTTTGGTTGGTGCTCCTTTTATCTTGGGCTACTATGTAAAATGTATTCTCATCTATCTCGTACCCTTTGTATGTGAGGATATGTCACGATGGCTGCCTAGCCAACAAATACAGTTGCTCATCAATACTCTCATCACCCTGACATTCTTTTCGCAACCAGTCGCTAAAAGTTTCCATGTGCTGACGCGTAATCCAAGCTTCAGACTTCCCTGGAAACTCGGATCAGAGGAACTCTTTATGTGTCTCGATATACGGATCCACCTAGGAGTTTTGCAGAACTGTGTTGTGTGCTTTATTAAAATAATTGTCCTGCGTACCAATATATGGTTTCTTCCCTAGTGTCCCCTTTCCACTTAGTCTCCCCTCGTGTCGTGATTTAGGAACACCAATCGGGTCAAGGTCGGGAATAAAGTCAACACAAAACTCAATGACCTCCTCTGTTCCATAGCCCTTGGCGATGCTTCCTTCTGGCCGAGCATGGTTGTGAACATATTTCTTTAGGACTCCCATGAACCTCTCAAAGGGGAACATGTTATGTAGGAACATAGGACCGAGAATGCTAATCTCCTTGACCAGGTGAACTAGGAGGTGTGTCATGATATTAAAGAAGGAAGGAGGGAACACCAACTCAAAGCTGACAAGACATTGAACCACATCATTCTATAGTTTAGCTAGATCCATTGGATCGATTGCCTTCTGAGAAATTGCATTGAGGAATGCACATAGCTTTACGGTGGCTAGACGTACATTTGAAGGTAGAATTCCTCTTAATGCAACTAGAACCAATTGCGTCATGAGCACGTGGCAGTCATGGGACTTTAAGTTTAATAATTTTTTCTCTGGCACATTTATTATACCCTTTATATTCGAGGAGAATCCAGATGGTACCTTGATGCTTGCTAGGCATTCAAACATGCTTTCCTTCTCTTCTTTGCTAAGAGTGTAGCTGGCAAGACTTAAGTA
Source organism: Miscanthus lutarioriparius (assembly GCA_904845875.1). NCBI lineage: Eukaryota > Viridiplantae > Streptophyta > Magnoliopsida > Poales > Poaceae > Miscanthus > Miscanthus lutarioriparius. The sequence continues at coordinate 10,379,391 of CAJGYO010000014.1, forward strand.
ATGGCGTCCATCATCTGTCTTCTCTGGATGCAGGTTGTCTCGTTCTTTCAAACACCGCAGGTCCTGTCGTGCTTCAAGTGTGTCCTTAGGTGATGTAGACTAGGCCTGATCTTCTGAAAAGTATGATAGCATCAATTGGTGGAGACTCGACGTTCACGATCTAGGCTTCGAACTAAGACTGATTCGGACCCCTGCAACCGTTACACCACTTCTCCATTGGTTATCAACCACGCGAATGCGATTGACCTCGCCGAGAATGCTTTCCTGCAAGCGAATCGAGAACACAAGCAATAACGGAATGAACGCAATCTGAAATTGCAAATAAATATGAGGCTTATGATAATGAGAAGGAGTTCAAGTCTTTATTCAAAAGGACTAATCGCCACATGCGAACAAGATCAAGAACTGGGGCCCTAGTTCACAGCAAGCAGCCTTGGTGGCACAGTTGCAGCAAAACGATGTCTGTTTCACGAGGAAATCAAGAACTAAACAAAACCCAAACCCTAAGGAGAGTGACGGCTGCTATTTATAGAGTCTTGGGCGTCACTCCCCTAGACGCGCCCTCTAATGGGCCCAAACACGATACACGGTCCAACGGACCAAAAGGCGGTGTCGCAGCACCCTGGCAGATTCTGAATGCTGACTTGTTTCGACAATTCCCGTTGATTCCGAAGAGCTTTTGATGTGAGACCACATGGATTGGATTCCTTATCAAATTAGTTTTCCATCCATATGTGGATCATCGAAAATGGAGTCCGGATGCGTCCTAGGTGACCAGTTTAAGGCAGACTGGTCCTGGAACTCGATACGGGCTTGAACTTGAGTTGCTTTGGGCCTCCACCTCGGGGACCCAAACCGAATTAGCCTCGAGCCTCCTTGAATTGGACACCCTTGTTGGCCTCCTATCCCGCCATACCATGCGTCAAACATGGTCGTATGCATGGGTGTCATGTCCTCATCATCAGGCTTCCCATACACACCCATGAAGCCTAGCAGGTTCACACAAAGATTCTTCGTCAAGTGCATCACGTCGATCATGCTATAGACCTCTAGGACTTGCTAATAGGGTAGCTCCCAAAATATGGACTTCTTCTTCCACATGGGTGCGTGACCGTCGGCGTCGTTCGGAACAGGTTTGCTGCCATGTGCCTTTCTAAATACTACTTTCACATCCTTAACCATATTGAGTATATCCTCACCAGTTCGGTTGCCCGGCTTGGTCTGGTGGTCTGTCTTACCTTTAAAATGCTTGCCTTTCTTTCTTAGGGGTGATTCGTAGGAAGAAATCGACGATGGCCAAGGTACACGACCTTTTGACATTTTTTCAAGAATATACCTTTAATGTCATCGAAACAGTGCATGCATGCATTATATCCCTTATTTGATTGTCCTGAAAGATTACTTAGAGCAGGCCAATCATTGATTGTTATGAACAACAATGCTCGCAGGTCAAAGTGTTCCTGTTTGTGCTCATCCCACACATGTACACCTGGTCTGTTCCACAAAAGTAGAAGTTCTTCAACTAGTGGCCTCAGGTACACATCGATGTCGTTGCCAGGTTGCCTTGGGCCTTGGATGAGCACTGGCATCATAATAAACTTATGCTTCATGCATAACCAGGGAGGAAGGTTGTAGATACATAGAGTAACAGGCCAAGTGCTATGACTACTGCTCTGCTCCCTGAAAGGATTTATACCATCCGTACTTAAAGCAAACCTTAAGTTTCTTGCGTTATTTGCAAACTCTGGGAATTCTCTATCAATTGCTCTCCACTAGGACCCATCAGCAGGGTGTCTCAACATATTGTCTACCTTACGGTCTTCTTTGTGCCATCGCAATAACTTTGCATAGTCTTTGTTTCTAAACAGACGTTTCAAGCGTGGTATTATAGGAGCATACCACATAATCTTAGCAGGGATTTTCTTCATGGGACGTTCACCCTCAACATCACCAGAGTTATCTCGCCTGATCTTAAACCGCGACGCATGACATACCGGGCATGCATCTAACTTCTCGTACTCCTCGCCACGGTAGAGGATGCATTCATTAGGACATGCATGTATCTTCTGGATTTCTAATCCCAAAGGGCAGACTACCTGTTTTGCTTCATACGTAGTGACGGACAATTCGTTATTATTCGAAAGCATCTTCTTTTGGATTTTCAGTAACTCCCGAAATCCCTTGTCAGATACACCATTCTTTGCCTTCCATTTGCAGCAATTCCAGTGTGGTACCCAACTTTTTCTGCCCCGCATCACAAGTTGGGTATAGCAATTTCTTGTGATCCTCTACCATGCGCTCGAACTTGATCTTCTCCCTTTCACTTTTGCATTCTCTTTGTGCGTCATGAATGGCCTGACCAAGATCATCAGCGGGGTCATCTTCTGCCCCTACCTCTTCTTCAGCTTCCCCCATTCCAGTATCATTGAAGGCACCATATTCAGCAATAATGTCATCATCGTCCCATTGTTCTTCTTCACCTTCTTCCATTACAACCTCGGTTTCTCCGTGCTTCGTCCAACAAATATAGTTTGGCATGAAACCCGCCTTCAACAAGTGTGAATGAAGACTCCTTGAGCTAGCATATTCCTTCAAATTCTTACATATGGCACATGGGCAGCACATGAAACCATCGCGTTTGTTTGCCTCAGCCACACGTAAGAAAGAATGCACGTCCTCAATGAACTCTTGGGAGCGGCAATCAGCATTATACATCCAATGCCGGCTCATCTGCATTACATGACATACATACTATATTAAAACCTAGAACATAATTAGTTAATTATACGACATGCATGCCACCACACAAGGTATTAATTTATGAAAGTCTCGCTATAATGTAGACAATCCCAACTATCACTAAAAAACTAAAGCTAAAATGCACTTCAGCAGCATAAGGATTTTGCGACCAATCCCAACTAAAACAGACAGATCATGCGTTTGTTCAACATCTATGGGCTTCTTCCGCATGATCACTGCCTCATCAGCTGCCGTAGCCGCCTGTGCAAGAAAGTTTTGCACGTGTTCAACATACTCTTCCTTCCAAAATCAGCCTGAACATGCAGTGCCATCCCACTGAAATTAAAACAAAAAATTAGAACTTTAATCACAATCATCATAAAAATAAGTATAAATTAACCATAATCATCAAATACGACAAAATAACTCACATTACGATCCGGACACTTGTAGAAGATACGGCCCTTGTTGGGACACTCCTTCCTCACCCGGTACTCCATCATAATCTTCTCCTCACACTTGCCGCATGCAATGAGAGGGAGGTCCGGCCTCAGTCGCTTTGGAACCCGATGAGAGGCCGAGGACCCGGAAGCAGTTGCCATCTACTCTCTATACTCATTTTTAATATAATATAAATTTCTTATTTTATAAACAAATAAAATTAAAAAAACTCTAAAATTCTCTATATATCTAAACCATGAAGTGTGTTATGCATGCTAGAAACGAAAGCTAAATACTAGTTTTGAATAACTACTTTAACCTTCCTTCATCCAAATATGCAAACTTTAAAGTGATTTTGAGCTTAAATAGCTTACAAATAAAAAAATCCACCATAAAAACCACATATATCTAGTCCACAAAATGAGATATGCTACTGATGAAACATGAGAGTATAAAGTTAGTAACCTTTAGAACCGAAGAATCGATGGAGGAATCGAAGAAATCTCGTGATTACCGGCAATGAGGAAGAAGAGAGGCCGACGATGAAGCAAGAACACTGGGGTCGAAGTGGCTCGGGCTCGGGGAGGAAGAAGGGGTATATAGGAGGGGACCTTTAGTCCCGGTTGGAAACACCAACCGGTGTCTCTAACCGGGACTAAAGGTCCATTTCTAGTCCTGGACGGAGCCTCTAGCCAGGAGTAGACTTTTACTCCCGGTTGGAGGGACCAACCAGGAGTACAAGTTAACCTTTAGTCCCGGTTGGTAGCTCTAACCGAGACTAAAGGTTCCCTGCAGGAAAAGCCTGCTGCAGTAGCCGTTGGGCAGGGACCTTTAGTCTCGGTTGGCGCTACCAACCGGGACTAAATGTTTCTCTATTACCGGGCGCGAAAAATACTGGGACTAAAGCCAAATTTCGAAGTGGATCAAAAGTCGTTTCTCTACTAGTGAGGGTTCCTGATGCAAATTTACAAGAGAGAAAGAATATAAAAGTGGTTAGGATAATTTAGAAATAGTATAGGTTTCCTGATGTAAAATTATCTTCTATATTTTATGAGTGAATTATTAGAAACTCTTGAAGATGGCCTTTTTTATTCATTCCAATATTATTTTAGGAGTTGTAAAAGTCTATGTTTTTGAGAAGAAAATATTAGGTATTCTTAGAGATGCTCTTAGTACTTATTGTGTATAATAAGTATTGTTAGATTAATCGCTGAATATATTTCCATGATAAGCTTATTCGAAGATACAATCGTACTACATTTTTTTAAACACAGTCTAATTTAACAAAGTTTGATTAAAAAAACCTTAGACGACTCTTTTTAGACGAAGGGAGTACTAACGATTATTTATAGCTATAGTCAGTGACAGTGCCACCACTAATCGATGGTACGGCGGTGTTGACGACACACACACAGCTCGATGCGGGAGACCGAGAAAAGGAGCACGTACAGCCTCCCTGGTGTCTTTCTTCGTTTGGCAGCGATCGACGTCGCGTCATTCATCGTACTCACTCGTGCATGCACGTGGTAGCTGGTACAAAATCCATTCCAAATTATAATTCGTATGACTTTTTTAATTTTAAATTTGACTACTCATCTTATTTAAAAATTTATGCAAAATATAATTTTAGCTGTGGCTTGCTCTATTAACAAATGTTCCTCAATAATGACTTAAATTTGATTAGGTTTGCACAACTTTTTTGAATAAGACAAGTGTATCTTGGAGTAAAAAAGTCAAACAATTTATAATTTAAAACGGAGGGGTAGTACATGATAAGCTTGAGCTTGACACATATACTCCAGATCGTAAGCCTATGCGTCATAGATGGACGTATGTACAAGAATTAATACAAGTGAATAATAATTAATAAGGTCGATCACAATGCATGGAACGAAGAAGTTTCAGGGCAGAGCAATGCAATGCAACTTGTACATACATTTCGTTCTGTTTTTTTTCTTTGTGACTCTTGTACATTTCGTTCTCTGACCAGTCCTGCATCCCTTCTAGTAGTAATTTGCTTCTGCGAAAGTCATTAGAAAACGTACGTTGTGGCGTGGTTTAGTGGTAACATAAACCCGCTGCATGATGACAGTTTAGTAGTCGTCCACCGTGCGTTTAATTTCCCAGGCACGCAGGCAAATGCAAGTGGGGCAGAGATGTGTGTAGTCAGAGGCATATATTCACGGTACCCGTAGTAGTACTATTGTCTTCAGGGATCGCCGAGCTCCTTCCAGGCGAGGCCGGCTGACACGACGGGCCCACATGTCATATACTAGAGAGGAAATCACACGACGACGGCCAATCATCATTCATGCATACAGATGAAGGCAATGATCCGATCTCTCGATCGGCCCCAATGATCTCGAGGAATCTCCTACTCATCTATGACCATGAACACGACGTGCACACACATGCCAATGCCACCTGCATGTGTGTGTTGCGCGATTGACTGATAAGACTGGAGTTTCAGTTACACCTGCATGCACGGATGAAGCTATACGCATGCTAACTCATATATGATCGATGCTAGATACCGAGGGCACTCCCAATATATATACCGAGAGAAAGAAACCAGCATGGTTTCTATTAATTACATTACCACATACACATTTTGTTGATGTGGCTGATAATTTGGTGAAGAGAAAGATAGAGAGAGTAAAAATTGAAGAAACAGTTTCTAAACAACAAACTGTGTCGTCGTGCGAATCGATGGAAGAAGAAACTATGGATGCTGCATTGGGGAGGACTGCTAGTTTCTTCCCAGTAATTTGGGTGGTGAGAGCGGATTTGGATGGGGATAAGAAAGGGACCCACACGGAAAATTTTGCATTGTGATGAAGTGTGATTTTTATGGGTAGTTTCTTAGACTATAGAAACTATCCAATAGTTTCTACATTAACAATGCCCGGACTTACCAATAATCAATAATTACGTATGTTCAGCACTAATCATATACTACTCGTGCATGCACTCTCGCTTATTAATATTTATTATGCAAAGAGTGTTTCTCATTTTCTGAGAAATCAAACATTTTTAACTTTGATTAAATAATATATATACAAGAGATTATTAGAGCATCTCCAAAAATTCTCTAAATCCCTTCCTAATCCTTGGTTTTTAGCAAGATTAGAAAAAAACGCCTCTCGAACAACTCTTAATCCAACCTCTTAATCTTATCTTTTAGAACTTGGGAAAAGTCAACCTATTCCGCGTATTAAGCACTTCCGAGTCGCGCATATCCTCTCTCGCCGCGCGTGTTTGTCGGCCAATCTAAAGGTGGAAGGGCGTGGAAAGAATAAAGAGTAGGAAATGGTTCATGATGCAAATTTACAAGAGAGAAAGAATATAAAAGTGGTTAGGATAATTTAGAAATAGTATAGGGTTCCTGATGTAAAATTGTCTTCTATATTTTAGGAGTGGATTATTAGAAATTCTTGGATATGGCCTTTTTTATTCATTCCAATATTATTTTAGGAGTTGTAAAATTTCATGTTTTTTGGAAGAAAATATTAGGTATTCTTAGAGATGCTCTTAGTACTTATTGTGTATAATAAGTATTGTTAGATTAATCGCTGAATATATTTCCATGATAAACTTATTCGGAGATACAAACGTACTACTTTTTTTTAAACACGGTCTAATCTAACAAAGTTTGATTGAAAAAACTTAGACGACTCGTTTTAGACGAAGGGAGTACTAACGATTATTGCTAGCTGTAGTCAGTGACAGTGCCACCACTAATCGATGGTACGGCGGTGTTGACGACACACACAGCTCGATGCGGGAGACCGAGAAAAGGAGCACGTACAGCCTCCAGGTGTCTTTCGTCGTTTGGCAGCGATCGACGCCGCGCCATTCATCGTACTCACTTTTCCTGTGGCTGGCTTTATTAACAAATGCTCCTCGATAATGACTTAAATTTGACTAAATTTGCATAACTTTTTTTAATAAGACAAATGGTTAAACTTGAAATAAAAAGGTCAAACAAATTATAATTTAAAACGGAGGGAGCAGTACACAATAAGATTGAGCTTGACACATATACTCCATATCGTAAGCCTATGCGTCATAGATGGATCGCAAACGCAAAGCAACGATGGAACTAAGGGGGCAAAGCATGCATGTGCTTCCTCCCTTTCGTTACGTTTCAACGTTCTGGCAGTGGCAGCTGATGGCCGCCGCCGGTGCATGCATGTAGTGTGGTGGTGGCTCCGGCCGGCCACTGGGGTCGTCGAAGTTGACGCGCGCCGGCCTTTTGACATCTCGTGATGACGACCAGGTCATACATGGGTCGTCGTTTTGACTTGGGAGCCGTGCATTGTACGTATAAAGTTGCTACATTTAAGGTCGTGTTTGAATTTTCACTACCGGAAACAGTATATATGTCGAGTGCCTGGTGGTGTATAATGTCGAGTGCATTTCTTCGGGCACTCGGCAAACAGTATCTTTACCGAGTGCCTACAGGTAAAAACTCGGCAAAATATATACACTCGGCAAAAAACTTATTTGCCGAGTGTAGGAAATAAAACACTCGGCAAACAATAACAAAACACTCGGCAAAAGACCACCACGTGTGCCGGCCATTGACTAGGGTGCCGGCCGTTAGAACTTTGCCAAGTGTCGGTTAGTGACACTCGTGTTTTTATCTGGCACTCGGTCAATAGATTCGTTTGCCGAGTGTTTTATTTTGTCACTCGGCAAATTAAAAAGTTTTTCCTCCCCTGACCTTAAAACTTTTTCTACGCTCCACATACAACATGTGGTACTCCATGTTAAGATTTGGTATATTTCTAGATCCGTTTGCTATATTTAATTAATTTATTGTCTTTAAAGTAATTTTTTGGTATAAGTCAAATTTGAACGGCAAGTGATTCAAATAATATAATAAAATGAGTAGAAAAATGATATTCATGTTATTGAGTCCCGTGTGAGGCCTTATCCGGGAAATGAACGGAAATTTTGAACATCTTGTTCACGAAACCCGACCACGAACGTGTGACCGAATGGTTTTTAAATTCTTAAAAAACAAACAAGTCTGAAAATCATGAGATTTGTCAAGATCTCATGATATCATACGTGGAGGCCGTGGTAAAAAATTGAGAAGGTTTCGCACAATTTGTCACGTACGATGTTTACAAACCGAAGTATCTCAGAAGAAGAATCGTAGCGTTGAGAAGGATTCGCTAAGATTTGGAGTCAAAGTGACGGTCGAAGTGAGGGTTTGACTTCAAAACTTTTTGTATAGGCTATAGAGAACATAGATTGATTCATGTGTAATTTTGGTAAATTTATGGATCCGTTCGATAATTTTAATTTGTTAAATGCAATTATAGAATTTTAATTGATATACATTGAATTTGAGCTACAACTGTAAGAAATAAAAAGTTTTTTTCACTCCTGACCTCGAAATTTTTTCTACTCTCCACATACAACATGTTCTACTCCATGTTAAGATTTGATATATTTCTCGATCCGTTTCCTATATTTAATTAATTTATTGCCTTTAAAGGAATTTTTTGGTATAAGTTAAATTTGAACTGCAAGTGATTCAAATAATATAATAAAATGAGTAGAAAAATGATATTCATATTATTGAGTCTCGTGTGAGGCCTTATCCAGGAAATGAAAGGAAATTTTAAACATCTTGTTCATGAAACCCGACTACAAACGTATGGCCGAATGGTTTTTAAATTCTTAAAAAAACAAACGAAGTCTGAAAATCATGAGATTTGTCAAGATCTCATGATATCATATGTGGAGGCTATGGTAAAAAATTGAGAAGGTTTCGCATAATCTGTCACGTACGATGTTTACAAACCGAAGTATCTCAGAAGAAGAATCGTAGCGTTGAGAAGGATTCGGTAAGATTTGGAGTCAAAGTGACGGTCGAATTGGGGTTTGACTTCAAAACTTTTTGTATAGACAACAGAGAACATAGATTGATTCATGTGTAATTTTGGTAAATTTATGGATCTGTTCGATAATTTTAATTTGTTAAGTGCAATTATAGAATTTTAATTGATATACATTGAATTTGAGCTACAATTGCATGAAATAATAATGTTTTTTTCACTCGTGGCCTTGAAACTTTTTCTACTCTTCACATACAATATGTGGTACTCCATGTTAAGATTTGGTATATTTCTGGATCCATTTGCTATATTTAATTAATTTATTGCCTTTAAAGGATTTTTTTGGTATAAGTCACATTTTGCAAGTGATTCAAATAATAGAATAAAATGAAATAATGGAATAACATTCATAGAAAAATTAAATATATATTGTTGAGTGAATTAGACAAGGTATTTTTAAACTTCATCGGAACAAATTTAGAAAAACATGTTATGGAGAAGAAGAAAAAGAAGGAAGGAAAATGAAAAAAACAATGTTTGCCGCGTGCCCCAGATCTGGCACTCGGCAAAGGTGGCTTTGCCGAGTGTCCCGATCTGACACTCGGCATACCAGGATTTGTCGAGTGCCAGATCGGGGGCACTCGGCAAACATTGTTTTTTTTTCATTTTCCTTCCTTCTTTTCCTTCTTCTCTCATCCAGCAAAACTGCTCCCGCGTCCGCACCCAAATACTCACGCACACACGCCACGCGCCCACCAGCCTCCCGCCCTCACCCCCCCGCCAGCCCCGTGCCCACGCCCGAGCCACCGTCCTCCCGCGCCGCCGCCGGCCCCGTGCCTGTGCCCGAGCCACCGTCCTCCCGTGCCCCCGCCCCCGGCGCCCGGCCCTCGGCGCCCGTGCTCCCGCCATCGGCGCGCAGCCCCCGTTCCCCGGCGGCCGGCCTCCCGGCCCCCAGCGCGCGCCCTTCCGCTCCAGCGCTCGCGGCCCCCGGCGCCCGGCGCTCCGCCCCAGGCTGAAGGTCCCTAGAGCGCCGTCTTCCCCCGCCCCCGCCCCCGCCCCCGGCGCCCGGCCCTCGGCGCCCGTGCTCCCGCCGCCGCCCCAGGTCCTCGCGGCGCCTGAGGCATGGCTGCTGCTTGCCGCCCTAATCTGGTACTAACCCTATTATTGATGCATTAGTTTAATTGGCCTGGAGATTGTTGAGTTCGGTCCGGCGTGGGTTTTTATTAGTGGACTGAGGATTGAATTTACAGGAGCTGGGTACTAGTCGTAGTGTGGACTGTTCCTGTATGCAGTAACGAATCGATGAGGGTTGTGATCAAATTGGATTTGGCAACTTTGGTTAATGGTCTGAGAGTTGAGGCTTGCCGATCAGGATGTTCTAAATAGCTATGGCAAAGGAAAATATATACCTGTATAGACGGACTCAGTCTGATCGATTTAGGTTCTCATTTCATTTTCAGGAAATTCTAGGCCTGTGTTTTTATCAAACAAGGCACTCCGTGGTTTTAACTAGGGTGAAACATGTAAAGCTAGAGTCTGTGCAGCTCGCCATCTTCACCCTGACCCAATTTGGATGGTTCGGTGGTCAAAGGAATAAATGATAAAGAAAATATTTAAGCCGTAGTTTGAACTTCACATATATAAATTAAATTAAAATGCGTATGTTTGTACTGCTTTTGGGCTCAGTATTATTTGGAGTTGATTTTGAGTATATAAACGTGGTTGATCAGGTGTGGTGAATTGGAGGGCATAACCCAATCTTCTACTCGACGCGCTACGTAGCATTATTATGACATATATTATTATTATGACATCAAAAGTAAATCCACTGTTCAAGGGTCATGCTTGAAATTAAACATATATTATTATTATGACATCAAAAGTCAAAGTACTGTAACTTTTTTTTTGCTTAAAATCAAGAGTGTCTTGATGTACACATATCTAATTAAGCTGTGCATGTGCTTGTCGGCCATCGTGTCGTTGGTTTGCTGTGTACGTGGTTGTCAGCCATTGTGCCGTTGGTTTGTTGTAGGTTGTGGTTACCTCACCATGCAGGGGAGGTGCTGCCAAAATTTATAATTGACACTATTATGTTTCTTTGTTGCAGGAGAGACCATTGTAAAGATCGTTCTCCACCATTCTCGACTCGTCACTTTGCCCTATAGCAAGGTGAGGCATCCTACACCCCTCTTTCATATGATATGAAATATAGGATGTTTGTATATCACGTAACCTAGCTAGGCGTCTCCCGTTCAAAAGAGATACGGTTGGAAATATACAGATCTTTGCATATCTATAACCATATCTGTTTCGAATTATCCATGTTTTTTGGACAGCTCGAGGATGTGTAGATGTGGTTAGTTTCCATGCTCTAATCTGATCCGAGACAGAGTTTCGGTAGCATCTCCCTGTTGTTCTCCGGATACACAATCTCCATGCCAGGACGTGTATTTAGAGAACAGCGGGGAGGTGCTGCCAAAATTCTGTCTCGGATAGGAATAGAGCATGGAAACTAACCCCATCTACACATCCTCGAGTGGGATTAGGACCTATCTTCACCTATTAGACAGTAAAGAAACCTGTAGATGAAATTGATTTTTATATTACTTGTTGATATGTTAGAAGATGGATGACCGTGAGTGGATGTACACGGGCCGTTCTAGTCAAGGTTCGTTCACCGATGAATGGATTGAGAAGACCAATGCTTTCTTGGAACTAGCATTTGCAAGGGTTAAAGGAGTGCGTGGCACTTGGTGTCCCTGCAGCATTTGTGCAAACACGCGTCGACAAACAATGGTTGTCATGGGTAAACATCTTTGCAAGAATGGATTTACGATGGACTATACCCGGTGGATCTACCATGGTGAATCCGATCGTGTGAGAGACGAGGTCGTGAGACAACGCATCGAGGATTATGATGCTGATGCCGGGGTAGGAGACATGTTAAATGACTATCATGAAGCACACTTCGATGAAGGACATAGGGAGGAGGAGCCAGAGCCAACCACAAAGGCGTATTATGATATGTTGTCTGTGGCACAGCAACCCCTTCACGGGCATGCCAAGGTTTCTCAACTAGATGCCATTGCACGTCTAATGGCTGTAAAGTCCCAATTTAACTTGAGTCGAGAAGCCTTCGATGTTATGCTGATAGTTGTTGGTAGCCTGCTCCCGAATGGTCACATCCTGCCAATGAGCGTGTATGAGGTACATAAACTCCTTCGTGCACTTAAGATGCCATATGAGCAGATACATGCTTGTTCGAAGAGATGCATCTTATTTAGGAAAGAACATGCGGAAGCAAAGTACTGTGTGAAGTGTAAATCGTCTAGGTTCCTGGAGGTAGACTCTGGTGATGGTCAGAAGAGGCAGCTCGCCATCCCCGTGAAGATCCTACAGTACCTTCCATTCATACCGAGGATCCAACGACTTTATATGACTGAGGAATCCATGAAACAAATGACATGGCACAAATACGGACGTCAATACAATCCTGAGAAGTTGGTGCATCCATCCGATGGTGAAGCATGGACAAGGTTTGATATGATTCATTGTGAGAAAGCTCTAGAGGCTTGTAATGTATGTGTTGCGCTAGCAACAGATGGGTTCAATCCTTATGGAATGGTGGCTGCCTCATACACTTGTTGGCCCATGTTCGTTATCCCTCTCAATCTCCCCCCTGGCGTCATCTTTCAATGATAGAACATATTCTTATCGTTGATAATTTCTGAACACCCGGGGCATAATATGAGTGTGTACATGGAGCCTCTGATTGATGATTTGGTCCATGCTTAGGAGGAAGGGGTATGGACATACGACCGAGCTATAAAGACAAACTTCAAAATGCATGTTTGGTACTAGTACTCCTTGCATGACTTTCTGACGTATGGGATATTCTACAGCTGGTGTGTTCACGGGAAGTTCTCATGCCCAGTATGCCAGGCGTCTCTGATGTTCATTTGGTTGACGAAGGGTGGTAAGTATTCTTCGTTCGACAAACATCGACAATTCCTCCCTCTTGACCATCCATTCAGATGAGACATCAAGAACTTTACGAAAGATGTAGTAGTTGAAGGCCCTGCACCCTAGATGATGATTGGTGCCACAGTTCATGCTCAGTTAGACGCTCTCGAGGTCAATGACCAAGGAGATCATTTTCTGGGATACGGTGAGGAACATGCATGGACTCATAAGTCGTGCTTGTGGAACCTCCCCTATTTTGATGACCTTCTACTTCCACATAACATTGATGTAATACACACTGAAAAGAATGTCGCCGAGGCAATTTTTGGTACAATCATGGACATTCTTGATAAGACAAAGGATAATGTTAAGGCTAGAGTGGATCAGGCGAGGTTATGCAATAGACCAAAGCTAGACATGACGCCTCCCGAAGGCGGCAAGTCATGGAGAAAGCCTAAGGCCAATTTTGTTTTGACGAGGGCCCAAAGGCCAATTTTGTTTTGACGAGGGCCCAAAGGAGGGAAGTACTAGAATGGTTCCAAACGTTAATGTTCCCTGATGGGTATGCAGCGAATCTGAAGAGGGAGTGAACTTAGCTACTTTGCAAATCAACGGGCTCAAGAGTCATGACTACCACATATGGCTTGAGCGGCTACTGCCGGTGATGGTTAGCGGCTATGTCCCTGAGCATGTCTAGATAGTGCTGGCGGAGTTGAGCAATTTCTTCCGCTAGCTTTGTGCTAAGGAGTTATCTCGTACCGTGGTTGCAGACATGAAAAGAATGGCACCTGTGTTGCTCTACAAGTTGGAGAAGATTTTTCCACCTGGCTTCTTTAATCCGATGCAACATTTGATTTTGCACCTCCCATATGAGACACGAATGGGGGCCTGTGCTGGGCCGTTGGTGCTATTCAATTGAGAGATTTCAATAGGTTCTTTAAACTAAATGTAAAAATAAATACAAAATTGAAGCATCCATAGCAGAGGCATACATTCTGGAGTAGGTGTCAAATTTCACAACAAAATACTATGCTGACAACCTTCCTAGCGTGCATAATCCACCCCCTTGTTACAATACTGGCGAAGATAAATCGAACCTTAGCATTTTTCGAGGGCAACTAGGAAGTGCAAGTGGTGCGAAACAAGACCTTGAAACATGAAGAGTGGCGCACTATTATGTTATATGTGTTGACCAACCTATCCGAAGTGAGCCGTTCATGCTGTAAGTTCTCAACAAACTTTTTCTCAAGTAGTCATAATTATGTGTCCAACTCCCTTTGTTTCTTGTTGGTATAGGGAATTTCATGAACAATTATGGAGTGAATCAAGGAAACCTACCCCGCAGGAAACTTTGACCCTTCTTAGAGTGGGTGCGGGAAATGGAATGCTCGATTTCATTTCTTGATTCAAACAAAAGGTAATGTCCAATTTGGCTCGTACTTAGTTTGACATTACAAGTTGCTCATATGTGCGACTAATATAACGAACTACCCTGCTTGAACTTGTAGGGACAAACCGATGCATCTATGAGTGCCGAGTTGAGATAGGTTGCCGATGGTTGTGCCTATAGGGTCAGGTCATTTACCTGTTATGACGTGAAGATATCGCTTTCACACAACAAGCCATGAGTAGAGTCGGCCTAATCGAAGAACCACAAATACCAGAGTTTTTACGCAAGGCTTAGATGGGGTTGAGTATTATGAAAGAATTGAAGAAATATACGAACTCATGTTTTATGGTTGCAAACCTCTTAATCCTGTTATATTCAAATGCCATTGGTTTGATCCTGAAGTAGTGAGGTGGACCCCTAATCTTGGGCTAGTCAAAATTCGACAATTATCCGTCTTACCAGGAGACGATGTCTATATTATGGCTCAACAGGCCACGCACGTTTATTATCTCTCATACCCATGCCAAACTGTAGACCGTCTTAAGGGTTGGGATGTTGTATACAAGGTATCGCCACACGGTAAACTACATATCCCAAACAATCAAGATTACAACATAGACCCCAACACATATGACGGAGAGTTCTTTTAAGAAGATGGGCTCGAAGGGAGTTTTGAGATAGACTTAACCGAAGCTCAGGGTATGGAAGTAGACAATGAAAGTGGTGCTGATGAGGACGTCGGAGACGAGGTTCATAATGTGAAGGACTTAGAATTACTTCAACGATTACATCTAAGCAATGACGGTGATGACATTCCTCCTTCGGAGCACGGGGATGATTATATCGACATGCATGATAGTGATGATGAGACTTATGATCCAGCTAATCCCGATCATGATGATTATTTCTAATACATGTATGATCTGTGCTAATTGATTTATTATTTGTCATACCATGTTATTTTCTAAGTATGTTTTGTTTATTTTACATCTATTTTAATGTATTATCTGTGCTAATTGGTTTACTCTTTTTAATTGCAGGTGATTGAACAATGGTGGGTGGTATAAAGAGGATAGCGTCGCTTTACTCAAAAGCAACAGCGACGCGTAAAGGGTCCGATACAGCTAAGGGATTCGGGAAGAGACCTCGGGGTAGACCCAGGGGTCAAGGGAAGGGTGGAGGCAAGATGAGGCCACCGTTCCCTGTACCTTCGTCGCCGTCTGAGTTACCTTCCACTCACTCATCCTCTGAAGAAGAGGAGGTATAGGTGGAGGAGGAGGCAGGGGTGGAGGAGGAGGCAGGGGGTACCTCTTCCTCAAGTTCATCGCGTGTATGGTTGCGAGGTCCCTTGACCCTCCCGAGGCGATCGATACCTCTTGAGAGACGCTCGCTGATTCGACCCGATGGAGATAAGTAAGTAACTTTATATGTTATCACTAATTTTTTGTTTGATATATTCAAAATTACAATAGAAACTAATAATTTATCTTAATCACTTGGGCAGGGGTTGAAGGAAGGTCGGTGGGGGTGATCACGCACGCCATGTGAACGGCATCCTTGGTCTTTTGATCAAGAAAAAGTTCCCTGGCCTGGTGTAGTTCAGCGGAACTATCGAGCCAGCCTACACGTGGGCCCACTATGCCGCCGTCCCCGACACCCCTGATCGGGATGGCAGGGTATTCGCCGGCAAGGTGCAACGTGTCAAGGCCGAGCTTTGGGTAAGTCTTTCTCACACTACATTGCTCAATACAT
This sequence comes from Miscanthus lutarioriparius, assembly GCA_904845875.1. Lineage (NCBI taxonomy): Eukaryota > Viridiplantae > Streptophyta > Magnoliopsida > Poales > Poaceae > Miscanthus > Miscanthus lutarioriparius. The sequence continues at coordinate 10,395,528 of CAJGYO010000014.1, forward strand.
CGCATTGATTGGATATTCTTGAAACAATGATTGGATACATCACGTCTATATATATGCATGATTTCTTTAGATGCGAGGTGGGATACGAGGCCAAGGCGGATGCTATGGCTGACAAAGCCGCCAAGAAACTCGTCAAGGACATGCACTACGAGGCGCGCATCCAGGCCATGATCCAATACCATGTGGAAATTCTTAGAGAGAGGATCCCTAAAAGGGCGGCAAGAACCATGAGCTTGAGAGGGCGGCAAGAACCATGAGCCTGACCTCGGAACAATACCTGAAGATAAATATAGAACATTAATACTTATTTTTTTCTGAGATTAATTATGCTTAATTTTATCTTCTTATATGTCATATACTTGATGACGTAGGTGCCTCTGTGGTGGTGCGCCTATGATCTGTAGTGCTGGGCCCGGATGGTGGACAAATGGTGCGACCCCGCATGGGAGGAGAATCACAACGCTTGCCGAGAGCGGCGTTTGCTGATGCAGGTGTTGTGTTTACAGATGTTGCAACAACGATATTGTACATGTTTCAACAATAATTCTGACATGTTTCATTAGTACATCGTCCATGATGCAGCGATGAGCCCCAAGGGCGTTTGGACAAAAGCCAACGTCCGGACGTCCAGGCAGTTCTGTTGTTATATATACTAGTCCATCAACCTGTGCTCTCGCACGGGCTATAATTTTAAAAGATATACTATTAATATATTTTGTTAATAAAAAAATACTTATATTAAATAATTGTATGTTTTCTTTGTTTATTTCATATAAAATAGACATAATAGATAATGTGTAGTCTATATCTAGTGGTCATAAACTTATTAATAACTTTTTATACAAGGGACTGACTTATATATTTTTCAAGTGTATTCATATTTTTACTTTGCATGGCACCTTGTATATTTTAATATGCAATTAGTTTGAAACCTTGCCATTAACTATGGTGACCCTTCTTGCATCACATATATTAAGTCATGAATCTGAATTTTTATTTTTAACTTTATTTTTATGGACCTGCTACACGATGTACTTATTGTATCTTTTACTAACTCTCATTTTGCACTATTTTAAAATAAGGATTTTAGGTCATATAGTACATTCCTAAATATTACAGTAGCATATGCAATCATTTGAAACTTGCACCATGTCACCTAAGATAAAATGATAGACCGTGAAATGAGGTCTCGGATGGAGGTAGCAGTGCTAACCTCAAGAGAATTTTAAATCTTGCCTTATAATGGACGAATTGCTATAGGGTAATGTTAAAGGCCGAAAAAATATAGCCACAAGTAGTCTCTCCTATAATTCTTAAGATGATTGAATTTTTCTATCAAGGAATTATACGTGCAATTATGGTTATACTATCAACATAGACTTGTTAAACAATTACTTAAAATATATAAATATAGATAAAATAATAACCTATATAAATTATGTCATGGTTACTAATATGGTTTTAAAAATGTGTTAGCATCATTAGTATATGAGTTGTTAAGGAAATATTTTGTTGATGAAACATAACATATATATTTTTCGGTCATGCATGCTCACACAATGCGTATGCTTACATTAATCAAATCTTAATAAATTAATATTGATAGAAGTGAGTAATGTACAAACATCCACATGCTCTACGGTTATTTAAACAATTTTTAATAGAAGATATTGATTATGTTTTAGATGTATATTTGAGAGGATATTTAATTTTCTTAGTAATGATATGAAAATTGAGTTACATAAATTATTTATTGTAATAGGAGTAAGTGGGTAATTAGATGCAAATTTAGGTCTACTTTAGATCATGTTTCTTAATGGCATATGTGGGTAACTTAAATATAGTCATGAGTTATTTTTTTTTGTTTTATGTAATAGTAGAGGTGGGTAATTATTTAAAAAATAGAATAGATCCAATAGCTATTATTATCAATGGTGATTAGGTTATATCGAATTGATGGTTAAATATTTTAGATTTTTGTGAGAAATTTTTAGGATCTATCTTTTACTTTCCTACTATGTCTCGCGAGGATTAACGTGGAGGCTCTATTAAGGACCTCTAGTTAGCATTTCTAGTATTTATCTTTTTAGCATGACATGCATTTAGTTTAAACCTAATCATAAGATATAATCTCGTATTGCATCCCTTTCTAGTAGAAACTCTAGTGTTTTTGTTTTTTTATTCAATGTTTTTTATTAAAAAGAGTTTAGGTCTTAGTAATAATGTTTTCTGCATGTTAATTAAGTTGAATCTCAAAGTGCACCCTAGCACCGAACTTGTTGAATTTGTTATATCGTCGAATTATATGTGTAGTATTATTTTATATATCATAGAGTTCTAAAAATTACCAATATTGATATAACTTAATGTTTCAGTTACAATGTATAAAGTTATTTAAAAACAACTTATGAAATTTATTATTAGGGAGTATTAATATAATTTAAAGGAAATTGCCGGTGTTATGTTATTGCTATGTGGTTTGTTAATTAAACATTTTCCATGCTTATAAGCTATTAAAATATATATTTATTCTAATGTACATATGTTTATTTGGTAAACATGGTCAAACATAGCATTATGGTTATTTAATTTCACAGTTGTAGAAGTTTGTAATATAGAAATATATATGTCTCGTATATAAATGGTCAAACATAGCATCGTGAATATTTATTTTTTTTATAATAGCATATATTAGTATTTAGATATAGATTTGTGAGAGGTGGCTAATTTAGCAGCAATGTGAGAGGGTTATTATGAATTATGTTTCATAATGACAAAATGGGTAATTTAGATACAAATTTAGGGGGGTTATTTTAAATTATTTTTCATAATGACAAGCGTGGGTAATTTATATACAAATTTAGGGGGTTATTTTGAATTTATCTTTCGTAATGGCAGAGGTGGGTAATTTATATGCAAAATTAGAGGGTTACTTTATCTACTCTTCATAATGGCTGGGTTGGGTAATTTTTTTAGAAATTACAATAGATTCAAATGGCTATTATTAAAGATGATGATTAGAGTCTACCAAATTAAGGGCCATATGTTTCTGATTATTCTCGGATTTATCTTTTTCCCTAACGCATCTCGTGAGAGTTAATGTGGTGCCTCCATTGGGCCTCTAATTAGTAATAGTAAGATAGTGTTCCAAAAGGAGAGAATACAGGCAACCAATTTATATCTATAGCTACATCTAATATTAAAAAGTCAAAATTGCATCCTATTTTTTCGTCTACTTCTCCCTAACTACCGGACAGTGAAAAGTTTCTTGAGTTCCGTTTTTTACTTCCTAAACTGTGCTTACGCCCTTTATGTCTTATATGTGACTCGAACTCATGACACGTGATCATACGAGTTAAAACAACTTGCGTCTTGTGTATTGGGTCGCGTCCTCTGTATCCCGTACGTGACTCATCAGACTCATGACATGTGCTCTTATGAGTTGGAAAAATCCACGCTAACGATAACATGGAGTCCAATTCTATATGTACGTGTTGGGTTCGCTGCAACACACGGAGACATTTTTTTGGTAGTATAAAAGTTAAAGATGGAGCTCCAGCTAATATACTACTAGCCTTAAATCATTTATTTCTGTGCGTGCATGCACATGTGAACTGCGTACATACATCTATACATATACTACGTATAAACATATATAGGAATCGTGCATGCTTTCCATGCATTATTCCGGCCGCCCGCGCGCCGTCTGGTCCTGTATATGAACCAGACATGCATGTCGCTCGGTCGCGCGCGCCGTGCGGCGTGCCCCATGCTGCGTACATGCATCCGTGCAGCTTTGCTTTGCCGCGCGTGCACGCGTTTTGTCTGTGCCAGGGCCGGGGACCGTGGGCCGCCGCGCCGCGGCGACCGGCCGGCCAACCTACGGACCGCCGTCCGGCCGGGCGCCGGCACGCACATGCCAGCACATGCTGACATGCATGCATGCATGCATGACCCCGGCCCGCTGCATGCACTCTGATCGATTCGTGTAGTAGTGCACTAGTGTAGTGTAGGGCCTTTTCTTCCTCCTCTCATCTGATCATTTCCCTCTCTGTGCATGAGAGATTTGCAAACTGTATTCCTGCCAGCCGATCGAGAAAGATTATTTCCTGGCTCCAACTGATCGACGACTCGATATTCTGGTCTGCTGGCACTCCATGTCACATGATGACATGAACTATATAGCTAGTGCATTATTCTAGTCTGGGCCAAAATAAAGGTTTAATACATGTATGTAGATAGCTAGATAGATGCTGCCCTGTGTAATATTCCTAGTTAATCATCAGCTCCTTGATTAACTATATATATGTACACATTATTAATTCATTCTTGCATTAGCGTACAGATTAAAGGTGGTCGTGCATGCATGATCATGTGGCCGTTGCAGGAGGTATAGCTACCTGACAGTGGCGTTTGGTCCACTGGTCCTCACAATCATCAGTCGTCTCTCTCTCTCTCTCTGCACAAGCACATTGGCATCTGGCCCTACAGAAAATCGATGTTTTTGGAACCTTCCGACCTCTCGTGTTCCATTCTTCCATATATATCATCCTGATCTGATCGCCCTGCTCGACCCCGCCGGCCCCACGCACGCTTGCATGCATGGGATCGCCACCAGAAAAAACTGCCAACGGCCGGCCTGCCGGTCCGGTACTACCTACCAGTTAGATATTTCCTCACCTATTTTGCTTTTTAAAATGCCCGTGCCACTTGGATCGATCGATACTTTCCGACGCCCTGACGGCACCAATATTATGCATGGAAACTGTTGCATGCATCTGATATTCTGACGAATATCTGATGATGTTTACATGCATGTGGCGATCGAGATCATGCATGTTGCATTGATCGGTTCATCATATCCATCCATGGATGGGGGCCCAGATCAGCGAAATGAATAGAGTCGTCAGAGACGACCATCCCATCTAGGAGTAGTCTACGCGAGGTCCCAGTGGATCGATCGGAAGTAGTAGTAGTTGTTGTTACAGACGACAGGGATGGCTGGCAACAAGAAGCTGCATCTGCATATGCAGCGCGGCTGCTAGCGCGCGTGGAATCTTATTTGGTCATAGTTAACCATGTTGCAGAAGGTAGTAGTGGTAGATCATAAACAATTGGCATCTGCTAATAATGTTGTCAATCCTGGCGACTCTTTTTGTTGCAGTTGACATTTTACACATGCATGCATATGCATGTGACTGTGACAAGTAGTGGTGATACATGATACTGGAAGGTTGCTAGGAAGCAGGTAGAACCAGCAGCTAGCTCCTAGCTAGCTAGCTACATATGTATAATGGTCAGCATGGACTAACTATAGTGACAAAACCTGACTGGCCTTCTGATCGATCGATCGATGATCAATGAGCATTAGTGGCTGTCTCTGGCGCTGACCACTGATAATTGGTCAGCGGCCGGGAAAAAAAAATCTGCAGTCAAGACCATGGACATCCATGCATGCGTGGACGTATGTACAAGAATTAATACAAGTGAATAATAATTAATAAGGTCGATCACAATGCATGGAACGAAGAAGTTTCAGGGCAGAGGAATGTAATGCAACTTGTACATACATTTCGTTATTTTTTTTCTTTGTGACTCCTGTACATTTCGTTCTCTGACCAGTCATGCATCCCTTCTAGTAGTAATTTGCTTCTGCGAAAGTCATATTAGAAAACGTACGTTGTGGCGTGGTTTAGTGGTGCATGATGACAGTTTAGTAGTCGTCCACCGTGCGTTTAATTTCCCAGGCACGCAGGCAAATGCAAGTGGGGCAGAGATGTGTAGAGTCAGAGGCATATATTCACGGTACCCGTAGTAGTACTATTGTCTTCAGGGATCGTCGAGCTCCTTCCAGGCGAGGCCGGCTGACACGATGGGCCCACATGTCATATACTAGAGAGGAAATCACACGACGACGGCCAATCATCATTCATGCATACAGATGAAGGCAATGATCCGATCTCTCGATCGGCCCCAATGATCGAGGCATCTCCTACTCATCTATGACCATGAACACGACGTGCACACACATGCCAATGCCACCCACTACTGGAAATTGGAAACATGACCTTTGCCAAGTGCAAACTGCTTTGCCGAGTGTCAAAAATCGGGCACTCGGCAAAGACCTTCTTTGCCGAGTGCCGCATTCGGTAAAGAATTGCACTTGGCAAAGTTTGCCGAGTGCCAGGCTCTCGGCAAAAGCGCGGCACTCGGCATAGGCTGCCCCGCGTAACGGTGTTCGACCACGTCCTTCTTTGCCGAGTGCCTGTTGTTAGGCACTCGGCAAAGATTTTTTTTTGGAAAATACTTTGCCGAGTGCCCTTGACACGGCGCTCGGCAAAGGTTCAATATTTTTTTTTTGAAATGTCTTTGCCGAGTGCCCCCTGATTCGACATTCGGCAAAGAGAGGAATTAAAAAAAATACTTTTTTTGAAATACCTATGCCGAGTGCCCCTGTGAAGGCACTCAGCAAAGAGGAAATTTCTAAAAAAAAAATTCAAAAATCCCCTTTGCCGAGCGCCTCATTCTTGGTACTCGGTAAAGACCCCCTTTGCCGAGTGCCATGCCCCGGCGCTCGGCGACGTTTTTTTTGTTTTTTGTTTTTGGCCTCAAAATTTTTTGTGCAACCCTTTTAAAGTACCAGGAACTCCTCGTTAGAATTTGGAGATTTTTTATGGCTTTTTATATATTTAGTTACTTTATTTCGTTTACTTGAATTTTCGAAAAATATAAATTTGAACTGCACGTGGTACGAATAATAGAATTTAATGATTCAAAAAATGATAGTCATGTTACTGAGTGTAGTGTGAGGCCGTATCTAGGAACGGATCCAAAATTTCGGACATCTTGTTCATGAAACATGACTACGAACTTGCGTGCAAAGTGTTTTTAAATTCTATAAAAAGCAAACGAAGTCCGAAAATTATGAAACTTGTTGAAATGTCGTGATATCGTATGTGGAGGCTATGATAAAAATTTCAGAAGATTTTGTGCACGTTGTCACGTACGATGCTTGTAAACCGAAGAATCTCCGAAGAAGTTTCATGATTTCGTGGAGAGGGCGATGAGGTGGTAAGCATCGTACGTGACAAACTTGCGCGAAACCTTCTCAATTTTTTATCACAGCCTCCACATATGATATCTTGACATCTTGCCAAGTTTCATGATTTTCGGACTTCGTTTGCTTTTTATATAATTTAAAAACAACTCGACCGCAAGTTCGTGGTCATGTTTCGTAAACAAGAGTCTGTTGTGGATACGGCCTCACATTATACTAAATAACATGAATATCATTTTTCTATTCATTTTTTTCATTATTCGAATGACTAGCAGTTATAATTTGAATTATCCAAGAAAATTCAATTAAATGAAATAAATTAAAAAAATATAGAAAAAGTCCGAGAAATGTGCCACATTGGAACATGGAGCACCAGGTATTGTATGAGGACTGCAGAAAAAATTTGGAGGTCAAAAGTGAAAAAAAAATATGGTTTGCCGAGTGTCAGGAGAAGACACTCGGCAAAGGAGCATCTTTGCCGAGTGTCAGGAGAAGACACTCGGCAAAGATTTTTTAAAAATTTTAAAACCCCTCTTTGCCGAGTGCCAGCTCGGTTGACACTCAGCAAAGAATTTTTAAAAATTAAAAAATACTTTGCCGAGTGCCATATCGGGGACACTCGGCCCACACACCCCTCACACACGCACACACACCATCACCCACCTTGCTACAACATGCTTACCGCCGCCGCCCCGTTAGGCTACGACGCCGTACCATCGGCTTCAACGGCGACGCCGGGAGCTCGAGTACCTGCTCCTCCACGCCAACCTTGCCGCACATTCATGCAGGGGCCAGTCCATCGACACTCATTTACCCCCTCGCGATTTAGGTATACAAAACATACCTACGTACTCTACCTCACTCTCGTATGCATACTATATTTTCTTGCATGTACATCTTTGTGAAAGAGAGATATATATGTTTGGTATAGTTTTGTTAATTCCCTGCTCATTTATAATATTGGTACTTGGTCGTTTAGAAGTCAAGAGCACTTGGGGTATCATGCATGTATGCACTCCTCTGAAGTGTTAGACTTTCTGAAAAAGCATCCTTTGATAATTGATAGCGCAAACTTTTTTCGACAGAAAAGAGAATAACAGTTCGACAGAAATGTGGGCATTCGAAATCCAAAGATATATTAATCTGAATATCACACTTTAAATGGATAGAAAAGAAAGATAGTTCACTCAAGATTCTTACTCATAATTTTTAACTTTACTGGCACTAGTAGAGAACAGACCTTTGATCCTCGGCTAAAATGGGCTCTAGTCCCGGAATTTTTTGCGCCCGGGACTAGAGATACCTTTAGTCCCGGTTGGTGGCTCCAACCGGGACTAAAGGTCCCCCTCTAACGGCTCTCTGCGCCAGAGCAGTGGTGGCGGGGACTTTAGTCCCGTTGGAGCCACCAACCGACTAAAGGTATACTTTACTCCCGGTTGGTGGCTCCAACCGGGAGTAAAGGTCTACTCCTCGGCCGTGGCTGCGCCGAGGTTGAAAGTTACCTTTAGTCCCGGTTGGATCCACCAACCGGGACTAAATGTTCTCCTTTTATAAATCGGCCGTCTCCTCCTTCCTCCCCGAGCCCGAGCTCAAAGACATTTTGAAGCTCACCGCAGTAGTGTTCTTGCTTCCTCCCTTCCTCCATTGTTCCTCCATCCATTATTCGATTCCTCCATCGATTTCTTCGATTCCTCCGTCGATTCTTCAGTTGTAAAGGTTACCAATCTCATACTCTCATTTTTCACCATTGTCTTATCTCATTTTGTTCACTATATATATATATGGTTCTTTATTTTGGTTTTTTTCATTTGTAAGCAATTTGAGCTCAAAATCACTTCAAGCTTGCATATTTACATGAAATAAGGTTAAAGTAGCTAGTTGAACTTGCGGACCGTGTTCATCTCGGCGAAACACGTTCTCTGCCGAAAGCGATAACGGACGTCAAGGAGGAGCTTTGATTCTACGAGGAGAGCGGCAATGGTCGTGGAAGACCGTGTTCCTTCCTCGTAGGGTGGAGCTCTTCCGTGGTCAAGCACGGTGCCGCCCACGGAGAAATGCTGCGTAGAGATGATCACGTAAACAAGGTCAACTAGTACGGATGGTTATTTATTCACATGTCCCGATATCGTCGCATGATGAGTCCATCAATCACCGTACCCAAACGTAGTATATATATAAATATAAACTTAGAAAATAGTTAGAAAATTATAGAAAATCCATACTAGTTGAACTTGCGGACCGTGTTCATCTCGGCGAAACACGTTCTCTGCCGAGCGATAACGGACGTCAAGGAGGAGCTTTGATTCTCGAGGAGAGCGGCAGCGGTCGTGGAAGACCGTGTTCCCTTCCTCGTGGAATTGGAGCTCTTCCGTGGCCAAGTACGGTGTGCGTCCGGTGGAGAAATGCTCGCCGAGATGATCATGTAAGCAAGGTCAACTAGTATGGATGGTTATTATTCACACGTCCCGATATCGTCAGTAGTAGTCTGTTATGTGTGTACATTCCCATTCTTACGTTAATTTGCGAAAATATCATATGAATTACTTACCGCCGCAAAAAAAAACGAGAACACAATGACCATTAAAAATATCATTGTTTAGAGATCTAGATAATTTTATAGTTTGTTAATTTTATTTGTTTATAAAAGAAGAAATTTATAGTGTATTAAAAAATGAGTATAGAGAGTAGATGGCAATCTGCTTCCGGGTCCTCGGCCTCTCATGGGTTTCCAAAGCGACTTAGGCGGGCCTTCCTCTCATTCCATGCGGCAAGTGTCGTGATGAGATGAAGATTGTGATGGAGTACCGAGTGAAGAAGGAGGGTCCCAACAAGGATCGTATCTTCTACAAGTGTCCGGGATCGCAATGTGAGTTATTTTATCGTATTTAATGATTATGGTTAGTTTATACCTATTTTCATGATGGTTGTGATTAAAGTTCTAATTTTTGTTTTAATTTCAGTGGGATGGCGGTGGGCGATGTTCAGGCTTCTCTTTGGGAGGAAGAGTATGTTGAACTCGTGCAAAAATATCTTGCACAACAGGCGGAATCTGGCTAATAAGGCGAAGATCCAAATTGAAGAAGCCCAAAGATGTTGCACAATCGGGGATCTCATCTGCTTTTTAGTTGAGATTGGTCGCGAAATCCTTGTGCTCTGAAATGTATTTTAGCTTTAGTTCTTTTAGTGGTAGTTGGGATTGTCTACATTGTAGCGATGCTTTCATAAATTTGTATCTTTTGTGGTGGCACGCATGTTGTATAAATAATTAATTATGATCTAGGTTTTAATATGATATTTATGTCATGTAATGCGATGAGCCGTCATTGGATGTATAATGCTGATCGCCGCTCACAAGAGTTCATTGACGGCGTGCATTCTTTATTACGTGCAAATGAGACAAACAAACGCGACGGTTTCATGTGCTGCCCATGTGCCATATGTAAGAATACGGTGGAATATCCTTGCTCAAGGACTCTTCATTCACACTTGTTCAAGTCGGGTTTCATGCCAAACTATATTTGTTGGACAAAGCACGGAGAAACCGGTGTTGTAATGGAAGAAGATGAAGAAGAACAATGGGACGACAATGATATTATTCACGATGGTGCGTGCTTCAATGATCTTTGCAATGGGAGAAGTCAAGAAGAGGTAGTCGCAGAAGATGAGTCGGGTGATGATCTTTGTCGGGTCATTCGTGATGCACAAAGAGAATGTGAAAGTGAAAAGGAGAAGATCAAGTTCGAGCGGATGCTAGAAGATCACAAAAATTGTTATACCCAACTTGTGATGCGAGGCGAGAAAAGTTGGGAACCACACTAGAATTGCTTTGCAATGGAAGGCAAAGAATGGTGTATCGACAAGGGATTTGGAGAGTTACTAAAATCCAAAAGAAGATGCTTCAAAGTACAATGAATTGCCCGCCACTACCTCTGAAGCAAAACAAGTTATCTCATCCTATGGGGCTAGAAATAGAGAAGATACATGCATGTCCTAATGATCGCATCCTATACCGTGGCAAAGAGTACGAGAAATTGGATGCATGCCCGGTATGCCATGCGTCATGATATAAGATCGGTGCGAGATGACCACTGGTGATGTTGAGGGCGAACGTCCACGTAAGAAAATCCTCGCCAAGGTTATGTGGTATGCTCCTATAATACCACGCTTGAAACGTCTGTTCGAAACAAAGAACATGCAAAATTGTTACGATGGCACAAAGAAGACCGTAAGGTAGACAATATGTTGAGACACCTGGCGATGGGTCCCGGTGGAGAGCAATCGACGAGAGAATTCCGGAGTTTGCAAATGACGCAAGAAACTTAAGGTTTGCTTTAAGTACGGATGGTATCAATCCTTTTGGAGCGCGAACAGTAGTCATAGCACTTGGCACATTACTCTAAGTATCTACAACATTCCTCCTTGGTTATGCATGAAGCGGAAGTTCATTATGATGCTGTGCTCATCCAAGGCCCGAAGCAACCAAGCAATGACATCGATGTGTACACGAGACCACTTATTGATGAACTTCTCATTTTGTGGAATAAAGAAGGTGTACGTGTGTGGGATGAGTACAAACAGGAACACTTTGATCTGCGAGCATTGTTGTTCGTAACAATCAATGATTGGCCTGCTCTAAGTAATCTTTCAGGACAGTCAAACAAGGGATATAATGCATGCACACACCGCTTTGCTTGGGTGATATTAGAGGTGTATTCTTGAAAAAATGTCGAAAGGTCGTGTACCTTGGCCATCGTCGATTTCTTCCTCGCAAATCACCCGTAAGAAAGAAAGGTAAGCATTTTAAAGGGAAATCAGACCACCTGACCAAGCCTCGCAACCGAACCGGTGAGGATGTACTCGATATGGTCAATGATGTGAAAGTCGTCTTTGGAAAAGGACATGGAAGCCAACCTATTCCGAAAGACGCTACGTCACGCACCCCATGTGGAAGAAAAAGTCCATATTTTGGGACCTACCCTATTGGCAAGTCACGAGGTCCGTGAGCTTCGATCGACGTGATGCACTGACGAAGAATCTTTGTGTGAACCTGCTAGGCTTTATGGGTGTGTATGGAAAGCCTAAGGACACATTTGAAGCACGACAGACTGCGTTGTTTGAGAGAAAGAGACAACCTACATCCAGAGAAGGCGGATGATGGACGCCATTACTTACGTCCCCGCTAGCTACACTCTAAGCAAAGAGGAGAAGGAAATCATGTTTGAATGCTTAAACAACATCAAGGTACCATCTGGATTCTCCTCGAATATAAAGGGTATTATAAATGTGCCGTAGAAGAAATTGCATAACTTAAAGTCCCATGACCTGCCACGTTCTCATGACGCAATTACTTCCAGTTGCATTAAGAGGAATTCTACCTCAAAATGTACGTCTAGCCACCGTAAAAGCTATGTGCATTCCTCAATGCAATTTCTCGAAAGGCAATTGATCCAACTGATCTAGCTAAACTACAGAATGATGTGGTTCAATGTCTCGTCAGCTTTGAGTTAGTGTTCCCTCCTTCCTTCTTTGATATTATGACACACCTCCTAGTTCACCTAGTCAAGGAGATTTTCACTCTCGGTCCTGTGTTCCTACACAACATGTTCCCCTTAGAGAGATTCATGGGAGTCCTAAAGAAATATGTTCACAACCGTGCTCGCCCAGAAGGAAGCATCGCCAAGGGCTATGGAACAGAAGAGGTCATTGAGTTACATGTTGACTTTATTCCCGACCTTGACTCGATTGGTGTTCTGAATCGAGACATGAGGGAGACTAAGCGGAAAGGGGACACTAGGGAGGAAAACATATATTGGTACGGATGATGATTATTTCAATAAAGCGCACTACACAGTTCTCTGAGAACTCCTCTTTGGTAGATCCAGTATATTGAGACACACAAGGATCTCTTACGATCCGAGTTTCTGGGAAGGCTGAAGCTTGGATTACGCATAAGCACATGGAAACTTTCGGCGGTTGGTTGCGAAAAAAATGTCAAGGTGATGAGAGCATCCATGAGCAATCAGTATTTATTGGCTATGCAACCATCATGGCATATCGTCACATACAAAGGGCAGAGATAAATGGGAACATATTCTACACAAGAGCCAAGATAAAAGGAGTACCAACCAAAAGCAGTGGTGTCCGCATAGATGCCACAGACCGAATGGGAATAAGCGGACATATTATGGACGATAGATGAAATATGGGAACTAGAATATGCACCTACTTTGAAGATCCCATTGTTCAAGTGCCAATGGGTCAAGGTGACCGGGGCGGAGTAACAGATGAACAACGAGTATGGAATGACAACAGTGAGACCTTAGTAATATTGGGTACAAAGACGAACCATTCGTCCCTTGCCAAGGATGTGAATCGGTGTTCTATGTCAATGATATGTCTACCAAACCAAAAAGAGGGAAAAATGATAATGACTCAACCAAAGAGCCAAAGCGCCACATAGTTCTTTTCGGGAAAAGAGTCATCGTGGGAATTGAGGACAAGTCGGACATGTCGGAAGAATATGAAAAGGATGACCGAATTCCGCCCTTCAAAGTGAACAAAGACCCTAGCATCTTGGTAAATGATGAGGACACTCCATGGTTACTGAAGCGATCATAACCAAGGGACATACATAAAGAAGAAGTTCAACTTCTTGTGCCCACTTGATGATATAGTGATTTAATATAGTGTGTGTTTGAGATATTATGTAATAATTGTGAATTCAGATGTTTATTATGTCATGTTTTAAATTAAATCAATGTTTGATTTGGTGGGATTTCTCTCTCAAAAAGGTAAATTATTAGGATCTTTGAGTGATGAAAAATTAAAATATTAACGTTAAAATGATATGAAAACAAATTTCTGTCCAAAACCAATAATTTTAATAATTTTAATTAAACACTACATTTTTGCATTAACGAAATAATAAATATTAGTTCCATTATGTTTTATAATTCTAACAAAAATAAAAAAAAGTTAGGTTATCGATTTTTCCTATGTGCAATAAACAAAAATAAAATTCATATTTTTAACAAAATAATTTTATGCCTTTTATTTAATTTACTATGTATTTAATAAAAACTATTGCATTTCTATTGTATGTAACAAGACTATTGCTTAAAAGCAGTGGGAACGCAGCTGCAGGCCACCTTTACTCCCGGGTGGGAAGCCCACCCGGGGAGTAAAGGTGGGCTGCAGCCATGCTCCACTCAAAAAATTTTACTCCGGTGCGTGTTACCAACCGGGAGTAAAGTATACTGCTACTCCCGGTTGGTAACACGCACCGAGTAAAAATTTTACTCCCTTGGTAACGACCACCGGGAGTAAAAATTTACTCCCGGTTGGTGGATGGCACCGGAGTAATTCTCCTCCTCTATATAAACCTCCAGCCTGGCGATCGATCCGCTCGTCTTCTTCCTCGTCGAACACCGCCGCGCCCTCTTCTTCCTCAAGGCGCGTCCGTTCGCCTTCCGTGACACCGTCGCCGTCTTCTTCTTCTCGTCTTGGCCTCCACTGCTGCGCCCGTCCCTCCTCCTCCGCTTGCCGTGGCCTCCACCGCCCTCCTCCGCGCCCGACATGCCTCCACCTGCGTTGCCCGTGGCCTCCACCGTGCCTCCTCCGCTTGCTTGCCCGTGGCCCTCCACCGCGCCCTCCTCCGCGCCCGACACGCCCTCCACCGCGCGTTGCCCCACCGCGCCGGCCCGAGGCCCTCCAGTAGGTACACAGCCGATATTTGGAACTCTAAATGATTTTAAATAAAAACATATCTTAAGGCAAGTTTTGAATATTTGGAACTCTAAATGACAAGTATAATTAAGGATCACCAATAAAATTACTTTAGAAATTAATTGGATCGATATAAATCCATGGCTTGTATAATAAACACGCTATATATTATTCGGAAACAACGCTACGAACCATCCGCTTGCTGTTAAGATATGTTTGTTAATAAACACGCTATATATTATTCGGAAACAACGCTACATTAATAGAAGAATTTTTTCTATCTTCATAGATCAATGTTTGTTAACGAAATTTTATCCAAATATATTCATGTAGGGTCTTTTTTTTTGAAGGATTTGTTGTAGGATATATAATGGTCAAATAGGAACTCAATTTTGATACCCAGTTTGTAAACTAAGCGTTTTTTAGTTTATCAAAATATCACATGTTTCTTCATTTGTGAACTTTGAATATCTGAGATATAATATATTAATGTTGCTAAAGTAATATGAGCATTACATATTTTTTCCGGAAGACTATCTTCAAACTTTATATCATAGCATCGAGAGATCGCTTTGTAAAAAGAAGAAAATAAATTCTTATCATTTCGGAAATAGTAATGGTTATATGAGCAATAAGACACATATACTTACATTTCATAATGACTTATACTTATATTATTAACATAGAATTTTCTCATATGATGAATGACTACATGGTTGATCACATGGTACATAGGATCACAACATCACGCACCGACACCGCCTGCCCGCCTCTCGTCATAATCGTCGTCAATCCAAACCGCCGCCCGCCCGCCTCACGCCATCGTAAATGAAGACACCGCCACCGCACCGACACGTATATATATCGTCATTTGTATTCATATGCATTTCGTCCATGCGTTTCTATGTATACGGCGAACCGCCGCCTCGTTCACCCATGTGTACAGAGACATATATCTGGCGGTGGAGCACCACCACTCTTGTCACACCGCCTTTCTCGTGCCCCTAATTAAGCCCTAGTACCGGCGTAGTTCGTCCCTAGTGTGGCGAATTGCGTCCGTGATCGAGGGGCAAGATTTAATAATGCATATTGTTTGTAGATTTTACGCATGTAATAAGCAAAGATTTGACGTACTATATATTGGTTTTGTTTTTTGAAGCTAGATGGCCAACCAGAAATATGGATGAGGAGGAGTTGATGATGAATTTGATCAACACTGGCACTCAAGTTGCTTGGCGATGATGGTGCTAAAAATAACATGCAAGAGGATGTAGATGACGGAGTCGAGATTTAGCTCTTGAACAAAATGAGCAACAACATATTGGCCAAGTATATATTTTTTATTATTAGCTATATATATATATTATCATATGTCCTATGTGTGCTCATGACATTAAAAATAATGTTTATGTTTTGTAGCCCTCTGGATCGACATCAACAACTACAACGAAGAGTAAAATGTTCGAGGTCCCAAAAGCCATTGGAGGGTCGCTTCATCATCTCGAGTTCAATGTGGATACTGGGAGAACCGGGGGCGAATAAAATGAAATTTGTGCACCACTGTGGTTACCTTGTGCGGGACCGACTCCGATTAGTACCCGTGAATGGAAGAAGAAGACCAATGCTCCTCATATCAGTTTTGTCTCCGATCGTGACAAGGCGTTAATTTGGAATGATGTCTTGGTACATTTCACGCTCCAAACAGATGATTATGATGATATAATAGATGGTGATGAATTGAAGGAGCGAGTTAGGGATTGGGCAATGAAGAAGATGGCCACCCGTTTGAGACTTGGAAGAAACACCTACACGGCGTATGTCAAGAAGAACATAGCACCAGATTTTCTTGTCCCAGGCCCGATCTCAAAGCAGAGGCCCTATTGGGATGAGTTTGTACGATACAAGACTTGAAGAAGAGGTGTGAGTCGGGTGATAAAGAACCAACATAATGCCCAACAGAAGACATACCACCATACCTTGGGATCGGTGGCTACCCGAATTGCCATTAAGAAGTGGAACAAAATGGAAGCAGACCTTCTTGCCAAGGGTATCGGACCCGAATCACTCGAGTGGGGAGAACGTGCAAAGAATTGGTTTTTCGCTCATGGGGAACACTAGACCAGGAGACAGAAGTGTGCGTTTATGGCGCAAGACGCAAGAAGCAAAGAAAGATTGCTTTATGCTCGAGAGCTATCGCTAGTGGTGCGTTCAGGCCCAACAGAGAGAAGGATGAGTGACATACGCCATCGGGACTATTGAACATGGTGGCGAACTAGAGGCAAAGGAAGTGTCTCGTGGGAGCATGGATTCCCTCAGATGCACCTTCCTCTGAAGTCGCCAGAGAAAGAAGGAAGAAGAGGCACACCGGCTCCGGAGGTTGGAGGAAGCGGTGCGTGAAGCACGGGCCGGAAAAAAAACCTTGAAGCGAGAATGCAGGAGGAAATCAAAAGGCAAGTGCAAATAGCGGTGAGTGCAAGCAAGCGTGCATCGAGCCAGGGAATCAACATTAGCCAATGCTTCGGTTGAAAAGCACTGCGCTTCCACGGAGATACCAAATCAAGGGGACACAGGATCGCGCTTCCACATGGATGACGTCATCAACCTTGTACAACGGCGTGTGAGCTACACATTCAAGGAGAATTCCACAATCAAGGTGGCTATCGGTCTTGTTAATCCTATCGACCGAACCAAGACACCAAGGATTCATGGGAATATAATCCAAGAAGGATATGCCACCATCTCGGTAGATAAAGTTTGAAAAAGGTTTTAGTGATTTGCCTCTTGACATTCCCGGGAGGTGATGGCGAGAAGACTCTAGGAGAAGCGGAGAAGACATTCATTCTATGGCGCAAGCGCTACATCATCATTCCAAGGATGTCGGCTCCACCTCCTCCTGAACTACCTCACCATAGGTATGTGCGGATGAAAACACTACATCATTAATTTGTATTGGCTTAAATAATTAACAATCTGCTCATAATAATATGTCATTCCTTTTTTGTAGCAGATCCTCCCCAATCTAAATCCAATTGTTCAATCGCCAGATCATCATAGTGCTCTGTCACGATGACATTGTGTTGGAAGACGAGGCTGCATCCACACCTCTCCAAGGAGGTCTCCAACGCCCATGCCGCCACCTCCAAGGAGGTCTCCAACGCCACGCCAACACCTCCAAGGAGGTCTCCAACGCCACGCCAACACCTCCAAGGAGGTCTCCAACGCCTCCCCCGCCCCCGCCTACCAAGAAGCCTAGCAAGAGGTCAGCCCCTCAAACGAAGAACCAGTCCCCTTCTGCAAAGAAAGCCACCGTGAAACCAAGGGTTATTCCCAAAATAATATCTCAAGAGAAGGAAGAAGGAACTGATGCATATAAAAAAGACATGTCTAGATTCTATGACAAACTTAAAATGAATCAAGAAGCAAGGAGAAACCCAGGAAACCGTGCTTTTCGTAGCTCCGGATATTTTAAGAAAAAAAGGTGATTTCTTACCAAAGATCAACAATGGGAATCTCGTAAGTCATTCCAAATCAACGTTATCGGACTATGACCGCACTCTCACCAAGTCAATTGAGGCGACACGAAAAAAGAAGCGGGCGGGGAAAGGAGTTGCCCAACTCGGACAACAAGCGCACCAATCAATCCCCCGCTAGTTGTTGGTAATGAATATGGTTCAATTTAGGATTAATGCATCGAAAAACATACCTCCGGATGTCGATTTGGATCACCTTGGTGAATTTCTTGATGAGAGGCTGGTCTCGACCTTTACCAGATGTTTGGTGATGGAAACATTGAGAGTGCGGTCGGAGGTTGATATTTGGAAGAAAAAATTTGTACTAGGCCGAGTCTATACAACCCTCAAGCCTTATCTCGATCTGGGGACGCAAATATACACCTTAAACAAGTGGTACATGCAAAGCGTCTACCAAAGGAGACTTCTGCGTTGGTGTCGAGAATTAGAGACGAACATTGGTTCCGTGGCGATGATGTTATGTATGTTGACTTTGCGAAATTTCATCAACTATGCCACCGACCTCTCTGGACAAAGTTATCATTAGTCGCTATTGCACTGTAAGTAATAATTCTTTCGATCTATTATTAAACTCATCATATGTGTGTATATGCATATAAATTATCCTAACAAGTACTATATATATGCAGATTTACAATGATGAGCTCGAAAGGAAGGTCAGCAATGAAATTGGTTTTGTTGATCCCCATATAGTATTCAAAGACCCAATTACTCCAATGACTAATTGGAAGTCTGAGTCGAGAGTAGTAACCTCATGAACTTCTTAGTGAACCAACGCATACAAGAAGGATATACTCTTTCCTATAACTTCAAGTGAGTGTTAATCATGTCGATCATAGCCTTAATGGCTCATATGTTGATTCTAGTTAATTAATGAGTGTTATGCGTTATATCCTATAAACACATGCAAAAGAATCACTTTGGATATTGATGGACATCGATCTGGTGAAAAGTCACTTGATAATCTATGACTCGATGAGAAAACCACAACAAGACTACCAAGATATGATAGATATTATCCGGAGGTAATTTCGAGATCTCTAGCAACTATATATACACACAAACATGATGATTAACTATATCTCGATGACGTGGCAAATTTTTTTATTGGCGGTGTTTGGAAAACCTTTATTGAGAAGCAACACATGGAAAATGCAAAGCGCCACTTGAATGTAATCCTTTGAAAGTAAGTCCCCAATCGCATCATCTTTATTAATTCAACATATAGCTTTCACCGGATCACCCAGTTGGATGACAAATCTTTTTCTCGTAAAAGTGGTGTCTAAAAGGCGAGAACAGGGGAACAACTCACTGTGGTTACTATGTTTGCAAGTTTATCAAGGTGCTCTCCCAAAGAACTCCTACAGAGAGACTCAAAGTGCGTTAAAATACACTATATATTCATTTAATTATTATTATTGATTGTGTTACTATGTCTTTATATATATATATATGTACATATATTAATTTATTTTCCTTTAATTCAAACTCAGAGACTCGATGGTTGGAGGAAAAGGTCATACGGCAAGACCAAATCAAAGCAATTCAAGAGTCTATAGCGGATTTTTTTAATGAGCAGTCATCGATTCCAAGGGCGAGTTCTACTTGACCCAACACCGCCATTGAAGCCAAGCTAGAGGATGAGAAGAAACTTGTTATGTCACAACAACTATAATGCAATCTTTTGTAATATATGCACATGAAATAATATAATGTAAAATACACATATGCATGCATGCATGTAAATATATATATGATGCATGCATGCATATATATATATATATATATATATATTTCTATGATTGAATTGTGTGATTTAATACGTTCATTGTGCTTGACCGAAACATACTATATATATGCGCGTATAAATGTATAATTAGCAGCGTAATAATACGACTTCGAAACCTATTTTGAAAAGAAAACAAAAAATGAAAAGAAAAGAAAAAAGAAAAAACCTTTAGTCCCGGTTCAGATATTACCAACCGGGACTAAAGGTGCCGGCCATCGTGGCATGTCAGGAGGCACCTTTAGTCCCGGTTGGTGTTACCCACCGGGACTAAAGGTCCTCCTTTAGTCCCGGTTCCTGACCCGGGACTAAAGGACCCCCCCTTTAGTCCCGGATGCTTGCTCCCGGGTGGGGAACCGGGACTAGAGGGGGTTCCCCACCGGGAGTAAAGCTCGGTTCTGTACTAGTGTGGTTTTTTTTAGTTGTATGCTTTTATCCGTGACTATGATAGCTTTAGGGGGATGTTCCTGTACAGTTCGTGGTAGAATTAGTATCCTATGTTGTCATAGTCAGAAAGGCCCCCATCAAATAAATTGTGCAAATGCATAACTACATAGTTTTCTGATGAAAGTTAGGTATAATTGCCTTGCCAAAAGAACATTCCAAAGGCTTCCAAATCGACTGCTTTTCATTTTGCACTGAGAAATGGCTTGTACATTTTGCTTGTGAGAGGGACAACCCTTGCCCATGCTGGGAAAAACATTTAAATGCCTAAGAATTGACTGAACATAACAGATGAGATATCTTGAGCTATTTCTGTGCATTCGGAAGGAGAAAGATCTCATACAAACAACAATGCTAGCCTGCTAGGAGAGATCCCACACACTACGCTCAGACCAAACTATATATGTGTATTTGCATGTCCATCAGTCTCACATTACGTCTTGTTTTTCTTTTTTATTGCAGGTGATTGAACAAAGATGACGGGCGACCGTCATAGGTCCGTGAACTCGATTTACCAAAGACCACGCCAACTGCAGGAGGAGGCGGAGGGGGTGGCGGAGGGATCAGACAGGAGGAGGAGGAGGAGGACCGCCAGCCGCAAGAGGGGGCTGTCTCCTCCCACGCCGCGTGAGGAGCTGGAGGAGGAGGTGGCGCCCGTGGACGAGTCGGACGACGAGGTGGTTCGGCAGACGGACGAGGAGGAGGGGCCGCACGAGGACGACGAGTCGGAGACGGCAGGCACGGGTTCCGCTTCCTCCGACTCCTCTTCGAGTGTCTACTTGCGAGGTCCCGCGAGCCTCCCACAGGTTCCGCTTCCTCACCAACGCCCAGTGATTCGCCCCGAAGGGCAAAAGTAAGTAACTTTATATGTTATCACCACTACTTCATATGATATGATGAAAAAGAACTAATAATTTTTCTTAATCACTTATGTAGGAACTGGGTGGTTGTGTCGGGTGGTAGCGCACGGCTAGTCAACAGCATCCTGGGTCTTCTGTGCAGGCAACACTTCCCCGGCATTGTCACGTACGCATTGAAGATGGAGCCGGCCTACTCGTTTGACCACTACGCCGTCGCCATCGATGCGGAGTACCCCAACAAGGCGGCGCAGGTGAAGGCAGAGTTTTGGGTAAGTCTCCCTCGCACAACATTGCTCAATACGTAGCATTCATTGGACTTTTCTTGAAATAATGAATGGATACATCGCTTTTGTATGCGCAGACTTATTACGAGATCTGAGGAGGGATTTGAGGCCGAGGCGGGCGGTGACTACCAAAGCCTGTAAAAAACTCGTCACCGACATGCATCACGAGGTGCGCATCCAGGCCATCGTAACCTACTACGGGTCGAAGCTTGGAGAGAGGAAAACCAAGAAAGACGCAAGAGAGATGCAGCTATCCCGGGAGCAGTACCTTGAGGTAAATGAAGAACATCAATATTGATTCGTTTTGAGATTAAGTTGGTTTAATTTGATCTTCTTATATGTCCAATACTTGATGATATGTAGATGATTCCCTGGTGGTGCCAAGCGTATCCCGAGTGCTGGGCGATGATGGTGGAGAGGTGGTTCACGGAGGAGTACCTCAAGATGCACAGGGATGCCCAGGACCGTCGTTTGCAGATGCAAGGTCCAGCACACCATCAAGGCAGCCGCAGCCTCGCCAAACAAGCATGGGTACGTGAATTCATTTATCTATTGTGATGCTCAGTTCTGCCTGATTTCTAATCATCGTGCTGTCTTTCTCGCAGTCGGCGTCACATAGTGGCTAGGCTTGCTCGGACATCCAGGCATGGTGTATGGTCCACAAGGGCAAGGCGATGTCCGACGTCTCCTTCAACCTGGAGGACCCGCCCGAGGCATACACGAACCCAAGTGTCCACTCCCGCATCAGTGAGTACACTGAGGTGGCGAGGTCGCTCCATGGGTCAGACCATGATCCGAGCACCCAGGACTTCGATGGAGAGGCCGTCATGAGGGCGGGGCAAGGCAAGAAGCATGGGCGGTTCTGGCTTGGCGACGACGTCATCGACACGGCCTCTACTCCCTCTCTCTCCTAGATTCGAGCACGGAGCACGAGCAAGAGCTCGGCCATTCGCATACGGCCGACCGCTGCACAGCACCTGGTCGACGCACTCGAGGTTATTCCTGTTTTACTCGTCATACATTGATCTTTACACACCTTAATTAGCTTTGCATTACTGAAACATTGGAGTGAAATATTGCAGACCCGACTGGAACAAGAAATGAGGCAACGTTAGGAGCTGGAGGCCGGGCAGCAGAGGATGGCGGCTCAGCTAGAGGCCGAGCGGGCCGAGCGGCAGGCCCAGGCGCAGAGGCTGACGGATATTATGGAGTTCCTATATGGGCTTGGGCAACATGTTGGCTTCTCTCTGCCAGCTGGGCTGTTTGTTCCACCTCTGCCTCCGCGTCCTGTAGCTGCAGCTACTCCTGTGAGTATGAAAGTTTTTTTACTTTCGCTTGTGCTTAGCTTGTATGGCATCTACCTTTCTAGATTAGGTATCCAAATAATTTTGTCTTACATGCAATCTTTTCTCCTTTGTGCAGTCTCCATCTGACGGTGGTTAGAATAATCCACCTCATGCACCTCCGAATGATGGAGCTGGGCCTTCACCACAGTCGCAGTGCCCGAGATGAGTGCACGTGTATTTTTTTCATTTGTTGTTCACTTGATGATGGACTTGTGATATACTTGTGATGCACTTGTGGACTTTGATGGACTTGTGGATTTATTTGGATGGACTTATTATTATATATGTGATATATATTGTGATGGATGTAATATGTGTGGATGGATGAGATATATATGTGATGAATGAGATATATATGTGATGGATGAGATATATATATATATATATATATATATATATATATATATATATATATATGTATGATATATGTTTGTATGAATTTATTTGTCATGATGGAATGTAAAAAATAAAAAATAAAAATTGCCGTTTTGGGTCACTTTGCCGAGTGTTGCACTCGGCAAAGGGCCCCTTTGCCGAGTACCATGGTCACAGCACTCGGCAAAGCTGAAAAAAAGGGCGTGCCATGGTCATAGCACTCGGCAAAGCTGGAAAAAAGGGCGCTCGGAAAACCATTTTTTCAGCTTTGCCGAGTGCCATGACCATGGTACTCGGCAAAGATTTTTTTTTAAAAAAAAATTCAAACTTTGCCGAGTGCCGGCCAGAGGGCACTTTCGACAAAAAATTTTTTAAAAATTCAAACTTTGCGGCGCTTGGTTAGGGGCACTCGGCAAAGAATTTTCAGAAAAAAAATAAAACATCTTTGCCGAGAGCCGGATAGAGGGCACTCGGCAAAGATTTTTTTTTAAAAAAAAATAAAAAAATCTTTGCCGAGTGTCTGCAGGGTTGGCACTCGGCAAAGCGACCGTCAATGGGGCCGGCGCCGTGACGGTCGCTTTTCTTTGCCGAATGCCCCTGGGGCTCTCAGCAAAGCCTTTGCTGAGTGCCCGATAAAAGACATTCGACAAAGAGGGCTTTGCCGATCAATTTTTTGCCGTGTGTTCTTTGCCGAGTGCCGCACTCGATAAAGGCTTTGTCGAGTGCAATTTGGCCTTTACCGAGTACCTCAGAACCTGAATCCAGTAGTGACCTGCATGTGTGTGTTGCGCGATTGACTGATAAGACTGGAATTTCAGTTACACAAGCATGCACGGATGAAGCTATACGCATGCTAACTCATATATGATCGGTGCTAGATACCGAGGGCACTCCCAATATATATAGAGAGAGAAAGAAACCAGCATGGTTTCTATTAATTACCTTACCGCATAAGCATTTTGTTGATGTGGCTGATAATTTAGTGAAGAGAGAGATAGAGAGAGTAAAAATTGAAGAAACAGTTTCTAAACAAGAAACTGTGTCGTCGTGCGAATCGATGGAAGAAGAAACTATGGACGCTGCATTGGGGAGGACTGCTAGTTTCTTCGAGTAATTTGGGTGGTGAGAGCGGATTTGGATGGGGATAAGAAAGGGACCCACACGAAAAGTTTTGCATTGTGCTGAAGTGTGATTTTTATGGGTAGTTTCTTAAACTATAGAAACTATCGAATAGTTTCTACATTGACAATGCCCCTGACTTACCAATAATCAATAATTACGTATGTTCAGCACTAATCATAAGCTACTCGTGCATGCACTCTCGCTTATTAATATTTATTATGCAAAGAGTGTTTCTCATTTTCTGAGAAATCAAACATTTTTAACTTTGACCAAATAATATATATACAAGAGATTATTAGAGCATCTCCAAAAAAAACCCTAAATCGCTTCCTAATCTTTGGTTTTTAGCCAGATGAGAAAAAACGCCTCTCGAACAACTCCTAATTCATCCTCTTAATCTTATCTTTTAGAACTTGGGAAAAGTCACCCCGTTCTGCGTAAAGTTTCGCGCTTCCGAGTCGCACGCATCTTCTCTCGCCACGTGTGTTTGTCGGCCAATCTAAAAGTGGAAGAGCGTATAAAGAATAAAGAGTGGGAAAGGGTTCCTCATGCAAATTTACAAGAGGGAAAGAATATAAAAGTGGTTAGGATAATTAAGAAATAGTATAGGTTCCTGACGTAAAATTGGCTTCTATATTTTAGGAGTGGATTATTAGAAACTCTTGGAGATGGCCTTTTTTTATTCATTCCAATATTATTTTAGGAGTTGTAAAATTCCATGTTTTTTGAAAGAAAATATTAGATATTCTTAGAGACTCTCTTAGTACTTATTGTGTATAATAAGTATTGTTAGATTAATCGCTAAATATATTTGCCAAGTGCAGGAAATAAAACACTCGGCAAACAACAACAAGACACTCGGCAAAGAATAGGCACTCGGCAAAAGACTGCCACGTGTGACGGCCGTCAACCAGGGTGCCGGTGGTTAGAACTTTGCCGAGTGTTTTAATCTAGCACTCGGCAAATCGGTTCGTTTGCCGAGTGTTTTATTTTGGCACTCGACAAAGAAGGCAGGTTTGCCGAGTGTCCCAGAGTTTGACACTCGGCAAAGAAGGCGGCTTTGCCAAGTGTCCAGAGTTTGACTTCTTTGCCGAGTGTCCAGAGTTTGACACTCGGCAAAGAAGGAAGCTTTGCCGAGTGTCAGGTGTTTGACACTCGGCAAATCAGGCAGGTTTGCCGAGTGTCAGGTCCGGGACACTCAATAAACGCGCCGTGACCGTCTCCGTGCCGTCACGTTACTTTTTTCGCCGAGTGTGGGTTTCAGCTCTCGACAAAGTATTTGCCGAGTGCCCGATAGAAAACACTCAGCAAAGAGACGTTTGCTGACACTGTAGATGTTGTGTATTGTTTGCCGAGTGTTACACTCGGCAAAGCCTTTACTGAGTGTTTTATGGGCTTTGCCGAATGTTTGTGACACATGGTAAAGCCATTGTTTTCGGTAGTGTACGTATAAACATAGGAATCGTGCATGCTTTCCATGCATTATTCCTGCCGGCCGCACGCCGGCTGGTCCTGTATATGAACTAGACATGCATGCCGCACGATCGCGCGCGCCGTGCGGCGTTCGCCATGCTGCGTGCATGCATCCGTGCAGCTTTGCTTTGCCGCGCGTGCACGCGTTTTGTAAGTGCCAGGGCCGGGGACCGTGGGCCGCCGCGCCGCGGCGACCGGCCGGCCAACCGACGGACCGCCGTCCGGCCTGGCGCCGGCACGCACATGCCAGCACATGCTGACATGCATGCATGCATGCATGACCCCGGCCCGCTGCATGCACTTTGATCGATTCGTGTAGTAGTGCACTAGTGTAGTGTAGGTCCTTTTCTCCCTCCTCTCATCTGATCATTTCCCTCTCTGTGCATGAGAGATTTGCAAACTGTATTCCTGCCAGCCGATCGAGAAGGATTATTTCCTGGCTCCAACTGATCGACGACTCGATCTTCAGGTCTGCTGGCACTCCATGTCACATGATGACATGAACTATATAGCTAGTGCATTATTCTAGTCCGGGCCAAAATAAAGGTTTAATACATGTATGTAGATAGCTAGATAGATGCTGCCCTGTGTAATATTCCTAGTTAATCATCAGCTCCTTGATTAACTATATATGTACACATTATTAATTCACTTGCATTAGCATACTGCTTAAAGGTGGTCGTGCATGCATGATCATGTGGCCGTTGCAGGAGGTATAGCTACCTGACAGTGGCGTTTGGTCCACTGGTCCTCACAATCATCAGTCGTCTCTCTCTCTGCACAAGCACATTCGCATCTGGCCCTACAGAAAATCGATGTTTTTGGAACCTTCAGACCTCTCGTGTTCCATTCTTCCATATATATCATCCTGATCTGATCGCTCTGCTCGACCCCGCCGGCCCCACGCACGCACGCATGCATCCATGCATGGGATTGCCACCAGAAAAAACTGCCAACTGCCGGCCTGCCGGTTCGGTACTACCTACCAGTTAGATATTTCCTCACCTATTTTGCATTTTAAAATGCCCGTGCCACTCGATCGATACTTTCCGACGCCCTGACGGCACCAATATTATGCATGGAACTGTTGCATGCATCTGATATTCTGACGAATATCTGATGATGTTTACATGCATGTGGCGATCGAGATCATGCATGTTGCATTGATCGCTTCATCCATCCATGGATGGGGGCCCAGATCAGATAAATGAATAGAGTCGTGAGAGACGACCATCCCATCTAGGAGTAGTCTACGCGAGCTCCCAGTGGATCGATCGGAAGTAGTAGTAGTTGTTGTTGTTACAGACGACAGGGATGGCTGGCAACAAGAAGCTGCATCTGCATATGCAGCGCGGCTGCTAGCGCGCGTGGAATCTTATTTGGTCATAGTTAACCATGTTGCAGAAGGTAGTAGTGGTAGATCATAAACAATTGGCATCTGCTAATAATGCTGTCAACCCTGGCGACTCTTTTTGTTGCAGTTGACATTTTACACATGCATGCATGCATGTGACTGACAAGTAGTGGTGATACATGATACTGGAAGGTTGCTAGGAAGCAGGTAGAAGCAGCAGCTAGCTCCTAGCTAGCTAGCTACATATGTATAATGGTCAGCATGGACTAACTATAGTGACAAAACCTGACTGGCCTTCTGATCGATCGATCGATGACCAATGAGCATTAGTGGCTGTCTCTGGCGCTGACCACTGATAATTGGTCAGCGGCCGGGAAAAAAAATCTGCAGTCAAGACCATGGACATCCATGCATGCGTGGACGTATGTACAAGAATTAATACAAGTGAATAATAATTAATAAGGTCGATCACAATGCATGTAACGAAGAAGTTTCAGGGCAGAGCAATGCAATGCAACTTGTACATACATTTCGTTCTTTTTTTTTTCTTTGTGACTCTTGTACATTTCGTTCTCTGACCAGTCATGCATCCCTTCTAGTAGTAATTTGCTTCTGCGAAAGTCATATTAGAAAACGTACGTTGTGGCGTGGTTTAGTGGTAACATAACCCGCTGCATGATGACAGTTTAGTAGTCGTCCACCGTGCGTTTAATTTCCCAGGCACGCAGGCAAATGCAAGTGCGGCAGAGATGTGTAGAGTCAGAGGCATATATTCACGGTACCCGTAGTAGTACTATTGTCTTCAGGGATCGTACGTCGAGCTCCTTCCAGGCGAGGCCGGCTGACACGACGGGCCCACATGTCATATACTAGAGAGGAAATCACACGACGACGGCCAATCATCATTCATGCATACAGATGAAGGCAATGATCCGATCTCTCGATCGGCCCCAATGATCGAGGCATCTCCTACTCATCTATGACCATGAACACGACGTGCACACACATGCCAATGCCACCAGCATGTGTGTGTTGCGCGATTGACTGATAAGACTGCACATGCATGCACGGATGAAGCTATACGCATGCTAACTCTTATATGATCGATGCTAGATACCGAGGGCACTCCCAATATATATAGAGAGAGAAAGAAACCAGCATGGTTTCTATTAATTACCTTACCACATAGGCATTTTGTTGATGTGGCTGATAATTTAGTGAAGAGAGAGATAGAGAGAGTAAAAATTGAAGAAACAGTTTCTAAACAAGAAACTGTGTCGTCGTGCGAATCGATGGAAGAAGAAACTATGGACGCTGCATTGGGGAGGACTGCTAGTTTCTTCCGAGTAATTTGGGTGGCGAGAGCGGATTTGGATGGGGACAAGAAAGGGATCCACACGAAAATTTTTGCATTGTGATGAAGTGTGATTTTTATGGGTAGTTTCTTAGACTATAGAAACTATCCAATAGTTTCTACATTCACAATGCCCTGACTTACCAATAATCAATAATTACGTATGTCAGCACTAATCATAAGCTACTCGTGCATGCACTCTCGCTTATTAATATTTATTATGCAAAGAGTGTTTCTCATTTTCTGAGAAATCAAACATTTTTAACTTTGACCAAATAATATATATACAAGAGATTATTAGAGCATCTCCAAAAAAAATCCCTAAATCGCTTCCTAATCTTTGGTTTTTAGCCAGATGAGAAAAAACGCCTCTTGAACAACTCATAATTCATCATCTTAATCTTATCTTTTAGAACTTGGGAAAAGTCACCCTATTCTGCGTAAAGTTACGCGCTTCCGAGTCGCGTGTATCTTCTCTCGCCGCGCGTGTTTGTCGGGCAATCTAAAGGTGGAAGGGCGTGGAAAGAATAAAGAGTAGGAAAGGGTTCCTGATGCAAATTTACAAGAGAGAAAGAATATAAAAGTGGTTACGATAATTTAGAAATAGTACGTGGTTCCTGATGTAAAATTATCTTCTATATTTTAGGAGTAGATTATTAGAAACTCTTGGAGATGGTCTTTTTTATTCATTCCAATATTATTTTAGGAGTTGTAAAATTCCATGTTTTTGGGAAGAAAATATTAGGTATTCTTAGAAATGCTCTTAGTACTTATTGTGTATAATAAGTATTGCTAGATTAATCACTGAATATATTTATAAGCTTATTCGGAGATACAACCGTACTACGTTTTTTATAAACACAGTCTAATTTAACAAAGTTTAATTAAAAAACCTTAGACGACTCTTTTAAGACGAAGGGAGTACTAACGATTATTGCTAGCTATAGTCAGTGACAGTGCCACCAATAATCGATGGTACGGCGGTGTTGACGACACACACAGCTCGATGCGGGAGACCGAGAAAAGGAGCACGTACAGCCTCCCTGGTGTCTTTCTTCGTTTGGCAGCGATCGACGCCGCGCCATTCATCGTACTCACTCGTGCATGCACGTGGTAGCCAGTACTAAATCCATTCCAAATTATAATTCGTTTGATTTTTTTTATTTCAAATATGACCACTCGTCTTATTTAAACATTTATGCAAAATATCACTTTAGCTGTGGCTTACTTTATTAACAAATGTTCCTCAATAATGACTTAAATTTGACTAGGTTTGCACAACTTTTTTTGAATAAGACAAGTGGTTAAATTTAGAGTAAAAAAATCAAACGAATTATAATTTAAAACGGAGGGAGCAGTACATAGCAAGCTTGAGCTTGACACATATACTCCAGATCGTAAGCCTATGCGTCATAGATGGATCGCAAACGCAAAGCAACGATGGAACTAAGGGGGCATAGCATGCATGTGCTTCCTCCCTTTCGTTACGTTTCAACGTGCTGGCAGTGTCAGCTGATGGCCGCCGCCGGTGCATGCATGGAGTTTGGTCGTGGCTCCGGCCGGCCACTTGGGTCGTCGACGCTGACGCGCGCCGGCCTTTTGGCATCTCGTGATGATGACCAGGTAGTACATGGGTCGTCGTTTTGAATTGGGAGCCGTGCATTGTACGCATAAGGGCAGTCCCAATGGTGTATTGATGATGGTTTCTATCCTCGTTAAATGACTTCCACGTAGGCAAAACGCTGACATGGCAACGTAATTAATAAAGAAAGAGAGTAAAAATCCTAGAAATGGTTTCCTCATGAAGAAATCATGTCTTCTCTTGACCCAATGCACCAAGAAACAATGAAATCGTCATTGGGGAGAAACCACCAGTTTCTAGGAGGCTCGTGTCGCACTCTCATTGGAGGAAGAAGATAGAGTTGAAAGAGAAAAAGAGAAAATAATTATTACTCATAGAAACCATGGGTTGGAAAACAGTACTTTTTTTAGTGCGGTATCCTATGTTATAGAAACTACTGGTTTCTTTCATTGGGACTGCCCTAAAGTTGCTACATTTAAGGTCGTGTTTGAATCTTCAGACAACAATACTAGATAACCAACTACTCCGTATATTACAATTAAAAGAAAAACTTACTATACATGTTGTACGTATGTTTTCTGCTGCAACTCGCAACAGTACGTTCATACACCGTGTGTTGATGATATTCAGACGAGACATTACTGTCCAAAAAAAATTCATGCATCCAACCGGCCGGCCGTCGACTGTACATGTATGCATGTTTAACTCGTTCGAGATTCGATGACGAATGGGTCGCCATAGATCGGTACATGTCACTTGCATGCGACTAAGCTGCCTCACTTTAATTTTGACCAACAATGTGACGGGTGGGTCGCATGCAGACTTTATTTTGACAAATGACGCCGACAGTATGTAATAAGACAGCATGCACGCACTTTGTTTCATGTGCGAATATACGTATGAAATAAAATTCTCCTGTATTTCAGGTGTCTGATTTTTTTTTATTGTTGTTTAAGCAGCATATATACAATTTTATCATTGCCGTTTGCCTATAGAAAAAAGATTTGTGACGTGTCTCTTGTAAGTTGTCCTTTTAATTATACTAATGGATTGTGTAACATTGTTATCTGAAAATTCTTTAAAAAATCAGGAACTTGAAATCTAGACACAATAATGCAAGAACCAGTGGCGGAGCTACGCCTACGCGTAGACCATAGTGTGGGTCATGCCCCCTCCTCCTCTGGCAATTGAATTTCACAATGAGACAAACGTCCACCTTCACCCAAATGGGTGTTCTGACCATTTGAACACTCAAGCAATTTGAGAGGACAAAACACACAAATGAGAGAGAGAGAGAGAGAGAGAGAGAGAGAGAGAGAGGATCTGTCTATTTGGAACATGGGTGTTCTGACCATTTGAACACTCAAGCAATTTGAGAGGACAAAACACACAAATGAGACAAAACACAAAATTTGTGTGAAACAAACCTTATGGTCACACGAGTAATCAGACATGACAAAACACACGAAAAAGCCAATAAACAAAATTCGAGTGAAACAAACCTTAAATTCACTCGGATTACCAAAGACCAATGTCCACCTTCACCCACCACTATGGATGAAAACGGTACGGATATTTATTCGACCGTCCGTTCGACCGAACAAATATGAATACTTATATGGATAGTTACTCGGATATCCGTAATTTTTTTCGGATACGGATACTAAAACGGATATCTTAGGCGGATATCAAATACGGATGTAATATCATCGATATCCGGCGAATATCGGATAATCCGGTTAAGTATCGGATATATCCGGATATTTAAAAACAGATATTATCCGGATATTATTCAAACGACCTTGGATGGAGAAATGATCAAAATAAAAATTGTAGATCTCAAAAAGTTATGAAACTTTGTTGTTTACAATTTTTTTCGTTTGAAATCATTTAGTGCTTCAAAATTTAAACCGTCCAAACTTTCTCAAATGGAAAACTAGTTTATAGGCGTTAAAATTTAAAAATCACAAATTTGAACCATCCAAACTATCTCAAATGGAAAGTTGACCAAAACAATAATTGTAGATCTTGATGAGTTGAACAAACTTGGTATTCAAAACTTTTCAATTTGAAGTCATTTAGAGTTCATAATACTAGAGTCAAAGTGTTGTTTTTTCATTTAACCAAATTTGACTTGGTCAAACTTGCTCAAATGAGACACTAAATGACCTCAGATGAAAAAACTCTGAATACCAAGTTTGATCATCTCAGCAAGATCTACAATTGTTACATAGCTCATTTTCCCATTTGAGAAATTTTTATCAAACACTAGTCATAAATTCTTGAATCTCATAGACTTTCTGAAACTATGTCACACACTTGTGAAATTTGAACTATATTTTGTTCAAAATTTCTCAAATGAAAAAATGACCTATATAAGGATTGTATATCTTGATGAGATGAACAAATTTGGTATTCAAAACTTTTCAATTTGAGACAATCTAGGGTTACGAAAACTAGTTTGTAAACGTCAAAATTTAAAAATCACAAATTTGAACCGTCCAAACTATCTCACATGGAAAGTTGACCAAAACAACAATTGTAGATCTTGATGAGTTGAACAAACTTGGTATTCAAAACTTTTCAATTTAAAGTCATTTAGAGTTCATAATACTAGAGTCAAAGTGTTGTTTTTTCATTTGACCAAATTTGACTTGGTCAAACTTGCTCAAATGAGACACTAAATGACCTCAGATGAAAAAACTCTGAATACCAAGTTTGATCATCTCAGCAAGATATACAATTGTTACATAGCTCATTTTCCCATTTGAGAAAGTTTTATCAAACACTAGTCACAAATTCTTGAATCTCATAGACTTTTTGAAATTATGTCACACACTTGTGAAATTTGAACTACATTTTGTTCAAACTTTCTCAAATGAAAAAATAGCCTATATAAGGATTGTAGATCTTGATGAGCTAAACAAACTTGATATTCAAAACTTTTCAATTTGAGACAATTTAGGGTTCCGAAAACTAGTTTGTAAGCATCGAAATTTAAAAATCATAAATTTCAACCATCCAAACTATCTCAAATGGAAAGTTGACCAAAACAGGAATTGTAGATCTTGATGAGTTGAACAAACTTGGTATTCAAAACTTTTCAATTTAAAGTCATTTAGAGTTCATAATACTAGAGTCAAAGTGTTGTTTTTTTATTTGACCAAATTTGACTTGGTCAAACTTGCTCAAATGAGACACTAAATGACATCAGATGAAAAAACTCTGAATACCAAGTTTGATCATCTCAGCAAGATCTACAATTGTTACATAGCTCATTTTCCCATTTGAGAAAGTTTTATCAAACACTAGTCACAAATTCTTGAATCTCATACAGACTTTCTAAAACTATGTCACACACTTGTGAAATTTGAACTACATTTTGTTCAAACTTTCTCAAATGAAAAAATGGCCTATATAAGGATTATAGATCTTGAATCCATGACCATGACTCCATGAGACCCATGAAGCCATGAGCTTGGCTATTTCTACTCATGCCGCGAAGATTGGTGCTTGTATGATGTTTGATGTATGATGTATCTGTATCTTTATCTTATTTGTTGCTTTACTCTTTAGTCTTTCGGCTTAATCTAGATGGATTATGGACTCATAGAGTGGTGTAATGGTTTGCGCACGTATGATATATATATATATGCTGCTTTTACTCAATATCCGAATAGATATTTGTATCCGACCTTCTCCGAATCCGATTCATACCGTATTCGATACTCATTATTCGTATCCGTAACCGAGTCAATCCGTATTCGTATATGTATCCGAACGCTATCCGTGTCCGAATCCGAATCCGAACATAAATATGAAAACAAATATGATATGAGTGATATCCGTTCGTATCCGATCCGTTTTCATCCCTACCCACCACCACTACAAAAATAAAAAAAACAGGTTTCAGATGAAAAAAAAGCAAGATTATAAATAATTAGAAAAAACAAAAAAGGAGAAAAACCAAAGACAAACAATAGAATTTTTCTATGAAATGCAAAATCACAAAGATTTTGAGGGCACTGCCTAAAACAAACAAACCAAAAAAATAAACAAAATGAATTCAAACACTGAGGCAAAGAAATCAAAGGTTAATTTCTGGTTATACTAAACAAGGATAGATAACTTTTTAAACATAGTACAAGTTAGATCAATAGTGCCAATGGATTATAGCTGATCAAGAACTGTAAGTTCAAATGAAATCTACTGTAACTACAAAATTAATCTATAGTAACAAGACAATAAAATCTAAATTAAACTAGAACAAGGAACCCAATATTTAGAAGTACCTGAGATTTAAATATAACCAAAGAATCCATCTCAAGCTACACCAGATCAAATCCAAAGAACAAGATCAAAAAAATGGAAGAAGAAAACTGCAAACTGGATGAACAACTTATAAACAAATACTACATAAAATACTCACCAAAGAAGAGAAATCAATAATAGAAACCACTACAACTCTGCCTCCTCCTCCGCATCCCAGAGCTCCACCAAAGCATAGAATAAAAACATAACATGATCAATTTAGCAAAAAATACATGAATAATACCTACGAAGAACACCTGATAAACAACAGTAAGAGCAATTGAATTGTACTGTAACTATAGAATTAATCCAAATTGTAATTCATAGGAAGCTAAACAAAAAGAGAGAATGAAATACTAACCAATGAAACCAAATGGATGCTGAAAATAACTATGCCTCCACCTTTACCTCCGCCTTGACCTACACCTCCAAATCAACATACAAGACAAACAAGGCAAAAATTGATTAATTGGAACCTAATGGTCACACAAGGAATTGAACAAAAAAAAGACAAAAAGAAAAAATATAAAACAAATAAAAAACAAGTGCAAGAACAAAAATATTCAAAGGAAAAAATAACAAACTACATATATCAAAAAATTTCTAAGCAATGCAAAAATAATGAACTATCTGAGGCCATTTGGTGAACCAAACAGATAAAAAATAAAAAAAGAAATAAAAAGCAAAAATTTCCTATGAATTGCAAAATCAAAACTTTCTTTTTATAACATGGATGCAAACAAACATAGCAAAACAAAAAACAAAAAAATAAGGATGAATAAAAGAAGAATAAAATGAGGGCATTACCATCAAATTACAGCACTCAATACAATAAATTACAATAAAAAATGACTGTAAATATAATAACAAAGCACTGTAACTAGATTCATTTTACCAATTATTCTAGAAATCAACTGGACCATGTATAAAAATCAGCTAGGCCACAAAACTAAGTTACCATTACTATATCTAGGACTACCCACACTACAAAAAGATCAAGCAAACTACAATATATACTGCTTGAACTGCCCAACACGCCACATTGGACAAGGGGTAGAAATAAATGAAAAACAACTAAAAGCACAGCAAATACATATAGTAGTGGTAACTTTATTAAGCAACACGCCACATTTGGAGGGCCAAATCACACAAAAAACATAAGCAGACGAAATCAAGTAATTCTATCAATATTCTCACTTGAGTGACAGAAGCAATCAAATTACACAGATTTCATAATACCAAAGATAGCCATGTGCCTAACATGATTTATGCGCAAGCTGACTCACTACAAAAGAAAACAAATGAACAAAATTTGAGATCAAAACATCAATAATGATATAGAATATAACAAATGAATAGAAAATCAGAGCATGAGAAGTGAAGAAACTAGGATCAAATAAATAAAATACAAAAACAAGAATGTTTCTATGGAATGCAAAACCAAAGAGATTCTGCGGGCATTGCCTCAAACAAACAAATCAAAGTAAACATAGTCCATTCAAACTATAAGCCAAACATTTGCTTAATAAAGTTTTTTCACTTAGTATTAGATACATCAATAATACCTAGCAATTACACCTGATTAACCACTGTAAGTTTAGTTGAACTCTAGTGTAAATACAAAATTAATTCATAGTAACATGATAGTAAATTAACTAAGTGCATTATCATGTGGGGCCATACCTTCTCACTAGATATATGTGCTAGTAGATTTGCCAAGAAGAAAGCAAGATCGAAAACGACAAACAGATAATTAGAAAATCAAAACAGGAAATCAAATTCAAATAAATAGATACAATGAAAAATTAAAAGCCAAAGGAATTAAAATACAAATTACAGTACTACATATGATGAATTACACCAAAAATAGTCATGTAAAACTACTATAAATGACATGTAAATAACAAATATTAATACAATAACATCTTCTAATAAGACATAGTAAGTAAAATCGAGCAACCAAGTCTGAGCATGGAAATATATTCATAGTAAGACAAAGGAAAAACTGAAGGACATGCTGCTAATGATGCAAGGAATAACATTGCGAGAAAGCATCAGATAACGCATATACAATATGTAACAACCCGGGTTTTTTGAGAAGCCAAAAATACGAACTTTTTAAAAAAATTTCTGCAATATGTGGAGCATGTAGATGCTAGGTCAAACAAAGAACAATTTATAAATAAATTGTTGCATACATATAGTGTTGCTTGTAGGAGCTTGCCGGAGTT
The DNA here is from genome assembly GCA_904845875.1 of Miscanthus lutarioriparius. Lineage (NCBI taxonomy): Eukaryota > Viridiplantae > Streptophyta > Magnoliopsida > Poales > Poaceae > Miscanthus > Miscanthus lutarioriparius. The sequence continues at coordinate 10,432,362 of CAJGYO010000014.1, forward strand.
TTTGATCTGGATTTGGGTTTCGTGTCGGAGTGCACGATCCGTAGCAACCCCTCTTAATTTCCTTTTGGAATATCTCATAAATCCCCGTCATATTTCTTTTGAACTCATTTGATCCGAAATCATAAAAATCACACCTCTCCAATTATTTTTGAACTCCTCTTGAAATCCATTGTATTGTACTTCAACTTCTCTTTATATTCCACGTAACCTCTCTTAAAAACTCATTCAAATTCCTTGAAACAATAAAAGGAAAAATCCTTCTCCTTTTATACCTCCAAGCCCACCATCCCCTTTCCCTTGGCCCAACTGGCGCAGCAGCCTAGCCTGGCCCGGCTCCTCCCCTTCGGCCCGTCCGCTCGCCCTTGGCCTCGGCCCAGCCTGGCTAGCAGCCAAAACTGGCGCCCCCCTTGCCAATCCTAGGGCAGCGCCCTGGCCTCCAGGCGCTCCCAGCCGCTCCCAGCCACCGCCGCTCGCTCGGACACGCGCGCATGCGCCCTGCATGCGCACCGCATGCCCCTTCTGGAACCCTAGGACAAGCGCGCCGTGACCCGCTCCCACGCCGCCACCGCTCGGGTGGCAAAGCACACGCCCGCGCTTCACCAGCTCCGCACCCCCCGCTCGATGTGCGCCGCGTGGGCAGGAAGCACGGACCTCGAGGATCGCCGCCGTCCGTGACCCCCCGACAGCCCTAGCTGGCGCGCTATAAGTACCTCGACAGCCGGCACCTCTCCCGAACTCCCTCTCCTGGCCGCCACAGAGCCCTACCTCCTCTACCTCGTTCTCCCTTCCTCCGCACCCACCAATGACGCCGCGGCGGGAGCCCAAGAAGCCAACGCAACCACGGCGTGATGCCGAAAACAAGCACGCTGGCGAAGCCCTCGCCACCGACGCGCCGCGCCATAGTACCCGTCGCCGAAAAGACCCACACGTCGCGACCTCGCTCCGGCTCGGTGTCAACCGCGACATCTCCTCGATGCCGCTCCGTGCTCACCGGTGAGCAACGTCGTTCCCAAAGCTCCCATTTTTTCCCTTTTCCCTGTCGTCGTCCTTGACTGAGATCGGCCCTCGTGCCGTGATTTGTGTTCCCATGGAAGCCGGACCTCCTCTGCTTCACCCCTACCGCAAGCCCAGCGGCGACGATGGCCCAAATAAGGCTGGGAAGTCACGGCCAGCAATGACCCCGCTACACCTCACTCACCCAGCTCTCCTCTGCACCAAGCCGCTCCACTCCTCGACGCCGAGACCCACGTGGATAAAGGACACATGAACTCATGACACCTTCACCACACCGTAGCGCCAAGACGATCGCTTCCTTGCGTCGGGCCCGGCCGACCCGCCGATCTGTCGCCGACGAGCCCTCCGGTGAGCTGTCCGCCCCAAAAGCCCTCGCCTTTACTCGTTGCCTCGATAGCTCACTGTTCTAGCCCTCGGCGCCGGCTCTATTTGCCACGCTCGCGATAGCACAGCGTCTCTGCCATTGGTGGCCACACACGACCGCCACACGGCCGGAATGCCACACTTTTTGGCCCCAAGAAGACCAAGGCGGTGCCTTTCATGGCCACCGCTCGAACACAGGCCCAACCTGGATGTAGCACACGCCATGATGGCGTCCTTGGTTTGCATGCGCATCACCCTAGCATTCCATGAGCCAAAGCCTCGCCTTTCAGCCCTTGGTTACCATTTCTGCCTACCTAGCCTTCAAGGCGCGCCCATGAAGCCACCGCCCGGGCACCGTTGGACGGTTGTGCTGCTGCCGCCGTCTCACGCGTCGTAGCCACACAACCCCGCACCAGCCGTGGTCGCGAATGTCGCATGCGCTGCACCACGCTAGCACCAATCCTACGGGGGGGGCACGATGCCGCACCGGTAGCCACCCACGGCCAGGCGCCATCACACACGTGTGTAGTGCACAGCGACACAAGACAGGCACCAAGCCATGGCCTTCCAACCTCCTCTCTGCTCCCTCGTCCATACCGGTCGCAGGCGCCGAGGGTTGAGGCAACCGCACTCGCACAACACGCGCACACCTCGCGGACATGCCGTGCCGAACTCTTTCGAGCCCCTGGCCGAGCACCGCTACCCGAAGAACACGTGCACACAACAGCTCCGTCCAAAGGCACAACCTTGCCCGCCTTCCGTTCCCTCTGTCTGGCCCTCGAGCCAAGCTCTCGAAGTCACAGCATGGGCACGACGCGCTCACAGCCTCACACCCACACTAGCCACTGCCATCGCTTAACAAAACCCTGCCTTGCCTCGACGCCACGCCGTCGGCGAACCTCGTCGTGGCCATGACCACGCTCGCACACATACCGCCTCGCCCTCACGTCCACGGCATGGCACCGCCATCGCGGCCTCACCATGGTGAGCTCAGCCGACCCTACACCTCCGTGACCTCGAACCCTGCCACCACACTCACGACCATGGCCACTGCTCGGACGCACGCACACACAGACCCAAAGGCCGACCTTGGCCACACTGGCACTCATGCACCGAGCAGTGTCATAGCGAGCCAAGCGTGCACAGTGTCCGTGTCCCCAGGCTCTTTGGTCAAGCACCGCTGGGCATGGTCGCGAGCTGCTCACCCAAGGCCTCGGAGAACGTCGCGCGTGACACCATCACCGAGGACACGCACATCGCGAGCAGCCCCAGTCCCAGACCCTACCTTGCTGAGCGGCTTGCGGGAAAGCACTAAGGCCAGCCGGCCCAATGCCCAGCACCAGCACCCTCTCTTCTCTCTTGGGCCAACTACAGCAGCTGCAACATCGGCTCAGTGGCCCTGTGCTGGCCCTCTCTCTCTTCCTTGCAGTTTGGCCGACAAACAGGCCGGCCTGCCTTTCCTCTTCGCGTAAGACAAGCCCGGCAGCAGCCCAGTGGTGGCCCAGTAGAAACCGTGGCCTCCCTCTTCTTTTTCTGGAATGGATTTAATCTCCGAAATTCGTAAAAAAATTCATACGTTGACGAAAAATTATGAAACCAGTTTCATAATTTTTCTAAAGACGAGCACCACGATGTGGACCAACCCTTAAGTACTCTCCGACCACCTCGACAACCTTTCCGACCACGTTGGCAACCTTTCCGACCACTCGGCAATCTCACCGACCACGTTGATGATCACTCCGACCACCTCCGCGATCTCACCGACCACCTCGGTGACATCTTCGACCACCGACAAAAGCCCCTTCCTGCTTATCCTTATACTCGTTCGTACACTTACGATACGTGATTTTGATCTATTTATATTTGTCTACACCGTGCCCTTGTGCAGGTCTACCCATCCCCCTCTCTATGGGATGTGCTACTCCACAGTCGTGTCGAGTTGTTGCGTCTTTCGGTCGTGTTTGGTTCTTATCGCTGCTTGTTGGTGTTGTTGCCTGTGTGCCGAGCCTTCGAGCCGGCTGAGAGATTGTACCTCGTTCGGACGTTATGATCGCGGGATCCGTCTCGCCATGATCGTGATGCCGAGTGTAACCCGACCCCTCGCTTTTTAGTTGACTTCATAGTACCACGAGTGTTAGTTCCTGCCTTCGGCCCTAGAACATGGTCGTGATGGATTCGATGTCGATACTAACATCGATGCGGATATCACCCGCACGCCTTGAGCCTTCCATGACCAAGTTCTGTGGGAGATAACCTGGAAGTAAACAATTGTGGAACGATGGATGCCAACTCGTTGGCATAAGCTTGTGGCCGCGAGTTCACCTCGCCATGACCATGGAGCTATGCCTCTCTTTCGCTTTTAGTTGCTTCTTCATGCTCAAGCCCTTGTATGCTTGTACCCCGTTTGACAATCACGTTTCTCTGATTCTCGCGGTGACAACCGCACCGCTTCAAATCCGAGAGATATCTCAGTGCCAGTGCACCCAGGTCGGGTACCCTACGAGTGGCTTACGCACTTGGTGTTCTTGAGTGTCGCTCCTTCCGATGCCCCGTCTTTCGTCGTGGCGCGAGTGTTGGAAGAAGTGGACCTTGCTCTTGGATGTTCTTGCTCTTATTGCCCCGATAGCCGCTCTGCTTAATTCCGTCTTGCCCATGACGATTGGATCAAAGACCGGACTATTCCCTTTGGGTTAGCGAAGCTATGGTCTATGTCGTACCTTGGACCCGTGCGTGTCGACCCGACCGACCGTCTAAAACCATCTTCCCCGAAGATGTGTCTGGGAGCATAACATGGGCGTGCCTAACTAATCCCGCTGCTTTTGCCGTGTTGAACGACTGTCTCCTCGGCTCCCGACATTGATGTGTCGTGTAGATCGAGAGGACCCGTCGCTATCCAACCTCTTCGCGCTACCACTTCCTACCATAGCGGGTGAGCCAAAGTACATTGGAGCCAAGTCACAATAATGTTACTCGTTCTTGTTTGCTTCTCGTGACCAATTGTGACTTGTGGGATAAGGCTATAAGAGCCAAACCCCGTCGTTCTTCCTCTGTTGGGCCTGTCTTCCGATTCTCGTCATCTCCATGACGCCCAGAAGGAGAGACAGAGAGCCGTGATGTTTGCTAATGGATGAGCTCTGGCTTAAACCGTTTATCGTAAAGCCGTACTGGCTTGGACATGGCATAAGCTTGTGCATAAGCAAACCATCACTTGTGTTTCTTTGCCCAAGGAAATCGGACAACCGCCGAGAGGGCTAAGCTGTGAATCTTTTAGTATGCCGTTGGTGTTATTGGATCTTCGTGCGTCTTGTCGTCTTTTCGAGTGTTGTGTGTTCTCTAGCTTTGCGTGTCGCTTCGCGGAGTAGCTAGCGATCGGATCAAGAGAACGGGAACGACGACAAGGACTGTGGACTGGAGTCGACTCAGGAGGAGATGACCCCGCTAATGGAACACCAACGAATGGAGAATTGTACCACTACTACCTCTACATCGCAGGTGTCATGGCAGCACCCTCTTTTAGAGAATCCTATTAGACATTGCATAATATCTAGAACTGCTAGCGCTTTATAATTATTCCTTTGCTAGTACTTTGATGCATGCTACTACCTAAGACATTATTACCATGATGCAACCCACTCTACCACGTCACCCTGCTTTGCACATTCGCTCACTTATATATGCTTACTTGCCTGCTTGCTTGCATATTACACCACTATACTTATTATTAACTCTACTTTGCATTATATCGGGGATGTGATGCTAGTAGTGAACCCCCTGGGAATGGTTTGGCTACGGATGCCGGACTTGGTGGTGGCGTGTGTCTTGGGTGCGTGGAGAGTGAGGGTTGTGTCGATCGACCTGGAATAACGATGAGCCTGGGGCGAGTCTTGCCATGTGGTGCTACCTGGGCACTTGGATATGGAATACCTATGGTGGGTAAATGGTAATTGGAGGTGGCCTTGGGTGTGAACCTCGGAGAGGTGGAGCCCGGGGTGGAGGTGCTGTGGTGGCACGGTAAATGGAAACCCTGATGAAGACATTCTAGCTTGGTCACCCCTAAGGACTTACTAGTACTCAGATTCACCAGGAATCCTTTACATCCCACTCGCCCTATATGGTGCTGGACGGTCGAACTACTTGGTAGAGCGATGCCACTACTGCTAGGCAAACGTGTGAAAGGAGGTACGGGGCACGCGGTTTCCCCCACACCCTTCTGAGACTTTAGGAGGCCTTGTGGACCCGGCTCTTGACATCCGGAGGGCCCCGGCTCTGTCTACGACTCACAGTATCAGCCATCCTAGACTAGACTTGGGATGTTCCAGGTCTGAGAGGTAGGGTGGCATCGTTCTAGGCTAGCAAGCGGCCGAAATCTGCCTAGACGGGGCACCGTCGAGGATGGCTATCTTGTGGGTATGTAAAACCTCTGCAGAGTGTTTGGTCGATCGATCGATACATATGCCGACTTGTCGGCTATGGACCTTTCCTAGGTTTCGCTTAAACTAGATAGGAGATGAGTCCTTCTATTCTCCCTCTAGGGTTTGGGGTATTTTCCGGTCGTGAGCCTTGGGGCTGCGGGCCGTTGAGACAAGGCCGAGAGGGAGTCGGCCTGTCGATCTGAGTGTGTGAGATGAGATAAGGTGTGGTGATGTGGAGATGGTTTGGGATGGATGGTTGGTGGATGGATATGGATGGTTGTGGATGTGTGTGGCTGGGAACGTGTTAAAAACTAGACATTATTATTACATTACTACTGTTACTTACTTCTCATGTGCTAAGGATGCAAACCATAGCCAAACGTTAGGATCACCAGATCCTCTTGTTTTATCTGTTCCACTAAAGCTCATCGATGCTGACCATGGCCTGCACACATCTGGCGGTGTGCAGATTTCCTGCTTCTCAGAGATGCTGACTATAGAAGGATTAGGAGGTCTCGTGCCTACGCTCAAGTTTGGTTCGGAGATGGAATCTACGCTGCACTACGCCAACTCTGATGATGACCCGTGAAGGAGAAGCCTTCACTCGATAGTCTTTCGCTAGATTAACTCTGTAATAGGTGTGTTCCCCCGTGATGTAATATCTTGTATTCTTGTAATCTTACGATATATGACTGTGATATCGACTGATATATGATAATATGATGGAATCAACTATTGGTTTCATCATATTATAATTCATTCTGTGGGTTTTCCCTTCGTGGAAAATTGAGGATGTTTCACAATAGGCAAGATAGCAAGCGCTAGACGAAACATCTTGTGAGGAATTAACGAGACTTTTTTTTAAAAAAATAAGGAAGCAGAACGACATGGGATGAAATGATCAACTGTGAGGCATCAGCAAGCTGCCAAAGTTATAAAATTGGAGAAGCAAGAAGCAGTAGGCACAAGAATGGACCAGAACATGGTAACCAAAAATGGCAAGAGCAACATGAGCTTTCCGTCGGGAATCGGCAGCTAACAACCAAAAAGGGCAATGAATGATGAGAAAACAGAATATGCTATGTGTGGGGAGGTGTGGGGGATATGACCTCCGGTATCCACAAGACAAGACATGGGCCGCACCATCAGAGGTGGCCTAGCCCACAAAATCAAGGCGTGCACAACACTGATCGACGTGCACCGCAAGATATTGTATAGTACCAAATATGATACTTTCCTTGTAACCCTATCCCTCCAGAGTATATAAGGAGAGGTAAGGGTCCCCTAGTCGACTCTACTACATCTCAGTATAATACACCAAAGACACATGACGTAGGGTATTACGTCGATCAGACGGCCCGAACCTATCTAAATCGTTGTCTCTGCGTCTTGTGTCACCATCCGGTTCCTATCACGCGCATCTCCACCGATCAATCTACCTTCGTGGGATACCCCTCGAAGGACTGCCGAGCATCTTTTGTCGATAGTTGGTGCCCACCGTGGGGCTCGTGCGCGCTGATCCTTGGCGAACCAGATGGTGTAACTCAAGATCAACATCCTTCGCGGCAACTCGACTGATCGCGTCGACATCCTTTGACAACCACGGCACGTGTCTTCGTACATGGATTGACACCGCCAAGCTCCGACTACGTCCGTCCTACTCCAACATGAGATTAACTTCGTTCCAGCCGTCAAGCGAGCCACTAAGCGAGCTGCCCGCGTCACCGACCAGACATTCTGTCTAAAGCTAAGTAACGCTTTAATATTCTTCTAAATATTCTCCAATCTTCGTATATCGCCATAATGTTTCTCCGAACTGTTTTCTCCATGTTTGCTCTCCAAATGATTTTTTGAACCCCCGAACAGTCAAGTTGACGCTCGGATGTCCCCAGAGACGGCCCTGTCTCTGGCTCCTCCCTACACTGCACGAGCATCTGCCCTCTGCATTATGGGTGGTCGGCAGCGGCTCCTTAGCGACGCTTTGTTCTTCCTACACGCACATAGGCTCTGCGCTCCGCGTTATGGTTAACAGGATAGCTAGGGCTAGAAACTCAGCTACACACTAACTGGTCAGGCGGTTTGTATTAAATATAAATACATCTTTAGAATAACACTAAGTGTTCACACCAACTGATCGTCGAGCTGCATACGCTATTTCATCGCCATTGCTGATTAATCTCTAGAGTTCATATATTTTTACATCATGTACTACCCGTTCTACATATTTGTATTGTAGGATCATCGTCCAGGTGATCGGACCGCCTGGTGCTCGGACTTCTCCACCGATCAACTGGTCGAACCGCTAGGTTTATGGACTTCGTCGCCGACCAGTTGATCGAACTGTTCGTTGGTCGCTTCTACTCAATGCTCACTTCATCGCTGACCAGTTGACCGGACTATTCGTCGCTCGTGCTTCATCTTCAGCTACGCCGGGGACTCCTCGGTGCTTGGAGATCGCCAGCTACGCCGGGGACTCCTCGGTGCTTGGACATTGCTAGCTACGCTAGGGACTCCTCAGTGTTCGGATTCTTTGTGCAAGCATCGTCAGCTAAGCTGAGGACTCCCTTGGTGGTCGGATCTTGCTACGTCTCATCGATGTGCTATCGAGCTGCTCCATGTTGTTCGGATCAGGGTGCTGATCTTGGGCAGCATGTCTAGGGTCTTGATACGCGCATGTTAGATGACGTCGGCAAGCTTTCAGACTTCTTTTCTTTGACCCTGCTATAAGATTCATTCTCCATCTTCCAACAGGCTCGGGGACTAAGTGGCTACACTTCACCGGCGGTGAATGTAGTGCTTATTTCTTGATCTACCCTCCTTATTGACGGAGTATAAGTGGCTACACTTCTTCTAAGTGGAAGAATTTTCAGAATTTTTAGATTTTGAACTTGAGCTCCTTATATCCTTATGGCAAGCCTTACTTGGGATACACTGCTCGGCGATGGTTCACACTGCTCGGCAACGGTTCACAACTGCTCGGCGATGGTTCACAACTGCTCGGTGGTCGGACCATGAGTCTGACTGCTCAGCTTTGTTCGCACTTGCTCGAACAAGCTCAAGACGGCGTTGCACAACGGATACAAGGTGCTCGGGGACTAGCCGTGGGGGATATGACCCCCAGTATCCACAAGACAAGACATGAGCCACACCATCAGAGGTGGCCCAGCCCACAAGATCAATGCGTGCACGGCACTGGTCGACGTGCTCCGTAAGATATTATATAGTACCAAATATGATACTTTCATTGTAACCCTACCCCTCCAAAATATATATGGAGAGGCAGGGGTCCTATAGTCGACATCTACTACATCTCAATATAATACACCAAAGACTCAGGACGTAGGGTATTACGTCGATTAGACTGCCCGAACCTGTCTAAATTGTTGTCTCTGCGCCTTGTGTCACCATCTGGTTCCTATCACGCGCACCTCCACCGATCAATCTACCTTCATGGGATGCCTCTCGGAGGACTGTCGAGCATCTTTGGTCGACAGGAGGCATAACAAAGACAACCACAAATAATACTAATTACTAAGGGCATGTTTGGATACATGAGCAAATTACTAGCTTGCTAAAAATTAGCTAAAATTAGATCTAGGCATCCAAACAAGAGAGCTAATAGGTAGGCTAATTCTTTAGCTAGGTTTCCAACTAGTTATTAGCCAACTAGTTAGCCAACCATAGCTAATTTGGGTTAATTTTGAGCTCCAGCTTATAACTGACTAGGTGTATCCAAATAGGCCCTAATTTGTAATGACAAAAATATTAAAATAAGTGGAATTAAAAAACTACAGTGATCCATAACTACAATTACAGCATCCAAGATTATGTAAATAAAATAAAATAGATATGTAAGGACAGACATCACAAGCACATTCCTATGCACATGGATCAGTATACAATAAGGATGATCTCGGCACATTAAAATCACTAGAAAAAGCATATGCATCAGTAAATAAAAATAATCACTTGACATATTCACGCCAACTACTAGTCAGAGAAAAGCAATATTCTCTATTAAAAATACATATCACTGCTACCGAATCAGGCAAAAGAACTCAAAAGGATGCCGTCAAATAACTACTATACACACTAGCCCACCCAGGCATACAAAGAAGGATCTATGAATTGGTACGTATTGGAGGAAAGCATATACATATGATAAATAATAATCAAAATGACAAAATTCAAAATTAATTTATGGATGCAAAATAACAGAATTACTTGGCCTTTAATTAACCAAACATATAAAAAAATACAAAAACTATATTCTTTCTATGAATTACAAATACAAATAAATTTGAGGGCCTTGAATCAAACAAACAAATCAAAGTAAGAAAACTACATGTCCTAAAAATAAATTCAGATTAATGAACTTATTAAATTACAGTGAACTAAGACTGCATTTACACAAAATCATGTGTTGTAACTTGAATAAAATATACCCATAATTAATGACATAGATCACAGTTTTTGAACTAAAAATATAACAAAATGCATGGCTAAGCAAATTAATAAAATAATAAGGGCCAACAAAATTGGTTGATAGGAGTAGGCAAAGTGGGATTATCGAGAACACATTTCTATGCAAAAAAAAATAACTGCAGGGGAGAGCATGTGTACAACTCAACCTGATTCAGTAACCTATCGTGTGCTAAGAACACATTTATATTATTTAGTAGGTAAAAATATCAAATAGACTTGTATAACAGTTGCCAGAAAGAAGATTCTGTACAAATGCACATGGTAAACAAATGAAATAAGCACAAAAAACCATGATGGTTGCCCCCATCTTATTGGCTTCCAAAATCGTCAAATAATAGGGTGCAACAAATCTATAAATAATGTGTAATGACTTATGACTAGAATATAACGGCAAGAAGCCAATCTATAATCTGCAATAATTAGGTCAGACATCAAAAGCAAAATGAATAACAACACTGTCAGAACATTTAAAAAAACACCGTCAAAACTACAACTATGCATCTATAAGTGTACAGCTTATACAATCAGTAATCTGAACTCTAAAAATAGATAGCATCATGCAGTGCTATTTCTAATAAGCATGCATATATGATAGGGCTTTGCTGTGGTACCCTCTAATGACTATGAGCCGTTCATTTAGTTAGATCGGATAGTTAGAATCATCTACTACTTCCTAGAAGGTAATAGATGAAATATATATTTATTTGATTTTAAATTTGGTAAAATAGAATATGTTGGAAAGTAGCGCTTTCCAGCAGGGGGTATGGAGTGAGACTTTGCCCGGTCGGATGCCCCAGGCGAAGGTAGAGAAAGAGGTAGGTGGGTCCTAGCACAATTAGGGTTTTATAAATGCACTCATCAACCTCTCTATTCACTACTTTTCCCTTTTACATCTTTATCCTACAACTACTATGGTATATTCCCTGAATATCCTCTTGTTAGTGCAGGTGGCCCGGGGCAAACTAGACCTTCCTTTTTCCGCACCGCCTTGTCTCCTTGGGCCTGAATTGCTGGCCCAAAGGGAAGCCCATTCCTGGCTCGAGGTCACCTCCTGTGGCAGAACCGTCCGAAATAACACGCTTTCAGAGACGCTCGTCTTCCACTAGACACTAAGCACCCCGAAAGTTAGCTACATCAGACAGTTCCGTCGAGCACACCCCATGGGAGAACTCGAATCAATCCACGTTTTACCTCCAGAATCCAATAATGAGTATGAGCTTACAATACTTAGTCCATTTCATACACCAAGAGTTCATGGAAATTATTTATTACAATACCAGGGTTCAGGATGCGATAATTAAACAGCGGAATGAAAATAAACATCTAGCGGAAACGATACAAGGATCCGTCTGTGCCCACCAAAAGAATCCTCCACACAAGAGCTACTACTCAAGCTACAGCTGCAACAGGGTAAAATAAACCCTGAGTACACAATGTACTCGCAAGACTTACCCGACTAGTGGGAATAGTTTTCCAACTCCAAAGGGTATGATAGGCAATATGGGTTTCCTGTTTTCTTTTTGTTTGCGAAAAGCATTACTAGAAGTACGTCCTTAAGATGAAGTTTAATTAGCAGTCACAATTACTTCATTAGCTAATCATTCTAGGTAAGCACATGTTCTACTTTCAGGCAAGGGTTGAGCAATCAGAACCATTTTACCATCTTTCATATTCCAGTTCTTACTACGGTGCTAGACCATAGCCAAGTCGTACCGTCTCACGGAAATGGTGATTCACGAACCAATGTATCCTAGTTGGGTACCCCGAAACACATGCCTTGCTTTTACCCCAGGCACAAACGAGACCAACCCATTTCACTCCTATCGAGGGGTCCAGGTCCCCATCCAAACTTAGACTCTAAGCCCCCACACTTGAGACCCACTCTCAATATGGTGCTTGGACCTCCACCTTCCCCCGTCTCCAATTAGTCGGTCCGGAAATAGACGGAACCCATGAGAAGAGCGTAATGATCCTTCACGCTCCCAAAAGCAAGTATGTGCTCAGGATAATAAGTCTGTGACTGACAACCATCCACAGCAACGGACGGTCCTCAATCGACATGGATAGGAAAAATAGTGTAACCAAGCTAAGCCCCATGGCCGCGGGACACAACTCGTTATACCCACCAATACCCATACCATATCCCTGTCTGGTCTCCATTTTCCTTTCATCATTTTTATCATGAGTAAGTATAATAATCACCTATTGTGAGTAATGGTAGGTTACTCATGCTACCAAAACCTAAGCATAGCAGCTACTCGAACCTGCACTAGTAAGACTCATAGGACAAATATATCTATGCATGTGGTTTCCATAAAATTTATGTAATATAAATGCACATCACATATATACATATAGTGATTATCAAAAATAAGGGTTATGCACCGAGGCTTGCCTTGGGTAGGCGCGGTGTTAGCCGAGTCAGTCGGTGATGGCTCTGGGACCTCCTCTCTCACGAGGAGCTCCTCCTCGTATTCCTTGACGATCTCCTCGAACTCACGATTGTTTGTGGTCACTATCTCCACCAACTCGTTCTCTACATGCATGCGATGATGATGCAACCATTTATCATTTAGGCAACAACAACTCTTAAAATAAGAATACGCACACCAAGCTACTAAGCTAGCTCTAATGACTAAGATACTAAGCTAACTGATACTAAGCTAACTGTCATCTTCTATCAAGCAAAGTGGTGGGTTTAACTAACAAACCCTTAGCTTAGCAAATTAAAGATATATCTTTATTTCTACTAGTGATTTAATGTATATTGAAACAAAGAGCATTTAACTATCTTAATGCTTAGTCTATTCTAAGGCTACAAAAATTACAGTGAGCACATAATAATACAATGAAGCTACCATAAAAATTTCAGGACTAATGCTATCACCAATTTATCACAAAAATTCCTACAATAATTAACTTAATATTATTAAGCATTCTCAAATGATTTAATAACTCCAATTATCAACACATATAAGTATGAACTAAATACACCAACAGATAGATCACAACTTTAGGAACCTAACAAAATTTGTTTCATAATTTTTGGACACCTATATGATTTTATATTAATTACCAAAGATCAGCTTAGAAATTAAATTAGACAACCATTTCTAATTCCTTATAAAAAAGAAAAGTGAATCTCCCGTGCGGCCCACACGCATGGCGCGCGCGCTCGCGTGGCGGCCCACACATACGGCCCACGCGGAGACGGCCCACGTCGGGGAAAGCCTACGCGCGCTGGCGATTTTGCAAAAGAGACCTTGAACTCCTCCTAATTTATAACTAAGTACTAACACTATTTTATCCTCTCTCCGACCTTCTCACTTAACCCCCCAGCTTCCCTAGAATTCCCCCGCGCGCACCCCCGGCTAACCTGGCATGGGGTGGCCACGCCATCCACCAGAGACCCGCATTGGCTCGTCGGTCAGGCCGACATTCAACTATGGCCCCACCGCCTACACTGAGCAGCAACGTGGGGCGGCAGGACGCGCTGGAGTTAGCTGCAGCGGCGCACGACCATCCGCGATGATGGCGCGACTGCCCCACCGAACCAAAGCACCTAAGGACCTAACTGGCTAGCGAGTGAGCATTAGGAGACTACCGTGGACCTGGCCGAGGTGGTGGGTGGAGAAGAGCGACGACGGGGAGGCAGTAGCGGTTTGGCTAAGGCGCGTAGGGTGAAGACGGAGTCAAGGCGAAGCTAGTGGAGTAGGTGAATTGGTTCAGGATGGGCGGTAGGAGGGCTGCCCTCGACCATGGCCGAGCGCCTTAATGGCACAGCAGTGGGGAAAAGCTCCAAATTAGAGCTTGGCAGTGCCTTCGTCATGGATGGGTGGGTTTGGGCAACGAGAGGACGTGATGGTGAAGCCGTGGATGCAATGAATTGAATGGACGTGATCGATCGCTAGGCAATTTGGTGGCACGGCTCGACGGCGGTTAGTGGAGAGAAAGAGGGAGACGGGGCGGGCAGGTGGGCTCAGCACGGCCTCGCCTTGGCGGGATGTGATCGACGCGATCAGGGCGTCACACACGTGGATGTAATCGGACAAGCACATGCGTCCATTGACCGGCATGGCCCGCGTGGCCATAGTGCCATAAATGGCAAGGCAAAGGTGAGCTCCACCACGTGCGTGTGGCAGTGGCGAGCACCAAACTAGGCCAGCAGCAGGGTAGGGGTGCGGAGGGAGGCTCGGACGTGACGGTGAGGTGACGGCACCTGCAACAGCTACGTCGCGGCACAAGGTGGGTTGGCAGGGCGGCAGCGTGGCGAGGCAGGCGGTCGTGCTGCTCGGCCATGCGAGCAGTAGTGGCAGCTCCATGCGGCAGAGCCAGTGGCGGCCAGGACAGGGTAGTCGCAGTCGGCCATGCGTGGCAGCACGCGTGCACACGCAGACCGAGCCGGCATGGCGACGTCACACCCTATCGATGAAATATGGTCGGCAGTCTACCGAGGGGTATGTCCACGGTAGTAGATGAATCTGTAGAGGTGCGCGTAATAGGAACCGGATGATGACACAAGCGTAGAGCCATCGATTTAGACAGGTTCGGGCTGTCTGATTGACGTAATACGCTATGTTATGTGTCTTTAGTGTATTGTATTGTATATGAGATGAATTCGAGGGGGGTCCCTACCCACATTATATAGTCTAGGAGGTAGGGTTACAAGTCGGTTTAGGCCTAGATTTATTCGACTATATGGTAAGTATTTACAAGGAATACAATATCTAGCATATCTGAACAGATCTTCCTTCATCGCCAAGATGTCTTCTGATTGCCTTGCGGTGCACGCCGACCAGAACTGGGCACCGTAGGCCTTGATCTTATGGGCTAGACCTCCCCTGGCGGTGCGGGCCATGTACATTGCCGTGGGTACCCCCACAGCTAGTCCCCAAGCACCTTGTATCCGCTGAGCAACGCCATCTTGAGCATGTCCGAGCAGTTTAACTTGTAGTCAGACAGCAAATCTAGCAATCTGACCAGTTTAACTAGTAATCCAATCAACAAAATGAAGTGCCGACCAGTTTAACTGGTAATCTGACTAGTTTAACTAGTAATCCAATCAACAGAATGAAGTGCCAACCAGTTTAACCGGTAATCCGACCAACAGAACAGAGTACCGACCAGTTTAACAGGTGATCCGATTGTTGGAAATTGAAGCCAGCCAATTTATCAGCTGACCTAATCTTGAACTTTAGCCAAGTAAGGCTTGCCAGAAGGATGTAAGGAGCTCAAGTTTAAAATTTAAAAATTCTCCACCTTAGGTGAAGTGTACACACTTAGGCTTTGTTGGCGAAGTCAGATGATCATCATCCATGACTTAGGCAAAGAGGATATTAGTACTGATATATGCGCCGCAAGGTGCAATATATACATTGTAGTACCCGAGCCTGACAGTAGGTGAGAATGCCCCTGGTGTCATGATCAAAGAATATCAGCGAGTGAAAAAGAAAAACGAGAACTGAGCCAACCATTAAATTTGATACAAGCACCGCTAGGTGCAATGTATACATTGTAGTCCCCGAGCCTGACAATAGGTGAAGAAGACACCTGGTGTCAGGATCAAAGAATTTCAACGATCACTTAGTCAAAACAATCAATTCCTGGCTTAGCCGAGCACACAACTAGTCCCCAGCTTAGCTAAAAAACCAGTAAGAAGAAAAAATGGTACATTCACCACAAGGTGAAGTGTGCACACTTAGTCCCCGAGCCTGCTGTAAGATAGAAAATATATTGTAGCAGGATCAAAGAATTAAGTGTAAAGGATGAAGTCCCCGCACTTAGCACTGGACATATGAGTAAATTTTGGAGAGTGTTGAGCACTTAAAAATGGAGAGTACTTAGCAATTGACCGTGGCGAATTTTGAAGAATGCTTAGCACTATACCATGGTGAAATTGGAGAAATTGAGAACATGGAGAAATTTGGAGAACATGGAGAGTGCTTAGCACTATACCATGGCAAAATTAGAGAACATGGAGAAATTAGAGAACATGGAGAGTGCTTAGCACTATACCGTGGTGAAATAGGAGAACATGGAGAAATTGGAGAACTTGGAGAGTGCTTAGCACTATACCGTGGTGAAATCGGAGAACATAGAGAAATTGGAGAACATGGAGAGTGCTTAGCACTATACCATGGCAAAATCAAAGAACATGGAGAGTGCGTAGCACTATGTCGTGGCGAAATCGGAGAGCATGGAGAAATTGGAGAACATGGAGAAATTTGGAGATCATGGAGAGTGCTTAGCACTATACCGTGGCGAAATCATAGAACATGGAGAGGTAAACCGATGAGACATGGGGGGCATTCTATCCCAAGATTCTTGTGCACGCTTAGGTACATAGTCATCACCAAGGAGCCACTGCCGACCGCCCATGACACAGAGCGCTACTGCTCATGCACGTTTAGGTATATAGGCATCACCAAGGAGCCGCTGCTGACCGCCCATAATGCAGAGCGCTACTGCTCGTGCACATTTAGATGCTAGGTCGAGGACAGGACTGCTTCTAGGTAACACGAATGAGAACGTGGCTGGTCATCGAATCGAATGATGATAGAATGCGTTGTCTCAAAGATGTTTAGCATGGAGAAATAAGTATTTTGAGAGAAATTACGGAAAACAAATGGAGAAAACATCATGGATAAAATCATTATTGAAATGCATATATACATAAAAAGGAACATATCTTTTGTAGAACGTCTCAAGGATAGAAACGCCTAAGGTGTTCGATGTGCCAGGAATTAGGGATGTCAACGCCATCTTTATCATAGAGCCTATATGTCCCTGGTCGGGTCACAGCCTTGATGATGCATGGACCCTCCCAAGGTGAAGATAGCTTGTGCATCCTGCCGATCTTCTGTCTCCTGCAGAGTACCATATCACCGGCCGCAAAGGATCACTCCTGGATATTGCGGTTGTAGTACTTACACAGACTGTCCAGGTACTTGGCTGTCCAAACACATGTGACCAAGCGTTCTTCCTCAAGTCGGTCGACATTGTCTTGTCATGCCTGATCGTTGTTCTCTTCATCGTAATTCTCTATCCTTGGTGCTCGGAAAGCGACATCGGCGGGTAGCACGGCCTCTGATCCGAACAACAAGAAATAGGGGGAGACTCTAGTATTGCGACTAGGCTAGGTCCTAAGTCCCTAGACCACAGCTGGTAGTTCTTTGAGCCATTTGCCTGGATGTTTCTGATCCTTCTCATATAACCTCTTCTTTAGGGCGTCTAAAATCATGCCATTCGCTCTCTCAACCTGACCATTGGCCCTGGGGTGTGCGACCGATACATACTTAACGGATATGCACTGATCCTCGTAGAAATCCTAGAAGTCGCTGCTGGTAAATGTAGAACCAAGGTCAAGGATGATACTGTTCGGCAGCCCAAACCTATGGATGATGCCATTGAAGAGTTACGCTGCTTTCTTTGTTGTAGACTGGACGAGCGGCTTGTACTCGATCCACTTGGAGAATTTGTCAATAGTGACATAAACCCATCAGCATCCACTGGGGCTTTCTTGAATGGCCCAATCATGTCTTGTCCCCAGCATGCGAATGGCCAAGAGGCGGGAATCGTCTGTAGAGCCTGAGCTAGAACATGGATCTGTTTGGCAAAAAATTGGCAACCCTCACACCGTCAGATAAGTGTTTCAGCATCTGCTACTGCTGAAAGCCAGTAGAAACCTGCTCAGAAGGCTTTGCCGACCAGACATCAAGAGGCGGCGTGGTTGCCGCAGGATCTAGCGTGGATTTCTTAAAGCAATTCCACTCCTTCTTCCTGAGATATGTACTTCTAAAACAATTCCTCCTTTGCATTCTTCCGCATTAGCTTGCCATCAACTAGCACGTAATGCTTGCTGTGGTGAATTAGGTGTTCCATTTTGGTATTGTCAGCTAGTACATCTGCAGTGGTCAAGTACTTGATAAAAGGCTCTCGCCAATCACTGCTCAGCGCAGGAATTACCAGGACCAATTGCTTAGCAGGGCAAGATTCGTGAACTGCTTGCTCCTGCTTAATGGATGGAGTTTGAAGATCCAAGACAAAGACACCAGCTAGGACCTCAGCTCTAGTTGACCCTAGCTTAGATAACTGGTCGGTTGTTTGGTTCTGATCTCGTACGACGTGGTGGTATTCAATACCGCAGAACTTGCCCTCCAACTTTCTGATTTCTGAGCAGTAAGCATCCATCTTGTCACTGGTACAAGACCAATCTTTGTTGACCTAATTAATGACAAGCACGGAGTCGCCATATACCAAGAGGCATTTAACACCAAGTTCGACAGCAATGCGGAGACCATGGAGACAAGCTTCGTACTCGGCGGTGTAATTGGAGGCTAGAAAATGAATTCAGAGGACATATCGGAGGTGATCCCCAGATGGAGAAATAAAAAAGATACCTGCTCTAGCACCATCAAGGTTGAGGGAGCCATCGAAGTACATGACCCAGTGCTCGGGTCGATCGGCTGAGATAGGAGCTTGCATGTCGGTCCATTCGGTGATGAAGTCGGCGTGCACTTGAGACTTTATCGTCTGGCGACCCTTGAAATCAATGGAGTAAGTGCCGAGCTTTACCGCCCATTTAATGATGCAGCCATTGGCTTCCTTATTACATAGGATGTTGCCCAGCGGATACTCAGTAACCAATGCTACTTGATACGTCTCAAAGTAATGGCAGAGCTTCCTGGACATAATAAGGATAGCGTACAACAGTTTTTGGACCTGAGGATACTGAGCCTTAGACTTGTTTAGGACTTCGCTGATGAAGTATACAGGGCGCTAAACCTTATAGGCATGCCTGGCTTCTTCTCATTCGATGACAATGGCCATACTGATGACACGGTTGGTTGCGGCGATGTAGACCAATAAGGTTTCACCAGGCTGTGGTGCTGTCATAACTAGAGGTGTCGTGAGGAATTGTTTGAGCTCGTCAAATTCCTTGTCGGCTTTAGGCATCTAGGTGAACTTCCCCAAAGCTTTGAGCAGCTTGAAGAAAGGTAAACCCTTTTCCCCCAATCGGGATATGAAAAGGCTTAAAGCAACCATGCATCATGTTAGCTTCTGGACATCCTTTACGCAGGTCAGCGGTTTCATCTTGGTGACCGCTTCTATTTTCTCTGGGTTTGCTTCGATGACATGCCAGCTGATGACGTTGCCTAGGAGTATACCAGATGGAACACCGAATATGCACTTAGTGGGATTCAACTTCCATTAGAATTTCTTCTGGTTCTGGAAGGTTTCTTTGATGTCGGCGATGAGGTTATCTGCAATCTTAGACTTAACCACCACATCATCGACGTAGGCCTTGATGTTCTTCCCAATTTACTCTTGGAGGCATCATTGGATAGCCCTCTGGTAGGTGGCACCGTCATTCTTTAGCCCAAAGGACATGGTGGTGTAGCAATAGGCACCGAAGGGTGTGATAAACGAAGTCTTGATCTGGTCTTCCTCCTTTAAGGAGATCTGGTGATAACCAGAGTGGCAAATGAGAAAGCTCAAGATCTCACAACCGTCTGTTGAATCTATGACCTCATCAATGCGAGGTAAGCCGAAGGGGTCTTTAGGGCAGTGCTTGTTGAGATCGGTGTAATCAATGCACATTTTCCATTTCTTATTCTTTTTTCGTACAAGGACCGGACTGGTGAGCCACTTCGGGTGATACACCTCTTTAATAAAAGTGGCTGCTAAGAGTCATGCTATTTCTACCCTAATGGCCTCCTTTTTGTCTTGTGTGAATCATTGTAGCTTTTGCTTGATCGGTTTGGCGGTCGGTGAGACGTTTAAGGAGTGCTCGATCAGCTCTCAAGGAATATTGGGCATGTCAACAGGTTTCCATGCACACGCATTGTTGTTTTTATGGAGGAAGCTGATGGGCGTGTCTTCCTATTTGGGGTCGAGATGGGCCCGATCTAGGCCGTCCTACTTCTGTCGCTGATCATGAGCTCAACCTCCTTTGTGTCTTTGGACTTAGTCATAGACCGAGGTGGCTCCTGAGTCGGGATCTCCTGCTCCTCCGCTAGGGTCTTCTTAGAGTCAGTGATGCAAACCACCATTCTGGCTGAGAGGTCCATTGCTTCGACGATGGCGATTCCTTCTCGTTCGTAGTCATAGGCTGGTGGAGACATTGGCGTGTAGGGTGAGAACGCCTTGCTCCATCGGGATCTTCAACACCATGTAGACATAGTGGGGCATGACCATGAACTTGGCGAGAGCTGGTCGGCCAAGGATGGCATGGTTGGCGGTGTCGAAGTCTACCACGAAGAAGTTCACATACTCAGTACGGAAGTGGTCGGTGGTGCCAAACTAGACTAGCAAGGTGATCTGCCCCAAAGGTTGGGATGCTCTGCCAGGTATAATACCCCAAAATGGAGAATCAACAGGGACAAGATCGTCCTTTGTGAGGCCTAACTCCATTAGGGCTCCGGCGAAGAGGATATTGAGGGCACTCCCACCATCAATGAGGACCTTCTTTAACCGCATGTTGCGGATTGTTGGATCCAGCACGAGTGGGAAATGCCTAGGGTATGGGATATCTGCCCATTGGTCGGCCCTACTGAATGTGATAGGCTGCTCCAACTAGTCCAGATATTTGGGATCAGCGATCGTATCGACATGACCTACCGAACAGTGAACTTCTGCTGGCGTTTGCTCTCAGAGGCGGTGCATCCTCCAAAGATTGTGGCGACGGTCTTGTGGGCATCTTGGGTAGTAGGTCGTGCGCCTTTAGGATGCTCCTCCCTTTTTCATCGTCTGACTTGTCATCCTTGCGTGTTCGCCGTTTGCCATAGCATTGCCGCATGGTGTGCTTGCTGTTCTTGTGAATTAAGCATGGACCATCAAGGAGTTCTTCGTAGAGAGCATTGAAATTTCACTTAGCACGTGGCTACTCTACGTTGTCGATGGAGTTTTCCGGTCGGCGGCGACGTGGCTATGCAGCCCTTGATCCCTCTAGCTGATCAGCTTCTTCGGAGTCTGCGTGTGAGTTTGCAACCTTGAGGAGTTCGCCGATGGTCTGGGACCTCTTGCGGTAAATTTTGGAGCACAGCTCCTGACGGTGATGGAGTCCTCTGGTGAAAACGGAGATGGCCTCACTATCTGGCCAATTCGTGAGTGGCCACATCCAATTCTAGATGTCATTGACCTGGGCCTAAGCTACTTTGAGCAACGCTTGAATCTTGAGTATCTCTGGCGTTTCTAGGAGTCTAGCCAACTCGTGGGTGGCCACAGCCAGATTGGCGCTAGGCGTCTGCTCCACTCACTGATTGTCCACCATGAGGAACTCTTGTTGGAGATTACGGGCGAGAGGCGGCAGGCCACCTCTGGCGGCTTGGGTGGCATTTTCTACTTCTTCATTGCAATGTCATTGGCAATCAGTGTTCTTAGCTTCGCACTCACAGTGCTGGACACTGGTCTCTCCATCGATAGCAACACTGTCATGGCTAACCATGAAAAGCTCTCTCCCCAAACCTAGAGGGAAAGATGTGAAGCTATTGGCAGAGGCCTTGGAGTACGGCTCAAGACTTTCCTCCAGAATGGTGTGGAGCATTTCATCGAGAAGATCTATTCGGATTTGCACCATGTTTACCATTGGCACAGGTTGGTCGGCCTCAAGGAAGTCGATCTGATAGAGGTCGTCGACGTAGCTACGCTCGGCGTGGTCAGTGAAAAGATGGTGCAAGGCATCCTGACAGATCAGACCCGCACCTACTTGCCCAAAAGAATAGAGCTTTGGCATGCTCTCCATCAGGGCGGGGAGTGGTCGGCGTTGAACGGTATGCCCTTCCGGAGTTGCCGTGATCACCATATCAGAATCTGGCCGCCTTGAATGAAGTGGCCGAGCAGATCACTTGGTTGAAGCGGCTTGGTGATCTTGGAGTACAGGAAATTTGTCGCTCGCTCTAGATTGATCTAAGACCAAGCCCACGAGGAGCTGACATTCCTCTAAGCGGTCTATGACCCGATTGATGGATGCGATCAGATCATCATTGCTGATGGATCTCCCAACCCAACAGCAAGGCGTCTGGATCACAGATGTCATTGTAAGTGTTAGCACGATCGGCGTAGGGTGATCCTGCACTGCTTCCACGATCTCCCCATTGCCGTCGGGGCCGATGATCCAAGTCATGGAGCCAACCATGAAGATCTGGCCCAGCTTGGGAAAGGCCATGGAGCTTAGGAAAGTGACCATCTGGTTGGCCATGGAATCAGCACCCACACCACCTACTTGGCGTGCCACTATCGATGAAATATGGTCGGCAGTCTACCGAGGGGTGTGCCCATGGTAGTAGATGAATCGGTAGAGGTACGCATAATAGGAACCGGATGGTGACACAAGCATAGAGACAGTGATTTAGACAGGTTCGGGCCATCTGATTGATGTAATACCCTACGTCCTGTGTCTTTGGTGTATTATATTGTATATGAGATGAATTCGAGGGGTGGTCTCTACCCGCCTTATATAGTCTGGGAGGTAGGGTTATAAGTCGGTTTAGGCCTAAATCTATTCGGCTATATGGTAAGTATTTACAAGGAATACGATATCTAGCATATCTGAACAGATCTTCCTTCATCACCAAGATGTCTTCTGATTGCCTTGCGGTGCACACCGATCAGAACTGGGCACCATAGGCCTTGATCTTATGGGCTGGACCTCCCCTGGCAGTGCGACCCATGTCCATTGCCATGGGTACCTAGGGTTATAACCCCCCACACACACCCAAGACGTGGTGACCACGCTCACCCGGTGAACCAGCCCGAAATCACGTCTTGCACGAATTTTAAAGCGCCTATAACAACTAAACGGTTGCTTCTGAACCTAAACCGTCTTCACCATGCTCAAGATGGCATATGAGGCTACCAACCTGAGCTAAAACATGACACCATCCCTTAACTCGATTTCACAAAATAAATTGCCAAACTTGGCATTATCTTGCTGTCTATAAACATGAAAATATTCTAAGTCTTTCAGCTGAACTTGATTCCAAGTTGCATTTCTAGGCTACTAGAAGCATTAGCTAGCGAAGTTATTTTTCAACATCAAGGATTTTATTGTCATCTACAAAGTCCATACTCCAAACTTTATTTAAGTGTCACACACATGTTCTATAATGCTTTTGCTTAATAAAAATTGGTTTTCAACCCTACTTGATATACATGAGCTATTGAATCAACTTTCATTTAACATTTTTATTAGTCATTTTAGGTTACAAGAAATTGATCTACACACTTTATCACATGCTTTATCACATAAACATGATGCTCATGACATGGATTAGTGGTTTGTTTAGGGTGTAACATCGAGGGTGTTACAGCTCTACCCCCCTTAAACAAAATCTCATCCCGAGATTTCATGTTTGTGCCTAGTGTGGGAAAGAGATAAGAAATAAATTTCAATTTACATAATTACCTTGGTGAACTAGAAAGGAGATGAGGATAATGTTTAAAAATATAGCTTTCTTGTTCCAAAGTTGTTTCATCATCCGAATGATTTTGCCACTGGACTTTATAAAATTTCACCACTTTGTTCCTAGTCACTCTTTCTTTTTCATCCAAAATTTTGACGAGATGCTCAATGTAAGAAAGATCCAGTTAGAGAGGGAGTCCTTCAATTTCCACCACTTCATCAGGAACCCGCAAACACTTCTTTAACTGGGAAACATGGAAGACATTATGGACGACTGATAAAATATCTGGGAGTTGGAGACGATAAGCAACAGAATCACACCGCTCCAAAATTTTATAAGGTCCAACATAACATGGACCTAACTTTCCACGGACTCCAAATCGATGCACACCTCTCATCGGGGATACCTTTAGGTACACATGGTCACCAACTTCAAACTGCAAAGGTGTTCTCCTCTTGTTCGCATAAGCTTTTTGATAGTTCTGAGCCGCTTTCATATGACTCTGAATAAAACTAACTTGTTCTCTTGCTTTTTTGATAAAATTAGGTCCAAAGTAACCACGGTCACCCACTTCCACCTAGTTAAGACGTGTCCCACATTTCTTGCCATACAAAGCCTCAAGAGGTTCCATTCGAATGCTCTCTTGATACCTATTGTTATATAAAACTCAGTTAAAGTCAAGCATTCGTCCCACTTTTATGGATAAGAAATGGCACAAGCTCTCAACATGTCTTGAAGTACTTGATGGACCCTTTCTATCTGACCATCAGTTTGTGGGTGATAAGCTGAACTTCTAAGGAGACGAGTACCAAGACATTTCTAGAGTTGCTCCTAGAAACGAGAGACAAAGACTGACCCTCTATCGGAAACAATGATAAGAGGAACTCCATGTAGGGTCATAACCCGATCAAAATACAACTTGGCATACTTCTTGGTTGAATACCTTGTATCCACCGGGAGGAAATGAGCGGACTTAGTAAGGCGATCCACAATGACCCAAATAGAGTCATACCCCTTTGTCGTGTGGGGCAAACCCACAACAAAGTCCATGGAAATATCCTCCTATTTCCAAATAGGGATAGGCAGGGGCTGTAGAAATCTAGGTGTATGCATATGGTCCACCTTAACCCTTCCACAAATGTCACATTCTGAGATGTATTTGGTAATATCCTATTTCATATTTAGCCACCAATACAAGTGACGCCAATCATGATACATCTTGTTACTTCCTAGATGAATGGATAATTTGGAGTTGTGAGCTTCATCCAAAATTTTTCTCCTAAGCTCATCACTTGAGGGAACCACCAATTGGTTCTTGAACTTCACCACACCTTGATCATCAATACTAAAATGAGGACCACGCCCTTCGGTGATTTGCTTCTTGATATCCGAATTCCCGAAGCATCTTACCTTTGCTCTATAATAATTTGCTCAAGTAGATCCGAGACTAGAGCAATATGGGCTAACACCTCAGAATGGTTGAGAGACAAATATTCTTCTTCAACTTGATGTGACTTCCGACTTAAGGCATTAGCTACCACATTAGGTTTTATAGGGTGATAATGAACTTCTAAGTTATAATCTTTGATTAACTCAAACCACCTCTGTTGTCTCATGTTCAGCTCGGATTGAGTGAAAATATATTTGAGACTCTTGTGATCCATATAGATATGCACTTTATTTCCCAATAGGTAAGTCTCCAAATTTTTAGAGCGTGCACAACTACAACCAGCTCTAAATCATGGGTGGGATAATTCAACTCGTGCTTTTTCAGCTGACATGAAGCATAAGCGATCACACGTCCATCTTGCATAAGCACACATACCAGTCCAGTCCTAGAGGCATCACAATACACATCAAACGACCTATCAATATCTGGTTAGGCAAGAACAGGAGCAGAGGTAAGAAACTTCTTCAGGGCTTGAAAAGCTTCTTCACAAGCCGGACTCCATACAAACTTGACATCCTTCTAGAGCAACTTGGTCAATGGTTGAGCTACTTTAGAAAACTCAGGGTTGAAGCGCCAATAATAACCAGCAAGACCAAGGAACCAACAAATCTGATGCACTGACTTTGGAGATTTCCAATTTAACACATCCTGCACCTTGCCAGGATCCACAGAGATGCCTTCAGGTGTCAGGACATGTCTCAAGAACTATACTCGATCCAACTAAAACTCACACTTGCTGAATTTAGCATACAACTTGTGTTCTCACAATCGAGTGAGGACTATGAGAAGATGTTGTGCAAGCTCTTCATTGTTCTTAGAATATATCAATATGTCATCAATGAACACCACTACAAACTTGTCTAACTCCGACATGAAGATTGAATTCATGAGATGCATGAATAATGCAGGAGCATTGGTGAGACCAAAAGATATGACTAGGTATTCAAAGAGCCCATACCTAGTAGAGAAAGTTGTCTTTGGTATATCTTGTGGCCGAATCTTAATTTGGTGATACCCAGAACGAAGATCAATCTTTGAAAACACCTTGGCACCAGCCAACTGATCAAACAAAGTATCAATACGAGGTAAAGGATACTTGTTTTTAATTGTTACCATGTTGAGAGGGCGATAATCCACACACATCCGAAGAGTGCCCTCCTTCTTCTTCACCAAAATAGCTAGACAACCCCATGGTGAAGAACTTGGACGGATGAATCCCTTCAACAATTGCTCTAACTGTTTCTTCATCTCAGCCAATTACTTTGGAACCATGTGGTAAGGACACCATGAAATAGGAGCAGTACTAGGTTCTAACTCAATGGCAAACTCCACATCCTGGTTCGGTGGTAACCCAGGTAGGTCCTCGGGGAAGACATCCGAAAACTCACAGACCACAGGAATAAAAGAAAAGTCCTAGAGAAGCTTCAGCATGAGCAACAACTAGTAAGGTGGGGACTGAAGACATAAGGAGAGACATTCTATCCTTAGAAGAAGGAAGCTTCAACTCAACAATTCTTTACCTAAGGTTCAAGACTACCCCATAGTTTCTCAACTAGTTCATTCCAAGAATTGCATCTATGCCTTGCCTAGGCAGCACCATGAACTGGAGATGATAAGAGTGAGTGGCTAGCACTAGTCTCACAGTGTCAATGCATAACTGCGCACATAGGGTTCTGATTCTATAGGCAAAAGGAATAGCCATAGTAGATATATTGTGCCTTTGTACAAATCCCATACTCATGAATGAATGTGATGCACCAGAATTAAATAATACATATGTTGGGTGGGAATCAATGGTGAACATACCAGCCATCACAGGCTCTCCCTGTGGGATCTCCTCAGTCTCAGTGAAGTTAACCTGTCCCAAGCGGTTCACGGGCACCTTCTTCCTAATGATAGTCCTCTTGACCAAACGAGAGCTGACTGAAGGCTGAGAAGACTAAGTAAGCTAGTTCTGGGGGCACTCACGAGCATAGTGGCCTTCCTTGCCACACTTAAAACAAGCACCCGACTTGTTCCCCTATCCCTGATGAGGTGGAACCTGCTGTGCCTGAGGCTACTGCACTTCCTAAGTAGGTGCACGGTACTGAGTGGGAGGTGCCTGGGAAGTCTGCTGAGTCTGATGAGACGAGTGTCCACCCAGAGAGTAATAGGACACCATCCTCATAACCTGTACCTTCTAGGATTGTGGGTGACCAGAAGACCCAGTGATCACCCTCTTACCCTCCCACTCAGCCTAAGAGTCATGCTGAAGTCCCTCCATAGCAAT
This sequence comes from Miscanthus lutarioriparius, assembly GCA_904845875.1. Classification (NCBI taxonomy): domain Eukaryota; kingdom Viridiplantae; phylum Streptophyta; class Magnoliopsida; order Poales; family Poaceae; genus Miscanthus; species Miscanthus lutarioriparius. The sequence goes on from CAJGYO010000014.1 coordinate 10,459,758, forward strand.
GGCAGCATTCATCAAAGCACCAAAGGTCTGATAGCCCCCTATATACAGCTTCTCTTGCATGATGCAAGAGAGACCACGATTGAAATGGTCCATATTCTTCTCATCAGTATCCACATGAGTCTCAGCATACCGTGCAAGGTGGTTGAACTTGTTCACATATTCCATCATAGTCATGTTTCCTTGCTTCAGCTCTAGAAACTCGGGCAGCTTCCTATTCAGCAAACCAGTAGGAATATAGTACTGATGGAAAGCAGTGGTAAACTCCTGCCAAGACACATGGTGGTCCACAGGCTGCATGGCATTGAAAGTGTTCCACCAAGCACTAGCAGATCCCAGAAGCTGTTGTGCGGCAAAGCACACCTTTTGCTCATCTGTCACATTGAGTAGCTAAAACTTCTGCTCTAGAATACGAAGCCAATGCTCTACGTCCAGAGGCTTCGCAGTCAGTGTGAACATGGGTGGGTGTGTCCCCAAGAAGTCCAAATAGGAATAGGGCCTCTTGGCACCGTGAGCACCATCCCCATTCCTGCCATTGCCACTGAGGCCTCCATAGGTGAAGCCACCAATAGCATGTGCCAGCATGTCCAGGGCACAGGCTGACTCACGACGAGCAGCCAACATCTCAGCCATCATTTCAGCATGGGTCATCGGAGGCGGTGGTGGTGGCGAAGGAGGAGGACCAAGGAGTGGGGCCTCCTGGCTCTCCCCGTTGGCATCGCCATGATCATCACCATGACCATTTTCGCCTTGGTCTTCACCAAGACTACGGCCTGTCCCAGCACTGGTGCTCCTACGACCAGACCTTAGGTTCATCCGTAAATAGATAGGAACCCACCGTTAGGGACCATGCCTCCATACTTAGAAACAAACGGCTAGAGAGATGATAAGGCCCAATAAATGGTTACAAGCGTGAACTTTTCCTTAAGAGTTAAAGTATTTCTCTTTATTTATTATCCTATCAATTTACTACCCAAAATTATACGTGTGGGAGAGTTTAGTTTAAGCAAGATTCTCTTTTTAAGATGCATGGATCGACCTATTCATTTGCTCAAGCCGAAATATAGCGGCATTCGCATATAATTTTTGGCACAGCGCACACTCACTTCCCGTACGCCAAACGATTCTTACGCAGCATAAGTTAGTGTACCTGCAGAAGATTGATTAGATAAAACCAGTGCCACTATCCTAGATAGACCATATTACTAGGGCTTATACTTATTTATGTAATTTATCGCATCATACTTTTTACAAAGCTTTTGTTGGTCAAATTTTAGGTTTTGAAAAGAGTTTTTAAACTCGTAGACTCATTATTGGCTCTGATACCACCTGTGGTAGAACCGCCCAAAATAACATGCTTTCAGAGGCGCTCGTCTTTCACTAGACACTAAGCACCCCGAAAGTTAGCTACATCGGACAGTTCCGTCGAGAACACCCCACAGGAGAACTCGAATCAATCCATGTTTTACCTCTAGAATCCAATAATGAGTACAAGCTTACAATACTTAGTCCATTTCATACAACAAGAGTTCTAAAAAATTATTTATTACAATACTAGGGTTCAGAGTGTGATAATGAAACAACGAAATGAAAATAAACATCTAGCGAAAATGATATAAGAATCCGTCTGTGCCCACCAGAAGAATCCTCCACACAAGAGCTACTCCTCAAGCTGCACCTGCAACAGGGCAAAAATAAACCCTGAGTACACAATGTACTTGCAAGACTTACCCGACTAGTGGGAATAGTTTCCTGACTCCAAGGGGTCTGATAGACAATATGGGTTTGTTATTTTCTTTTTGTTTGTGAAAAGCATTACTAGAAGTACGTTGTTGAGATCAAGTTTAATTAGCAGTCATGATTACTTCATTAGCTAACCATTCTAGATAAGCACATGTTCTACTTTTAAGCAAGGGTTGAGCAATCTGAACCATTTTACCATCTTTCATATTCTAGTTCTTGTTACAGTGCTAGACCATAGCCAAGTCGTACTGTCTCATGGAAATGGCAATTCGTGAACCAATGTATCCTAGCTGGGTACCCCAAAACACACGCCTCACTTGTACCCCAGGCATAAACAAGACCAACCCATTTCACTCCTGTCGAGGGGTCTAGGTCCCCATCCAAACTTGGACTCTAAGCCCCCACACTTGAGACCCGGTCTCAATATGATGCTTAGACCTCCACCTTCCCCCGCCTCCAATCAGTCGGTCTAAAAAGAGCCAGAACCCATGACAAGAGCGTAACGAGCCTTCCCGCTCCCATAAGCAACTATGTGCTCAGGATAATAAGTCTATGATCTGATTACCATCCACAACAATGGACGATCCTCAATCGACATGGATAGGGAAAATAGTGTAACCAAGCTAAGTCCCGTTGCCGCGGGACACAACTCGTTACACCCACCAATACCCATACCATATCCCTGCACGGTCTCCATTTTCCTTTCATCATTTTTATCATGAGAGTAATTATAATAATCACCTATTGTGAGTAACGGCAGGTTACTCTTACTACCAAAAACCTAAGCATAGCAGCTAATCGAACCTGCACTAGTAAGACTCATAGGACAGATATATCTATGCATGTGGTTTCCATAAAATTACTATAACATAAATGCACATCACATATATATATAGAGAGATATAATAAAAAATAAGGGTTATGCACCAGGGCTTGCCTTGGGCAGGCGCGGTGTTAGCCGAGCCAGTCGGTGGTGGCTCCGAGACCTCCTCCCTCATGAGGACCTCCTCCTCATATTCCTTGATGATCTCCTCGAACTCGCGACCGTCTATGGTCACTATCTCCACCAACTCGTTCTCTACATGCATGCGATGATGATGCAACCATTTAGCATTTAGGCAACATCAACTCTTAAAATAAGAATACGCACACCAAGCTACTAAGCTAGCTCTAATGACTAAGATACTAAGCTAACTATCATCTTCATCAAGCAAAGTGTTGGGTTCAACTAACAAACCCTTAGCTTGGCAAATTAAGGATATATCTTTATTTCTATTAGTGATTTAATGTATATTGAAACAAAGAGCATTTAACTACCCTAATGCTTAGTCTATTCTAAGGCTACAAAAATTACAGTGAGCACATAATAATACAACGAAGCTACCATAAAAATTTTAGGACTAAAGCTATCACCAATTTACCACAAAAAATCCTACAATAATTAACTTAATATTATTAAGCATTCTCAAACGATTTAATAACTCCTAATATCAACACATATAAGTATGAACTAAATACACCAATAGATAGATCACAACTTTAGGAATCTAACAAAATTTGCTTTACAATTTGTGGACACCTACATGATTTTATATTAATTACCAAAGATCAGCTCAGAAATTAAATTAGACAACCATTTCTAATTCCTTAGAAAAAAGGAAAAGACAATCTCCCACGCGGCCCACACATGCGCGTGACCCAGCGCGTGCGGTCGCATGGCGGCCCGCAGATATGGCCCACACGGACATCGGCCCATGAGGAGATGGCCCACACCAGGGAAAGCCCACACGCGCTGGCGATTTTGTAAAAGAGACCTCGAACTCCTCTCAATTTATAACTAAGTACTAACACTATTTTCTCCTCTCTCAGACCTTCTCACTTAACCCCTTGGCTTCCTTGGAATTCCCCTGTGCGCACCCCCGGCTAACCCGTGCCCAGCGGCGTGGTGAGCGGTGGCATGGGGTGGCCACGCCGGCCACCAGAGACCCACACTGGTTCATTGGTCAGGCCGACATTCAACTATGGTCCCACCGCCTACACCGAGCAGCAACATGGGGCAGCAAGAATTGCTGGAGTTAGCTGCGGCGGCGCACGGCCATCCACGACGGTGGCACGACTGCCATGGTGAACCAGAGCACCTAAGGACCTAACTGCCTAGCGAGTGAGCATCACGAGACTACCGTGGACCTTGTTAAGGTGGTAGGTGGAGAAGAGGGTGATGAAGAAGGGCTGGCCACGTGCAGCCGAGGCGTGTGGGGGCGCACCATGGCGGCACGGTCACGTCAGCGATGACGGGGAGGCGGTAGCGGTTCGGCTAAGGCACGCAGGGTGAAGAGGGAGTCAAGGTGAAGCTAGTGGTGCAGGTGAATTAGTTTGGGATGGGTGGTAGGAGGGCTTCCCTCGACCATGGCCGAGCGCGGCCTTAATGGCACGGCAGTGGTGAAAAGCTCCAAATTGGAGCTTGGTAGTGTTTTCTTCATGGCTAGGTGGGGTCGGGCAGCGAGAGGACATGATGGTGAAGCCATGGATGCGATGAATTGAATGGAGGTGATCGATCGCTGGGTAATTTTGTGGCGTGGCTCGACAAGCGTAGAGACAGCGATTTAGACAGGTTTGGGCCGTCTGATCGATGTAATACCCTACGTCCTGTGTCTTTGGTGTATTGTATTATGTATGAGATGAATTTGAGGGGCGGTCCCTACCCACGTTATATAGTCTGGGAGATGGGGTTACAAGTCGGTTTAGGCCTAAATCTATTCGGCTATATGGTAAGTACTTACAAGGAATACGATATCTAGCATATCCTAACAGATCTTCCTTCATCGCCAAGATGTCTTCTGATTGCCTTGCGGTGCACGCCGACCAGAACCGGGCACCGTAGGCCTTGATCTTATGAGCTGGACCACCCCTAGTGGTGCGGCCCATGTCCATTGCCATGGGAACCTAGGGTTATACCCCCCACATGCCCCTGAGACGTGGTGACCGCGCTCACCCGGTGAACTAGCCCGAAATCACGTCTTTCACCAATTTTGAAGCGCCTATAACAACTAAACGGTTGCTTCTAGACCTAAACCGTCTTCACCATGCTCAAGATGGCATATGAGGCTACCAACCCGAGCTAAAACATGACACCATCCCTTAAATCGATTTCACAAAATAAATTGCCAAACATGGCATTGTCTTGCTGTCTATAAGTTGAAAATATTATAAGTCTTTGAGCTGAACTTGATTCCAAGTTGCATTTCTAGGCTATTAGAAGCATTAGCTAGCGAAGTTATTTTTCAACAGCAAGGATTTCATTGTCATCTACAAAGTCCATACTCCAAACTTTATTAAAGTGTCACACACATGTTCTATAATGTTTTTGCTTAATAAAAATTGGTTTTCAACCCTACTCGATATACATGAGCTATTGAATCAACTTTCATTTAAAATTTTTATTAGTCATTTTAGGTTACAAGAAATTGATCTACACACTTTATCACATGTTTATCACATAAACATGATGCTCATGACATTGTTTAGTGGTTTGTTTAGGGTGTAACACTGAGGGTGTTACACCTCCGCGCCATGAACCCTTCTGCTCTGGTGGAGCTAGCTTCCGCCTCCACCCAAGGCACTGCGGCCTCCACCTTTGCCAAGCGGCTTCTTGCTCGTGGTACCATGGCCTCCGCCTTCGCCATGCTACCTCTGCCCACCTTCATCGGGAGACCTTTGACCTTTGCCTCACATAGCCATCAGTGCGGAGGCCTTCTTATAACTTTCCAGCACATCACACGAAAAACCAGTTTGCTTGTTAGTCTCTGCTGTCTCCAGACTCTATGGCCTCCACGGTTCGTGGTCATTCCCCAACAGTTCCCCCTTTTGAGGGCATGGTCTGACGCTGGCGGGCCTTGTCCTCAAAATGCAGTATACTTTTTGATGCGCGGAGGCTACCCCCCTCTCCCCCCTGGGCTGCCCAGATCTGACCGTTGGCCTCGTGATGTTGTGTATTTTGATTGGATGCGGTGGCTCTGGACTCAACCATTGGCACCTGGAAGGCAAAGCATCCGTTCACCGCCTATATAAGGGGGTTGACGGGGGTTCCCCCGTCTCTTGTCTAAGCAGTCGCTTTCGCAACCTTTTGTTTCCAAGTTCTCGTCCTTGTTCCTTGGAGTCCTCTTTAGTTTTCTTCAGTCTTCGCTTTTTGTCCCTAGCCTCCGCTTGGCTTTAGCCCTTGCCCAATATTTTGGCGGTGGCTCCTCCTATCAGCTCTCCTCCCTATTGGGCTACTTTCTTTGGTCCTTACCGCCATCTTCTTGGCGTTTCAGTGAGTCCATGGTCTGCGTGGTTCGAGGAGTGCATGGTTGCTAGTGCGAAGGCGTAGGAGCTTGTGGAAGATCTTGCTAGCATTGAAACCTCCGTTGGTGATCTAATCGGAGCAAAAGTGGCGGGTCTGATGGCTGGGAAGACTTGGGATTTTGGGCCTTCATTGATGACCAAGAAGATGATCGCCAAGCTTGAGAGAGAAGGGATGTTCCCCGTAGACCGAGCTAAGCCTCCACAGGGCAAGACTGTGCCTTCGCCTAGTAAGGACTACATCGTTGTTTTCAAGGATTACTTTTCATGCGACCTTCATCTACTTTCCGTCAAGTTCCTTCGCCAAGTGCTTGAGGAGTTTGACCTTCAGATTCATCATCTGACCCTGAATGGCTTCCTCACTCTGAGTAAGTTTTGCTGGGCCTGCGAGTCCTATGGCGCTACATCGGATTTGGATACTTTCTGCACATACTATGAACTTCAGCGTCAGCCGAATAAGGTGGGTGAAGATGAGCTCATAGCTTAATACGGCAGCTACGCTTTTATGTCGAAGAGGCAGTAGGGGGAATCCCGATTGGAGATCTCTTGGTGTTAGAAGAACAAGTGGGATAAAGACTAGATGAAATATTGGTTTTATGTCCAGACCTTTGGCGTCACCACTATGTCCAGACCTAGTGGAGAGATGACTCCTCAGAGGGAGGCCTGTGACAAGGCCTTCGCCTTGGCTTGCCGGTACTCCAGGGGCCATGCCTTGTTGAGGAGATGGTTGCTTTGAACTATTGGCCACTTGGGAAATCAAGGCCTTCGTTCAAGATTGAGATGGAGAACATTCCTATTTATGGCCTAGCTGAGGAGGTTCCTTTCCCCCGATTTGGGATTGAGTTGCCAGAGGGTGAGAGTGCGGAAGACTTTGTGTCTTATGTGGAGGAAGGTGCACAGGAGATAATCGGTGACATCTCCAATAGAGAAGCACAAGGTGACATCTCGCGCGGCAGGCCATCGGAGGCACAATGCCTCGCCTGAATCGGGTTTTTAAAAATTGGGTATCCATCATGAGGAGCACAAGGTTCCTTCAAAGGTGCTGAAATCTATCGAAGAGAAGGCAAAGAAGGCTACTGCTAAAAACACTACTGCGGTGGCAGAGTTGAAGAAGAGGAAGGGGCTTGGTGGGTCTAAAACCATCAGTAAGAAATAGAAGATTGTCCTCGCATCTGCCGCCACCTCCGTCATAGCCTTAGCAGCTACCTCCGCCAACTCCGATGAAGAGGTTGCGAAGAATGCCATTGGAGGTTCTTTCTCCGGTGTCAGGGTAGAAGGAAAGCATTCTACCACCTCTTTGGACCTTGGTGGCAATGATTTCTTTGAAGATGCCCTCTAGGGGATGGGTGTCGGGTCTACTGCTGATCCTTCCATCATAGCGCCTATGCTCGGTGTTCTTGGTGATGACTCGTCTAACTTAGAGGGCAAGGACATTGGTGGAGGTGGTGGTGCACGCTCTCCTTCTGACATGGAGGTCAGTGGTACAAACCATCGCCGAACTATAGACACCCAAATACTAGAGGAGTCCGAGGATGATGTGGAGGTGCAATCTCCTCCTCTGTTCCGGAGTGCGACATTCCGAGCAACGGCGCAATGCACCAATGCGGGTACTTCTGGTGCCGTCCTAGATTCTCTTTATCTAGGTGAGGACTTGCTGCCCGTCTTTGCCTTCTTTAATTGCTTCATATTTTGAATTTTATCCTAATTTGATTTGACTGTCCCAGCGGATTTGATCAAGGCCCTTGTGGACATCGATAAGAACCCATGTGATCCTCCGGGTGCGGACGTTGCCCGGATTGGATTGGGTGCGCCTCCGAGGCCTCCGCTCATTGGCGAGACCCCTCGCCCATCTAGTACGGGCATGGAACATGGCATAGGTTATAGTTTTTGGTTTTTCCTTAGTTTTTTGTTTTCTACGCCTTGTGCTTTTGTTGACTACTTAATTGCTATTACAGGGGCCTCCGACAACACAATAAGTGGGTGGGTGGACGCCCTTGAGGCTGTTTATAAATATATAGGAGGTTGTCTTTTGTTTTTTCCCTGCTATTTGTTTTTAGTCTTATGTTTCTTATACCTGGTTTGTTATTAGGCCAGCTTCGCCACTAGCCGAGGAACGTGGATTATTTCAAGTTGCTGCGCATGAACCTAGAGCAGCAGTGTGTGGTGTGTTTCCGTTTGTTTCCTGCTTTTCCCTCCTTGTGTTTTTTTATTATACTTTTTGTTTTGGAAGCTATGATTGACCTTCGCTTTGACAGAGTCACTATATGGTGGAGGCTCTTGAAGAGCATAGCACGCAAGAGGTTGTGGACCGCAACCGGGCCATCAAGGCCCTAAAGAAGGAGATGGATATTCTTGAGGTTGAGATGACCCAGTTTGCGGGGGAGGTTGGTGGCTTCTGCACCGCCCAAGCTGAGTTGGGGGAGCTTCAGAAGAAGGTTGACTTGCTGGACATGGAGGTGGATGGTGCGAAGGCTGCTGAACGCGTCTTGAAAGCTATTGAGACGGCCGACGACCTTTGCAAGTAGGTGGACGCCGAGAGGGAATCCAGCACTACCCTGAAGGCGCAAGTTGAGCTATTGACTAAGAGGCTAGAGGACGCTAATGCTGTTGGGGTGGCCACAGTGAGCTTTATGTGGGTGCGCTCGAACGGTTCAGGGGATCTATGCCTTCGTTGCCCTCCGAGCCTTCGGCATTAAATCTCTTCTCCTAGATGAAAGCCAACTTTGTGAAGCTTCCCGACTTCATTGGTGGCGCTATGGACTTTGGAGCTCTGGCCACCGCCACCAACCTTTGCAAGATGCTGTTGCAGGACGGCTGTTGTCATGTTAAAGGCATGCAGTAAAGGGACCTTGGGGGTCCGGGTGAGCTTCGATTGACTTCCCGTGACATGCGAAGATCTGTCCGGCACTTTATGAAGTCGTTTTGGGTGAAATTTGGCCAGGCAGAGGCTCGCTCAATGGCGGAGGCACGCCAAGCTGAGGTTTGTTTTTCCGTGACTTATTGTTTTTTACTTAGGTTTTTTGTTGTTTGTTTCTTCACTTGTGTGCTTGTGCTATTCTGCAGGAGGCATAGAAAGTGGAGGCCGGAGCGCATCCTTCGCGGGCAGCACAGGCGACGGCTACGAAGGCCCCCTCTCTTGTGGTTGAGGCGATGGCTCGCTGGCTCGCTCCCCCTACTATTTATGTCCCAAGGCCCAGGGAACCTACGCCTACCCCTACTGATTCGGATGTGTAATATCTAGGTTTTAGCTAGTTTTTAGGTTTGTTCGAAGGCGATGTGCTGCAAATGCCCGCCCTTTTGTATATACCTTAGGTCTAAATTGAAAAATTATCCTGACGCAGGTTTCCTTCTCTAGGCCTGTGCAGGATGTACCCCTGTTACTATGTACTGTGATAGAATTTTTGTTAATGGTGAACTGTGGCAATATTGGCGTGAAGCTTTTCCTCATCGTTCGGTTCTTAAATGTTCAATTTTGTGAAGTGTGATATCGATGATGAGCATGCGGTGTTCACTAGGTCATTAGCTTGGCGAGGCCCTCAGCCTCCGGTTTAACGTGTGGCCCTTTTGCCTATGTCATGTAATTTATGTAACTCCTTTCGGGCTTGTGCTTGTTGCCTTCGGGCTTGCTGTAATGCTACTTGTGCTTATGTAACCTATGTTAGCAGTTTCCTTTGCTGTAAGGCATTTGTAATTTTTAAATGAAGTTTGATTGGGAAGATTTAGTTGTACACTTCTTTTGTTGAAGATTCTGAATATGACTAGAACTTAGGCTGAAGGCTCTTAGCGAATTATTTTTGCAATATTTCTTTAGCCTCGACTTCTTTCTTTTATAGTTGGAGATGAGTACGAGTCTGACGCGTCGGCGTGGAGAAGCTAAGGTGCTAGTCTTCAACCTTGTGAGGCTTGCGGAGGCTCCATTGCTTATCTCTTTGCTTTTGGCTCCGCTGCTCTTTTCTCTAGCTCTCGTTGGGGATGAGTTTGGGCATCGCAGTGAAGGAACTGAGGCACTCCCAAAGGTAGCAATAGTTTATTGATCTCCCTGGCCTCCATCTCTGTGCTTGCTTGCAGTCGATGGTGATGCTCTGGCACATCTGCGCGAAAGGGGCTGAGGCGCACATGTTTGATCTTGCAGATGCTGTGAAGGCTTTAGCGCAATTTAAGCACTCATCGAAGGTGGTAGACTTTGATTTTGTTGGTTCTCAAGAGGCCATAGAACAATGAGCAAGCAACGGAGGTTGGGGAAGCATTTCTTGTACGTTGTCTCTGCTTGTGCGTGGATTGCTATGCTGCTGCCTTCAGCTGTGCTAGAGCAGCTGCGCTCCCGTTGAACATGGTAGATGCCGGGTTGCGCTAGATGGTGCCCTTGGTTGCAGGAGGATGTTATGAGCCTTCATGTGATACCCTCCCACAACCTCTGATACTACCTGGTTGCTGCCGGACTGTGGTCGTACATCGCCTCGACGTGGCCTTCGCCAGGCTACACAAACTGCTGGATTTATGAGTCTTCATACGGCACCTTTTGCTCTCTCGTTTCTAAGGAAACTCCGTCCTCCATGGCTCTCTTTCTTTGCCTTATAGTAGACTGGCTCCTATTTGGTTTGGCTTCCCCCTAGAACTGTTCTAGGGATAGGGTATGAAAATTTGCTGAATGGAGTTAAAGCTGGGGTAAGGCGCCTAGTTTTATAGTCTACTGCTTGCACGATGTAATAAGTTTTGGTGGTTGGCCAAAATTTATTGCTTAGATACATTTTGAAGTTAAGACTGGCGGATTTTTGTTTGTACCTGGCGTATCTTTGGCTCTTACTCATATTGTACTTTAGTCATTAATTCCTGATATTGCCCTGGTGCCTGATAAAGATAGGCCTTCGCCAGGTATTTTCTTGCCTGAAGCCTACAGTGAAGGTAGGACTTTGTCGGGTTTTTGCGGCCTTTTGGCCATTTTGAAGAGTCCTTGATGCCTGAATGTGGACAGGGCTTTGTCAAGGTTGTGGGCTAATTTAGCTGCGGAGGTCGTTCCACGTCTTAGAGCCTTCAGCTAAGGTTGTGGAGGGTCCTCTTTATCGTAATGTCATTGTCGAATGTTGTGACTCCGTTGCTAGCCACTTTTGGTGGTATACTGGGGGAATTCCTCTTTATATTTTAGAGGGTTTACATGGGTCCTGCCTCATTAAAAACCTCACCTCCGCTAGGAGCCCCATTTGTGAGGAAAAGAGTACAGGTCCTTTTACATGAAATGTAAAGAAAATATGAAAAGTAGGAGAGGTGCGGTGACCATCGCTTATTGCTCCGTGGATGCCACTTTTTTACATTTTAGATGTAGAACCTACGCAAACTCTCGATGTTCTAGGTATGAGTGGATGTTTTTCCTTTGTCGTCTGCTAGGTAGAATGATCCCAGTCTTCCGATGGCCTTCGCCGTGTATGGGCCTTCCCATCTTGGTTGTAGCTTTCCTGCATTGGCCGCATTGGGCTTCCTTCTTAGGACTAGGTCTCTTTCTTGTATGAGTATCTTGACCACCTGGTTGTCTCTCCACTTCCTGGTTTGCTCTTGGTATTTGTTGATGTTTTCTACTGCTTCTAATCTTGAGCCTTTGATCGTTTCTTTGGAGTATTCTTCATCTACAGCCAATGCCTGCTTCATTACTCGGAAGCTCTGATGTTTGATCTCTTCGGGTAGCATTGCCTCCTCGTCGTACATGAGCTTGAATGGAGTAAATCCCGTTGCTCTAGATGCTGTGGTGTTGTGAGACCATACTACCTTTGGCAGCTCTTCTGTCCATCTGCCTTTGTGGAGGTTGAATAAAGTTTTTGAGATTATTGAGAACACTATTCTATTGGCTCTCTCTACCGCTCCATTTGACTCTAGATGATAGACTGATGTGAAGGCTATCTTTGTGCCTATGCTTTGGCAGAATTCTTTGAATTTGTCTTGAATCGAACTACTTCCCATTGTCTACTGTTAAGGTTCTTGGTACTCCAAATCTGCAGATTATGTTTTGCCCGAAGAATTTTTTCACTGCCTCTAAGGTGATTGTTGCTAGTGGTTTGGCATCAATCCATCTTGTGAAATACTCAATCGCTACCACTACGAATTTGTTTCCCCTTGCGAAGGTGGTAGTGGGCCAACTAGGTCCATACCCCATCTTTGCAATGGCCAGGTGGGTGGGATGAGCTATACTGCTGCCGAAGGCTTTGACTGGTGAGGGAATGTGGTCTGGCATGCTTCACATGTCTTAACAATTTGCTCTGCATCTTTAACATGTGTGGGCCAATAGAATCCCTGCCTGATTGCCTTCGTAGATAATGCCCTTGGCCTAATGTGAGAGCCACACATCCCTGAATGGATTTCTTGGAGGAGCTCTCTGCCTTTGCTATGGGTTATGCATTTGAGTAACGGCTGGACTACCACTTTTTTGTACAAAATGTCGTCCATTAAAGTGTAACTTCTTGCCCTGGCTGCTATTCTTGCTGTGCTTGCTTCATCTTCTGAGTGATGGATGTTGTTGAGGTAATCTATTATCAAATGTCTCCAGTTTTTGGATTCGGTGATCATGATTGTTTTGAATGCCTTCGTTGTTGTTTGAGTTGCTGGCGCTTGCAATATTTGGTAGAAAATTCCTTCTAGAAAGGGTGTGTTATTTGTTGTTGCCTTCACTAGCTCATCTGCTTCTGTGTTTCCTACTCTCGGTATATATTTCAGGGTGAATCCCTGGAACCTTCGCTCAAGTGCCCTTACTGTGGCCAGATATTTGGTCAGCTCCAGTTCTCTTGTGACATACTCCTTTTCAACTTCTCTTGCCAGAACTTGAGAGTCTGTTTTTGCTAGCATAGTCTCCGCACTGAGTGCCTTTGCCTTATTGAGGCCCAATATGAGACCTTCATATTCTGCTATGTTATTTGTTGTTTTGAATTCTAGTCTTGCTGCATACTTTGTACGAAGGCCTGATGGTGCTATCAAAACGGCGAAGGCCCTAGCTCCCAAATGGCCCCATGCTCCGTCTGTGTAGAGCGTCTAGATTTGGGTTTGAGGCTATGGGTTTTGATGTGCCGAAGGTGTCCAGTCTGCCACAAAGTTTGCTAATGCTTGGGATTTGACTGTGGTTCTCGGCACATAGCTGATTTTGAATTGGGATAATTCTGTTGCCTATTTCCCTACTCTTTCGGAGGCTTCTTTGTTATTGAACACATATCCAAGTGGTTGTGAAGATGGCACTGTGATCTCATGCGCTTGGAAGTAGTGTTTTAACTTTCTTGATGAGATGAGCATGGCATATGCAATTTTCTCGATTTCTATATAGTTCAGCTTTGCTCCCGATAGGGCTTCTGAGATATAGTAGATAGGCAGTTGAATGACCTTTGACCCTTCTTTTTCTCTGAATGAGTACCCCGCTAACTGCGTGTTTGGAGGCTGCCACATATAATAGTAGTGGGGCCTCCAGATCTAGCACTGCTACCAAGAGCTTGCTAGCCATGTAATTTTTGAGTCGCTGGAAGACCTCCGACTACTCTAGTCCCCATTCCACCTTGTCTCCGCCTCTCAAAGCTCTAAAGAATGGGAGGCTGCGTTCTGCTGATTTTGAGATAAATCTGTTCAATGCTGATATTCTTTCAGTGAGTTTTTGCACTTCCTTTTTGGTTTACGGCTCCACCATTTAGATTATAGCCATCGTCTTCTCTTGGTTGGCCCGAATACCTTTGGGTCCTATGATGTACCCAAGCATCTTTCCTTGGTTGACACCGAAAACACACTTGCCTGGGTTTAGCTTTAGGCCTGCTTCCCTGAGATTGGCGAAGGTTTCCTTTAGATTTGCTATATGATCTTCCTCATTCTTGCTTATTACTACAATGTCATCAACATAAGCTATGATGTTTTTCTATAATTGTGGGCCAAGGACTGCCTTCATCATTCTAGCGAAGGTCGAGCAAGCATTCTTTAGCCCTTCGAGCATTCTTGTGTAACAGTAAGTTCTGAAGGGGATAGTGAAACTTGTCTTTTCTTCATCTACTTTGTTGAGCCAAATTTGATGATATCCTGAGAAACAATCTAGTAGGGAGAAGCGCTTGCATCTTGCTGCCTTATCGACGGAGGTGTCTATCCTTGGTAGCGGAAATGGATCTTTCTTGCATGCCTTGTTCAGATCTGTGAAGTCTATGCACATTCTCATCTTTCCATTCTTCTTTGGCACTAGCACTACAATTGCTAACCATTCTGACTACTTGACTTCTCTGATGACGTTTACATCTAATAGCCTTTGCACTTTAGCCTTTGCTGCCAAGATTCTATCCTCGGACATTTTCCTTTGTTTCTGCTTTCTTGGATTCATTTTGTGGTTGATGTCAAGGGAGTGTTGTATGATATCCCTACTGGCTCCTTTCAGGTCGGAGGCAGACCAAGTGAAGACTTCTTTATTCCTGGCTAAGGTTTCTATGAGTTTTGTTCCTTCTGCCTTCGATAGGTTAGCTCCGATGGTGACCTTTCTGTCTAAGACTGCATATTCCAATGGGACCGACTTTGTTTCTTCTTGATCTTTGAGATCTGTTTCGCCCTTTGGCATGTCCGGAGGCTCTGGGTTAGTATTCTTTGCTAAATCAATAGAATTGTGTTTTGCTGATTTGTAGATAGCTCTTTCTATGTTTTTTGCTTCTTTCTGACTGCCATGTATTGTGATGGTGCCGTGCAAAGCGGGCATCTTCATGCACAAGTAACCCATATGGATGGTTGTGCTTAACTTGTTCACAAACCCTATGCTAAAATGGCGTTGTACGGGTAATAGAGGTCCACTACGTCGAATGTTACATATTCTGTTGTTGCATTTTCCTGACCTCCGAAGGAAACTGGCAGGGATATTTTTCCCAGTGCATCAATCAATCTTCTTTCCCCCGAAACCGATTAGTGGTGAATCCGAAGGCTGCAGCTAGGTCCTGCTTAGTTTCATCTGGTCGAAGGCATTAACAAAGATGATATCTGCTGAGCTTCTAGAGTCTATGAGAACCCTGTTGATCTCCCAACCCACTATGTTGGCCTTGATTACCATAGCGTTGGTATGGGGGTAACTTTCTAATTGCAGGTCTTGCTATGAGAAGGTGATTGGTGACTTTGACCAATCTATACAGCGCACTAGGCCTTGGACTGCTATGTTGTTGATGAGCCTAAGGTGATCCTTCTTTTGCTTCTTTGTCTGGAATTCCATTGAAGAGCCTCCAGCTATTGGCAATATCATGCCGATGGTGGGTAGTGGTGTATGTGGGTTGAGTTGATTTTCTGGGTTGAGCTCATTTTTGGGGGTGGCTAGCAATGGTGGAGGTGGCGGCGGAGGTGCTTCTAGTTGTCTATTATGGACCTGAGCTGGCTGGTTTGTCTCTATGTATGTTATGTGTGGAGATCTTGAATTTATGTAGGTGAGGTTGGCTTCTGCTAGCTGATTACCTGCCTGTCCTTGCTGTTGGGTACTTGGTCGCCTTGCAAGTAGGAAGTTGGGATAGTATGCAGCTGCTAAGGTGGATGGATGAATTTGATTGGAGTTAAGACTTGGGTAGATTGGGCAATATGGCTACTGTGAAGGCGCAACGAAGGTGTGGTTGACTTCCCTGGTGGGTTGTTGTGATGGAGGCTGAGTGTTTTCTCTGTTTTTTATCCTTTCCTGAGTTTTCTTCGCATCTGGGTAATCTCTGGTGATGTGCCCTTTGTTTTCTCCATAAAAGAAATAATACTGCCTCCGCTATCTTGGTTCTTGGTTTTTGTTCCAGTTCTTCTTTTGATTGTATTTCTTGCCTTTGTACTGCTTGTGTGATGGCTTGTTTTGTTCTACCTCCGGCATTTGCTGCCGGTGTTGGCTGCTTCCTTGCTGTTCTATGTTAAAAACTTGTTGACCAAAGGTCTGCTGAGGGTGCAATTGGCCTTGGCTTCTATTGCCCTTCTGAATATTCCTACCACTTGTTTGGTATTGCTTGTTCTGATTTTGTTCTTTCAGCCTTCTTCGAAGGTCATTGTCTGACCTGTAGTACTTCTCAAACTCTGTATACAGTTCTTGTATAGTGCTTGACTTTTCTCGAGCTAGATGAGCCATGAAGACTCCGATGTGGAGGCCCTTGATTGTGGCCTCAATTGTCACATCCTCTGGGACATTTGGTGCCTTTGCTTTAAGCTGCACAAACCTCTGAAAATAATCTCTTAACGCTTCACCTTGATTCTGTCTGCACTAAAATAAGTCCATTGATGTCAGAGATTCGATGGTGAACCTTTTGAAGTTAGCGATGGTCTTATCTCGGAGGTCTTCCCATGAATATACTGAGCTTGGCCTCAACATTGAGTACCATGCCAATGCGTCTCCTTCAGCTGCAATGACAAATGACTTGGCCAAGATAGTGTCATTCCCTCCTGCGGAGGCTACGACTGCCTCAAAACTCATGATGAACTAGCGGGGGTATGATCTTCCATTGAATTTGGGTAGGGTAATGGGATTGCAAGATGGTGGCCAAGGTGAGGTTTGGATTCCCTCAGAGAGTGGGGATTTTGAATCTATAGCTCTATGGGATGGTGGCGACTTGAACGGTGTGCCGAAGGTTGGCTAGGCGGCCATACTTAGTGAAGGGTTAGGCTGGCTTTGATCTGCTGATCGGAACTGGTTGGAAATGTTAGACTGGGGCTAGCTTGGATACATACTCTAAATTTCTGCCTACAGGACGGCCAACTGTTGCCTGATCTCTGCTGCCTGTAATAATGTCTGTGTTGCCCTCTGATTTGCGGCAAAGGTTGCTGCCAGTCTATCTCTTTCTTGTTGTGTACTTTGCAGCTGGGCTTACAATTGTTGGAGTACCTGCTCCGGGGTGGGATCTGAGGCTTGTTGATCTTTGGCTGCCGGAGGCTGAGCTTCGACCGCGGGTTCTTCCACAACTTGGTCCTCTGGGGCACTGGCGTAAGTGCTGCGGGTATTTTGCCTAGGTCGTCCCCATGTCGAAGGCTCCACGGGTGTTCTGGTGGGGCTGCTTTTTTCCTCGGCATCGTGGGTTTTGCTTGGTCAACACGCGGTGGGCGCCAATGTTGGAAAGTAGTGCTTTCCAGTAGGGGTTATGGAGTGAGCCTTCGCCCGGTCAGATGCCCCAGACGAAGGTAGAGAAAGAGGTAGGTGGGTCCTGGCTCAATTAGGGTTTCATAAATGCACTCACCAACCTCTCAAACAAGCCTCAGCTCTCCCCTTTCATAGGGCGCTATTCACTACTTTTCTCTTTTACATCTTTGTCCTACAACTGAATATCCTCTTGTTAGTGCAGGTGGCCCGGAGCAAACTGGACATTCCTTTTTCCGCACCGCCTTGTCTCCTTGGGCCTAAATTGCCGGCCCAAAGGGAATCCCATTCCTGGCCCGAGGTCGCCTCCGTGCCATGACCCCTTCTGCTGTGGTGGAGCCAGCTTCCGCCTCCACCCATGGCATGCGGCCTCCACCTTTGCCAAGCGGCCTCTTGCTCGTGGTACTGCGGCCTCCGCCTTCGCCGGGCGACCTTCGCTCGCCTTTGCCGGGTGACCTCTAGCCTTCGCCTCACGCGGCCATCAGTGTGGAGGCCTTCTTATAACTTTCCTGCACATCACACGAAAAACTGGTTCGCTTGTTAGTCTCCGTTGTCTCGAGACTCTATGGCCTCCGCGGCTCGTGGTCATTCCCCAACAAAATACATAAGGAAAGTTTTTAGATACAAATTTTATTTTCTAGATCTAATTGATGCATATGTGATCTATTAGATATAGTAATTTTTTTTTATTTTGTAACTTTAGACATGGAATAATTTAATTAGCCATAGCTGCGGCCGTGTGAGCGTTATTTCGTGCATGTAATTTCATTTTCGAATCACGTGTACTGACCGTAAATGTCTCGTATCCAAATCCATGTGCGTACATGACCGTGATTATTTTTTATGCTTGTATAAGTTCTTGTTCCTAAATCTACATACATCACAGCACATATAAGAGTTTTTTTTTAATTGATTATATAACGTGATCGTTGTACAACTTTAATGTGACTTCACTTAACAGCGCATAAAAGTTTTTGCTCACTTTTAAAGAAAAAACATGTACGTTAGCATCACACTGTATGTATAATGAACAATTTTTTTTAAAAAAAATACAGATTCATATGCATCGTACCATCAGAGTGATAGTTGTATTATACATAATTAATAGAGTTGGGAGGATTTGAGAAATCAATGGCTTCACGTCCACTTGTGCATGCCGTGATGAGGGGGATTTTATAGCTGCACGTCCACTTATGCATGCCGTGATAAGGGGGATTTCAGAAAAAAAAAAATTTTTTTTTCTCATATTAATTAATCAATTAATTAATTTAAAAATTTTAAGAAATCAATGGCTCAGATTTGTTTGAAATATTACCTCCCAGGAAGTAAAGAATGTACCGTAGCATCTCCCTATATGATAACTTTCAAATCAATGGTACCAGCAAAGGACAGAATCATCTGGCATATAAATCATCTAAAACAATGCAAAAATGAAACCTTGAAAAAAGTCCACTAATCCATGCAACTATCAATAATGATGTCAGATGTAATCTCATTCACAATAAATAAAATCTGAGACTTCGCCACATGCCCTAGGACAGCATCCTAAAAGCAGTTTCATGCAGAAATTAAACAACACTTACGACAAACCTAAATTTCCTCATAGTATTACTTGAAAAACCCAGCTTCTGATCCTAGTGTATCATATCAGAAGAAAAATTACATATAGAAACCAAACAGATAACAACATTATACAGACCAAGAGGAACATGCCCATCCACACAGCTTCTACTAGGTAACCAGAAGCAGAGAGCTCACATTTATGGAGGAAGGCGACCTCCTTGGACTTGGCGTGGTGGCCTCAGATCCATGCCGACCCATGGCTAGACTACTCTTTGTGTACTTGCGAGGCTGAAGATGACCGTGGGGGCATTGAGGACAGCCTGGTAGAGATGAAGGCTTCCACACTTGCCTCTAGGTACTGGACGTGGTGTTGAGTCTGATGCTCTCTTAGGCAAGGGATCGAAGCAGCCACCGCAAATACGCAAAGGCGACGGCACTGCGCGAGGGGTGGACGACGGCGATGGCGCTGCAGAGAAGCAGAAGAACTCACAGACAAAGCTCGCCGCCGGCGACGGAACTGCTCTCCTTGGAATATGCTCGGATGAAACAAAGAGAAACGCAAAACAAATCAAACACAGATAAACAACAGCCTAAGGACAGTAAACAACAGATCAGAACTGCGTTGACCAGATCTACAAGTTTCATATGAACTCACCACTGGAAACTTGAATTGCCTTGTGGGTGATAAATTTTTCTGTGCGTTTTTTTTCGGTACGCATAGAAAAATTACGATTATTCTGTCGGTTCCATATGATTTTTCTCTGCGTGACAATACACACACGGAAAAATCAGCACTCACAGAAAAATACAATTTATTATGTTGGTTCTTTAAAAACGCACAGGAAAAATATATGCAAGCACAGCAAAAATATATGCACGCATAGAATAAATAAAAAAACAAAGAAGTCCTAACCCTAACCCGTCGGCCGCCCCCCCCAGACACCCTCGCACGCACGCACTCGCGGACTCGCCTGCTCGGCTCTCCTCAGGCACGCACGCACACGATGCGCTGCCGCCGCAGCTACGCACGCACGCCCTCCCCGCTGCCTTCTTCTTCCCCGACGGGCGGCTGCCCCTCCCCTCTCCCTTCTTCACCCGGCTCCAGCGCCCCTCCTCCCCCACCGGCGCCCCACCCTCCCCTTCTTCTTCCCCGGCGGGCGGCCGCCCCTCCCCTCCCCTTTCTTCACCCGGCCGGATCCGGTCCTCCCTCTCCCGGATCCGGCCGGTGGCTGCGGTCACTACTAGAGAACAGACTTTAGAACGATATCCCAATTTAGCAGTAGTCTCGGTATTTTTTGCCCCCGGGACTAAAGGTTCCCGTTTTAGTCCTTAGTAACACCAACCCTCCCCTTTCCCGGTTCACCAACCGGGACTAAAGGTCCCCGATCAAAAGGAAAGCATCCCATCTATTGTTAGATGTGTTGTGTAGGTGGGGTGTAAGCTCATGCCAGGTGGTGGAGGTCTTGGGTTCAATCTCATAGGCGCAGCGTGGGAAGGCATTATTTTTTTTTAAGTTGGTCTTTAGTCCCGGTTGTGGTTTAGTCTCGAACCTAGTCTCGGTTGGGAAACCGGGACTAAAACCAGTTCCCAACCGGGACTAGATGTCAGTTCTTTAGTAGTGGGTGGTGGTGGTGGTGGTGGCGGCGGCCCTTCCCTCCCCCTTCGTCTCCCCCGCTTGCCGCCCCTCCCTCCCCTTCTTCTTCCCCAACGGGTGCCCTCCCTCCCCCTTCTTCACCCGGCCGGATCCGGCCCTCCCTCTCCTGGATCCGACCGGGTGGCTGCATGTGGTGGTGGTGGTGGTGGCGTGGAGGCGTGGTGGTGGCGGCGGCCCTCCCTCCCCTTCTTCTCCCCATGGCCCCCTCCCTCCCCTTCTTCTTCCTCGTGGCGCCCTCCCTCCGCTTCTTCTTCCCTGGCGGGTGCCCCTCCCCTCCCCCTTCTTCACCCAGCCGGATCCGGCCCTCCCTCTCTCGGATCCGGCTGATGGCTGCGGTGGTGGTGGTGGTGGCCGGCGGCGGGGCGTGGTGGTGGTTGTTGGTTGTTGTATTTTTTATGTGCAATCTGTGATGCAAATTCCCATTTCCTGAATCACTGTGATTATTGCAACAAAAATCACCATCTTTCGGCTGAGATTGCACCGCAAATTTAGTTTTTATTGCATTGAGAGTATGTTTTCCTGTGTAATTTGTTGTAGTCAATTCCATTTGGTATCTGACTTGCAGTCATTCTTTGTGATTGTGTGTCTCGAAACATAGCAGAATACAAGGGGTAACGGATCTTGTGACACTGGTTGCTTATTTATGAGTTTCCGGTTACTATATGCCCGTTTACATGTTCTGATTGTTCTAATGATCATAAATGAAAAAACTGATGATTGTTTTTTCTTAGCTAGTTAGCTAGCTAGGTGTAATTTGTTTTCTGAATATAGTCTTTTGTTTTTTCTTAGCTAGCTAGCCAGCTAGTGTAATTTGTTTTCTAAATACAGTCTTACTATTATTATTGGAGTGGCCTTTCTGCTAGTGGCATCTTGACTGAAAATTGATGTGAATGGATTAGTAGATACTTAATAGTGAAGTAGTTGATAAGTACAGTTTAGATATTTCCTTGGTGTTGAGATGGTAATGCTTTTGAATTTCCTGTTCCTGCTTTTTTCCTGTGAAAAATAAACCGATTCCTGTGAAATTCTTATATAATTCCTTAGGGCAGTTTGTTCCTACATTTCTCTTATTCCTGTGTTTCTAGAAGAATTTTGCATTCCAATGAGGCCCTAAACCAGTTTCCTGTGGTATATAACAAGCCTAAGGTAAGTCATGTAGCAATTACCAATATATTTAGGTCAACTTTGCCACTGCAAAACCAGGGTGAAAACACTAATATAGTTATTTACACTAAAAATACAGATTATCGCATTCTTAGTATGCTGGATCCTTGTAGGAATGTATTCTTAAATTATATTTGTATTTTTTAAACAAATATCAATGCCAACAATCTTGTTTTAGGGTGTCTCAAATCAGAACAAAAACTGAAAAGAGACATTCAGTGAGGACTGTTTTATTTGTGAACTTCCAAAGAGTTTTGTGTTTGTTTATCAACTTGTGTGCTCTTGGTATTTATGTGATCGCATTTTCTTGGAATTTGGAATTATTGTGGGCATGGCCATAACACAAGCAGGGTTCATAAGCCAGAAGTGGAGAAGCCTAGAACCAGATCAGCTGGGAACTATCCAGTGTCCTGAATCTATAGTTAGACATATAGTATGGTGGAAATTAACAGGACTCTTGAAGATTATCTGGCTAACTCAAACTGAAGTTCCATTAGCTTGGTTTTGAAAACTGGAGAGATTAGATCTCCTGCCTCAGTGCTTCTCCAAGTTCTGGAAGCAGCTGCTTCACTCCTATTTTCTGTATCCTAGTCAAAACAAAGGATTTTTCCATGTAACAAGCTAGTTGTTATTTGTCATTTGGTTAGGCAGCCTCTCAATTCCTTCTGCTACTCTGTTTTTCACCCTTTCAGGAGGAAATCCAGAAGAAAACAGGCTATATAGTAAGGCGGGGAGATGGAACATTTGATGTTGATGCAAATACATCGATAGATCACCTATCTGAAGAGCTTGGTATCAAAATACCAGAGGTATTGTTTCTCATTTGATCTTAGCTTTCTCTACAGTTGCTATGCATTCCCTTGGACATGTGTATATTGTTGTGAGTGGACACCGTATGATGATCATCGAAATGTGAGTTCCATCATTTAGAGATGCCTGGTTTGCAGAATCTATACAGATATGACGTTATTATATCTATTTTTTGGTGGAAACTGGACATTTAATATTTAGGTCAACAAAATATTCACAAATGTTCTGTTTGTGAGATATGCCCTTGGCAGTCATCATTATATGGTGCTGTGTGTTTCTGTCATGTTTCTCGTAGATTGGCTGATATCTTGAGACACTTGGACAATATCTTTTGGCAGGGGCATCAGTATGAGACGGTGTCTGGTTTTGTCTGTGCATCTTTTGGCTATATTCCAGAAGAAGGTGGGAAAATGCTTGTGATTCTTGAAAAAGATTACAGAGAAGAAAACGGTGAATATCAGGAGGAAGGTTCTGATCGCCAAGATGATAGAGAAAAAACTCAAGCTTACGAACTTGAGGTAATTGCTACAACTCCTTGTGTACTCTGTTTGCTCAAGAGTTCTAGTACCAGGTCAATTATTATTATACGATTATCTTGTCATCACTAGAAATCTCCCTCTAAGAACTTACTAGTATAGATAACTATTATGAATTTTCCTTGTCATTACTTGAAAGCTGAAAGACACCACTAAAAGCTTCAATTTTCTTTGTTGATGCAATACCATGAAACCTTTTTTTGTTAAATAACTCTCATTAGAATCAATTTTCCATACAGGGCATTTGGCTCTGATGATTCCTCTGGTGATGAGTATCCAGATATAACAGAGAATGGTTGCTATCGCCGTGGAGCTGGAAGCTTTTACATTCACAGACAGTGGTTGGCACGGCCGGGAATAAGGAGGCGGCGGCGACAGCGGCAGTGGTGTCACACAGCGGCCTGCACGGGTAGAGCAGCTCCGGGTGGAAGAACCACTTCACGGGCATCTCCCTCGGGGAGGCGGTGGCCGCAGGGCAGGGGGCGAGCACGTGGAGAAGCCTCTCCTCCCACTTCTCCCTGATCCTCTCTAGCTCCCTGAACCTCTGCTGCAGCAGGGCGATGGAGGAGAACATCACCTGGCCTTCGCTGCTCTGCACCCCCATGATTACTGAGGAGAGGGAAACTGAAGTAGTAAAATTCATGAACTGCTGAGATGAGATGGTAATGCTTTTGAATGTATTGATGCCGGAACATTTGTACATCATCTACATGTAGCCTGGATGCTATGAATGAATGTGCTGAACATTTGGACTCCATCTTTATATGTTATGATGAAATTACTGTATGAACAGTCTATATTTTAATATGTTGTTGCTACTGTTTCCAAATAATTATTGTATCCAATTTGCTGCATGGGTAAGTGTATATTGGTCTGTTAACACCTGACAGGAAAATAAAGTTTTTCTGTGCGTTCACCTAACCCGATAGAAAATTTTAATTTTTTCCTATGAGTGCACCTCTACAACTCTAACGAGACAACACTAACAGAAAATTGATTTTTTTGTCGGGTTTTTCTTTTTTCTGTGAGGAATAATGCATAGAAATTTTATTTTTAATCTAGCCGAACATAATTTTTCTGTGCGTGTAACACCCACAGAAAAAAATGTTTCTGACGGCGAACACACAGAACAATTGAATTTTTCTGTCATTATATTTCCGTGTGTATTTTTCTAAGGGTACACCGTCAGCAAAATTCTGACGGTATTCGCATTTTTCTGTGTGTTTTTGCACACACATAAGAATGCGAGTTTCCAGCAGTGACTCACAGACAGACGAAGTCGAATCACCAAAAATGGAGCTCGCTCCACACCCACATGAGGTCTGAGGAGGAGAAAAGACGTAGAGAAATGGGGAATTGAACGCACGAATGAATACTAGAACGGCAGGGAGTAAATGATGTGTTTTCCAAAACATGATGACAGATGGGACCCACTTGGGGATGGGCGGAACCAAAGAACGATGCCGCAGAAAATATGGATGTCCACGATGCGGCCAAACTGCAGATCCAACGGACAATAAATCGTGTGACGGAGTGAACAAAATCACACGCGCAAAAGATATCTTTGCTGTATATACAAGCGTGATGTGTTCAGTTCTTGTACAAACCAAGTCATCGGAAATGATGTCCATGTTTATAATGAGCAAGTCATGTACTGAACAAACCGTGTATCGTGTACTAGGAGGATGTAAATAGCTATAGGAAATCACCAAAAAAAAACTACTATAGGGTTTGGTAAAGACTAGGTTGTGGACGTAGCAGCTATCAAATGGGCAAAAGTTAACGAAGAAATAACCAACCATGAAACAAGTATGCGCAAATAAAGAGTAGCCATCAAATGGCCGTACCACCTTATTTCAAAAGAGGCGTACGTAAAGTATGTATGCTTTGGTTGAAAAACGTACGGGCACAAGTTTTCAATATTAATTGCATGAACGAACGTACAAAACAAAGGATATGATACAGCCAGAGTCACTTTGCACAAGAAGGGCTATGTGAACGTTCGGATCTGTTGGCCGGACCTCACATTAGCTAGCTAGCGTCACATGAGCACTCACTGCAGTAGTCATTTTGTAACTGAAAGCAATTGGGGGTAGCATATATATTCCGTAACTACTAATAAGCAGTCCGTTCGTTTGTTTTGGCTTCTTCTTTGGTGATCGTGGATTATAAAACGAACAGGCTGAAGGTCGTTAGCTGATAAATCACCATGCACGCGCGTGACTTTTACTGACAATAGTTACGCGTGAGGCCTCACCATGGACGAGATTTGGTATGAGAAAAAATATTACTGTTCCATTTTGAGAGAGATTTATAATCCACGATCGTTTTTTTTTTTTTTTTTTTTGATATAGATGCTGCTGCAAACGAACAGGGTGAAGGTGGTTAGCTGATAAATCACCATGCACGCGCGTGACTTTTACTGACAATAGTTACGCGTGAGGCCTCACCGTAGACGACGTACGACGAGATTAGATGAATGGGCCCGGTGCCGGCTAAACTAGCCCTAGCTGGGATTGCAAAGGTGCCTGGCTGCCTGCTCCTGCTGGACAACCACAAGAAGAGTTACTGTATTTCATTTTTGAGAGAGATTTATATATCTAGCGGGACCTACGTAGCAAAGCATATGCACGGAGGCAGTTTTTTTTTTTTTTTTTTGAGGAATGCATAGATGCTGCTGCATATTATGGGTAGGGCGAGGTAGCTAGTGGGCCTGCTGCTGGGCCAACATTATCAGGGTGTGTGGCCCAACTTATCCAGCAGATCAACCACGCACCCATCAGTGCATGCAGCATGCTTCTTACGCCCCCTGGGCCTTGGGCAGTTGGGTTATTGGGTTATAGTAGTAGCTGTATTTGGATTTTATTATTGTACTATTGTATATATATATCTCAATCGTATAAAGGTGTGGCCTTTAGTCCCGGTTGTGTGTCTCATAAAGGTCCCCGCCATGTCTGCGCATATATTATTAACAAGGCGAGGCTAGATTATTCCACTACTAGAAAACAGACCTTTCACCCATTCGATTTTAGCCTTTAGTCTCGATATTTTTTTGCGTTGGGACTTATTGGACTTTTAGTCCGGTTATGTAATACCAACTGGGACTAAAAGTCATCTTTAGTCCTGTTGGTGTCACCAACCGGGTATGTAAAAGTTCACCAACTTTTAGTCCCTGGTTGGTAACACATGACCGGGACTAAAAGATGACCTATCCCGGTTGGTGTCTTCAACCGACTAAAGGTCTTTACCCGGGAAAGGTCTCCACGGTCTATTCAAAAGGAGAGCTCACATGACTGCATGCAAGTGGTGTGTAGTTGAGTTGATAATGTACCTACGTGCGAGGAGAGAGGTGTTGGGTTCGAATCTCACGTAGAGCAAGCGAGGCCTTGAGGATTTCCTTTATTTTTTTCTTCCGTGGGTGACCTTTAGTCCCGGTTCCCAGACCCGGGACTAAAGGTGTGGGGACTAAGTGTTGGTTATTATTGGATCTCACCTCGATCGCTGTTAGCGTGACATGCTGAGCACTATCTCTAGATCACCCCGTTAGTCGGTCATTGCATTGTATAACTAACTAAAAGCAAGTGTGGGTACTCCCAAAAACTGCTTTAGTTTGTGTTTGCTGCTTAACTGCTATTTATACTGAACGCAGCCTTGACGATTAGTGCGTGATCACCAAGCACGCGATTTGCCTTTTTTGCCTGATCACCAAGCACGCACGTTGATCTGATTACACTTTTCCTATATTTTCATGTTGCTGATTTTTTTTTTCTGTTGTTGTCCAGACATTATGTAATTTTGTCATTGCTTGGAAATAGAAAAAAATAAGTTATCTCTTACGGGTGTTGTCCTTCTAATTATACTAGTTGGCTTTGCCTAAAAACAGGATTGTTGCTTAAAAATTCAGTCACCTGAAATATAGCAACTCCCTTAATACATTTTCTCTCTCTCTCTCTTTAGAGTGTTATTAGATCGAAAAAAGAAGACAACATTGTGAGTATGACGACAATGCATCGACGTCACTATATATATAAAGCACTCACATGATGTCACCAATTCTCTCTTTTTTTTACAAAGCGCTTAGTAGGGATATATATATTGAGTGAAAAATATATACATTGCAATAGCTAGCTAGCTACAGAGTCTTACTATACTCTTATTAGTTGACAAACATCAGTACATCATATCGCGTGCGTGGCAGGTATATAGACACTAGTAGAGAAAGACCTTTCATCCGATGCTAAAATGGGCTCTCTAGTCCGGCATTTTTACTTTTTCCGGGACTAGAGAGACCTTTAGTCTTTCGGTTGGTGTCTCCAACCGGGACTAAAGGTCCCTCAATCAACTTCTCCGCTAGCACGATGGCGGAGGACCTTTAGTCCCGTTGGAGACATCAACCGGGACTAAAGGCCTGAACCAACCGACTAAAGTCCTCAACCTTTAGTCCCGGTTGGTAACACCAACTCGGACTAAAGGACCTTTTAGTTCATGCTTGATTACACCTTACCAAACCTAAAGTCCCCGATGTGAGTTAGTTCAAAGAAAGCATCACATCCATTGTTAGATGTGTTGTGTGTAGGTGATCACCAAGCTAAGCTATGCGAGGCAATGCATGGGGTCTTGCGTTAGAATCTCACGGACGCAGCGGTGGGAGGCATTTATTTTTTTAAAGCTGGGAGGACCTTTAGTCGGTTGGTGTTACCACTTGTGCCCCTTTTGTCCGGTTCTGACGGGACTAGGACCCCTTTAGTAGTCCGGATGCTTACTCCCGGGTGGGGAACCGGGACTAGAGGGGGTTCCCCACCGGGAATAAAGCTCTGTTTTCTACCGGTGAGAGTATATATATGTACGTGCATATATGCATTACACACAGGCACATGTACACATATAACTTAGCTTGCTTCCGGCCGCTTACTCTATACTCCTATGTGTGCACGCTATTCGTGCCCCCCATTATTGGTCACGTATGTACGTGTGACCCGTCCTGCAGCATTCAGCATGCAGGTGCACCTACTAATAGCAGGCAGTGTGTAACATGGGGCATATGCATATGGATAATGGATAGAATGGTCCTGCGTGCATCGTACAATACATATGCATTCGCGCCAGGTCGTCGTCGTCCTAAACTGCAGCTGATGATTGACACTACACCTGCAGGGCGCAGGCTATAGCTAGCGCTGCCGGCCGGCCTGATGCTAGCTACTGCGTGCTCGTGTGTGCCACATCACATGGCTGCGTGCACGTACGTACAGTGGCATACGCACCGTGAAAAGTACGTAGTACTCCTACGTAAGTGCAGTATGTATAGTGCATGCATGGGCCATGCACACACACGTACGCAGCAGGCGGCCGGCGTAGGCAGCTGAAACGACGTAGCACTGTACTGTACTGTACACAGACTGACAGCCAGGCCACTGTACACACGTCCAATCGTACTGTACGTCGTTTCCGATCGTCCAATGTGTGTGTGGATAAGGCGGTGGACGACTCCTAGCTTGTACTCACGTCACGTCCTTCCAATGTGTGTGGATATATAATAAGGCGGTACGGTGGACCCGGCCGGCCCTCTGAAACCCTCACCGATCGATCACATGCACGCGTGTAGCACCACCCAAGTTTAAAGCTAGAATTATGTTTTGTTTTGACGGGGAGAGTACGTGTTTTCCATCGTGCAGGCCAGGAGCTTTATTGGGTTTTAGCCATCTGCCCATCGCCCATCGCCCATCGGTGTCCTGTGTCCATCCATCATCATGCATGCCTGCCTGCTACGAGTACGACTGATCAAAAAGTAGCAGCTCTTCTCCAATCCGAGGCATGCATGCAGTGATGCACATCAGCAGCAGCATGAGTTTGCATGCAGGCGAAGTACATGCATGGGGCTAGCTTTATTCGCGTTGCTACGTCTTATTGGCTCGTGCAGGCTGATCTGCAAGTCGATCGTACGAGCGAGCTAACCTCCGTCCTTGCTAGTAGTACTAGAAGTAACTAGCCTTTAGCCCTGCTAGTGCTAGCTAGGCCACTGAAAAAAAAAATCTGAGCTCTTTGTCGCATGCACCAATGATATGGTGCACGCAGCCAGCCAGCCACCCTGTAGTGTATAACTGTTCATGCGACGGTGCGCCAAATTATACATGCCAAATGGCACTGTACATTCTTCAGGCAGCATTCACTTCCTGGCTCCATTCAGTTCATGTGCTAGCAGCTCTACAGCTGCTGCTCTCATAATTGCTGTGGAGCTGCTCCCTCCATCCTAAAAAAAAAAGAATCTTGTTCTCAGAGGAGCCGAATAATCTTAAGTTCGACCAAACATATATAAGCCAAAGGTGTAAAAGTGAATGATTTTTGAAAAGTTAAGAGGGAATTAAAAAACTAGTTTCGTAGAGGAAGAAAAATCGAACATCGCGATAATTGAGGAAGGTAAATTGAACTCTGTTCCATTTTTTTTGCAAAGTGTGCGTGCTGCACACAGATGAACCATAACAACTTGGCCGGGTAGGTTGTGCTTACGAGAGGAGCACTGTTCCAAAATTTTATGCACGAGGCGTGATGCACATCATCAATCCCATGCCACAACAACTCCAAGTAATGGGCCGGAACTCCGACGCGTGGTTGGCCCGTCCTCTGCGCTCGCACCAGGAGGTCCAAGGGAATTAATCATCTGAAGGCCTGAGCCCACCACTTGAAGAATCAAAGCAGAAAGCTTTAGGGCCTTCCTTCGGATTATCCGCATCGTCGCACTACTGGGCCTCTTCGAATAATCCAATCCCTCTACCGTGGGCTAACCTACGTCCGCACACGGCCCAGCCCGAGCACGATCCGTCGCCTCCGAGTTTGTCCCTCCGCGTTGCGTCTCAAGTCTTCGCGTGCGCAAACTCGCGAATCCCAGCCCTCGCCGCCGCCCCGAACCGATGGACATCCGCCGCGCGCCGCCGTCGCGCGCCGCGTCGGGCGGGGTGGAGCCGCGGTTCCGCCAGGTGGGCTTCGTCACGGCCGCCGAGCCCGCGCGGGGGCCCGTGGCGCCCGCGGCCGCGTCGCCGACCGCGTCCGACGGCCTCTCCCCCGTCATGATCCCGCCCCCGCTCATCCCCGTCCCCGCCCCCGCCCCCGCGTCTGAGTCCCTCATGCCTTCGTCCCCGCCCCCGGCCTCCTCGTATCTCCTCGAGGTGATCTCCGACCTTGACGACTACGCCGACGACGACGATATCGACGTGTCCTGGGCGCGCCCACCCCCTCCCGCATTGCCAGGTACGTGCTTTCTCAGCTTTGCAGTCTACAACTCTACGTACAGGTTTTCTGTGTCTTCTATCGCTCACAGCCATGCGCGACTGCTCCATGACTCTAGTAGCTGAATATACCTAGTAGTCAGAAAATTGGATTCTATCCTGTCTAGAGATAGTTGTGAAATTTTGTAATTAGGCATAGCTGTATTGCTGGGAATACCGTCAAGGGAGCAGGCATATCACAAATAAGCACTGATCAAAATCCCCCGTGTAGATGGAGTGATGCATCAACCCATTCCACTCCCAAACCAAACAAAAGTGTTAGGAACTGTAAGATGATGGATCATCCCATTCTGCAAACCAAACACTCCAGTAATTTATTATCCAACTGAGAGATTGTTGCTTCATGCTGACCCATAGTTGTTTTTCGCTGTTGGCCGGACCAGAAGTATGTTAGGCAAACCAGGATCATGTTAAGAATGGACATTAAAGTGATGAAGTCACAAATGCATTCGTTGTACAGTAGTGAAACTCAATTCCGCGTGACCGCATGCATGATTCAGCAATGATTTATTTTCATGAATCATGGTGACTGTATTAGGCTGTTAGCAAAATCACTGCTGGTAGCTATAAAGACCATACTGTGAATCATTAGTTATGTTTTAGGTATCCGTATTGTGTCTGTTCATGTGCAATTCAGATTGTGCAAAATGGCTCACATTGTAGGATCACTCGCCTTGGTTTATAACATGTAGTATTTGTTAAGCATGGAAACAGCAACACTATGTCTATCAGCATTCATTTGAAGAATTGCTTTTCTATGGTTATTTATTGCAGAAATTTGCTTCTGTTATTTATTTCAGAGCCAAACAAGAGAGATCTTACTCAAACAAAGAATGAACATGGTCCAACTTCAGTTGCACAGAAACCAAAGCTTTCTAAAGCAGAGAGACGTGCCATTCAGGAGTCTCAGCGTGCTGCCAAAGCTGCTGCCAAGGAGGCAGGTAGTTGATCTGCTTTCATTCTTTACATTGTCTCGGTGAATATAAGAACTCCACGTATTTTTACAAGGGGAGTAAGAACACTAAATCCCCAGACCATCTTATCAAGGAAATCTAAAGTGAAACTAAGTCTTTTACTTGAAAGAAAAGAATGAGTAGTTTCGTTTTAGATGGAAGGGCAGTGTCTGTTTGCATTTGGTATCATTCACAGTGATTCACCTGACCTGTCTGCACACAAACTTTATGTCTTTGTGAAAAATTGCAGGTTTAAAACCAACAGCCATGGCTTCTGATGCTAGCACCAAAATATCAAAGCAACCCAAGACAGCAAAGACATCTCTGAAGAAAGATGTGAACCAAGTTAACCCTCCAGTTGCTTCTGATAAGAAGACTGGTGAACGCCCACCTGACAAAGATAGAAAAAAAGATATTCCTCAATCCCGTATGCAATTTGATGATGCACATCGGGTGGTGAAAGCAAAGAAGCGTTCAGTTGTTAGCCAATCAGAAGCTCGAAACAGGGTCGAACTGTTCAGACATCTGCCTCAATATGCACACGGCACTCAACTTCCTGACCTTGAGTCAAAATTTCTTCAACCTGATCTAATGCATCCTTCTGTGTACAAGGTAATTATTAGCTACCATGTTGCCAATGTACTGTAAAAGAAACCTACGATTATTCTTATTTTAGAGAGAGAGAGAAGGGTGGGGGGTTAGCCAAGGTGCTTAGTTCTCTTGAAATAAAATTTAAAATAATGGTTATATCGATCAACCTAAAATTGTGATTTGTTTCATGTTATATTACTGATTCTGTGGGCAGCACAATTCACATAAAATGGATAGGTGTAAACAGAATTTTCTTTTTCTTTTCATGTGTCTTTGAGTAGAGGGTACTTATCTGGTAAACGGTTTATTGTCATATGGTGAACACCAAGTATCTTATGTCCCCTGTGTTACGTTTCAGGTTGGACTTCAGTATCTGTCTGGTGACATATCGGGTGGCAATGCTCGCTGTATAGCAATGCTTCTTGCATTCAGAGAGGCAATAAATGATTACTCCATGCCTGCTGAAAAAATTCTGAATAGGGATCTTACTGCTAAAATCAGTAGCTACGTGTCATTTCTCATTGAGTGCAGGCCTCTTTCAATCAGCATGGGCAACTCTATTAGATTTTTGAAGAACAGGATTACCAAGCTACCACTTGCATTGTCAGAGTCAGAAGCTAAAGTTAGTCTTCAATCTGACATTGATCGCTTTATAAATGAGAAGATAATAGTTGCAGATAAGGTCATTGTTAGTCATGCTGTCACAAAAATCAGAGATGACGATGTCCTATTGACATTTGGGTCAGCCTCTGTTGTTGAAATGATTTTTGACCATGCTCATGAACTTGGAAAGAAGTTTCGTGTTGTGGTGGTAGATTCTCGTCCAAACCATGAGGGACAAAGATTGTTGCGCCGATTAGTTGCAAAGGGTATCAGTTGCACATATACACACATAAATGCTGTATCATACATCATGCATGAGGTTACAAGAGTGTTTTTGGGCGCCTCTTCAGTACTATCAAATGGTACTGTCTACTCCAGAGTTGGGACAGCTTTGGTTGCTATGGTTGCACATGCTTTTGGAGTTCCTGTTCTAGTGTGCTGTGAGGCATACAAGTTTCATGAGAGGGTTCAACTCGATTCTATATGCTTTAATGAACTTGGTATGTTATTGTTGCTCTTCTTACTGTAAGTTATTTGTTTAGTCTCCTGTTAAGGAACCACACAAGACATGATATGATATCTACTCAGGTGACCCAGATGCTATTTCAAGAGTTCCTAGGGATGAAAGTTTGAGCCATCTCAAAAACTGGGCTGAGAACGAAAATCTTCACCTTCTGAATCTTAGGTATGTGCATTGTTTCCTGCAGGTGTTATAGTTCATGATTCCTTTGTTAATTTGCATCTAATCAAATCATTTTCGTGCACCTGCAGGTATGATATCACCCCTTCCGATTATGTTTCAATGCTCATAACAGATTATGGAATGGTAAGACGTGCTTCATCTTCTCACTTGACTCTTTGTGCTTATAATTACAAGCAAATCATATTACATTTATTCTAATTGCTTAATGCTTCTAACAGTTAAGTGTGACATTCTTTTACCATATACTGAACATGTTGTCAACTACAAAGGGGGTATTTCCACTTTGATTTTACAGCTTTGAGCTGCCAATTTGTCTATGCTTTTGCAATGAGGAACACAACCCCATAATATCAGTCAAATCACTAATGCCGCATACAATTCTGGGCGCTTACCTGTAGTTGCGTATCTGTTTGCCATGGTGGAGGGCAGGACATGTAAGTCTGGGTGCTTGCATGCAGCCTGAGACGCTCGGGCAGGCCCCGACACTTGCACCGGCTTAAAGCGCCGAGGCGCTTAAAATTAGTGTGAAAAATGTTTAAGGCATAGATGATCTATATTGCAGTTTCAATGCTTAACCTTGCTCTTGGCTATCTAGGCATTATTAAACAAATCTATCATTGTAAGCTAAGGCTGTTTCATAGATGTTTATTTATTCTCTCACCTTAAGCATCTCTTTAAGTGCACTTGCATTGCACATACCCTAACAGATCTTGCTCGTTCCCGTTATATTGTCAAATTGTTTGTTTTTACTTGCTAATAATGAGTTGTTAGTTGATACTATTATCTAGTGCTGTACGGTATGTGCATCATATAGATGAACTATGAACCCCACATTAAAAGTTATGACATTATGAAATATATAATCATATGTTTGAGTTTCAGTTAATCTGCTGCATACAAACACATATTCTGCTTGTTGCAACCCTTCTATAGTGTCAGTACGTTTACTTGCTGAGGCAATGTGTTTTCCCCTTACATTTTGAAAATATTGATATAATAAGGCCTGTTTGGATCCATAGAGCTAATAGTTAGTTGCTAATAATTAGCTCCTTTGAACGGGTCCAAGCTGAATACCAACTAACAACTATCTCACTAGTTGAGGCAAACCAGCTAATAGCAACTAATAGTTACTCCCTCCATCCCAAATTATAAAACTTTTTTGGAGAGTCAAAGCATCTCAAGTTGACCGAATTTATATAATAAAATAATAACATCTGTGATACCAAATAAGTATCATTAGATTCTTCAATTATATTTTCATAGTATACCTATTTGATGTCATAAATCTGTGTAATCCTCTCTATAATTTTGGTCAAACTTGAGATGCTTTGGCTCTCCGAGTAAGTTGGAATGACTTATAATTTGGAATGGAGGGAGTAGCTAGCTAATATTAGCTATGAGCTATTAGCTAGCTAACTATTAGTAGCTAATGGATCCAAACAGGACCATAGAAGGACTATTGTGCTCAGTGATGTATGGCTTCATACTGCATGAATGATGACAAGACTATATGATGTGGAGAACGATTTGTATCTAGTTACTTTCATTAGTCGGTGTTCCCCCATTATAAAAGCATTAGCAGTCTATTTAGCAAGCACAGGTTGTTTCTCTTTTTTCTGTTCCCTTGTAAAAGGCTGCCTATTTCTTGTGTCTTTGGATGCCTTTTCCCTCGTAAGGCCATAACCTTTCTGACTCATTAATTAGGTTTGGATGTCTTATCACAGAGCCAGTTATAAAATATCTTTCATATTTTGCAATATATCAATTGAACTCTGCCATTTGGTCCATTGAATTGATGACTTTTTTTTTTTGCTCTCGCAGCTCCCACCTACTAGTGTACCAGTCATTGTAAGAGAGTACCGCAAGGAGCACGTTTGGATATAGAAGCCACTGTTTTCCTTTCTTGTTTAGTTTGAGGTGTGATAATCTGAACAGCTTTTGCTGCCTTAGTGGAATGGTAGTGGGGTGGTGTGAGCATATCTCAGTTTTGCAACCATCAAATTGGTTGTTTTTTCCTGTAATTTCTTTGTAGAGTTGAAGCAATTGACATAAAATTTTGCATTTACCTATACCATTGCTAATGGGAGTATAACCTATGAATCTGCCCATCATAATCGACTTCTGATATCGCTCTTTTGTGTTAGTGATGTTCCTGTTTTGCATGAGAATATTTGACTATTTTCTCTATCATTTGCCCAAAATTTCTCACTGTCACACAAACTATGTTTTTTGTCAATTGATTGATATACAGCTCCAGAGGAATAGTTTTTGTCAGCGATTTACCTCATGTCATCCGGTGATGATTTTATTTCCTTGTAGTTGTAATTTTGCGTAATTCATCACCTGCACAGGTGATTGGTTCCACTGATATGGATCACTTAATCATTGTGGTCGGTTTCAAGTTCCTGCCAGCAAGGATTGCTGTTTTGACTGTTCATAGGACAGGCCATGGAACACGAGCTCACATGTGCACATATGCTAAATCCAAGGCTGTATATCAACAATTGATGTTTTCAGTTTTTTACAGCCCAAGTGAAAATAGCATTTTTGGTATCCGAAGAATGGCTGATTGGTAGCCATATAATCGTTATCCTACCTCGAACAAGGTGACCAAACATGAATGTCCATGAATAGTTGGTGCCTGTTTAGTTCTCAAAATTTTACAAAATTTTTCAAGATTCCCCGTCACATCGAATCTTTGATGCATGCATAAAGCATTAAATATAAATAAAAAATAAAACTAATTACACAGTTTAGACGAAATTCACGAGACGAATTTTTTAAGCATAATTAGACTATGATTGGACACTAATTACTAAATAACAATAAAAATGCTACCTACTATTTCCCAAAAAAATTCGCCAACTAAACAAGTCCTTGGTTTCCGTTCATCAGTCCTGCCCTAGTTCCTGTGCATTTTGTCCCCCTGCAGAACCCAACCGTTATCATTTTCTTGAAATGTCGTCGTTATGCGTCATCATTTGCAATCTCTGGTTACCTTTTGGTGTTATGGGTACACATGAACATCAATCTCCTGCCACCAGCAATAGATGCTCTGCAGTGCAGCCATTGGCCATTGCCCACCTCGACCCTCGACGTCCATCCATAGTAAGGGAAGGGCCTCCACACGTGATAATATCATGTCTCTGAGTCAGATCTATTGGAGCTCATCCTATCATCTGACCGGGTTTCCTTTGGCTGTTGGTGCTGTGGATCACTGCAATTGTGCAGTTGCCGTGTTGCTGAAAGTGATATGCATATATGTATACGGTCCTTGTTTAATGGCCAGCACTAATGAGCATCTTTGGTAGGGTTGATGCCATGGCACTCGGCTTTAACTCTGCCTGTTTGTCTTCAGCTTGGCCAGGCCATTGTTGTCGCCACGCTATGGCGATGAGGGCCATCGTCTCCGGCAGCGGCCGGTGGTCCCTGGAGCCAGTCACTCAGTGAACTGTCTGTAAACGTGGTGCACAACTGAATCTCTGAGCCTGATATTGTGGCTGTAGCAAGCCACTGTTGGGCGTCCATGTCCTGGAGCGTGGCTTGGCGCGGCCTGGGCCTCTGGCCTTCTGCTCACTTGCTCAGGCAGGATCTTCAGCTGGATCAGCTGGAGTAGACGACGAAATGTGTAACACCCTAAAATTACGTGGTTTTAAAATAGGAGAAAATAATTTAATTGGCCCTATTCGCTTGTCTGAAAAAAGAAGCCAAAGCATTGTAGCGGCTGATTATGTGAGAGAGAAATACTGTAGCGGCTGGAAGTTGTACTGTAGCATATGAGGAGAAGCAGCCGGAGCAGCCGGCTGGTCTGAAATTTCCAGACCAGCCGAACGCGCCCATTATGTATTTTGTGAGCATTGAAATTTCGAAAAATAATAACTTGGTTAAAATTAAAATTAAATATAGGTCTACATACATGTCTATGCATTCATGCTGCTGCATATTATTTTTGAACTGTGTGGTTTGAAATCAAACTTTAAATTAATTTGAATTTTATTTCAAAATTGGTTTGGAAAATTAGAAAAGAAAAACAGAGGATTTTTCTCCCTCCCCTTCTCTTTTCGGCCTGTTGGCCCAGGCGTCGGCCCAGCTTCGCACGTGCGGCCTCCGCTTCTCCGCAGCGGCCCAGCAGCACGCCCGCGCCGTTCCTCTCCCACGCCCTGAGTCGCTGACCAACCGGCCCCACTCGTCAGCGCCGTTCTTCAACCTCTCGCGCTTATCCGCGTCGGTCACGACCGCCGCTGCCCGACTCCGCGCTGCCCCGGAGTTTGCGACCGCCACGCCTCCTTTGCCGTGCGCGCCAAGGCTCCCCGCCCCATAAATAGCGCCCCTGCGTTGCGCCACCCTCATCTAGCCTTAAAGCGTCAGCCGCCGCCCTCGCATTGCGCCAGTCGCCGCAACCCTAGCACCACTGCCATCACCGCCCGCCTCGCCAAGCACCACGCCGCTCTCGTTCGCTTCACGCCGCGCTAAGCTACTTAGTCGTGTTCGCCTTGCTCTCCTCTCTCTCCCGGTGTCTTCGGCTCGTGAATCCGTGGTCCGTAGGCCATGATTCATGCGCGCCGCCCACCTTCGGCCATGGCGCCGCTGTCGGAGCTCGCCGCCGGCCTTGCCGTCCGCTCTCTCTCTTTGGTTTATTTCCAACCGTCCGATCCAAAATCAAGGGCTGAGATTAGAACTTACCCCTTTATCTGTCGTTTTGCAAAAATGCCCTTATAATTATTTGGATTTTAACCCGTCGTCCCTGCAATTTTGTTATAGAGCCCCTGTGTTTATTTATTTTCATGCCGCAGTCCCTGTTTCGGTTTAAAACCCGATTTTATTAATTTAAATTCTAAAATCAAGTTTCATTTATTTACAGTTTTGCCACTAATATTGTTTTAGCCATAAAATCTTTGTTTTAACTCCGATTTGTCCGTCTAAGTCACGTTAGGTTCGTAATTGCGTAATATACATGTTTATACTACTGTTAAGTATATTTTCAACTTTTAAAATTCGAGGTTAGATTTAATCTATTATTTTGTTAAAGGAAATATTGTTTAATTCATAACTTCTTCGTTTTAGCTCTGATTTTTGTGATCTTCGCGTCTGTGTGTTCATAGCGAGACGTAGATTCGTTTTACAAACTTTTCATCTTGATTTTATGCTGATTGGTGTATTGATCTAATCTATAGCTTTTATTTACTATGCATGATTGCTTCTAGATGCTTGTATGTTGCTGTGATTATCGAGTATAGACGGTAAGCAATACGTGAGCGAACAAGAGTACTACTTTGATGAGCAGGATCAGCAAGAGCACTTTGTTCAAGGCAAGTATAGCATGGGATTATCCTTATTTTTTTATCAACTTTAATACATTTAATTCATGTTGCATGTGTCACCTTAATAGGGATTCCCTAGAATTGAATTTATACATTGTCTCCTATGGGATATGCATTGGGTAGCTTTATTAGTGCTCAATTAAATCATGATATTGTAACTTGACTAATGGTATATGCAATAGACATTAAAACATGACTTTTTAGCAACTTGGAAACAGGAGGCTGGAGTATTTAGCTACTTTCTAAATGCTTTAGATTCCTCTCCCTAAGGACTTATCTGTAAGCGAATATTCGGGACTTACAGTACAGCTGTGAGGGCTACATGACTCTGGCTTTAGCTCAGTATGAGGACCTTTTCTAGCTTGTTAGAGGTTACCTTTATTGGCATAAAAATGGCTTGCCGAATCGGGTATAGGACAGCCTCTACTCTTATGTATATTGCCGACAGGGGGTTCCTATATCTATTTGGGGGCGTTCGGCTGGTACAAAATTCCGGCGGAATTCACTGTAGCCGGCTGAAAAATACTATTCACGGTCTCACAAATTTCTCCAGATTCCTCCAAGCGAACAGGGCCTTTGCCGAGTGAATCTAATGGCCCTAACTTGTTAGACGAACCTTTGAAAGGCTTCATAGTGATCCCTGCCTGCTCACCTTGAAAATGTTTTAGGAGTAATTAACCCGGATATATAGGTATCACGACTCACAGTAAAAGTGTACAACCTCTGCAGAGTGTAAAACTGGTATATCAGCCGTACTCACGGTCACGAGCGGCCTTGGACCCTTATGGAATAGATGATCACTAAGAATTATCCGTTTATGCTATTCATTATTCTTGTTTACATTGATCGTGTGTTTTACTTTGGGATTGAAACAACTTGTTGCTACTCTTATGTTAAAATGGTGACAACTAAAAGCTAAATGTTGTTAAACCTGTGTCAAGCCTTTTGAGCCTCATGAACCCCATGTTACATTTGTTGGGTACGACACGTACTTACGCTTGTTAATTTTTATTATTTGGATAAAAATCCCGGATGGGGTAACAGATGGCTATGGTAATGACGACTTTCCTGATGATTACTAGACTTGTGGTCAACTAGTTGACGTCCCTGTGATATGGAGCTTCTGCGAGAGATTTTTCTTTATACTTCCGCTACATTTATGTGAAGATTATGTCTTATTATTCGTAATGTAATAAACACTTATGACAATACTATTTATAATTTGTCGACTTATGTGTGTGACTAATCTCTGGACGCACATAAAATTGTGCATTCTATTTTATCGTTAAAATCGGGTGCGACAACATGGTTGTTCTCCGGCTGGGGAGCTCTCAACCGCTTGCCCAATAAAGTATTGATGAATTTTCATCTCGTGTCAACTTGGCAACCATCGTTGTCAATTTGGGGTCTTGTTAGCGTCCATCTCTGCCCAAGCTGTTGGGAGCGAGAACTGCTGCCATGGCAGCCTCATAGTGTTAATTGAATCTGAGGAGAGGAAAGAACTGGACGAAACTGGACAAGTGGTCGATTGTAGTCTGGTGTTGCAGCTGTAGCTGTAACAGCAACACTGCATTTTCACATGTGTTTTGTCCATGGAATCTCCAGTGATGGACCCAGAAATTTTGCTGTTTCTTCCCCAAGAACCCCAAATTCGCGCATAATTGGTCAGCTGGCTGTAAAAATTTTAACTGGTTAGTATTTACACAGGCAAAAGGATCTACCGAAAATTTGCTGGCACCTGAAATGAGATGACAACGGGAGGCCCCTTTGGGATTCGGATGTTCAACATGTGGAAATGCTTTCCCCCAGCCCTCTTTTGAAGGAAAGCTATGCGTCTGCATCGTCTCTGCTTTTCTGGTGCTACCTGTCTAGGTCACAGCGTCAGTTCACAGGACAGGCAGGACCACATCACTCTGCTTCTCTTGGCTGGAAGCTGGGGTAGTTCATAGGCATCATAAGTTCATAACAAACACAATGTACTGTGGAGTTCGTGGTTGGGCAGCTGTGCCACCAAGCAGCAGTGACTCGTCAACGAGAGG
The DNA here is from genome assembly GCA_904845875.1 of Miscanthus lutarioriparius. NCBI lineage: Eukaryota > Viridiplantae > Streptophyta > Magnoliopsida > Poales > Poaceae > Miscanthus > Miscanthus lutarioriparius. Next base: position 10,500,118 of record CAJGYO010000014.1, read on the forward strand.
ACAATCCTTGGGGAATGAGCCAAATTTGCTACTGGAGACTAAACTTTTTATTTATTTTCCTTGCTTTGAACCCAACATTGATTCTAATCAAGGAAATAGAAAATTGCAAGAACACACCTGCAAAACCAGAGGGGTTCCAAAGAGCCATCTGCACTTTAATTTCTCACAGTCTAAAGGTTTGTTTGGCACAACTTCTCTGGCTTCAACTCCTTTTGGACGTCGACGAAGCCATATCGGCTCTAGCTTCTCAAAACCGGAGCCAGAACCGGAGCCCCTAGGACTAGGAGCCTTGTCAAAGAGGCCCTAACTTTGCAAGGTTTATGTGTTTTTAAATACCATGTATAGCCTTGTAAGCCTTTTTAGGGTTAGGCCCGTCCCCATCGAGGCCACCTTTTCACCCAAGTTTGGGTTCCATTGCTGCATTGCATGACTCTCCAGGGAAGGTTTAGAGTCCCTTTGGTTGGGTTTTTCAACATGCTTTGGCTTAAAAAAAGCCAAAAGCCAAAAACCAATCAAACGGCCCAAACTAATCCATTGGCTTCCACCCAAAGCAGCTTTAACGTAGTGTATTTCTCACAGCAGGTTCCAAGTTGCTTTCACGGGAGGTGGGCATGAGGATTTCATGAAAGTTACCTACCCGCCGCGGATTATGAAGAATACCGGTTCATTCTATGCCTGAATTGACTTCAACTTCTCTCCTCCACCTGCTCCATTACCACCGACGCTGGCGTGTTCTTGTACTTGTGGCCGGCGCACGCTACTTCCCCCCACCCTGTCCTCTCGTCCCCGGCTGCTAGAGCTCCACCCAGTGGCCACCTTTCTCCTATCGCGCCTTCGCGAGCGCCCTCGCCCGAGCCGTCTAGGTTGGAGGTCAGCGGCCAGGAAGGCCACGCTAATGGTTGTAGGGGCCACGGGTGGGTCCCGTACTCTCTTCTTTGGCTATGGCAGGGTCAGAAGCGCGACTATGGCTTCCTCTCCGTTGCCGGTCCTCCACGGATTCGTGAGCACCAGCACGTCGACGGCCTAGTCATGCTAGCCGGAGCCCCCTCCCTGGCGGGCATGGCCCCTACCCCGGCTCCGGTGAGCGCGGGCCCTGCCCCTGCCCCGGGCGGCAGTCGTGGCACCAGCATCGGCTCAGGCGACGAGTGTGTCTCCATGGCCTCCTCTGCTTTGTGGACCAAAAATAGAGATATGGATTTGGTGTGGTTGGTTGACATGTGGGGTCAGATGACATTTGAGCGCCGATGACAGTAGTTTTTCCACGAAGCCATAGCTGTTCAACCAAATAACTTTTAACTTTCTCACAGCCCATAACTCACAACAATTTTTTTCAAAAGCCACAATTTAACCAAACACACCCTTAGTATTTGTTATGCAGAACATAGCGTTTTTTTCTATTTTATTTACTCTGGTTCGATCTTGCTTTGAATTTTCACTAGATGATTAATGCTACCGATTAACCTGATCTAATGCATTTTCTATGGATCCGATCCGATGCTTGTTTAGTTAGGCATGTTTCTGAATTTCCTCCAAACATCTCTGATTTTTGCAGGATTGAACCTGTGAAGAGCTGCATTTTTGCGGAGAATTTGTTGTGTCCAAGTCTACAAACATCCTCTAAAATTATGAAGGGCTTGTTTGACTGCATTTATATCCAATTCATTGTAATATATATGAATTAAGGTGAATATGAGTATAGCCCAACAAAGTCGAACGTGGTTTGTCGTATTATATAGTACCTTTTTAAAGAAGAAAAAGCTTTGCCGCTAAAACAACCAAGCACCTAGCCCTGGTAACCTTGTGGCGGGACAACCTTTTCTTTGTCTTTTAGCGCAGAAGGTCGAAACGTGGACAGATGCCTTTCAGGCCCAGAAAAGAAAAAGAAAAAGAAAGGACGACGGCCGGGCATGATAACCTTGTAGTACAGCACACGCCATATGCATGTCGAAAGATTGTGTCGTGTAGCTAGCCCTTAGCCCTTGTTTAGTTACCTCATAATCTAAATTTTGGCACTATGCAAAAAGAAGATTCCCCATCACATCAAACTTGTGGTATATGCATGGAGTACTAAATATTGACGAAATCAAAAACTAATTGCACAGTTTGGTTGTACTTTGCGAGACGAACGTTTTAAGCCTAATTAGTCAACGGTTGGACAATTATTACCAAATACAAACGAAATACTACAGTACGCTACAGTGCCGAAACAGTGCCGGAGAATTCCGGCGGCGCTGATTCTGCAAGTAACTAAACGCGGCCCTAATTTATCCGTCCATCCTCTGCCTCTCGCTGCCGCCTTATCCATGCATGCCGCTCAAACTATGTGTGGTCATTCTTGTTTCAGAAAGTACAGTTAGGGTACGTACCATATTATCTAGAAAAAGAAAAAAATAAAAGAATTAGCTAGGGTACCATGTGGTACTCGACAGAGATGCTCCATATATATATGAACTTATTAATCCGTCAAAATAGGTGCTCTCAGACATGTGACCGCTTGTCTAGCTAATCACCATCAAGTTGAAGAGTACTACTACATCTGGTACATATCTCTATCGTCCTCTCTCTAGCCTACAAGTGTACGTACGTACCTGATCAAACAAAAGGTGACGTGAGAACGAACAAGAAGAACATGGCATGGGACGCGGCCGGCCTTAATTTTGATCGATGAAATAAAGGAGGCAAAGAGGAGCAGTAGTTTTCACAGGTTTGTTGGTTTCTCTACCCCAAGAAGGGGGCCGTTCGTCGCTGTGAAAGGGTTCCCTATTATGTGCCGACATCATGGCGCACGGCGGCTGGCCAATCACAACTGCACACACACAGGCCCTGCTTGGACGGGCATGATATGATCACATGAACACATTTGGACTTGCGACGTGACGCCAAAGGAGAAAGGCACATGAAACCTAGCTTTCCAAAGACATGCTGTTGGTGGTATAGAATAACCTTATTAGCTTGCTGTGTTGACATATAATTAATTTTATTACTACTAGCTACCAAGAATTATCCCAACTTCCAGCTCTTGTGATATTTCCATGCTAGCTCTACAATAATGTGCGTCCTGTTATCGGAAAGGAGAGAATCGACAAGAGAGCATGCACTACCGGTCGGAGTGAGCAACCAGCTCTGTATCGATCGATCGCTATCACACAATAACCAAGTTGCTCTCGAGCTCAGCCCACTAGGCCTCCTTGTTGCAAAATCGAGTCATGCAAACTTCAAGTTTAGCTTGGATGTCTTGTTAACAAACTTTCCCGCTATTTTTGACAACCCTACTTTAATTGGATGCATAAATGTTCATTGTATTTTGTCTTTCCTTTTTGTTTTTTTTTAAATTGATCGACTAGAGGAGTTTTGTCTGGTTTATATATTAATAGAGAAGGAAATAGAAAATACTTACAAAACAAAAAGTCCACCCACATAGGAGGCTACAAATTAAGACCAAGGAAAATAGTGCAAAAATAAACCACACGCCTGTAACCCTCTTAGCACCCGCGCTATGCACTGAGCTTGACCTTCCTCCTTGATCTTTCTCCACAACGAACATTTCCGTCGATGATTGATGATGGATGCCAAACAACCATACGTCTCTTTCATTTCGCAACTCCCAACAAGCCACTAGTAGGAGCACCGTTGTCGCCGTTGGGAGATGGGCGTCTCAGGAGCCTTGCTGTTCGACCACTTGTCATGCCATGCACTACAGGACAGACTACATTTTTTTTTTGCATTTACACACATATATAATCCTTAGCTAGTCAGGGTCAGGCTCAAGGTTTGAGACAGAGCAAGGACAATGAAAGCGCAATTATCGAGTGTACGGTCATCAACTACACATAAATAACCTCAAGTCATTACTACTTTTGACATGCATGGATATCGATTATAGATGATAGATCATACTAGCTAATTACCATCACACATGTGGTTATTAGGCCTATCTCAGTTAGGATTTCATGATAGTTTCATGAGCATTAAATAAACTGATGTGGCATAATATTGATGAAGAGAGATATGATAAAAGTTTTATGGATTAAAATGAGTTCGATGGGAATGAAACTTACCTACACTATTTCCAATACATGTGAGTCTGGAAAACAGTGAAACTCCCTATAAGACTGACCTTTAGTTATTAGTTACCTCTCTTCCTATATTTTCTATATATAAAAAATAAAAGAAATGACGTGGAACGTCGAACATGACATGTGGGAGGAGCTGCAGGCACATATCATGAGTGTGATGTTGATTACCACCACCAACTGTGATCTCTGTGGCAATATAATCATCTTCACCCTCCTTTTGGTGTTTGGGCACCAAAATAAACTTGCTTCTCGTCTTCCCTTCCCTGTTCTCTTCCTCCTCATGGGATCATGGCCTCATGGCTGTTGCCGCGCGCGGGCCCCACCGCTGCTGCACGCAGTTCGCCCCTCCAATAATGCAGCGTCAGAATTAGGACATGATGGGCTTGCCATTTCTGATTTCTGCTAGTAGCTTCTGCCTGTGTCACAATAATATCCCTCCATCTCCATCACCATTCACAATCCTGGCATCCTTGCTTGCTGCCATGGCCATCGTCTCCTCCTAGCTAGCTGCTAGTACTCCTACCTGCTAGTGTTATATAGTAGGAGTACCTCCTCCTTCTCCTTCACCAATCACAGCCCCCAGCTAGCTAGCTACCTAGAGATCGAGCTCAGCTCTGTCCTCAACTCACTCGCCCATGGAAGCTCAGCTCAGCTAGCTAGAAGAAAGAGAGACAGCCTTAATGTTAGATAAAAGACGAACGAAGCTCGATCTCCGTGGTAGCTTAGCTCGACGATCCCCGACCGACCGACCGATCCCAATGGAGGCGCCACCGCCACCGCCACCTCCGTCTGTCACCGAGGACGACGGCGGCTACGTCCTCGTGGACCTGTCCCTGACGCTGGGCCAGGCCTCGCCGCCACCCTCCTCCTCGTCCCTCGACCACGCAACAACCGCCGCCGCCGCTAGTTCTAGCTCCGACGGTGCAGCCGGCGGCGGTGGCAGGGCCGGCGCCGGCGCCGGCGTGAGGCTGTTCCCGTGCCTCTTCTGCAACAAGAAGTTCCTCAAGTCGCAGGCGCTCGGGGGCCACCAGAACGCGCACAAGAAGGAGCGGAGCATCGGGTGGAACGCCCACCTCTACCTCCCGGCGGCCGCGGAGACGACGATGACCGCTGCCGACTCTCATCCCGCCATGGTCGCTACACCCATCAGCGGCAGCCACGCGTCCCACACTTGCCGCCCTCACGAGTACACAAGCAGCCACCACCAGCAGCCGCAGCCGGCGGACGGCGGTGCGGCGGCGGCGCCATTGGAGACGATGACGGCGTGGTGGTACGTGGAGGAGGAGAAACTGAGGCATGTTGACCTCAATCTCAAGCTCTAGCAGTCTATCTATCTACGTGTAATATATACTGTACGTGCTGTTGCTCATGCTGAATATATTATTTATTATATATGATGCATGAGCTAGTATTATACATATTTTTTTGTACTTTTGATTTCTCTTTGCTTCCTTTTTGCAGTTTTTTTTTTTTTTTTGTTTTAAAAACTAGTGTGTAAAAAAGTACGTACGTACGTACTGCTACCGATTGTGCAACGGTTTGTTATTGAAAAATGTTGTCAAGCTGTTGTCCAATTGCATACACATACAGTTTGTATTTTGTTGCATTGGGGGACTGGACTGTACTTGTACTGACTCTGGGTCAGAGAAGATAGCCAGTGTAGTAATGTGGCACACTTTGCATCACTTGTGAATAGTTTTTGGTGCCTGCCATATATGCTATGCCTCTCTTTCTGATCAAGAGCTGCAAGAGGCTAGCTTGATTAAAAGCCTTGATTTACTATATTAAAAGCCTTGATTTACTACTAACTGTTTCGTTTCACTAATAATTGTCTGTTACTTCAAAGAGCTAGCTTGTTCCTGCAAGCAAGAGGCTTAGACGCTTAATTAGTTCACCATGCTTTCTTATGTGGTTTATCAGTTAGTTTTGAAATAGTTATGAAAAAAGAATTACACTGACTTTAAAAACACTTCAATTTAACATCAACAGTCTTTTTCAGATGATCGACACTGTTGATCGGGCACTTATGGATACCGTACATTGGCATTTCCTTGACAAAAAATCTACACTTTATGTGGGCCCAATTTTGTTGGAGCATCATTAGATCTGTTGACATTAATTGATCCGACCCATGTCATTTATTTCATTTCATCAATTATCCATGGTTGCGAAATCCTCCTCATGATGTGGGAGATGAGGAGATTATTTAAAATTCTCCAAATGAGACACATGTAAGATATTAGCTAGATATGTACCACATGATGTGGGTCTACATACCTTGGGGGACATTTACTTGTGTTGCAAGCTTTATGGAAGAAGGAAGAGACTTGTATTAGAGTGACAGTTAAGCCTGGGACCACGAAAATAGATAGAGGGAAGAAAAATGGAATGGAGAAGGGGATTAGAGAACAGACCTTGCAAGAAAGCAAGAATAATTCGTCCTCAAGGTTGTGAAGGTGTAGATCCGCATCTTCGATGTCTCCGATCTGAGTTCTACCATCATCTGATGATGTTCTTCTATGTCATAAGGTTGCAGCCAAAAACCTTATTTTTATTGTTGTTCAAGATTTGCATATCTTAATGTACGGATGCCTCTGATGTTATCTAGAGATAAATTTGTTGTAATCCCATAAGTAAATAGTCGAATAGCGGAAGACGATATGGCTACCTTGGTCTCCTGTGATTTTTACATTGATCTTTTTGGGGGGTGTCAAATCTTGGTGTCTTTAGCTGATGCCCTGTTGCTACCTTTATAACTCCATATATGCCTAATGCATGTGTTTCTCTTTGTGAATGGGTTCAGATTTTGGGCTTATTTAATATTGTGTTGAAGTTGCTTCTGCTACCACTGACTAGTTGTGTGTTAGTGTTGTCTGTGATTGTCCCAACACCCATTAGTCCAACCATCTTGTTTTGGCAACCAAGATGCTTATTCCACATATGCCAATAATTGGGAATTTGCTTTTTTTTCCTTTATGTGGTTTCTCGATTATTTGAACTAATTACCTTGAGAAAAAAAGAGCTTCAAGTTTAACATTGGCATTAGTCCTTTTCAGATGGCCAGTACCTTTGATCGAACAATTATGGAATATGGTTCCACTTCCATCACAAAGATCTAAACTTGATATGTGGGCCCAATTTTGTTAGAGCGCTCATCTATTGAGATTGATCACATTAATGTCATCTGTGCAACCTAATATTTGACATGACAAATTAAAATCACTTTATTTCCATATCTCAAGTCATTTTCTATCATGGGCACAATATTTACAAATCGTGCTGAAGAATCACTTTTTCTGAACAAAAGACGTAATTTAGACACTTGGAGGAACTGATTATTGCTTAGCTAATCAGATTTATAGGAGACCTCATATTTATTAAGGAGAGGAACAATCACCAATTTCAATTACAACTTGTTCTCTCCCTACTAACTATATTCTTGAAATATGTGAGGGCCCATTTGGCCCATTTATTGTACAACAAAGTATGCAGAGTAGACGCAAAGTTAGGACTTACTACTTTCCTATTGTCTCCTTTAGTATAGAATGCATTGTGCACATATCATGAAAATCAATTCTTGGTTCTGTCATCTAGGACGTTGGACAAACAAATGTTCTACAATAACTAAGAAAACGAGGAAAGTTCAACTTAATATTAGTCTACTGTTGATGGGCTAGACACACTAACTCTACCACATCTTTGAACCTAGATCTACCTCCTATACGTCGCCACACATATCTTGATTATTAGCCAAAACCCTAACCTTGATCCACCACCGCCATTGGTGCAAGTGAGGGTGAAGGAGGGACCACTGTTTGGGAGGAGGAGGTGCCACATCTGTGAAGAATGACTCATTGATCCATTGGGTTCTTGGGTTAAGTCTACGGTGATGGAGGCCAAAAGCTCCTCACTATGGTCCAATTGGGGATGTTGCAGGCAAAAGAGCTCGTCGGATGTCACTATGCAGCCGGAGAGCCCTTCCTATATTTGACATAGGTGAGATCGTCGTCTTCATCTAGTACTTTGATTGGGGCTTTTGAGTGTAAGTGAACCTATTTCTTTGCAGCTTTCTTCATTATTATCAATTGGAGCTACAACATCTCAACCCAAATGGGATGGTGCATATTGCTGCTTTCATCATCTTGTGTGAGTGTTTCATAGGGATTGAGACCCACATTGGCCTATTCAAGTTGGGGTCTAGCCGACCAAGAAGAACCTTGCTATCTTTGGAGGAGCCAGGATTCAAATAAGGTCCAACACAAGGAAAAAATATTTTGATATGTCGATGGGTTCCTTCGACAAGGGGTGGCATTGTAACTGGTTTTACATTGCCAGCAATATCACATTGATGCTACATGAGTATGTTGGACATCTGTCGAAGGTCCAATTTTCCTGGTCTGGCGTGTCGGTGTACCATGAGGGAAATTAGGTGACGACTTAGATGAGACACATCAAAGATCTGGTGCAGAAGGGTATGACTAGAGTCGACCTAAATTCAACCTTCATTGGCCATCAAATTCAGTCAACCAAAGCTTCGAGCCCACCTAATGTACAAGTTCGCGGTTTATAAAGACTCGACTCGGGAGACTACCATCCTCATTAACCACCAGGTGGAGAACCGGTTCGGGAGGCTATTGGCCCCAGGTATAGACTTGAATGGGTACCCGATTTCATTTTCAGTTACCAAACCTCCAAGCCGAGTAAATCTTCTCTGGTCTTTTGTTTACATTGATTGTCCGAGTATCCATATTGATGATCATTGTCATATGTCCTACATAACATTGTCGGGGTGCGTGTGTCTATGACCCCTTGCCGACTAGGAAGCCGCAAGTCGGAGATGGGTGCTCCGTGAGTACAACACTGCCGCTGCCGCCATTGCCCTCCAAGAAGTGGGAGCAAACTCCTTCAACGCGGGAGCACGGGCTCCTCAGGACGAGGAGGATGAAAAAGATGGTTTCCCCCTCATCCAGAGAAGGAAGTGGAGAGAGAGACCACCACGAAGAAGAGTAGGGAGGCTCTATCTCATAGGCAACGACGTCCTGAGCCGACTCCGCTCGTAGGCTAGGTGCGGCCTTCTTCGAGCAGAGCTCCGAGCCTCCGATCTATGATGACTTGCATTGGTCCCATCTCCTCCGAACCAGCCGATCGACTCCGATCCACCAGCGCAACATCAGCAACGAGAGCAGCTGAGACGGCTTGGCCGCGCAAAGGGCAACAACAATCAGAGTTAACGGGGATCTTGTATCGATCGGATACGTCACCTTCGATCACTAAGCACCGTGAATATTTTACACTTGTGCATGTGAATCTCCGTAGTAAAATTATCAACAGAAGAACGCCGCTGTCATGATTTGTACGGGAAATAGAGCACTCTGCCTTGATTATAAAATTGGAAGGTGTCAGTGAGGAAAAGAGGGAAGAAAACATATGCACCCTAGCTAGACCATTCATGCAACTACACAGTGCTATATCCTGTTGCAACCTTTTCGTCCTTTCTCTCTCTAATTTCTTCACATCCCAACAAGTCGATCGAGTTGTTCATGTGGTCATGTCCATGTCCATCCACATTAAAATACTCTTAATCTCCATAGGCTCATGTATACCAGTGCCGAAGAACCAGGGGTGTTTAGTTTGTGAGGTAAAATTTTTTGGGTGTGACATCGGATGTGTTGGAAGGATGTCGGTAGGGGTTTTTGGATATTAATAAAAAAACAAATTACAGAACCCATCAGGAAACTGGGAGACGAATCTAATGATACTAATTAATCGGTCATTAGCACATGTGGGGCTACTGTAGCACTTAAGGCTTTTCATGGAGTAATTAGACTTAAAAGATTCGTCTCGCGATTTTCAACCAAACTATGCAATTAATTTTTTTTCGTCTATATTTAATGCTTCATGTATATGCCGCAAGATTCGATGTGACATTTTGGATTGAAAGTTTTTGGAACTAAATAGGGCCTAACTGCCATTACTATTTCATAGATCGAACTGATATAAAAATACTCTTAATCTCATGATGAAGAGCGAAGACACAACTAATGGACAGACACGACACGACATGACACGATTTGCTAGCTACTAGGATGGCACGGCCCGACTCTTATCGAGATGTGCCATCCATTTAACCATCTATAGTTACATGTACTCCATCTAGTACCCATGCACAATGCAACTCTAGATCTAGTAGGTGGGTGTTTGGATTCGGTGATTAAAATTTAGGAGATGTCATGTAATGGCGTTGCATGAGGTGTTTGAATACTAATAAAAAAATAAATTACAGAATCCGTCAGTACTCCACGAGACGAATTTATTAAGACTAATTAATCCGTCATTAGCACATGTTTACTGTAGCACTGCATTATCCAATCATAGACTAATATTTTTAAAAGATTCATCTCGTAAATTAGTCGTAAACTGTGTAATTAGTTTCGTAATTAATCTATATTTAATATTCTATGCATGTGTCTAAACAAACCAAACACCTTTGTGCGGTTTCTGGCCTCTACGTAGATGTCCGGGAACATCCATTATTATATAGCTCCTCGATGGTGACTTTAGGTCCGTAACACTCACCTCAGGCACTCACACACCATCCAACCCAGCAAAGAACGCAGCTCAGCTCACTGATGCAAGCAAACGAAGCTTGCAAAGCTCACGGTGGTACTGTCGTCTAATGGAGAAGCCTTCTCCTTCTCCTCCTCCTCCTCATCCTCATCCTCCAGCCACTGCCACCAATGTCGACGACAACTACGTCGTCCGCCTGTCACTGACGCTGGGCCCCAGCTCGCCGCCACGCTCCTCTTCTGGCAGTAATGCAAGCTGCGGCAGCGTCTTCGTCGGCGCGAGGCTCTTCCCGTGCCCCTTCTGCAGCAAGAAGTTCGTCACGTCGATGGCGCTCGGGGGCCACCAGAACGCGCACCGGAAGGAGAGGAGGAGCGCGGGGCGGAACAATGGTGGTGCCCATCTCTACGACCTCCAGGAGGCCACGGTGACCTCCATTGACACGGGCTTGCGGCTGCGGCCAGATGGACACCCTCGTCGAGCTCACCACATGGACGACGACGACGCGGCTGTAGCATTTGGAGACAGCAGCCATGGCGGCGAGAAGCAAATGAGGCAGGTTGATCTCGATTTGAAGCTCTAGAAGAGCGTGTGCAGTGTGCTTGCATATATTGTACGTAGGTTGATGGGTTCGTATGGCCAGGGTATCGTTTTGCTCCTGGATCCCGTTTCTTTGTTCCTGTTGCTCTTGTTTTTAGCTTGCATTGCTCTTCTTGGTGTGTGAAGTACGTGCTTGTACCGTCTGCACATATGTTAACTACTAGTAGTAGTCAATGTTTCTGAAGAAGCTGTTGCAGATTGCTACTGTCATGCTCAGCTCTGGGTGAAGCTAGGTACCTTACGTACAAATATGCATGCTGCCCGCCGGTAGCATTATCAAATTAAAGTTTGCATGGATCAAGAGAGTATTGAGGGATTACAATGCCTGACTGCCTGTGAAAAAATTGTACACTACTATACTAGCGCGCGTATCCTCCATTTGTTTCCATATGATTGCCAGCAGCAACGCATAACAAACATGCTAAGTGTCTTTGGGACTTTATTTGGGTGTCCCAGCTTCCCCAAATATAAAGGCGTGCAAGTATTTCAAAATTCAAACTTTGTTATCTTGACTAACAATTAGCCTAATTATATCAAAGGTATATATTACAAAAGTAGTTACATTAGATTTGTATTTAGAAATATTTTCTAATGATCAAACTTTTATTTCTATAAATTATATATATAAGAGAAATTACAGGTCAAAATATGTTCTTGAAGACCACACCAAGTCAAATCGCGCCTTATATTCGGGGACGGAGAGAGTAACTAGCAAATGTTAGACATATAGAGTTGAAGCAATGAGGAGTGAAATTAAGCAATAAAAACACAGGCGGCCCTATCCCAACTTCAATACAAATCATCTACTCCATCCATCTCAAAAAGACGCGCAATTTTAATTTTTCCCAAGTCAATCATCGTCATCAAATTTGACCAAATCTATATTAAAAATATACTAATATTTATGTTACCAAATAAATACCAAAAGGGCTGTTTGGATCCTTTTATTTTGGGGGAATTGGAATCTACTTAATGAACTAGACTATTTGGCTTGGAATTTGACATTCTACAACTTTCCAAAGTTCATATATAAGCCTAACTTAAATTTATAAGGTGAAAGATGGAAATTGATTCTATAGATCACCATGCTACATTTCTACTCTGTAACTTATAGCACGCTCTTCGGCTCGCTCTCCTATAGCAGAAATACAACATATAAGTATCTCCCCCATATGGTCAACAATAGTATATAGATATGTTCCGCATACAACCATATTAGCTTAAATGATCTGTGCCTAAAGTGTGATTATTAGAAGGGATTTCAATTAAGGATCCAAATGGGGCCTTAGATTAATCAGAAATATATTTTCATAGTAGAGACATGAATTCATATTAATACTATTTTTGATAAATTTAATAAAACTAAAAATATTTAATTTGGTCTAAAGATAGAATTACACCCTTTTATAAGGGAGGGAGTAGGAGTAGGAGTAGGAGTAGGAGTAGGAGTAGGAGTAGGCGTGTGATTCTTTACTGACGGAGGCTATAGGTAGCCCCTCGTAATCATTGTCAGGCGGGCAGCGTCACTACATAATGCACGCAAGCAAACAAAGCCGTAGGGGCTATCTAGCAGCAAGACCACAAGCATGAGTGTCACACTCAATTTTAAGGATAAAATTGAATGCACAAAACTTGTGTGGGCCAGAAATCAATCACACACATAAGCTGACAAATTACATAAAGTATCATCACGGTGTCTCATACATCAGAGTTATAATAAAACTTAGTCTTATACATCACAGCAGAATAATAAAAAGATAATAAAACTCTCGTGGCCGTCATCACAGAGAAGGTCAACTGGTTGACCACAAACCTAATAATCCTTCGGAAATCCTCATACCCGTTGTCATCTGTTACCCATCCGGGATTTTTATCCAAGTAAAGAAAATAAACAAGTGTAAGTACATTTCGTACTTAGCAAGCTAACATGGGGTTATGAAGCTCAAAAAGGATAGACTCTGGTTTACTGCAGTTAGCATTTTTAATAGGTCAAGCTTTTATTCTCAAGTATTATCAAGTTATGCTTAAGCTTCCATTTAATTCCCATAAGAACATATATCAGAGTCATGTGTACCATATGTCATCACTAAACAACTTTATAAGATCATCAAGTATCCAGTTATTCTGTGAGTTTTCCGGGCCGCTCGTAACCGTGAGCACGGCTGTTATAACAGTTTGTTACCCTCTGCAGAGGTGGTGCACATTCACCGCGAGTCGTGATCCCCATATGCCCGGGTTAATTACTCCCATGTCACTACCAAGGTGAGCGGGCAGGGTACACTATGAAGCCATTTTATAGGTTTCTCTAACAAGTTAGGGCCGCTAGGTTTCCTTGGCAGGCAGATGTAGGAACCCCCCATTTCCTATGGCACATATCCATCACGGCTATACACATAGGAACAGAGGCAGCCCTATACCCAACGTGGCAAGCCCCATTTGCGCCAAAAAGGTAACCTCTAACTAGCTAGAAAAGGTTCTATTACTGAGCTAAAGTCAGAGCCATATGACTCTCCCGGTTGCACTGTCAGTCCTAGCTTTTGCCGACATATAAGTCCTTATGGAGGGCCGGGAGCAACATGAACAAAGGTCATTTGCACTTTCGCCCTATGGAACAGTTGTTATAAATCATGTTACTCACTTTGTTCCATAGTATCATTCATCAACATGTATGTCAAGTTCAGTTAGAGCACTAGCAATCTACCCATATGCATTTAACCCATAGGAGACAAGGAACAGGATAAACAATCACTAGGATGTCCTTACGGGTATCAAAATTAGACACATGCAAATGAGTAATTGATTAAAGTGAAATAGGACATCAAGGAAGGCCCATGCTATACTTGCCTTGGTTCACAAACTCGTGCTGGTCCTGCTGGTCGTCGAAGAGTTCTTGGTCTCCCACGTTTTCCTCACCGTCTGAACGCGATCAACACAGCAACATACAACATTCCAAAAGCATTCATGCAAAGCAAACATTCCTATCATTAGAACAGTACACCAACAGTATTGAAATCAAGATAAAATGTTTGTAAAACTAACCTATGTCTCGCTACGATCACGTCAACGCGAAGTTCACGAAAAACGGAGCTAAAATGCGAAAGTTATGATTTAAACGGGTTTTCCTATAGCCATATATTTAATTAAATATAATCCTGAAATTAAAAAGTTCCAAACTTGACTAACAGTAGCTCCAACATGTAGCTTATGAAATTACAAAGCTAACGCGATTTGAATGGATCAATTCGGAGCTAAAACGACAATTTTATAAGCAAAACAGTTCAAATGGCATTTCTGTAATTACTGAAAACATATTTTTGACTTAAGCCGTGGAGTTTACGCTTTCCAAATGGGATTGCGCATTCGGGAAATACGCTTTGGGCTGCGGGTTAGGACTTAGAAAAGTCCAGGGACTCTTTAGCAAAATTACCCGCGAAGGGGTAACTTCTAATCTTGGCCGTTGATCTCGCGATGGGTGGCTAGGATCGGCCTGGGGAGGGAGGGCCGGCCGGAACAGTGTGTCCGGTGGCCAGGCGCCATTGCCGACGACGTGGAGGTCACGGTCGCACGCGGTTATGGTCTAGGGTTCACCAAATGGACCCCCAAGGGCACCGGTGAGCGCGGGGAAGAAGGGGGGTCGCAGCCATGCCGTTTCGGTGGCTGGGAACGGCGGCTAGCGCGGTGGCCGCCATGGCCGGCGACCATGGCTCGCGGAGCTCGCGGCCAAGGCTCGAGAAGCCAAAAAAACGAGAAATAAACTGCTCGGGGAGATAGAGGGGAGAACGGCGAGTCTCACCACGGTGAAAACCGGAGCGGAGACGGCTCGGTGATGGAGGTTCGCGCGGAGGCGGACGGTGGAGCTCGGAGACCTCGGCTGCGGCGGTTGCGGCTTTCCTCGGTGCTTGGCAAGAACGAAAACGAGAGCGGGGGGCAGCGGGTGCTGGGGGTCGGGCTGCTATTTGAAGCGGCCGAGGCACCAGGGGGGAACGCTCCCACGACTCCGTTCGTGGGCGACGGTTGCGGCCAGGCCGGGCGGTTCCGAGGCACGCGCGGGGGTGAAGACGGCGCCGACAAGTGGGCCCGCATCATCGGCGGCGGGAACGGGCACGCGGCGGTTGCGGGCGGTTGCTGGCCTTGTTCTTTGGGCAGGGCCGAAAGCGAAAGGGGAGAGAGGAGCTGGGCCAGCGGTTGCCAGGGAATAGCTCGCGGGCCAAAACAAGGATGGGGAGGAGATGTTCATTTTTCCTTTTTATTTTCCAAACGAATTTTCCCAAAGGCATTTTCAAATAATTTTTGAATTCATTTGAACTCTAATTCAAGAACAATCATCACATGAATAAATATTGCAGCAGTATGTATGCATCAAAAGTTTCAAATCTTATAATTGATTTTAATTCCCCAAAAATTATTAGTTTCCTATAATTGAATGCACACTTAATAACATAATTAAATCAAATTTACTTATTTCAAAAGAATGAAAAATTTTGGGTGTTACAATTCTACCCCCCTTAAGATGAATCTCGTCCTCGAGATTCGGGTGATTGCTTACTCAAACAGCTGGGGATAAGTCTTTCTTAGATCCTCTTCTCTTTTCAAGTAGCCTCATCCTCTCAGATAACGATTCCACGCACCTTGCACATCTTTCTTTGTTCGCTTCTCGTAACTCTTTTTTCGGCAGTTTCAAAATCTTTATCGGATACTCTTGATAAGTAAGATCTTCCTTGACAACAAGTTCTTCCAAAGGAATTTGTTCTTCTGGTACCCTCAGACACTTTTTCAACTGGGAAACATGGAACATGTCATGCACACCGGACAAGCTCTCAGGCAATTCCAACTGATAAGCTACTTCTCCACGTCTCTCTAGGATCTTAAAAGGTCCTATATACCTTGGTGCTAACTTTCCCTTCATATTGAATCTTCTCACACTTCTCATTGGTGACACTTTCAAGTACACATAATCACCAATCTCGAAAGTCAGCTCTCTTCTGCGGGTATCAGCGTAACTCTTCTATCGGGACTGAGCTACTCTCAAATTGTCTCTAATCATTCTCACTTGTTCTTCCGCGTCTCTAAGGACATCGGGTCCAAACACTTGAGTTTCTCCAGTCTGATTCCAGAACAAAGGCGTTCTACACTTACGTCCATACAACGCCTCGAAAGGTGCCATCTTGAGGCTCTTTTGATAACTGTTGTTGTATGAGAACTCTGCGTAAGGCAGACTCTTATCCCAACTATCACCATACTGAAGTGCACAGGCTCTCAACATATCTTCCAAAATCTGGTTGATCCTTTCAGTCTGTCCATCAGTTTGTGGGTGGTACGCAGAACTGAAATTCAACTTTGTCCCCAAGGATCTATGCACTTTATGCCAGAATTGTGATGTAAATTGGGTGCCTCTATCCGACACAATTTTCTTGGGAACACCATGTAAGCACACTATTCTTTCCATGTACAACTATGCTAATCTTGCACCATTATAAGTAGTCTTGACTGGTAAAAAGTGGGCAACCTTGGTGAGTCGATCCACTATTACCCATATTGAATCATAACCTCTTTGAGTGCGGGGTAATCCTACAATAAAATCCATACCAACTTCTTCCCATTTCCATTCAGGAATCTTCATTGGTTGTAGTAACCCTGCTGGTCTTTGATGCTCGGCTTTCACTCTTTGACAAGTGTCACACAAAGCCACATATTCTGCCACATCTCTCTTCAAACCATACCAATACTTTTCTTTGAGATCCAAGTACATCTTGGTACTTCCGGGATGTATAGAATAAGCAGACTCATGGGCCTCTTGCAGAATTGCATCTCGGATAGCTTTCACTTCCGGTACACATATCCTTTTCCCGAACCAAAGAGTTCCATTCTCATCCATTCTGAATCCGGGTGCCTTTCCAAGCACTACATTCTCTGCTATCTCCTTAAGTTTTTCATCCTCCAATTGTCCTTTGCGTATCTCCTGCTCCAATGTAGGCTCTATCACCAATTCCATTGCATTAGTGACCAGGCTCAAGTTGAGACACTCTATTTCAGCACACAACTCTGCTGACATAGATGTTATCTGAATTCCATTGGCATAGCTCTTTCTGCTAAGTGCATCAGCTACGACGTTTGTCTTTCCCGGGTGATAATGCACTTCCAAATCATAGTCTTTGATCAATTCCAACCAACGACATTGTCTTAGATTCAGATCTGATTGGGTGAAGATATACTTCAAACTCTTATGATCAGTATAGATATCACTCTTATGTCCAATCAGATAATGTCTCCAGATCTTTAAAGCATGAACCACAGCTGCCAATTCCAAGTCATGAGTAGGATAATTCAACTCATGCTTCCTCAATTGTCTAGATGCATATGCCACCACTCTTCCTTCTTGCATAAGCACACATCCGAGACCCAGACGGGATGCATCACAATATATAGAGAAGTTCTTGCTTAAATCGGGCAAGATTAATACTGGAGCTGTAGTCAATCTCTTCTTTAACTCTTCAAAGTTTGCCTGGCATTTATCCGACCATACATACTTAGCATTCTTTTCCAACAGAGCTGTCATGGGCTTGGCTAGCTTGGAAAAGCCTTCAATGAACCTTCGGTAATATCCAGCTAATCCCAAAAAGCTACGAATCTCACTTACAGTTGTTGGTGGTTTCCAATTCAGTACATCTTGCACTTTGACTGGATCCACTGCTATTCCACCATTGGAGACAACATGACCAGAAAAGAGACTTCCTTTAACCAAAACTCACACTTGCTCCGCTTAGCGTACAACTTATGTTCTCTAAGCTTTTGCAAGACCATCCTTATGTGTTCCGCATGTTCTTCTTCAGTCTTGGAGAATATTAGTATGTCATCTATGAATACTACCACAAATTTATCCAGAAACTCCATGAACACCTTATTCATCAGATACATAAAGTATGCAGGTGCATTGGTCAATCCAAAAGACATAACGGTGTACTCATATAATCCATACCGTGTAGTGAATGCTGTCTTGGGTATGTCCGAGTTCCGAATCTTAAGCTGATGATAACCAGATCGGAGATCAATCTTGGAGAACACATGAGCTCCTCTCAACTGATCAAACAAATCATCAATCCTAGGCAAAGGGTATTTATTCTTGATGGTAACCTCATTAAGTGAGCGATAATCCACACACATCCGTTGACTACCATCCTTCTTATCCACAAAGATCACAGGTGCCCCCCATGGGGAATAACTGGGGCGTATGAAACCTTTTTCTTGCAACTCTTTTAGTTGTTTCTTAAGCTCTTCTAATTCATTAACTCCCATTCTATATGGACGTTTAGCTATTGGTGCAGTTCCAGGTAATAATTCAATAATGAATTCAATGTCTCGGTCAGGTGGCATACCTGGCAAGTCATCGGGGAAGACATCCGGGAACTCCTCCACGACATGATCTTGTTCATTGACTTCACCATCTAGCTGATTCACTGTGGCTGTAGGCTGAGCTTGCACTACTACTTCTACACAGATTCTATCTCCATTGAGTGATGTCACAACCACAGATTTCTCCTGACACTGAATTACTGCCCGGTGTTGTTTCATCCAATCCATTCCCAGGATAAGATCAATTTCCGCTGTTCTCAACACAATAGGCTTCACTTTGAAGTCTACCCCCCTTAAGGAAATGCTAGTTGAGGGGCTCCAATAAGAAGCGGGCATACTACCTCCCAGGGAATTCACTAATATGGGGTTTTTCATGGCACACAAGGGTATGCTATGCATTCTAACAAAAGCTTGGGAGATAAAAGAATGTGAAGCACCAGAATCAAAAAGTACGGTAGCAGAAATAGAATTGACGCTGAACGTACCCAACATGACCTCAGGCGTCTCCTGAGCTACATCAGATGACACATAGTTCACCTTCGCTGTGTGAGGTGGTCGGGCGTTGAACTTCTGATTGTTGGTCTGGTTCTGAGGTGCTTGTTGGTTCTGCTTCTTAGGACACTGATGAGCATAGTGACCTACTTCTCCACATCGGTAACAGGCATTGGGATTGTTGGGTGCACCACTTTTCATAGGAGCATTGTTGGGCACTCCCTGGCGTGTTGCACGATTGCTAGTCTGTTGCGGGGGACGCTGATTTCCAAACTGTTGCTGGTACTGAGGGCGTTGCTGGAACTGGTTCCGCTGAGGATACTGACCACGGTTTCCCTGGTGAGTTGGTCCTTGATTCCTCTGCTGAAAACCTTGCTGGGGATAAGCATGTGGGCGAGTGTTGCTTCCAGAAGCTTGCCCTTGGAGCCTTCTCTTCTTAGCTTCCATCTCCTTGCGCTTATCATCAATCATGATTGCGCGATTCACCAAAGACTAGAAGTTAGGATAAGTATTAGACATCAGCTGGAGCTGCAGTCCATCATAGAGTCCCTTGAGGAAACGGCGTTGCTTATCCTTGTCATCCGCTACATCATTAGGAGCGTAGCGTGATAGTTGTGCGAACTTGTCCTGATACTCCGCCACAGTCATTGATCCTTGCTTAAGAGATCTGAATTCTTCCTGCTTCAGTTCCACTAGTCCATCAGGAATATGGTATGACCGGAAACTATCCTTAAATTCCTGCCAAGTGATAGCAGGAGCATTGTTGGGACGTCCAAACTGGAATGATTCCCACCAATCCTGAGCAGCTCCTTGGAGTTGCCCGGAAGCGTACAACACCTTCTCAAGATCGTTGCATTGTGCTATGTTCAGTTGCTTCTCCACAGCACGCAACCAATCATCTGCCTCCATAGGGTCTGAAGCATGGGTGAACACCGGTGGTCGACCTTTCATGAACTCTCCACGCTTATCTCTGACCTGAACAGGCGGTGGTCCTCTTGCAGGTTCATTGTCCAAGCGCTGCATCATAGCTTGCATCAGCTGCGCTTGCATTCCCAATATCTGTTCCATGGTCACAGGTGGCGGTGGTGGATTTATAAGAGCATCACGCCCATGACCACGGCCTCTGCCTCTTCCTCCTCTTGCGGCCATCTGTTTTCCAACAAATGTGCAAAATTTAGAGATTTTTCCAATTATAGAGAGCTTACAAAAGATAAGAAACAATGCTGAGAATTTTCTGGACAAGATTCAAATTCAGTAGTTCAGTAAAACTGTTATAACTCGAGTTTCAGAGATCCAATAGAGGTGCACCAAGATTCGTTAGAAAGCTTAGGACATCAGCTACAACTTTCATTTAGACCACTTTTACAGATTCGGACTCGCACTTAGTCAAAAGTAGAACTAAACTGAAACTGTTCTGGGTTCCAGACAGCGCAGGAACACCAACTTGTGTCAGCTAGATCTCCCAAACCTGAACAGATATTGACGTGATTCCAAAGACACTTGAAAGATACAGAGGTCTAGTTATCTTCACAAAAATTTCAGAATTTTTATCATCCCAGATTTCGAGATACCAGATAAAGAACACAGGCTGCTCCAGAAATCAGCACAGCAGAGATAAGATAAACGAAACATCTGCATTAAGATTTCATTCTAAACTTAAAGTTCCCATCTAAGGAAGTTGTGGACATGCCCACAAACTTCCAGCAATCAAGCAAAATACCAAATCAACCAAGTTCACAAATCAAACATCTAATCAACCAAGTTCACAAGACCAACAAGACTAAATAAGAACATGAACTAACGACGTGATAATCTAGATCAAGGCACCTAACACCTATGGAGCGGTGTCAATCATGGTGAAGGACCGGCGCTTCTTCTTGTAGATGGAAGGCTGTCCAAGTTGTGCTCGAAGTTCATCCACTTGTTTCTGAAGACGTCTCTGCGCCCTCTGAGATGCACGCAGTTCTCCTTTGACCTCATCATCCACTCCCTGCATAGCGTGGACATGCTGCACCATTGCCTCCAGAGTTGGGTCATTCTCTGGTGGAACCAAAACCTGCCAAACACCCTCATGATCATTTCGAGGAAGGAACCTGAAGCGATCCTCCCTCATGGCCTCAAAGCGACGACCATGGTAGTGGGTGTAGGCATTCTGTGCTGCATCCTCCATGCCATCCAAAGCATGGGCTCTCCTGGCAGGGGCATAGTGGATAGTCTCCACCTCATGTCCATTAATGATATCGTTCCATGCGGTGACCACCAGCTCTACCTTCCAGAAGGTAGCCTCCAGTGGGTGCTTATACTCGGCGTAGTGGTAGCTGATGGAGGCGTGCAAGTCGGGGAAGTAGTCGTCCAACACGTGGGTGAGGAGAGTGTGGTAGTAAGCTGTCTCTGGAGCTGGCTTGAAGTAGTACTTGCACTTCCAGCCAATCTCCTCGTCCTCCACGGGAACAGCTGGGGATGGTGCAGGTGTAGGGGAAGTAGCCGTCGACTCCTCAGGTGTAGCTACCACAGGGTAGACGGGCACGGCGACTGGTGTAGGAACAGGTGTAGGCGTCGGTGTAGCCATCTCCTCGTCGTCGGAGATGATCACAATCTCCCTCTCCGCCTGTGGGGCACGTGGGGTGAACATGGCACGATAGCCGGCGGTGCTGAGGCGAGCAGTCTTCGGATTATGAGACATCTATAGATTTAAAGTGAGATAGAATTAGAATCAACAATTTTAAATAATAGATTAAGGTATGAAAAGCATAAATGTTTTAATAAAATAACAAGAATAAGACAGTAAGCAAGAAACCAGAGGAGCAAAGATGCTAAAATGACCATTTTCTAGCTAGGCTTGCGTTCTACAGTCAACACGGCTTTGATACCAATTTGTCACACCCAATTTTAAGGATAAAATTGAATGCACAAAACTCGTGTGTGCCCAGGAATCAATCACACACATAAGCTGATAAATTACATAAAGTATCATCACGGTGTCTCATACATCAGAGTTATAATAAAACTTAGTCTTATACATCACAGCGGAATAATAAAAAGATAATAAAACTCTCGTGGCCGTCATCACAGGGAAGGTCAACTAGTTGACCACAAGCCTAATAATCCTCCGGGAAATCCTCATACCCGTTGTCATCTGTTACCCATCCGGGATTTTTATCCAAGTAAAGAAAATAAACAAGTGTAAGTACATTTCGTACTTAGCAAGCTAACATGGGGTTATGAAGCTCAAAAAGGATAGACTCTGGTTTACTGTAGTTAGCATTTTTAATAGATCAAGCTTTTATTCTCAAGTATTATCAAGTTATGCTTAAGCTCCCATTTAATTCCCATAAGAACATATATCAGAGTCATGTGTACCATATATCATCACTAAACAACTTTATAAGATCATCATCAAGTATCCAGTTATTCTGTGAGTTTTCCGGGCCGCTCGTAACCGTGAGCACGGCTGTTATAACAGTTTGTTACCCTCTGCAGAGGTGGTGCACATTCACCGCGAGTCGTGATCCCCATATGCCCGGGTTAATTACTCCCATGTCACTACCAAGGTGAGCGGGCAGGGTACACTATGAAGCCGTTTTATAGGTTTCTCTAACAAGTTAGGGCCGCTAGGTTTCCTTGGCAGGCAGATGTAGGAACCCCCTTTCCTATGGCACATATCCATCGCGGCTATACACATAGGAACAGAGGCAGCCCTATACCCAACGTGGAAAGCCCCATTTGCGCCAAAAAGGTAACCTCTAACTAGCTAGAAAAGGTCCTATTACTGAGCTAAAGTCAGAGCCATATGACTCTCCCGGTTGCACTGTCAGTCCCAGCTTTTACCGATAGATAAGTCCTTATGGAGGGCCGGGAGCAACATGAACAAAGGTCATTTGCACTTTCGCCCTATGGAACAGTTGTTATAAATCATGTTACTCACTTTGTTCCATAGTATCATTCATCAACATGTATGTCAAGTTCAGTTAGAGCACTAGCAATCTACCCATATGCATTTAACCCATAGGAGACAAGGAATAGGATAAACAATCACTAGGATGTCCTTACGGGTATCAAAATTAGACACATGCAAATGAGTAATTGATTAAAGTGAAATATGACATCAAGGAAGGCCCATGCTATACTTGCCTTGGTTCACAAACTCGTGCTGGTCCTGCTGGTCATCGAAGAGTTCTTGGTCTCCCACGTTTTCCTCACCGTCTGAACGCGATCAACACAGCAACATACAACATTCCAAAAGCATTCATGCAAAGCAAACATTCCTATCATTAGAACAGTACACCAATAGTATTGAAATCAAGATAAAATGTTTGTAAAACTAACCTACGTCTCGCTACGATCACGTCAACGCGAAGTTCACGAAAAACGGAGCTAAAATGCGAAAGTTATGATTTAAACGGGTTTTCCTATAGCCATATATTTAATTAAATCTAATCCTGAAATTAAAAAGTTCCAAACTTGACTAACAGTAGCTCCAACATGTAGCTTATGAAATTACGAAGCTAACGCGATTTGAATGGATCAATTCGGAGCTAAAACGACAATTTTATAAGCAAAACAGTTCAAATGGCATTTCTGTAATTACTGAAAACATATTTTTGACTTAAGCCGTGGAGTTTACGCTTTCCAAACGGGATTGCGCATTCGGGAAATACGCTTTGGGCTGTGGGTTAGGACTTAGAAAAGTCCAGGGACTCTTTAGCAAAATTACCCGCGAAGGGGTAACTTCTAATCCTGGCCGTTGATCTCGCGATGGGTGGCTAGGATCGGCCTGGGGAGGGACGGCCGGCCGGAACAGTGTCTCCGGCGGCCAGGCGCCATTACCGGCGGCGGCGTGAGGTCACGGTCACATGGCGCTTATTATGGTCTAGGGTTCACCAAATGGACCCCAAGGGCACCGGTGAGCGCGAAGAAGAAGGGGTCGCAGACCATGCCGTTTGATTGGTCGGGAGCGGCGGCTAAGCGCGGCCGCCATGGCCGGCGACCATGGTTGGCGGAGCTCGCGTCCAAGGCTCGAGAAGCCATAAAAACGAGAAATAAACTACTCGGGGAGATAGAGGGGAGAATGGCGAGTCTCACCACGGTGAAAACCAGAGCGGAGATGGCTCGGTGATGGAGGTTCGCGCGGAGGCGGACGGCGGAGCTCGTAGACCTCGGCTGCAAGCGGTTTCGGCCTTCCTCGGTGCTTGGCAAGAACGAAAACAAGAGCGGGGGGCAGCCGGGTGCGCGCGAAGGGTCGGGCTGCTATTTGAAGCGGCCGAGGCACACGAGAGGAACGCTCCACGACTCCGTTCGTGGCGGCGATTCTTGACCAGCCAAGCGGTTCCGAGGCGCAGAGGTGAAGACGGCGCCGACAAGCGGGCCCGCATCATCGGGCGAACATTTGGGGCACGGGCGGTTGCTGGCCTGGCCGCTTCTTTGGCAATGGCAGCAATTTCTTTGGCCGAAAGGAAAGGGGAGAGAGGAGCTGGGCCAGTGATTTGCCGTGGAATAGCTCGTAGGCCAAAAACAAGGATGGGGAGGAGATGTTCATTTTTCCTTTTTATTTTCCAAACAAATTTTCCCAAAGGCATTTTCAAATAATTTTTGAATTCATTTGAACTCTAATTCAAGAACAATCATCACATGAATAAATATTGCAGCAGTATGTATGCATCAAAAGTTTCAAATCTTATAATTGATTTTAATTCCCCAAAAATTATTAGTTTCCTATAATTGAATGCACACTTAATAACATAATTAAATCAAATTTACTTATTTTAAAAGAATGAAAAATTTTGGGTGTTACAATGAGCGCGACAGCTACACGGATCAAAAGGACGTTTTTTTTTTGTGAAGATGAGTTTATTTGCTGATGAGAAATTTTGTAGAGGGCTATATACCAATGCCCATCCCCATGGCTCGTAAATTTTCCAAAATTTTAGTTAACCTTTTAGGTCTAAAAATGAAACCTACACCATTATGTGATCTTCTAGATACTTCACAAATTAATGATCGAAGTGGTTATGGTAGATCCTTTTTTTTTGAACTACGCAGGAGAACTACATGTCATTTCATTATGTGATATGGGAGAAACACTCAAAAAACAATACAAAGGCAAGGCAAAAGAACCCCACCCTAATTAATCATCTAAGTGCAGAATTAGGCAGGTTGGTGCACAACTTAGCATGGAGGCGACACAATGCAAGGGCAAAAATTTTAGCCACCACCTGTGGCTAGATGTGGTTGGGATCTAGAGCCGTCTGTAAAAATAGGTGCACCACAAAAAAATCATAACTTTTCAAACAAAATCATATGAAGATAAACCATATATCAAAGTTGCATATCTCAAAGAGATCTACAACTTTGTAGTCAATAACTTTTTTATTTGAAATCTTTTAAATCCTGCAAAAATTGTTTGATGTTCTCAAATTTAAAAATTTAAAATTTTTCAAATGACTTTGGATGGAGAAATGACCAAAACCATAGTGTCTATAGAGTCTTATTAGGCACCACTACAAATCGATTTTGTAGTAGTGTAATAAAATCATAACTTTTCAAATAAAGTTGAATGAAAGCGTTGGTCGTATTTGGCGTAGCTCCAAATGTCTTTGGCCCTTGCTATGCGCGAAGGAGCTAGAGCTGATGAAGCAAAAAATAGTGGCTTTATCAACTTCTAGTTTATTTTGAGAGGGGAGAGAAAAACCGCTCCTCACTATAGTGCATGGAGGAACCAGAGCCGGAGCTCTACCAAACGAGGCCTTTGTATCAAAGTTGTAGAGCTCGGCGAGGTATAAAACTATGTACTTGATGGATTTTTCATTTGAAATAAATTAGGGGCCAGAATATACATTTTAAGTTTTTAGATTTTAAAATTTTTATTTTTTTTCAAATGACTTCAAATTGGCAACGGATCAGGGACGGATCTAGGAAAATGTCTAGGGGGGCTTCTTCAACCTCCAGACAACTTCAGCCTCTCCTCAAGGCGCATCCATGGCAAAAAATTCTAGGGGGGCTAAGGGGGCTCCATGGGTCCAGCGGCCATAGGGGGGGGGTGCTAGAGCCCCGCTCGTCCCACCACTGGATCCGTCCCTACAACGGACTACTTTATACCAAAGTTGTAGTGCTCGATTGTTAGATTAAAATTCTATAATTAGCACCCTTTTGTTTGAAATCGTTTAGGAGTCAAAATATTTTATACAAATTTTATATTGATATTAATACAAAAGGATAACGTCATATAGTTATAGTGTGTTTAGTTTGTGGAGTCACCCCATGCGTCATGAGGTGATGCATCATGAGTTCAACCCATGAATTTTGGTGGAACCAACCCATTCCTCCTGGATATGCTAATTATTAGTTTGTGAGGAATGAGGTGGTGATGGATCAACTCATTCCATTCCACAGACCAAATACAAAAAGTGAGGAGTGAGAAGATGATGGACAAACTCTTTCATCAAACCAAACACACCATTAAGCTCCCTGGATTCCAATCCTAGGAACCGACGAACTGTGCGCATGTTTTTCATGTGAAAAAATGATTTTGTTTTTTTTACTATTTTTATTTATGACTGATTTTCGGGATCACTAGTGGGCTTCTCATGGGATTAAAAAGTTAATATCTTTGTAGTCTGTGTTTTTTTTTTTTCTAAACAAAGTAATTTAATGGTGGACGACCATATTATCGACCGTTTGATTGATTTCTTTTCTAAAAGAAAAGCAAACATTCCATGGTAGTGAATAATGGCGGCTTGGCCGTCATTTTCATCCGCATTAGTATATTGTTGCTCCCGCATTTGTTACATAGCGGTGACTGTGCTTCAAGCTTGAATGATGTGTCGCTATCCAGCACTTTCCTATGAGTGATGACCTATCGTCCTTCCTCCTTCCTCGCTCGTCGCTCCTACAACGACGTCCAGATATGGCATGTGGAATCCGAGACTATTGGGACATAGATATATGAGCCGCGGAGGCTAAGCTTCATTGCAACTAAAAGAAACTAACGATTGACAAATTGCGAGAGTGGTGACTTGCAGGGGGGCTAGAGGAAAGCCTTCGCCCTTACGACCTAACCTGGCGAAGGTCCAAGAACGATAGCGAAGGCTCTCAGGAGCAGCAAGGCAAGAGGCGAAGGCGGCAAGGCATAGGTGGAGGTTCTCGCAGGCTCAGGCTTGTCATTGGGTGAGGAAGGAGGTCCTAGCGGCGAAGGTCCATGGACCGTGCAGAGCCGCCGCCAGCTAAAGGAAAGCCCTTGGAGATGCTTGAGCCCATGAAGCAAATGGGCCACCGGTGTGTGTAGATAAGGCCCACGAAGTATGGCGGTAGTTAGGAAGAGGAACCCCAAAATGGCCTTGTATGAGTTCTCTTGTGTAAGCATATTCAGAGAATATGCCTTAGCTGTCATAGGGGTAAAGTTGTAAAGATGAGCACCTATGAATAGTGCCCTATAAAAGGGGGAGCTAGATGCCATGTAAAGGAGGTTGGTGAATACATTTACGAAACCCTAATTGTGCTTGGGCCCACTAGTGCAGTCATCTTCGCATGGAGCCTCTGCCCAGGCGAAGACCATATCCTCCCTACCTTATCGGAATCCCACTTTACCAACATTGGTGCCCACCGCGTGTTGGCCAAGCAAAACCCACGATGGCAAGAAAAAGAGCAGCCTCTGTCAGGGCACCTGCGGAGCCTACAGCAAGGGGAAGACCCAGACACAACACTCGCAACACATACGCTAGCACCCCAGAGAATCAAGATGTAGAAGAGCCTGTAGCAGAGGACCAGCCCGTGGCGGCCGAAGAGCAGCCAGTTCCAAATTCTACTTTAGAGCAAGTGCTTCAACAGTTGCAAGCCGAGTTGTAGAATACACAGCAAGAAAGAGATAGGTTGGCAGCAACCTTCGCCCCAAGCCAGAGGGCAGTTCAGGCATCATTACAAGCAGCGGAGATCAGGCAGCAGCTGGCTGTATTACAGGTAGACATACAAAGTATGCAGCCAAGCCAGTCGCCTTCCAACACTCCCAACCAACCTCACTCATCAATTTGAAGCCAACCCAACCCTTCGCCCACCACAGCTACCCAGCCAACCTTCGACATACCATACACCTTACCATCAGTCCACAGAACCATAGACTCAAAATACCTGTTATCCGAAGGAATCCAAAACTCACCCTAGCCTTCCTCCTACAAGCCCAGCACCTTACCCAAATACAACGGAAGAATAGACCCACACTAATTCATCATGAGTTTTGAGGCAGCTGTAGCCTC
This sequence comes from Miscanthus lutarioriparius, assembly GCA_904845875.1. Taxonomy (NCBI): domain Eukaryota; kingdom Viridiplantae; phylum Streptophyta; class Magnoliopsida; order Poales; family Poaceae; genus Miscanthus; species Miscanthus lutarioriparius. The sequence goes on from CAJGYO010000014.1 coordinate 10,528,445, forward strand.
CGCCGGGGGGAATGATACTGTATTGGTTAAATCTTTTGTCATCGCAGCTGAAGGCGATGCCCTAGCATGGTATTCCATGTTAAGACCCAGTTCAGTGTACTCATCGGAAGACCTCTGGGATAAAATCATAGCCAACTTCAAGGGGTTCACAAGTGAATCCTTAACTTCAATGGATCTCTTCCAGTGCAGGTAAAATCAAGGAGAAGCTCTAAAGGACTATTTCCAAAAATTTGTATAGCTAAAGGCGAAGGCGCCAAATGTCCCAGAAGATGTGGCCATAGAACCAGCAATTAAAGACCTCTGAATTAGAGCCTTCACAACTCACTTGGCTAGGGAGAAACCAAGGACCATAGAGGAGTTATATAGTGAGTTTGAAAAGTATTGCAGATCCGATAATGACCTCCACAGAAGGCTAGAAAGAACAAAATCAGAACAAGCAGTTCCAAGGAAACAACAGGAATGCACAAAGGAGCAATAGAGGCCAGAGCCAGCAACAGCCACACCAAAGGCTAGATTAGCAGGTCTTCAACATAGAGCACCTAGGGGTAGCCAGCAAGGGCAGTAGACATCGAAGGCCAATCAAAACACTAGGCCTCACAAGCAGTATGATGGAAAAAGGAATAGTCAAGGAAGGAACTGGAACAAGAACTAGAATCAGAGGCAGCGAAGGCAGTAGTGTTTCTTTCATGGAGAGAACAAAGGGCACATCACTAGGGATTGCCTAGACACCAATGAAACACAGGAAAGGATAAAGAGTAGTGAGAACCCACAACCTCTACCACATCCATTAGCAAGAGAGGTAAACCTATAGGATCTTTGGATAGCTTAGAGGGGGAATGGGCCTATTAAAATAAAACTTGAACAAATGTCAAATTTGACCCACGGCACTGCTGCTCTGAGCCCGCGGCACTACCGCACTACGACACTGCCGGGCCAGAACAGCGGCATTGCCGCACCTACAGACAACTTTGAGGCACAGTTCAAAAACTATGAATCAAAATTTAGATCAAAGAAATTATGGAGCACCCTGCAGGTATATAGTTCACAGATCGATAGCTAGAAGTAGTAGAAGTAGCACGTACTAGTAGATCAGCCACAAACTCTAGAAATCACCTCAACAACACTATGGAATGCAAGTGAAGTAAATAAAGCACATGGTGACACGATGATTTATCCCGTGGTTCCGCTCGCCACCAAGGCTTGCCGAAGTCAACGTTGTTGAGGTTAGCCACTAAGGCTTAGGGCTTTGCAACCCTTCCTCATTCTCAAGTCAAGAGACTCAACTCTTGAGATGAGGGGTTAGTTTACTAGCTTCAAGAGAGGGTTATAAACCTCCCAGGGCTGCCACACAAGTTGGCAAGCTCCACGGGCGATGCTCTAGCTGGCTAGGAGCCAAGCTCTAAGAGTAATAAACACAACCGCCGGCTAAAACGTGAACCAAGTGCTCTTTAGAGATGGAGAATCAATGGATCTGCTCTCTAATCGAGTTTGGAGCCTTTTTCTCTCAAGGATTGATGGGGAAATCAAAGGGGAAAGCTTGAGAGCTTTAGGGCACCAATGGAGGAGAGAGAGTGAGCACTGAGCAGCTCTTCGTTGGTCTAAAAGCTATGGCGAATAAGAAGACCATTGTGAGGGTGAGGGAGATGTATAAATACCTCCTCGGTTCCCAACGGTTAGATAAGTCTTGGAAGTTCCGCAGTCTATCTGCGGCAGTGTTGCTCTGCGGCATAGCCACGCTTCAGGTGCATCACTGCCGCACTGAGCCAGACAGCAGAGGTGAAAGAGAGTTTGGAGTTGGCTGTCTTGGCTGAAGAGAGTTTGGCGCTGGCTGTCTTGGCTAAACTTTGAGGATGCTTTAGTGTAAGATTGAGCACTTGGTTACACATGTTAGCTTAAGCATTATGTCCCCCTTTATAGTATGGCTTTTCCTATACTCAAATTCGAAATGTAAAAGAATTAAACCTCCTTTGAGCTTGATGCAATTGCTTGTGTCAAGGTGAAAGCTATATGTCCCACATTGCTAAGACTGATGGTAAAATTTCTAAGTGCTAACATGTTCAACTCAAGAGATAGTATTTGTTTGTATACAAGTCTTTGCAAGGCATTACATAGTAGAAACTCCTGATCGAACACCTATTCCATGCTAAACCTACATCTTTGCTGAGGATAGCAAAGGGGTAGCTTGTGGGAGCTTGTTGACGGTCACTAACTCCCATTTTGACCATCAACATTCCACTCAAAAGCTTGACAAAGTGAGGTAAATCATCATCACATGTGTAGAATTTTGTTTATAATTCACCTAGTTTCACTTGTGCTTGTAGAATTATTTGTATGCAGGAAATTTAAGCAAAAATGGGCCAAATTGGTGACAAATATGGACGTATGGAGCAAGTGGATGTGACAAGAGGCCGAGGGCCCACTTGGCAGCACCGCCCGGCCCCACATGGGCATCGCTCAGCCCCCCAAGTGGCCCTATCACATCACTGATCCGTGGGAGCTGCTCCAGAGCCAATGAGAAGCCTCCATTCAAGTCGGTTTGATCAACAGACAAGATTTGTTCACGGTGGATTAATGGGCACATTGTCATACACTTGGAGCTCTCCACCGACTTACCAACCAATGTCTTGCCCGAATTTCGACATGTGTTGCCTCTACAACCGCCATTGGGAGCCAACCAATGCCGTAGGATCATAAGGCGGTGGAATGGAGGGCCGGGAGGCGCCCTCCCTAGGTCCTCCACCGACCTTCCTGCTGCCTACAAGTACCCCCCATGCCTCTCTACACTATAAATAGAGGGTGTGGAGCTCGGTGGAAAGACGCCCCATTCATTTCTAAGCTCTCCAAGCTTCTCTTAGCTTTCTAGCTTAGCATTAGCTATAGAGTAGTAGTCTAGTAGTGGAGTAGAGCAAGAGTGGAGCTTCTCTCGGAGTCTGAAAGAGTCTTCTAGGTCTGGTATAGCTCCTTTGTAATTTTTTCATTTCAGTATTTACTTTATTTAGTATTTATTTTAAGTACTTTATTCTAGTATTATTGCTTTGCTTTACTTTAAGTACTTAGTCATTAGTGTTCATCATTAGTGAGCTTAGGTGCTTATTGTTTGGTATTAGTAGCATAGGTTATCTCTTAATTAGTAGCTATTCATTAGTACCGGTTCCACCATCTGGTTAGGGTACTTTGATCTCATTTCATTGGAGCTCAGATCAAAGTAGTAAGCCTATAGATTAAGCGTGGTGCTTAGGCTATAGATTACCTATGGATACGGCTCGGCCTCCGGATAGATTGTGGTAGGTGGCTAGTGGTGACAGCCTTGTCCATCCAATGTATTCCACCACGATAGGTCTCGTTATTAAATCGTAGGGCTTGTGGCAGACCTTGTCTATTTAACTCTCCTAGTTGGTCGGCGGGCTGTGCCCCAAAGTACTAACGCATTTCCCCTAGTCATTAGTTTACCCTTAGTTACTGAAAGATAAATCGCTCGCTCTCCCACCTAGCTATCTCTAGTGTAGCTTGTTTAGTAGTTTTGTTTAGGTAGTGCACATTCAACTTCCACTATCGTTCACCTACCTAGGATTAACTTAGGCTTTACCTTAGCAATTCTTAGCCTAATATAAGTTCTAGCCTTCCGCCTTCCTATGGGAAAAATATAAATTCAACACTTGGTACTCACTGAACGAAGTGCTACGCGATAGTTCTGTGCGCTTGCGGAATTCCTCCAATAGTTATTATGAAGTATCAACACATAACATCCTCATAAACGAATCTCCTGCTTATCATCTCGATAAATCTCATTAGTTCTCTAATTACATGGTCATTATCACAAAAACCCACAATTAGGGCTTGATTGCACTTACAATCTCACCATTTTTGGTGATTGATGATAACCCAATTAGAACTTACGAAAGATATGAAATATACCTAAGATTTTTCGAGCCATGGGTGTAGAGACTCCCCCTAAATGTGTGAATTGAGATTTGAATTCTCAAATTGGCATTAGAGGCCAAAATTCACACTTTAGTCAAACGTGAACCAAGTGCTCTTTAGAGATGGGGAATCAATGGATTTGCCCCCTAATCGAGTTTGGACCCTTTTTCTCTCAAGGATTGATGGGGAAATCAAAGGGGAAATCTTGAGAGCTTTAGGGCACCAATGGAGGAGAGAGAGAGAGTGAGCACTGAGCAGCTCTTTGTCGGTCTAAAAGCTGGGGCAAAGAAGAAGACCGTTCTGAGGGTGAGGGAGAGGTATAAATACCTCCCTGGTTCCCAACGGTTAGATAAGTCGCGGCAGTGCTATGACCTATCTGCGGCAGTGCCGCTCTATGGCACAGCCGCGCTTCAGGTGTGGCACTACCGTACTAAGCCAGATAGCAGAGGTGAAAGAGAGTTGGGAGCTGGCTGTCTTGGCCAAAGAGAGTTTGGAGCTGGCTGTCTTAGCTGAACTTTGAGGATGCTTTAGTGTAAGATTGAGCACTTGGTCACACGTGTTAGCTTAAGCAGTGTGTCCCCATTTATAGTATGGCTTTTCCTATACTCAAATTCGAAATGTAAAAGAATTAAACCTCCTTTTTGAGCTTGATGCCATCAACTTCTGTAATTGGGGGCTTCTCCATTATGTATAACATCCTCATAAACAAATCTCCTACTTGTCATCTCGATAAATCGCATTAGTTCTCTAATTGCGTGGTCATTATCACCAAAACCCATAATTAGGGCTTGATTGCACTTACAAAACCACGCCTTCACCGCACCCCCTCAGCAACAATATTGCCCAATGTATCCAAGCCTAAGCTCAACACAAATCCACCCATCCACATTAGCAGCCGCATATTACCCCATCTTCGTACCTACATGGAGATCAAACAAGTAGCAGCAAGGGCAAGCAAACAACCAGTGCACAGAAGCCAACCTCACATACATAAACCCTAGGCCTCCGCACATTACATTCATTGAAATGAGCCATCCACCTCAAATTCACAATAGGCAGCTGGAAGCACTACCACCACCTCTGCCTCCACCCCCATCATAGTTAGTTGCACCTAGAAATTAACCCAATCCAGAAAACCACCTTAACCCACATACACCCCTGCCTACAATCAACATGATACTACCAATAGCCGGAGGCTCTTCAATGGAGTTCTAGACAAAAAAGTAGAAGAAAGATCATTTTAGGCTCATCAACAACATAGCAGTGCAAGGACCAGTATGCTGCACAGATTGGTCAAAGACACCCTTAACATTTTCAGAGCAAGACCTTGAGCTAGAAAGCTACCCCCATGCTGATGCCATGGTGATCAAGGCCAATATAGCAGGCTGGGAAATCAATAGGGTTCTGATCGACTCAGGAAGCTCTATAGACATTATCTTCATCAATGCCTTCGATCAGATGAAGTTGAGCAGAAGCTAGTTGCAGCCTTCGGACTCCCCATTGATCGGCTTTGGGGGAAAGAGAATTGATGCCTTAGGAAAAATCTCTCTGCCAGCATCCTTCTGAGGTAAGGAAAATGTGAGAACAGAGTATGTGACATTTGACGTGGTCGATCTTTACTATCCATACAATGCCATCTTCGGCAGAGGGTTCGTAAACAAGTTCAATACAACCATCCACATGGGCTATTTGTGTATGAAAATGCCTACCCTGCATGGTGTCACCACAATCCATGGTAGTCAGAAGGAAGCAAGAAACATAGAAAGAGCCATATACAAGTCACAGCGCAACATCAATTCTGTTGAGACAGCTAAGAACAACACCCCGGAGCCTCCAGACATGCGAAGGGCAAAACAGATCTTAAAGATCAGGAAGAAACAAAGTCAGTGCTACTAGAGAATGTAGTTCTAGACAAGAAAGTCATCATCGGAGGAAATCTTTCCAAGGAAGAAGAAATAGAGCTCATAGAAACTCTAGCAAAGAACAAAGATGTCTTTGTCTGGTCAGCCTCCGACCTTAAAGGAGTCAGCAGAGACATTATACAACATTCACTCGATATCAATCCCAAAATGAAGCCAAGAAAGCAAAAACAAAGGAAAATGTCAGAAGATAGAATCTTAGCAGCGAAGGCCAAAGTGAAAAGATTGCTAGATGCAAATGTCATCAGAGAAGTCAAATACTAGGATTGGCTGGCTAATGTAGTTCTAGTGCCAAAGAAGAATGGCAAAATGAGGATGTGCATAGATTTCACAGACCTAAATAAAGCCTACAAGAAAGATGCAAAAAAACATCATAGCCTATGTCATTGTGGTAATGAGCAAGAATGAAGAAGATCACATTGCAGATCTCAAAGAGACCTTCGCCAATCTCAGGGTAGCAAGGCTCAAGCCAAACCCAGAAAAAAGTGTCTTCAGCGTGAGCAGAGGAAAAATGCTCGTGTATATTATAGGGCCCCCAAAGGCATAAGGGCAAATCCAGAAAAGACGAAGGCCATAATCTTAATGGTAGAACCATCAACCAAAAAGGAAGTCTAGAAGCTCACGGGTAGAATAGCAACATTAAATAGATTCATTTCAAAATCAGTAGAGCACAGCCTTCCATTCTTCAAAGCTCTGAGAGATGGAGGCAAGGTGGAATGGGGACCAGAACAGTCAAAGGCTTTCCAACAGCTTAAAAACTACATGGTCAGCAAGCTCTTAGTCACAGTACCAAGTCTGGAGGCACCGTTGCTGTTGTACGTCACAGTCTCTGACCACGCAGTCATCGGAGTACTCGTCCAAGAGAAAGAAGAAGACTCAAAGGTCATTCAATAGCCTGTCTACTATATCTTAGAAGCTTTATCAGGAGCAAAGTTGAACTATATAGAAATCGAGAAAATAGCCTAAGCTATCCTAATATCATCAAGAAAGTTAAAATATTACTTCCAAGTGCATGAAATTACAGTGCCATTGTCTCAGCCGCTCGGAGACATATTTAGTAACAAAGAAGCCTCCAGAAGAATTGGAAACTAAGCAACAGAATTATCCCAGTTTGGCCTAAATTATGTTGCAAGAACAGCAATAAAATCACCAGCGTTAGTAGATTTGGTGGCAGATTGGACACCCTCGGTACATCACAACTCACAACCTCAAGCTCAAGTCTAGACGCTCTATACAGATGGGGCCTAGGGACATCTGGGAGCAGGAGCCTTCACCGTGCTGATAGCACCATTAGGCCTCCAGTTGAAGTACGTAGCCAAACTAGCATTCAAAGCAACAAACAACATAGCAGAGTACGAAGGCCTCATACTGGAACTCAACAAGGCGAAGGCACTTGCCGCCAAAACAATACTAGCAAAAATAGATTCCCAGGTTGTGGCAGGACAAGTCAAAAAAGAATACACGACACGAGAGCTAGAGCTAGTCGAGTACTTGGCAATAGTGAGAGCTCTGGAGCGAAGGTTCCAAGGATTCACTTTGAAGTACATACCAAGAGTAGAAATCTCAGAAGTGGATGAGCTAGCCAAGGCAGCAGCAAACAATATGCCCATGCTAGAAGGAACATTTTACCAAGAATTACAAACACCAGCAATAGAAGCAACCCCAAAAGCATTCAAACAAATCTTACTTACTGAGTCCAAAGGCCAGAGGTAGTTGATCATTGATCAGATAAACAATGTGCAACACTTAGAAGATGAAGCAAGTATAGCGAGAATGGCAACCAGAGCAAGAAGCTAGACACTGGTAGATGGGATCCTATACAAGATTGGTGTAGTCTAACCACTACATAAGTGCATAGCTCAGAGTGAAGGTAAAGAACTCCTCCAAGAGATTCACTCAGTAATATGCGGGTCTCACATAGGCCCAAGAGCACTATCTACGAAGGCCATCAGGCAAGGGTTCTACTGGCCCACCCATATCAAAGATGCAGAAGAAATTATCAAGACATGTGAAGCATGTCAGAGCACCTCCCCACACCAGTCAAAGCCTTCGACAGCAGTGCAGCTTATCCTGCCCACCTGGCCACTACAAAGATGGGGCATGGACCTTGTAGGTCCATTACCACCTTCGCAAGGGGGGAACAAGAGTTTGCAGTCATAGCAATTGAGTACTTTACAAGATGGATTGAGGCAAAACCACTAGCAACCATCACCTCAGAGTCGGTGAAAAAGTTCTTCTGGCAGAACATAATTTGCAGATTTGGAGTACCAAGAACCCTCATGGTAGACAATGGCAAGAAATTTGACTCAGACAAGTTCAAAGAATTTTGCAAAAGTCTAGGAACAACACTAGCCTTCGCATCAGTCCACCATCCAGAATCAAATGGAGCAGTAGAAAGAGCTAATAGGATAGTATTCTCAGCAATCTCAAAAACATTGTTCAACCTTCGCAAAGGCAAGTGGGTAGAGGAACTACCAAAGGTGGTGTGGTCTCACAACACCACAGCCTCCAGAGCAATGGGTTTCACGCAGTTCAAACTGCTATACGGGGAGGAGACAATGTTACCCAAGGAAGCCAAGCATCAGAGCCTCTGGGTACTAAAACACGCTCTAGCATCAGATGAAGAATATTCCAAAGAAACAATCGAAGGCGCAAGATTGGAAATGGTACAAAGCATCAGCAAATACCAGGAGCAAACCAGGAAGTGGAGAGATAGCCAGATGGTCAGAAAGCACATACAGTACAGAGACCTAGTCCTAAGAAGGAAACCAAATGTGGCTAATGCGGGAAAGCTCCAGCCAAAATGGGAAGGCACATACATAGCGAAGGCTACGGGAAGGCTAGGATCTTTTTACCTGACACACGTTGAAGGTAGAACAACTACTCACACCTGGCATATTGACAACTTGCGAAGGTTTTACATATAATTGTAAGAAGGGGCCTCCGCGAAAGTAAAAGCGAAGGTCGCCTCAAAATCCTAGCAGTAGCCTTTCTTTTTTCCTTCTTTACTTTCACATGCAAAAGGGCATGTACTCTTTTCCTCACAAACGGGGACTCCTAGCGGAAGTGAGGTTTTTAACGAGGCACGACCCATGTAAAAACCCTCTAAAATATAAAGAGGAATTCCCGCGGAACAACTATAGAAAAGCAAAGGTCGAATGTAGCTAGCAACAAAGCAACAACATTCGACAACACAATCATGATGAAAAGAGGACCTCCCACCGCCCATAGCCAAAGTCTACAAGTGTGAAATGACCTCCATGGCTAACATAGCCCACTACCTCGATGAAGACCTATCCACCGTCAGGCATTAAGGAAACAAAAACTTGGCCAAAAGGCCACAACCTTGACCAAGACCTGCCTTCGATGCAGACATCGGGAAAAGCACCTAGTGTAACGACCCAAAAACCATTACAAGGTAGGTAGTCATTTCTAACCATCCAAGTGTGCATTTTAACCCAAATTAGAATATGACTTGTGCCTAGGCCAACCCAAGACCGAGCACTACCTGTTTTGGCGGATCGCCCAACATCATCACCTGACCATCCATCGAGACAGCTCATAGACTTAGAATAACCTTAGCCAGCTCATGCATAGCAGAGTGTCCGCCAATCACGGCAGAATGTCTGCTGATTTATAAAGGTACACGCCAAGGAACCTGAGAGCACCCATCCCATACCGGAGCGTCCGTCACTCACGGCGGAGCGTCCGATGAATTATAAGGAGCAGTCACCTAGTTACCCGAGAGTGACCAGTTCAAATCGGAGTGTCTGCCGTCACGGCGGAGGGTCCGTCAAAACCCTTGCACAGTCAGCCTCTGTCGGGCACGCCACCAGATCGTCCGTCACCCTGGTGGACTGTCCGTCAAATTGGTCGACACCTGTCTCATGCAGTTTGATGCGATGTCACACACACACCACACATGGCCCCACTAGCCATTGGCACCACATCTCCACTAATAGCCCCACCAACCCTCTGTCTCTCCCATCCCCATTCATTCATGTTCAGCCACAATAGAGAAGAGAAGGGAAGGAGAGAAAGAGAGGAGAGGAGGAGAGGAGAAGGAAGAAGAAGAAGGGAAAGGGAAGTGAAGAGAAGGAGGAGGAGGAGCCCAGCCCCAACTAGAGGACGGCGCCGGTGATGAGATACTGCTCCCCCATGCCCTCACCTTGCCGAAGTTGGAGGAGAAGAGCCCCAAGCTTCATCTTCTTCAAGCTCAAGCCATGGAGGAGCCCAAAGGTCAATCTACGCCCTCAAGCCTTCCCAAGCTGAGCTGCTGCACATGGAGCATCCCCACATCATGGTGAGCACATCCCCAAAGCCCAACATCATCTCCCCCAACCTTCCATGGCCATGCCCATGAGCTTCACCTTCATCCATGGCCACCACTACCATGGATGGGGTCAAGCTCCCCACAACCCATGCATGGCACATCCAACACTTGGAGAAGGTTCCCTACATCACTAGAAAGCCATAGGAACAAATCGCACTCAATTTGTAGTCCGGATGCCCTGGGAATTGATCTCAACATGTTGGCATAGCTGCTGTTCGTCGTTTATCGGATGATCCATCATTTTCGCAGAGTGTTCGTTGAATTATAGCCAAAACCCGAGAGCAGCCTGTGCATATCGGAAGGTTCTGATGTTATGGTAGAGTGTCTGGTAATCACTACACATACGCACAGCCCTAACTTGTAAAATCCATAGCAGATGCATTTGACTTCCAAAAATGGTGAAACGAGTTTCATTGTGCTCCACAGAATGTTCCCTATCACCTAAGCATAAATATGGCACCAAAAGGCATACTTCATTTTGGACCCAAAATAATGGATTTATAAATTATACACTAGAGATAGAGAACTCCCAGAGAGCCCCGGCCTCAGTTTTGGTACAGCGGAGTGTCCGACCACCATACCGGAGTATCCGCTACTGCTTAAAGTTGAAAACCCGAGAACACCTTGTTCGTACCGGATGGTCCGTCGCACATAACGGAGTATCCAGTGGAACCTGAACACTTAGCAGCGACGGATGGTCCGTCATCACAGCGAAACGTTCTGTTGAATTATAAACCGAACACAAGGAGGTTCCCAAGAGAACTGACCTAATACCGGAGGGTCTGATATTAGATCGGAGAGTCCGATATTCCCAGTATGTCCTTTTCCCACTAAGTCCTAGAACCACCGGACCGTCCGACATTCACGCCGGACTATCCGATAACACAAACCGACAGTCCTTCAATGTATACCTGAACACTCACTCTTGTAACACTAGAACCAATTTAAATAAATATCATTGCATGACACCTCATATCTTGTACTCTCAACTCCCTCTTGCATGTTTAATATAATGTCATGCATACATAAGTATCTCATACATGGACATATATATAGGTACGTGATATTGGAGAGATGTCCAGCGATGTTTCAAGCTATGGGATCCTTGCTTATCCAACAGGTAGGCACCCCACTACTATCAACCCTATTTTGGATACTTATTGAGTTTCATTATGAGTTATGCATTACATATAGTCTTGGATATTGGTCTCGTTTACATAACACCTAGAGTCACTTCTTAATCTGTTAGAAGCCCTTCACCTAAACGATGGGAATGGGAACGCGTAATTGCTTACTGCTTAGTTGTTTGGCCAACGGTAGAAGTCGAGCATGAGAAGGGAACTCATACTCGCGCATGTAGGAAGCTACACCTGGATAACTAACCATTAAAACTAATGAGGGTACAACTTAATCTGCCTTACTAATCTGGTTAAGGACTAATATTACTTAAAGTTATAATCTTGTTAATAACTTTGATAATTATCGTTCATGCGAGGGGTAGGTCGTTGTGAGTGTGGGATCTCAAATGATATAGCTCATGGAGCATTAAGGACTGTTTATTGGGATATGTGAGTCCGAGTACCCGTACAGACCACATGTCGCGGATGGGGTCGACAAGCCAAGTAACTAATCGCGACCGGTCTATCCATGAAACTGGCAAGGGGGATGGCGCCGGGAAGATGGTGTAGGTAATGACCCGGGAAACCGTTACAGTATAGAAGCCTGACCTGAGGAACTAGGAAGATGGTGGAAACCTGACCCGGGCATTCAGTCGAACCTTTCATGTGACATTCTGGCCGCATTAGGGAAAGGTTGGAAGATGTGAGGCAACCCTTACTCTCATGCAAGGGTATGATGGTTAGTCCCATTCTTCCGTGTGGGTACAGTTGTACACCTCTATAGAGTTTTGAAAGCCTGAAGTCCCTCGGGATGGAATCATTCGGTTGTTCCTACTTTCTATACCCATGGTAGCGTTGTTGATGGATTATGGACCCCTAAGTGATACATGACTAATAACTAAATACTTTTGTTTTATGAGTTAGAACATGGCATGTCATACTTATAAGCAACGCCATTGCTTTTCTGCAAATGTACAAATACCTGATATTACCTTTTGCATCCACCAAATATTATATGTTGGAATTAAGTCATGCGAGTACGCAATGTACTCACGGTGCTGCCGTTAAGTTGTTTTGCAGGAATAGGACAATGGTGGCCATCTCACCCCATCTTTGGTGGCAAAGTGGGTGAATGGCATGTGCCGTCCAAGCTACGGTGGCGACGCCCATGGGCAAGGCGACCACCAGTTGCTAGATATATAATTGATTCATAGCATAGCGAGGTCGGTAAAAGAGTCGTTTGGTTCACACTACATTTAGTCTTATGTTGTATAATTAACTTATATATTCAACAAGGCTTGTAATATATGTTTCTGCTGACACTACTAAATTTTGACCCTATTGCATCGCTTCGCCTTGCATCAAACGCAAATCAGATGCAATAGGTGGCTGCTATTGATCAATTTTGCAAATCTGATGCAATAGGTGGTCATTATTGCATCGAGAAGGAATTGGATGCGATAGTAATTTATGTCAATGCAATAGGTATGATCTATCGCACCGATTTCGAACAAGAGATGCAATAAGTAGAATTTATTGCATCGGACAAATTTGATTGCGTTACTATTGATTTTTGATGCAATATGTAGGTGGTATTGCATCGGTTTAGAATATGGGTGCAATTAGGAAATACTATTGCAACAGATTGATAGTGTTAAATTCCGATGCAATATTTAATTTTTGTTGCATCGGTTCAGGATTGTTTTGATGCGGTAAATTGTCACTATTGCATTGAAAGTTTTGCATTACAAGATGCTGAAACGTATCGATGGACCACAAGTGCCTTATGGCCCAAGAGAAGGTTGACGTATCGATGGACCACAAGTGCCTTGAGGACAACGAAAAGGTCGACACAAGCCTCTGAGCCGCGCGCCTCACTGTGTTGCACCACCCCCTAAGCATCAGCATGCCCCCACATGTCGCTGACGACTAAGCCAGTGTGTGGCAACATCCCTCCATGGCTCCATCGCTGAAGACGTCCATGATCTTGACACTGCTAGGCTCAATATTCTCTATGTTGCCCGTAGGTAATAGTTGGACACTTTGAATCAAAGTTGCAACAGGTTGATTGTTAGACACATGAGTGTAATAGTTGGATGCGCATGGATAAGGCGACAAGTGGCAAAAAGGATTAACTGATTTTCTTGAAAGCGCATTTGGGTGCACATTTGTAAAAAGTGAAAGATAACAATTCAATCTGCATACATCATATAATGTTGATAGAGCAATAATAGATAACTAGAAACAATAATTTTTAACTTCTTGGTCAACCTCAAGCAAAAATGACAGCTCATGGAAAATGGAATAAAAAACAACACCTCGACTAGAAAAAATAGTACATTTGTTGGAAAAACAGTAAATTACACCAACTAAAAACAAAATACAACAATTATTAAACCTGTCATTGGGGAGGGTATGGGCACACCCGTACATGCCCATACCCACACCCATATGTTGCTTACTTGCATGTTCCCCTCCTCACTTTTGCTCATACCCAATTCCCCATATCCATTGGATAAATTGAGTATCCATTTTACTTTATCAAGGTACTGCTACAGCTAGGTTCCATACCGCACATCCACAGCCCTTGAATACACCATCACATGACCATGGAGCCGGAGATACGCTCATGAAATCACAGAACCATTGCTCAAGATGCAATGAGCATATACAATTAACGCATCTTCATACAAAAATGACAAATAACTCAGTTCTAACTTAAACTCCATATAATGTTTCAAGTGATCCATAACACCAAAACTTGGATAATTTTAAAGGGTTCTCAAATAGACAGCTCAACCTGCTAACTCTCAACCTGAAC